>VVIT01000002.1:337136-2737136 GCA_009806525.1 Sanghuangporus sanghuang | reverse complement strand
AAGACGGTAAGATGATGCGGAAAGCAGAGCAGGGCCTCGTACTTGCTACAAATTGTGACTTGCAAATACTAGAGACATTTTCAAGGACGAGTGAAGGCTGATGGCTGGTGAAGCACGTCTTATATCATGAGATAGTGGTATAGACATTGCATGCATCTAAGCCTATCCAGACCGCTAAATCCGTTGACCCGCCAACTAGAAAATGGCACCGGTTTTCAATAGGCATCAAGATGTGGTTTGGTTCTCGAGGAGTTGTAATGCCTTTTTTTTTTGACCGAGCTTCGGGAAGCCGAGAAATTTGTTCGCTTCAAAGGCAGAACTTGACCTAGCATTTCCTAGACACTTATTCGCCTTGCTTATGGCTAGGCGATTCGCCTTTTCTTATCGTCTTCAAGAGTTCCTACACAATTGACGAGACTTTATCAGCCTGCACGAGAATTTCACGGGTAATCATCAGCATGGAGTTCTGATCTGGATCTGGAGTGTTGACGGAAGGTCATGCACAGCAAATTCATTGAAGTAGTCTCTGCATGATGTAAGTATCTATTCCTGAATATACCTGGATGGAGAAAGTATGCATCATTGAGAATCTGGACAATTGAAACTTTGATCGATCGTTGATTGCATGTCTCAACTATGAGAATTGTTTCCGCACCGATGAACAATATGCTTACTCCTTGAAGGAAAGGGCAGTCCTGCAAACTCCCATTAGAACCCCCTTTGGACCAGGTACTAGTCCTGATAAATAATAACGAAGAGAAACATAAGCTGGTGGGTCAATCGGATTGGAGGACACTGTTCGTTCTGTCGATTCCACACCTCGCCAGGCTAGATAAGGATTTCCTTTAGGGGATATATCGTGCACTGTTGCGCTGGTGTGGTCCGGGTGATGTCAACATCTCACTAATGATGAAGGGATAGATCGCGCCGTGCCTCTCTGTGAATGTGTAGATCATGATCATCAGATTCGGAAATTCTCTCAATGATTTTCAATAGAAACTCTTTATACTGTATCTCACCACGAGAGGGAGGGCCTCGGCTTGGCACATCAGCAAGATCATTGTTCGTAAGTCCACTTCTTCGCTTCCTGTTGTCCCGGTAGAATAGGTAGCATATCAGCGCAATGAAGGCAACAAGACCAAGTCCCCCAGGATCCCTCCAGGTAATACATCTACAGGTATTCCTTCGCCATCAGTATCAGAGTTCGCTTGTATGGATGAATAACTCTCGTTGAACGAGACAGAGCTGGAGCTTGTAGCAGTTGCACTGGGTCTACTGCCAGTGAAGATCGTGCCCGTACTCGTATCATTGGAGGCCGTGTTAATAGTTGTAGCATCGGCGTATGTGCTAGTACTCGGATCAGTGGTGGCCGTGCTTGCAAGCGGACCGTTGGACGTCGTACTCGAGTTTGTTCCGTCGATTGAGCTGAATGAAGATGCCACGACCCTCTGCTCATTGCTATTGATAAGGAAGTAGATGACTGAGTAGCTGCGCGAGGAGGACGTGCGGTCGACTTCGACCCTTGTGCTGTGCTGGGCAAGAGGAAGAGCATCGGACGTGAAGAAGTCTGTAGACAGGTAGACCTGGCCTCTAGGGTTTGATGCCTCCGCCCTTGTCTCTGATTCTCCACCGTCAATCGAGTATTGTGCTGACACAGTAGCATCTCCGGGAAATGTACCCGTTCACTGTGACTTGGGAACCTAGGTTCATAAAATCGGAACTGTCGTCTCGAGGATTTCAAGTCGTTCGCATCTAAGAATGATAGAGACGCCGTAGCGCCTCACGTTGTTGTTAAATGCAACGTGCCTTCTTCACATGTCTCATCGCAGGATGTCTCTGTAAGTTGCCAGGCGCTGCTATATTCTATGCGTCCATCTGTATCCTACAAATATTCCTGAAGAGTATATATGATTCATGAGATGAACAGAGGGGCAAAATCCGGACTCACCTCAAATCTGGATGACATGTTGTGCGGCACTTCCTTTCATGAGGCACTTTCTACTCGGTAGTCGACACCTATGTTGCTCCGCTGATTATATTAAGCGGTGCGGAAGGACGGGAAGAAGGACGAACGGAGGTTAAAGATTTCATCGATCCAATTACTTATGTGGAACACGCGGCCATATCAGTCATGTTTTGAATTCATCGGATATAGAATCTCCTCCAAGCGAAATCTAGTGAAGTCAATGAAATGGCGTAGCATGGTACATCGGGCCTATCTATTTTATAGTTCCTGTCAGAAACTTACAGTAAAGAGGTAACGACCAGCACAGAGACAGTGAGTAACCGAGACCGGCATATTCGAGATAAGAAGGGGCCGTCATACGGAAACAGTGGCAAGACAGTCGAGACTTGAGAGTTACTACCACCGGTAAGTTTGAGAATCTCCTTCCTAAACGAGTTCACACGAACAAGTAGAAAGCTTTGCCTGTCCTTGGCGTTTTACTGTCTATTTATATATTAAAACAAGATCACGTAGGGATAGCACCATTCGGTTCTTTCGGTAACTTCTCCGCGCCACCAGCCTTTTCGTCCGTTACCTCTCGTTTGGATGGATCAACGTTATTCTCTGGAGCTGCTGGTGGGTCTGGGACGGCACTTGGTAGTATCTTGGTATCAGCTCCATTATTGGTTGCTTGTGGTGGCCTGTTCTGCTTCTTCTTCTCCTGAAGGAAAAAGCAAATAATGAATACCAGGTCATGGCACTATCTGAACGACCTGAAAAAACTCGAACGAACCTTCTTCTTGACCTCTTTCTTTGCGTTAGGATCAGGGTACGCTTTCTCGGCGACCTCTTTCCACTCTGTATTCTGCGAATAGAGCTCCTGGATAGGTGTAAGGAGCTTGATGATCGCGTCTGTGATTGCACCCTTCAAGTCTCCGGGGTGAATGACTTCATCCGCAAAGTCCTTTTCAATGTCCTCGTAGTTCTTGTAATGTACCGTGCCACCGAACTTCTCGGGTCGCATAATACTGAATATTGTCCCTTCAGGTGCACCCTCCGCAATAAAAGGACTCTGATCGCCCAAGCCAGCTTCTAGAACCGTGTCCGTACCATTTAATCGCTCGATTCGAAGTTCACTGATGGGTATCAGCACAGCTTTCACGAAGGCAAGTAGACCGTTCTCTGTGACGTTCCCAGGTTCGCAGAACGCCATTTTGATTTTCTTTTTGACGACAGCCGGGGGATCGAGGAAGTCGATTTTGGAGTTTGGATCAGATGCGGACATTTTCCCGCCTGCGAGACCGGGTACCATTGCGTTCATCAAATGAGCACGCTTGGCATAGCCAAGTCGAGGGAGGTAGAGCTCAGCAAAGGTAAAGATTTTCCGCTTGCCACGAAGAACGATTGTCAGACCCCTTCACTTCCGAACTGAGGATTAAGGGTACCATACCTGATCTACACCACCAAACTGGAAGTCAACACCGAGGTACTGCTCATCTAGAGCTTGCATGCCTGGATACAGCAATCCACTCAGCAGAGGACTCTCAACCTGCTTTACCACCTCCGCGCCGGCCTTCTTCGCATCGTGCTCCGTCACAATCGCCGAAAGTCGATAATTGTCCATATTGTACTCCCGTGAGAGCTGGTAGGATGAGCCTTCGACGAATCGTAGCTTGGAAGTGGGGATGCCAAGTGTTTGGAAGACGGCGAGAAGGACATGCTGGTAGTATTTTGTTCTGTACGCAACAAGTTCGAGGGGAGCTTTGAGGTTGTCCAGGAACGCGTGGACGTCTGACATTTGTGATCCAATGCAAGTTTTTTAGTTTCGTCCTTCATCAATCATGTAATAACGAATACAGACCTGCCAGTAAGATGGTCACCTACTGTATATGATCAACATTGAATCACAAAGGATGGGATAGGTGAGATACTGACTTCAACACCCGCTCTCAAGAAATCAGCGATCTTTGTCAGGGGCACAAAGTAGCCAATATGCGCTATTGTCCAGTATTATAACATACTTCAGCTTCGCAGTTCGATCGCATAAGAAAGCTCAAGAAACTTACGTCGACCTGTTGGCGCTGTACCTACGCTCATCCAATTCATCCCATCAGGAAACAAGCAGCGGAGCATTGCACACAAAAATCTGTGCACGTACCCAAGTAACATTTCGGATGGCGACCTTCCTGTAAGATCGCCTTGATGGAATCGCCACCTAAGACTTCTTGCAATCGTCTAGTGATGAGCTCGTAGCGCTCTTCGGGTGTTGCATTGGCCGACATGACGGTAGAGTGCGGAGATGAATATTGAACAGTCGACGCTGACTCGACAGCAGATTTCGCGTATTGATGCCGCGTGACTCAGACTTTCCGAATTTGTTCTTCACCGATCGATTGGTCACAAAGCCTCCATCAAATTTGTAGGGAATTTTATTTTGTACAAATCTACAATTTCACAAATTCAGTATGTTTCGTACATTTGAGCGGTCTATAACTATTCAAAGCTAACAAAGCCCGAGTCTACGCGTGAGGATAGTAGGTATAGATATTTTTCGAATTACATCCGTTCGAGAGGAGTAAGCGAGAGCAAGCGCATCGCACTAGACAAGACTAGCCGAGCGCATGTGAACAAGTATAATCGCGCCTGAGCGAGTTCTTGTTCTTGATTCATCACGATCAACGTCTCCCATGCAGAGCTGATCAGATGCGCCAATCTACAAGTAAAGTCAGAGTGTGAAACACCTTCGGACACAAAGGGACATATAAGGACGTACTTGAAACAGTACGAAACAATCGTGCTAGGCTCGTATGTCTTGAAAGCAGCGCGGACAACATCGGGATATGTGGCGAGTAAGTAGACGATTTCGCGTGCTTTGGGTTCGGTGAGGAGGTCGACGTTGATCTTCGACACGTCCTCGCGCAACGTAACCTGATGCGCAACCTTTCGAGTAACAGAGCACATCCGTACATGTGCGTACTGTAAGTACGCGCCGGTGTCACCATCCCATGAGGTCATACGCGCAGGATCGAAGCTGTACGAAATAGCTCTTTTCGACTGCATGTCTTGAATCTTGACGCAGGTCATCCCAATCTGATCGCTAGTCCTCTCAGGGTCTTCGACAGCTTTGAATTTCTCTTCATTAGTCTTCATCTGCTCCAGCATCGCTTCCTTCGCCATGTCCAGGATCTCGTCAAGGAATTTGACCTCACCCCGACGCGTACTCATACCAAGCACACGGCCGAAGTTGACGTGCTCCATCGATTCGACAAAAGGCTCCTTCATGAGTTCGAGGATTTTGAAGAATTGTGCGACATGCAAGTCCTGTTGGTCTCCAACGACATAGATCATCTTGTTAAAATGGTAGGTCTCGTACCGCTGAATCGCACCCGCGATATCGCGCACGACGTAGATGGTGGTACCATCCGCTTTTTGAACGACGGGTTTTCCGAGCTTCCATTTGCTTAAGTCGACTGCTAACGCAAGCCCTTCCTGGCTCTCTGGTTCCCCATCGATTTTCGTCTTTGCTAATTTGTCCGCCGCTTCCTCGGCGTTACCGTTACCAGCTTTTTCCTTCGCTTCTTCGCGATACCTGTCCTTGTTTATTCGACTTTCCTCTTTCGTTTTTGTTGTGACCAGCTGCTTCTCCTTGAGCTTGTCTATCGCAGCGTGGATTCGAGCGGATTCAACCTGTGACTCTCCCGAGTAAATGTCAAAACGGACGTTTAGTCGCGCATAGACTTTCTCGTAGGCTTTGATGGACAAATCCCGAAATCGTTTCCATAAAGTAAGTGTCTCTTCGTCCCCGTCCTCCATCTTGCGGAAAATGGCCTTGGCCCGTTCGTTCACTTCTTCTGGACCGCCTCGTTCCTCTTCTGCTTTTGCGTCCTTGTTGATGGCAACATAGACTTCAAAGAGGTGCATGATGGCATTTTCTTGAAGTTTTTCCTCCGAACCGTATCGTTCGTAGCCGACTGCAAGCAGACCGAATTGTTTTCCCCAATCACCCAGACTACACAACATAAGCTCGGAGGGTCGGCATAAGAAGGACGTATACTCACTAGTTAAATCTAATAGCTTCCCAACCACAAGTCTCAAACAAATTTGCAAGGAAAGTCCCAATAATTGTACTTCGTAAGTGCCCAGCATGGAACGGTTTCGCGATATTTGGACTACTGAACTCGATAATGACTTTCTGCCCTGACCCAGTCGCGTTAGGCCCATATGCACCATGAGGATACTTTTCTGTTGGCTTTGAAAGCTCGTTTATTTGGTCGAGAGTTAGGCGGGCGAGGGTGGATGTCCGAGAGTAGAAATTGACGAAAATGCCATCGGCGATGACTCGTTCGATGAGCTCGTCTGGTTGGAACTACATACATCGGTCATCTCCCGGGTCTGATATAAGTTAAATACTCACTGTGTCTAATATTTTCGCCACAAGATCTGCAGGCTTTGCTTTGAGACGGAACCTTGGGACCGCCACGGTGAAGTCTGCCTTCTTGCCGAGGTCGACGCCAGTGAACGCAGTTTCAACCGGGATGTCTAGGGCTTTCGATACGTGCGTCGCTGCTGCCACCCGGAATACATCGAGCTTGCATCGGTCGAAATCTGTCCCGGGCAAACGGGGAAGCTCAGCTAATGTCGGCATCGTCGAACTGGATGCAAAATTATGAGAAACTTTCAGTAAAGGATATAAATCGCTAACAAACAAATTTCTCAGTATTTTCGCCACAGAAAAGCGTTGATGTGTTGACGGTTTAAGAAATACTCGAGTAGATCGAATACGAGCGAAGGGAAGAAGAGGTAGGTGCATATAGACCAAGTTTCTGCTTTGGTGAATGACTCGAATAATGAGTGGTATGTGACGCATGTCCATGTCCCAAAGAAGGTATTGTGACATGCGTCGATCATGCAAACACCAAATTCGGAATCTGTGGCACTTCAAGTTCACCCTCATGACCTGACACCGCCTGCAGCCTCAAGAGGAGCTGCAAGTCGGCGCAGCAACACCACAGGTTCACTCTCATTCCCATCAACTTCGAACGGCAAACTAATACTCTGATATTCTGGGTCCATATTAAACTTGCAATATTGACCTGATTTCTTACCTCTGGTGTCAAGGATACCCTTTACAATCAGCCATCAGCAATAATGAGCGCTTATCCTATCTTGCCATCTCGACCAATTCACCCTCACATCCAGTCCAAATGTCCACGATGTAGCGTCGAGCTCGAATTTCTTGTTCCAGAGCCCAAGCCAACGCCTGGCACGGTGCTCCCAGTCCGATGCTTCAAATGCCAAGGCATCATGAACTATCCATACAAACCGGTAGAGCAAAATCACCGCAGTACACCTAGTCAGCAGAACGCTGGGACGAATGACTCGTCGGGTTCATCAGGAGCAAGGAGAGGACGCAAGATTGGGACACAGGATAACCCTCTCGAAACAGAGTACTATGAGATCCTTGGGGTACCTGTCAACGCGACGGACGAAGAGATCAAGAAGGCTTATCGTATGTGGCACATCTACTACTTCTGCGCGTATAAAATGCTCACGAATTACTATCTAGGAAGACTTGCGATTAAACATCATCCAGACAAGAATCGGGATGACCCGACTGCTGAGGAACGATTCAAGAAGATCGCTATTGCATATCAGACACTCTCGGACCCGGAGTTACGAAAGAAGTACAACGAATTTGGTTCAAAGGAGAGTGCACCTGAGGGTGGTTTTGTCGACCCTGAGGAGGTCTTCTCAGCGATCTTTGGTGGCGAGCGCTTTGTTCCCATCATCGGCGAAATCAGTCTGGGAAAAGAGATGAAAGCGGCACTTCAAGAGGCCGATGAGTTCGAGGAAGGTGAAAGCGGAAAGAAGCGGTTGCGGGATGAGAAGGGCAACGAGATTTTGAGTCCCGAGGAGAAGGCAAGAAAGGAAGAGAAAGCGCGAAAAGCGGCGGCTGAGGTGGGTTAGACGTTTTGGCTTGTCCCGCTGGACACCGTGTTTTATTCCTAGGAGTATTTTTGCTAACCGATTTCCCTTTGTACATAGAAAGCGGCCGCACGGGAAGCACGAGTCAAAAAGCTTGTCGAAGAGCTTGAGCGCAAACTTAGCATATTCACCGAGTCTGCAACGGGACCGAATGATCGCGACGTTACCAACAGTTGGCGAGAAATCTGCGAGCTCGAAGCAGAGTATGTCTTGTGTTCTCTGTTTTCGTTTTCTCTTGCTCTCCATTTCTTCCGCTCAGGTTCCGCTATTCGAGCGGTTAAACTCTTATGTTCTTCCACTTGATCCGATACTAATTTCCTACTGCTCGCAGGGAACTGAAAAAGGAGAGTTACGGGCTCGAGCTTCTGCACACGGTTGGATTTGTGTATTCTTCCAAAGCGAAACACTACCTTGCTTCGAGTCGAAGTTTCATGGGAGTTGGCGGATGGCTCACAACGTTCAAGGCAAATACCATGTCTTCTCAGAAACGTAAGCTTCAACTCCACTTATTTCAAAGATAGAAACTCAACTTGTATTAAAACTCTTTCTTTCTTCTCTTGGGAAAATTGATAACTTAAATGCTGACACAACCTTGACTATTATAGATTCTCGACCCTCAAATCTGCGATTGAACTTAAGAGTGTGTTTGATCAGATCCAAGCAGCAGAGCGAGCAGGGAATCTATCACCCGAGGAGAAGAAGCGCCTGGAAGAAGCCGCGGCGGAAAAGGGTCTCCAAGCGCTCTTTAAGGGAGCGAAATTGGAGATAGAGAGCGTACTGAGAGAGACGTGTGATCGCGTTTTGGGGAACCCGAATTTAACTCCGATTCAGAGTCATTTACGTGCGCTGGCGTTACAGATTATGGGTGAGGCGTATTTGAGAGCGAAGAGAGATGGTGAGGTTGGACCAGGCCAGAATGAGTATATCAGGATGAATGCTAGTACGAGTGCAAACTCTGCTCCGTTCGGTGGTGCGAGCACGAGGGGTTATTCCGGGCAGGAGAGGTTTAAGACGAATCGGGGGTGATGTACATTCCTTCAGGAGAATGTGGATCGACAAGTTGTTATCCCGCGTAGATACGATTGAAGATACGAGACTGTAGCATACATATTTTCTGTCAGAGGCAATATGTTGTATTCTAGAGCAATATTCACGACGCACTATATGTTTGACTAACGATGTTTGTTGAATCACTGACTTTTTCTATCTATGATGTGCAAGATACGTCATATAACAAAGTTATGGTGCATCTGAATCTCGACTTGATCAAATCATACCCGTCGATAGTATTGTCATGATCGTCGAGATTACCTTCCTCAGTTGGAGATTAATATCTGGAGCGGACTCAGTGGCGGACCCCTAATTGAGCTTCTCGGAAACGTCTTCAAAAGCGGGGTAATTGAACAAGACCGGACCCTTCAGTCCGTCAACCAGTAGTACAAATATCCAATAGGCGAACTGCACGAATGATGACTTCATCGATGAATGCATTTTCATGACATCCCCCCTCCCTGCGCAAATTAACAGTACGTTCCGGTGTTCTGTTCAACCCGAAAACAACAAGCGTGTCATTTACCAAATCAAAGCAAGGGAACTGCATACAACATGTCGATAACGGATCAAATCATCAGACGGAGACGTCACAGATGCTCGGGAATTATAACAAAACGGACTCGCAGATACAGAAAATTGTCATGATACCCGAAATTCGCCTTCAGGGAGTACCTGACCTTGTCTTTCGTAATTGTCGAGTTGTGCTGACTCAGAGGGAGACCCCAACTGGAACACATCCAATCGCAACAGCACCTAAGTGGCATACGTGATACGGATAAATCATACGACGAAAATACAAGAAAGTAGCTTACCGTGGCTGGTGTCTTCACAGCAGACGGGGCTAGCGGAGCAGCCCGCACTCCCAACGCCGATGACCTAGCGTCGACGTCAGAATTCCACAACTGCGTGAAGTAAGGAAACAGCTTACGGAAATCGGGGAGCAACCGACGCCGACTGGGACGTCAACACCTTCGACGACAATGCCGAGAAGAGTGAGGAGATCAGCGATAGGCGAGGAACCAGAGCTTTGGACCTGGGTGCAGCACTCAAGAGAACCCGTGTCACACTAAGAATATGAATAGTTAAGCAGGTGTACGCTTCGTCGTGAAGGCCATGAATTACGAACCTGGGCCATCGCGGGAGTGGCGACCGCAAGGAGAGCAATAGTAGCAAGAGAAGCGAGTTTAGCGAACATATTTGACAGAGAAAAACTCTTGGGTTATTGAATGCGTAAAACGACGAGTAGATTCGTTCGACTGGCGAACCAAGACTTGAAATCTTCACATTTTATACGGTGAGATGCTGGTCTGTGCGTTCGACAAAAAGTCTCGCATTGTTCTGTGGAAGAGAATCGAGTTGTATTACTGTCCGACCAATGCACATCCCTCACAGTGGAGCAGAATAAGACAAGTGATGAGCGTGGCGAATCGGATTCTAGTCTCGTACTATTCTATTGAAGGACAGGGGAAGAAAATAGCAAGTCGTGAGAGCATAATAAAAGTGCCGAAGAACCGAAAGCAGAACGTCTTGGTTATATGATATGAAACCAGAAGATGAGAATTCGGATGCAGAGCTTAGTGCCTTGGGGCTGTCAAGAAGCAGACATAGTTATCGATTGTATAGCTACGCAACCTCGTGGTCTTCGCATTTTTCTCTTGATTCACTTAACAGAGTCAGGCGGCATCCTGGACACGTTAGTGGGGTTTGAGAGGGACGAAAGTCGGCACCTTGCGTCACGCTCCAGAAAGCATTGTCAACCCCGACGAGCTCGTTGAGATTTCGAGAATGCGATCTGACTTTTTGCTGTCGGTCGACGACTCGTCTTCTTACTAAGAGCTGATAGTCATCGTGGTTCGAGTAAAAGAAGATCCCAACTGTGTGAATTACCAGATATGGACTGATCTACGGGCGATCTTCAGGATGATGCTGCCCTCTTTTCTATCCTAATTCGATACCGACGAGCCTCAGGACAGAACAAAGAAGTTCACTAAAAAACATGGCACTCTTAAATCTCGGACTGGAGCGCAATTAAGCGTCTTTTGTCGTTGAGAACCTTTCAATATGAACACTGCACTCTACTTCAAGTTCTCCCGATCTCGAGTTTTCCGCCATGTTCTCCGAGGCCCTGCTCTTCTGAAAGCTCGCGACTTGATGCGCAATCCAGCCATGTGTTCACTTGGTGCTTGTTCCAAAGAATTCTCATCGAGAGTTTGTAGAGAATGTCATGAACCCGCCGGTTAACAGTGAAGACGAGGTCTTATGCTTCTCTTGACCTAATGACCGACCCGTGATGGACGGACTGCGGTCTCATAGGTGTCGTTTCACTTTTCAGCCGCGATTTGTACTTATTGGGGCATCATCTGTGTTCCTTCTGCGAGTGTCGGGAGGATTCCGTTGCGTACGCGCAACCTATAGTGGATGACGGTGGTCCATATTTTATTCTTCGCCTGGTAGCCAATGAGGGTTTTCCTGTCTATGTGATTAATTACTTCTTTGAATGCGAACCAATGAGCGCTAGCATATCGACGACCTGGTGAGCCCATCATAATTACTTCCCGATCGAAACCTATGGCTTCTCTGGTCTTCTTCCGCAAACAGTGTGTTTCTCCACTCTCTGACACCTCTAAAGACAGCGAGACACCTCTTTTCCGGAACTGCGACAGTACCGCATCGACTGTATAGAACATCGCATCATCTTCACCATTTCCTTCTGTGAAATCGGTCCTCCTGTTACGCATCGACGACGATTCGGTCACCATCACGTATCATTACATCATCTATCAATAGAGACGACTTAGTCTTGTCATATACCACAAGGAGACTGCCTTTCTCCTCGTAGTGAAACATGAAATACTGTTGGTGCACAATTTTCCACGCGTCAACGACGCAGACAAACGGTCCGCAGGCGCCCTGACCGCCCTTAACACGGGACAAAGCCTCTGGGATTTCTACGTCTTCCGCGCCAAATTTTCGTCTTCGAAAAGTGAATAGCATCCAGAAATATTCAACTTACCTTAACTAATGCTTATTCGCACTGCTAGATTCTTCAACTATCTCAGTTCAATACTTCCATCTCAACATGGTCATTTATTCGGGAATCTGATTCTATCCTTCTTGTGCAAGGGGCTAATTCATTAGCATGCGAACTATCAGCGCCCTCCGAAGGAATGATTTCGGTTTTTCTGATTTGAATCTGAAAATTGCTGCGTTGGACCCTGTAGGCGGCGATATGGCGACGCAAAGAAGCGCACAAAGGAAATGTCCGATCGGTGAGTCTCATGATGGCGAACCGGGGTAGCCGGCTTGAAGATAATAGTCCGATTCACCTAATAAGTGCAAACGACAGTTTCCTTCTGGTTTCGCTCGATTGGCGCTCTAATGATCGAGGTGAAACTGAAGAGAACTCTCGAAAGAGAATCTCAGGGATGGAAAGCAGTCAGTTGTATTGCTGGATGGATAAGAGTATCAGAAATAACCCAAGGCTAAACGTGTGTCGGGGCATGCGCGGAGACGGCATTCTATGGTGAACATGACGCCCTCAGATACCTCAAATTCCATTTTGTGCTCGGAACGCATTCCTGAAGAGACCACGGGCTGTGCATAGTCTTTTCGTTCACTTCATTTACAATTTATCTCACTACAACTTTTGGATGTAGACTTTTCCTGACGATGGTGACTGCAAGTACACTCGCGTCTGCCAACAAAAGTATCACAACGAAAGTCTTTGTAAAGCGGCCATGTTCTTAAGGTGCTCCTGTTATAGACCATATCATCAAGCAATCACCATCAGAATGAAGATTGGTATGGGGCGACATCGTGTTATGTTGCAGTAGGGCCCTGCAGGATCTACCAGAAGATATCCAGGGCAACTTCTCTCAACACCTTCTTTAATCACGGAAGCGGGTTTCTTTCGCGACCGGGTGGCATGTGGTGGCATGCCTCACATTCGCCTTCTTAAGGTGGTATAATTAACAAAGAATCGTCAGGAGTAGCCGCTTTTGGTTGAGAAGATGAGGAGCGGAGAATTCAATTCGCAACAAGGACCCTCGCCCTGGATGTGCTCTTCCCGTCGGTCCGTATCAAATGCTTACATTCCGTAATCATAGAAATTAATTTTTCCCTCTCAGGACCTCCCAACTTTGTATATTTCTGTCCAATTCCTTTGAGGAGCCTTACATCGTCAGGCGGCCCTAGGGTGAGGTGCAATTTTAGAGCATTTTGTCGGCTGCTTCTGAAAGCTCCAAGGCACAGAATAAACCAACTTTCCATATTGATTGTTATTTGGGACCAGGTCCATCAGGCGGGCGATTATTCTACTTTCTCGATTCGTAAATGTTTTCCGTATATTCTCCGAATGTCGGAACTGATCAACTTTGTTCAACTTGATGCTCAGAATAATCGCTCCACTTGGAAGATCAACGGAGTGGCCAATGACAACGTACTGCAAGTCCTGATGTGCTACGTCAGCTGTAAAAAAATACGCTGGTTCACAGTATAAAAGAGTACTGGTTTTGCGAGCTTTCTCCAGCAGTCGAACAGACCAGCTTCATTCTATCCTCTTCATATCTCTGACCTCTCCACTCTGAACCAAACATGTTTGCCAAACTCACTGTTTTTGCCTCCCTTGCCCTCCTTGCGGTCGCCACCCCCATGCCCGGCGGCGAGCCTGCCAGCTCGGTAAGTACGGCCCTTTCAGAGAAGCCTATATATTCTAATTTTTCTTTTCCTAGTGCTCAACTGCACCTATTCAATGCTGTGATAGCGTGCAGCCTGCGGGAAGTGACGATGCAAGCAAGGAGCTGGGTCTGCTCGGCATCGTTGTTCAAGATATCAATGTCCCCATCGGACTTACTTGCACCCCTGTTACGGTACGAGGTGTATAGACATATTCAAGTCTACAAAATGACGTGCAATATGTTTAGGTTATTGGAACCGGAAGCGCTGGATGCAGTGCCAGCCCTGTCTGCTGCGAGGACAACAGCTACGGTGAGCATATATTCGGAAGCCTACATTTAGGCGCCCAGATTTTGACTATGCCTTAAGGTGGACTCGTTGCCATCGGTTGTGTTCCCGTTGACCTGAGCCTCTAGTTCAAGATGGTTATGCGTTAAGGACTTACCGTACTTTTCTGATAAATAGTTCGTTTGGAGTCGTCGATCCTGTGTCTGCCGTCCCTTGAATGCATGTTCCACTTGCCTCCTAGTTTCCGAGTTGTTGAATGTATGTTGATTCTGTACGCTTTAAAGCATCCGGTAGCAACTTTTGCTTCGTGAACATTATCAAAATAGGCTCTCTAAAGCAACCGAGCGTCAACACTATCTGAAGCATGTTATTTTTAACAGGGTTAGGCGTGTAGATCTTTCGATCTTTCGCATCGTGTAAATTTCTCACCTTGACGAGGGAGAACAAAATTGAAATTTCGGAGCCGAGGTTATGTTCAGGATAAACTTAAGATGTCAAGCTTGGGATCTTAGGGTTAGGCTGACCCGTCTTGTCTCTAAAGCCTAAAGGGTGCCTCGAGCATGCCACAAGTTGACAAAAAGTCGGATTCGGAACCTACGGATACACTGTGCATCTTATTTTCTCCCGATGCTATGTCACTCGGATAATCAGCTGAGGGAAAACTCTTCCAGACACGGCGAACAGCGGCGTTAGATTCGCCATATTGGTAACTCCGAATTTCAAATTTTTCTATGGAGCAATGCCGATGGGAGCCTTTCTTTTTTTAACCTGATACAAACCTATGAAATCATGCTCCATAAGGACGTAGAGAACCCGTCAAATATCGTACATATGGCTTCATGTGAGTCCGAGCTTGGAGAGTTACGCAACCGGAAAAAACGCGCGTATAATCTGCCATGTTCTATGCAATTTTCGTAAGATCGTTAGCAATGTCGTAAAGCGATAAGACCCATCTACCAATACGGAAGGAGTCAAAATAAATCCACAGCCTTTTGGCCATCGAGCCAACCGGTTTGGAAAAGCAAATAAGATAAAAAGGAGCCCAGATTACTCACCTCATGGACGTTTCAGGACAATTCTTTAACTTGAGGCGCTGAGCTACATGAGCACGACGATCGTACAAAATCGGGCACAGGGAGATTACTGTATGTTTGGTTATTTTCTCGCTGTATCGCCCTTTCATGTGCCTGTGTGTCGACATTACAATCTGGAACGACAATATCGCTGAAACGGTGATCGAAAAAAGAAAAGAAATGGAAGCTGTCATGTCTAGAACGGCAGTTTACCTTTATATTCACCCTAGGCATGTGGGAAAAGAGATTTCAGATACTTGCATGTCAGGGCCGGCGCCCTTTGCGATTAACACAAGTCAACATCTCAGTAAAAACGCCACTGAAACCAGGCTACGTAGATCCTTGTTTTAACTATGTTGGTGGGGTAACTTAATGAGCGCCACGAAGGCATGGACGGTTGAATACATTTGCAGGAAATGCGATCAAGAAGCTTCGCCAGACACTTTTACGGAGTCTCGCACACACTTATACCGGGAGAGTTGAAGGATAGATTAGCCGTAATGCACGGTACCCCTTTCCTTCGAAAACATGGCAGACACGAAATGCCTTTCTCGAGTATCGCTGTTTCGAGGTTACATAGCACCGTTTCTTCTGTTCGGACTTTGATAAGCGAGCTGCGATACGAACTCCTGGCACGGATGTCTTGACATGATCAAGAGACACGATGCAATCATATTAACGAACAGAAGTCGAGCCGTTTAGTGTATCACCTGAATTTGGAGGTGCTTGTTGGATTTGGAAGAGACTGATCGAATGGGACATGGAATTGTCCGTTTCATCTCGTAAGAGATATCACCGACGCTCTTTAGCTGGACGCAACAGTGTCACGATGCCATGCAGGAGGATATTATCATCAACACGAGTATCTTTTATCAAGGCAAGATTTGGTTTTTCAAGCCTGACCCGGAATTATTCTTCTCCAAGAGGAATAGAAGACAGCATTGATGCAACACTCACCTTTCTGTATATATACCAAACAGAATTGACTTAATCCGACCCATCGAGACTCACTATCAAGCCCCTCGTTCGCGTCACCGAGAAAACAAACTGTGTATCCAAGCTCCAGACGCATTCAATGGAGTCGATTTCAGCGAGTAATATAACTTCATCGTTCAACTTGATCTACCTTGCGGCCGCCCACCCCTTACATTTCGTAACGCTACAGAGCAAAATGGTGATCGTTGACGACTCGACGTCGTGATTGAACTGACGAGAACCAAAGACAAGACGACCTGTGGCTACGGTGATCCTGGGTTAGTTTTGGCGATCAGACTCCGAGCAAAGATGCTAATTGTAACCATGTTATAGACACTTCACGACGAAGACGGTAGACATTCCTGTCAACTATTCAATGCTGTCGCGCAGAATCCCACGGCGATTTCGTCATTGTCTTTGTTAAAGAAAGCTAGGATTTGCTCTTGTCTATGTGTTACCTTTGAACAATAACGTGCGTAAATATACTGCGAATTGTCGAATTTCAGATGGATTGGATGACCAAGCAGTCCGGCTTTCCGTGTGCTCCCGAGCATCGTGACTAGTTATCCCTCATTTCCACGAACTAAATTTATTATATAAGCATAAGCCATCTGATACATTGTGATTCGATTTATTAATATTGGTTGGTCGCTCCTCCAACGCTTCAGCTTTGATTAGTATTTAGTTCACAGGAACAGCGTTATTGCATAAGCCTAACGAAGTGGCGCTCTGGCAGGCGGAAGCAAAACCTGTTCAGTGATGTTGATTCGAAATGTTACGTAATGTCTGACTTTCCACTCCGACAAATATCGGGCAGTAGTTCAATCTTGCCTTCTTGATTGAACCAATATCTGTCTCTCTTTCTCGTTTTCTGATGTGCAGCTCGGAGCCATGAGAAATCTGTTGCTGAAGTTCTCTTTCGATCTATAGATTGCTTTTCAGAAAGGCCGCGCTCAGATGATGGAAAGTGAAGAAAGTGCTCCCCGGGTCGCGAACGGCCCGCTCCAGAACGGTCCAAATGAACAAGACCTGGAGAAATGCGAGCCATCTAAAGCCACGTCGCTGAAGAAGAAGCCTCTGCATTTACGACTGCAGATACCGAGGAAGCATAGACCCTCGCATGGGTTCCTCAATCTAAAGCATCTACTAGCTCGCCTTGACAAATCGTGGATCCTGAATAACATGGATGCTTCTCATCTGAAGCCCATCATCCGGACGGCAGTCTGTGCGTGGGTTTGCGTGATTCTTCTTGTGGCTTCAAAGACCCAAGTCGTTATGGGTCAAGTAAGTGTAGCGATGTCACTTCTATTTCTGTGAGACTAACAGTTTGTAGTCCAGTTTCCTTGTCCTTATTGGTATGCTCATACTGGTTCAGGAGAATTCTCTCTTTATCTGAACCTTTAACTACAGCCGCGTTTCTGTCGCCTCCTGCGGAGCCATTCATAGCAGTACTTGAACGAGAGATATCAAATCTCATCTTCGTCACGGTTTCGTTTGCGTAAGTCCCACTAACATCTCGTAATACAAAGGCAAACTTTTTTTGCTATAGGTGGTGCTGTCTTGGAATATTCCTTTGTATTCTAGCTCGTAAGGAACGCGACGAACTCGCGACACAGCACGAGATCTTCACCGGTCGTTACATTGAAGCACGGGTGAGAATTTCTCTCTATAGTGCAAGAAATATGGATACTGACGTAGTCGCCTGAAGGAAACGATTATATGTGCAGTTTTCCTATTTTTAGGGACCGCTGCCCTCCTCTATTCCAGAGCAAGGATTGCTCAGGGGCCTTATGTCTTGGGCCCAACGCTAGGCTGCATTGTCATCGGTAAGTCACTTCCTACTCATGGGCGAATTAACCTGACAATGATCTATCGAGAAAGACATCACTCTATCTGTCGCTCACTTTTATCCGTATCAATCTTATCAGGCGAGTCCTTCCAACAGAGCTGAGATGAAATCTCTAAGCAAGTCTGCAGACCGCGATCAGCTGTGTTCTCCCCTTTGCGTTCCATTCAGCGGTGGCTATTGCTTGCTCAGCTTTGGTTTTCCCTGAGACAGTGAACGCACAGTTCATAAAACGATTTCGTGGTGTATTTGTTCCGTTGTCGAAGGCGATGCGTACACAGTCGGACATCTTTAACAAGGTTATCACGGAAGGCGATTTCAGCTCAGAAGAGTTTATCAAGCTTGTCAGCCAAGCCGAAGCTGCCCTGGCTCCCTTAGCTGCCTCAAGTCGGTTGATCAAGAAGGATTTCTCGTGGGGAAGGTTTGGTCCAAATGACTTCTCTCGTCTGCATGAGTTCGTTCGCCACATGACAGTCCGCGCGAATGGAATGGCTTTCTACTTCAAGGTCATCGGGTCTGAGACAGGTGGTCCAGCGCTGTCTCTCCTCAACACACCGTGGTCAACTCCAACGCAGTCTCGCCCAGCTACTCGCCCTTCTTCACCAGCTGAGATGTTTAGAGACGACCCTACGCCTTCGACTGCATCCGTTAAATCTACCGGTCGGAGAAAAGTTCTGCATCACCATCGAGTAGCTAGCTTATCGTCTCCTCGTCCAATCCTTCGCCGACACCATTCACACCAGCAGGTCCATCACCATCACCTAAATCATCGCCACCTTCATCACTCGCACCATCATACCAGCCGCCCTGCGTCTGTCCTTTCTTCAGGCGCATCCTCTTTCTTTGAGAAACCAGTCGGAATCTTCGAGTCTCAGAGATATGTTAACATCGAGTCACGATTCTCCCACCCAGCATCTGAAGAGTTATTCCTAATCATCACGGCTCGATTAGCCGATGGCTCCCGCGATCTCATAGTGGCCTGTGGAGATACTCTTGATCATGTCATCAGCTGGCTTGAGCGCATGAACCAGGATCGCTTTTGGAAGTTGTATGGTCGGGGGCACAAGCACTGGCAGGAGGCGATTCGAGATGATGAACTGGCCATGTCAAAGCTACAGTACACCCTCGATGAATTCTGGAATGAGAAAAGGTCAGTAGCAGTATCGAGTCGTTTGCGTTTCTGACATATAGCAATGATGTTTATTAGGCATCTTGTCCTTGAGTTGTACCGATCAGCTGACGACGCTGACGAAGCAGGATCTTCGTTCGACGATGCGAATGCTCCACATCTTTTGCTTTATCAGTGCTACTTGTATCAGTACCACCTAATGCGTTTTTCCAAGCACCTCCGTCAATTTGTAAGTCATGATTAACCGTCTCCATTGTAGCCTTGATTTCACGTCAAAATCAGCTAGATGAGATGATTAAACTAGACAGGACCCGGAGAAGAGCCCGAATCTGGATACCGGTGCTGCCCTTCAGGCAAATATTTCTTTGGAAGAAATGGGAGCCTATCGATTCAAGCTTGCAACGCGATGAGGACGAGGATCCTGGTATGAACACCCTGTCTTCCTTGATAATGCATATCTGACTGTTCCGTGTAGATATTGTACAAGGGATCGATCCTGAGAATCAGTCGCTGCTCGGAGTGCCGACGGGGCGCGATCCCGATGCTTTGTCACCCAGGACAAGGCTGCAAGCTTTCGGAAGTATGGCTTATCATACTCTGAGTGCTTTAGGGAGTGGGAATGCGGTCTTTGGGTTGAAGGCCGGTGTATTGTCCAGTGAGTTTGATTGCTTATCCTCAATCTGTTCCTCACCTGTACTCTGATGAATTATGTGAACCTATTTGATCCCTTCTCGGGTAGTAATTCTGAGTTTACCGACATACGTAAGAAGCTCTGCAGAATTCACTTATAGTGAGTCTATATTCGTGTTCGCTGAGGGTCAGATAACGACCTTGTATTACAAGTTCACAGATCAGTATGGGCTCTGTAAGTGATCCAGAGTTGGAATCCTTTTTATTTAGGTTAATACATGACCTAGCATCTATGGCCAACTGACGCTCAGTCGCTTCAGAGGGGATACAGCATTCGCGTGGATTTCTCGCGTGTTCTCAACCTTTATGGGCTGCGTTGTTGGGATGGTCATGTGGTGAGTTCATGATAACCATCCGAAGCTCAGACACCGATGTATGCTGTTGAAAGGTACATCTCAACAGGATCGGGGAACGGGAATCCGTATGGTCTAGCTTCGGTCTCCGCCGTCTGCTTCCCCGTGTTGTTTTTCTTCCGTTACTATTTTCCCGCTTCCCCGATGACGCTCACGATTTTCCTCTTGAGTATCGGTCTTGTAATCGGTTTCTCCTGGCAAGACACACACGATCCAAGTCCTTCAACTGCAGGTGAGTATTCCATCGTAATGTCGAGGTCATATCATGACTCAACTTTTATGCTGTAGGGAAAGGGTTTTCCGTAGCCTGGGTAAGTCAATACTGACGCGTACAGATTCATATTTGCAATTTAATCCGCACCCGCAGACACGATTTCTGCTGGTCACGATTGGTGTTGCTGTTGCATTGTAAGCGCCGTACTTGGCTACTACGCCGGTTACATGTTTAAGTGATCTTCAGTATCTTGTCCTATCTTCCACCGACAGCGACGCTACGCAAATATCTTCGAGCAACTTACGCCACGACTGTAGATCAACTCGGGGCATCTTATTGCGATGTTGTCTCCTTTGCAACAGCCCCGGAAGGTCCACACAAGGAGATCATCAACAAGGACCTTATTGCCATACGCATGAAGCTCAGGCGTGCAGCATCGCTGAAGAAGAATATAACTTACGAGGTCAGTCAATGCAAATCAATTCGTAGAGCCTGCATCCAAAGCATAGAGATCTGACCGTGTTGTTCGGCCGCTGTACAGTTTTCTCTTCGTGGCAAATGGCCCGAGAAACGTTACGATATTATCAATGAAATTCAGATGTACGTCTTTATCGTAACCTTGATCGGTAGTCAACGCTAACTTACAACATGAAACAAAGAGAGATATCATATTTATTATCCCATCTACGCTCCGTCACAGAGCACTTAGAGCTTCCGTGGGCCCAAGCTTTCCTCAAGCGGACGCTCCTTCTGGAACCTGATTTCCAAGGTGATGTTCTTGGTATCATCAGTAAGACTCCTTCCTCGCTCCTATAAATACTTTGTTAATCTCATTCTTGCAGGTATGATATCCTTTGCATTGCGAACAGGGAAGTCACTCCCTCAGGTTACTCCATGTCCCTTGCTCGATAGGTACACTGCTCACCATCATGGATTAAACGTTCTATCCAAGGAAGAGGCAACGGAACTTAGTATTTCACATTCTCTAACAATCGAGATGCTCCAGGATGAGCAATATCTGTATGTATTCCGCCATTGAAGATTTAGTTAATTCGATGCCTATTTTCGTCCTAGATTCTTCAGCGTCGGAGTCGCGACCGTTTTCATGATTATCACGCGAATAGACAGGCTGATGATGGCGACAAAGGAGCTAGTGGGAGAACAGTATCATATACATGGCTTACCGGTTTATCATCAGAAGTCAAGGGAGGCCCAGTGAACAGATAGAGTGGCAGCCTTATTTTCATTCCTCGCAACTTCAATAGAATCGCACAAATTTCGCAGTTTCCCTAGATAGAAATATAGAGTTGATAGATCTTGATAGATACCGTTACGCTAATCGCTACCAGTGTATCCAATAGATGATCTGGTTTTTCTGATAATATAACGTTGCTGTATGTACATACATTTGGAAACCAGTGTGGGAAATTTGACATTGTCTATGTCGCCTTATAACTGTAACTGAGCGACTTGCACACGACCGCCATGATTGTCCTGCCACACCTTCTCCTCGCTAAGGAATACACGAGTGCTGCGGCGAATATTATATAAATACCGCAGCGAATGGCCATACTATGGCCATGCCTATTTATTGGTATCATTGACGCCGTTCTATTCTGTTCTGAGGCATAGGTTACCCACACGCCTCGGTCTCCTCTTGCCTCGGCTCTCACACGAAGTCCAGCTGTCTTTCTGATCATACTTTGCAAGAGGATTTCTCGCGAGTCTTTCGACACCCACAACGATGTCTCGAATGCTTGCTCTGTTGTATAGTCTTGTTTTCTCTACTTTCCTGCCCTCCGCATCTGCGAAATTTGTTGCAGATTCCTTGACGAAGGTAAGATACCATTAGTAGTGATCAGTTGTTGCCTTCCCTTACCGCATGTGTGCGCGTTGACGCAATGTAGGGCGACCTAGCCGTGTGGTGCATATTCGATTTCGTCTACATCGTCATTGCACTGAGCTGCCTTGCTCCGATCTTCCGACTGAAATCTCACCGCTCGCCATATTTTGCACTCTGTGCAGCGACTGTGTTCTCCATTGTACAATGCTCTGTGGATATCGGCTACATAGTAACATCTGAGCGAGACACTCCGCAGACGATCGTCGCATTGGGCTCAACCATCGTTTTCTTCTCCAATTGGTCCTCGCCGCTCCTGTACCTCGCTCTATGGTTGCTGCTATTTGACAGGTACAAGCAATGGCGGAAGCATGATGCGGACTCTCGAAGTATGCTGGCTATGGACAAGCTCCTCTTCAGAACATTCCTCGGCTTATTCGCTGTCCTTGTTCTGCTGTCTACACTTTCGTCGGCTCTTTACACGAACCAGCTATCACTTCAGGCCCGGCTCGTCGAACTCGAAGTCATTACGAGCAACGATCTCCAGCGGGCAAGGGATGCCGCTCAAATGTATCTGGATGCTGGCTATGTGTTTTCAGCGTTCTGGTTCTTTTCCGCGCTCTGCATCACAGCCCTATCCGTCTACGTACATGAAAGCGCGAAACGTGTCAGAGTAAACGATCAGGTCCGTGAATCCGAACTCTTGTATAATAATATATACGATGGCTTACCGATGAGTATCCATATATCCGTATTTTATTTTTAGATCACCAAAGTCATGCTATTTGTGATCACCCCTCTTTACTTCATCGGCATGATCCAGGGAATTGTCTTTACGGTCTATTTCTCCCCGTCTGTCCAGTTGACTTCAGAGACGGAGGAAGAAGACCTGACGCTTGCCAGCGACGTCGTCAATAATTTCATATATGCTATGATATCAGTCGTGGTCCTCGCACTTGGTTTGAAGGCGGAGTACTGGCGTGCTCCAGGTGAGCACTGTTTGATTGGGACTAACTGCTTTCGATCTCATGCACATTCTCAAGATCAAATCGTTGCGTTGTCGAACTTGGGCGCAGTCCCCGCGGGAAGGTATGCGGAGCTGGATGATACGCAATCGTCCAAGTGAAATTTCATCGCTCAGGGTTCTTCGCGACAGTCAAAACTGGTGAAGAGAATGTCATTTGCATGGATCTTTTGTACAATTTTACGTGGAGAAGTCAATTTTGTATATGGTATGGACTTTGAACCTGTATTAGTAAGTGTATGCGTTTGTTTGCAATGATTATACGTACACCTTTCTTTCGCGAACTCGTTGAGGGTTGAGGAAATGAGAAGGTAGATAAAGATAAGCCGTCATTTTCCATGCTCATCCCACAGTGATGTCTTGCATTCCAACTATTTTGACACCAGCCTCCTTCCATTCTGCTTCAACGCGCTGTGTTGCTTTCTCACCTCCGACAGCTCGAACAGCCTCTCTTATGGCAGTGACGTCAAATCCTGCCTTGCGGGCGTCAAGCGTGGTAGCACGGACGCAGTAATCAGTCGCGAGACCAACGACAAAAAGCTTGGTTATTCCTCGCTTTCGCAGTTCAGAAGCGAGTTGAGTCGTATCTGGCGAGAAGCCAGGAGCGCAGCCGAATGCGGAATATACATCGACAGAAATATCTGTACCCTGAAAAATCATATAAGAATTATCAAAATCATGTTAGATGAGCTAATCACTTTCTGAAGAATCAGACCCTTGTCCGATTCAAGCCATGGCTCTAATGACTTCAGAATACTTTCTTCAATCTCGGCGCCATGACTCCCTTGGACCTGAAAGGACGGATCAAAATCAATTACGCTACGATAAATCTCGCCGTATATTAGGAAAAAGAACATACGCAGTGATCCGGCCACATTACTTGCGGAATCGTAGACGGCATACCCTCCTTCGCGTATGGTAAAGGGACATCAATCTGCGAGAATAGCTCCTTCTTGTGGGTGCTTGCGCTATCTTGCACTGAGCTATTCTTGCTCGGGACGCAAACAGATATTGAGTATGCCTACAAGGAAACATGTCCGCGCGGATGATAATCCTGTTCATCCCACCAAGAGAAGAATGAGAGTCAGATATTTTCAGGCTAATCTTGATATACAATCAAAGTAACCTGGCTTGCAACAACAAATCTCCATTTCTCCTTCAGCAGCTTATTAATCACTGGCACGACTTGATCGCCCTCCGGTACAGCAAGTGATCCGCCAGGAAGGAAGTCGCTATGAGGACATGACAATTCATGAGCCTTCGCTAGTCGGAGAATCAGGATAGGTGAAGCTGACTATTGCACGTCAACAACAACCAGGGCTGAATTTGCCTCCATGGCTTTGTATTTTTGGATGACGGGAGGGAGGAAACGGGATTCGAGAAGGAAATTAGAAAGTCGTTATCAGTATCCCCTCGGAAAGATCCGTTACGTTTCGTCATGGGACCGACGCGACTTGTTCAGTCGGAGCCCAAAAATGAGAAACGTAATATCTCGACCAACGAGGATGCCATCGGTGTACTGGCAATTGTAACTGTTTTGAGCAAGCATGGTTGAGCTGATTGGACTTGAGGTCAAGGGGTGAATGGGTGACCTACCGTTGAATAAATTACACGAGTAGAGAGGAATGAGAGAAACGGCAGATAGGTCAGGATGGTACAACATCACCTCTTTTTTCAAAGACTTATCGCATCACGAAGTTGAGGAAGAAATAAATGTGGTATTGGGTATTCTATCGGTATGAGATAGATAATGCGGCGAATACACGAACATTAAGCTTCCGGACAAATAAAAAGAGGGAAAATTTGTAAAAGAGACAAATAGGGGATATGCACGACAATTAAAAGGACAAAACAGTGCGAGATAGTGCGTAAGTAATCAAGACGAATTGTGAACATCACCCAGAGCTAGGAAGGGGGCAATCTAATACTATGAACCTCGCTGGGAGTCGTTCGTGTGAGCTTCACCCTGTTCTAAACGGGATGGCGTCGAAGGCACTGCAAAGCCACGAACACCGATAGGGCTCCAACCATCACCTTCAGCGCCTACACCTCTCGTCAAGCTCGCGATAGATGCAGTGTGTTTGTGCCCAGCAGGCCTCTTAGCCTTCGGCACCGGACCGACAAGCGGCACTGCTGACTGGGGCACAGGAGTCTCTGGATCAGGTTTGGGAGAACGGAAAGCGATATCCTGCTCCTCAGCACCGCTTGAAGCACCATCACTGTCTCCATCAGTATCTACATCAGCGTCGAGCCGTAGACCCTTTCCGCTAAGGCCGCGGGAATGCCCGAACACACGCGTGCTGCGCCGCACAGGCACTTCAAGATCGTAGAGTTCGTGCTTCGTCTGCGCCCGACCGGATACAGAACCAGGTCCTCGAGTTGCGTTTGCACCTCGGAGTTCACTTGGAAGGAAGAGGTAGAAGCTTGCTGTGGCGAGGCATGCACCGCCTACGACGTCGACGAGGTAATGATGTGTGAGGTACATCGTTGCCCAGTAAAGAACGCCGGCATACGCCCACGCAACTGTGCGCAGGTGAGGGAAGAAGTGAGACCAAAACAATGCTTCGATAGTTGCATTGCCTGCGTGTAAGGAGGGGAATGCTCCAAAGACGACCGGAGATGATGCGAAGGTTTTCTGATATCCTTGACTGCCAAACAGAGCGTCGATACGCATCAGCCCACCTGCTGAACCACGCACTGCGTATGTGGCGGGAGTAAGACCGTATATGAGTTCATACCACGGTGCTGCGCAAGGGAGCATGATTTGAACTAGGACACCAATAAGGTTCATATATCCAAATGCTCGTGCCCAGAAGTGCAACGCCTCCTTTGGACGGAAAAGCCAGAGGAAAATGGAAACCACGAATGGGAGAGTGAAGTGAAGAACGCCGTATGGCAACCATGCAAAGATGTCCAATATAGGATGCGTGAATCGTGTGAGGATGTCAGAGATGTTTGCGCCATATAAGACACTTTCGAGAGCCGGAAGGAGTGACACAGAGATGGACGGTCTGTACTCGACGGGAATGAACCTTGAACTGAAAAACGCAATGACCCATGACAGGACAGGTATTGCCGGCACGAGCAGCTGAGATGTGAGTGGGACAAGCAGCGCGAGGACGAACAGAAGTGGCACGAGGATCTTCAGCGGCAACACCAGCGGCCAGAGACAAACCCAAAAAATGGCAAGGGCGGCGTGGAAGATGTATACCGAGTCGCTTAACGTGAATTTATATCGCTGTAATTTTGCTATTGTGTCGCGGGGATCGAGAGACTTGTCTAACCTGTTTATGGCTGCGACGAGTGCTGCGAAGAGTGTGTTGAAGACTCGGGTAGGCAGGCTCGCTGTTCTTCGAGGAGGCATCTGAAGGCTCTGTTAGAATCAGCTAGAAAGGCACACCTGGCGCGAGCTTACGACAAATGATGAAGGGGAGACGCTGAAGAGGGCGGACACAGCGTCGGCGCCTGGATGGAAACCGACGTCGCGCGTCGTCAAACTGCGCTGCGCTGAC
Source organism: Sanghuangporus sanghuang (assembly GCA_009806525.1). Lineage (NCBI taxonomy): Eukaryota > Fungi > Basidiomycota > Agaricomycetes > Hymenochaetales > Hymenochaetaceae > Sanghuangporus > Sanghuangporus sanghuang. The sequence continues at coordinate 2,710,535 of VVIT01000002.1, read as the reverse complement.
CATACGGACGCTTACGTACTCAAAACATAACACTCAATCCGGATATAGGTTCTCACGTCCTCGGGTTGGCTTATCAACATCTCACACTTTAGGGGTCATCGTCTCTCTGGAGTTTAGAATGAATGGATGGGCATGCTATTCATACACAAGCATAAGGGGAATGGACATGGTGTACATAAAGTAACTGCATAATAGCCGCACGACTTCTTTCCTTCAAGCACCGAATCCGTACAGGGTGCGGCCGGAGCGCTTGAGAGCGTAGACGACGTCAAGGGCAGTGACGGTCTTCCTGTACATGTGGCGCATCATGATGAGTAACACAACACAATCTAATGAGTGCAAGTACGAACCTCTTAGCGTGCTCAGTGTAAGTGACAGAGTCACGGATGACCTATATTAAAAATAAGGTGAGCTACAGGCCACGCGGGAAAACGGTGCTAGAACGTACGTTCTCAAGGAAAACCTTCAAGACACCACGAGTCTCCTCGTAAATTAGCCCTGAGATACGTTTGACACCACCACGACGAGCAAGACGACGAATGGCCTTGGGAGACGTAGAATCAATTTAGGAATTTCTTTCCGAAAACTTGCGTAGTTCAACCGGAACTTACAGGCTTAGTGATACCCTGAATGTTGTCGCGAAGAATCTTGCGGTGACGCTTAGCGCCGCCCCTGCCACCGACAACGACAAAGGCACGGTCGTGAGTATACCAAGCGACAAGCAGCCAGAGACATTGAGCTCACTTTCCAAGACCTTTTCCACCTTTTCCGCGTCCAGACATGTTTATAGAGAAATGTGCTCGTTAGTTGCTGCGATGAAGAAGCCCTGCTCGGCGTAGATGGTGGTTGTTGATGTTAAAGAAGTTGATCGCTTGATTTCGCGTTATTTGTTTCAATTAACCAGCGCACGTGATGAACCAAACAAGCGCGTCGCGTCAAATGCGTGGCTCAGACGAGTCTTGAGCCTTCTATGGATCTTCATCGTCGTTCGACCAGTTGCTGCTCCCGCATTTCACAGTCTTTTTTTATGAGGACATTTCGCGATACAATTCAACGCAGACGACAAAATATATGTACTCCAGGGCGCGGAAGATGAGGTAAGAAGGGTAAAATCGATAACACGGGACCTCGAAAGCGAAAAGGATATCGCAGAAAAGGGGGTATACCACAGCTTCAGAAGCTGAAAGTGCTATCCAATATATAGAAGAAGGGTATAAAAGGTGAAAGCAATTCGAGTAAACTGACTTGAGAATCCAACAGTTGCGAAAACAAATAGTGCGGCAAACTGGAAAGCAATTCGCAGAACATAGGCGGAGTACCGATAGTCTACGCGTCTCGCTTACGCCTCTTCCTCGCTCTCTCGGTGCCTGGCTTCCTGATGTCAGGCTGACCGTCCTCATTGGTAAAGGAGGCCCAACCGCTCGCTAAGGCGTCGATCCAGCAAGAAGAGGTAGGCCCGCGCAGACGAAGATGCCTTCTCAATGAGTCCATCCTTGCGAAGGCTTTTTCGCGGCAGTTTCCGGGACAGGCGAACCGTATGTTGCGGTGCGGCCCATTAATATGCCTTTTACATGTGGATGAATCGGCGAAGGTCCTATAGCACCCTGGCCAGATGCAGGACACCCGCTTATTACTTGTCCCGGTCTTGTTGGATGGCATTTGCACGCTGTAGTCTAAAACGTCTGCCTTGCTCCCGTTTGTCTCGACCTCTCCCAGCCTCCGCTTCTCTGACTGACGGGTCATGCCATCGGAATATAATTCCGTGGAAAGCATGGTAATAAGCTGAGAAGATGTTTTGATGGGAACTTGATGGTTGAGACAATCGGCCTGGGAGGGAACACTAGCTTCTCGAGCGTTAGGAAGAGCAGGTAACTGAGGTAGCCGTATAGCTGGCGTCCTCGTCTCGGTTTTGATCTCGAAAGTATTGTGCTTTTCACGACTGGCGGGATCTCTGACCGTCGATGACCCTACTATGTGCTCAGTTGTATGGGTCCACTCCCACTGCGAGGTATCGCGAGGTGTCCCCGCCACAGAAACCGACGTGTTTTGGGTAGACCATGACGGAGAAGACATTTCAGACAGAAGCGGTACTGAGCCACACTCAGGCGCATGAGACCACCTCAGTGACGGGGTATCACGAGGTGTCTCCACCTCAGGAGTTGACGTGTTTAAAGCAGACGACGATGGAGAAAGTGTTTCAGGCCGAGACGGTTCTGGGGCGCACTGAAGCCCATTGGACCGCCTCAATGACGAGGCGTCTCGAGACATCTCCAATTCAGAAGTGATCGCGCTTGTAAACGACGTCGAGGGAGAAGGGATTTCAAGTTGGGACGCTTCTGCGTCTCCAAAGAGCTCGTTTGTTTCGAGCAGATCCGAGACTGATTGCGTCTCGTTAACAAGGTAGTCTTCAAACTCTGTTCCAGGTTGAGAGAGCATGTCGTATACTTCAAAGTCGATTGATGGCTCAAAGCCCAGTTGCGGGGGCACCTAAGGTGAACTTTGAGCGTGCTGCCGTTAAAGAGAGTAATGGACCATCACTGACTGTATACTGGCTGGATGAGGTTGCCAATGCATTTGCACTCGGTTGGTCGTCCTGTAGTCTTTATAGCTGTGCATCTGCAGTCGCTGGCTGCTCATTTGTGCCAGCATTCGAAGCCACAGGTTGATGGACCAAGTTGACAAAGTCAAAGTCATCCATGTATCCGAAATCGAGGGAATAAGGAGCCACGGGCTCCTGGACGAAGTCCAAAACACTAGGTGATTTCTCCCGTTGCGTAAATGGAGAGACGCGCTCCGTCTCTAGATCCTGAAGGAACTGATAAATAGGATTACTTTGAAAATCCATTGTAGGCAGAATCGTAGAGTGTGGGCGAGAGATGGATGACGAGAGAGAGGGATTTGTGTGGTTTGAGAGCCCGAGAAACGCGCGCTTAAATACGGCGAATGGCCGAATCAAAACAAGTCCAAGCATGGTACAACATATATCCTATTCCAGCAACGAAATGGAAGGCGGACAGCCGCGTATTCATCCGAAGGCAGAGTCTGCGGCCCAAAGTTTGTAATCAATATGTCTTTGTGCAAATAAGACGCTGATATTCGAGAAAAATCATATTGAGCCGCAGGGCATCGTCAGCCATTCAATTCATTCCCAAGGCTCGGCTGAGTCACAGTGCTTCTTTCAGCGCTTCGCGGGAAAGGCACTGCCGATGCTGGCCGCAGGTAGTGGAGCTTGGACCTTTTGATAATCTTGTCCTACGCTCTGGCCAGCGTACCCCTAACCCAGAAAAAGCAGCTTTGGCCTTATATGGGCTTACCTTTCATCTCTCACATGGTCTCTAATGCACTGCAATGCGATGACGAGCACGCCGGGTATGATACATGATATGTGTACATACGCACCCCTAAAATCAGCGAAGAGCTTAGACCTCTCGTATCGGTGCCTAGTACAGCAAGCGGAGCGATAGAAATAGATGGCATTGACTAGTCCAAGCACAGCTGTGCATAAAGAAAGTTCTTTTTTGACGTCGTCCCGAGTTCCAGTGGGGGCGAACAGGGCATACTAAGTATCACATAGTAGCGTAGCCATGACGTCCGCGGATGCAGACTTCCGTGAACCTTCGGCAGGTTTCTCACTTCCAATAGACTTGGGACGAGTACGTACTATCCAGAAGCCTAAATAATCAGCGAGAATCATCAAGCATCTCATTGCCATGTAGGAAAACTAGAGGAGAGTCGTATTCGATTTTTTGTGTGTCCAGGTCCAAATGATATTTAGAGTTTGATGGGCGATCATTAAATTACGTACTACAGCAAAATGGATGATGTAAGCCGTTAAATCTTCAGGACTTGCCTCTCAGCCGCCTTGCTCCTTCAACGTCGACGATGCCATGAACAACGCTTGTTTCTGTTACGGTAGATGTGAACGGAATATGACTGAGGTTGCGCTTTCTGTTGGGCCTGTTTGTCTCGGCCAATCTGAGCTGACCTAAAACAAAATTTATCATTTCTATCGCTGCTGTCTCCTTTCTCTTTTCTCCCTCAAAATCTCCAATGTACGTACCCCACAGAAGGTATTTCAAGCACGAGCAATCAATCGTGCTCAGCACGCGATTTCTGATAGAGGGAATACTACTTGGTGTTGTCATGGTGCTTCGCAGTACGTGCCCTTTTCTAATAAGCAGAAACTTGATTTTCATTCATTTACATCACTCTCGCGCATCCCTAAGGCGTTTCGTTCCCTTATGAAGTGAAGCGAACATTCCCATTACTTAGACTTCTGGAGCCAGCAAGGATTCCGACTCTATAACTTCGTATACGTACACGCAGGAAAATCGGAACATTGCTATTTTTTTCGCCCTCTTTATTTTGTAATCTATCTCAAGAACAATGATAAGGAAACATACAGTAAGTGGATCGTGCCGTATCTATTTAACTTCCTCGGCCCGATGGACCGCCGCCGAATAGAAGGGCAACGTAACGAAGGAAGATTACATTGCAAAATCCATTTTGTTTCCGCCAATTTATAGACTCAACGTCGTTTCTCGACGGCTCCAAGGTACTAGTATAACAGGCTCTATTATCAAACGACTGAGCCTACTTGGTTCTCGGTTCTTGAAAGAAAAACCATCAAGGCGTTACGAGTTCCGAAGTCCTTAAGAAGAAGAGGTGCTGGTTTGCTTGAATTCTGACCTGTCAGAAGGTTTGCTCTTTGCTTCGAACTGTTCTGATTTGTTGAATGATTCTTACTGCCTTTTTCATATGTATTGTCACTCGCGACTTGTGTGATTTTTGTCACACGGAACACCTCAAAACATAAAAATCACCATATCACACTCAATTCTTGACTGTTTTGCATGATCTAAGTTGATAATCTCACATTTTTAAGATATGTTTCAAATTCCAACAAGGATGAAGAGAAATGAGTAAAGAATGAGTGAGATATGTCGCAAAAGGCCGATTTTAGACACATCTTTCAAGTGCAGTTTTTCCTGTCCTCATCCCTGCTTCCACAGTCCTGCAGGCAAGTCCAAAATTAAAAATTATTTTATTGTAAGTTTACAGACTGACTCTGAGCTCTATTCTGCATTGTATCTGCATTGTATCTGCTGGTTTGATACATGTCTGAACTGAGCTCAAACCTACCTTTTCTCAAGGGCCCCCAGATCTCGAAATAAATTTATTCTTAGGAAAGCTGATGTCTGTAAATTCATATTATGCCAATAGCACCACTCTGGTACAGTCTAGGTTGTTGTAGCACCCAGTCTGAGGGCAGGAAAAACTGCACTTGAAAGATGTGTCTAAAATCGGCCTTTTGTGACATATCTCACTCATTCTTTGCTCATTTCTCTTCATCCTTGTTGGAATTTGAAACATATCTTAAAAATGTGAGATTATCAACTTAGATCATGCAAAACAGTCAAGAATTGAGTGTGATATGGTGATTTTTATGTTTTGAGGTGTTCCGTGTGACAAAAATCACACAAGTTGCGAGTGACAATACATATGAAAAAGGCAGTAACCTGGGATTGTGGGCTTGTATAGGATACGTCAAGTATTTGCAAAGAAACACGTACAAACTATTGTCTTGCAGGTTGAAAGGAATATGGTTCGGAAGACTTTTCATCAGCAGTCCAAGGCTCTCGTCGCTCAGAGTATTCCTAGTCAGTCAGACGAACATGTTCTCCAAGCTCGCTTCCATTGCGTCTATCTTAGCGGTTGCTACGTCCGTGTTAGGCCAGGTACTTTTTGGCAGTTAAAAGTCTGTTTGAGCTCCTGTTGATCTCCCTTTCATATTTTATAGTGCGACACTTCCAGCAAAATACTGTGCTGCCGCAATGTTGCGTCTGCACGCTTAAAAATCTATCGCTCCCATCCTTGGGGGTCTTGGCATCGTTGTGCAGGATCTAAACATCACCGCTGGTATCGACTGCTCCCCTATTTCTGTGGACCGCTAAATCCTTAAGTGTTACCGAGGAAAACATTGATTGGATGGGAAATTATTATCTAGGCTATCGGCGGTGGGGGCGCCAGATGTGATGCCAGCCCAGTGTACTGCACGGACGCCAGCCACAGTAAGCTTGAACATTTGAATTCGATAGGGTGTCAGAAATGTTAATTGTGGTCCCGTACAGGGATCATCGCGATCGACTGCTTGCCGATTGGCGATGATCTGTGAGAAGTAAGCATTTGGATAGCGTCGTACACAAACATCTGCCCACCCCGAGAAGATATTTTGTGTCGGATTTGGAAGGGGGCATTGGGTTCTGATCGGACTTCAAGTTTTGTTATCCAGATACTAACGTGTTGTCGCGAAAGCTTTTGTCATAGTCTTTCATGTGTAAAGTGAAGTGAAGTGCTGATTCTTCAGCAAACCCGAGGAATGCCGCCAGTCCCACCACGCAAAATGGAGTATTTTTGGAATGACTGAAGAGCAAAAAGCGGTTGTGATGGATGTCCGAATAGCTGCGAAGGCGGTCTCATCAGGAAACAAACAAAAGTAAGATCCGGGGTGGTCCTTTTTCTACCGAGTTCAGATGACTTCCAGGGTTGCTTCTTTTATATAGTCTCCATACGTGTATGTACGGTTCTTGCTTTTCAACAGGATTAGAAATTTGGTGTCCTTTGTAGGCGAACCACGTTCGTAAGTTACCTTATTTTTGATCACTTTGATTGGTCTACTTCCGATGAATTGCGAGTTTTTCCCCGCCGAATCTCCCTTGTGCCTTCGGATCTCGGAGCGAGATCTGAACTTTCCTATGCAAACTCATTGAAATTTTCACCAGTCGAAAATGTTTTGAAAGAAATGGGTGAAGGACACTCTGGGACACTGCGGTAACCCGGCTTTTGTTGAGGTGAACCAACTGATAAGCGAGCACTTTCGGCGATGAAGGAAGATGGTACCGCGACCTGGAGAGAAAAACGCGTGACGTCACAATTCACAATGGACCAGATACCGAAAGGTTTCCCGTTTCGGAAGTATTGTCTCAGGGCTGCTTTCTCCTCCAGCCCGAGTCCCGATCCCGATAACACTTTCTAAGATGAACACTTTCGACGAAATTTTTTATCTCCCAACACCTGCCTCGCCGTGAAGGTTATTGGGAGGGTGCTCGCAAAACAAGGAACTACCCAGTGGCGACGTCGCCGCTCAGGGTATCGAGAACGTAGCCTGTAGGAGGTGTCTTGCATTGGGCTATTCGTCATGGACAGGTCGCAAGACCAGCGCAATACAGGAACGACGGAGAACGTCCGTACAGACATTGAGACACCATTCTCCGCAAGTAGGAGTTCGCCTCGCGTCATCGACAGCTCTGGGCCTTCTCGTGATCTTATACACGAAGCGACGAATACGAATCACGAGAATCAAGCACGTAATGTTTTGCACCAACTGAGCGCAAGGCGGCCACTTGAAGGTGTCACTGTTAGCAGCCATTCCAAGGCTGGCGTCTCCATCGCGTCACCTGAGCGTCATATGCGACGAAGACTAAGTAATTCCCTGTCCACGGGGATCGGAGGGTTTAATGCCGCTGAATCTGGTCGTTCTTGGACTCGAGCCGGGTAAGTCACTTTTACTTATATGCGTCTTACAAAATGGACATCTGTTTCTTTCGAGTGTATTTCTACCCCTGAATTGCTTTGTTCTGCTTCGAGACTTGAAATCGTTATTAGCACCGTATGCTGCCGTACACATCTTCTTAGCACCTTTGATCTTACTGAGTTGATTTCTCGGATCGAAAGAAGCTGCAACATTTTTCATTACCCATGGCGCCTTTTTGGCTTCTTTTTGTCCAAAGGAACTAATAAATACACCTCGCTAACTCGATGCCCAGTCTTTTGCAACCCTACAGTTACCGTGGCGGGAGCTCTCAGCAAGCGCATACCGCCACAATCGAGAGTGGATATATTTCTCCCAGCGCATCCGCCTCTGGTGATTCTTCTGCTTTGAGTCCAAATTTAAGCCCGACTCCAAGCCAGAGCAGTACAGGTTTCTTCTCGCGTACGCCGGGCGATATTCGCGCGAGCACGGTCGAGCTCTCCATGCTTGCAGTTCCGCTTCCGCGTGCCCAGTCGGACTATCTTGGTGCCGCGGGTCCGTCTTCATTTCCATCTCATCGTGCATGGTCCCCTCCTACGAGCATCGTTGAAGAAAATGAGAACCTACCACCCTCTGCGCCAGCCGGTTCATTCCTAGTTCCGCATCAGATGCGCACTCCTCTCACTGCTGCGGACCTCGCTCGGCTAGCCTATGCGCATTCTGCTTCCATCTCTCGCGTCGCTGCTCAGCGTACGCATGTGCGTGATCACGAGCCCACGTTCACGTCTCTTCCGGACCAGGCAAGTTCATTTTACGTATTGTTTTAATGATTTGTATCGTCGCATCATATCTGATAAGTTACCATCAAACATCTTTATCCGTCCTCCAATGACCCTTGTTCACGTTTCTTTCATATTGCTTGAGCGTGGTGTTTTGGAGCAAATACTTACTGACGTATTCTCAATGCTACCTTACGACAGACTCAAACAGAACGGACCTCCGCTCCTCGAGTATCATCGTCCTTCCTTGCCTCCGGCGGGTCTTCATCTGATTCTGAAGCCCCAACTCCACGCGCATCCTCCGCAGAACCCGATCGCAACGCTCAATCCGAGTTCAGCGGGACTGGACCAAGTCCAAGCGCTCCCGTACCAAGCGCACCGTCTGGTCTGTCTCTGCTTCTTGCTCAACAGCGATCCCCACCCGCCACTCCTTGCAGTGAAACTCAAAAGCAGTTTGGTATAAATCAAATCCAGGACTCCGTGCCTGAGGGTGCACACCAGAGTGAGAGTCTTCGGCAAGCCGAGACTATCTCCGAAAGGCAGCGTCGGATGTCTACGGACGAAGAAACACCTCTTCTCCCGCCTCATTCTCCTACTGAATCGTCCCGCGGCCCGTCTTTGTATTATGGAACTCGTTCTCGTTCGGTGTCTCCTGAAAGGCGACCCTGGTGGTCTTGGGCGCGAAGAAAGCCTAGCCCGAAACCTACAGAAGATGGTCCTACTGCGTTTGGAAACGGACATGGACTGTTGGCAGATCCCGGATCTGGCACCTTCGGGAAGAAGAAATACGGAAAACAGAAATGGATAAGGACTGCGATTGCTTCTAGTGTACGACGCGTACTGTCAAAGGAGACCGCGGCGGATGTGGGTAAGACCGCGTTAAGAAGCATACCTGCGGTACTGCTTGGGGTATTGCTGAACGTTCTAGACGGAGTTTCCTGTACGTCAGTTTCTTCACTCGCCGTCTTTTTTGGTTCTTTCGTTTACGAATCAGAATGAACTGACTGTCTTGGCCTTCCTAGATGGCATGATTATGTTTCCGTCTAATGATGTTTTCCAAAATTTTGGTGGGATCGGTGTTTCCATGTTTTTCGTCACGTGCGTCAGTTTTCATTTTTCCCCAAAAACATTTGAGATAACTGTATGGCTGCTGTTCGCGATGTAGTACCATCGTATCGCAGCTCGTATACTCTTTCGGAGGGAGTGGTTTTGCTGGGGCTAATGGAAGCATGATGATCGAAGTTGTGGTATGTTTTCTTCCTATTTTTCCTCTTATTTCTTCGATTCGAGAAGTGAACGCATTGCTTGACCGCTTATCCTAGCCTTTCTTTCATATACTCGCTTCAGAAATTACGCGTGAACTCGGGGAAGAGAATGTCACACAGATCGTGAGCACCACGATGATAGCATTCGCGCTGTCGTCGGTGCTCACAGGCTTGACATTCTTCTTGCTTGGCTACCTTCGTCTCGGCGTCATAATCGGATTCTTTCCGAGGCACATATTGGTTGGGTGCATTGGTGGCGTCGGCGTGTTCCTTATCCAAACTGGGTTAGTGGTTTTGTTCCTCTCGATCTAACGGCTTTAATGTCCGCTACCTCCGTCAAGTGAACTCGCATTATTGATCAACCTTGATGAATCTATAGGCTAGCAGTTTGCGCTCGTATCGATGACGATGATTTTTCCTACTCGTTCGAAACTTTAAAGTTCTTCTTCGGTAGTGGTCATATTCTTGCTCTCTGGATGCCTGCTCTGGGCTTGGCCATCCTCCTGCGTGTGATCACGAATCGCTTCAATCATCAACTTGTCTTTCCTGTTTGTAAGTATTCCTGTGTATCATCACATGCTTAAAATTCTATTTCCGTTATCGATAGCCTCATCTGACTCTCTTATGGTGACAATCTAGATTTCATGATGATTCCGGCGATCTTCTACATAATTGTTGCCGCGGCACGTCTCGACATTCCGACTCTTCGGCGAACCGGGTGGATCTTCGATACAGCTGGTTCCTCAGAGGCATGGTACAAATTCTATTCCTATTATAGTGGGTTTGCTAGTTACTTCATATGATCGAGACATGAACTGAGTCATTTCGTTGTAATGCAGGTTGGAAGAACACGAGCTTCCGTGCACTCTGGGTGACAATGCCCACACAGTTTGCATTGTGAGTACTATCACTTGCAAGTCAAGTCAGGCAAGTTGAGTCTGATCCTGTTCAAGATTGTTCTTCAACATTTTACATCCGCCTCTTAACGTGCCGGCTCTTGGTGAGTCAAGTCACTTGACTTGATAGTCGAGCTCCGCCTAACGAAAACTATACAGCCGTCTCGTTGGATGAGGATGTAGATACGAATAAGGAGTTAGTTGCTCATGGTTACTCTAACTTGCTTGCTGGTGCTCTTGGCACTGTGTAAGTCGCCGTTCTTAGAAAACTTGACTGTCGGCTCATCCTGACGACCTTGCTATAGTCCGAACTACCTGGTATATGTCAACACCTTGCTGTTCTATCGCGTTGGTGGGACCACTCGAATTTCTGGATTCATGCTTGCTCTTGCTACCTTCGTCTTGCTTGTCGTCGGTACTGGTCCAATAGGATACATCCGTAAGTCCCGCAAGATCCACTGATGTATCCTGGCTGCGTGCGTTCTAATCATTTTTACCTTTATAGCGATCATGCTCGTCGGTGCCCTCATTTTTGTTCTTGGCATCGACCTTGTCAAAGAAGCTCTCTGGGATACTCGCCACCGCGTGAATAGGTCGGAATACCTCACAATCATCAGCATCATGGTGTGCATGACACTGTGGGACTTCGTCGTCGGTGTGCTTTTCGGTATCGTCGTCTGTTGTAAGTTAATTCTGTGCCAGTGGGTGGCTTTGCGACTGAATGATCTTTTATTTGATAAGGTTTCTTCTTTGTTGTCCAGAATTCGCGACGTCGCAGTATTCGAGCAATGTTCACTGGAGAGTCTGCCATGTCCGCTGTTCGTCGGCCGAGTGCACATCGTGATTACATTCGGCAGGTTGCAAAGCAGACCGTTGTCCTCCGTCTTCAGGGTACGCCCTAGCATCATTTCATGTAGGCTGAAGCATCTCAGCATGTTTCATTTAGGCTTCCTCTTCTTTGGTACCATTGCGCGAGTGGAAGAAGCCATTCGTGCTCTCGTCGAACCTCCGGCCTGGCAATGTAATCCGATTCGCTTCCTCGTTATTGATCTTACACTCGTTGGCGGAGTCGATATGTCGTCCGCTGAGGCTTTTGTTCGTATCCAGCACCTACTTTACTCGCGAGATGTAACGATGGTACTCTGTGGCGTTTCGGAAAACTCGTCTATTGGGCATGCATTACGCAGTGTCGGACTATTGGAGGAGGAACGAGTTGAGCTGTTTTCAAGTTTTGGCGACGCCATGGAATGTGAATTATCTTTATCCCTTCGGCCCGAATGCTATGTATTCTAACATAGTCTTTAGGGACTGAAAACGCTTACCTGAGAGCATGGTTCATGTGTCAAAAGAGCGTAGCAGATACAGCTTGCAGACCCATAGGTAAGTTCCGTCTGATGTAATACGATAGCCAAGAAGCTCTTTCTTAAAGTCTACCAGCTCTACCAGGCAGACAGCGGTCTCTCGCTTTCAACATGACAGAGTCCTTCCAAAACTCTCCTCGCCGAAATGAGATCCACGAAATCGCGGGACGAACGCTTGAAAACGGTTAGTTCATTTATCAGTCTACTCCGTAGTACACAACCGTACCGACTGAATTGCACAGAAGACCGGTATCCGGAACTGGAAGACAGCAGTCCTGATCGAACGGAGACTGAAAATGTATACTTTGCACTAAGCAAAGCATTCAGTTCTTACGGGCAGGTCGACTTCGAGCAGTTCCATCCGTTACTCTCCAGATTCGAGCGAATCGCTGTGACAGAGGGTTCTGTCCTCTGGGATCAAGGAGATCCACCGGACGGTCTTTATCTCATCGAATCAGGCGTCTTGCGTGCGATGTACACGTTCCCGGATCGGAAGGACACCTTTGAGGAATCGATGGTTGGAGGCACACTCGCTGGAGAGCTCTCCGCTCTATCCAACTTGCCCAGAAATGCCCGCGTAGTGGTAGAAAAGGACGCGGTACTCTGGAAATTGTCCATGGAGAAGCTGGAGGAGCTGCAGAAACAAGACCCAAAACTGGCTGGGGTGTTTATTCATTTGGTTTTAAAAGGTGCGCGACCGTCATTTTTGTGGTTATTATTGCTTGTTTCACTTACCCTTGTCTTCAGTCGCAAAGACAGATTATGACATTCTTCTATCAGCATTAGCCTCACGGCAATAAATAGGGTTTCACCGCTATACTTGGTATCTAACATATCACTGGCGTACGAGCAAATGGATGAATGTGTCACTCAAATTAGCATGAATACAGACGATGCAAAATGTTCTAACGACGAATCTGTACGATGCAATATACGCAATTGTTACTAAATAAAAGTACTATTTCCTTCCACTAGCGAGCTTCAGGCGCCTTCGACCAGTGACCGTTTTCCGTCTTGACGACTGAACCGGCAAGCCCGTTGCCTTTTGCAACAGAGGGAGGGGCAATTCATCTCGTTGCATCTCGTGAAGGATCTGCTGGAAACGTAACGCCCACCAACCGCGTTCTTCGCGTTCTCTGAGACTGGCGTCTTGAGCCGCGCTCTTCTCAAGTTCCCCGATTTGGACAGACGGGCTTTTTGGCAATGGAAGGCCAGACGCGAGGATCGACATGACGGTCTGTCGAGTGTTCTCATCTTGCCCTGAGTCTTGCCCCAGGGCGAGGTACTTCCCTGAGTGTGCCGGGAAAGAGATTGATCGCAATGTAAAACGAAAACATTGCTCAAACGCTGTTGACCAGCGCTGTCTTGCTTCCGAATGCCGTGGTGCGGAACTTCCAGAGCTGGGAAGGTGAAGGAAAAGGGAAGTTGCAGAAGCATCTGAGAGAAGCCCTTTATCAAGCTCTTCGATGTCCATCGGTAAAATCTGTACTCCGATCAAATGCTCGTAACCTGCGAGAATAGTGAGACTTCGGTGAGACGTTGACATTGTACCACGACACGTACCAAGGTTTCCCGAATAATCTGCGACGGACACTACACGACATATACCAATGTCGTTCAACAGTTCCAGCGTCTGTTTCCTGCTTCCTTCGATCGAGTTGTGAGACATCATTGTCGTGAATACTGCCAGGTCCGTGAAGACAAAGGCATAGACCGATGTCATTCTTGTCTTTTCACGGTGAGTATCATTGACTCGCGCCCTAGTACCGAAGCGTCGGCTATGGTTTGGACCGTCCATGCCGACAGCATCATTACGACGAAACTTATATTGAACATTGTCCTCTTCGTTGAGTGATAGGCCCGAGGCAGCAGATGAATTCGAGGACATCGACGCTGCTTCAGAAAGACAGGAATCTAATGAATTGGCCCTTCGTCGCCAACCTGGCTGCACCGTAGTACGGTGCGCACGCCCCGTTCTGGAGCTCACATCGACGAAGGACGTTCCCTCCAAGAGATCTTTGGTACGCTCACTGACATGAACCCTCTGGAGAGCACCATGAGCGACGAGTCGCCTCTCTCGACGCACCAGCCCTGTAAGATTCGCAAAACCTTGTATACGCGAAAGTAGGTCTTTCACAAATGCGTACTCTTCCTCTCGCAGCTTTACCTCGCGCAGAACACGTACGACCACTGTCGCCGAGTGGAGTAAGGAGAAGGTTGCTAAGTGATCGACATGGCATCTCGGAGTGAAAGTCCATAGTTCCTGATGTTAAGGCATCAGATGATTACGGATAATAACAGAAACTTATCACTCACATTGAAATACTTTAAATATCTTCCTAATCTTGTCAGAGGTAACCATAGGAAAGCACTGAACGACATTCCCGCGCAATCTTCTCCAGAACTTTGAAGTCTGAGGAATTCACCGAGTTCACTGATAGGATCCCTCATGATCTCCTCGATTTCCTCTATCACTTCGTCCAAGCGCACGATGTAAGGCTGATAGACCTCTAGTCTTGGAACAAAAACGCGAAGTGTCTCGGCAATTCTTAGGACAACCGGATACTGTGAAGAACGTGCGTGCTGAAGAGCGGAACTGATCTGAGCATGGAGCTGGAAGATATCCTCCAGCCAGTCCAATAACCTGGAGACATTATTTGGCAGTCCAGATATCCATACACGATTCTTCCCTAGAAGAGGATAGGCAAAAGTCTTTAGTGCAGTCCGCAAGCTTCTGAGGAACGCCTGTTCCGTTTCGCATAGTTCCCAGATCACTTCTTGTCGACGCAACTCGATTTCGCCATGTCGCTCGAGTAGAGACACGAAAGCCGATTGAGAAAGAGTTTTCCTCCATGAAGATTTCACACTACTCCGGCTTATGCTTTGAACGCGATCCAGATCCCGCTCTCGCTTTTGCCATGGCCGTTCTGGTACGTCGTCTTCGTATATAGAGGAGCTCGACGAACTAACAGACATGGCGCCTGGAATCAGACAAGCATTCTCGGACAAGTACTTCTCAGCTTCAGCCATACTCGAGCGCCAGGAAGTACGTTCCTTTTTTGACACGTATCCATCAACGTACTGCGCGTCAGCACCTATGCCAAGAGTATGGAATAAGCGTTCCGCGCCGTGGCTCAGTCCAAGACCATCACTAGTTTCGACTTCCCAGTCTGACTCTAATGCTTGGATCTTCAAGGAAGCACCGCTCTCCGCAGATGAAAGCATTTCACCATCATTGTGTATATCGGAGACTGAAGGGGGAATCCCAAAGGCTTCACGCTGACGTTCAGAGCTGAGCATCAATAAGCTGTCACGGTTGACGTTCCCAGAATCCGGCCTTAGTAATCTATTCCCCTCATTAGTAGTATTTGCAGGACAAGCAGCATCAGGCTGGGGTGCTGATGAAATACGCTTTGGAAGAATGATTCTTCGGGAAGATGAGGCAGCTTGTCGTTCTCGTGAACCAGAGTCGTGATGTTTCTGTCTGGAGTCATTCGCTCCGTTCGCCGGCTTCGATTTGTCGTTTGCAACCACACTTTCACTAGATCCTCCAACAGCGATGCCTACAATCTGCTGACTAGCGGGTCCCTCTGACTGGTCTCGTGAAGGGTTTCTTCGGGCATAACCGGTGGGAGCATGGCCATCACGTCGCGAACCGAGGTCAAGGTTAAGTCCGGCTACAAGATCCGCAAGCTCATTCTTGCGTCGGAGATGGGAGTCGTCGATCGCCGTGCCTGTATGTATCGCAGCAGAGGCGGAAGAATCTGACGCATTCTCTTCATCCGCGTGCATCCCATACTTCTCTCGACGAGACACGGAATCAAGTGTTTCGCGAACAGCGCTGTAGGCAGGATTCGGAGAGAACTTAGCAGACTGGTTGAAACGACGATAATCAACAAACTGAATTTTTTCGTCGCAGGCAGAATCGTTGTCAGTGAAGTTCTGATGGTGTCTATTCTGATCGGTTCGCGAAGGCTTCGGCGTACCGTCATCATCGTCCTCGTCGCGTACCTTAGGCGACCTCGACGGCAATTTGGTCGCAGTCCTGCCTTTATTGTCGCTACGCGTTGAATGAGAGTGAGCACCAGTTTCAAGCAGAGTAGAAACGAGAGCGGGAGAGCGGCTATTTTCCGGCACCCTCGGTGATTTTTGCGGAAGAATATCAGATAAGGAAGGGGATTTCTCTCCTCTAACTGCAGAAGAGGACGATCTAGATCGGAATTTTGGAGTAGGAATATTGGATGGAGTCCTTGCCAGTGATGAGGAAGATGCCAAAAGAGGGCTGACATGTGATCTCGAGGAGGATCGCATTCGTGGTGTCTGCAGTGTCGTCTCGGAGGCAGAATCATCTGAATTCCTGTTTGGTGATAACATCTGAGATCTACCCGATTGAGGCGCCTTCCAAGGCTGGCTCCGAGCTTGCTTGGGTTCAGTGTGGTCACGACTGTACCGATCGTTTTGGGGATACCTTATGATAATCGACGGCATATTTACCCAATTTCCGAGAATACGACGGTTCTATTCGAGATCTTCAATAATGCATTCTAGAAGGCATGGGACTACGCACCGTGGTCACAAGTAGCATCTTCATTACATCTAGGCGATCTATGACTGTGGGAGCGATGCCTAGTTTTTCTACTTGCTGAATTTTGCGAGGGAGAAGAGGGTCGACTGCATGCGCGTTCGTACCTAGTAGGAGGAGCAAGCGAAGAGAAAGTTTGGGCAGAGTGCACATATGGCTTTGAAGAAGATTTGCGCTGAGTCGGGTTTTGTAGCGCTTCATTCGTTGATTCTTGATCCCCAGTCATTCTATGAACGGTATCTCGCAGACTAGGGACAAGCTCCTTCTCCAGCTCAGGTAATCCAAGTTGACTAACTCGCTTGTAACTAGATTCTTGTGGAGGAAGCTCCTCAGCGTGTTTCTTGTTTCTTCCCCAAGAAATCCTACGTCTGAGAGATGAAGCCTTTTCTTTTTCTTGTGATGTTGAGCCAGGACATGCTTTCGTGTCACGATGTTGTACATCAGTATTCCTTCTCGCCCTAGTAGTCACTTGTTCGCCAGCGCCAGAGTGAGTAGCAATAGCAGTATCGTCCTGAGAAAGGAAGGAACGAGGTTTCTTCTCTGATTTGAGCTTGCCCTTGGTGCCACTAGCAGAAGAAGTACGAGTTCTCGAGCGAGTCTTCTCAATATCCAGTGGCAGAGGCGGAGCTTCCTGATTCAGAATCCAGTCGTCGTTCTCATCCGGTGAGCCGGGAATCGACGACCTCCCCATCTTCCACTGACTTGGAGCACTCGGCAACGGCAAATAGGACCCGTCATCAGGCCCAGGCACATCTCTGTTTGTCGATGAACTTAATGGCCTTGATTTGGTAGAAGATTTCCGAGGTTTGTGAGTTGTTTCCGTCAACGGCGTCGCTTCGCCGTCCAGCATCCTTCCGGGTGGCAATACTCCCCGCGTAATGTTGCGGGCATCGTCTCGCCGCGTACCTGAGCGATGCATCTTAGATATTCTGTCGAAGCAGACACCAGCTTACCCTCGCAAGATATTGAAGGTGGAAGTTGAAGTCGAGAAACCGCGACGACGAACAGAACCGCACACCAGACACGTCGATGATTGGACACCAGATTTCTCACGGCTTCAAGAACCAGCGCAATCGGCAATTACGTAATTGCCATGCCGAGCACCGCACCGCCTCAAGGCTACCTAAAATTACAGCTAGACAATCATTACAGATGATACTGATACCATGAATCAGTACCATAGACAGGCGTCGTGCGCATTGCAGAAAGAAGTAAGACCGTGAGCAGATCAGGCAGGAAGAGAACATAAGTGGTTAGTATACGGGGTGATTTTATATTTACGAGAATGGTAAGGAAACTAAAAAGAGTCCGAATGTTCCGATTCCGAAGAGGTTGGACGCCTCGTGGATAGTCCTAAAAAGTGTCTAGTATGCTTCGAAACGTGTTTATCGTGGAGCGTGGTGTAAGGAGTGACAACATGAGAATACAAAAAAAAACTTCAAAGAACGTCCATAAAGATGCCTTGCGTTCGTTCGCGATGTGCGCCGTGCGCGATATGGTAAAATTGAGATTCGCGTGCCAATGCCGAAGCTATAGCGCGACGTCAGTGCAGTTCAGGCCGACCGTCCTTTTCGCTCCGCCACTCGATTCATGTAGAGTGTCGTCTATAGTGGGGAGAACGTTAAAGCTGCTGGAACTGCTCGAAATATCAGACTCACTGAATATCTTGTGACAGCAAAGAATGGAATTGTCGCTAGAGGAAGACAACTTTAAGACTGGCAGTCTCGTACTATCTCAATCTGAAATGCTCACCAGAATCCCCCACTAACTTCCTCGTCACTCATCGACGTGCAGTTAAATCCGATTTCTACCGTCTTTTCAGGAATCTTAATCCCTAGTCGCTCAAAGACTGATGCCGCTGTTGTACTGTTCGACTCGGCCGTGGCGCTGCAGCACTGAACCGGATTTTTCTTGCACAGTGCCACAGACGGTGTTGGAGTTGGTGAGGTCGATGTTCGAACACGAGATGGGCCGGGTCCTTTCGAAATACCCGCAGTGACGATGTCAAAGAGAGTGGCGAGCAAGAAACAGAGGCAGAAGTAGCCAGAGATACGAGGTACTCTCATGGCTTCTAGGACAGTAAGGAGAGATGGCGAGCTAGCTAAGTAGAAGGCTCGGACTCGAGGTACTAGAATTTGTCCGGAGGGCTTACCCCGTCTTTATACTCCGTGGCTCAAATACAAAAGACGTGTGTCAGGGTCCATCCCTGTGGCTTTAGATTCCTTCTCCAGGACAAGATTACGCCGCTTTGTGAATGTTACGAATCCCTTCCTAGTATGGAGCCCGGCATGCCGAATCGCTGAGGCATGACGATATTGTATCATACAGCCGACAACTTCATGTTCAACACGCCACAATCATCCCGACCAAAATAGAGCTTTCCAGTTCTATGTCGGCCAGCATGGTTTCGCATGTTCAGCGCCTGCTAGGGCCTTTGTTGCCAGAGACAACGTTGGGCTCGCGGTGGAAGAGAACAACGTCGCTTGTCGTAGTGATGGCGGTGATCTTCTCCCGAAAAGCGCTTGCAGCGCAAATCATACCCTCCAAACTTTATTTACTGTTTCTGGTATCATTATGTACAGTACCTTCTTTCATCATATCTCTACATCAATATTGATAATTCAAAAGTGGGGTCCCTTGTCATCAATATCAATATTAAGTAATATCAGTAACAGCGTAATATCCGAATTCCGCATCACACCAAGTCCAGGCCTTCACTCTAAAAATACAATTTATATACGACAATATTCTGTTCTAATCGTTTCCTGGAAAGAAAGACGTTCATGTAGGAGTTCGTAAGGTCTACCTTCAGACACTGCAATGCAATCCCGATTTACTGAGTCACTTCTTCACAGCTTGTGATCGAAGCCGTTGCAGTACCTGCTTCGCCACGCGCTGCCTGCCTTCATTCTCAGATGTAAATGTAACGGGCAGCTCAAGCCGCTCCTTCCCCATTACAATCCAAACCTTGAATTCTTCCTCCCCGCGCTCATTCTTCACCTGCTTCGAGCCAAACTCGGGTGATGACAAACTCTCCGATTCACAGTACCCTAAAATGCGAATGAATCCGGGTTAAAATGACCTCAATTTTTTTTCAGACTGAGATGGCATTACTTACGTAGCAGTTGCTGCACATGAGATGTTGACACAGGAGTCGGAGGTGCCGTGGGCACGGGCAGCGTGCTTACGGTCTCACGCTTAACGTTAGTCTGCCCTTTGGGGGGCTCGGACCGATGTTTCTTAGGCATCTGAACATCGTCCGGTGACATTGACATATCTCGGGATCTAGGCCGCTTTTCGCGGTCATGATCTTCTGTACTATACGACGCAGTTCGTTTCGAAGATCTCTCTATTTCAATCCAATGGGCGCTAGCCGGCCTTTCAGCATCCGAAGACGTCGGTGGTGTAGGCAAGGAGGAATTTACTTGAGTTGAGATTGAAGGCGTTGTGGGTGTCGGCGCCATCGACGGCATCGGTGGAGTGGGATATTGCATACCGGAATTAGGCGGCATGGGAACCGCATAGGGCGTAGGCGCTCCCGGCATGTTATATTGTGCGTACTGAGCATATCGCGGATCGGTGTAGTATGCCGGATACGCGTGGTAAGATGGCGCACCATATGCAAGTGGCGCTGCAGGCGGGGCTGGTGGCATGGGATAAGGGTAAGTATTCGCGGGAGATTGGTAAGTAGTTAATTGAGGAACTGGATACGGATATGGAGGTTGTACATAAGTGCCAGGATACGGAGTTGAAGAATAGACCGATGATTGATATTGTGCAGGCTGCTGCGGCTGAGGAGCAGTGCCATACGGCATGAACTGCTGAGACGGTGGTGTCGGTTGAGGTGGGACCGTCTGAGGAACCGGTTGCTGTGGTACGGGCTGCTGTGTATCTTGTTGAGTAGGTTGAGAATTAGCCGGAGAAGGTTGCTGAGATGGCGACGCTTGGTGAGCTTGGTGATGCAGTTGCGACTTGCGTGGCGGACGTAATCTCGCAATCGCTTCCTTAGAATATTCATGAGAATGAGACGGTCCGGTATTCTGGTTGCGTTGACTGTGATTGTGATGCGTGCGAGAAGCCGAAGTAATCTGAGCTGAAGCTCCAGCTTTGAATCCCAATCCGGACGATGAACCCGGGAGAGACAGTCCTTTCCGCAGAGATCCATGACCATAGTTAAGCGTAGTGGGACGCGTCGCACTTCGTGCATACGTGGGTTGGTAGCGATGTGTCCGTGATATGGAAGAGCAAGTACGATCCCATTTCGCGGTCGGCTTCTTCCTCGCCATTGCTTGTTCTTTCGTCTCAAAACGAGGAGGTCCAAGTCGTGCCTGGCCACTTGCAGCGGAATGCTTGGAATTTGCACTCGTTCGCTGATCGATAGCGTCACTGCGCTTGTAGTGCTTAAAAGGATCGTGACCTGGCGGTGCAGGCTGGCCTCTGAAGCGAACAAACTCGATTGCCTCTCCGCCAGCAGCGCAAACGACGGCAATTTTTGCATCAGTCTTCGTTCGATACTCAGGCTTGACGGTCCAGGTCCTCATTTCCCCCGGCTTAGGATCCGAGGAAAGGGAAAGCGTCATCGTGCAACTGAAGGCTAATTGGCACAAAATATAAATTTTCTAAGGATGAAGACGTTGTGTGTTTCTGGAAACCACTCACCACCATTGTCGAAACCATAGTCATAAACGGGATGCATTCCATGTCGCAGTCTTCCGTACTCAGAGCCCAGGATAGGCAGTATCTGCTCATTTGCTAGCCTACGCATTCCATCCGTAATCTTGCTGTCAACAGCATCTGCAAGAGAGCGAATGTATTTGCTGACACCTTGGGACATAGCTTGAAGACAGACTGCCGCTTTGGCATCCGAGCGCTTGGCGAACCTGGGCTCTACCATGTAAGTTTTCGTCTCTCCCGGTCGTTCTAAACGCATAATACTTCCGTGTACTGTCAATTGATTTTATTAGGGGGGGAAACAAGGATCTAGAAGCCATACGCACGGCCATTCTCGCTCAGAAAGTAGAAGCGTAAGTGGAGGCGTGATCCTTTAGCGAGTTGAAGAGTGGTATTCAGCATACCGGGTATGTTGAGGTTCGCGATGGGCTTGTCGCCAATTTGTTCCGGAAATGGCTTCGGCAAACTATCAAAGAATGATTGAAGAGAAATCGCAGCTATGCGACCTTTCCTCTCAAGATCTGATTCTCGCTTCATAATGTCGTTCAGAGGATCGAGTAAAGCAGGCGGTGGCGCAGTTTGCCCGTTTCCGTGCTTGATAAAATCAACAACATCGTCTTGAAGGGCAGCTTCGGAGCAGGCCTTCTTCGCCAATGGCATAGAACTATATTGTGGATCGACCGAATACAGTCGCTGACAATGCGGTGATAGTTCGATGATCATCGCGCAACCCCAAGCTTAATGGAATTCTTTGGTGAGACCATTGATAGATCAGACTGAAAATGACCTACAAGAAGACGCTCTCTGCTCCTTGAAAAACACCCATTGTGGTTGGATCTTGCCGGCTCTCCATTCTAGGCAGAGATCTTCGATTTGTTTGCTTTCATTGTCAATTACCACTTCGGACTCGGAAGAGCCCTCCTTCTTCAATTCTGCTCTGCTAACGACTGAACTATCCAGGGGAGCAAGGAGTAGCTTCGCACTTGATGCATCCTTATTTCCGTGAAGAATGAAGTCGACGGCACCCATCTCTACGGCTATGGCTGCAGCTCGAGCCTTTGCATCGCTCTTACGTGAAAATTCCGCTGCAGTGGTGTATGATCGGATTTGTCCGTTCGGCCTCGTGATTGTCAAGATGCACCGCTTCCCTAATCGAGCGGAAGCGTATAGATAGAAAGTCAGATAAACAAGAATCATAAGAGGTAGGACTTCCATGAAAGACAGAGAAGAGTGTGCAACTTTGTTCATAGAAGACCGGGTAAAGAGTATAAAGATTACTGTCTGAGATTGTGACATTGTCCAATATTACGGAGCTACGCAATAGCGCGCCACTTACATTGGACAAGATCAAAGCAAAACATGCGTCCTAAAGACATGTCGGGATAAATGAAATTGGCACAGATACTCACTATCTTTGAGACCTGTTTCTTCCAAGAACTCGAACTTCAACGCCTCTGAGTTCCCAAACGCACTTACACAGGTCTGGTGTAACTGAGCCACGAATTGCATCGAAGAAGGCACTTTCAGGCTCTCCTTATCGTCCGAAACCACCGGGCCTGCATCAGGTGGTGGCTTGGACAAAGGTTGGAGCAGCTCGAAGTCTGAGGGGAGATTTGGGAGATCGAAACCTTCAAGGTCTGCCTTTGGCGAGTGAGCGAGATCCTCGATGGGACACGTCCCGAGCGTCATAAGACTCTGGGTGACGGCACCGAAAGCACCTTCCAAGACGCGCTCACTGCCGCTTAGAAGAACATTTGGATGTAAAGGCAGTACATGCGCGCCACCATGCCTTGCGACGAGCGCACTCATGGTGGATAAAGACAAAGGACAAGGAAAGACGAATGTGGTCGGGAACAAATTAAAGTAATACACGTGATGATTCACGTGACTCATGTACTCACCCTCTACATAAAGAATGAACGCTTAAATAAACATATTGTTGTCGTTGACCATGTCGAACACGATTGCATTGTAAGTGAAGATTGAGATTTAATTTGAACTACCGGTGAGATTGCTAACTCACATATCGTCTAGGTATCCTCTTTCCAACTTCACCTTCAGGTGAGGCTCAATGAACCCAAGAGAAGAGGTGGAAGGCTCATTACGTTTTAGTACGAAGGAGGCTCAGCCCGAAGAGGACCCATCCGTCGCGGCACGTCTTCAACGGTTACAGAACAATTATGAAGACTTCGGCATGAGACGTACGGTTGAAGGTGTTCTCGTAGTACATGACCATGGCCACCCACACGTCCTGATGCTGCAGATTGCAAACGCTTTCTTCAAATTGTGAGTTTTGTGTCTTTGATATGCAGGCGCTTAACGCTTCTTACTGTATGAGCTTTAGACCTGGCGATTATCTTAAACCTGGTGAAGACGAAATTGAGGGCCTGAAGCGTCGACTCGATGAGCGCCTAGCTCCGCCTACGGAGTCACGGCAGTTCAACGCCAGCCATGGTGTCGACAATGACTGGGAGATCGGAGATGTTCTTGCGCAATGGTGGAGGCCAAATTTCGAGACGTTCATGGTACGCTACTCAACCGACTGACTCATCCCAGTTTTTTTACCATCACAACCTCACAGTACCCGTTCATTCCCGCACATATCACAAAACCGAAAGAATGCAAGAAGCTCTTCCTTGTGCAAATGCCGGAGAAAAGTGAGGATTCTACCTCGGTCACATGAGAGCAATGAGAAGTTCACAAGAATTCTTCATTTATAGAAGTCCTTGCCGTCCCCAAGAACATGAAGCTTCTCGCTATTCCACTTTTTGAGCTTTACGATAATGCCGCTCGGTGCGTAGCCTGTATTCCCCCGGAAGGCTATTTCTAACGTCCATATAGTTATGGGCCGCAGTTGTCCGCGATACCTCATCTTCTTTCACGGTGAGTTTTTTTATGTTCGTTGTCCTGGCGCTATGCATATCTAAGTTCAATTGCAGATACAATTTCATCTACCAATAGAGCTAGTATTGGTTTGTTTCTTGGCCTCTCGCACGTTGTCGTCTTTGTAGCATCAAATTCTTGTCCTTTCGTTCCTTGTCCTTGAAGAATCGAAAGTTTTTCCTGTTCCGTCTTACGCCGTCGGACTTCAATACTTTTAGAAGCTTTACTTATGCTTCTCTTTGAAAACGAAACCCCGTTGGTCACGCTCACACGCAGCAATTAATGACATGCGGACAAAGGGCAATTACGGGAGTCTCAGGGGATTTCCTTTCCTGTTCTTGTACTCCGTCTCGTCCCACTGGCTGTCAATGGATTCGGTGTAAATTGTACCTTCTCAGTCGAAGCGGTGTCCTCTCATGCCATTACCAAAGCGCGACTTGGTCCGATGCAATTAACTCAGACTTCAAGCTCCCATTCTTTTCTCTTCTCTTCAAGTGCCGAACATTCCGGCCTTGTCTTCCTCAGCGAATCTTAACACAGGGTTGTTCGAGGAGGGAAGACCGATAGGCGTTTAAGAGAAATGGTTGCGGAAACTCGACACATTGGTGACCTTTGGTCGATTTATACAGTGTCTTTCCTTTGCCAACCAAGGATACTGCCCTATGTCAGAGATCGTGCAGACTGGGAGCTCATGTGTGCTAAATACTAGACCATGCACTGATATTCCCGCTTGTCCTTTTTAAAACATCTAATACCAAAACATAGTGAATGTGAATCTTTAGATAGAAAAGAATTCAGTGAAGCACGTCAGATGAAGATGATCTGAGCTCATGCTTATCTTTCAGACTATTGATATTCTTATCCTGTGACTAATCTTGAATTCCGTTGAACTTAAAAGAAACTCGTGCTAAGTTAAAAATGCAAAAAAGATGAGTCACGAGTGCTTATTGCGAATCCGTACGTTGTCGAAGTAGGCAGACTCAGATACGATGCATGAACCAAAATAGGTCCTGGTCTGGTGCATACACAAATAAACGTAAAGCAACGAGGCAAAAGCGCGTGCATTGGGATTACAGGGTATACGTAAGACGTAAGGTACGTGTGTGGATGTCAGATGTCAAGAAAAGGGTCATGTAAAGTCATGCGATCGTCAAAAAGAGCGGAGAACATACAAGCCTCGAAAGGAAGGAAATTTCTATGTCTAACAACCACATCCGGCACTATCATCGGCTGATGAGTCCGCATTGAGGTCAATATTGCCGGGCATGTTTTTGCTGTTGCTCTTCAGAACAGCGTTCCGGTCTGGCGTGACGCTGCTTACGGGCGCCCAGAGCTCGGGGGTTTCGAGGATGCGAGTGACTACTTCTGTAAAGGCCTCTTCTACGCCGACGGCGAGTTTGGCGGATGCCTCGACAAAAAGAGATCCCATGCGGTCCGCGAAGGCTTTGCCCTCTTCTGTAGTCACTTGTCGAGAAAATTCCTGAAAAGAAAGGACTAGTAATTAGAAGACGGAGAGACTTTCAAATGCACGCGATATGCACTTTATCTACTTTATTGCCTACGAGGATCTTGACTACTGAATCGGAGACGTATGTTTCTAATTCGCGGTACCAACGTGGAAGAGCGTCGAACGATTCTCGATTTGCTACATCGTACACTGTCCAGGTGGTTATAACACTCCGCATATGTTAATCCTACATGAAAAGATACTAACCTAAGATAATGCCTTGCGCTCCACGGTAATAGGAAGCCGTTATGGTTCGGAAACGTTCTTGTCCCGCAGTGTCCTAAGTCATTTTCAGCCAAAAGTGACATGTAGTAACTTAAATATGACGCACCCATATGCTCAACTTCACCTTCTTTCCATTGATTTCCATCTTGTGAACGCGAAAGTCAACACCGATTGTCGCGCTAGCTTCATCTTCTGGAAGCCATTGTTCGTCGGAGAATCGCAACAGTAAGCTACTCTTCCCTACGCTTGAGTTCCCGATCAACAGCAGCTTCACATTTACTGGGGAAGAATCTGATTTCTTGGATGCTGTGGGAGGCATATTGCTGACGATAATGAGGAGTCGAGTGACTGAGTAGCACAGTAAGACCGTCGCGCCTCAATGACGATGTGACGATGTGAGGTCGGCGAATCCCGTGATTATGGTTATGTCAGCATAGGGATTTGCTGCCCCGCATTTAGACTTGTGGCTTCTTTCCTTCCGGTGGGTGAAGACTCTGAAGAAGCCAACGGCTTGCAACTTTCTCATGTCCAACACCCCGGGAGGTGTTGTGTGTCTCATGATGAGGAAGATACCTCCATTGGCCGATGAAAATTGAATTGCTGGGATTCGGGCGGTCATGCGAGCGGGCGAGAATCGGGACGAAGGATGTTGCACCGATGGCGTGCTCAGCACTAGTCTTTGACTTTGACCGCTTTTGACTGCAGCATAAAGACACGCTATAAAAGCACGATTTTGAATGTAGCTTTTCATTTCATCTCCTTTCCGTCCACAAACGTCAACAGTCTGCGATGGCTGAGCAACGATTCTACAAGTGAGTCGTGGCCTCATATATGCTACGTTGTTCATATCTGTCTCACAAGGATTCTGAAGGACTCCTGAGTTCGAAACCCTACAAGTCCATGCTGGCCAGCTGCCTGATTCCGCGACGCACGCTCGTGCACCACCCATCTACGCGACCTCCAGTTATGTATTCAACGATTCCCAACACGCTGCAGATCTCTTTGGCTTAAGAGCCTTCGGTAAACTTGTTTGTTCCGCCTAGAGAGCCATTGAAGTAATATCTATTCCTAGGCAATATCTATTCGCGCATGGGCAATCCGACCGTCGACGTGTTCGAGAAGCGTATGGCTGCTCTTGAGGGCGGTGTCGCAGCCGTTGCAGCTGCAAGCGGGCACGCAGCACAATTCATGGCGTTCTCGACAATCGCAGGAACCGGAGACAACATTGTTTCGACTTCTTACTTGTATGGCGGAGTAAGTATCCCAGGCTCGCATTACCTGAAGATTCTCAGCTCGATTCTTGGCAGTCATATAACCAGTTGAAAGTCTTTCTGAAGAAGTTCGGCATTAAAGTGAAGTTCGTGACCGATGACAAGCCCGAATCCTTCGCGGCCGCTATAGACGACAAGACGAAAGCAATCTATGTAGAGAGTATTGGCAATCCGAAGTACAACATTGCGCCTTTACCGGAACTGGCGAAAGTTGCACATGACCATGGAATTCCACTAATTGTAGATAATAGTGAGTCCAAGCGTTATTTGACCGAGTTCTGCGTCATGCTGACGAATTATACTATTCAGCTTTTGGAATGGCAGGTACGACGGACTTCCTCCCGCACTACTGAGATCGAGGCTGACCCTATTTTAGGATACCTTGTTCGACCCATTGACTACGGAGCAGATATTGTAGTCCACAGTGCCACGAAATGGATCAATGGTAAGCGACTTATTAACTACAGGGCTATTAGATGGTTTAATGTTCTTGTGTTCAGGCCACGGCACCACAATTGCAGGTGTTGTTATAGATTCCGGGAAGTTTGACTGGACAAAATCAGGACGATTCCCATCGTTTACCGAACCCTCTGAGGGGTACCACGGTCTGAAATTCAGTGAGACCTTCGGAAATATAGCTTTTGCTATAAAGCTGCGAGTCGAGGTTCTGCGCGATTGTGGTGCGACGATGAACCCGTTCTCTGCATTCATTACTTTGCTGGGCCTTGAGACGCTCTCGCTTCGGGCTGAGAGACATTGCCAGAATGCGCTAGCACTTGCAGAGTGGCTCGAAGAGCATCCGAAGGTCAAATGGGTGCAGTTCCCGGGATTGAAGAGCCACGAATATCACGAGGAGGCGAAGCGCCTACTTCGTCCCGGTCTTTACGGTTCTGTCCTCAACTTTGGCGTTTATGGTGGTTCGAAGGAGGGTCGAGCCGTTTGTGATGCCCTCCGACTGGCGAGCAACCTGGCAAACGTTGGAGATGCGAAGACGCTAGTCATCCACCCTGCAAGTACAACCCACCAGCAACTTTCGGAAGAGGAGCAAGCCACAGCGGGTGTCACTCCCGATCTCATTCGGGTATGTTCTATATTCTCTTATAGCAACGTGCCATTGATCAGTTGACTGATGTGATTGACAGATTTCTGTCGGTATTGAGCACATATCTGATATCATTGCGGATTTCAGTCATGCGCTCGACAAAGCTATCCCTGGACCGAATGATCCGAACTGAGGTGTTCGATCCCTGATCGGTGTTATTGTACGAATATAAAAGAGGAAGGGAGCTGGTGGGTTTGTTGTACCTATATTTAATATTCAAACGAATTCTAGCCCCAATCAAAGCGGATGATTTGACCGTACTTTCTTTTGCGTGACTCTGCACTGTACCGTCAGCGTGAACTTGAGACACGTGGGCTTGGTGGTCCTTCTCGTCTTTCCGTCGCTCTCGGTGGACCATAATCAACCTACTTGATGGGTTTTCCCTCTCTTCTGTCTGATCAGGGTAGAATGACACGTAATGGCGACATAGAACTCTTAGACTGCGGTGAATTGTTGGTAGAATGACTGATGGACTGTTTTCCATCTCAATCTTAATCAAGATGGGACAAGTATGAAGCTGGTGCCTGGCCTTGCCTTTCCTCCTCGGATTATTACTACTGCTCCTTCCGACATGATACGTATTCTTGGCTCTTCTGTCTTGGATAGGACGCGCAGACCGTAGATAGGCCCAATGGAAGATTTTTCCAACAGGATCCATTGGTCACGTTCGACGGTGTTTCGACCAAACTTCTTCTGGCGACAAAAAGGTGCAGTCTTAGTAAAGAATGTCCAAGGTTATTAGTACGCCGCCTTCTACGATGTCAGTGCCTCCTCAAATGCCTCAGTTCGTTACGTCTCTGTAGTTCGTCGGGAACTCCTGCCTCCATATGATTTGAATTCGTCATGCGGACGAAGTTCGCATTGGCGGATATAATCAGACCTTAGATGGTGGCCTGATCTGTCTTGGCGTCCAAGGCTCATAACCTTTCACAATATCTCAGCCGTGGTAGTAGGTGACTCTGTGTATTCACCTTTTACAAGGACGAAATACAATGAATCTGTGTGAAGAAAGATACAAGAGAAAATGTTCTCGATTCAGCCGTAGCAGTACTAAACGACTGAGGTGAGTGGCACGCGCAGTAGGTGTTGATATAGGTGTGCATCAGCGAGCAACCAAGCGGTGGCGACTACGACATCGACAAAAGCACAGAAAAAGGGCGTTGATTTGCTCGGTGCACCTTCTACAGCTCGTGTCATTGCGCCTGCTTTCGCTCCGCCGCCAAGTGCGAACGGCGAACGCAGTTGGCGAGGCTCCTGAGAAGGCGCTTCCAAGTCCTTCCAACCCGCTCGATGGTAAGTTGTCTTTAGTCTCATCTACCAGATTCAAGTTTAACTGATGATGCCTAACTGCAGAAGGAGATGATGACTTTGCGGACTTCCAGGCTGCGTCTGGCTCTGCACCCGTCTCTCCAGGCCCTACTACGTGGCGCAAATGTGATCAGAGATTTTTAGCACCCGTCGATCACGCGTTGATCGTGCAAGCATCTTCACAAAAATTTGCACGAGGTTATAAACGCATACTTAGGGCGTTTATATTGGCATATAACCAAATATAAATCCTCTAATTTGACATAATACTCGGCAAACTTGATGTAATCCGACATAATACCAGGACCATTGACAGACTCCTCTACAAGAAGTTTCCTGCTAATATTACTTCTCTCCTACGGGGAACGGGATAGGAAGGGCTAGTGAAAGAGTGGGGGTTCTTACGGGGGGCCAGCCGGCCATAAATACAGCAGATAAGATACAACACCGCGAAATATCTAGCTCAATTCATTACATGTATTCCTCTTCGTCCATGTCGTCCAAGGGCTAGTGCGCCGCGATCTGAGCCCGTTCCTCCTCCGACTCGGTCATCGCCAATCCATCCTCCTTCAGCTTCTTGCTGAGTGCCATGGCCTCTTTGTAGTGTTCGGCGGGCACCCAGCCCTCCGGCCCGAAGCCGATCACGTCCCGGCACGCCTCTAGAGACTCATCCGCTTCTTTCGTTCATCGTCTCGCGTACATCATCAGGGTAGAACACGACAGGAAATGGCGGGCCTCCCCCCGTGAGCGTCTTCCAGTTTTTCGTTGCTTGTATTAGCGCAACCTTCAGCGCAAGAGTTTTGCCCTCCCACGGGTCACTGGCGTAGCAGAAGAGGCGACGGCGGAGCACGCCCATGGGGTCCGTCAATGCCGCGTAATGAAGCTTGCTGTACTCCTCCACGTTTTTGACGTAGCGGTAATAGACGAGACGACGACGGTAGAGTTCCATCTCTACGCTTTGCTGGATTTCGTCCAACATCACGTATCCTAGGTACATCAAGGAACAAGAGGTACAATTGGTCATGTTAGTTAAGTTCAGTCTAACATTTCCTCAAAGTGCATCCAATGGGTTTCTGAGTATGAGCAGAGAAGGGTGCTAATGCTGTAGGGGTGTTTATTCCACATGTTTCCGAGACCCATCTTTAGGAAGCGAAGAAACCGAAAACTCCATTTCGTACAAGGAGTTTCTCTTAGTGGATCAACTCGTTACCTGGGAGCAGGTTTGAAGATGATGATCCCTTCAATATAAAGAGATGCTTTAATACGCTACTCTTTAATTGGGACTCCCACGAGACTGCTAACGCGAGACGAGAAAAATGGGAAGCAGAGATACGTCTAGGAGTGGATGCGTTGATAGAGTTGGCGTTTGAGTTCCGTTCTGGAGGAATCCACACCCACCGGTAAATTGCATATTCTTTTCATTGTACATGGACTTGCTCGTTATTCTCAAGAGCTGAAGAAGGTTTATTCTTGCCTGCATCGCCTTGGACAGCAACGGCTGATACCGTATGCTTAATTGACCTGCCTTCTGACTGGCTCGACTATTTGACCCTGTTGGCGAACAAACAAATCTTTTCATCGGATTTACACTCATTTGGTGTCATCACATTCATTTGCGAGGATAAAGTTAACGATTCTAGGGCCGCTTCGAGACAGCTCACCGTGGACCTGTCCTCTGCTCAGTGCCAACGCCGAGCGCTCGGATTTGAAGATTCGCGATCTTCGGTGCTACATTGGTGGATACAATGATACAGTTCTATGTGTCAGAATGGATAGGGAACATAGTCGTGAGTTCTTCCTTGTCATTACCTTTTCACGATCCTGAAGCGTCAATAAGAGGGTTGCCGCTACACACGAAAGTTTTGATCTGGGCATATTTGACGAATTTTTAACCTGCTACATCTTCCTCTGCAAAGTTTCGGAGCTCGCGGCTTCAGACGTCCAAAAAGTGTTCGATATGTGGAACACAGATGCTGGTAAACTGGAACTCAAGGAACGCGCTCGCCAGGAATCATTAAAAAATCCTTGGCTACCAATTGGACCTTCAGAGTCGTCGAGACACGGCGGGGAAGCCGATGAAGAAGAAAGCGATTATATGGAAGACACGGAGTCGTCTGAGTTGTTTGACCATGACGTTGATAATTCGATGAATGCCCTTACCGCAGATGAGGAACCTGTACCTCCTGGAGGTGTTCCACTGAGTGAATGGAACCTTCACGCCCTTAATGCTCACTACGCGGGCGATAAGGAGAAAAAGCGGTAAGCTGTGGTCATCCGGTAGACCTGTATGGAATGACATGACTGAGACGTGGACCAACTCTCGCATATGTCAAGAATTATTGTAACCATCATTTAATAGGAGCTGAATTTGGAAATTCAAAGTTCCACCGATGGCGTGCTAAGCACTAGCCTTTGACTTTGACCGCTTTTGACTGTATCATGAAGACACGCTAAAAAAGCACGATCTCAACGATAGTATTTGATTTCATCTCCTTTCCGCCCACGAACGTCAGTAGCCTACAACGGCTCAGCGACAATTCTACAAGTGAGTCGCAACCTTAACTTGCGTTGCTCACACTTGTCTCACAAGAACCATGAAGGACTCCTGAGTTCGATAACCTACAGATTCATGCAGGTCAGTTGCCTGATTCCGCAACGAACGCTCGTGACCACCCATCTAAGTGACCTCCAGTTATGTATTCAACCACGCTACAGATCTCTGTGACTTAAGAGCCTTCGGTAAACTTGGTTGTGCGGCCATTGAAGTAATTTGCAATCCTAGGCTGTACCTATTCACTCATCGGCAATCCAACCATCGACGTGTTCGAGAAGCGTATGGCCGCTCTCGAGGACGGTGTCGCAGCCGTTGCAGCTGCAAGAGGGCATGCGGTGCAATTCATGGCGTTCTTGACAATTGCAAGAGCTGGTAACAACATTGTTTCGACTTCTTATTTGTATGGCGGGGTAAATATCCCAGGCTCTTGTTATTGGAGGATTCTCAGCTCGATTCTTGGCAGTCATATAACCAGTTGAAAGTCTTTCTGAAGAAGTTCGGCATTAAAGTGAAGTTCGTGACCGATGACAAGCCCGAATCCTTCGCGGCCGCTATAGACGACAAGACGAAAGCAATCTATGTAGAAAGTATTGGCAATCCGAAGCACAACATTGCGCCTTTACCGGAGAGTTCTGCGTCAACTGACGAATTATATTATTCAGCTTTTGGAATGGCAGGTATGGTTAGAATCCTTTGAGCACTACTGAAATCGAGGCTGAGATTATTTCAGGATACCTTGTTCGGCCTATTGACTACGGAGCGGACATTGTAGTCCACAGTGCCACGAAATGGATCGATGGTATTTCCGTCGGTATCGAGCACATCTCGGGTATCGTTGCGGATTTCGATCATGCGCTTGACAAAGCCACCTCTGGGCCGAACGATCAGAACTGAGGTGTTCGATCACTGATTGGTGTGTACGAATGTAAAGGAGGAAGAGAGATGGTGGGTATATTGTACCTATATTTAGTTATTTAACGAATTCTAGCCACAATCTAGTCGGATGGTTCAGCCGTATCTTCTTTTGCGTGACTCTACCGTTTTGGTCTGACGTGTAGATTTGGGACACGTGAACTTGGTGACCCTACTTGTCTTCCAGTCATAAGGCCCCTGGCGGACCGTGACATACTGCTGGCGTTTTTTTCCTCTCTTTTCTGTCTGATTCGGACTGGATGACACGTAATGACGAAATACGAGTATTAAAATGAGAAGAGATTGATGACAAAATGACTGAAGGTCCTGTTTCCTGTTCATCGTCCCAGACTTCTTCAGGATGACGACAAGGGAGAATTTGGTGCTTTGCCTTGCTTTACTTTTTGGAATTGTCACTGCTGCTTCTTCCGGCGGCACGATAGGTACCCTGGGCTCTTCGGTGCTTGGACAAGACCCACAGACCGTCAACAGGCTCAATGGAGGTTCTTTCCAACAGGATCCGCTGGTGACCTTCAATGGTATGTATTATCTTAACTTCTCGTAAGAGTCAGGCACTATCTAATGCGAATGCCCAAGGTTATCAGTATGCAGCCTTCTACGATGCCAGTAGCTCCTCGAATACTTCAGTTCGCTATGTTTCAGTAGCCCGCCGGGAACTTTCGCCGACATCTACCTCAAATTCGTCCACATGGGAGAAGTTCACATTGACCGACTATAATCAGACCTTAGATGATGGTCATGATATGTATGTTCTTATTTCCCCGCCAGCATAACGCGAGGATGGTCCTGATAATTATCTATTTATATGAAAGTATTTCTCTCGGAATCTCACATACGGATGGAACGCTCCATCTTGGTTTCGACCAACACGACGATGATTTGCATTACCGTGTCTCAAAGCCCGGCGTTGCGACAAATTCGCAGAATGTAACCTGGTCTGCTGATTTATTCGGCGAAGTGCTCGTAAGCCGGAAATTCACAAAAACGAGCCATGTGCACTCTAGTACTTACCATTTGTAGGATCACCTTCCCGGTTTGGAGGACCTTGACAAGTCAATATATTTTATCAATATCACGTATCCACGATTCTTGTCTTTACCAGCGTCTGCAAAAGCAGTCTCTGGATCGAAAGCGGACCTTCTTCTCGAACTGCGCGTCGGACGCTCTGGACTCGGAGACGATTGGCTGTATGCATACGAGCCCAATGAAGGTTGGACGCAAATTGGGAAGTATCTCGAGGTTCGTCCATCTCATTATGTCTCTTTTGTGAATGATTTGCAACGATCGATTCTTTGTACTGATAACGTAGGGTGTAAATAGTGCGTGTTTTCTCTTCTGTCCGATGGAAGAAAGTCGATGCAAATGGATTAGATAGATAATGCCTATATCAACGGGCTTGATTTCGATTCTCGAGGAGCTCTGCATGTTTCATGGTAAATTATCTATACCAACTTCTTCTTCTCTACTGAAGGGAGTTTCCTGTAGGACGTATCGTGATTATGTCAACGACACTGGCCAAGACGTTGCCGTCCAGGCTGGTCCGAACGGTCCAGAGAATGTATGTGGCTGCTACTTTTCAAAACAAATGCTGACTTGTAAAGGAAGAATCATGACATGGACTATGCGATCAGCTACGACCTTGGAAAGACATGGAAGAACAACTGGAATCAGACCATTGCAAATACGTCTAGACAATCGCCTATTGATCCTACTGCTGCGGGTATCACTATTTTCAGCATCCCAAAGTACGGGTAAGAGATTTTTATGGAATTATATCGGCTAAGGAATGTCGGACTGAACAATCTGTATGCAGCGGTATACTAAATCAAGAAGCTCAAACGATAGACAATGAAGGGAGACTTCATGTTCTCAATCGAGAGAACACGACGGGAGTAGAGCGGTGGTATCATTACTGGCGCAGCACCGCAGCACACTGGACGCGCACGCCCTTGCCTCTCCCGTCGGAGCTGACTCCGGCAAGTGCTAATAACGTTACCGGTACGCCAACAGTAATTGGCAAACGGGGCAAACTATTCTCGCATGGATCATCACTATTTGCGTTGCTGCCCTCGAACGCGGCCAATTCGAGTGCGCTTAGCATATTAGGGAGCACAGCCCAAGGTCATTTCAGGGATTGGACGGTCATGTGGGAAATGGACTTCGGCTGTGTTGCAGAGCCACTGTTTGATAGGTATAGATTAGTATCGGAAAGTGAAGGCGGGGAGGGAGATGGAGTGCTGAGTTTATTTCTTGTAAATGGGACGAATCTCGAGGTGCTGGATCTTGATTTGAGCGAGGTGTAGAATTCCATTTCTTTTTGCTTCTCTGAAATCTTGCGAGTCGAGAGTCCGCAATTTAAAGCGAAGGAGCCAGCAAAGTTACCATAAACCGAGACTTGAGGTAGAACCCCGAAACGTTGAATCGTGCCAGCAACCTGAATTCGTGAAGTCACGCGACTGACGCGACGCGCGCTCGTCGATCATATTGCCTCATTTGGTAGTGATCCGCTTACTTCAAAGCGCCGCAAGCGATGGGATAGGGGACGTGCACTCTCTCCTTCCTCCTACCATCATTCCACACTCGAGGAGCGAGAGGTTCACTTATAACATTTTTTTCCCCTGTCATTTGTAGTCTTTCTTTTTTATCATGCGGATACCTATCAGTGTATCGCTCGTTGTACTCGCTGTGACGGGCGTCTTCGCCGAGTCATTTGCCGGTTCCCGACATGCTGGGGGGCGTGTGCGCAAGTCCCTTGGCTTTGGGCCTGAGCTCCCGCATGCTGTGTTCAATACTTCTCCAGAGCAGGCATTCCAGAGTTCTGCTGCTGGGAAGAATTCACCATTCGAGGTTGCAGAGTCATTTGTGAACCATCTGCTTAGAAGAGACGGCCAGCTCACCGCTTCCAGCCATTACGAGTTGCGCGGTGACTCCTACACGGACGATAACACTGGTGTTACACATGTCTATTTCCGCCAGCTCATCAATGGGTTGGAAGTCTCCGACGGCCTTATCAATGTTAATGTCAAGGACGGTGCTGTGATATCTTACGGTGACTCCGTAAGTTTATCGGATTCTATTGTGTGAATACGATCCTGATAGGTAGTTTTAGTTCTATCGAGGATCTACGCCTGCTACTTACACGAGCCCGGCCACCGAACAGCATCTGACGACCCCATGGGAAATGAACTGTCGCAAACTTGGCCTGACCATGAATGAGGTCTTCCGGGAAGACCTCCGCAACATGGGTGGTGGCAATGATCAAGTGAACATGAGTCCACTTAGCGACATGAGCGAGCTCGCGCAGCGCCTCGAGCATCTTTACGCGACAAACTGCGGTAGCGTCAAGCTCGCAAGCGACCGGGTAGCATCGCTATTAGCTGATAAGGAGGATGATATGGCTTCGGCACGTGACGCCGTTTTGACGTTCATGCTGGCAGCGACTCCCGACGAGAACCTTCAGGAGGACATCCTGTCCCGTTACTCCGAGTATCTTGACGGAATTTCTTCGATTTTCGAACCTCACTTGACGTCCGATGGATCTGTACGACCTATAGAAAGGCTGACTAACGTCCCGGATACCGTAAACCCAGTGAAGGCGTACCCTGCGTACGCTCAGGTTCCGACCAGTGAACGCACTGTTCTGGCTCTTGTATGGAAGCTAGAGGTCGAAATGCAGGACAACTGGTACGAAGCGGCCGTTTCCATGCACCGCCCCCACAAGATCGTTTTCGTCGTCGATTGGGCTGCGGATGCTGCTATCGATTCTGCTCAATTAGCTCCGACCCCAAAGAAGCCAAAGAAGGACGAGCGTGCTGAGTTTGCGACATATAATGTCTTCTCATGGGGTATCAATGATCCTGAATGCGGTAACCGTACATACGAGAAAGAGGGATCTGACAAACTTGCAAGTCCTCTCGGCTGGCATTCAATCCCTGCGGTGAACGACCCGAAGTCTGCTGGTCGTGCTGTTAGCAAGGATCAGATCAATAACTACACTACAACCTGGGGGAACAACGGCTTCGCACATGAGAACTGGGAGGGCCGCAACAACTGGGAGGACAATTATCGTCCCGATGCTGGTTCGAGTTTGAGCTTCAACTACACATATGACCCGAAGGAGAGGGATGGTTCAGACTCGCTCTCAGAAGCGAAGAAGTACATCAATACCACAGTCACGCAACTCTTCTACACAGTCAATCTCGTCCACGATCTGTTCTATCGATATGGCTTCGACGAGAAATCCGGAAACTTCCAACAGGATAACTTCGGTCGTGGCGGGCGTGAAGGCGACGCCGTCATCGCAAATGCGCAAGATGGTAGCGGATACAACAATGCGAACTTCGCGACACCTCCTGATGGTCAGAATGGGCGCTGTCGCATGTACCTCTGGAACACTGCCCAACCTTACCGCGATGGTGATCTGGAAGCCGGTATCGTCATTCACGAGTTGAGCCATGGTCTGAGCACTCGTTTGACCGGTGGACCGGCAAACTCTGGATGTCTTGGATGGGGCGAGAGTGGTGGTATGGGTGAAGGTTGGGGAGGTACGTTGTGCCGCGTTCCAAATAAAGACCTTGTCCTGACTTGCATTGTTAGACTTCTTCGCAACCGTGATCAGGAGTACATCTACTTACTCTGACTATCCGATGGGTGCATGGGCTGCGAACCGTCCGAATGGTATCCGACAGTACCCTTACTCCTTGGTATGTGCATATTTTCCGTATGTTGGACGTTTTTCCAATATATCCGTTTGAATTCTTAGAACAAGACGATCAACCCTGTAACGTACAAGACTCTTGACAAGCCTGGTTACTGGGAAGGTTAGTTGCTTCCTTCTACCGCGCATGGTGTTGCATAATCTGGACTTCTTTGCAGTTCACTCCATCGGAGCTGTCTGGGCAGAATTGCTTTGGGTCGTCGCACAGAAGTTTATCGACAAGCATGGTTTCTCGGACTCTCTTTTCCCTCCTCTCCCGCTGGATAACGGAACTATCCCTTCGGGTGACTTCTACCGTCCAGCGGAATTCGATGCTCAGGGCAATCGGAAGCCACTTGTACCGAAGCACGGTAACTCGCTTATCACTCAGTATGTCATTTTTCATTCTACGTTTGTCATACTAGGATACTGACAGGTCGACCTCTAGACTTGTCGTTAACGGGATGAAGCTACAGAAGTGCATGCCAGGCTTCCTGGATGCGCGTGATGCTATCATTCAAGCTGACCAGGTGCTCACTGGCGGTGAGAACTACTGTCTGCTCTATGAAGGTTTCGCCGAGCGCGGACTTGGTCCGAATGCGCGTGTTGACGGTCGTACACCCTGGGGTGGAGGAATCCGCACGGATGTACGTTCCCCTATTTCATATTGTTTTTGCTCATCACATTTACATATGAATTCATTTACTAGGACTTCGACCTTCCCACTGCTTGCCAGCAGGAGAAGGTCCCTGATACACCTGACGACGGCGGAGACGATGATAACGATGACGACGACGAGAACTGGATTAACCTGAGCTGGGAGTTTTAACGGTGCTAATATCTGGTTTCGTTAGATTGGATATAGTTCATTGGTCTCCAGCACTGTCCTAGACTACGCTAGTCTCCGTCTCTGCTTGTATAGTAGATGTTCCTTGCTGTCTTCTCGATTATGTGCATGCAATACAATACACAGTATACTTTATGGCCGCAGGGTGCTTCTTCATCATAGTAAGTGCTCATGGTGGACCAAAGTGCTACTGTTTTCATGAAAACTTCTCGACCTGAGGAACTTCAGGCGCAATTTGCTGAGAACGTACGGAGTACTGTACTGCGTTTTGTGGATCCTCGCCCTTGATTCCTTCACTCCAACAGTCGTGAACGCCGAAAAGCAGACAACTAAGATTATTCTTAGCTAAGTATCGAAGACAGAATTATGAATCGGGAAGCATCAACCCGAAAGAGCGTCAATAGTCGACGAGAAAGCAGGCTTCTCATTATAATTGTCTAACAGACAAAGGTGATAACGTGTTGATGAACATTACGGGGATGACTATGTTGATATAGAACGCGGACGTACCATCGAACAGTAACGCAGCTCCTTGACCCGAGAAGGTTCCGGGAACCCAGGAATATATATCCGGAATTCCCCAAGTTGTCTGGGATAGGAGTTTAGGTATTTCGAGTCGTTGGGCATAGACGGGAAAACTCACGATTCCGACGCAGCGCGACACTGCTTGGCAAGCGTTAACGACAAAAGCGTAATCCGTTGCTTGTTGCTGGAGATTCGCTTCGCTCGCCGGGACGGTCATCTGTCATCAGATACACAATAATAGGTAAAGATTGAGGTCAGTCACTCGCTTGCCTCATGCTTTCATCTCATTAGGAAAGAACGCAAGTACGAACCCGAATATCCAATTCAGTAATCGCAACATCCACACCAGCATCCGCGAACCTCTGCAAATTCTGCTGCAAGTCCTGCGGCACCTCGCCCACGATGAAATGGCTCTGGAAGCCCACTCCGTCGATCAGATTTGATGCTTTCAGGGACTGTACCGTTTCGAGAAGGGCGCTCGACTTAGCATTGATGCCTTCGGTATTAAAATCGTTCTACGTGCGCTTGGATGAGGAGGGTAGATGGATGCGTGTACAGTAAGGATAATTATAGATTTCGGTCAGTCAGTAATGTGCGAGAAAATAGCAGAGAAAAGAGAAGCGCTCACGATGTACAGTTTAGCCGTCGGGTCAGCTGCACGCGCCGTGGTGAACGCCGTCTCAATATAGCCACTCCCAAGCTGCGTTAAAAATGGGCTTGCACCCAAGGTGCCATCGTCGTTGAACGCCTGTCATAGGAATAGAAACAAACGATTAATAACAGCATCGCAGGGAGTTGCCCAAAGCCGGACTTTTACACGTAACAGGTTTAGGAACACTGATCCCTTACCTCGTTGACGACGTCCCATGCGAAAGTCTTCCCTTGGAAGTGTGTCATCACTAAAGAGCAGCGCATTCGTGAGTCTTATAATGTTGAGTAATCGTTAATAATTATCTCTCTTACAGGTTGTTATGTGGTTGTTCATCGCATTAAGGAGACCGTCTCCGGTAAGCGTAGATACCCAGGCCGGAAGTTGGCTAGAAGATCAAAGTAAGAAAAAAGAAATCACAGCTCAGATACACCCGCGGACACCGGAGAAGTCAGCTAGATACCTGTGCCAAACAAGCGTATGTCCACGCAGGAGCATGTTGTTAGAAACGGCAAACGACGCGACCTGGTCTCCTTGACCAAACGTGAACACGCCCTCGTTTGGCTCTGTCGCATCCCTATACATATAAAAAGAATCCGTTAGGCTCATTGTTCCTCGTTCCTCCTTTGATAAAAAAAGCAGAAAATGCGACATGAACAAAAAGACAGGACAGGACAGGACAGACCATTTCATCTCATTCTCCGGCGTCGCACCACTGAACTGCTTTTGCGCGAATGACGCAAAGTTTGGATCGCTCGCATTGGAAAGATGACCCGCAGCGAGTGCGGCGCCGAAATAACGTGAACCGGCTGCTGCCTTCAGCGTCGTCATTTGACGTCGTGCTGGGGAAGCCCAACTCAATAAAGCAAGGCTAAGGATGCAGAATGCGCAGAAGAGATGACTTTTGAGAGTCAACATGACGGCGGTGATGTTTGGCAAGGCAGACGAGGCTAAGGATGGATTGCACAAGGCAAAGAGCAAAGCTAAGTACCAGGGCCCTACGGTTGTCGCAATGCAATCAGGCAGGCCTAACGCGTATTTATACGATCATCGCACCCGTGCCAAGGCGTGACGGCGCAAAGTCCATGGTACTTACATACTCGGGCATTGTGCTCCTAGGAGGACCAGATGACGACAACCGAAAATTGACGTTCAAGAAGCAGCATATTTCCTCTTCAGTGGGAGATTCTGGTCATTAGAAGTGCCATACAAGCGTTAGACGTTGGTGTTAAGAGCTAGAACGGTGCTTTTTCTGGGACATGTGATGCTAGGTGATGAGCTCGACGACAGTATCCATGAGAATCGCTCCGTCCTTTGCGTCGGTTTTGGAACTTCTTGAGGTTGTTAGGCGTCACGAGGCGAAGGACAACGATGATCAGCAGCCTGGTTAATATGCATATGATGCTAGCGGGCCGCTGCAAGCGCGCCACTCTGATGCACAACTGCTGAAGTTTGAGTTATGTTTAGCCATGATGGGAGAGAAGGGAGCAAATGAAAGGCATATGAGGCAATGCGGGGAATGCGGGGTCGATTGGATTGGATGCGTATAAAAACTGCGGTAGCTAAATCCGTGTGGGGATACGCGTGAGGGCAAAGACACCAGTGATTCGTTGACTCGCATCTTGCTGACGCTAGTGAAAAGGAAAAGCGGTTGAAGCAGTTCGTCGGTGAAATGGCATGTTCAGCCTGAGGAGATGCTCTCAACACTAGTCATAACGTCCGTCGCTCTCGAGCAATTCCGGATATCAATTCCGAATAAGCCGCGGACAAGTAGGGAACTCACAGAGTCTAAGCCAAGCACACGTTTGGCGTAGTCCCGAATTTGTACCATAGGACCTCTGGAAGCTGAGTAGCTTCGATCTTCTCGAGATTTTCTCTCAAGCGTTGCCATTTCTACAAGCCATACAGCGTGTCACATTCTTTTTAAATCTCGAAGCATGGTTCATTATCCACATTAGCAACCAGAATACACATCCAGATTTAATCTGTATTTTCCAAAAGCTCTCCACAAACGACGTACTTGTTAGTGAAATGCTCGATCCAACCTAAAAAAATCAATCAATATCATTGTAAAAACTCAGCGACACGAACTCCTTGCCATTCATGTTCTCACTGATGGACGCAAGACAGATCCATTAGTAAACTTGATAGGCAAATTGTAGGTTATGCTCACATCTCAGAGGGCGTCAGGTCTTCCAGTTTGTCAAGAGGTTGATCGATCGGAGTGAGCA
Source organism: Sanghuangporus sanghuang (assembly GCA_009806525.1). NCBI lineage: Eukaryota > Fungi > Basidiomycota > Agaricomycetes > Hymenochaetales > Hymenochaetaceae > Sanghuangporus > Sanghuangporus sanghuang. Next base: position 2,668,719 of record VVIT01000002.1, on the reverse strand, counting down.
CCTCTGAGAAAGAGTTAGCACTAGCATGAGTCGTATTGATAGCGACTGACCAGGGTCGAAAGATTGCTTGGCCATTCCGCGTGAGGCATCTCTCCCAGCAAAATTTCCATAAGGTCCATCTAAGGGGGCAACATGAGTCCTATCAAGAGATAACGACAGAACCTGATCAAGTAAACGCACCTGGTCCATAGAAGGTCCTTCCAGCAGTCACATCAAACACCTTCCTGTTAATCGCCAGCAAGATTCTCTGGCCATTCTTCCCATCAAACGGCGCAAGTGTCTTCGGCGTGAACTTCTGGAAGAGGACTGTTGGGGGATGGGATTTCGGCATCCATGAGTAGCTTTGTTTGAACTCGCTTGGTGGTGAAGACGGCAGAGATGTTGATGGGAAGACGATGCGCTGGGCGCAGTAGGCGATGACGAGAAGGAGGACTGTGTTGATGGGCGCACCGAGGTCGATATTGAACGCCATCGTCGTGGTGGTAGGGGACAAGCCGTGATTGCCTAAGCGTGTCCATGTAAAGTCAAACGCGTCCAACTCAATCCCGCGTCCTTTGCTCTTGTGCATCAACCACAACCAACTCATTCCCTGACCTCTTCAATCGGCAAGTCACGAATTCAAGGATGAAGAACAGGAATAAACAAACAAAATTCCCAGTCGTACGTCCATAAATAGTAGTTATCATCACACAACTAAGTTGAACCTTGCGGGATAATTTAGGCACGAATAAAGAAGATTATGCAGAAGGACGAAGAAGTGGGCAAAGTGGCGCAGGCTACCCCAGTTGTTATCTGTATGGATCGAGTATTCTGTTATTCAAACGAAGGGAACTGAGTCAGTGACTCTGTAGCTAAAGCACTTGAACTCTTCCTTGGAATGCTCGTGGACGAAGCAGCTAAAGTAACACTCGAGCGGAACTCAAAGCGCGTCGAATCGTACCACCTGTGAGTCCTTTGACGCTCTTAGGGCAAATTGATGCTAACTGTCCCCATTGTCGAAGCAAACACGCCATCGACCGAACAGACATGCTAGACTTCCTTAAGGAGATCGTCGACGGTGTGCCCGATCCTTCGGCAGGCGGGACAATCGACATCGAGGCAGAGAAGAACGAAGCGAAGAAACGACGCGGTCAGGGAACCGGTGGAGGTCGGAAACGACGTAAGAAGGGAGAACTGGCGGCTGGTGAAGTAGGTGATGATAACTTTGTGAATCATGGCAACGGCAATGGTGGGTGGATCATAGAACAATCAGCTGCAACAGGGGCTGGGACGGACGGTGAGGATGGTGGCGGAGGGTCTGAACATGACTGGGACTAGAATGAGATCATTGATTGTGTGGATGTATAGGTGAGAGTTTCCTTGTGGAAGATGGTAGCATTGGTCTAATAACTTCTGCTAAAGGTTATTCAACACTGATTTCCAACCGATGTATGACTTATACCAACCAAACTATGCTGTGCTAATACATGTAGCAATATTTACGATATCCACCTTCCTTCGGCATTCCAGCTTCAACGTCAAGGACCTACCGGAATACATAGGACTTGAAAGAAAGCTTAAGTCCTCCTCTTCCTTTCCTCGCTGTGTTCTTCACTTCCTATCTTATTATCACAAATAAGTCGCAAGTCGGTCATTTTGGTTTGTTGGTTCGTTAATTGTTCCGGGGTATCAAGAAGGATTACTTATACTTTTGAACCGAGTAAGGTTCCCCCCTCGACGCGATGTTCATTCCTACTAAGACGATCCTAGATTATCTGTACATGAAACTTCACATGCAAAGGAACAGGTTGTCTGAGGCGAACATCAGGCGCCAATGTGTACGAGATTCACCCATCTCTCCGCCATAATCTCTGCTCTACTTCCGTTCGGAGCCTCATCGCCCCGATCCCTCAGATTCAGCGCAGCCTCTCGAACCGCCGCAGCTACTCTCTTGAACTGAATCTCTCCCTCCTCAATGTCACGCGCGAGACACGCATAAACGTTTCCAGTGAGAACAGGCCCGTCCCGGTCAAGCAACTGCCACATCGTTCCGACAACACTTCTGAATCCGCAGAACTGTATTGCTGCTGCGAGCAAGAGCGCCTCATCCTGTGAATGATTAAGAGCTAGTTCTGCCATATGGCACGTGGAGAGGAAGGCGAACTCTGCGTTCGGTTGGTGAGCTCACGCGATGTCGAGTAACGTGAGTCCGCCGTCGAAGAGTTTCAATGAGGAGTTGAAGGGCTCCTTATCCAATTTCCCATGGCATGCAAAGTGCACTCATTCTACCTTCCTTAGCGCACGCAGGACAGCATCGCAAGTCGCCCGATCGTCAACAAGGAGCCTGTCAACACGCCTCCGTGTGCGGATCGCGTTCCGTTCCTTCCTGTTCGAGGGAAGTCCAGAGTCACCAACGAAAAGCAGCCTTGGATTGTCACTGACGAGTCCTGCCCGAGCATTTATGAGTGCCTTGAAGGTCGGCGTATACGATGAAATATATTCGTCCAGAAGATACTTCTGGGTACCATACGCGCTCTCGTAAGGACCGGCGGCATGGAAAGGGAAATAAGATAGTAAAGAAGTGAGACACCACCAGATGCGCGAATCGGGGGTAATTCTGAGCTCTCTGAGTTTCTGAACGACCCTGGAGACGACTTTGTCCCATAGGACCTTCATCACCCGCCGGAGTGTCACGTCGTATTTTGTTGATGCCACCCCGCATGTAAGGCGATCTTCAAGTAGATCCTTAAACAAGTCGAGCGCAAGTGAATACCAATCCTGGTCCAGAGGAACACATACACAAGGCACGTCCTCGCGTGCAAGAATGATGATGGTATCGCATCGAAACTTGGAGAAATTAACCACGATAACCGGACCTTCCGACGCTGCTCGTTGCAAGGATTCGAAAGACTCGTTTCCAAGAAAGTTTTCAAATTCAGGTATATTTCGTATTTCTCTGATAATGACCTCTTGTTCCTCCGCAAGATGACGTACACTCACCAGCGTCTCATCAACATTCCGGTTCTCTCCCTCGCTGTCTGCATGGCTCCCGAGTCTAGATCGCGATTCGGTCGACGTGAATGAGAGTTTCCATCCGGCGGCTGCAGTCCGCAAATCTGTCAACAAGTGCCTTATTTACGTCCGAAAGTTGATCCAGCGGAGTCCTGAGGCCTCGCATCTGCGACCAGAGCAAAGTCCTTCCTTGTTCAAGAAGCTCGATAGCAAGAGTGAGCTTTCCCTTCTCTACGGCATAGGAGGCCGCATCGACAGGCGCGACTTGATAACCGAAGTCGCTACTGAGAAAATCGAGTTGCGTAGGCAGTGTCAGTCTGATCGTCAGAGTGCGCTGAAGAAGGGTCAGCGCAGCTCTGTAAGCATCGAGGGTAGTGTGGTGATCGCAGGACCGCGCCATACTCGACCATTGCCGCGCCGCTTTTAAACGCATAATTGAGCTGGAAAATGGGTGATTGACTGCTTGATCGAAGAATTGCATTGAATATTCGAGATCTTCTGCATGCCCTTGTCGCTCAGACCGAGTGTGTAGGGCATCCGCGAGCCCTAACAGATACATGGAACGACTCGGGTGGCCCGAGGGGCAAGAGGCCACAGCAGCGTGATGAAGCGTGATAGATTCATCAAGATCGTGTGCTACTTTGGTCTGTCCAAATCGTATGTACAATAGACTTGCTAGATTGCTCAATGACATGGACCGATCAGGATGCCTGTCCGAGAGAAGAGCCAGGGCAGTGCGGTGAAGCGCGATTGACTCCTCGAGATCTTCAAAACTATCAGCATGCTGGAAACGAGAGAATACGCAATTTGCAAGGTTATTCACCGACATAGACCGATCGATGTGATTCTCCGGGTAGAGCGACACGGCAGAACGATTCAGGGCGATCGACTCCTGTAGGTCCTCTATGTTATTGCTATGCTCGTAGCGAGTCCATAGGGCATACGCTAAACTGGCCAGCGACATCAAGTGATGAGGATGCTCTTCAGAGCAAAGAGATAACGCATCGCGGTGCAGACCAATTGATTCATTAAGGTCCTCAGCCCTTCCACTGTGACGAAAACGGTTCGAAAGAGAAATGGCGAGATTGTTGAGGGATAAAGAGCGATCAAGTTCACCTTCCCTGCGGAGAACCAGGGCGGCACGGTTCAGAGCGATCGACTCATCGAGGTCACCTAATTTTCCGCCTTTCTCGAAGCGACTCAACAGAGACCTTGCAAGACCCGTAATATATGTCGAACGGAGAGGGTCGTCCGCAGGACAAAAAGCATGGGCACGACGGTATAGTTCGATTGCTTCATTAAGGTTTTCAACTTCACCATAGAGATCGTAGCGTGTTGAAAGGGAGTTTCCAAGGTTGCTCAGTGACAAAGAATGGTCAGGAAGAATGGCCAAGACTGCACGATGAAGTGCGATCGACTCAGTAAGGTCCTCGAGATTGCCACTGCGCCTAAACCGGGTCCATAGGAATACCGCAAGATCTTCTAGAACTTGTAAACGACCAGGGTGACCAACTGGGTGAAGAGTCGAGGCTAGACGAAGCAACATAATTGCCTCGTCAAGATCGTCAGGTCCGCCGCTGCGTTCGAACCGCCTTAGGAGAGAGGCTGCAAGATTGTGTAAGGATGAGGGACGGTCCGGATGATCCTCTGGGCGAATAGCGAGGATAAGGCGCTGCAGTTCGATTGCCTCGTCGATATCATCAGTATCTCCACTCTTTCGAAAGCGAATGGATAAAGATTTTGCGAGATTGTTTAGAAGCGAAGTATGATGCTCGGTACCCCTGGAAGAGAAAGCCAGCGCCGCACGAACCAGTGAGATTGCCTCGTCGACTCGAAGATCATCAACTTTTTCGTTGCACTCCACGCTAATCGAGAGAGCAACTGCGAGGTTATTTAATGCATGGAGATGATCGGGATGGCTTTCAGGGCAAAGTGCTAGGGCGGCACGATGGAGCACGATTGATTCATCAAGATCACTAGACATTTCAAATCGCTGAAAGCGAGTAGACAGAGAACTGCCGAGATTGTTCAATATCGTGGAGTGGCCAGGGTGACCCTCGTCGGGGCAAATACTAAGAGCTTCTCGCCAAAGCGAGACTGCTCTTTCTAAATCATGCGTTTGTCTCCATCTCTGATATCGGGTGAAACGGGCAGTGGCAAGGTTATCCAGGCAGCTCCAGCGATCGGCATGGTCCTTATGAAGATCCAGCATGATTCTGTCGAGCGCAATGACCCAATCCAGTTCACGTCGCATCCCGGTTTGCTTAAAGCGTTCCCAAAGACACATAGTCAGACTCGAGAGCAGGGAAAATACGTAGAGCTCGTAAATCTGTGTCGAAAGCATTTCAATCTGCTGTATAATCGCGGATAATCTACGACCAGAAAGACGTAAGCGTCGATACAATTCGAAAACAAAGATCTAGTACATTACCGTAAGCTGCGCCTGACAGAATAATCTCTGAGCTGAGTTCCGTATGTCTGTTGTGCTTCAATATCCTGGAATTCTCTGGTATGGACGATTTACGCACAGTCTTTACGCAAGCTTTGATGAAGGTAGATTATGCTCGATAGCTGGACACGGATTAAGACCAGTTAGTATGCCGCGGCAGAGACCAGTCGCAGATGGTGTAAGACTGACAAGGAGGAGAGAAGGCGATTGATGTACAGAATTCAAAGAACTGCGATGTAATTTCTGGCACTTGATCGTCTCACTGCCTTTTCTTCAAACCTGGCCCAGGAACGATCGTACGTAAGAATCCGACGAGTCGGAACTTTCTTCGCTACATTGATAGATCCGTTTCCACCAAACCGGCTGTGACCACCACAACCAATCACATAGGGGAACCCATCGACTAGGGAAGAGTGACAGCACCAAGTAAGCATAGTAAGATTGTTTACTAGAGGAACTGACTCTCACTAGCTGCACATCTCACTGCTAGTCCTCGCATCGTTAAGTTTTGAAAGTCTCCGGTATTTGAGATTCCTCTTTGGATCTAGTCAAGTCCGAGTCAGTCGAAATATCCAAGTGATTGTGTCAAGGTAAGCTCAGACGGTGGTGGATTATCGAGTGACAATCATGTCGCGATATCACATTTTGCAACAAGTCGTGTATTGCAGGTCCCGTCAATCACGGACTTCAATCAAACGCTACTTTTTCTGTTTACTCAATCTCAAATAGATTCGACAGGGACAGCTGAGAGAATTGGTCAAATCATCAGCTTATGAAAGCAGAGTTCCCTAAACTAAAGATAAAAAACTTACAAGATCACATTAGCCTCGTTCATTGTACCACTGATCAGGTCTATCATTTTTCACGGTGCACATATAAAACAGGACCGAATGAGCAATTCCGACTTGCCAGTAGCCCGGGTGCTACAATGAACACATGAAAGTGATGTGCATAATCATGATGAAACCGCAGCACCTTCACCTGCCAATACAAGGCTTAGAACAGCACATAAATTGCACAAAAAATTTCGCACTATCATTTAATCAAGCTCCTATATGAACAAGATCAAACCACCTCTCCGCCATGATATCTACTCTGCTTCCATTCAGAGTCTCATCGCCCCGCTCCTTCAAGTTCAGTGCGGACTCTTGAATTGCCTCTGCCGATCTCTTGAATCGTATCTCTCCCGTATCAACATTGCGTGCTAGATATGCAGACGTTTCCGGCAAGAATATGCCCATCTCGATCGGGCACCTGCCATATCGTACCGACGACACTTCAGAATCCGCAGAATTGTAGTGCAACAGCCAGTTAATCAAATGCAAAAAGTCGGAGCTTCTTCCACAGTATGACAGGCCGAAAGAAAGGCGAGCTCTGCATTCTGTAGATGAGCCTTCACGATGTCGAGCCGTAGGAGTGAATAGAGGATTCATGATCGCGTATATCTGCCTCCGACTTCCGCCTGAGCACAGGTAGTTATTAAGATAACCTAGGCCGGGGATAGGTCACAGTGGCACCTGAGAGTGAAGACAAAATAAAACTATTACCAAGGTGTGAGAATAAATTAGGTAATACAGGATTTACTGCACAGGATTAACCTGCATGCACTTTCACTTTATCCAAGCCGTTAATCGAGATCTTATTCTCACAGTCATAATGCGTTTTCCTCTATTCTAGGACGCATCAGCGCGAAAGTATAGTGTGTTGGAATGGATTTTTGTTGATGTCGGAGCTTTCGAAAGACCAAAAGGCAAAGCCAAGTCTCTCGTCTGGTAGATGATGGATTCACTGCCAGGCTGTGGCAACAGCCTTATCTTGGATAGCCTCATCTATGTACTTTGTTCTCTTTTACTTTCGTGCAGCAGCGCCTATCATAGTTCTCGTTCACCTGACCTTCGAGTCCGCTTTAAAGACGCGTCTGGGCGCGGATACAAATCGCTCTTTGAGTGTGACCCGCTTTCGCCATGTCCACTGACTATCGTCTTAAAGGTACGCTTTTCGTTCTGCCGTTCGCTACTTTCGTCGATCTTTACATGCCTTTTATCGCAGTTATACGTGTAGAAGGCCTAAATTGGAAGCGTTCCTTACACAGCAAGGTCCCGAATCTGTTCGTAGAAGTGAAGCTTGGCGATGTCAAGAAGAAGACGCGGACGGTTGTCAAGAATTCATTGCCGACTTGGAATGTGTCCATTCCGCTGTGCGTGTCCATTCATAATCAGTGCAGTAGGTACCTAATCAAAATACAAAGGTCTTCTTCAGACGATTCTGCGACTCTGGAAATTCAGGTCAAACACGAGTCTACGTGGATAAAAGATCCTTGTGTTGGCTTGACGAGTATAACCATCACTGACTTGCTAAGGAAGTGTGTCGACGGAGAAAGTACCGGTTCATCAACTATTCTCTGATCCGATTACTGATCACAAGTGCATTACTCAGCCTCACTTTATCTCATACCTACCGGTAAATCATCAATGACATCCGCAGGTCAAATTGTGCTGGACCTCGAAGTCATGGACGCGATGGCGAGTGCCGGTTCTAGCCTTGCGGCAGCGTCAGAGGACGTTCGTCAACGCAAAATGATGCGCTCAATAAGAGCTTCCGAAGTGACGCAGTCAATTAGGAATCAAGCATCCCAGCTGGATAATCAGGGAGATCTCTATCGAGCCGTCGGGCAGTTGGTATCGAAACTAGATGTTTTTCGACAGTTCATGGATGTCTTGTCCGAGGTGTGTCCCAAGAGTGACTGGGATATGTCATTGCTGAGTCTGTCTAGATGCACCCCTTCCTCACCATAGTATGGAAGATAGCCTCCGGTCTTTACTCTGTGCGTTATCTCCTTTAATATCTATAGAGGTATTGACCTACCTCATCTGTCAGGCTGTTGAAAAAGTGTACAAGACTGACAATAGGGTCATCGATCTCGTTCAGAGCATGGACGATGCGTTTGCTTTTGTCCGCGATGTTGAGACACTCCCGGACAAGTCCGCTAGTCTTCAGCAAGCTATTGTGGGTCTTCTGAAGCAGACGGTTGAGTGCTGTCTCTTCATTTCCCGTTATACTAGTCATAGTTTCTTGGGTAAGCCCATACGTTCAAGTGCCACACATCATATGTATGATATTCCTCAGGACGAATGCTTGACGTCAGTAGTGGCCAGAAGATTGGCGAGTTTGAACGTGCCTTGGCGGGATTCAAACAGCAGATTGAATCTGGCGTAGTTCTCCACACTGCTATCGTTTCCACGCGGCTTCCACAAGAGATTGACGATCTCCGTTCGTTTTTAAATTATTGACGTTTGTGATTACAACTCACTTCTTTTCTTTAGTGTTGCAGCAGCGACTCAGTCCAGATCGGTACGATGCGTTTGATCGGCCTCTCTGCCTTCCTGCGACCCATGTGGAAATAAGGAGGGAGATCATTGAATGGGTATTTTCAGACACGAAACAGAACATCTTCTGGCTTCACGGACTTGCAGGCTCTGGCAAGAGCACTGTCAGCGCAACTATCGCAAAGCATTTCCGCGATATGTCGCGGCTTGGCGCATTCCTATTCTTCCAGAGAGGGAAGAGTGATCCGTCCTCGGTCATCAGGACGATCGCGTACAAGCTGGCCTTGTTCGACTCTACCATTGGATTAAGCATTCTCTCTGAAGTAAAAGACGATAAGGATATTGGTTCGGCTAGTTCTGAAGATCAGTTCAGGAAGCTACTTCTACAACCACTGCTCGCTGCAGCTCCCGCAATGTCGGGACCAGTAGTCGTCGTGCTAGATGCCCTGGACGAATGTGGAGTAGCTGACACCCGGCGCAACCTTATGGAACTTTTCCGAAAGGAGTTTCCAAAACTTCCAAGTATCTTCCGCTTTCTCATCACTGGTCGTCGCGAGACAGATATCAACAACGTGCTCTTCAAACGACCAGAAAGTGTGCGCTTTATGGAACTGGATTACTCATCGGCTGCTGGTCAGCAGGACGTTCTATTCTACCTTCGTGTAGAAATGCACAAGATTGTCAGGTCGCAGGTCGAGATTCCGGATGATTGCCTGTGGGACGAAAACATCACTCAGCTTGGGAAGGCCTCCGGTGGATTATTCATCTGGGCTTCTACGGCTGTTAAAATGGTTAGAAACAGCGACGATCCCTTCTATCACTTTGGGCGCCTCGTATCGGACTCGAGATTGTTATCTGCATCTGGCCTAGATGAACTGTATGCGACCGTTCTCCGCTCTTCAGGAATCCTATGGGATAGCGAACGATCGAAAGAGCGATTTAAGAAAGTTATGGCACTCCTGCTTCTAAGCAAGGTGCCAATCTCGAGCAAAACGATAGATGGCATCCTCGGATTCCGACCGCATGAGAATTGTATTCTTATTTTGTCAAGACTTCAGAGTCTCATTTCGTTCGCTACCGATGGACCCATCAACTTATTCCACGCATCATTTTCGGATTTTCTTACGTCACCCAAACACTCGGACGAGCCGTGGTTCATCGACGTACGTGATGCAAACCGACTTATTCTTGATCGGTGCTTCACGGTGATGGAGAACATGTTACATTTCAATATGTGTAACCTTGAGACGTCGTTCATCCGCAATGACGATGTTCCGGGACTCGCGGACAGTATTAAAGTGTGCATTCCGGCACATTTGGAATATGTATGCATTCATTGGGCTCAGCATCTCCACGATGCGCCGTACTTTCCCGACATGCTCAAGAATTTAACTGACTTCGCTCACCAACGTCTCTTATTCTGGTTCGAGGTTCTAAGTTTAGTAAAACTATTTGGTCGGATTGCGAGTCGTTCGCTTATTGACGCTGCTGAGTGGATCAAGGTATGATATTGTTCTGTTTCCTGTGTCATGTGTTCAGGGAAACTGAATCCTTCTAGTCTGACGACAACACCGACCTTACAGCGTTCCTACGAGATGCCAGCGACCTAGCAACCATATTTGCGTTCCCGATCGCAGAATGCACACCACATATCTATCTCACGATGATCCCCCTCTCGAAGGATGAGTCAGTGATGTCGGCCCATTACTCAAAGCAGATGTCCTCAATGATCCAGGTGCAGTGAATGGGCTCAAAAAGGTCATTGAATTTTATAAGGATGTTAGAAGAGCATAGTGATCCGATTCGCTCTGTCGCCGTCTCATCGGACGGAAAGCTAATCGTTTCTGCTTCTCGCGACCGTACCATTACAAGGGAGAAGAGATCATGGCTATAGAGCACGACTCAAACTCTGTCAGCTTCTTTCCAATGGATGACGTCTCGTGTCATTCTCGACGAGCAGTTTGGGTCCACTGCGTATTCTCTTTACAGTATCCAAATCGCGGCTGCGTCCGTGTCCCATTCGATAGAGGTGGTGGATGTGACAAGCGGAGAGGTGGTCTCTTATCCTTTGCAGATGTAATCAATTCCGTCTCTTATACTGCCGACGGACGACACATCATCACCGGTTCCGATGACAAGACCATCAGAATCTGGGTTACCAGTACTAGCGTCGGAAATGTCGTCTCTGAAACATCAGCGGGACACAGAGGTGTCGAATTAGTCGTGATTTCTGACCATGGAAATCGCGTTGCGTCTTATTCTTCTGAAGAGGCGTCGATCATCGTTTGGGAAGCGAATAACGGCGACGTCGTAGCAGGTCCTCTCGTCGCGGGGTATGTCAAATGCTTGGCCTTCTCTTCGAATAACTCGCATCTCGTCTCGGGTTCTGACGCGATCAGAGTGCGGGATGTAGCGATCGGTCAATTGGCTTTCAGCTCCATAGAAAGGCCCACCTGGATCAACTGCTTAGTTATATCGTCACATGGTACCGTGATTGCATCTGGAGATGGTCGTGGAAGACTGGATGTGCGGTCAATGACAACTAGTAAGGTCAACGTTGGAACACTCAGCAAAGTCGCCTGTCCAGTCAGCTCAATAGAATTCTCTCCCGATGGAAATCAACTTTCATAAGATTCTAAAGATGGAAACACCAGAATCTGGAATACTGCAACTTGGGAAGCCATCTCCGAACTTGCGACTGGCAGCACGAATAGTGCCGTCTCCATTCACTTTTCACCCGATGGTACGCAAGTCGCTTTTTCTGTCGAGCAGTGCTGCACTGTTATTGTTTGGGTTCGGAACACGGAGCAAGGTCAGGTCATTTCTGGATCTTATCGGTTGAGTATGTATCCAGGCTAGTCGCGCGGTCCCAGCAGGTTGCATGTTGCGTCGCCACTGTCATTAAACGGCGGCATAGCGATCCGTGAATCGAGTGCAGATGGTGTACATTCCATCGTACATTCCATCTACATTCTACTTCAATACCCTCATTACCATTTCTCTCCCGTCTGCTTCTGCTCCAGCGGCGCCTCGCCAGTCGTTACATGCTCTCTTGATGATATCCTCAGCGTATGGGATGTGTCGGACCTGCTCCTTTCGAGAAGTCGCGAAGGCGACGTCAATTCCCTTGCAGGATGGATACTACGTAATGATGGATGGATAGTGGGCGAACACGACAGATGCAACTTGCTGATTTGGATTTCCTATGACCTTCGATCGACACCTTGTCGAGCTTGAAACACGGCCGTTCTATCAAGCCCGGTTTCGTCGGTGCCGCTCTCTTGGTGATCGGTGGTCAGAATGCTTTTTAGGCTTTCATAGCATCCGGGAATGACTTTTGGTATTATTTCTTTCTACTGCATCTCAATTATGTGTTTGGCTTATTGCCACTCCGGAGATGTAGATCAGCAATGTAGTATATAACGACAAATAAAACTTGACTTAATACTTCTTATACGCAGTTAAGGCCGGCATCACCTCGCCAGAAAATTTGAAAGGAAAGGAACGCCAATACAGTAAGTGCGATTCCGTGAGGAATCGCAACCAGACCAGGCCGCTTACCTAGACTCTCCGGATGGCGTTTTGTTGGCACATCTCGGTTATGCACACTTGATCGACTTCTTAGGTAATTCATTCCGGGAACCATTGGGTCCAACTTTGTTCCCTGACGATTGAGCCCTCCTCTTTCTCTTCTTTCTCAACAAATGTGTATCTGTTTCATGGAAACATAGAAATGGACACAGTCGCTGTCTGATCCATCAGACTTGCCTATGGACTTCAAGCTTCCCTCCCCATCGGTGAATACTCAGTGACACATTACACCTGATCATAAATTTTTCTATTTTTTGTTGAGATCTGTTTCGTATGTACGCCGCAGACTTGAAAAAGCAATGAATGGCCGTGAGTCACTTCTGAAGCTCCTGAAACGAGATGACATTCTTTTTGTTCCAATCATTCACTAACAAATATAAGTACCTCTCACAATCCACTTCTACTTCTGAGTCAAATCATATCGGAAATGTCTCTTCTTAACGTCTCTCGCTCTTTGGAAGCTAGTACAGATGCCAAACTTGCGGATCCAGAAGAAGTTTCTCAGTTTAATTTATCATTTGCCAGGACCCAGCAATACTGCGCTGTTGCATTCATGACTGTCCTAGTCTACCATTCCAGTATGTGTCTTACCAGTTTGTCCCAAAAATCTAGCACCTTATCATCATCCTTCTACACAGTCCTGACATTGAGAAAGGAGGTAATATTTTATCAACTTGCCATGTTTTAAGTTCGAGTCCTTACAGATCCCTTCTAGGTCAAATATTTCTGGGTGAACTACATCAATTCGCTTTGCATATCATTGTCTGATAAACAGCCAGCAAAATCCGCGCAGCCATGTCAGTTTAGTATACTTTGCGGTCAGTGTAAATCGTGTCTGGGAATTGAACGGGTTGTTGATCATAACGTAGAATCGTTACATCGGCCTACTGGCGGCTGCTGGCAGCATTACTAGTATTTTTTTTCTCCATTGATTTGCCCCGTGAAACGATTCTGAAACTTATGCGTTCGGTAGCCTCCCTTGGCTCAAAAAGTCATGCAAGGTATACGCGTTCAGTGTGAACGTCATGTCGCCTGATATTCTGATGTCTTTTCACCCAGCTGTGCGTGTTGTCTCAAAGTTTGTTGCTTCTTGAATAATTGCGCAGCTTAGGTTTGTTTTCATTCTGGGTCTCAATCTTGGCCAGTACGTACATTCGGTAATCCGAGTATCAGCGGCATGCTCAATCGAGTTTTAGGCCTGGTTGTCTTCTTCCTGATCGACTGTAAGCTGGGAAAGCTAAAATTGATGCGGATGATGACTTGCTATGTTCCACAGATATCCTACTTATTCGCACAATGGCACTCTTTCATCAGCGTGAGCACTTTTCTTTATAAGAGTTGCCTCGTCCTAGCTTTCTGCAGACAGGACGTTGTCCGTCGTCCTCAAAATCCTCCTCGGCTTGGAAGTATGCTTCACTTTTGGCCTTCTCGTTTATACCATATCGTTTGCAGATAGTAAGATGTTTGATAGTTTTGCATGCCTTCGACTAAAACTCCTCAGTTGACGTTAATAGTCTTGCAGAGGATATGTCATTTTGCATCGCAAGGAAGAGTCCTCCACGGACTCTGCTCGTCGTTTCATGGCGAGTACACAGAACTGTATCAAGACTTTCCCTGATCCTTTGCAGGATGGCCCCATTGTTGTACGGATTGATTCTGCTGTGCCTCGCGCTTTGCAAGGCCGTAGAATATTGGAAAATGACGTCCGGGCTTAAGGGATTCAAATTAATTCGTGTTGTCATACAGGACCAGGTCACATACTACTGCTTGTATGGTTCTTAAAAATCAACCAATCGCTTCGTTTTTGATCTGTCGAAGTTTCATTTTTTCCTGTGTTTGTCAGACCATGGCCTTGACTATGGCTAAAAGTAGTCCTTTCACTGCACGTGCCCTCAGTGTCGCAGGAAGTCCAATTCTTGTCTGCATTCTCGGAGGTCATCTCTTGCTCAGTTTGAAAGAAGCCGGGGAGAGAGGTGTGAATGGCGGAACGAGCTACGCACCAGATATCAGTGATATTGACTTCGCCGAGGTGAGTCGCTGACTTTGCTTTGTGGATCTTCTGACTTTGGGATACATGCAAGAATGCTGCGGATAACGAAGAAAGGTCGAATCACGAAGGCTCAGTCTGATACGTAGAGATCAAGCTTATTAAAAGCGTCTCATAGTGACTATGGCTCAGCAGAAGGGAGCGGAGGTAGTTATGGTGGTGATCGGTCCAGAAATGTTCGGTTACCTGTTTCTCTTAGGCTAGGACTACAAGTTACGCTGTATCTATTTTTATGATGTGGCTGGGTAGGCCCAAAGACAGACGTTATGTCCAAGTATTCTTCACGCTGCTCAAAATCAAAATCAAAATCTCTTCCAACTTGTATTTAGGAATGACGAACCTACAGTACTAATCCTCCCAGGCGGTGATACCTTCTCTACTCCCATTCCAGTCACAAACAGTATTGAACTTACTGATCATTTCTTCCCGCCTCAGGCTTCTCTGTATCCTGAGAATTCAGAGCTTATCAATCGGAAGGAGGCAAGTGGAATCGCGATCATCTGAGTGGGTGAATACTCCGTGTGACCGAACATTCGACGTCACAGTTGTCTCGCGCGACCTGCTGTCACAAAAGTGAGCATTTTGCAATTCTGCTCATTCTGCTATCATGATACAGATTTCTTGCTAGAAGCATCTTACTCAGACTACCAGCTCGTTCCGTCGGTCGACAACCCATACTTCACCGTCCTCGACGATGAGCAGGAATGGTGCGGAGCCACCGTCGCGCGCGTCTTCAATGCGCCCGCCGCCGGAACCACCTTCTCGATTTCCTCTCATGACACCTTCTGCCTCTCCTCCCGTGCAGCGACCGTTCGCCCGTCATTCGAGTACTCCTTCTCCAGCAAAGAAACGCAGAGTATCTCGTGCGCCATCTGTTCCCGCGCCAAGTTTACGCAGCTTTTCAGTCGCGTCAGCATCGTCTTCTTCTGTATCTCCGGCTTTCAACTTTGACACGCCTGTGGATCCTGGAGAAGAGTTGGACGCCGCGCGACGCGCCAGTTCATTTCGCGTCCTCAATGTCTGGTCACAACTAGCCGAGAAATACGCCAGGAGGTTGGACGAAGATGACATTGTGGATATCGGGAAAGGGACCATCATAAAGGACTGTGGAGTTCTCAGCTCTTCAGAAGACATGTTTGAAATAGGCTACTTTGCTGAAGAACGCGAAAAAGCTGAATGTCTGGGCAATGATGAGCCCCTGACGCCTGCTGATGATGAACCGGACGAAATTGATGCCTTTGCAGACGTGCAAGATAACGTGTCACGTTCAGAAACGGATGGGGACGATGAGGATGGGTTTGGTCTGGCTCAGCACACACAACGCTTACCTCCGGTGCGCGAGATGGACCCAGCTGACGCGGCAGATCTAGCAGAGTTCCTGAGAGCGGAGCAATTGCGAAGGGAAACTTTCGGTGACCCGGACGAGGACGACGGTGAATACGAATCCGGAAAAGATGAAGAAGACGAAGTAGCTGAAGGTAACGCATTGGAAGGTGAGGAACAAAAGAATGTTGCCCAGTTGAGAACTCTAATGTTGACGTTGTGTTACCAGAGTCTGACGCTGCTGAGGACGCGACCGAGTATGAAACGCATACCTCTGGCGATGAGGAAGCGATTTACGAGGAGAGTATTCATGAATCGGATGATGAGAAGCCAGATCAACTGGATTACTCGAGGTTCTCCACGCCTTCAGGTTCTCCGGAAATCGACACGCTTGACATATCGAAGGAATTCGACAATGATGAACTCGCTGAGCCTGTAGCGGAGGTGCCCCTTACCTCTCCTTCAGAGGCGGAGTCGGATGATGAACTAGGTGGATGGGATTGCGACGAAGGAAGCACCCTGTACTCCGTGGCTGACTTTATTGAAGAGGCCGCTGGCGAAGAGAAGAACGTTGAGCAGGAATTGGATTCAATTTCTACAACGCCAGAGCCACCGTCGAGGTTACGGAAGAAGAGTCAAGGAAAGACCCAAAACTCGGTTCCCTCGGATAAATCTACAACGATCTGTCGTCCCTCCAAGTCGCCGATTAAGAAAGGAATTTCTGCTCCTTCACGTTCTCCATCCGTCACTCAATTACAGACACCTCCACGCTCTACGTCTTTTGGACCTGAGGCTCGTAATATCAAGATTACGGCGACATACTCGCGGAAACGACGTGGAAGTTCCTCCAGTTCAAAGAGAGCACCGATGAGAATACAGTCCACAACCTCAGAAGGTTCCTCCTCTGAAACAGAAAATACCTCACCTTCAAGGAACAGGAAGCAGAGCCTATCTGCGCCCTTGAACACATCTCCAACCAAGAAGGCAAAGCTTGTTCCAGAGGTGTACATTGACGTCCTTCCTCGGACCCCATCAAAGAAGTGCCCGAAGGTCAAGCCAGTAGTTGAGAGCAGTGATTTTGACTCTTCGCCCAAGGTTGGCCAACCTATAACTCGAGAACAAACTGCAAAATTGAAGGGTAAAGCTAAAGCGACGGATATAGAACACTTTGCCTCCCATCACTCCAACAGAGAATCAACCCCCCTCTCGCAGCCCGAAGAACCCGATATCCACACGTCTTCCTATACGCGTGAATCCAAAGGTTCCATGCGAGCGGGACCCTCGAAGAAGGTCCCTTCTGTGGGTAGCCTGAGCACGAAGCGAAGGCGGGGACATTCTCCAGCTTCAGAAGAATTGAATGAGACCAGTGCGGTCGATGTCATCATGAACAGTCCTTCGAGGTCTCCTATCCGGAGCTCTTCTCGACGTGTTTCATCGTCTCGGCGAAGCACTGTTAGAGATGTCGAATCTTATGGTACGTGTTTGCATTACATCTTGCCTATGTCTGCTCATCACATCATTTAGATGAGCATGTCCCTGACCCGAACACTCGATCATCAAGCAGCCGTCGGGCACGTTCCAGGCCTTCTGCGGAACACGCACCCGAGGTTTCTTCGCATTCACATCCTCTCCCTGAACTCAACAACTTTTCATTTACTCCTCCACATCTCTCACACATTGGATACCACAACTATCCGGGATCTCATTATCCTCCACCTTTAGCCCATCAGCATTCTGCTCCTCTTCCAAATTTACAAGACCCAAATGCTCAATATCATCTAGCACAGGCTCTACAAAGTTTATCTATATTAATGGGCGGTGCACTTCCTTTCCCTCCTTCACCAGTTCATGCGACACATGCTTCTCATCAATCTCCTCCTTTCTCTCAGAACGGGCATCACCAGCCCTGGCCTCCCTATACTCCGCGACACCAGAATCGCTATATGACCTTTGATACACCCCAGTCAGTAGCGACTGAACCTCCACCATCTTCTCCCTTAGGCTCGGACTACTCGGATAGCGTGCCATCCTCCCCGACTAAACGACCAATTCGCGAGCGTGGAAGGTCTCAAGTGCAGTCTTCGTCTTCAACGAAGAACCGCCCGAAGTCCGCAATCCGTGAATCGAGGACGCGTTCAAGAAGTAGATCTCGTAACTCTCTACGCGTCTCGTTCTCATCTCCGGAAGCGACGCAAATAGAAGATAATGCCTATGTCTACGCTAGTGACAATGTGATAGAGATCGGAAGTTCTGAGGGTGAAGACTCTGACTTTGAGCGACGCCGATTGCGCCGCGAGGAACATACGAGTCGGTCTTTACAGCTTCAGTCACCTCGGCGGCATGTCCGAGCGCAAACTCCTGGTCCGCCTGATCATGCCCGTAGAGCGGAATCCACTGAGGGTGGGACCGGGTTACGCTCTTCTTCACGTGGTGATCTGGGACAGCCTCAGAATAGACATAGTACTCGTCCCGTTACAACACCTCATCGTCCTACTAGGCAAAATCATCGATAGATCATTTTGTTGCGGATTCTTGTATTGTAATTTTGCACTATATCCTGTTTCTTGTAAATTTATTCATTTCGTGTGATCTTCGACGTTGATGAAACCGGTAACGCAGATCAATCTACAGTGAAGAATGACGCTTATATCATTCTCTTTTTTTTCGAACTTGCATGCACGATGATCATATATTACAGCACAAGAGAAAAATGACCAACTTCGTTACGAATAGGTCTCTGCTGAATCCAAAATTTGAAGGCTACAAACTATCGCCCTTAGCACAGGACGATCATGTATCGCGTTTCCCACTAACTGCGCATCCGACACAGGCAAACGTTTCTGGAAGGTTGCGAACACCTCTCTCCTTCGAGGAGGTGCAGTCGCGCATAACGCATGATCATCTCGCGATTTCGCATGATTCTCGCTCTGTTGTTGATGATTTCAATGTCATTCGAGTTGTATTCAATCCCGTAAGTGTTCGAGCCTTGCAGATACTTAGCGAGTCGTACTGAAATGGTGATGTATGTACTATGTAGGACCTGACACCGACGTTCTCCACTTTCAGTGAACTACCTAAACCAATACAAACCAACAATACTGAGGAAGGCCGACACAAAAGAGCACCCTTCTGCTGTTTCATTGGAAGGACGGTGGCTGGTATCAGATGGAAACAGGTCTGCTCTACGTGCTTTCAAACGCGCAAGAAGACAATCGCATCGTTGCGCTTTGCCACTTATCCACTAGTAATGACAGACCTTCTGAATATCACCATTGCGTTTTCACTCGGCCCGACTATGATCACCCGATACCACCGTCTGCGTGCCTTCATACCGATATCCAGGTAGTTCCAGCTCGGAAGAACCGAAGGAGACCAAGGAGAAGAATGGGAAAGCTTCAGTTTCCCATTTTGATGTCTGACTCGTCGAGGTACCTATTGAGACAAGATCAGACGAACCTCAAGCTCTGAAAGTAGTATAGAAAGCGAGAGGAGTGGACGTCCCGGTATACATCGGATACAATGACTCTCATGGCGCGTTCATTATCGTCGGGAAGTGAATATACAAAGGAGTCGGCGTCGTAACGCCTCTCGCGTACGAACTGAGTTCTGATGAGCTTACACCTATCCCACGCGCAGACGAAGTCCTACCAGAAGGCCCAGTCAGACATCCAACTCCGTGACAGTGGCCTTACCGCTCTCATTCAATGTCCCGAAATCCGCCATTCGCGTAACACTCACGGCGAAGACTTTGTCTCTTCTCATAAAGCACGAATTCCCGACGTCGTTCCAGGTTCCGCGATACTGGCTGAAGGAACTATGGGATAGCATCAATCCGTCGAGTAGTCTGTGGACGTGGGACCGGGAGGCAGATCGCGAGTCCGGGTTGCTGACTTTACATCTAGACAAACAGAACGAAAGGGTGCGGTGGACGCAGGTCTTCGCGTCCGCGGGGAGGACGGCGTCTTCAGAGCGCGCGAACTCCGACCCGCCGGACGAGGAAATCCCTGAGACGCTCGACCCATTCGAGCTATACGCAATTCGCGAAGCGTTGGAGAAATACACCAATGCGCTGCAGAAGGGCTAAGACGCTAGTGGATTGGGATTGTGCAGCGGCGTGCCGAGCCTTGCGAGGGCGAGCTTGACGGGAGCGTGGATAGTACCGTTTGCCGGAAGTTTGTGGTGACGTGGCTTGGGCCGGATGGGAGAATACCTCCTCAGGGCGCACACGAGGATGCTGGGATCTCCTATGTACTCGCTTTACCCGTTCTTGGCTTAGGAGAAGTCGAGCCTTCCTTGGTGGTAAAGAGCGATATCGACGGGTTACTCTTCATCCTACCTTCCTCACCTAATCCTAATCAATCTCAGCCCTCAAGCACATGGACGCATAAATCAACATACCCAACGCTCGCATTCGTACTCGCCTCAAAGCGCGACATACGGTTCACATTCCACATCTCGTCCTCACTCGTTTTGGGGTTTGAAAGTGGTGCGGGATTAGACGCCGGGGGGGGGGATCTCTGGATCTATCATGGACCCCGACCAGGATCGAAAGACGTTTGGGCCAAACAGAGTTTGTTGAAAGTTGGTGGAGGGCCTTCGGAGGCTCTACTTGGTGTTGGTGCGTTAAGAGTTGATGATAAGGGAGGTAGTGAGGAGAGGTTCATCTTGCTTTGTCTTTGTGAGAATGAGATGGTCATAGTGAAGGATTTGGTATGAAGATGAAATACATAATGTACCGCAATAGCTTGAGCGTATAAAAATCAACCATTCAATTCAAGAGCCGCTTGATATTTGTGTTTCGATTGTGTCTAAAGTCTAGTCTATTCAGCTGCACGACCTCACACCCGAGCTCAAGCTAAGCTGGCCTAAGTCCGTCCGTACTCGGACATCCAATCAAGCAACCACGTCCGAATATAGGTGGGAGAATGTTAGTAAACAGGTGAAAGGAAAGGAAAAGAGGAAAAAGGTTCACCCGAGCTTGGAACGGTGGAGTTGGTACAGTACGTTTGATTCGATGACAATGACTACGATAGACAAAGAAGAAACAGAAATGAATACACAAGTGCCTCTCTGAACACACGAACGAAATAAGATATCTGTCAGTGCCTAGAGAGTTCGAACGTCGTGAAGTCAAGCATTCAGTGGTGATAGGCGAAGGAACGAGAAACGAAAGACGAGAAAGACGATGGGGGATTGACAAAGTCAAAGACTAGGACTCCGACCGCATGCGTAGAACCAATAAGAGTAGAATATACGGCCGCATCCTATACACAGATCCGAAAATTTGACATTTATGGCTTATACGTCGTATACGGGAGCTAAGGTCTCGTGCCTCCCGGTAACATATACTGTAATTACTGTAAGTATTTTTCATACTCATTTGGTGATTGGGTAGATTACATATATTCACTGCTATTCCTTGTTCCTATATTCAGCTTGGTCACTTCTTTAACAGTAAGTTGTCGATAACTCGATACATAAATATCGCAAAGCTTCCCAAGAATAGAGACACAACGCACTGCAGCATTGGTGACAAAGATGAATCTTTGTGAAGATCAGATTCTTACCACTTTACGGCAGCGTTGAGTCCGAAAGTTAATCTTCAAGTTTGAGATAATGGTTGACCGTAAGTCCGTCGTTCTCGTAGTGGACATATATGAATTCGGATGCATTCAAGTTCCGACTTGCTTATACTCCCACGGCTGTCGAACTCGAATTCGTGGCGCTTGTTTGACTTCTTGGGTAATTCATTTCGCGGAACCACGCACTAGCTTTGTTGCATCATGATTGGGCTCTCTTCCATTTCTTCCCCTCCTCCTCAGTGTCTCTGTTAACGCGATCATAGAAATAGAGATTGACGCTGCCTGATCCATCGGACTTTCAGCCCCACATGAATACTCCATGATACACCACGCCTGATCAAGAATTATTCCTATTTTTGTGGAGATCTGTTTCGTATGTACGCCGAGGCAACGAACGAAAGTCAGACGATGTCAGAAGGTATCATTCCAATCAAATGCAAGTACAGATATAAGTACCTTTCATAACCTATATCTGCTTCCGAGTCAACCCATCTCGAAAATGTTCTCTCTTAACGTGTCCCGCTCTTTGACAGCTCGTACAGATGCCGAACTCGCGAGCTCAAAAGAATTTGCTCGGTTGGCTGTATCATTGACAAGGACCCAGCAATACTGCGCTGTGGCACTCACGACTGTCCTAGTCTACCATTCCGGTATGTGTCTCACTGGTTTGTCCCAGATACCTAACACCTTATCATTATCCTTTAACACAGTTCTCACATTGGAAAAGGAGGTAACATTCTATCGACTTGCCATATTTAAACTCAAATCCTTAAATCCTTCCGTCTAGATAAAATATTTCTGGGTGAACTACATCAATCCACTATACATATCATTGTCTGATAAACAACCAGCGAAATCCGCGTAGCTCTGTCAGTATAATATACTTTGCAGTAAGTGTAGATAATGTTTGGAAATTGGACAGGTTGTTGATCATAACATAGAATCAGTACATCGGCCTACTGGCGGCTGTTTGCAACATGACCGGTAAGTTATTGATTTGTCCTGTGAAACGTTCGACTCTGAAACTTATGTGTTCGGTAGTCTTCCTTTTCTCAGAAAGTCGTGCGAGGTATGCGCGTTCAGTGTGAACTTCATGTGATCTGATATTCTGATGTCTTTTTATCTAGCTGTGCGTGTTGCCACAAGGTTTGTTGCTTCTCGAATAATCGCGCAAGCTAGGTTTGTTTTCATTTTGGGTCTCATGCTTGGCCGGTACGTACATACTGTAATCCGAATATCAGCGGCATTATCAACTACATACTAGGTCTGGTTGTCTTTTTCCTACTTGACTGTAAGCTGTGCGAGCTAGACTTGGTGCGGATGATCATATGCTGTGCGACATAGATACCCTACTTATTCGCACAATGGCACTTTTCCATTGGCGTGAGTAATTTTCTCTTTAAGAATTATCTCGTCCTGATCTTCTGCAGACAAGACGTTGTCCGTTGCCCTGAAAATTCTGCTTGGCGCGGAGGTATGCATCAGTTTCTGCCTTCTCATTTATGTCATATCGATTGAAAATGGTAAGATGTTTGATAATCTTATAGGCTTCCGTTCGACTGAAACTCCTCAGTTGACGCCAGCAGTCCTGTTGAGGGAATGTCGATTTGCAGTCGAGGAAGGGCCGCTCCGCGAATTCTGTATATCGTCTTTTGGTCAGTTCGCAAAAACTGTCCAAGGATTTCTCTCATTCTTTACAGGATAGTTCCGTTGATGTACGGATTGGTCCTGCTATGCCTCGCACTCCACAAGACAGCGGAATATTGGAAAATGACGTCCGGACTTAAGGGATTCCATCTAATGCGCGTTGTCATACAGGACCAGGTCCTATACTATGGCTTGTAGGCTACACAAAAGCCAATTACCCGGTGTGGTTCTGACCTGTCTAAGTTTCATTTTCTGCTGTGTTTGCCAGATCGTGACCTACAGCATCGTTGAAAGTAGTCCTTTCGTTGCAGTTGTCCGGAGTACAGCGGGAATCCCAATTCTTGTCTGCACTCTTGGAAGTCATCTCTTACTCAGTCTGAAAGAAGCCGGGGAGAAAGGAGTAAATGGCGGAATGAACTATACTCCAGATATCAGTGACATGGACGTCGTCGAGGTGAGTCGTTGACTTTACTTTGTAGATCTTCTGAATCTGAGATACGTATTAGAATGGTGCGGGTAACGAAGAAAGGTCGGATCGCGGGGGCTCAGCTTGATAAGTAGAGATCAAGCTCTTTTAAAGAGGAACTCAGGTTTTAAAAAAAATCCCGTATTATTGTCCAACAGGTGTAGCCTATGTCAAGACGTTGTAATACTACATGACATAATAGTTCGATAATGTGTATAATCAAAAGTGCATCTAAAGGACCCCGGCTTATATGGTCTATGACTCGACAGAAGGGAGTGGAGCCAACTGTCGTTGTGATCGGCTCAGAAATGTTCGTTTGGCCGCTTCTCCTAGGCTAGAATTACAAGTCTTGCGGTTTCATTTTAATGACGCGATGCGTTGATCCTAAGGACGATGTATCCAAGTAGTTGCTCACGCTCAGAACCATTTGTTCTTTCAATTTGTAAGTTTCGTTGAGTCTTATCGGTCACGATAAACCTAACCCTCTCGAGCGGGATTGCTACCGCCCAGCGCAGGCTTACTGGAAAGTGTGTAGGCATCGCTCAAGCATCGTAAAATTCTGTCCACAGTGAACTGGTTCAAGTCTGTCGAAGAGATGAAGCAGAATTACGTGGAAGAAAGGAATAGCGAAACATTACAGTAAGGATCCGTCTTTATGCACCCGGTGCGAGTAAAGGAATAGTCGCACTGGTATCGGACTGCCAAGGCAAAAAGGGCGGCAAATCGGACATTCTAACATATAGCCAAAAAACCTAAAGGGTCTTACAACAAGTTCGCCCAATTTCAAATGACTTCGGCCGTTGTATCACCTCCCACCCAGGCGTTATCCCTATACAGCTCCTCGAGAGTCTCGAGATGCAAACAAGTTGATTCCTCCCGGTAGATGGGCAAAGCCGGTATGAGACAGAAAAGATGCACACAACGGCATTATACAAAAAAGAGCGAGAAGGAAAAAAAAGGCAGTTATCAAGTTATCAAGCATAAGATACTCGCAACCGAATGCTTGATATGTGCCTTGAAAGGAACCCCTGAAGGTCGGTAACGGACGATCTGGACAAAATGTCAGGGGCGCTCAACGAGAGTATTATTCTCCACCACGACGAAGCGACTCCCACACCATTCCTCTTATCCAGGTCCCTCAGATAAGGTACCGGACAACCCGGGGGTAGACCGATATTCACGAATTAGCTTCCGATACCGGCCTGTCCGTCGCCCCGGGTGTTGTCCGGACCAGACAGAAGCTGCCTCTCGTTCGAACGGTCCGACGTAAACTACGCCGCGCAGCTCCATACCGCGGGGGGGGACTACCTCCGTCAATATAAAGCGAGACGACGAGACGCCTGAGTTTGGAGTATATCGCATTTGACTTCCGCCATCGTCATCCCAGATGCACCATCGGTACCTTTGCTCTTCGTCCAGGCCGACGATGAGTCGGCTCGTGTTGAGCGGAGGTCGCAGACAGTGAACGAGATGCCGAATGCACCGGCTTCGAGATCGAGAAAGAGAAAGAAGGACGACCCAGCAGGATGATACGCCTAATTCATCGTCGAACGTGCAGTTCGTCTACCATAGTTCAAAGATGTTCGCTCCTTTTCCAACTCGCAGACTCTGAAAACACACTCTGAGACGCACACCCAAAAGAAGGGCGTTCTGTCCGGGAGGATGTAGAGGTCTAGTCCATTCAGGATGCATTCTCTCCTGCCGCACTCAGGACAATGGGGTCGACTTCGAAAAACTAGAAAGAGGCCGTCAAATCAGAACGGCTTTCGAGGCTGAAAGCTGAAGTTTTGTAAAAAGAAAAAATCCGCGCTTCTCAGCCACGAAAGAAGAGGAGCAACTGAACGGTAAACGAGATCATTCACTCATACAAAATATATAATATATTCTCGTCTTCCTTGGATCGATCCTCTATTTCCTTCTTCTCCCTTCATTCCATCTCTCCATTTATGTGCTTTGGAGGCATGATCCCTCGAGTATGCTCTACTTCGCTTTTGCAAGTCGAAGCCGCGAAAAAAATAAGCTTTCTCAACTTTGGCCGCCGACTTTGACTTTTAGGGCATGCCAGTTCCAAAGTCAACATATGGAAATCCTTCATGAAAGGGGAATGCTGGACCGACACTGTAGCGAATGAAGTCAGATGTGTAAGCACAGTATGGACAGTATGGCCAGGCCATCTCGATACAGCATAGGAGTCGACCGGAGACTGATCATAACTCGAAACGAGGTGCTGGAAATCAAGCAACGATACGCCAAAAGACGCGAAGGCGAAGGTGAGGAGGGACATTGGAGATCAAAGGAAGAAAAAGAGAAGATTGATTTTCAACAAGTTATATCGCGCGCCTTGAGCCTCCCTTTTGCCTCGGCATGTGATTTTTTCGAGGACAATAACCAGTACACCAGCGATCAAATGATCCGTTGTTTAGCTTTGATCCTACGTGATCCGTGTACTTTTTGGGAGTATTCCCGTTTCGGTCTACTTTCCTCACTTGCAGCTCCAGTATGCTCCTCTTTTTTCTTCTTCGGCTTCATAGTGTGTGAATGGCATGAAAGACTCAAAAGCGTAGTGTATTTGTACCTGTAGTACAAATTTGAAATACAATAAAGGAGCGACTGGAAGTTCGAAAAACGTAAGGTAGCATAGCAGGGAATAAAGAATGGCGGAATGTCCAAGAAAATCCCGCTTATACAGTCGCGAGGGAGGAAATAACCTTCGAAGATCTGAGCTGAATCTAAAACTGGTGAGCTCGCGCTCGAAGGTGCCGGAACGAGTGCATCGCAGGAGCAAATCGTTAAAGGCCGATGTTGATTGGAGAGCATCCGATATTAACAAGACCTTGGAACTGATTGTTCTCGCAGCTGAGCAGGTGAGTGTCAGTACGCTGTACGGCAAAAGAATATTTGAAAAGCTCACCAAACAGTTTGCGCGTTGCTATTTTCGAAGGTGTAAAATTTGTAAGTAACGGCCAGCAAGACGCACAGCACAATATCACTAACCAAGTCCCACCTGAACCAGCTCCGATGACCTGCAACCAGAATTAATATCTTCGAAACAAACAGGCGTAACGACATACACTAATAGGGATGCAATTGAGTCCGACTGGAACATTAATATCCTGGAGAGCGACGCCGAGCAATCCCAACATGTTTGAGGCATCGTTAGAAGAAGCAGGTTGAACGCTATTACAGCATTGGACTGGACCGGTACTGCAGCTAGACCCAGTAGGCTGCGGTGCACCTAGTACAAGCAAATCATAAATATTACTTTACGAAAATGTGCGCATATATTCAGGGAAGAATGTACTCACCAGAAACCGTGACAGTAGTCGTTATTGTATGGTGTTCACCAGCAGATGAGGTACCAGCAGGGACAGTAGTCGGCGTGTAAGTCGACTTCGCGCTGGCAGGGATACTGACAGGAATGACAGGAGTCGTCGTGATCGGCAGCTCGACCGCACTGCTGGTCGTCGGCGGTGTCCAAGTCGTAGTTGGCTTTACATCTGAGGTAGTCGACGGCTTCGGCACGTACGTGGAAGTGTGAACTGACTTCGACGTCGACGAAGCATGCGGTGGCGTGCTACCACTTTCTGTGGGGGTGCATGCTAGAGCAGCCGACGCAGAGGTCTGAGGGCAGTAAATACCCGGAATGCACAATGCCGCTGCATTCGCTGGTATGACATGCTGCACGAGCAACATTGGAAGCGCAGTGGCAATGAACGGCAGGATCGAGGAGAGCTTCATACTAGTGGATGTTCGAATTTCCTTCTGATGGGTGAGAAAGTCGAAGCCAAATGAAACGAAGTAAACGAGTGTGGGTTGAAAGCGAATGAGGCTAAACGAACGGGGACAAAGGTCAACGTTGGGGTACGAAGAATCACTCTGAGTCTGGAAATGGACAGAGTCGTCCATTTATGTACCATTCGGACGCGTCGCGTTTGTATGTGTTTGTTTGTGTTGGTGTCACCATTCCAAATGTAGACATCCACATGTCAGAGAGACATTATCCAGACAGTCAAAAGCTTTACGGAAATCTAGACCAGAGGCTATGTGATCCAGGCCGATACTCTATATGTGTCTCTTGCTCCAGGATCCGAGTTTATCGACCTGGTGGGTGATCAGGACGCGAATATCCATCAGCGCTGCGAATATTGGCACCTGCATACTGTGCGTCCGCTTTGAACAGGTGCTATTCGTTCGTTCCTCAGTCGAACAAAGGCCATCACATACGGCAGTCTCGGACAATTTGGAAAATACGTCCCAAGATCAGTCTAGCCCGTCCACACCTCGCTTCGAACCATCCGATCAGTGATTACTACTGTATGTTAAGAACGGATGTGGAGATGGATAGCACTTACTGTTGTATCCGCTTCCGATGATACCACAATTACAAAAAAAAAAAAAAGACAAGCAGTCAGTCGTTCGACTTCCGAGCAGAACCCGGAGCATGCGTGAAAATTGTTACAATCACCCGACCGTGAAAAGCGAGAGCATCAAATTCATGCAGCGCCGGGCGCGAGTCGATTTTCATCATTGACCTGGCCGCAGCTTCTGGCTGGCACGATTAACTTGCAGCACGTCAAACCTAACCCTCATCAACCCCCCGCCCATATGCACATCACCCCATCAATCATGTTTCACCCGTACGTGCGTGATTAGCAGAATGTTTAATCCCTTTGGCGCCAGTATGAACGAGCTCTCGACAAATCAGATCTCGTCGCGTTACGTTCGCTCCAGATTCGTCCTGATTCACTGGCGTCTGACGTGGAGTGATTCTGTGCTTCTTGACAGATAGAAGCATGATGCGTGCGCATGGGTCCAAGAAGCTTTTAAGGAATCTGTGATCGAAGCTGCGAGCCAAACACACCTGAAATCAAAATTCATTTGACTTGACTTGAATCTATCAAAACTCCCTCCCCGAAAAGCCCGACGACAGTCTTTGCGAATGAAAGGATGAATTTAAGTTCAGGAATAAAGTAGAGGATCTGCAGCGCATTCAGATAGACACAAATACTTGATGTAACTACTGGATGCTTCATGGTTCGTTCGTTGAGGAAGAGGTCTGTTTTGTGGGCAAGAAACACGGAAGATGCCGAGGACCACGGTTACTTCCGATGCACTGTAGATCATGAATCGAATCTCGAAAATTACCCCAAAGCCCGACTTGTAAGGATACGGATTGTCAAAACCTGCCTTCCGATACGATCTCGATTGATTGAAATGGCTATTTCGCATCCCACTGGCATTAACATTACATCTCTCACATTCACAACTATGTACATTAAACTAGTGGTTTTAGCACGGCATGCTGGCCGTGAGCCCCTCCACCACGACAAGGTACCACTTATAGGAGGGGAACAGAGGTGGGAACCCAGAGAAAAAGAAGACGAAGCGAGTAAACAGAAGAGAAAATTGTCCGTGAGAGAAGCGAAAGAAGACAGAGTCAAGAAAGAAAGCAAATGTCCGATAGTGAAGAAGAAAGAGTCGAGAAAAGATCTAGAACGAGAGAGAGAGAGAAGTGCAGTTTCAGTTTCCTATCCGAGCGCTCGGCCGACCAAACTCAGCCAGACGCGCAATGCGCCGCGTGCCTTCAGCACACCACGCGCCTGCCAGAGTCAGTACGGACCGAGGTGGACTTGGTTTTTTTCAGCCTATTTTATTGATTTTTTTAGTCGTTTTTGAGAACCCGACCCGACCTTTCAGACGCGCGGCGCAAAGTGTGCCTCCAATGGGCTGCGCACCTTCCAGGTCAGGCCTGTCCTGTTTTTTTGAAAGAGAAAGAAAGAGAAAGAGAGAGAGAATGAAACACGGACCACAACCCCAATCATTTTTTTTTATGCACCCGCTCATATGTGATCCTGTAGGTCGCGAGTGGGCCGAACCACACTCGCAAAGGCGGACCAGCGAGACAGGCGCATTTTCCCTCCGAGCACTCAGCCGACTCACCCTGACAGACGCGCAGTGCACCGCGTGCCTTCAGCACACCATGCGTCTGCCAGAGTCAGTACAGACCGAGGCTGGACTTTGCTTTTCCAACCAAATTTTCAATTTTTTTTGCCGTTTTTTGAGAACCCAACCCGACCTTTCAGACGCGCAGCGCAAAGTGTGCCTCCAATGGGCCGCGCGCCATCCAGATCAGGCGAGCTCCGCTTTTTTCCGATTTTTTTGAGATTTTCTGATGCCTTTAGCACCGCTTCCAGAGAGGAAAAGAAGAGAAATAGAGAGACAGAGGAGGAACAGACGCACCGGATATGTCCCAGTAGAAGCAGTAGCGAGTCTATAAATAGGTATTGCCGTCATCGGTTCGATTCATTGCGCATCCGTCGTCCGTCGTCCGTCATCCGTCATCCGTCACTCGTAGTCGTACGATTATATCGCCTTCTCTTCTTCGGCATTCCTTCTCGGCTCCAGTATCTCCGTCTCCTATTTAAACAGGCTCGTCCTTCCAGATCGCAGCGCTGGGGTTCTCCGAGGCAGGCGTTATCGGTCCTGACGAACTGGCGAGCGACGTACCAGTGGAATCAAGTGCAGCAATACTGGGTGGGGTAAGAAGTCTTGACGTCGTAGCATGAGTCGACATTAGTACTGAGGCAGGCGGAGACTGCGAGAGTGGGTGGACACGGAAAGCGAAGGCGCGGCGAGGGACCCATGCCCGGGCAGGGAGATAGGAGCAATTCAGTCGACCTGCCCGATGGAGACTGCGAAACAAGAGTATTTAGTGGCGGCATCGTGTCTGCGAGAAATGCGCGTGTTGGGGATGACGATGGCTGATGTGCGCACTGCGTACGGGTCCGGGCTGGCAGATGCGCGCGTCTCCTCTACTATCTCTCCTTCTTCGAGTTCTCGTTCCGATGGGTTCTCCTGATTGATTACCGTGCTGGTATCAACCCTCTTATGATTGAGAGGCTGATACGCAGCACGAGCTGGGCCATTTGAAGAATGCTTGGGCTGGAAGTTACGAACTCTCGCACGGAATGGCTTGGACAACTGGAAAAGGTCACGTCCTGGCGGGGTTGGTGATGAGCGGTTGACCTCGAGCGGCCGAAAAGGTGTGTTGAATGCCCGGTCGAAAGGTGTCACCCCAACTCGGAACCACGTAGCGCGGCGTCCTTGACCATGTAGAAGCACATTCTTGTCGATAGTGCAGTCCTGGTTGATCGTAGCGATGGGCGGTGCCCAGTTGTAATTCGAGTCGTATAGCCGTCGTTCAGCAGTATTCCAGTCACTGAAGAAGATGACAGTCAGCTTGCGAGATCGAACGAACATTCAGGAGAGTACATACATTCCATGAAACAAGGAATGAGCCTGAAAATCTTCGATCTTGATACGTCTGCACTCATCCCATTCCATCATCTGGAATCTTGTATTAGTACAACGAGCGTAGAAGCAATGTCGATAATGTGCTTACCGAATACAACAGGTCGGTTACTTCGGGATCGAATGAATCAAGAGGTAAGTTAAAGTCGTAGTAGAGCATGGCCAGAGCCGCGTCGGCCGATCCGCGCTGGTGGAATGGCAACTACAAAGGAGCGTCAGATTGCTCATAGTTGAAAGAAGGGATGAGGGCTTACCTCGCCAGTGAGCATTTCGTAGAACAAAACACCCAACGAGTAGATATCTGCGGGGCTTGAATATTCATGCTCGAGGAGTACTTGGGGCGACATGTAACCTAAAGTCCCGCAATATTCCCTGGCCTCGAGTATATCAGGGGACAGGACGAGTCCCATATCGGTTTCTTTGATCGATTGGAACCGGTGCGCCATGCCGAAATCGGCCAGGATAACGTTTCCAGCGGCGTCGAGTAGGATATTTTCCGGCTTGATATCGCGATGCATAACTCCGTGACGATGCATGTGTCTGATGATGGTGATCTAATAGATGAGAGTCACTTATACGATGCAGAGCAAGAAAACCGATTAGAACATACCAGCTGAACCAGGATGTAGACTGCTCTAGTTTGGTCGAGCTTCCCATAGCGCCAGATTTCATCGCGCAAGGTCCCGCCTGGAACGTATTCCTGAACGATGTAGTAGTTGTACTCGTCGACGAACGATTCGATAAGTTGAGTAGTGTAGCGATTCCCAGGAGCCGTCTTCGTGAAGAAGTTGAGGAATTCCAGCTCCTCGTGGATGTGATAATCCGGACCGTCAATCCAGGCACGCTGAGCGGTCTTGATGGCGACGCGGGCGCGATCGCCGTTGGGCAAGGTAGTCTCGGCAAGCCAGACAATACCGAAACCACCTTCCCCAAGCTTCTCCAGCAGAGTATACTTGGCAAGCCTCTTGCTGAGGAAAAGCCCTTCGACATCCTCCACAGGCATGAACTTGCGCACCTGTATGAAGTGATCAGAAACGAGAACTTTGCGATGTTTTAAAAAAGTACGCACGGAGAATGGCTTAGAAAGTGGCCCGAAGGCTATGTTATTCATGAGAACGTTTGGAAGCATGTTGTAGTTAGTAAGAAAAGGGTTTGGAAGGTAGAAAAGCAAGACAGAAAAACGAGATCCTGTAAAGAGAAACATCGGCTGGTGAACGTCATTTTATAACAAGTGCTCGAGGCTGTGGTACCCCGGACCGAACCACAACTGCGGCAAAGACATTCAAACGTGACCGTCTCACCCGCAATTGTCGTTGGGACTGAGGCCATCGAGAGTCTGGTCTGTCATCGTCATATTCAAGTTAACAGCGGACTGCGACGCGTTCGTAACAATTTTGGTCGGAGAATAAATTCAGCCACGTGCTCACAAGTTAAGGGCAGGCCATCTCGCGTGTCGAGTCACGGGTCGCGCCGTGTCCAAGTCGCACGCACAAGTACTCGTGCACCCTTATGATTTTGCTCCGTACCATTCAAAATGACGGACAGTGAAGGAAGGCTCGGTCAGTTTTCTTATGAAGATACCAGCGATACGTATGTCTCTGCAGGAGCATCGAGTCCTGCCCCTGGTTTGACGCGTGGTGCTGCATCCTCTTCTTCAGCGCGCTCACGGCCATACCCGCAACGCAATGGTAGTGGATCTACCGATGACTTCCCAGGTCAATCGAGGAGAAAGTCAGGTAGAAGATCTCGCGCTGG
Organism: Sanghuangporus sanghuang; assembly: GCA_009806525.1. NCBI lineage: Eukaryota > Fungi > Basidiomycota > Agaricomycetes > Hymenochaetales > Hymenochaetaceae > Sanghuangporus > Sanghuangporus sanghuang. The sequence goes on along the minus strand of VVIT01000002.1, from coordinate 2,636,231 downwards.
TGCAAATGGTGAACCATCGATGGGCGGAGGGTACGGTGATGCGATGGACGTGGATGCCCCACGAATACCGCCCGGGGATATTGATTTCTCCGGCAATGAACGTCAGAGACAGATAAGCATACATATGCTGCTGCGTGCGTGGCAGAACGAGCGGACGCTCCGGACATACTGCCTGTCTGCGACGATCTACTGACTCGAACCCTCGACTTGATTCGGAGCAAGGTGCGTTCTCGTCGTCTTCCGTGATCTTCCTGATGGCTTACATGCAACTCCTTCATTGCCTTAGACAGACATCTCGACAACAGTGAGAAATGCCGATGTGACTTTGAGCGAGGAGGAACATTATTGCGTTACTCTGTTGCAGACGGAGGTCGAGCGCATCAAGTTTATTATTAGGAGTTATGTTCGCACACGATTACACAAGGTAAGTATCTATTTGATCTATGATTCTCAAGCCACGAGTTTCTCATATTTTTTGTCTGATTCTAGATTGAGCAACTATGCTGCATATATAACACTGAATCCGGACGTTCATGCACGTCTTACAAAAGCAGAGTTGCGACACGCGCAAAGGTGAGTTCCTCATTTAAATGCATGAATACTTCCGCCGAATATCTCTCTGCGTCCTGCATTTTCATGCATTTTCAGATATGCAGAACTCGTCGCATCACAGTTTAGGACAACAGTATTAGATCACTTACCCGAGCCTCAGCAAGACCTCGATGATGCACCTACACTGACAACACCGAGCATGAGTAAGTACATCCCGGTCTCATTTACTTTTCTTCTTTCACTCATATTCTCATCCAATGTTTTCTTATATCCATGTAGTTACTTCACCTGACAAGAACAAACCCGTATTCTTCCACGCTCTAGATACGATTGAGGGTCTTCAACTGGACGAGTGCGTGCTACTTTCATACTTCAAACAACTTTCTCAACGAACATCTTTTCGACTTCGATTTTCTTCTGTATAGCGAGACACTTCCATCTGTTCCGAAGGACACTATCATGCTTGTCCCATATCGCGTCATCGAGCAGCATGTTCTACGCGGAGAGGCGGAACTTGTATGAGTCACGCAGAAAAACAAAGGAATTAGTGGCGCTACTTCACGAAATTTATTGAATGCTGTACCTCTATTCTCGCCTTGTGTTTCTGTCGCATTGTTATTCTCATAGCTTTTTTGCCCGACCCGATGATGTTAGTGGCTGTGCGGATCTTCCATCAATATTATGTAATATGAGAACTCAATTTCCTTCAGTTTCAGCAAGTTTGAAGTACTTTTCCATCTCAACCAGCATGTCCTCCCCGACAAATATCCCCTCGACATCCTCAGAAGCACAACACCTATTTTCCGGATACAAGTACGTCGAGCAATTCGGTCCTGAAGAGGATTATGACGACGATGAGGTGGAGGAATGTTATGTGACGCTCGACTTAGGAAGTGTCGACCAGACACTCGTGCCGAGCAGTAGTTCGTATCGACTCGTCGTATGTCTGAAGCACCAACGTTTTCGACATTTCTGACATACCAATATGTACCTTTTCTTTTCTTTCCTTTCGATGTGTGTGTGGATGTAGGGACTGGATACACCGTCTCCGTTCTTACAGCTCTCGCGGACTGTTATGAGGGGACATTTTAGGACGCTTATTGGGACGGAATTGATTTTTAAGGACGTCTTAGGTATGTTCCTCCTCCTCGTTATTTCTTACATATTATTGATATCTTAACGTCTATATATTGTCGTCGTCGTTGTAGAGGAGATAGACCCAGACCCCTCGTCGGCTACCACGGAGGCCAGCACCAACAGCAAACAAAACAACATTCAATACTTCACGAAAACCGATCGACGTATCCAATTTCGACAGGTCGAGCTCAAGCCTAAAATCTCTGATTCTGCTCTGCAGGAACAACAGCAGCAAGACGGACAATATGCGCCCCAATCGTCTCTGCCTTTATCAAGTACCAAGCGTAAAACCTCAGCGATGGCTCTTGATTCCCTCCTTGCCATACCGAAGGCCGCGGATGAAGTGCATAGCCCTCGTAGAGCTATGCCGGCGCCGAATGTCGGAGGAATGCCGCAGACGGATGGGTCAGAGATGCAAATCTCAGAACAAGCAGAAGAAGCCCGGGTTGAGGATGATTCGCATGACGGAATTGAGGGCGGGCAGATTCAGAATACCGATGGTGACGGCGACACCAACGGGATTGCGGGAGACGAAGCTATGGACGTCGACCCGTGAACCTCTATCCAACTCAAGGCCCATGACATCGGATATTGAGATTGGGCTTCTGCTCCGAACTCATAACCACACTGCTATCTGGTCAGTCTAGAAATTGCAGAAAAAATCGCCAGTACTCGAGATCACCATCGGATTCGAGCCGGGTCCGTGAACCAAAGCGAATCCTCCCTCACCCGTCGAACGCACCAGAGAAGGTGAGGGTACCACGCTACGGCATTCCTATCCTATCAACGAGTCGAGAGGGCTTCTTCTTATGAAGGACGGCACTATATGACGACTCATCGCGTTTTGAACCTGCCCGGGCTTCGCAAGCTACGCTAATGATTATCCTATATGCAATATTTCCTGCTGCTACCTATTCATTGGACGACGCGATCACGTGACGCATCAGCGAACAAAAACTAATTTGTCTCTATTTTCACCCTTCATCTAACCTATCTTGATGTCGTTGATTGAAGAATGCAGTGTCCATCTCGACTGCGCATAGTTATTGATCGTGCAGTTACTCGCGGTTGCCGATACACAATACTTCTTTTAGATCTTGTCTTCGCTGGCCCTATTGTACGTCTCATTTGCCAACCCTCTTCGTACAAGATCGTCGATTTTTCATCGAACTCGCCTTTTACCGGTTTCACGGTTTGGTTAAGCGTGGTATAACACCATAGGTATAAAGGACTACGTGTGTACACTACCCTACTGTGTAACAATATTTAGAAGGCTGTTGAAGATGGGGGCGATTCGAACGAATGTCAAAGTAGCTAATGAAAGAAATAGCTTCAACGAGTAGCGATAAAGGATAGTAACGAATTGGAATGGAAAGATGATGATACGAAAGTTCGGGTGGGTTGATGGATGTTCATGTGCGAACGAATACGGGGTTTATAACATCTTAGGGTGTATTAAAAAGTCCATCTGGATTCCGGGTCGGGGAGGAAACTGAAGTTGTATGTTTCCTGACTTGGAGAGGCTTTGGGCGCCTAGAGCCCGACGTTGACAGGCGAGCAATTGAGGCCGACGAGGCCGCCTACACGCAAGTTCGATATAAGCAGGTGGAGAGAGCAAAAGAGGAGTGGCTTACTCGTGACGTCGTCACAGCATGCCGCCTGAGAGCTGCAGGTACCAGCACTTCCGAGACCGATGACGCTGATCGGGAGGCTGTAGACGAGATTAGGAATTCAATGTGCACAAGAACAATGAATAATAAGGAGCGCGTACCAGTTGAGTCCGACGGGGATGCTGAGTCCTTGGAGACTGACCGGAATGAGACCCACGAGGCTTTGGGAGTCCGTTGAGTTATTCGGCTGCAAAATCACGACGGCAGGAGAAGAGGTCGTTAGTTATCGCTGGAATTTCATGCCACCAAGGAAGGGATACTAGGCGACTTACCGAGATGCTATCGCAGCACTGCATCTGCCCGGTCGAGCAAGAGCCCGAGTCCGGTACAGGGGCGGGGATCGCGACAGCGACTGCAGCGGAGGCAATCGCAAGGATGGTGGTGGCAACTTTGAAGCTAAGAGCGAACATCTTTGCTATTATCGAAGTGGAATAGATTCGTCTTGAAAAAATAGACGGATTGAGCTTGAAATGCAAAGGGCGACTTGTCGATGCTATGAACGAGCGACTGTTGGAAGAACCAGATGGGATGAGAGGAAATAAATGCGAAGTCGGACGGGTTTATAAATCCTTCGACTCTGGCGTGCGAATCCAGTGGCCCTGTTTTGTTTTGTTGTGACCTGCTCTGAGTACAAAGTCAAGTGGCATAATCAAGATTCAAGAGGTCGTATGCACAGAACAGGAAATAGGTGGCCCAAATCTAAATTTTAGCCACCGTAGGGCCGCGGAAGGGAAGTAAAGAGCGCCCGACGCTGCCGACGCGGACCCGATGAGTATGTGTATCACGATCGACGTCTCTGACCCGTCATAGAAGCATGCATGCCGTCTTTCCGTCTTTTTTTGCTCGGATATGGGGTCCGGGAAGATGGTGTGCCCGCGACAGTTCCAATAGATTCAGGTTCAAATTCGCGAACATTTCAATTGCTTTGCCCCCATGGACGAGGGCGTCAGAATAAATGCGCTGTAAATCTGATACAAACCTGCGAGATAGGCAGTTGGTGTTCTGTATATGATATGAATGATTTTCCGTCGTCGTTTGTCATGATTGCCTCGACGTCATTGAGATTTCGAGGACGCGTCGTCGGAGGGGTAAAGACAAGGCATCGTCCGATGGCGATAACACAACCCACTAGCGTCTAATGTCCGAATGCTTGTGTATCCATCGATCGACCATTTCTATATTCACGCAGATACTCTGAAAGAGCCGACGCGTTGCCAAAGACGCGCTGGATTCGCGTTTCGCATGTAACAGATGTGCGACATCCGACTCCCGACATATGTATATGCACATGCCCTGGTAGATCTGATTCTCTGCGGTCGGTCCATCATGATCGAAAAGTCAAAGTCAAAAGCTGTTCATACTCAAATGGGTAATGAAAAGGACTGATTGGCCTTTTTTTTCTACAACCCGCGATGCAGGGCCCATCCGGGAGCGTCGACATTTGCCAAGAACAGCCGGAATGGAGATATTTCAATTTTAATTCCAAACTTGTGCAAGCAAAGGTTTCCGGGTTGTGTCTGGTAAATGCCGACGTGTGCGCTGGTGGCCGCTGATAGATCTCAGACCAATGGCGGACAACAAGCACTCTGGAGGATATCATTATAGCGATGGCACTAGTGTCGGATTTTTGTTCTATGGCGACAAATAGTAGTCCCTTTTCCTGTCTTCTTCTGAGCCATGAAGCAAGCGGTGATAGCAAGAGGGAAAAGTTTGCACGAGGCTTTTCAGAAATCCAAGCGCAATGAGTCTGTTAGAAGAAGTATCGCCGGGCGAATCATTTTTTGGGAAGCAGTCGTCGACGGATTCACGTTATGTATTCCAACGCCGCGGTAAGCCACTATCCTCCTCGGAGGGAACCATGATAGCCGATCCGATCAGCCCAGCAGTTCCATCACGAATTTCTGAACTTATTCAATTTCTAAATCTGCAAAATCTAATCACAGAATGTTACATTGTAGCGCCGACCCCTCCGTCTCTTGTCACCGATAAAACGACGAGAAAGTCAGACTGTAGTTTGCCGCTTTGGCGTTTTGCAGGATGATATTAGCAAGGAGAGAGACAGGGTTAATAATCTGGTGCATGACAGATCGGCATGCACGAATTTGGACAGAAGACATGGTCTAACGTGCAACAACAATATAGCTGACCGAGTATCCCGAAAGTGCCAGATATGGATATAATCATCGTCGTAAGTTATGCGGCCTTTGTGAATCTGGGGGATACTTTGAGTTCAAGTGCAAGTGGCAAAGGAAGAAAGACGGAAGCAGCCGATGAAAGGGCAGATGATCAGGAAGAAAGACTCTTTCTACGGGAAAGCTTCTGATGCAGTATGTGCCTTGCGATGCGTTTGTAAAAGTCCGCTAGTCAAGTGAGTACTCTACTATTTGGATGTAAGTAAGGACATAGTCTCGTGCTCCTATCTTCGTAAGAAGAGCCCCTTTTCATACTTCTCAAGAGCACTCAACTCAGAACATTCCCCGTGAGACACTTCAGTGAGCGATGTTTGATGAAAATAAGCCATCGACTCGCTCAGATTCATGACCTTGTCATTATTATGGTTTGCGCAGAAGCGAAAAAGAGCGCCACCTCGGAAAGTTCTTGCGTGCCTGTGCCTACTCTTCTCCTTCGTGCATCTTTTTTCCATTGCAAGTACCTCCAACCACTAGACAAGTCCCGATCATTATTACCTATAATAAAGTACCAACATTCGCATATAAGGTGCTGATTCACTCATTGGAAATGGTGGGTCAGAAACAAGGAAAAAGCGGATGAATGGCCTCTACTCGTAATCCTATTTAGGATTCCGAGCTTCCGACTGAGTGCTTGACGTGGTACGATTCTTTGAAGAAAAGAGTGATCCAATCAACATTCTCGGTTCCCACATCTCTGTCATGTTTATAGTAGTTCGCATGCTTGAACTGATAGGTGAGTAAGCAAGTGAGGTTTTTTCTCTTCTTTCGACGGGCTGCTCGAGCTAAAGGACTGAAGCATCGGGACTCCCAGGCATGCACATAACTTGCACGCCCGCCAACGATCGAGGCTTCGGTGACTTAGTTATTATGACTTCAAGTTTCATGAATTTCTCTGAACAGCGCATGGAGGTAAGCTACATGCAGTAGCCTTGTTGTGATGATACCTGTGGACTGTGGTCAAAGCGCGGAACACTCACATGAACGAAATCAAAAGGGTACGTTTCGAATGCATGAGACCAGCTAAAAATATCCTCAAAGGACCATGATAGAAACGGAGGCATGGCTGTCTTATTCTTGGAGCATGGCTGGTCATAGATGGCATCGCGATGAACACGCCGACCTGACAGTATACACTGTATAGCAAGGGATTGGTTTTCCTGTAAGGCTTACCTCTCTCTCACGGTAGATCAGATTCTTCGGACCGACGTCTGTCCTTCCTCAGAGACAGAGGCGTGGAGAACGTAGAGAATGTGGAGAAGAGAAGAGCCGTCAGCGATCTGTCGCAGAAGTAAAAGAAAAGATGATTTCGTTGGTTTGACAGACCGGCATCGAGCAAGATAGAAGTAGACGATGCCGATGGATGGCCAACAGTGAGTTGACGCGTTGATTGGAAGATTGTCTATAGTGTTGGACTGATGTGGAGCTCAGCGACAGAGAGCGTATCTGGATATTTCTTCGCTTTGAAAGGTTGAATCTCTCATCACGAGCACGACGTACACGCTTGCGGGGCTGGCGGTGATGACGCGTCTGCACAAGAAGATATCGATGACAGAAGAACGCGTCGTTTGCCGATCACTTCATCATCCATGCTCAGCACGCGGAGCTTGAATTCTTTTCACGTGTGCTTCCCGATCCTTGTTTGTCACGGTCGTCTCGCTCTGAAATGTCCCTCAGGCGTTGCAAAGCGTATGTGCTACTGATGTCTGTGCTGTGGGCGTCCTTGATCTTCCATACGAGACAGACAGGGTATTGATCCGTTTGATTCGAGGTGGCATTGTGACGCTTACTTGAAGACTGCCACCTTAACTGTTCTGGCATAAGGAATCTATTTTTAGTGAAATCATGACAGAATAAAACATATGTACTGGCGCTGAACATATGATTCGAGCTCCGCTACATGCCACTCGTATAAAATCCCCTCAAATCTTCAAGCTCCAACAACAACCAAACTCTTCTACCGTCTCTCATTCGCTTACGCTCCTTCGTACAATCGAGTCTCGCCTTTGTCCTTCGTTTGTCAAGTCTACATAGCAGCTTCTTCTCGAGACAATGTTCGCATTCAAGGTGGCTACTATTCTCGCAATTTCAGCAGCAACGGTGTTTGCACACCCTGCTATTCACGCACGTAGTGGAGATTGCTCTACTGGAACGATGCACTGCTGCAGCTCCATCGCGGTAAGCTAGGACTTCACCTACTTTTCGAGTGGCACGATTTTCTCTTGACTCGTTGCCACTGTGTTTTTTATCTTCGCGTACTTACTGTGACTGCCTCTCGTTCAAAGTCCGCCGGTTCTGAAGATGCAGGCCAGCTTACAGGCATCCTGCCCATCAACCTCCAGAGCCTTGGTGTTCCCGTCGGTGCCAACTGGTATGCATAAAGTATCTGCCGTTTACGTTCGAACTTTTAATATTCGGTTTTTGCAGCATCCCTTTTGATATTTCTGGAGGAGGATCAGCCGGTACCTGCTCGACGCAGACTTCGTGCTGCAAGGATATTCAGAGTACGCTTCCAACAGTTTATAAGACTATCTCCTCTAATCTTACCGTTGTTGCACTGCCTAGACAATGGGAAGTTCCCGGTTGGAGTTGACTGCTCGCCCTTCAACGCTGGCCTCTAATCCTGATACAAACTCTTCAGTTAGAACGAGACTTCTCTCTGTTCACAATTTTGATACCCTTCGTTTCTCGCCTTCGTTTCTTCACAGCTACGGTCCCCATTTCAACTTGGTCCTTTGAACATTTACATAGATTCACTCTGGATCATTGATACCACTCCCCGTGGATTTGTACCTACATGCCGTTCGTTCGTTAGTTAAATGTCTGTCTGCATTCCTTATACCCTGACTTGTAAGCAGGCATTAGCAACTATCTCTTACAATAAGTGGCGCAAGACTAATGTTGAATGATCGGATAGATTCATGTCAGTGTAACTTCAAAAGACAGTGCTAGTTTGGCTTTTGATTCTGATGGGTCACAGCCAATACGAAATCTGAAGTGGATCGCTCATCAGTCGTAAGCCCTCAACTAGTACTAGTAGCCCGATATAAATCCTACGCACACCCCAACATGGTTGACATGAGCAGTACCAAAGGGTGGACTGACGCCGTATATGCCTTAAGCTTGTCTCGTCGCATATATTCCCAGATAGGTGTCGGAAGATCAGGCATGGAAGACGAACTCACTAAGTTGCAAATTTATCTTCGACGAGTTATCATTTGGATGTATGCGGTGTATGAGCGAACAGTTGCACCATCACGTTCGTGTATATACTAGTATTGTTGCTTTCCATGTCCGAATAAAGAGGGTTGCGTGTGCTTGTTTGACTCGTGAGTGCTAGTGGCGTCGATTGCAATAGTATGTACTTTATAACCCACTAACGTCACCGGTTCGGAACTGTATCGGGAGACAGCGCAGTGGAGAGTCTGAGAGGGAGACCAAAAGGCGACGGACTTGCAGTGAGATACCTAGGGAATTGAGCTAGTGTTGTTAGAGCTGAGCGCCTCCCAGCGCCCCATCATGCTGGACTGGAAAACCTTTATAAACAGGACGTAAATCCATCCTTCACTTCATCCCAGTGCCCTCCAACGCGGTTCCAGCTCAAACCAAGAGTCACTCGCTCCTTCATTACAGTCATTTACACTTCGCATCCCAAAACCCTCTTCATAATCCCACCTCGAATCCAATTCTCTTATACCGAGATGTATGCTCTCAAGATGGCTGCCATCCTTGCTGCAGTCGCCGCTGTAGCCGATGTTGCTGTGGCGATCCCTACGCAAGGCTCGGGATCATGTGGACCGCAGAAGCTCCAGTGCTGTGATAGTCTTTCTGTGAGCGCCTGATGTTAATTGCACCTTTTTTTAAATGCATTTTCTGATGAGATTTACATACAACGTACTGGTTTCAATATCTTGTGTAGTCCAACGGTACATCCAGCGATTCCAAGCTACTTGGGCTCATTCCTATCAACATTCAGGATCTAGGCGTCCCCATCGGACTCAACTGGTAAGCATAAGCACTCGTTACTTGATAGTTTTCTGCGGGAAGACTCAACTCACTTACCTTACCTCATCGCGTCCAGTGTACCGCTCAGCCTTGTCGGCCTTGGCTCTTCTGGTAACTGCAATGCCCAAGCGGCTTGCTGCAGTGACGTCGATAGTAAGCTTGTTCCGTTGAACTAGACTTTGCTCCTCTAATCGCAGTTGCTGACGTCACTATCGTTTCTTGCAGACAGTGGACTCGTCCCCATTGGACTCGAGTGCAACCCTATTAATCTCAGTCTATGAGTTCCGCACCACTTGCTCGAGGACTAGCAGGTGCTGCATATGTTGACACTTTGTAATGTCTATCGATTTCTTGACTGTCAACTGTGTTTGATCAATATCCTTTCTTCTATCGTACTCGTTCGATAGACACGCACTTTAAAGCAAATAATTGGAGTCGGTCTATCTCGATAGTAAGTCTCGTACATGTCAAGTTGATACACACTTCCTTTCGAATACGTTACTATATTGTCCTTGAGGGTTGTGATACGGTTGCCGATGCTTGAGATTCGAGGATATTCAGACAAGTGAACCCGCTCGGATACGAACGTAAAAAGATCACATTGATACTAGCCCGGGATCAGCAAGCATGCGACTCTAAAGGACATCGGGTCGACATAGCAGAAGTCGATAAGATTGAATACGTTGGGGTAAGACAGGTAATTGCTAATGGTCACCAACAGAGGAGATGTCGCGAAGCGTCACGTCCTTTGTCACGACGCGTTTCGTAACTGACGTAAGCTTTATATCAGTCACGTGCTATTATCGGCGTCCCGATAAAATTCACACTACGGGCAATTTAGTATTTTACATCGGATGATAAATGGATTGATATGTAATTTGATATTTTCAGTATCATTCAATATCATACTGCATATCCTCATTGGGGATATTTAGAATATCATCGAAGCAGATATCCCTAAAAATTATCCCGATTGGTCAATCAGAATATCTGCTTTGATGATATTCTAAATACTTTGATGATATTTTAAATATCCCTAATGAGGATATGCAGTATGATATTGAATGATACTGAAAATATCAAATTACATATCAATCCATTTATCATCCGATGTAAAATACTAAATTGCCCGTAGTGTCAGAACATATCAGCATTTAGCACTCATAATACTCCTTGCCTGGGCCTATTATCATGACCTTACCTCTAATTTGGCTCAAGCTTCTCTATGGAATGCGGATTGACTTGTATGCCTGCTTTCGGATAGCTACAGTCCCTACCTTGAAAGTCATTTGGAAGGAACCGTCGTTACTCTTGAAGCCGAGGGAGATTTCAAGGGTGTTCATGAATTTCGTTTGGGAGCCATTTGGAGATGGTTTCGACGAGGCTAGTAGAGAGGAGAAGGAGAAGCTCGTTACTCCGTGGGCTAGTGGAGTTGTATTTGAGATTGGGGCTGGTATGTTATCTGCCCGTTGTTTCGTCTGTTCTGTTTAACTGACGTATGTCATTGCTCTCACGCCTGGTGGTGATCAACACGTTCGCGCTGATCGAAGCACATGGTCACCTAGCGAAGTACCTTGACCGAAAGCGCGTCACTGCGTATGTCGCGCTGGAACCAAATGTGAATATGCATGAGCGATTGCGTTCGAAAACGCGCGAGTCTGGCTTTGATGAAACTGATGGAAGTTTTCTTCTTCTACCTTACGGGATTGAAGAAATCGACAAAATTGGAATCGCGCTTGAAGGTTGGGCTCGTAAATGGGGAAGAGACTCTACAGATGGAAGGGTGGTAGACACCATTGTTTCGATTCTCACACTATGCTCCGTGCCTGCCCGTCCTTCTTCAGCGCCAAGCAGTCCGCCTCCTTCGTTCATCTCAACCCCTCCAGCGGACACCATTCGTGCGCTTCATTCCCGTATCTTACGTCCAGGTGGACAACTACTTTTCTACGAACACGTGCGCTCACCAATTCCTGCTTTCGCACGAGGACAGGACCTCCTCGCACCGATATGGCGATCATTCTTTGATGGATGCGTAATTGGTGTTGATAGTGTGCGAGCGATATGGGAGGCTGGATTTGAAGGGGATGATTTTTGCTCTGGGTTGGCTCCGGATTTGAAGAGAGGCTATGACGAGTGGATTGAGGAAGCAGGAATAAAAACTTGGAAGCCATTGAATGAAAAAGGAGGAGGATGGGCGGAAATGAATACCTGGGGGAAGAAGGGCGAGGATCCCGAAACTCTATTCTTTCATCAGTTGGGCCGATGCGTGAAACGATCTTCTTAAGCGACTACGACATTAAGGGCCCTCGAATGATGATGAAATCATAAGTTGTCTCTTGTGTTATTAAATAACGCTGTATTCTCATTCAGAGCTTTTCTTAAAAAGCCAACAATGAATCCAGAGACGGTACGATTTATCGCTGTTCCCGGACTCCATGGGAGCAACTCTTTTGATATTTCCGTCAGACGCTTCAGTGACAATCTGATAGCCATTGTAGGTATCATGTCGAATACTAAATAGGCTTGACCTATATATGAACTACTTAGCCGGTCGTCACCATAATCATAAGATGAAATTTGTGAGTACTCTGTTATTCATATTCTATACAGATCGAAAGTATACAAAGGGCAAAGATAATAGATGAAACCGTTGCCATGACTAGTCTGGCATGGCGATGCCATTGTCCTCCGTCTCGAATCAATAACGCTATTCAGCTGGACGAGCAGACTAGATGAAGTCACTTCTTACTGCGTCGCGCATCATACATCTCTCTTGCCTCCGTTACTTCAAGATCCATCTGATACAGAATGCTGGGATTGCTCACGTTAACCGGTCTCGCGAGTCCAAATTGAGCGTCTCAAAACACACACATAGATCTCTTCTTTGTTTTGAGTTTCAGTCCCTCTAGTTGGTTCCCTGAAAATTAGGTGGTTACAGTGTCGCTAGGGATCGTCTGTTCCATGATTTTGAGAGAGGAGCTCCCCTTGATGGCACCAATCAAAACTTGTGCCGCATTACAAGTTACATGTAATTTGGATGGCCTAGCAGATTGAACTTGCGAATCGGAGTTCCAGTGAAATTATCACAAGTGAGTAAATCCGAAAAAAAAGGATACACATGTATTTACACGCTAGGCTAGCAGTTTAGAAAAATTCTCGCTGCTGTGATGATTGCGTTCCAAATATTCCTCAAGCAGGCCCATATATAGCACATTTTGCTGCCTGGCTCTGGGGCGGGTCTATTTGTAATGCAGGCCGGTCAGCAGAGCTGATTCTCAGAAATGCTATATTGCCTACTCAGGTTTTTGGGTACCACTTGGCACACTAGTTTGGATCCTCCCAATGATCGGCTCTATCGAGTCATCTGTCTCTGATCCTTCGACTTCCTCTAACTCCCCATTTGGCCCCAAGTCCACCGAATCCTCTGTGTCCTCCTCGATCTCCTGCCCCTTCACAAACATAAACCAGTGCGACGAAGGCTGCACTGTGTCGAGTGCCATAACCCCGGTCTTGTTCACCAGTGACGAGGTTACGTCAGTGCCTATGTGACCTGCAATCATCATGCACTTGTATTCGACCTGGTCAGGCATGCCTTCCGCTTCGATCACTTCGATCACTTTTACATCGACTTCGCAGATCGCAGGTGGGATATTGCACGTCTTAATTACTGGGTATCGAACTTCGAGATTCTGGTAATCAAGCTTGAGTTCTGAGAGTTTCAGTGTGTTTTGAATTGAATGAGTTTGGATGGTCAACGCCATGGCCATCTAGTTGAGAACAGAAAAAACTTCTTACCATCTTCTCCGCGAAGAAAGTAAGGCATAGGCTGAGAAGCTTGCCACTCTCCATTCTGATTCCACACGCAGAATGCAGAGAGCCAGCCACAGAGATAATCCGGACCTGATGCATTCCTTTCAATATGGCAAATTCTTCCCCAGAAGTCCAAATCCGGAGTTTTTCCTGCCTCGATAGCATTGAAAGTAAGAATGAAACGATGAATAATTGGGCGCAGCATAGATGCAAAAGCCCGTGGTTCGTTTCCTAAAGAGTCAAGCTTGTCCAGCCGACCGAGTATGTCCACATAGTCGGACTTTTGGCCTAATAGTCTCACAGAAGGGATCCCACAAAGGAGCATGATTGTAAAGTCGAAATACCTTGACAAGATACAATATTAGACCAAGTACTTAAGGAAAAAGGTGGAGCTCAAATACGCTTTGAGTGTGCTCATCATCATCACAGAGCAGATGACTTCGTCATTTCGAGTTGTAGTTGAAAATGATGGGATTACGAAATCATAAAATGAGTCATCTTTGATCTATGAGTTATAAATCGACGTTTCAGAGAATCTGATTTATACGAGAAGGCGGAAGCGACTTACTCGGCCTTTCAAGAGTAGACTGAAATCTATCGCAGCACGACTGTAATCAAAAGATCGAAGTGTGGCTCTTTCGTATACCACTTGAAGCTCTGTCTTCCCTTCATGAGAAACGAAAATGTCTCGCAATTCCTCTGAATGCGCATTCACACTTGAATGTACGCTAGTCTTAACGAGAGAATCAACAATTAGGAATGTCACCCACTAGCTACTCAATTGAGAAAGGATAGTGATCCAAACGTCGTCAGGCCTGCGGATTTGAAGTCAGAGCTGGTTTCTGTTTTATGCAAAGAAACAGAGGAATTAGAACGTACCTAATGACGAGGTGGTGGTGGTGATTGTACGCGTCAAGGACTGTGTGAACAAAACCGTTTCTCTGCGTAGCGAAACTTTCGAGCTTGTCGGGCATGGATGATTGCAGTAATTCTGTATGCAAAGTAGTAAAAGAAGTCGTAAGGCTCGAGAAGATAAACACTGAGGAAGGCTTTACCAATGCAGCGATTGGAGTCCGTGATGGTCCGAAGAAGTGCTTGCCTCGGAGACTGGATTTGCTCGCCAGAATACCAATTGTACGATCTGGCATCATGCTTTGCGACTTTGAATGTTATGCCACCAAGAGCATCATGTTTACTAGCTTCCATGGAGTTGCCTTAAGGAAAACTTTGTATATTCTACTTACCTGCAAGTGCGTAGAAGACCTTATAGCTTCGTTTAAGTGAACATGCGAAGCAACACGTGTCCTTGTTGTTCTCTCCACCGTTCAACACGTTTCACGCCTCATGCTGTAGATGCTCCACTAAATGACTAGCACGCTGCTGCCACGCCCTGTCCCAGAACAACGGACTTTGCCGCTTGCGCTGTAGTTAGACTCGAAGAACAGTCCCTTCCATGTCTTTTCATTTCGGTATTAAAGATGATCACCTAGCATCTAGACGCAACCACTTCATTCATAGAATGATATCGAGATGGCAGCCAAGCTAGTCTTATGCAATTCTGCAAGTAGCAAGCACGACAACGATAATAAGGATTATTAATTGCCACACAATGCACCCGTACAGTACGTATGCTCAAATTTGATAGTCACCTGACACCGAAGTTCATTCACACCTCAGGGCAAGACTACTAAGTATGGATATTTGGCGATCATCTGTTGCAGCATGACAGGTTACTAAGACTTGTTTCTCCATGAGAAATCTGTTATACGCAGGTTCGAGCGAAGCCAGAAAACGACAAAAGGTCACTGGAAATTCCCAATAAAGACCCGGGAGAGCAGAAAATGTGAGGATTTACATCGAGCGTACGGGATTTTGGAAGCCTTGTTTTCCATACACGGTTTAATTGGCGATTTAATGAGTCTACGTTGTCATTAACATTTGAAAATATAACCAAAGAGTACTAGTATGCGGACTACCTCAGGCCTTCTTTATTGGGATTTCCGGGGTCCTATGATATAATGATAGGCGATATTTATATCTAGAATTACATGAGTTTCGTAAGCTGGGAAACAATGTCGGTATCGGCCGCGAAACAGACGGGACCACGTCAAACTTGAAGTCTGAATGTATTGGCGCTTCGCCTTGTTGATGCTCCACTCGGATACGAAGAGAAGCCGTGAGTGCAGGGCGAGATAAGGACAACGAAGATGTCCTACAACTCATTATAAACTCAACCAAGGTATCTCCTAACGAACCATTTTGTTAATCTGCCGAATCCACGTTCACAGAATGTTGTGGTCCAACACTGATTCTTCTCGCAAGTTTGTGGACTTGATCAAAAAGTCATCCTCCAAGTGGGCAAACTGGACTCCACCAAACCTTATTGAAGTTGGTAAACTTTGCTCGCAGGTACTCATTCAATGTATGTTGACTGAACACGTTTCTTGGGAAAATAGGTGGGTGACTATGGCCGCATCAACAAGAAGTCTGGCGCATTTCAACGGGAAGGAAACATCTATCACGAGCCCTCTCTCAAATATATAACAGACCAGTTCCCGAAACAACGCTGTGAGCCCATGGATGAGTTTATTGCAAGCTCATCGAACGTGAAACAGTGTGTTTTTGGTATAGGAGCGGATATGTGAGCAATTCTTGCACCTTCCTGTCTCTATTCTTACACTCCATTTTTCAGTGGCGTATATGACATCGCAGAGACATCTTTCAAAGCTCAATGGCAGTTCGATAGTTCTCGCGGAGCTCTTCTTGTCATGATCAAGCCTCGTATGACAGTGCTTCCTAATGAGTTACTCAACGCCTGTATCGGCAATGAACTACTGGAACGGAAGACAGTTGTGGTAGAGGTTTTCTCTTGTCCAGCATATGCTATGTATCTTTCCAATAAGAGTGAGTAGAGTATGTCCTAAGGCTTACTTTAAGAGGTTGCTGATCGCGCTCGTAGAGATCACGACCGTTGGACTTGCTTTGAAAGTCGACACTAGTGACGTTGCAGCAGCTCAACTCGACACCCTGTGGAGGTCAAATATTACATCAGGAATGTTCCAGAAAGCCTATCGCCGAGAGGAGAGATACACCCCGCTGTTTGACATCAGGGAAGTTCGCAAGGCAGACAAGAGACGAGACAGCACAGGTCAGGATAATCGCAAAGTTGATCGGTGAGTGGCCCAAGCTTGACACTATGCATGTGAGATAGAAACAATGTTAACGCTTCTGTCAGTTGGGATGACGTGGAGGTCCCGTGGGGAGACCTGGATGAAGATGGACAGGAAGAGGTTGATGAGTCTTCGGTAAGCTATAGAATTTCTCTCCCTCGACATTGGCTAAGTATCTATTCCCAGGACGAGTCCGGCTCAGATTTGTAATTGCTTCTGTGGAATCGAATTTGTGAATGGGCAACATGCTTTGTGTTTTTAACGAAAACAATTGAGACCGCACATGAGACATGCACATCAAAGAAGATACCTAGGATCTAGTATGAGCCACGTACTTCCGACCTTGAAGGCGAAACAGCAGCTGTCCATTTCAAATGGTGTAATTCTCCGAGACGGCCCCTATATGGTAGTCCATCCCGCTTCCAAAGTGTGGAAGTAGATGAATGGGATGTTAGGTAAGGCAAAAAGCGCTTCTGTTCGATGTTGAAGGACTGGTAGAATCGAATCGATTAGAATTATTGAGAGTAAAGTGGGATTATGATATTGGTTCACTATTGTCTCCGTCTGTACCTGTCATGACATAACATCGAGGTCCGCCTTTCCTGCTGTTTCATCCACGGAACTTGTTCTTTCTCTGTCGATGCCATACCGAGCCTTCCTCCGGCGTTAATTGATAAATGTCTTCTCTGTGGGTGGGGGGCTTTATTCAGCTCACTGAGTTGTCGTCCGTCCTCGACTTGCTCTCGTCAGGTTCGACGCGCTTGAATTATTGCGCGCTGTTAGTTACGAGTCCCGGCAGAGAGGACGGACATTAGAAAAAGGCGGCAACGTTTTTTGAAGAAAAATTCATGTCAACCATTCACCTTCCGGAAATTGAAGGGCACTCACCGGACCCAACCCTCACCGAATACGATTGCGAATGGCAAGGTCGTTGTGGAGCAATTTGAAAGGTCTGGGTAAGCGTACGGTACTACATGATAATCTCAGTCAAACAGACCCGCTGATGGGCCCAATCGAAACCCACAGTTTAGCCCAATCATAGCGATGGAGAGACGTTAAGCAACAGAATCCGCCAGAAGATGGTGCGAACGTAGTATATTCCTTGTTGGATTCTTCATTTCATCTTCTCCGACCTGTCACACGCAAGGCTGGCAGTCTAGATACTGGCTACGGGTGTTGAACCAGGAAGCCGTCTATTCTGAACGTTGATATATTCATGATCCAGACTTTGTGACAGCTGAGACTGGTACGCCCCTTATCACAAAGATGATCATAGAGACAACTTTCAGGAGAAAAATACATATTCTGAGGAGTGAAGGACTTATAGACGGATACGATGAATCAGAGAGACAGGAACGTACATGTTTCACCACGATCGCACACTAAGCATATATATGGACAAAAGAACGAGGGATGGTCCAGCGTACTAAGCCGCTCCTTATTGAAACATAAACAGCGTTGCTGTAAGGACACGTGCGATGGACACCGTGCCATTAACCTGTAGTTTCAGCTCCTCGCAAACACATACGGGGTTGAGAAGAGATGTACTGCGTAGACGGCGGAGCGGCCGGCTACGATCATTAATATTGTGACACAAACACTCCCAGAAGCATGAGGGTGATATAGATTAGTACTGTGGAACTAAGTGACTCCGTAATCACTACCACAAAAGAGTGGAGAAGATAAAACGTGTACATCACCTGATCTACTATGGGAAGTCATTGAAGAGAATGACACCCTCTCAGAGCAAATCAAATGTCTTCACTTCCTCGTTCCTGATGACACGGACCGCATGATTGAAACGGGTGCCTGAACTGGACAACATTGTACGACTTAATACGTAGCCAATGAGAACTGCTCAAAATGACGACGTTTTATCGACCGAACTTGAAAGCGTGTACAAAGAAATTCAAGAAGAACAGCAAGGCAAGTCATTACAGACATTGCTATTCTCTGATACGGTCGGCCGCGATATTCAACAAAACTTGGGGAGGAAGCGAAACTAAGAGCAAATTGAAAAGGAAATTTGAAAAAGAAGGGAAAAACACCAGTCTAAATCCTCGATGAGCTGGTATCGAAGTTGGATTTCCGAGATCCCGAACCGGAAGTGATCAACTTGGATCAGAAAGGTGGGGTTGTCACATAAGGCATGAGCAGACGCCATATAGTTTGAGACATGTATTATTTCGCGTGTTTGTACACTGTGCACGATCTAATACATCTCGAATGAGAATGACGGAGATATCGCATGGTTCGCTGTCATGGGTGCCCTCGTCCTTGAATGAGGGGCGGAGACACGAGTAACACTGGAGCATTAGTTGATATTTACTGTATTTATATCGTGGGCAATGTTTATGTAATTCTCACCCGTGACCTGTCAGTTATCGCAGATCACTACGGGCAATTTAGTATTTTACATCGGATGATAAATGGATTGATATGTAATTTGATATTTTCAATATCATTCAATATCATACTGAATATCCTCATTAGGGATATTTAAAATATCATCAAAGTATTTAGAATATCATCAAAGCAGATATTCTGATTGACCAATCGGCATAATTTTTAGGGATATCTGCTTCGATGATATTTTAAATATCCCTAATGAGGATATTCAGTATGATATTGAATGATATTGAAAATATCAAATTACATATCAATCCATTTATCATCCGATGGAAAATACTAAATTGCCCGTAGTGGATGCAGGATTTGGATGGTCTCAAGCCGTGACAATTCTGTCTAACTTTTTATGAACTGCATCAATTTGACTTGAAAAATGATTTGGAACTCGTTCCAGCCGGAGGTATGGAAGTTCCGCTAGCTGCAAGGTTATCGTAAAACAAATTGCTCGATATCTATAACCTTTATCAAACTAACTTGGAAAGTCGTGAGAACTCGTTTCATTCATTCGGAGCTATGAAGGCTCCGGTAGCTGCAAAGTTGTCACGAAGATCAACAGCAAAGTCTGGACAAGGGTAATACCGCTTTACGCGCTACATGGGCGAGGCATAACGTTTTGCATCTGTCTGTTTCATCTCATTTGTCGAGCTGAACTTTAAACAACTGAAAGGCTCTAAAGAGACTGCCTCGCTGCCATCGCGTTTCCTCACGCGGATACTACAAAGATCTATGCTTCACACAGGTGAGCTTCCAACCAGCCTTCTCCAATACTCATCCTTCAATTGACTCGTATACATTCTAGTTTTGACTACCAAACTCAGTGATCCTCTTGATCTCAAACACCTATTAAAGTGATTCCTATTTCCAAGGTGAATGATAGTGTACTCATCATCTCAAAGATAGCCTTGTTACTCCATCTAAACTATTCAGGCGTGGCTCGTTAACAAGTCGATCACTGAGGAAGATACAAGGAGACTGTAGTCCTAACGAGTTGTCAGTGCAGAAGCTCATGTAAGTTACTGTGGAACTCGAATTAACGCCAAATACTGAAATACTATTGCGAATAGCCTCTCATCGAACACACTCATGATTGTCACCAAAGCTGAACCAGCTCGTTCATATCGAGAAGCGCATTGCCTAGCCTTGCTCCTTTCGTTAGCCCTAACTCTGCAGAACCGCTTCCATCAGAACGGGCAAAACCTGGGCATATTCGACCTTGAAGTATCCATATTCTGCAGCCGGCGGGTTTTCAGGATGAGCCATCATGGAGAGCCTCATCTGTTTGTTTTACTAAGGACTCTAGCATTGTCGCTCCTGATGCGTTTCGAGAGGCTTATGTGCATGCATGATCTCGATGAATCAATTTCCCTTCATCGCAAAGCGCTGACTCTCGTCCTCAATGACGATTATGACTGTGCCGCAGTCCTGACCAACCTTGCGAATGCCTTATGGATACGATTTGAACAGAAAAGTCAGGAATCTGATCTCCAAGAGGCAATTCACGCTTTCCGCCGGGCGCAGGATATCTTTCGTCCTGAAGATCCACATTACATCAGGTCATTGAATGGCCTTGGGAACGCTCTCCAGTTTCGCGGATCGCCGACTGACATCGAAGAAGCTATTTCGTGCTACCGCAAAGCACTTGAGCTTTCATTTCCAGGAAGCATAGAAAGCGCACAGTGGTTATCCAATCTATCGGGAGCACTTGGTAGACGCTATGAGATCACTGAGGACCGAGATTACCTGAACGAGTCGATGGAGTGCCTACGCCGCGCATTGCAGACGCTGCCTCCGGAACATTTCCAATATCCGGCAACTCTCATTAACTTGACTGAGCTCCTGCGGTTGCTATTTACCCTGACTGGGGAGATGGATTTCCTTGAGGAGATGATTTTTAGGAACCGTGCAGCTCTAGACCTTGTTGCTCCGGCGCATCCATTCCGTCCTTGCGTGCTAAGCACAATTGCTTTATCTCTATTTACCCGATTCGAACGTACCCACCAAATCGAGGATCTAGATGAAACAATTATTCATTTCCACGATGCACTTCAGCTGCTTCCTCATGGACATGTGTGGCGTGGCTCATCGTTGAGCCATCTTGGCATTGCATTATGGACTCGTTTTGGTGTCACTCGATGCAGAAAGGATATAGAGGAGTCCATCACATACCACAGGGATGCAGTGAAGACAGAGAGGAATGCTAGCTTTCTCAACAATCTGGCAGAAGCATTACAGTCGCACTTCCGGTGGTGCGGTCGCCTCGAAAGCCTTGAGGAATCGATCTCTCTTCTTCGGGAAGTTCTACAGATATTGCCTCCTGAAAGTCAAGTGGTAGGCACGGTGCTGATGAATCTCGGCGTCTCCCTCAGCTTGAAAGTCATGGTCCGGGAGACTTGCGACTTGGAGAAGCAAGAAGTCGAAGAGGCGGTCACGTGCCTCCGTAAAGCTGTAGAGCTTATTCCGGTGGGGCATCAATATCACTCAGGATCCCTCGATAACTTGGCACGTTCTCTAGCACTACGCTATCACTTGACGAGACAAGAAGAAGACCTTGAAGGTTCAATTCGATGCTTTCGAGCTGCCACTATAAATGATTCTTCAAGCATTTTTTATCGATTGATTGCCGCCAAGGAATGGGCTAGTGTAGCTCGATCGTACCGTCACGAGTCTACACTTGAAGCATACCGCTTTACCATGGAACTAGTAGAATCTCAGCTGGCACTAACTCCGACGGTAACAATGCAACACAATCTGCTTAAGGATGAAAGCCGTTACAGTACTTTCTGCTCGGAAGCAGCTTCCCACGCAATTGGGATGGGACATCTAGAGCTAGCCGTCGAGTTACTCGAACACGGAAGGGCGTTGCTATGGTCCGAAATGCGCGGTTTTCGTACCTCAATTGACACACTCATGGAGAAGAACATGGTCTTAGCAAACCGCTTTTTACGAACTAGTCGGGAACTGGAGGCACTTGCAACAACGTCTCCGAATGCAGCTATGCACACGCCTCTCTCATGCGAAAAGCCGCCATTTGATTACCAAAATATAACTGACCAAGCTTATGCTAAAAAACGAAGACTTGCAACCGAGTTGAATGAAATCAAGGAAGAGATTCGCATCATCCCAGGCTTCGAGAATTTCTTACGGAACGCGCCATTCGAGACTCTTAGAAAGGCGGCAGCTGAAGGTCCTGTCATTATTATGAATCGATGCCAATTCCGGTCCGACATTATCATTCTTCTCTATCATCAGCGGCCCTCCTGTATTCCTCTTCCGGAAAATTTCTATGTTGACACAAAGATGCTAGAGGAAGAACTATCGAATATTCGTACCGAGAAGGGCCCTGACTCCCAAGCGTATAACAGCAAGCTTCTCTCTACGTTGAAGAGTATTTGGGATCTGGCCGTCGGAAGAATTGTCGAGGAGCTGGACAAGCTTGGGATTGAGAAGAATTCTCGCATATGGTGGTGTCCAACGTCAATCCTATCTGCTCTTCCACTCCATGCAGCAGCAAGAATTATTACGACTCCAGAGGGAAAGAAGAAGTACCAGTACTTATCAGACATTTACGTGTCCTCGTACACTCCTACACTTACTGCACTGATTGACGCACAGTCCAGTACCATTGGGGAGTCTTATCCGGATCAACCATCACGTTTTCTCATCGTTGCCCAGCCTGACGAAACGCTGGAAAGTGTTCAGGAAGAGGTCGAGAGTATTTGTGATGTTGTCAAGATGGCCGGACGAGCAGATCTGCTAAACACTTTAACGGGGATGGCAGGAAACCGCGACGATGTCCTCGTCGATCTCAGAGATCATTCCTGGGTTCATTTTGCTTGTCACGGTCACCTTTCTTCCACAGACCCCTTCCAATCGTCATTCCAGCTCTACGGAAATACGAGGCTGACGTTGCTCGATATTTCAAAGGATAACATCCTCAACGCGGAACTGGCCTTTCTTTCTGCTTGCCACAGCGCTGAACAGCCTGCCGGTGCAGCTCGTGACGAAGTCCTGCATTTGGCTGCAGCCATGCAGTTCTCTGGATTTCGAAGTGTCATTGGAACCATGTGGGCATTAAAGGATGAAGATGGCCCTTTTGTCGCCAAGACGTTCTACAAATATATGCTCTCGGAGGAGAAACAGACCGAGAGTGTGTGTGAAAGGTCTGCGAGAGCACTGAACGAGGCCATCCGGCACTTGCAGAAGAAAGCAAAGAAGAACTATGAACGATGGGTCAATTTTATCCACATAGGAGCATGTGAGTGCTTTCTGTTCCATTCCGTATCATTCACTTGAAGAACTGATTCCCTAATGAAACATACTTGTGCGGCCGCAGAACTCCAGAACTTTCATTGCCTTGAGTCCAGTGCTTCGATAGACACAAGTATATTTTTTTCAAGAATTTATTTTTACCTTGTTGAATCATCGCCGAGTTTCTTTGTGGTTTGCAATGATAACTACTGACCACGTAAACATTTCATTTACCTTCAACGGTTGTTGCATATTTGGCTCTGTCTGAGCGGTCATGGTTGAAGATCAAAATTGGTTTCACTGTAATGAATAAACACAGTGATTTGGCACCCAGAAGCGAAAAGAGAAGACAAACGGCTTTCATGCTTGCCTGTAGTGCAGATCGAGAACATGCGAATGCAAATATAACAGATGAAACTAATGCCAAAATTGGTCTCGCATGGCGACATCGTTATCGTCATGAACCACGATGTGTTCATATTCGCTCGATGCAACAGCTTTCTGCCAACACTCAACGCAATCAAACTTCAGGAACTGTTCGTGAATGAGAGGCAGGTGTTTGGCGAAATCCAGCGTGGTCAATTAGGGTTCCGCGCGTATCGTATACGATGCGCGCGTATAATTTTTAGCTTCATACGCATACGGTCGTATAAAATACGCGCGTGTACTCTGAAACAAGATACGCATACGCACGTATAATATACGGCGTATACAGGACCATACTGACTAGTATGATACTTTGACCATTTCAGCTCTTGTTCGGGCCTCAAATACTTACATGACATTCCTTGACTTACGGCAACTAATATAAGTATTCATAGGCTTACAAGAGCAAGCAGTGAGGGGGGGGGTGGGAGTTGTGGGAGCCACGACCGAATGTCAGTTGTAATTCCCACTCCTCAGTACCAGGAAACTAACCCTTGATACCACGTCAAGCCCGGTAATCAGGCCTTGAGACTGAGATCCGACACTAAAGTTTTGGTGAGTAGTTGCTCATTTTGGTAGATGCGGAGCTGACTTTTATTAAAAATCCGAGTTTTCTTACTGGTTTCAGACCTTGAAAATATACGCGAAACTTTTCGAAACCATATACGCATACGAGCATATATTTTGACTGCTCGAGTTGATACGCATACGGGCGTATAGTGTATCGTATACGCTATATACGATACGCTGCGGAACCCTATGGTCAATGGCTGATAAATCCTACAGATTCCGGCGTCGTAGTCATTGTCAGAATCATCGCCGGAACAGAATGCAAGATCGCCTTTCGCTAGGAAGCGCCAAGATGAACCCTTCCCAATGTTCGCTCTCAGTCTCTTGATGTCGAATGTGTCGAAATCATCATCGAAACTGTCGTCGAGGTGCTTCTTCGATGCCCGTAGGAAGTAAAGACAGTGAATGAACTAGACTAGGTGCTTGAGGTCCCAAGTGCATGTCGTTGCCAGCGTCCGATATTTCACTACGTCAGGACAAATGCTAGAGAACCTTCAATAGGTAAGGAAATATGCGCTCACCAGCACTTCTTCAGATCAAAAAGATTCATACAGCGTAAACAGCCCTCGGAATACGAGGCTCCGTAAACACGTTTGTCCTTCAGGCCGAGTGCATCGCAAAATTCTGCAAGGGTTTATAACTGCTAATGCAGTTTATATTGCCTTATATTGCCTTACGAGCTTTCATAATCAGTCATAAGCAGTTATAATTGCTTATAAAGTGATGCAATACGACATAATACCATGCAAAATTTTGCGATGGAATTGGCATTGGTGATATTACAGCTGCGCAGGTACAGAGCATCCTTTGGCATCACGCGAACATTCGTCGAATGCTGGATCCCGGTAGAAATGCACCGATCTGTACTTTGTCGATCTGTATTCTTTGTGGAGACTATCTCACTACGATTATATGTGCCTTCGCAGAAGACACCGCAGGCACATTCGCCTTGAAGAATCTGGGTAGTGCGAGCTGCATTTTCATCCTATGTACTGAAGCAGTTTGAGGAAAGCGCTCCGAAATGATTGTGCTGAAGTATGTACAGTACTTCATAACGTTCATCTGCTACTTTATAGTAGAAAATGAGCTGCATCATGGAATAGAGCAGAGGATGCTGCTTAGCTACATTGTGATTCTTCTCGACAACATTTTTCAAGTGCGACCAACTATGCAGAAGTGGCTCTCACATTCGAGGAACACTACTAGTCTCGTCCCATTGGATCGTGCGATCAGCACTAGGCCAGTTATTGACGGTTCTTATGAATACTGTCGTGTTAGGTGCTAAAGTACTTGTGCTTGTCTAAAATGGATGGAAGCATCATTGACTCTTACGTATTGTTGTGCAGATGGCTCACTCCAATGGCAATATTGATTCGCGTGTGTCCTCCGTCTCGAATCTATAATCCTATTTAGTTGGATGATCAGATTGGAAGACCGATATCGAGTCCACATCCTTATCACATCCGAGTCATCATACATCTCTCTTGTTTCCGTTACTTCAAGACCCATATACGTCACCACGTGGTCCAGGATACTAGAGTTGCTCAAGTTGAAAAGTCTCGCAGGTTCAGCTTGGGTATCTCAAAACATACGCGTGGACCTGTTCTTTGCGTCGAATTTGGGGAGACAGTCCTTCTGGCGGGTTATCTGAGGTTGTCAAAAAAGAAAAACGTAAAGATTGGCACTGTGGACAGCTTCAGCTTGTAGATATGGAAGCTTGATATTCATTGCTGAAACCAGCTCACTACTTACAGAAGGATAAGAGTACAGTGCAAGGAGGCCTTGAATTTCCTGTCACCGAGTAACACCATGGCCACGGAAAGGAAATAGCCGCTCTCACTTGTTGACGCGATATTTGTCCCAGCCAAACAATCGTCAATATCGAAAAAGTTCCTTTGCTCCCGCGTTACCTCTATATCATCTCATGAGGCCCTCCCTCGCGCTCTTCTCAAAATCAGGATCATCAAAGCAATGGCTCGCCCGACAGGCGCGCGATCCATACGTCAAGGCGCGAGTTTCAAGCCCTTCGCAATATCGGTCACGTTCAGCATTCAAGTTGAAGGAGCTTGACAGGGAATTTAACATCATCAAACGTCACAAGACGAAGGTCGTCGTTGATCTAGGTGCGGCACCTGGAGGGTGGAGTCAAGTTGCGGCGGATGTTCTTGGCCTGTCGACGGCGAAAAATCCGTGGATTGAGCGGCCTAAGAATGCTGTTGAGAATATTATTTCCGAGACAGAGACGAGCACTTGGAGCGCTGCCAATGTACCCTCAATGCCAACTGAGGAAACAGGAAAGGAAGAACAGGAAAAGATTATTATCGCTCTAGACCTATTGCCAATTTCTCCCATTCGCGGCGTACGGACTGTACAGTGTAATTTCCTCGCGAAGGGCGAAAAAGCTATCAAGGCGCTCTTGCCTACGCCCGAGACGAAAGTGGATGTTGTACTTTCTGATATGGCGCCGAACATGTCAGGGAATAAGACGCGAGATGAGGCTGCTGGGTTGGAGATTTGCGAAGCGGTGTATCGATTTGCAGCTCGGCATTTGAAGGTTGGAGGAAGCATGTCGTCGGAAGGAGGGTATTTAGTGTGTGTCTGACACATTTTCTTCACTTTTTTTCAGTCATTATTGATTTTTCGGTACAATTGGATATAGCCTGAAGCATTTCGCGAACGAATCGACGAAAAAATTCTACGTTAACGTGCTGAAACCGAATTTCTACCGTACGTATATCGTTAAACCCGATGCGAGCCGAGGCGAATCGAGTGAATACTACTTCATCTCGAAAGGGTTCAAGGGAGATCCGTACGTCGACGCGAATGACGAATTCGAGGTCGCCTTGAAGAGATTCCCCGTTGATGTTCCCGATTGGTAGTGGTCCTATTGGCTCAGACTGTAGCTGGTGTCCAGGCGCGTCGTAATTGCCATCAAGCAAGGATAGCCGAAAGGACGCAGAACTATTGTTTGACATATGAACCTTGCCAATTTATTTTCTCGACCGCCTAATCTATCCATTCAACGAATATTCGATCTTCCCGTTCCCATTTGCTCCGCTCCACCGACTCTCCATGTCAAGCAACCTATCCAGCATATCCCTCGCGCGTCCTTCAGATGGCAGGCTCTCCCTGAATCGATCTTCCCGCGTCCACTTCAATCCATGCTGAAGGACGTTTCGCGCTCTCGTAGAACCACCACGTGTGTCTCCTATGCAGGCATGCAGCGTTGCCCGAGGGCAATGCGGAGTATATGATGCGCAGTGGAGGATGTTGCTGTTGTAGAAGACTGTCTGGCCGGCTGAAGGGGGGATTGTTTATATGGCAAGAAATTTATGGGGGGAAAGGAAGAAGCGCTTACGCTTTAGCACGACTTGGATCGCCCCCGGCATGTCAAAAGGATTCTCGGGTGCTTCTTGCGTCATCGATAGAGCACGTTGTTCTGGAGTGCGAGGTTTCGCGTGCGAGCCCGGTACGACATATAGGCAAGGATCTTCATAAAGCGCTCTACAAAATCATGCCGTTTGAGCAATCGGCACTTTAACAGATGGGTTAACAACCGTACGTATTCCATTGTACCTGTTTAACCAAAAGAACGAGACGTAAGAACATGTCGGAAAGTCATCAAGTTCTGTTTACCCCATGATGCCATAACGCAAGCGCCTTGATTTCTTCCTCTTCGGTGGCATTTTCTCGAACATCATCTCGATGCCATCGTAGAGCAAACTCGTGTTTCTCTGGGTTAATCAAGAGATTAAACAACTCTAGCGGGATTTCATATCACATTTAGCTAGAATATCGCAATAGTTCATCGAATCAAACGGTCAACCCACCCATCTGCAAATCCTCGTCCTCACAATCCAGCAACTGCTTCACAACGTCCATAAGTGCATCACTTGTATACCATTTCGCAAATTCCGGTTCGCCCAAATCTGGGTGCATAACATGCTGTACACCCCACGAATCAGGGTTGTCGTTATCGAAAGGAAGAAATTGTTTTCCCACGACACGTCGATGGGGCCATGCGCCGGAGCGAGTTTTGGATATGACTCGCGAGCAAGCGGATTGAAGAGCGGCAAATTGGGAGCCAGAGATGAGGTTGTCTACGATGATGTAGCCATCTCGATCGAACGCGATCTTGAGAGGTGAGGAGGACATGGTTGTTTCAGTGTATGTGTGAATGCAGATGTATTTGCAGGCATCCAATTCTGTTCTGCGCTCTAATAAGAAACCAGCTTAAGATCAGCTGGCCCTGCACAGGTGCTTCCGGGGTCCATCACACTGACCTTTGTCGTGTCGGTCAGCTTTGCTGCTTCGTCACAAGCTACTTAATAATCGCCATGGAATGGAACAGCAATCTATGAAGAATTACAACAGAAATTGAGATCGAAAGAGTCAGGAAGATGTGAGGCAATTTTGCTAATTACTGTAAAGCTCTTCGTTGACCTAATCATCTCTTGATTAGGGAGTACGTAATCCCTCGCTTGCGATCATGCTGTGCAGCATCAGCGCCATCACGAACTTCCTGGCACCAGCAGTATAATATTGTGCAGCATCAATTGATTGTAACTTGAAACTCCTAGTCGTCATGGGACAGCAATGGTCTTCCTTGATCCAGTTCCTCCACCTCAGTTTCTATCCGCTTTCAAGAAGTTGGAATGACACGAACGTCGGCGGACTCGAGTCACTCGACGTTGGTCGATGCGCGCTCCATTCGTGAGCGAGTCCCGATGACGGTGATTAATGAACCGCCGTCTTCAGAGCCCCTCCTTAGCCTATGGGATAATGAGGAGCTTCGAAGGTTAGAAGAGCGCTCGGAAAACCCGTACTTTGGAATGTTCCACGCTCTGCTGGACATGCACTCGGAGTTGGACCTCACAGGGAAGATCCATGGGATCGACAACACCCGTTCAATACCTGGTGGTTATAGCGATATCGTATACGGCTATTGCACTGGCCCAGACGGAGTGGACTACAAAGTCGCAGTGAAGAAACTTCGTCTGCATGTTATGGGTGATAGGGACTTTCAGAAGGTGTGTATAACTATTGCTGTTGAACAAAGAAGTGCCAAGGTTGCTACTCATACAAATTTTGCTCTAAGAAACTAACGAAGGAGCTCTACATCTGGTCGAAACTCAATAACCGACGGATCTTACCTTTGGAGGGATTCTTTCTTGAAGACAACAATTGCCCTTCGTTAGTTTCGAGGTGGATGGAGAATGGTACAGCTCTCAAATATCTCGAGGCCCACCCTGATGTCGATTTGTTGAGGTTGGTAAGTAGTTTGCAGTGTAATATTATTGTTTGTCTATATATATAGTCCTGAACTACTAGGTGACCGGGATTGCTGAGGGTATAACATACCTCCATTTGAACGGAATCGTCCATTCTGATATAAAGCCCGTAATGCTTTGATCAAACTTCTGGATCTGTGGGTGTTCCAACTGACATCATATCGACAGGACAATGTTCTCATTTCTGAGTTCGGAGAGCCGCTACTCTGTGATTTTGGTGTATCCCGCATGGTCGTAGCATCGAGATCGTTCAATTTTAGTTCTTCTCTCAGTGGTGGCGGGTTGCGCGGAACTCTTCGATTCATGTCGAAAGAGCTCCTTCAAGCTTCCGACCTATCCCCTACTACATATTCGAGAGATTCAGATGTCTGGGCATTCGGTATGACGGTCCTTGTACGTCATCTCCTCAAATCATCAGTTTGTCTATACTCACACATCCAAAAGTCGATTCTTACGAAGAAAGTACCTTACCATTACATTAACAATGATGTGCAAGTCATCACTGCTATAAGCAAAGGATTGGTACCATCAGCACCGTCAGATCTTGACAGCTGGTCGTTGAACAATCAATTGCTGTGGAGGGTGTGCACTTTCTGTTGGAAACCAGTAGCGGACAGACATTCGATGCAAACCGTCGTGTTGGAGTTGCAGCTCTTAAAAGATGCTCTCTTCGTATCTGACTTTACTGCTTCCGCGTATCATTTCCGATTTTTGGAGCGAAATCCAGGCCGCTCCGGATCTTCGAAAAATCAACCTGATTCCGTTGGACGCTATCGTAGATCTGGTAGGGTCGTGGGCCGCCAGTGTGTTGCATTCGGTGAGTGTCTCCTCTAGAAAATTTTGAACGTTTCTGTTTCACTAACTCATGCTCAGTCGTGCTTCTTGTCTTGCTCGCCATTGCCATTCCTATAGTAGTGTCGTTTGTTAATAAGACTAAAAACCTCCCGTCAAACTGACGATTATCCGCCATCATGCCCATAATGTAGAGGTCTCGGTCATTGTCCTCCCTTTTTTGCAGCTTCTGATTTCTCTTACATGACTTTGCATTTTCTCCAGGTGAGGACAAAGAATACGTGGAGATTCTATTTTATTCGGATAAGTGCATATACCTATACACTGTTTGTGTTTGCATGTCAGTCGTCAAGAATGAGATTTCTCAATACTTTCGGGATACTATGAAGTCATGTGACCGATTCGAGACCCTTTGATCAGTTCCAAGATGATCTCTCATATTGCAAGCAGAACTTCTTGTCTTTGAGGAGGGCTATTTTGTTTCACCAGTCGTAGACGCCGATGAGGGACCAGATTGGGACAGTTACGAGTTCCTGAGGTGTGCATTCATCGTCCAGCGGTTCACAATGGAGAACGGCGAACTTAATTGCTGCGACATATTCTTTGTCGAGGTGAAGGCCTGAAAATACGTCCTAAAACTCCTCTCTAGGAAGGATACTGACTATCTGATGCATTATCGATTTGGCTTTTTTTTTGGCCTTCCTGAAACTCTGCTTTGTCGGCATCTGGCACTCGTATGTATTTCTACATGATGAAAAGAGAGACGTCCAGCGTCAGCCCGAAAAAGACACAGGAAGAGGACCTGAGTAGGATCGTGGACACTTGTCCAACGAGCTGTTGGGAAAATCACGTCTTGACGCAAGCCGGATATAATGCATTCATGAAGGTCGTCGCCGAAGAGGTCGTCTCGAAGGTATGTATTCCCTGCACAGCGTTAACGGTCTACGAGCTAATGAGGGTTCTTCGGTTAGTAGGGAGCCCACGTCGCTACAACCAGTAGCACTAGTGACGCGCGGTAAGAATGCACGGTCCCAATAGCTCATGGACAATTGCAACGCAAGATGGAAAACTGGTTTCGTTGCTTCTGGAAATGTTTAAAAAAGACTGTAACACATAACGGTTGCCAAGTTCTGCTGACATGCATGTGTGTAATGTTATTCCGAGTGAGTAAGTTTATCCTATGAGCGTTTCGAATGTTTCTGTTCCTTCAATTCATGCTCAATCATGAGACTTATTTTTATCGGTATTAGCGTTTCTATAATAGCGGTGATGTTATTGCAGAATTTTGCCCTCGTCAAACTATCGATTATCCGTCATTTATCCGTCATCGCGCGAATGGGCGGGCTCGACGTCGTTAGAATATTCTTCCGCCTTTGCGAGGTTCCCGGTTAGGGTGCTCTTGTGAATCGTTAGATATCCCAGACTCTCGTAGTTCGCCACGACTATCCGCCTCGCAGTTTCAGACCACTACCGATGGGCCTTCTTAAAGGAAGACAAGCAATGCGAAAGTGAGCATTGCACGTCGACAAAAAAGGATGCCTTAAGCTTGTTTATTTCTTAGTCGTCAAGTGGTCATGGACCCAAACTAAAAAAGATGCCGTCTGATGTTCATCAACTGGTGTGGTGCAACACTGACGTGAAGTGTAAGGAAGGCTGTACGTGCTAATTAAAATTGCTATTTTCCCGGTAGCCGCCTGACCAGGGACTGCTAAGGCTGGGCTCAGTGGAGCACAGCTTCTGCATTCCTGTTCTATTGTATCGCATCGCAAAGCAGTAATTCTGGTGAAGGAGTGTGAAGGGATGTAAGTAGAGAGTGCAAATATAGCTCTTCTGTACTAGTTGTATCGACTAGGGACTGCGATAGTGCGCAGTACTTGAGACATGGCGACATTAGCGCCATTGCCATTGGGCGTCGCACACGGTATACCGCTGAATGACTGCAGTTGTACAGCATTAATCAATCTCGTACTGTTACTCAGAATTAGTTTTCGTGTCCTCTGCCATCATAAACTCCACAGTATTCCTCCCTCCTCCTTGGACTAGGCTTCTATATCCTGATTCTTACTACCCTCACGAAATTGAAATGACAGATACAGTGTCGCCGGACTTGATAGTGACTGATTCACGCTCCATTACCACGCGGTGCCCAGTGACTCGCCGTCCGCCGGCTTCAGAGTCAATCCTAAGCCAATGGAATAACGAGGAGCTTCGAAGGCCAGAAGAGCGCCGCTCGGAAAACCCTTATTCAGGAATGCTCCATGCTCTTCTGGACATGCACTCGGAGTTGGACCTCACAGGGAATATCCATGGAATTGACAGCGCCCATTTGATACCTGGGGGATACAGCGATATTGTATGTGGTTATTGTGCTGGCCCGGACGGAGTGGATTACAAGGTCGCAGCGAAGAAACTGCGTTTGCATGTGATGAACGATAAGGAGTTTCAGAAGGTGCGAATTACCAGTGAGAGTATTTAAATTCTTGTCAATGAACCTTGTTCGTAGAGACTCACAAGAGAATCGAGAATCTGGTCGAAACTCAATGATCGGCGGATTTTACCTCTGGAAGGATTCTTTCTTGAGGGAAGCAATTTGCCCGTCGTTCGTTTCGAGGTGGATGGAGAACGGCACGGCTGTCATGTATCTCGAATTCCATCCCGATGTTAACTTGTTGAGACTGGTGAGTGGCCGGCTTGGTAAGGTCATTCTAGATCTATAATTCTCTTTCTGTGATGTTAGGTGACCGGAATTGCTGAGAGTGTAACGTACCTCCATTTGAATGGAATCGTCCACTCTGACATCAAACCCGTAATTCTTCCGTCAGCCTGCCTTGATCGTGATTTTACAACTGACTTAGTATTGACAGGACAATGTTCTCATCTCGGAGTCTGGAGAGCCACTACTTTGTCATTTCGGTGTCTCTCGCATGCTTGTAGCATCGGGATCGTTCAATTTCAGTTGCTCTTTAACTGGTGGTGGATTACGCGGAACTCTTCAGTTCATGTCGAAAGAACTCCTCCAGGCAACCGATCTGTCCCCCACTGCATATTCGAAGGCTTCGGATGTCTGGGCATTCGGTATAACTTCGAGCCGTCATTCGATTTGTACTCATGCGACCTAAAAGTCAATTCTCACGATGAAAGAGCCTTATTACTACATAAGCAATGATGCTCAAATTATTACCGCTATAGTCAAAGGATCACTACCGTCGACACCGATGGATATCGAAAGTTGGCCATTAAATAAACAGTTGCTTCGAAGGATGGCCAATTTCTGCTGGAAACCGGTGACAGAGAGGCATTCGATGCGAACCTTCGTATTGGAGTTGCGACTCTTAGAGGATATTATCTCTGTATCTAGTTTCACTGCATCAACGTATCGTTTTCGATTTTTGAGGGAGAGACAGATTAACCAGAAACCGACAGGCCGCTCCGGTTCTGCGAGAAGGCAACCGATTGCCATTGGACCCAATCCCAAATCTCGAATGTTCGTGAGACTCGATTGTTATAGACTATGTGAGTACTGACATAGGATACCTCCAAAAAAAATTTTTTCGATAACTCAGATTCAGTCGTGGTTCTTGTTACCTTGGGTATCATAGTTTCTGTAACAGTGGCGGGTGTGTGGAACGCAACTACGATACAGTGTAAGTGAAACGCTT
The DNA here is from genome assembly GCA_009806525.1 of Sanghuangporus sanghuang. Taxonomy (NCBI): domain Eukaryota; kingdom Fungi; phylum Basidiomycota; class Agaricomycetes; order Hymenochaetales; family Hymenochaetaceae; genus Sanghuangporus; species Sanghuangporus sanghuang. The sequence continues at coordinate 2,602,303 of VVIT01000002.1, read as the reverse complement.
TTCCCGCCATACCGGTGATTGATCATTTTCATGCCCACATGATGTTGTGTGTAGTAGATTTGCAGTCATGAATGCTTCCAATGACAGAATGACGGCATCAAGCCATTCCTTTGCCACCGCAAGGACACTTCGTGCATGAAATCTATGGGATTCCTTACAGGGGGGAGGGAGCGTGTAGATCTGGCTGTAGATGGTGTATTCAGTGTCTACGTTTCATTGTTCCGATTATAACCAGTGGACTCCGAGTCCCAGGTTCGAATAGATGTACGTCGAGCGGAACGCCTGATGCTCGTATGACACTCTGGGCGGCGACTGAACTTGTCTTATTCGTATTTGTCGTATCTGAATTCAGATACGCTTGTGTTCTCGGTAACCTATGGAGTGAATGGAGCGGGATATTATTCCTTCAGAGGAAATTGAAGGGAAGCGTCGTTAGTGGATGTGCAATACTACTATACACTACAACACAAATATTAATCTCCATTTCATCACATGCATCCGAAGACAAACATAGATCAGCGTCACGAGGGCATAAGAAGATAAGAAGTCGAATATATGCGCGACATATCATCGCCCAGTAAGTCGTATTTCAAGCCAACGCAAAGCCGGGTACGTCACTCCGGCAAATGCCGCTGCAAGCTATAGTCATTTATATCATCAATATCAGTGTGTTGTTCGGACTGGAAGACCGGTAGCTGACCTCGAATCCCAGATCGCCTCCAAATGGTCCAAGTTTGGCTGCAATTGGACCGATGTACCATACTTCTGCCATCTATTGAGACAATCACAAATCAAAATCACACGCTAATATGTAGTAGGAAAAAGTGCAGTTGGACTTACGCCGACGACGGCTCCGGCCACACCACAACATCCTGCTAGGATACCCGCAATACCGAGGGGAAGTCTACTCATTTAAGTTATTGACATGTCGAAAGTTCTGTTTTTCAGAAAGATCTGGACGTACTTGTTCCAGTCGTCATAAGAATCCAAATCATATCCACCTAAGGGGCCGCCTTTCCTCCGGAAGATGAAATGCTCTTCTGCAACGATGACGATGAAGAATGCTGTCCAGTAGGAGAGGATCGAGAGGAAATTCGATCTGGTCACATTAACACGGGAAAATACGAGAAACGAAGATAAAGGCAAGGAAAGTCAGATGGCACATCTAGAGAAGTGTGATGAGGAGTATCAAAGAACGATACGAACAGGATCTCGGAAAAATGTTCGCGACCGGCTATTCCTGCAACGGTGTAAATGACAAAGGCAAGAACTGTCCAGAAGAAACGCGGAACAAGTGCGAAAGGTCGTCCGAGAGCCTGGATCGAAAGCCCAGCAGAGTACGTATTGGGGATATTATTGGCACTGAATCACCAAAACCATTCGGTTAAAGAGCTTAAGGGATTTCTTAAGAAAATAATCACTTACATGACTGACAGCGCAAGAATAGTCAGGATAAACTTCCCTCCTCCCTTCCATGGAGAAAGGACCTGGCTAAGCAATCCGCCTGTGCCTCCATCTTCGAAAGCGCTAGTATAGCTCGGATCAGTAATCGTCATCAGAGCTGCACCGAGAATCTCGACGAAAGTAATAGGGATGAAGAGTCCGAAGAAAGTGAGGATGAAGACCTTGGTCGATGAGATTGTTGCAGGGAGTCTACAATTGTAATCTGCAGCAATTGGTGCCCACTGGACGAAGTGGGTTAAGAAATAGTCGGAGTGAAATCATTCTGAGAACTCTTACTTACACCGGTAAACGACCCAAAGACGATCCCGCCAAAACTCAAGATGTCGGCAGCGAGGTCAGTACCTCTATCTTCATTGGCCTTCTGAGCGTTGATATCAAACCCAGCTTTACCGCCAAGTCCGTATAACATGAGCATAATAATCGTGATGACTATCCATGCATGGCGTTCATAAATATGTACTAGCTCGTAGCCAACGAAGCATGGAACGAGACTGCAGATGGCTACAATGATTATTCCAACGACGAGAGGGAGTGATCCTGGATTGATTGAGGCGAGGGTTTGTCCGCCGAGAATCACGCAGGTCGTCGAAAACCCGAGTCTAAGTTTGATACATACATATCATAAGCCAGGGTTTCCGCTGGGTCAAACAAGTGAGCACCGAGCTGTACGTACTGTGTTAGTCTGAAAATACTTTAGTCGGCGGATAAATAAACAGGAGTCCTTGAAAACCTCACGAACATGTTCAAGATAGAGTAAATCGTGCATCCAAAATAGCCGGAACTAAAGCGCGTGATGATCATCGTACGCATACCTGTCTTCGGGCCAAGAGTGGCAATGAAAGACGTTGCTATTGCTCCAAGAGCGCCAAAGCAGAATATTGTCGCGATTGCATGACTGGTTCCCAATAACATCAGTTGCTAGCTGTGCGATTTGTACTCAGATATAACGCTTACGGTAATGTCAGCGTAAAAGTATCCTGAGCGAGGGTTCCGATTGGGATAGTCGTAAGTACCGTATTGACGGACCTAAAAAGAGAGATTGAATGCAAAGCTTTTCGCGCTCTCATTCTTGAAGTGCGCACCACCACATCAGAAGACTTCGTAAAACCAGTAAGTAAAGGCAAAACTCGGAAGCCACGAAAGTAAACTCACTTGTTCCAAGTATGCTTCGGATCGCGCTGATCTTCCGGTACACGTTCTACGCCTCTCGCCTCAACACCACTCGCAAACAGTCTTTGAAGCACAGGTCCAAGCGCTCCATATTTGGAAACATAGAACGTCTCGGGAGCTTCCTCCTTGACGCCGGTAACGTGCTGCTCAGCGATCGTGGTACCACCAAATTTCTCCTTGTCGTCGTGCTCAGGAGAGCTCACCGACGAATGATGTGAGGGCGAGGGCGGTGACATGGTGGTATCGGGAAGAGGATAGACCGATGGTTGTTTATGATTACATATATAATTATTTATGAAATCTGCATTAATATTGCACATGGATCATTAATATTGATGCTCTGGAAGCCGAGGTCAGATAAGGACCAATCTTGCCACGTGTTGATCAAAGTATTTTTAGAAGGTTTATTCTGCATATCATAGCAATCAATCCCGGTATCTATCAATTCTACGCGGAATTAATAGAGTGCATAGGACCTCAGAAAAGCAGAACTGTCCTGTGAGATGTGGTCAAAGTTGAAATCAAAAGTTGCCGACATATAAAAAAAACAAGTCTTGTTTTGGAAGATGATCGACTCGATTTTTACTTCCTGATCGACACTGTCTGTACCGATAAACTCTCACTGGATTCCAAGTTGGTGTTTCAAACGATTTTCGTCACATTGGTCAAGTTCCGTTGTTCAAAAAAAAGACTATTCTCGTGGATAAACTATAAGCGAAGGAGTCCATGCGCAGAGATCCAGCGTGAGCGAGTCGTCCAGCTGCTAAGGCATAGCCTTGGGACCGTACATGACAACCGGTTCACAGCCAATCTTTGTCTGAAGGCTATCTTTTTGCGGTGTTTCAACAACAGGATAGGACACGGGACCTGTCGTTCCTCTCTCCATCATGTCTACTGTATACCATTTACGAGGTACGACGACGTTTGTCTATACCCTTTGAAATTTCAGATTTAACGTAGTGACACCTTTACACAGCAAAATGCTAAATCTCTAAGTACAAGTGAAGCTCGGCAACGCTCTTCGAAGGAGTCGCAAGATCAAGAAAAACATATCTCCCACTTGGAATGAAACCCTTGTGTCGTAAGCACTGATATGCTTCGTCACTTTCCTGTCCGATGAGCCACACGCCGTGTCAGGTTGTGGGGAATTTACGATAAGAATATAGAGAGTTGATAACCGGTCAGACTACTCTCACACTCGAGGGTCGTGTAGACGATTTTAAATGTCTTGCAATGTCGTTCGACGGTTCGCGGCTTGTTTCCGGTTCACTGGATATGGTGGTTAGGGTATGGGATACAACAGATCTTCTAAGGGACCTGGTGAAAAGCAAAGGCGCAGTATTGCGTGGAAACAGGTACTTGTCGGTCTGGAGTTTAGGTGGATACGCGAAAGTTCCTATCAACTCCTGTGGATGCCCTCAGATCTTCGTCGGAGATTCTGGTATCCTCGGACCACGGCCATTCTTTCCTATGAATTTTTGACCAAGCTCGATTTTACGAACGCGGCTCTCGGTGACCGCTAGTCTAGTGCTATACACCCACAACGCAGTGCTTATCAGGGATTTTCACGGTCGAGCCTTTCTCGCACTTCATGTTTCTCTCCTCTACTAGGTTCGGACTGGTAAAATTCTGCGTGATCCCTCAGTTCCGTATCGTCACATAGTGCAATAGAAATTAAACGTACATGGGCGTGCTCTTTTTAGAAGAAAGTGATCTACTGAGGGTGGTTTCGGATGCCACATAAGGACCTTGATAGTCGTAGCGAGACACCAGAGTTGAGAGTCTTGAAAGTTGAATAACTTGAGAGCATCTTAGATATCTAAAGGCTTTCGTAGGTTACTCCGTGCTTTGACTCAAGACCTGCCTTCCAACATGTAAAGTAGGAATAGACTGAAGCAGGAAGAATTGAAATAAATGTAATGCTTAGTCATCGACGGAACAAGTAGACCGGCGGGCGCCCAGGACCGCGATCACTGAGTGACTGACTGTAACAATTCACAGCAGCACTCTGCCAGCTCAGGCTCTTCCTCTTAAACTCGTCCCCATTCAATAACATGGAAGGCTGGAATAAGATACAAGCAAACTTTGCAAACCTCAACTTGGGGCACTCGGCGTCCAAGTTCGCGAAAGGGTTCAATTCGTCAGTCCAGGCGACGAAGGAGCGCTTAGGGCAGGTTGCACCTGAAGATATTACCGAGCTACCTCAAGGTATGTATGAAGAAAATGATTGCTTAGTGATTTTGAGGAGATAGCTGACAATGTCCGTGTTAACTTTGTAGAGTACAGGGACCTTGAAGCGCGTGTTGACGCGTTACGCGCTGCGCATCTCGCTCTCCTCAAGTACGTTTCTAATCTCCTAGATGACTCACGTTAAAAAGCTGATATTCCGTTCTGAATGAGCTAGGATAGCCAAAGTCTATAATTCAGAGTCCTACGACTATCCGACACAGATCCAAGAGTCCATCGCGGAGCTATCAACGACTATCGGGCATGGGCTGACCAACTTCGCTGCGACGAACTTGAAGGGCACGAACCTACCCGCACCGCGGCCTGTGAAGGCGGAGGAGAAGCAGCACAAGACTCTCCCGCATGCGTTGGGCCGCGCGTCGACGAATGCAGCGAAGGCATTGCAGGACGCGAACGCTGGTACTGGTGCTGGGAGCGAAGATCGTCTCGCGAAGGCCCTGACTTTCTATGCGAGTGCTTCGGATAAGGTAAGAAAAGTCCGATTCATAAGAGCTTAGAGTGTTCGTCATGGTTGAGGCATTTGTTCAGATCGCAGCAGCTCGCTTAGACCAAGACGCCGTCATCCGCACGAACTTCCTCCAACCCTGGCAATCTACGCTCACCAACTCCATCGCTGTTGCACTCAAAGCACGCCAGGCAGTGGCCGCCTCGCGACTCGAGCTCGACGCCGCAAAGCAGGCGTTCAAGAACGCTGGCCCGGCGAAGCAGGAGCAAGCTAGACTAGAGGTTGAGAATGCCGAAGACGATCTCGTGCAGAAGACGGAGGTTGCGATCACGTTGATGAAGACTGTCCTTGAGAACGTAAGTCTTTTACACTCGTGTACCATCAAGGCTTTTGCTTGGATTATATATGCGGGGTGAAGTTGGTATTAATTCCTCGACTCTGCAGCCGGAGCCATTGAAAGACCTCAACGAGCTCGTCAAAGCACAGCTCGCTTATCACTCCGCCGCCGCAGAAGCTCTGAACGCGATCCAAGGAGACATCGAAGAGCTCAGTGTAGCCGCCGAAGGAGAGTACAGGTATGTATCCCACTGCTGTTGCCAATTACCATGCGCTTAAGTGTCCCATGCCTTGCTTTTCGTCCCAGGAAGTCTCGCGAGCACTGAAGTGCCTCTCAGTTAAACAATACATGGCTGGTGCAAGTTCAGACAGTTGTACTTATCTGCATATATGCCTCTCCAAGTAAGAGATAGGTTGTTTCTACTATACTCCGGACTGTGCTTCTGCCTTCGCCCTTTATGAAGAACAACAGGGATTGTTCGCTTGTCCTTTCCTTTTCCTCATCTTCTCTGCCACCTTGCCCCCCTTTGCCCTTCACATGTTTTTATAAGAGTCTCCTTGTGCTAATGTATAGTTCTGTTTGAATTTATGGCTCCCATGATCCTATTTTAGAGACTTCCCGTTTTTTTCAAGAGGATGAAAGATGGGCGCAAGACGCAAGTTCGAACGTGTTTGATACAATATATATATAAAGCAATCGAGGATGAACTCCGAAGGTCCATTTATGAAGTGTATACATATTTTCCATCTAACTGGTATCCATTGCATCACCGCCGGCCGACACAGGCTGAGGTAACGGGACAACCGTCTCATCAACCACAAGCTCCCTGAGCTTCTCCTTCGTCCACGCCGTCGTGCCCCTCCTGAACTTGTACGTGTTCTCCTTCTGGACGCGTTCGTTCGGCTTTCGGTAGTTCCGCAGCATCTCCGTGTGGTCTTTAGTAATGACGCAAGCGTCGACGTTCGAACCCGATCCGAGATCGTTGAAGATACCCGCGGAGACGGCTGCGACGACGAGGTTGAGTGCCTCTTGGCGGTCCATGTTGGGCTTCCAGCTGGACTCGAAGACTGCCATGGCGGCGAGGGAGCCGGAGCCCATCGTTACATAGGGAAGCTTGTCGGTCGACCCGTGCGGTGCGATTGTGAAGAGATGCGAGCCGGTGGAGTCTACGCCGCCGAGAACGAGTGCTGCGCCAACGTGGCCCTGGTAACTACATACAGCGCATAAGTATCTTGAAAGTGAAAGATTCAGATAGTAAAAGGAGGGACTTTCCGGAAGAGATATTGCTTGAGCATGGTCATAGCAGTCACGACGCGCGGAATGCGCCCTGTAGAGAGAGCATGTAATTCCATGTTACTCGAGATCATCGCCGTCGTGAACTCTGTATCCGCTGCTGTACCCGCACCGCAGCATCTGATGTTCTCCGTAATGTAATGAATCTATTGCACCAACAAATCAGTGTTTCGGCAGAATATTACAGCACACAGGATACGCGGAAATGCATGCTGTTGCGCCTGACACACCTTCTCGCAATTCTTGTCCGCGACAATATCTCCCTCCGTTGCGCGGGTATCCGCACCAAGCACAACACCGTCCTTGAATATACACCCGACGATAGTCGTGCCCGTGCTTGTCGCCTTTGGTAATGGCACACCCTTCTTTTCTAAGAACGAGTTCCTACAATGCGCAAGGATCAAGTTATTTCAGTATTCCGTTCTGAAGTCCGAGCGGCTTGCGCGACTCACCGAGCATAGTTCGAGAAGTCAAATCCAGTACCGCGGTACGCAGATGCATCGGCCATCGTACAGATATGGAAGAGAGGTGAGAGTGTTAGTTCACTGCTGCTGGCTGGTAGGACTCTAGGAGTACGCGCGTCAAGACTCAAGTAGACGCGTCAGTACACGTGAATATCCTCATTATGTAATGTGGTTTCCTTCAAACAATTCTTTTTTTTTAAGCATGGATGCTCTACTTGTATGTATATACAGGACAGTATTATTATCACAAGTACTTAGTCTAGACCATAATTCAGAGTCTATACGGTTAAGTCTCCACACGAACGCCATCAAGAATGAAGCCCAAGCTTCTCCCTCTTGATTGCAATCTCATTTTTCAACATGGTCACCCGGCTGTCCAACCTTGAGGACAAGTCCACGCTGCTCCCGGAGATATGCATCGCCCTGTCTAATGTCTCGCTAGCCGTTTTCAACACACGGCTCCAGTCTGCTTTGAGGTCGTCAGAGGAATTACCATCAGCTTTGGCGGCCTTCTCGCGGAATTCGAGCTCTTTGAGGTCTAGTACTGCGAGTTCGAAGAGCGCAACGCCACCAACCCACTTGCTGTCTACGATTTCGGGATACCGGTTGTGCGCATCAGTGAGGAACAATCGAGCAGAGGTGAAGTCCTCTAATGTTCGGTGTACAATGCCGAGGATCAGAGAGCGGATGGCAAATTCGTCCGGGTGGTCGAGGTCTTTTGTTGTTGAAGTAGGTCCAGTTGGAGCGATGTATTCGTTATGAACTGTGACAGGAGGGGTGAGAGAAGTGAGTTCTTTGGCGTGAGCGAGCGCGACATCTCTCATGATGCGTTGGTGCGTGTTCCAGACTAGGATATCACATTAACTTCAGGAACGTGCAAGGAACATATCAATACTCACAGATGGCTAGCTCTGCAAGGTAATATCTCGTCAGCCGCGAAAAGTAAACTACAAAAGATGAAAAAATACCTTCGGCAGGACTAATCTTGATGAAGTCAACATAAGCAGATTCATCCGCTCCGTTTCGCTTCGCCTTCGCCTTGTAGAATGCCACTAGTGCATTAGTTGGTCAATGAATATAAGACTGCCTGTGTATCGTGACCTACGTTTTTTTCTGATCAAGACCTCGGTTGGCAAATCCTTGCCGTGAATCTTTGTGCGCTCCAGAAGTTCCGGAACTCTATCGAGAAGCTCTTTTGCTTTGATGCGATTTCCGATCGATAAATAACAGCCTTTGGAAAGATAAGCTGTTCTGCATGCAATGCAAGCCAGAAAACGTACCGGCTGCAATCGCGTAGTAGGTCGCATGACTCCTAAACGACAATAAAAACAGGGCCACAGAATTCTGTCAGATCACACTTCACGTACCAAGTGTTTATCTCTGTTATCCGCAGGAACGCGTCCGCAGAATCCTGGTATCGTCTCTGAGAGAGCAGAGTCCAAGCAAGCTCGAAGACCAGCTAATCACAAGCGTTAGTGAATTCCAAGAGCCATGATCCAGGTCCGACTCACAAGTGCATCCGCCTGTTGAAAACGACCTGGCCTATCCGGCCGTAGTCCATCCTGCAGGACGTCTATTGCCCCTTGCGGATTATACGACATCCGCAGGATCTTAGCCTGCGAGAAAATCTCAGTTTGTTATTGAAGGCTGAGAGACATCCTTCCTTACTCGGTTCAGGATCCACAAAGCACCATCGGGATGGCGAGAAATGGTACTGAAAGAGGTGTTCAACCTATCATATCTTATCGTGAGTTCGGTTATGCAGCACTTACTCTTCGACAATAGCCTGATATTGCTTAATGATGTGTGCCTCATCCGCTTGATAACCAGATAGAAGAAGCACAACGCCATGATAAGTCATGAGAACCAGCCTCAGAAGATAGATTAATTCAGAGGATCCTATAGTGAACTTCGTAGAGGGAACTCACCCAGCAAAGGTGCCGTGAACGTCTTTGCGGGCTGCGGCTACAGCAAGTGCTTGCAAGGCCAACCGTCGGTCGTGGTGGAAACCAAATAAACCGGCGACAGTCCTAGATACCAGTTCAATACTGGTGCGTGCGGTTGTGACATGCACACAAGACTTACTTTACTTTTGCTGGTAAAAGGGAGAAAACGAGGTTGAAAAGCCCATATCCTTAGAAGATATCAGAAACTAGTATGCGAAGCCTAAAAAGGATCCCGACATACCGAAGGCTGCGCCAGATATAATCATATCTTCCATGGGCCCGTCTGGGTGGATCACGGACTTCGGAGGCTGTTTAGGGCTACTAGAAACGGTCAGGCCCCACCGTCCAAAGAATGAACCTTTGGAAGGTGTAGTCGGTGTTGAAATGGTCTCAGCTGCGGATTGCGCGGATTCTGCCAAGGAATGGGTAGATGGACTTCGAGAAGGGATAGGTGAAGTTGCGGGAGTGACGTATGAGTCCAGACCGGTTGGGAAAACGGTCTTGAAAAGTCTTGATGGCACATAAGCGAAAAAGCAAAAGGCAGACTGAGTTCGCGAAGCCTCACTTTGTAAATCGTGAATGTGCGCTGCACAACTATGCATAAGTCCACCGTCACTGGCATGTTTGACTATACTCACTTATTGAGAGCGTAACTGTAGGATTATTGTCAATGTGTGGACAAGCAAGTGAGAAACACGATACTCACAGGCACTGAAGATAACCCATATATGACTCGCTACCTATCGTGTTCATAAATAATCGGACGACTATTATGTGTGAGCTCACCTCAAAGCGTGTACCAGCCCCTGCAACACGATCGCATCTGCTTGCAAGATTTCGTATTCAATTCCCGGAGGAAATGAGCTCTTTCCTCCGTTTGCAGATTTGGTGTTTTTGCTGCCCTTCTTCGCACCCGCTTCGGAGTCAGCGAGGGCTCGCGCAGCTTCACCCATGAGTCCGGTCTGAAGAAGACAGTGAATGACCGTCGACTAGCTTGACAGCAGTCGTGTATCTGACCTCCATACCAAGTGCCGCCTCCATGAAAGCGCTTACACCTAGGCCGAGTTTGTGAAATGGACTGTTATTTGACGAAAACTGTGCCCGCGCTTCTGGGAGTTTGTTGGAAAAGAGATAATCAAAGCCTTCGGTGGCAGAAATGAGAGCCGCTGTATCCGCGTCGACTGCGACACCATTTGGTTTTCCGATCGATAAAACCGACATGGTGGTGGTTTGTAAACAAGAGGTGAAATGGATCCCGGGCGCTTGTGACCGTGTCAGCTCATACCGCGCGCCTCGGCACTGTACAGTGCACTGCGGAGAGACGCGTCTGACGATACGCCGATCATCTTATCCTTTTATGGGCATCATTTCGGTAGTTTGTAATATAATATGTTCACCGGATCAAGCTGGTTTGTCATCTCCGAGTCGAAGACTTTCAAGTTTGTTTCAACCATATCTTCTCCCTCGTTGAACGCTTTCTTGAATCACTTGACTATAAATGACTCGCTCATCTTCATCATAAGAGCGCTGCCTGAGCTCTGATGTCCCTGTATCAAATTGAAGCTTTACTCTTTCGTATCAAGAACTGGAACTGGGAGCATCAAAGGAATTACAAAACTCGGCGGTGCAACAAGTTCCAAATGACCTCGGAGTCCCGCGGGAAGCAGATCGTCTCCTCATTTTAGGGTACCGTGGACCAGTAAGGGCATCGCATGGTCCGTGGCTCATATTCACCGAATCTGCCGTCTCTGTCAAGTGATGTACATAATCGTAGTCCGACTTCGATCGGATAACTACTGATAACCTCCTCACATCTCACAGTCTTACAACTAAAAGAGCTTCCGCTTAGGAGTCGCATACAACGATATTTCATATGTCTGAAAGCCATAACTGTTGCGTATCCCTTGAGGACCTACAGATCCGCTATGGGATATTTAGTCGAATGACAAATAGAGAGAGATACCATGAATAGAGTCAGACACGATATATCCCTCAGGAACCTCCCTTCATCACCACACTATCGGCCATCTTTTCAAGTGAGTGACCTCGTGTACGACTGATCATCACATCGGAGCACTTCACAAGACTCGACCATCAGCTCCAGAGAAGCGGCGTTTCAATAGCTATGCAGTATATTCAGACGACCGTATTATAACCCTCTTCCTCCCAGATTAGAGTGTGAGTACCGTATTATCTCTTTCAGTAACCCCCACCACTCAATCCGAACTAGGAGGTTTCAATGGCTAGCCAATCTGACCTCAAGACGTGGGGCACAACACTCGAACATAATCGCTTGTCGAATGTGAGTTATTCATAAGAACTGTTTTTGCCTATCTAAATCTCACCATATATTTTATAATCTCGCGATCAGTATGTGGATGGTGCGTCCTCTCAACTATGCTGACACTATTTGACAAGCTCATTATATCTTGTGTGATTTGCTTTCATCAGTCTGCAGTTGCACTATCCTGGTCTGAGTCGATTCCGAACTTCATCTTCCCACTGCATTTCTCATATATATTTCCTAGATATACGATTATCTCCTTACTTTCAATGCGGAGAGAACCCTTATTTGGCCTTCGTCATGGTCTATAACAAAAATTCTCTTCCTACTCACCCGATATGCTCCATTCATTGATATCACCATTATCTTATGGCGTACGTCTTCTCATTGATTCTGTTTCAACTGAGTGATAGTTTCCTGATCTAGAACTGCTCAAACCTCACATGAGTTCGAAGAACTGCGACTTCGTGTACAAAAGCACAGGATGTGAGAATCTAGACTCTCGACTGCCACATGAGCTGTTACTGACTGATACTGCTCCAGGGTTGTTACTAACTGGAATCCTTATCGCGGAAAGTAAGTCCTGTACTGATAAACCCGATAGGGAATACTAACTTTAACGATCCTTATGGAAGTCATTCTGATGTTGAGGACTTGGGCTGTATACGAACAACGACGAGCCATCGCAATCGGTCTTGTCATATGGACCATTCTTACATGGGTGCCGAACATGGCCAGCCTTGGGATCTTCCTCGACTCGCTGCGCTGTAAGTTACGATGTCCTAGACATCTCGTAAGTGATTATCTACATAGAACTGATTACTTTATTTGGTTTACATGCTGAAGACGGGCCGCTGCCGATAGCTGTACCTGGCTCAGGATGTCATGTCGTTTCCGGAAGTCCCATTATCTTCGTGTCTTGGGCTCTTCTCATGATATTTGAGGCTGGTACGTCTTCAACTATTCACCACTGGGTAACAGATACGTGAAAATTCTAATTGTCTGATTTCAGCTATCCTGATACTCATGATAATTAAAGCCGTGAAAAACTGTAGGATCGGTAATGATGTTTCAACGCCGCAGTTGACAAACGTTTTCTCTATGCTTCCATAGATCGGACTCACCGAAATTCGTTCGTATTCAAGGCTGTGTTCAGAGATGGTCCGTATGCGTTATGTCAGTCTAGAAGCTAGATATATACATAGCTGACCTCCCATGGGTCCTTGTTCAGGTTCTATTTTCTATCTATATCTCTTCGCGTTATCTACGGCTAATGTGATTGTCATACTGACGTCTTCCGTGAGTCTTTCAATGAAATGCTCTCTGGCCGCTACTGAGGTACATCATTCGCTAGGCTGATCTGATAAATCTTCTCTCTGTGTAAGTCTTCGATCTCGCAGAAGTCAAACATTAACCTGAACCTCATGTCATCGACTTGATAGAATCGAACGAGTGATCCATTCTGTCCTGACAGCCCGGATCATCCTCAACTTACGGAAGTTGGGCACGAGACGTCAGCTCGGGTTGAGCACTTTCTCCTTCGGCGTCGGACCTGGTGCAGAAATGGAGTTTGCGCACAACGCGATCTCAACGACGGAAATGAGTGAGAGTGCATTTGCGGACAGCCAAACGGTAGCTTGACTGCTTGACTTGTCAATTTCATCGGAATATCTGCAACTATGAGTGAACCACTGCTTTAAGTTCAATAGATTGGCATCTTGTACTTGAAGTCTACCTCGAATATGTATATACAGTATTGTAGACGTCTCGCGAAGCCACTTGTGTATGACTCCCATCCTCCATTAGCTCTACTTGTCCGACTTGTTGGCACTTGCGAACCTTCACGCTCGTATCTTTTTATGATTATAGCACACGTTACAAATCAAATGGGATACATGCGGATAGCAATACATCGCAGAGCATAATATGTACACAAAGAGCCCGATAGTGTTGCAAAGCAATGAGAAGAGCAAGGTGACGCTAAAATAAAACAGAGGATATCCAGAAGATCTGAAGAGAGACGGAATGAAAGCAGACAAAGAACCAATTTGAAAAAGGCGAAAGTATGAGATTAGTGAAGTGTGCTCCTATTGCCCACTCAGTTGCGCCTCTTCTTCCGTGGCTTCGAGGCGCGCGCTTTTCTCACCTCACCCTGGAGCCTCGGAAGCCATCCTAGTTTTACTGCTTCTGACCAGCATTTTGAGGTGGGGCCCATTGTTCGTATGTGCCTCAAGAGGGAATCACTTCTGAATGATTTTTCTCTACACTCCCCCGGACAGAACACCCTCTTTTTTAGGTGCACGTCTGTGTAGTGACGCATGACGGTCTGTAGATTGAAAAACGTGCGGCCATTGTTGCATATGTTGCAGACGATCCGCACGCCTGACGACGCTGCCGTTCCGTCATCCTCCTGGATGACTTCAGTCTGTCTCTTTCTCTTTTTCGATCTTGAAGCTGGCGCATCCGGAACCCCGATCACATTGTCCGACGTCGGCACAACATGAGCCGACTCGTCAGGCGCTTCAACGGAAAAGAAGGGAGCCGGAGGCGCGTCTGGGATGACGGCAGGAGGCTGACGCGGTGGTCCGGGATCAGGCGTCTTGTCTTCTTCCTTTATATTGACGGCAATAGTCACCCTGTTTGATTGCACGTCATGGTCACCGTTGCACGATTTGGAGGATGAGTGGGCTTTATCTGGATTAGACGAAGCTTCAGGCGATAGGTCGCGTGGTGTCTTTATGTCAGGCGTCGTAGCACTAGAGGATGGACGTGGTGAGGAGAGGCCTGGATCGGAAGCTAGGTCGTGACCATCTTTCTCCTTGGAGAGGTCCAGGCTACCCTGTACCTCGTCTGAAAGGTTTGAATTGGACAAGTGACCGGGGTGCGCATGAGCCGGTTCGGCTTGGCTAAGAATATTAATAACGTTTTCGTTGAGGGCCCACGACATCTGGGCCAGGTCATCTGCTGTAACAGACTGAGGTATACCGTCAGGACATGTTCCTTTCAAGCCACATCGACTACTTACATAGCCATCGTTTTGTCCTGGTGCTTCTTCAGGCTCCAGTTCTGGCGCTGCTGGACCACATTTGGGGAGACCTTCGAAAAAGCTGAAGGAGGTTTCGCACGGGATCCTGTGTCCTATGGACTCAGCCATTTCCCGCATTTGCTCGAGAAAAGACGCGATGGACGCGCAGCTCTGCAGTCGATGATCGGCCATTCTTCTTCAAGATGGGAGGAAGGATAGGATTCGTTCAAAAGAAGAAGCGATGGTGAAAGGAAGAGTGTGGTTTGGGAGATGTTCGTTCTCCTTAAATATCAAGACGCGTCGAGGTTTCATAAGACAACCTATTCTAGTAGGAGGATCGACGCCTAAACATTTGACCGTGGCCTGCCGATGGGTAACAAATGGCCTTGCGAAAGAAGAGTCGTGGCAATGAACATCATCAGCCTTAGGAAGTCAGTAGACTTTCAAACGCTTTGAACAGCTTGGCAGCACCTGAGACTTCTCCGAAAGCTCTTTAAGGAGGCGCAGTTAATGCAGGCCGTAGGTGGTGGGCCGTAAATTCTTTGATTGTCTTTGCTCGCTGCTACGGCCAACATACCCTGCCCATCGAAATAAACTAGGGCCTCATATGGGTTGCTTCGACCACAAGTAAGGCCCAGGCTATTCAGGCTATTCACTGCACAGCGATGCTGAGTGCTTCAGGATGAAATCTTTAAGTACCACTCACCTTGGAAGATCCGGATATGGGATGGCAAATCGAGAAAAAAAAATAAGAATAAACCCAGAGAAGTAAATGATACCTTAAGCACGGAATCCTGTGCAAACAAACTAGTCTCGATAGTCTTCTTGAGTTCCCAGAGCAGGAAGGGGAGTGTGTTGGCGATTGATCTGCGTTAGCGAAATCTGATGATTTGAGGCTCTCAACGAGACTCAATTTAATCCAGTGCCTATATGATTGACGAAGATGATGACCGGAAGTTACATTTATTAGCAGTCCCGAGTCCAGTTTAGCTTCGATAAGATTTCATTTCCATTTAGGATGTGTCGACTTTTTTCTTGCTCGCCATTTCACTTTGATCTAGCGACATTGAATTATATGATGTTATTTGGAATAAGAACCGCTTCACCTACTTGCGACCCTTATTCTCACCCGTCCATTCAGCTTCTGACACATTCAAGCGTTCACGATCTGGAAAGGGAAGTACGCACCTCTCCATCAACCCGTGGATGTCTTCAGACAGCTCCTAACGGGGCCCTGAGTTTTCTTTGAGGCTTTCGATTTCATTCTCCCAAAGAAGAGTCACTCTCCCTATACACCACAAACGTGTCTAGCAGCTCGTTGTCCGACGTATCATCCCTCCAGCTATGTGTTCCTATCTTACGTAGGTCCATGAGAATCCTGGCGGTCAGGATAGAGTGAATAACGCGTTCCATGCTAAAAGCAATTGATCGTAGAAGAGAACCAAGGTGAGCCAAATATCATTCACGAAATAGAAAAGCACACCAGCCTCGAGAGAAGATTGCTGAGCCCTAACTAGTTATCGATACTAGTTCAGCAACAGATTTATACGGACAATCATACTTACTCACCGGACGTCGGAGCACCACAATAAGATTTGCAATTGAGAGCACTGGAGTACACGTAATTAAGTACACTAGACCCTTATACCTTGGAAATTACCATACCGAAAAGATATACATAGAATAGGGATCCTGACAAGAGACGGACATCAGTCACTGAATTGCGTATGGCCATCGTTTCTCGTTCGATCGGCTCACCGTCTGCATAGACTCTCTTGTAAATATAAGTATGACCCTGGACTTTATCTGGAGGCATTCAACACTCGTAACAACGAATGTGTCTCTGGAAGCTTGACTCACAGACTCTGAAGGCTTTGTGCAGCATGAGCACCAGAACAACTAAATACCAATATAAGCCTTCTTTATTTTTCAAATGAGTTACTGGACTTACTGCCCTCAAACGCAGCTAATAGAGCCCAGCTGTGAGTAACATAAGACTTTCCTGCCGAGATTATCAAACAACCTGGAAGATTGGACGGCAAAGGAGCATCTATTTGAAGACCAATCATATGTTCATAAAAATAATAGTTCCGGGTCTTCTATGAATACGCACAATGCAATGAATGGACAGATATTCCGCCGAGAACTAGTGCTGGTACCATCGTTAGACATCCAGAAACGGCCAGAAAGAGTCCAATTTTCCGTGAGAAACTATACACAGCCCAAGTTCTGGCTGCAAGGATAGCTTTAAGGCGAGCGTTTGGAACAGTGAACACAGTGAACAAAAGAATAGTTTAGATTGACCAACCCTCCGCAGAGCAGATTCCGATACCAAGCATCCCTGATTGGTTACACAATAAAACGGAAAAGAAAGATAAGTAACCATGTCGCTCACAGAATGTTGTTTCATACGCGAATGCGCAGCTCTTCTCAGATAGTTCCCGCGCTGACGCCTCTAAAACGGCCAAATGAGTTCAGAAATTTCATAGAGAAATCATGAGATATGGCAAGTGACATGATGTTTGAACATACGCCATATGATAATTGATGTATCGATGAACGGAAGGTAACGAGTCAGGAAAAACATGATTTTAAGAGGCGACCACGGAGGTTTCCACATAAGAGAAGTTTCATCTCCAAATGTCAAGATGTAGTCATATGTCTCGAAGCGATGGTTTTCAGACCTCAAGTGCATTTATGGTGGCACAGGACACATACCAATAGGGCCAAACTTGAGACTTATTTTGAACCATCAACATGAGTTTCTTTTTGCGCCAGAAAGCTGTAACCGTACCATCGGTGTACTGCAAGGCATTACTTTAGCGCGCGATGAAGTTCGAGTAAGCAATGAAGAACTCACGCTAGCATATCGCAAATGCCGCACAGCGGTCGTCAGCACATCGGCATGATTGTCCATGAGAGTATGGTTGGTCCATCTACAGCTGGTTTTTGGTTTTTATAGCTTGGGGTTCCGATAGAAAGGGAGTCGAGCAAGCTCATTGGGGCCATCGTATCACTTTGCATAGCCTCGGCGCAGAAGTGAAGAAATGATCGGACCAAATAAATAGCAGGGACAGGTGGACGCGAAGCGCTGACTCCACAGCGCTGAGGAGCGCACACATAGATAAGCTAATCATTCCTCAGTCGGACGACAGCCTTAAGCTTGCAATGACCATTTCATACAGAGGAAGCATGAATACTACTATGATCGCTTGACGGCTTTCTTCCATCCAGTTTTACTTGACAAACGCATTCTGTTGGTCATGATCAAGCTGGTATGGGGATTCATCTCTGGATCAAGTGGACTTCTGTTGCAGCGGTTCGCTGCCCCGAGCTGGAAATCCATGTAGCAGTGTCATCAGCAAACGTCGATGCAAGCTTTCTACAGATGTGACACGTCACTGACTCTCGGTACCCGTTCATTCGGAGTTCAAAACATTTCCAAATGCAGTAATGAACAAGATCGAGAAACTTGACCTGACCATGACTCTCGTTGCATGCGCACGAAAAAAAACCTTCTATGTCTTGTCTTTTCCCAGAGGAATGAGATAGCTTCCTCCTGGACGTCGAGACCGATTCTCGTGGCAACCGCGCATTTTTTCCAGATGAGAAGAGCATAAGCAACCACGGAGGTTGCTAGTCGGGCTTGCCATCCGATGAGACAATTTCAAACACAAATGTCTTTGATAAGCAAGAAAACTCCCGGACCATAAGATTAAGTGGCTCAATTCTTCATCTTCAATTCTACTTCATGAATATGTCATATTCACCTGTCTTATCAGTTCTTCTATGATGTACTGTAGTTTTCGAGTACGACTTTCTTTCTAAGTTTACCGAATATCCGCTAGGATAAGTGTTCTTCCTGACATAAGAGTTTGCTGATGTGTACAGTACGTCGCAATGTCATATATACTTGTACATTACACTGCGAGAGGGAAGCCAGCAGGTGACAAGTCTGCTCCGGAAGCTCGAGTTAACTTTTTTTTCTCAAGTCCAGGTCCTTAATCTGCAATGCAACTGGCACGGGAAGGGTAAGCCTTATCCTTGCTAGAAAAGAACAGACAGTTATTATCCCAGAAAAAGATAGCGTCACCATAAAATGAGTAATCGAGCTAATCCTGACCACGGCCCTTCGGAAGTTTGTGACCTTTCTGTAGGTAGGGTAAACGTCTGGCCTCCATCTGCACCATTTCTGATAATACAAATCTGGGCAACGGCGACATCTTTTGCCGTACTCATCTTTCTCATTCGGTTCGGGATCGTAATTTCGTCTTCGTCGAACATGTAGGACAAACACAATGTCGTGAGTTCTCCTCCATGGTCCCTGGCACGTAAAAGGCAGTTCGGGAGATACGATGTCTTTTCTGGCTTGGAGTCGGGAGCAAACACACTACAAACGATGTAGTCATGTATACGTGGATGGATGAGCCATTCTCTTCTCAGAGTTTCGCATGTTCGACCAAACGATTCATATATGTGGATATCCACCAAGTGCATTGTGTTGATAAGAATGTCCCTGGGGAGTACACAATAATTGAAGTCTCGTCTTCCAGAAATCTTGATGCTCGCTGTGTGCACATCAACGCAGTGTGGATGTAGATAACGTACGATGAGGTCAAGGCCATATCAGCACCTTCATGACCAAAGCCGGAGAAACACGGTTGTGGTCTACTATGCGAAACCTTGAGATTCCTGGACGCGGCCCCTTCTATAATCGCGACAACAGCATGCAGGATCGAGATAAAGATGACGGTGCAATGATTCGTTCCCCTTTCCCTTGCATGTTCGACAGACTTGCCAATGTCGGCTACGAGGTGCTTCCCAGTAGATGAATCTCCCGACATAATGAGACATCCGCGATATCTGTAGAGGGCCGGGTACTGTATTCTGTTTGACAGCCGGAGATAATTTCCATTCCAGATCCTGTCGCTTCATACGACTTGTGTTGATATAGTTATCGCGAACTCCCAAGGTGAATCAGCACGTAAGAGGAGCTCAGATATCGCAACACATGCGTAAAGATCGGATGGCAGTCGGCATGGATTCATGAAAGAGAAATAGTGGCACATCGTGAGCGATTTCGTATAGACTGAGGCAATAGCGCGTCAAGCTTGGTCACCATCCCGATGTTCCAGGAGGATTCATCGATGACTCTGACTTGTGAGATGTCGTTGTATACTTTCAGGACGTCTTCAGATACCCTTGACTGGTGATATACTCCCTCAGTGAAATGCCTGGGTGCATCAGGCAGAATACTAACATGCTAATCTCCATCCAACATGAGATAGGTCATCTAATAGTTCCCATCATCCTCACTCGGAAAGTTGTCAAGAGGATGAAGGCTTCGTCAATGACGCTGAAAATGAGACGATCGAGGTCCATCATATATGCATAATCAGGAGTTTCAGAACGGTGTTTTGTGTCCTACCGATTGCACAAGTAGGAACTATCCCGCTTACTTGAGCCGAGTAGATAAACCCAAATCTTCGCTGTAGTATTGCATACGCACGTCGTCATCGTCGGGGCTAGTACTGTTCCCTATTTCCGCAATTCTGTCAGTGTCTTCCCCAGCATCGAAATGCTGCCTCTTTGCCGTAAACCATTCTAAAGAAGTGTTGATGGAGATTAGAGTTGGATCAACACAGAAATTAGCTAGTTGCCTTTGGATTCGGTTTTGTCCGCAGGAATTCTAAAAACAATGGAGGTTGCGGCTCCCCGTTCAGCAGACGACAGTTCAGCACATAGTATATACCTTATACGCATTGTGGGATGCTAGCAGCTGATGAACCATCGCGCCGGTAAATTGTGATTTCCATTAGGGCGTAGGGCCCCGGCCAGCATTGAAAGCTGAACGGTTCAAATTTGAAAAAACACCAATCGGATCAGAGTTGATCTACTTACATAATACTATACTTCCTTTCTTGGTCACCTTTTGTGCAGATCCTTTGTGTTTGGATCGGCACAGGTAAAGCCGACGTGTCATGAACGACGCGTCGGCTTGAACTTGGACTTAGCACACAATGGAGGTCCTGCACACACAACTGAAAGCATTACAAGGACATCTAGTATGGGTGTCAACTGAACCCATTGATTGGAAATTATACGTCCAGTCGTTCTCCTGGGGCGTATATTTATTCGAATCCTACCTCACGTTCGTTCGAGTTCTTTCGCTCTCAGCAGTAACTTTTAAATCGAATTTATCATGTGTAGGTTAAGACAATATCCAAACTACTCCAAAACGGAGCCCCCTCCGGAGCTGGCTGCTCATGTTGACAAAACGACCTTTGAAAAGTCTCAGGCATATGGACGAGACAAGGCGCGGTTCGGGATAGTCTCGGGCTTCATTCATCAAGTGCTGGATACTTTGATGATTCAATATGGAGCGTATGCGTATGCATGGGACCTTGCTGGGGGGACTATTGCGAGGTATGGGTATGGCGAGGAGTATGAGGTGTGTTTGAGCACAATTTATTGGGTTTTTCTCCAGCTCACATGCTTCATTTCTTGAAATGTCTGCTAGATTCTTCAATCGAACGTCTTCGTCGGGATTCTCTACCTCTTCTCTACGATACCTATGATACCTCTTTCTGTCTACCAAACGTTCGTGCTGGAAGAGAAACATGGTTTCAACAAAACGACGCCTGGACTCTTCATA
Organism: Sanghuangporus sanghuang; assembly: GCA_009806525.1. NCBI lineage: Eukaryota > Fungi > Basidiomycota > Agaricomycetes > Hymenochaetales > Hymenochaetaceae > Sanghuangporus > Sanghuangporus sanghuang. Next base: position 2,580,973 of record VVIT01000002.1, on the reverse strand, counting down.
GCTGACTTCTTCAAGGGTCTATTGTTGATGGTCGTCATCGGTGCACCTTTCCTTTCTACCTTTATTTGGGTCTTTAAATGGGCTGGAGAGAGATTCGTTCCGTGGATCATGACGTTCCTGTGAGTTACTCGTACATATCAAGTCATGGACATGGAAAGGAACTTGACTTTACTTTTCTTCGTGTCCTTATGAAGTCTCATATTCCAACTCTCGATGGTCGTCATCTATCCAACTGTCATCCAGCCTCTATTCAACAAGCTCTCTCCTCTCAGGGAAGGCGAGCTCCGAACACGCATCGAGGGCCTCGCCACGAAGCTCAAGTTCCCGTTGAAGCACCTGTACGAGATTGACGGATCGAAGAGAAGTTCACATAGTAATGCTTATTTCTTCGGTTTGCCCTGGGTGCGTTTTATGCATGTTCATTGTTCAATGATCTTACCAAATCCATATGCTTACCCACGCACGAATTTGACTATCAGGCCAAGCATATCGTCATATTCGACACACTCATCGCCGAAAGCACACCAGAAGAAGTCGAGGCCGTGCTCGCACACGAGCTGGGCCACTGGTTCTTCCTCCACCCGACGAAGCTCCTCCTCATCTCCCAACTCCACGTCTTCTCAATCCTAGCATTGTTCCCCGCCTTCCTGCACGCCCCGCCCGTGTTGGGTTCTTTCGACTTCCCGCCGAGGGTCGCGAAGGAGCCCCCGACAATCGTGGCGTTCCTGCTGTTCCAGATGCTACTGACGCCGATGGAGACGGTGGTTGGCGCGGCCATGAACGCGCTGTCGAGGAGCTTTGAGTGGCAGGCGGACCGATTCGCGTGTGAGATTAGTGAGCGGTTGAAGGAGGACGGGAAGGGGATGGAGGATATGGGTAAGAGGCTTGGACGGGCGCTTACCACGCTACATGTCAAGAACCTTTCGACTGTTTGGGTTGATTGGCTGTACGTCACACTTATTCCATTCGTCTTTCTTAGACAACATCTTTCTTTCCTCGCTTTTAAATTTATATGTAACTTGTACTGATGATGATCGTTCACAGATACTCTGCATACCACCACTCCCACCCCACCCTTCTCGAACGTCTGCGCGCCATCGAGGCATTTGAAGGGAAGAAAGCGAATGTCGCTAGTGCTGCGACGAAAAAGGAGCTTTGAAGCCCTGGGGCCTACATTCATCGATTTGTCACCGTAAACCTTGTAGGCCGCAGACCTTGGAGATCCCTGTTGTGCGTGTTGTGTTTCGGACTCTGGACATATCGACAGTTGGACTACGTAGAATGCCTGCAGTTGTAGAACGAATGAGTGGACAGATGCATAATCGGACGGGTATTGCGCAACAAATTGCAAAATTGATCCTGAGTTGTTTATTGCACATTGGAAAGATACAACAAGTGGTTTTGCATGCTATTGTGCGAATAATATATTCGTTGGTGTGTGTGATAAGGTATGGCATGTAATGAAGAAAATGACAATAATTGAGATTTGAAATGATGATATTGTGGATAATGCATGTAGTATGAATATGGCATCACCTTCCACCGTACTTTCGCATTCCATCAACCGCCCAACCCACAACGGTGACTACGACCATTACCTCAATCGTCATAGCTAACGTCTCCACACTAAGCCCGACATCCTTCTACGCAGAATTGAACCATATGTGAAATTTAAAGAATTCAAGAAACTCGGCACAACAATCCAAACAAGCTCTATGCACAAAACCGAAATCTTAGTCAAAACCAAGCGTAGATTTTATAATTGAATTGGCAGAAATCAATAGGTGAATTGAGCGCGCTGACTGTTCTTTCTCAGCGCCATGAGAGAAAGGGTACGGTCACAACGGACAGGAGGGCCTGAAGAACGGAAATCGGAGCCAGCGATTCAATCATTAGATGCTCGTCGTCAACACCCGATAGAGAGCCGAGAAGAGGGTTGGAGGATAAGCCGCGTCAATCGGATAGATAGGAATCGATGAGAGGATAGGAGGATAGGAGAAGACGTGTGCGTGTGGTTGGGGATGCCAATAGATTGGAAGGAAACTCGGCTTCATATGAGTAGCTCGTACAGCTTAAGCGGTCGCAGACGATTCTGCAGCGGTTGCAGTCAAGTCGGCCTCCGAGACCACAGTTGAACTATCTTCACGAGTGGCTTTCGCATTCTCAACTGGCGAAATGATAGCAACGAGGACCGAAATATCTTCAAAACGATTCACAGATTAAAAAAATAAGAGAAAAAATCAGTATTGGTCGATATTAATAACGAATAGGGGTTCATAACAAAACTCACCATCGGACTTCCCACCGCGGAATGACCGGCCTTCCTCCCGTGCTCGGCGTTCGAACGGCAGCTCTTCCAGTGGCAAAGCTTCCTGTTGGACTTTGTTATCATTGCCACTACGTCCTTTCTCAGCGGTTACGGCAGGAGAAGCAACGACACCGGTACCCTCGGCAGCAGCCCGCCTTGCAGAACAACGAGGATGGTGCGTCTGCGCGCTCATTTGTCGGGCACGAGAACACAATGCCTCGCTAAGCATGCCCGCGAGAGTCCGGCGACCCAGAAGCCCTGAGGGATCGGTGGGTGAGTCCCGTCCAAGAGGGCGACGATGCACTTCAATTGCCCGGCGGACTTCGTCCAGAACGTCTTCTTCCCAGCAGTTATCGCTTACACCATCCGAAGCCAGGATGAGTATGTCGTCCGCCTGCACGGAAAGCTCGTATCGTCTTGCGTCTGCTGGACGACTGGGAGACGAAGGCCCGAGTTGCACTGGGTAGTTAAACTAGCCAATGAAAATATTTGTCAACTTCATTCACGCAGAAATTAGTGAATAATGAAAACAACACTTACACCCCACCACATCTCCTCACTGCGCCAGACAATCTCCCCAGCACGTACGAGCCATCCAACGCAATCACCAAGATGTGCAACTCGCAGCTGATCGCCTGAGAGCACAGCGAGTAATGCCGTGGAAGAACCGATTGTAAGAGGTTCCCATAGTTCTTGCCACTCACATTCCTTGTCTTCAAGTTGGTCCGCCTCGATTGGCACTGCATCGTGTAATGGAGATGACGAAGGCGGCTTGGCTCCCGATCCCAGCCCAAGTCCGTAAGACCACCAGCGGGGTGCCTTCTTTTGTTCCTTAACAACGCGAATCCGATGCCGGATCCGGTGTGCATCAAGCGTCTTATTGTAAGCGCGTTCCAGAACATCAACAGGGTCAATCGTGCCCTCAAAAGGATCTTCCGGGGCTACCAAAGTAGCATCGCTCGAGGCCTGGGAAGCACTTTCACTGAGAGCCTCATCAAAATCCTCTTCCAAAAGCGATCCCAAACCAGACGGAGAATCCGTTGTATGGTTGATTTCCCAAGGCCAATTAAACGGCCTTGCATTACCATGTTCCCTCACAACCGTCTTTTGACGACCCGGACGTGGAACAAGACCTCCATGTTTCAGGGAAGGTTTTGCAGCCATAGGGAATGCGTCGGAGTGTTGCTCCACCGACAGGTCTTTCCCAGGCTTGCTTGTAGCCATGGCAGCTCGCGCTTCGCCTACTTCATGGGAACAGAAATGCATGAGACGACGAGCGAATAGCGCAGAAGGGGATGGTTGCGCAGAATGGACACGATGCGAATGCCTATACATTTGAGGATGATGGCCTGGTTTTGATGTTGAAGCCGCTGCGCAGGTACTACATGAGTGTATACCAGACGCAGGTCGGTTCGGAGTATGACGAGAACCCCATCCACCGACACCATCTGCAACGCCGAGTGCATCATCCCGGACGAAATACGCATCCTCTCCGACCTGTACAGCACGGTCAAGAGATTCTAAAGAGAACAGTTCCTCTTCTTCCAGACAAGATGGACAGAGACAAGCTCTTCCCTTGATGTTTTCTCGCCCTCGCTTTGGAATCCCGTATGCGCCAACCTCTAATTGATAAATCTTCTGACTACCCCTGGCTGAGACCGCAAAGGCATTGTCTTCACCCTTAGCCTGAGTATCGACAGTATCCGGGGCGGTATCGTTCATTCGCCATGAAGGGTTAGCCGCAAGGCCGGAACGAGGACCATTAAGTAAGAAGTTATGATCAGGAGGACTTGAGCCTGGTGGGGGTGCAGGTCCACCTAGGGACAGCATTAGGGATGAACCCGGAACCGTCTGTGTACCGGATTCAGCCTGCTGTCCACCATTCGTCTGACCATGCTGGCTTTGCCCATGCGACGTCTGCTGTGCCAAATGTGAGCCGTTTGACGAATACGGAGAATGCGGTGTTTGTGCGCTATTTGTGCTTGTGCCTCCATTCCCAGATGAGTTGGGATGCGCGGTCTGAGATTGGGATTCACCTAAGGATAGACGGGAAGAAGAGGATGAAAGCTGGGAAGTGTTCGGCCTGGATGAGGAAGGGGGTGGTGGTGGAGCTGGGTCAAAATAATGCAAAGGACCGGGTGTGCTGGTGTACAATGACCGAGTGCCGGAGCTTCCTACCACATTTGATGACCCCGAGGCTGCCGAAGATGATGATGAGGATGATACAGCCGAGGCGAGAGAAAATGAAGCACGACGAGGACGAGGGCTAGTTGGGGTAGCACGGACAGCAGACTTGAGAGGAGGGGAAGCGGCGATTGAGTATAGCCGCTTGGTAGTTTGTATTCGCTGCATTGTTTTCGCCACGCTAGAGAACGAGTGAAGAAGACGAACACAAAGTCGTCGTTCGGTCGGTCGTCGCCAAAACGGCCAGCGTCGGTGTCGATGCTGCCGTCGACGAGGAGAGGAGGATGATGAGAGGTGGGAGACGGAAGGCAAGGACGGTGAGGACGACTGAGTCGAGTCTTGGTTTTTGCGGGGAAATACTTTCCTTTCCATTGGATTGGACAAGTTCTCCCGACAATTTCCGATCAACAAGAAAGACGTCACAACGTCCCCGTAACGGCACATGACTAACATCATCCAACCGGGTCTCGACTCCGCAAATTACTGCACTGCACATGAGAATAATATACATTATACATTTACCTCATCAGTAATATCGCTCATCTCATCCTCGTCCTTGACTACAACAAGCCCATCAGTCAAATCGGTCCTTATGTCCTATCATTTGCGTCGTGGCGTTGTGATTTTCTAGCAGCTCACTTAGTGCTGCCCTCTTCGACGGCCTCTACAGTTATCTACCTCAGAGTCTGGGAACTAAGGACTGCTAGGTAATCGCGGCCGCAAGGCTTTGGATTACAAAGTCAAAAATGTCGCTCCTTCTTGTCGCAAGGTTCGGAGACGGTATCTCGATTAACTTTCCCCTCAAGGATCCAAGGATCCAGTTGGGAAAAATGCATCCTCCCAGTTTTGCCTTTCCGATTTGCAAAGAAGATATCTGTAGTTGTGGCTGCACCTGCACCCTCACTTAAATCTAGTCTGCGTTACCCTGATCCACAGGTGATAGCACACGGCTGTCTATCTCGAACTTGTAAACTCAGGACTATCTGATTGACTCTCTTGGTGCCGAATACATCAAATTCCATTGGTGACAGAGACACGCGAGCTAGAAGGCCTTACTGGCGATTTCAATGAAGCAAGATTTTGCATTTGGTCTATTGCGTCAGTTACAGAGGCTTTCTGGCGGTTATTGTATGCACTTGAACAAAGACGTTGAGGTTGTCATCCCACTCTTTTGCCACTTGGTCAATGACTCCGTCTATATCATCTTGCGAATTACACACACCCAGACCGCCCTCTGCTAGACATGCAGCTCCGTACGATCGAATTGCTGATATCCAAATCTGCGCAGCGCTGGTTCCAATTTCACCCCATTGTCGTCCGACTGGAGCCTTGTAATCGTTGTTGCGGATATCCGAAAAACCGGCCTCCTTAACAAAGGTGGGAAGCTGGTGGATTCGCTGCTGCCCAAGTAATCCACGTCTGTCTATCATCGCGATGCAGAATTCATTGGCCAGTTTCGTTGCTGGAAGCGAGTCTGAATCATGCAGCGACTCGAATAGACCGGCTTCTATAAGTTGGAGAACGCCTCCAGGCTTAAGAACTCGAAAATATCCTGAGAGAGCTATCTTCCATTGTTCGGCAGTAAATGCACCGATGAGGAGGCGTTGGTTGACAAAGTCGAAAGAGTTTTCCCAATCCGACGGAAGGCTCAATGAGGACATCTCGAGTAGCTTCACATCGCTCGGGACGTCAGTTGGAAACATGTGACTTGAAATGTCAATTCCGACGAACTCCGCTGTCTCTGGCGCGCTTTCTCGGAGATCAAGGATCCAAGAAGCTGGTTTAATAGAATGCATATAAGCTCGAATCTTCCCTTCCGGTCTGCGAAGTGAGCAGGCATACCTACGCCAGTACCCGAATCAAGGACGCGATCGTCTGGTCTAATCCTGATAGTCTTATCGACAATGAGTCTCCCGCCGAGTATCTCAGTGAACAGCCGATGCTGAGTCTGGAGTCTGGCATTTGACCAATTAGCCATAAGGCCTAGGAGACGCATATATATAGATTGAGATCTGCGAACCTGTCTCGCTCTGAGTTATTTCGTGGCAGAACGTACTTGTCTTCTAGAGCGGTTTGATCCTTCTGCGAGAGACTGGTCATGGCTGGCGTGTGCAGTGGCTGTCGAGATACCGTTGTTGATTTGTTCGAGGTGACGACGATACAGGATCAGAGATCAGATGATGGCATAAGTCCTTGCATACAGGTTGACATAGCTTATCGTAAGCCATGTGAACGACAGTTGAGGATCAAATCTTGCCTAATCTGCGAAAGTTTTTAGGTAGGCCGTTTTTCACACTCGCGATCAGCTACATCCGTCTCCACCTGTTTCGCTGTAATGGAAGAAGTGCAGCCAGCTTTTTTACCCTTCGCGGAACAGAAGTACGATTTGGCACTGGAGAACGAAACGCGTCAAACCAAAAAATAAATAAAATGGGAATGTATATATATTTTTGAACAGTGAGTCGCATGAACAGGCGCAGAGGTGAATAAAATGAGACGAGATAAGTTTTTTTTATCATCACCGCATTTTGGAGGCAGGAGGTATGTACAGTATCGGAAAACGAAATCAGCATAGCTCTATATGTATTTGGATTCCGGAATGACCATTTGCATGATGGTGGACTCGAGTCAAGGCTCTGTGGTGCGTACTGGATTGGGAGTACGCAGTACCTCCTTGCTTTGTTTCATTCTTGCTTAAGTTTACTCCTAACAAAATGCTGCATTGTGTTCATGGCCGCTGCATGCCTACTCAGTGCTTCTAGTCGTCATGGCGGATATTTTCAATTGCAAAATAGTGGGGTCCGGAGAGTAAGAAGCTACTAAGAGGATATACTAATGTGCGTCGACAATGGACGCTTGTAGACCAGCACTTTCGAGACTGGATACGACAAAAGACATTTCTGGTCTATCAGCGGGCTTCGTCTTCCAACAAATATTCATAATGGCCCAAAGAAAATCAGTTAAGCCCTTCATGACTGCAGAAGACCCTGGCCATGTAGGTCGCCTATCATGAACGGCAACTTGCATAATGACAGCCCCATCTCGGAGTTCGGAAAACGGCACTTTTCCGGTGAAAATCTGCGAGCAATATCACTTCGGCATTGTGGACCGAGTCAAGAAATTGTAACCTACTTCAAGACAGACACATGAAAATGCATAAACGTCGGTCTTGGTCGTGAGCTTGTTCGTGTCCTGACCGAATCGAGATGCATTGAGAAGCTCAGGAGCCTGCCAACGTAATGTTCCTCGCCCCTTGAAGGAAGTCGCAATTGAAGTGCCTTGTGAGTCAACGACTCTTGCGAGACCAAAGTCGGTGATTCGAGGCTCATCGTTTTCATCGATGAGAACATTAGCCTACATATTGCAGGAAGTGTCACCGTAAATGACATTTACAACTCAAGCTACTGCCACGAAAGTGTACGTACCGCTCGCAGATCTCCGTGAATGACTCGCGGTGTCAGACCATGAAGGTACTGAAGACCGCGAGCAACGCCCAACGCCTGTACTCCGAACTAGAATTATTACTGTATCCTAGGATATCTGTCTTGGTAACTTCGTACCAGTTTCAGACAGTCCACTGAAGGACTCTTAGTCAGATACTCAACAAGGCTCCCTTTTTCCATCCAATGCGAAACCAACGCTATCTGGGGTGCAAACTCATCCCGGCAAATACCAAGAAATGGCAGAACGTTCGGGTGAATCAACTTGCGCCAGAGGAGAGCCTCTTTTATAAATTCCTGTCAGGTGGTAACCATTAAATTTCAAGACTATATGTTTGCATGTTAAAAGTGGAAAACTTACGAGTTGCATTTTCTCCTTATCTGTAAAGCAAAAAAGACGTAGAACTTTCAGAGCAACTGCTTTACCTTCGTGCTCTCCTTTCCAGACGTCCGCGAACCCACCACCATGGACATAATTCGAACCAACGCGACGAACGTCATTCAAAAAGATCTTTGTTGGTAAAATCCCGCGCTTCTCCACTATCAGCTTGAAGAACTGGTCAAGCTTACGGGAATCGCAAGGGTCGACATGAATCATTAACTGTCAAGTAGGCAAGTCACTTTCGGTAAAGCACCCCTGTATGGATTAACGTACAAACTCAACCACGTTCACGACTTCCTGCAACGTGTCGTCGTCTAAGAGAAGAAGCTCTCTCACAACGGTAGAGTCAACAAAGACGTCAACGGCTTCGAGGAGATCGAGGTATAAAGCTTCTGAAATTACTTCCTGCCAGGAACATCCTTGTATCCCTTGTAAAGTAAATTTCTATGCAAAATAGCGCCAAGAATCGTTAGGTCCTAATTTACACGTTTCAGTCTTTAGATCTCCTTACCACCGGTCTTGCAGCATACCCCAAGACCTCTTCTATCATTTCAAGTGTGAAAGGGACGGACTTGAGCGAACCCAGAAAGTCCTGTTTGCACCAATGATCCGTTTGCTCAAGGAAAGAATCTAATTTTCTTGGAGAAGCTTAGCATCACTGATTACTACATCCGTGGATACTTACCTTCCGAATTGCAGATTGTTAGTGAGTTTGTTAGCTACTTCCAAGAATTTAGTTGCGAAGTATGCACTGAGCTTCATATGAAATCCTTCCATTTTAGTACGAACTCCCAGAATCCAACGAATTCTGTACGCACTGGGAAGAAGATCATGCAGGCTCTGATCTTGTTCCACTCCACATCATGTTGGTTTGGTGACCTGAAGGAGCCACGAAGCACACGATCACGGAGGGAGTACATGGACTTCTGCCTATTATCCCTCAATTGACTCTGTACGATGTTGTGTTGTAAGTGTTTCCCTGGAGGCTCAAACCGTAAAGCCATCTTAAAAGATGGTTCCGAGAGCCTCCTCTTCTTTTCTAGCGGATTCAATGGCGCAAGGAGGCCCGTCGATCGTTTGATCCATCTTGTTTGACGACGAAGCCAATAGGCGACACGTTGATATTCGAGCTCGCAGTTCGGTGTCTTTATGGAGGACATCTAGGAGCGACAAGGTCAGAGTATAAGTCAGAAATGAGCAGGCGAAGGAAAGACAGCATCGGAAACCGCAGCCATTGCCAGCAAAGATCACTGTTCACATCAGAAGTATGTGACGTGATGTATTGCTATAGTACTGTTCATCCTCGTCCGAAATGTCTTTGCTTCTTCATTGCTATTGGTGGTAATCGAGACCTCCCGTCTCTGTAAGCTCATGAGAGACAAAGCATGGAGCTTTCAGGAAACATTTTCGTTTTGAATCGTGCTGAATGCCTGATCTGTAGTCATACTACTGTATCCGAGTGTATAACTGCAACCGAGCATGTGTCGTGATTTGTCTCGGAATCGAGCAACCGGCCCCGGACGATGCAACCAAATTGCATATTTATATTTTCTTGCGGAATTCCTCAGCTCCGAACTTCAGCACTGACACTTGCAAATTTGCTATATGTCGAATGAAAATGAGAAAACGAGTGCTGAGGCGAAATACTCCGCCCCACAATGCCAAGCAATCTTTTTGTCTAATGCTGACGAATCACTTCTATTTTTGGAACTTGAATATATTTTTTGCGTCACGTTAACACATACACTACGGGCAATTTAGTATTTTACATCGGATGATAAATGGATTGATATGTAATTTGGTATTTTCAATATCATTCAATATCATTATGCATATCCTCATTAGGGATATTCAAAATATCATCGAAGCAGATATCCCTAAAAATTATCCCGATTGGTCAATCAGAATATCTGCTTTGATGATATTCTAAATACTTCGATGATATTCTAAATATCCCTAATGAAGATATGCATAATGATATTGAATGATATTGAAAATATCAAATTACATATCAATCCATTTATCATCCGATGTAAAATACTAAATTGCCCGTAGTGCCAACACCTCAGCGTGATGCGTGATGACGGCAACACAACTCAGGCTATGTACGCGTTACGTTGTAGTTCTATACTCGGATACATACAGTATTCAAGGAAACTAGTGCAAGCAAGAAAATTACAGGATCTGTCACAGTCGCTTACACGTCACGTCACACAGTCACTTGCATACTTCACTGGCCTTCAGTGTTTTTCAGCTCACGTTTTCTCTGCTATCTAGAAAATCATCGTATTTCTTGCTGGAAACCATACTCTCTTCATATCTCGCAGTCTGGCCATAGATGACAGCTTGGAGGCGACCATACTATAATTCCAATGTTCTCACCTAGACATAGGTAACGAAAGTCATCTTGAATGAACGCCCGAAGTCAGGGGAAGTCGGCTTTGGCTTGAACAATGTCGAGGTATGTTTGCGATAATTGATGCGGAGAGGCAGGAAGACGATTATTCTGTGCACGCGGATAGATTGTAGAAGCCATGCAGTGACTCGCTAGCTTTGCTCATATTCCGCTCAGAGGTCCGAGTTGTTAAAGATAGGAGACTTTGACAACCTTGTCATCGTCGACGTTAAATCGGATCTACCAAATTCACCGCCGTTTTGTTGGTCTCGAGCAGTAGATGTGTAATACAGTATATGGAAGCATACTTCTGATAAATGACACTTGTGGATCAGACGAGATGAATAAAACGGTCTCCCATTAATTTCGCGGACAGATTTCAGGGCCAAGCCATTCCGAAGCCCCATACAGTCTCTGTTTAGAAAGTCTTCTGGTAAGTAAATGATTTTCATGGTCTTGTGGATTTCGGCACTGACGTTTGAGGCTGGATATGCTAAAAGAATGCAACTCGTTCTAAAAAAACTGCAGATAAACCGCATTGTGCAAGCAATCTATTTATTAATCAACAGGCACACGGTCAGCTCCTGCAGTAACGCAAAGAGTCCACCAACTATTGTCGGTATGAGTCCATGTCCGATCATCATGATCATTCGTCGACCTTGATGTCATTCATCAAGGTGGTTGAGATTCTTCCACCATTTATGGGAACACGACGGCGACTGGACAATGTTCGGCCCATCTCCGCTTCTTATAAGAGCTTCAACGATTGTCTTTCGTATGAAACCTTCTAGCTTCACCCTCTGTCCCTATCTGCGCCAACGATGCCTGACTGCAACGCTTTCGACCTCTCTTCGACTTATGGTGTCTTCTTTTGGGGTAGGCCGTGTTATTCTTGCATAAGTCATAGGCTAAGAAGTATGCCCGTGACCTTGGTTCAGGCTTCAGCATATCCTTCATGTACGTACACTTCAGATATACATATATCTGAGCGGCCCCTTTCTCATGGACGGAAAGTCTCCTAGGGGTATCTCTTGTTCAAGGTTACTACTATTACAAGAACAATACAGACACATTATTCATGAGGGCATTTGTGCGTCTTCTTTGTTCAAGTAGGATGTCTGTGCCTGAACCAAACTGCAGGTCTTCGCGCTACTGTCAGCAATTCGAAATGTACAGCACGGTCTACGATTGATGGCTTTGGTAGAATCATTGATCTGACTGGTTCGGCTCTCATCGCCCAATCGCTTCGCTACTACCTGGTATGTATTCCTTCTGATCTTGTTGATAACAGCTGTTGATCTGTTTGAAGGTTCGGCATTTCGGGAACGCTTCAGCTCTACTGAAGATAACCAAGTACTCGCTTCTGTTGATTCAGCGAGCCAGAGTTACAGAGACTTAGTTCGTGTAACAAAACCTTCATTGGGGAATATATTCTTACGGTAATCATTATTCTCCTGTGAGTACTTGTCTCCTGTAAGCCGTTGAGCATGATATAATCAACTCGCCCAGCTCGCAACTGTTATACGCAAGTCGAATCTACGCAGGTAAAAACATATTTGCAGTTTATGCGTATCTGCGAAATGAATTTCATAATCTTGCCAGCTGGCGCTCATAGTAAGGGTCACTCTGCTGCCCTGATAATCGTAAGCAAACTGCAAAAACCACGATCTTGCAATGCTAAGACTTATTCTTTTGCCAGGCCATTCTCTCCATCTTATCTTTTGGTATGTTGACTATCGTTGAATTCGGTCATCATCCGGTTATAAACAAGTAGACAGGAGCAGGAATAGGTGCGTCTCGCTTCCTCGGACGAAGTTCATCACATTTTAGAGCCTATTTTGATTCGGAGTAGCCGGATGTTATGAACTGTTTATGAAGGATCGGCTCATGGCGAGTCTAGCCCTTCCGACCCTCAAGGTGTTTAGCCTACTGGGCACATTTGGATGTCATTTTACTCAGTTCCGTCTCGACTAGGTTATATTTGGTGTTGTCAAACTATCCGTTGCATTATGTGATGGACTAGCGACATTTTCGATGTGCTTTTACCTATCTTCCTACCAGACATCCTTCAAAACGTACTGTGCATTCTATGATCGTCCCACCTTCCTCTCATAGTATTTTGATCTTACTACCTCACTGGACGAAATCAATTTTAAGTTGGCTATTTTTCTTCTCGATTCACCGTGGATTTTTGGTCTGCGCGGCTCAGATTGCACACATGATCGCATATCTTGCCTGGCCCCAGAAGACGTATTGGTAGTTCTTCTTCTACCTCTCAACCGATGACTATCTGAATATAGCTTTTCTCTCAGGATTCCATTCCATCTAGCTATGAGCAAGTTGCACGTGTTGACGCTTCGTGAGATTTATTCCTGACCTTTATCGTTGCGATTTGTATCTGACACTGAAAGTAGTGGCAATGTCAGTCAAGTTGCAATGATGGATTTTTCTTTCAGTCAAGGTACTGATCTCCTTTGTAAAGGCTCAATTCTCGCCCTACACTTCGCGCACGGTTTCGTAGTCGTGCCAATCTTTTTAAGCGCGATGAATCGAATTTATCCACCTATATCGCTTCCCATATGAAGATTCGCGACGCCCCTTCTCCAGGGAATGAAGCTGACGTGAAAGCTACTGACAGGGTTCGTCACCCGCGTAGCTCCAAAGAGTTATTTAACTTTTCTTGTTTCTTTAGGAACCTCCTCTCACATCAGATTCTATGGAATTGACTAAAGTTAGAACGAATCATTCATCCGCGATTTACAATGATCTTTGCACGCTAACGGTGTTGAAATTGTCGATATCGCCAAGAGTCCTTTCACTGCTTAGTTCTTTCTGAAAGATAGGACGGAATCGGATCCAAGAATTGCCCGAACACTACTGTAAATGTTGACTTGTGTTGCACCACGTTATTTATTCACGTACTTCTTGATCCTCCTTGCTGTTCTATGCCCGTTGAGCGTTTGTATTACTATCACTTACCCGAAAGAAGATTATATGTCTCGTGTGATCTTTCGGTTCTATTCATGTATTTATGGCATTTATGCATATATCAAATAGGAGTCTTTTTGAGCCACTATCAGTGAGAGCCAATGCTCCGGATTGGTGCATAAGGATCCAAAAGAGGGTGCCGCCGACACTGTCCAATCCATCGACCTGTGTCTCAGAGGTGTAACCCGAAGGCGCGAAAGGGAACATCGATGTGTCCGCGGCAGCCGAACAATTGTATCTTACAAGCTTCTCAAAAAACTTCCTCATCATTTAGTGGCAACAAGGTTCGGACTAGGCTTGGTGCGGAAATCGCGCGAACTGGTGGAGTAAAGGCCCTTACTTCTGTTTTGTAACGACAAAAGCACCAAATAGACAAATCAACGCCTCATCAAGTCTACATGAAATGGTTCTAATCGTAAACTGTAGAAGGTTTATGCGCTTACTTTTTACTCACGGACTGAAATATTCCAATGCGCCTTGATGCGCTGAGCAAGAGCTTCTGATCACGAATTGGAGATTCGGTATTCTCGTTCAAGTGCACCCGTAATCATCGGGCTGTGCGCCTTCGAAATATCCTTTTTCTTAACTCGCCTTCGTGCGTGTCGGATGGCTGTGTTCTCGCACACTACCTGGAAAATTTTTCATCGACAAGGCTGTGTGGAACCCTTTGGGAGCAACAAGGTGGTTTCGGAGAAAGTGCGACTCAGTAGCTTGAAATACACTCCAGAGCCTTCGGTAGGCGAGCTGCTTTAGTAATAATCTTGAATCATTGACCTAGATACATAAGAGTGTTCATAGAAAGATGCACAGACTACACATCATCGGCCTTGATGCATTGGTCGACGCTCGGTACACGGTAGCTTACATCAATGGTACTCCATCATAGCCGAGTGTTCTTGATCGTTATCAGAGTCTCGTGTTCCCACTCTTGCTTCTTCGTAACATGATGGATTCGCTGCATATTAGTTCCGGCAACTAAAAAAGTGGGCACGAACGAGCGTTTCAATTGCAATCTAGCAAAACTCATCATCAGTACCATATGATAAGAAATTCGACAAAGTTATTGATAGAGACTGGGCGCTCCTTTAAGAACGACTTGAATCTAATGTAACACTTATTGTCCCCAGTCGCTCTCGAGACATGGCTGACTGCGAACCAATTCAGGTCGACCTAGCCCCAACATTCGGGATTCAATTTTGGGGTGAGCTGATAAATACCACTCTTGTTCGCATTACTCAACAAACGATGTCTTGCTGTGTGTTGCATAGGACTTCTTGTCTCTATATTGTGAGTGACGATTGGTGTGGCAATCAACCGCCTTCATCTCATCTCGTCTGCAGTTTTCTTGGAGCATCTCTTGTACAAGCGTACCTGTATTATACTAATAATCCGGATGGCTGGTTTATGAGGACTTTCGTAAGTTATGCACCTTGCTCTAGACCTCAAACTAAATACTCTCCAGGTCGCCGTGATACTGTCAGTTGACTCATAGGTCTCTGCTGGAAGATTCTAACCTACTCTCTGAACAGCGTGCTCGATGTGGCGGGTACGATTCTTGTGTCAGATGCAATGCACCATTACTTGGTGAGCTAGGCATTCATTATGCATGAACCTGAATCCTCACATTCGAAAAGATCACAAGTTTCGGAAATCCGGCTGGACTTGTACAAATGACGCAGTAAGCTACATATGAGCCTCTTTCGCATGAAATTATGCACTTATATTGTGTCTACCAGGACGTTCATTGGAGAGATAGTCCTGGCTATAGTGACAATCCTCCTGTGGGTAGTTTCGTTTCTTACACTAGGTAGCAGCTTCGTCTTACAGGTCATCTAGGTCACAGCATTTCTACGCGAGCCGCGTCTTGACAGGTGAGTAGATCGATCTTCGTATGTCAGTAACGAACATCTTACATAGTTTTCAGCCGGTAAAAGCAACAAGTATGGAAGAATTGCAGCTGTGATCATCGTGAGTCGTCCATGTCTCATGGCATTCATTGATATGATATTCACCTACAACCTTTTACCATCGAAGTCCGTCGGATCTTTCGCATCATTCGGTGAGTGAAGGTACTGTGAAATAAGCCGTGTGTTCGGATCGCTGATGACCACCATTTAGGATCAGCCTTAGGTACAGTCCACATTGCTGCATTGAACATATGGCTGGAGCTTCTGACATTCATATGACCAGCTGCTTGCATAAAATTGTACCTCACGGGCCGCGGTTTTACAAGCTTGGAACAGCCAAATTACAAGGTTTGCCATTCATTCAAATGATTGTATCGTTGTAATGCTCACCACCTCATGCTGTATTTCCTAGTCGCTGATCAGTGCATGGAGCTTCTCCAATGGCCTGTGTGACGCTATAGCCACCTTCGCGATGTGCTATTTTCTCACATCATATAAATCTTCGTTCAAATCGTCAGTACAACTTCGCGATATTGTTATATCCATCGCAAAGCTCACCTGTTGGTTTTCTCAAAGAACGACTTCGGTTATAAATTCGCTGTTTCTTTTCTCAGTCAACCGGGGCTTCCTGGTGTTTATTACGCAGATCGGCCTTGTCACTGCATATCTTGCAGCGCCTTCCAAGGGATACTGGTGCAAATATTTGCAAGTTGATCGACTGACTGAGACTGATGCCGTCTTGCTTTAGGACACCGTTTCATCTCGTCCTCCCGAAGCTACATGTGAATACTCTCTGTAAGTATGCATCATGACCTTTATTGTCGCCAGAGACTTACTAGAGACCACGTGTTCCAGTGGCCATGTTAGTGGTCTATTGAAAGGATCGTGCGCATAATTTTACTGATCTTTGTCTTCAGGCTTAATTCGCGGTCTGGCTTGCGCGATAGGATGAAGGGGCGCGTAAACGTGATTGAAGGAAGTACTTCAAACGACACGAGCCATCATTTGACTCCTATAAAGTGGCGTACCACGACGACAACTGTACAGAGTACCGACGGCTTGAAGTCGGATAGCAAAGTGCGTGCTGATTCTCCGAATTTGTCCGTAACGAGGAAACTCACGGTCAACCGCAAATTTCACGCTCAGGACCTCGCCGACGTACCGGTGCATAACGGTGTCCACGTCACCCGGTCTTTCATGACATATACTGATGATGACCGTGGAACAAGCGAAGTCGCTGACAGTGTCAAAGGCCACGCTATCGCCTGATCAAATCCTCTTGGCCGACTCATACTTCATGTTTTTTCCGCCCCATGAGATGATTTGGTCACTTTTCGGAATTCGTATTTATAGTCCCTTCAACCTTGTCCTATATAGTCATATATATCTCCAACATTTGACAACTGAAATTTAAATTCAGATGCACACCCACAGATCGCGTACCTGGTTCGCCAATATTCATTTTGTCCAATTGTCTAGTCTGCCAACAGGATGGAATGAACAAGACGGATGTGAGACGAAGATCTGTGAATCGGTGGTTCCAATAGCTGCAATAGCAAGGAAGATGAATTGAGATGATCTTTGGTAGCGAATAAGAAAGCAAATGTCAAATTAAGATAATGGACAGCCCGAGACATTCCATTTTTTCCCTCTCTGCGTATCGCCTGTAAGCCCATTGTTGAGTACGGGTAACTCGGGCTTTCATATTCTCTGCCACGGCCATACGATCTTGTGGAATTCTTCATATCTGCAATCCGTGGACCTATTATGTTTCATCTTCGTCGCTATCACCATAGTCCGCCAATCCCGTCAGCTGCGACCTTGACGCCGTCTTCTCTTTGTCTTCCTTTTGCGTGGCAGCAGCAGCGGCCTTGGCCTTGGCTCGTAGCCAAGCGCGACTCCAACGACCGCGCAAAAATGCAAAGCGTCTGTCTGCACCGTGATTCGCGAGTATGCGGGCGGTGAGGCGCGTTCGGTCCGGAGATGTCTGCAGGTGTGCGGCAGTGCGTTCCATAAGCAAGGTTTGAGCCGTGTCTGGTTCTTCATCGCTTCCACCCCAAGGGTCTGCATCCTCGGAAGAGACCGACTCGTCACCTGCAGCGCGGAGAGCAGCGAGTCGTTCAATCCGCGCTTCCTCAAGCACGCGACGGCGTTTCGTAAACCGCACGTCAGCAATTTCCGATGGAGAAAGGTAGAATGCGTCTTCTATGTCTGAAGGCAAATCGGACCAGCCTGATGAGGAGAGCGGAGATCCAGGTTCTGACTTCATTGCAGCTTGGGAATCAAAAGCCTCCGAAAGGTCCACAAGCAAAAGCCGTGCGTCAAACCTATAATAAGAACCATGAACATGTGGAACATAGAGCAGACAAAGAACGAAGAGAACATTTAGCATACATATTAGAGGCTCAGTCAGGCCTTCCAACGGACCCGCAATGTCAAGGAATATATGCGTGGATGTCACAAATCACGGGTATGTACATACCTATCTACAAGGACGTCACTTTCGCCAGGATTGTCTTCATCTAATTTGATCAAGCCTGAGGCGCGAGTCGTGTCGGAAGCATCGGTCCTTGTTGAGTTCATTGATTGAGCGTTAGCATCAGGAGCTTCAAGTTTAAACGCAAGGTCTTCTTTGCCAATTACGAGGTCTGCCTCATGCACATCAACATGAAAAGCTTGCGCGAGTCCAACACCTTCCTCGGATTTATGGACAGCAAGCCAATGAGGCTCAGGCTGGTCGCCTCCTGTTCTTTTTCGCTTGTGATGATACATGTAGGCGGTCAAGTCGTGAGAAATCATTACTGTAATATTGATTGGATAGACGACCCAGTCACGTGAGCGAATCAGTCCTTGGCGTCGAATTTCATTTTTCTTCTCCACTGGCAAGTCATGTTACGGCTTTTTTATACTGAACTCTCATGTCTGGTTTGTTCTTCTTCTGCGCCGTATGTTGCTATACCACTCGGCATTTGCAGTAACCGGTTTCCTCGGACACATTCGGACATTGATTTTCCGTGTCGAGGTATTTCTTCCAAGTGAAAAAGTCCAGACACAAGTATATACACGACTTCGAATTTAATCAAACGTCGTGCAACACGAGTAAACTCCTTTAGGGCTCTTTACCTCCTGAGAAAATCAAGAGGACTGCAACATCTAATCATGAATCTAGACTGTTAATGAACGTTTCAAGTGTGCTTTCTTTACCATAATAATACACCGAGAAGACTACTCTGTTACTCTCGGCACAACCTGGCGGGTCATAGGGCGTCCGAGTGTATAATTTAGACCTGGCATGTATAGAAAATTTCCTCCTATTTTCCATAGTCGCGTGCATTAATCATGCTGTACAGCTCTTCTCTAATTCACTGCCCATCGGAATGGCTTGGCGACTTATTCCGCGCTGTTCGAGGCCTCATAGATGATTTCATCCTCTCGCTTCTTGTGCGGCATCATCGATGTGGCAGTTTTCTCTTCCTGGATCGCTCCTTGTGGTCCTGATCGGCGACGTAGTTGTACTAAAGCGGAAGGTCTATGAGTGAAAGGATCCAAATAAACATATACATGGCCTGTATAAAGGTGCACCGTCAAATCGTCTTATTTTCTTCAGTCGAGCAAGTTCACCTGTTTACGACTACCTCAGAACATCTCCAACTCTCCAAAACCTTCTGCCTACTACTGCACTACTACAATGAAGTTCACTCGTGTTGCTGCCGGACTTGCTCTGCCACTCCTTGCGGTCGCCACTGCGGTACCCAGGGGTGATACCAAGACCGTTACAGTTACTGCTCCTGCATCGGGCAGTACTGGAATCTCCCAGTGCAACACCGGTCAGCGCCTTCTGTTCCGGTTTTTATTCAATGTTTACTGAATCGTACAATGTATAGGAGAGCTCCAGTGCTGCAACAGCGTCCAGTCCTCTAGCTCCGATGGACTTGTCAGCGTCTTGCTGGGTCTCTTGGGTGTCGTTCTTGGCGGCGTCAACGTCCCAATCGGTGTTACCTGCTCTCCTATCACTGTCATCGGCTCGGGCAGCGCTGGATGGTAAGTGAACATTGAACATGTCCTTAAGACCGGTTTGACTAAGTTTATTTCTCGTGAATAGCACTGCCGCTCCCGTATGCTGCGAGAACAACAACTTCAGTACGTTGATTTATTACCTGCCCAACTGATAGCTTTTCTGATCTGAATTTGCAGACGGCCTGATTGCTATTGGCTGTACTCCCATCAGCATCAATCTCTAATCGGACAATTAGGAAGATAAATCGCCCACGTTGAGAGGTCTTGCGATTATAGCATGTAGTGTATACGGATTGCCATTGAACACTGTATTCCTATTTCATGCTTATCATTTTCTGGGTCTCTTCGGTTATTTTGTGTTTATGCGTCGTATGTGATAGGGTTTTTTTGACGAAAATGGATAATTGAAAACCATTACTCCTTCGTTGTGACAGAACAAATCTTGGCACGTCATCGGATCATAACGAACACACACGGACTGAGCGGAATACTTCCGAGCAGTTGAGACATGAACGCAATGAATATTCGAGAGAGAGAAAGTGGCTGTTCCCCGAAGGTAATGTTACTGAAATCGGATGACAGTTTTTTCTTGTCGTTCTTTTCAGGTACCAGTCTAGAAGAAATACATGTACAACCACTTGAATGATGAAGGAGAATAGATGTTCTTGGCTATATGAGTCGTATAACCCAAGTACCGTTGAAATCGGTCTGGGGATGGTAGTAGTCATGCCACTCACGACGGGCGAGATTCGCCCTTCGGAACAGACCGAAGAATCCCGTCAGTATACTTTCGCTCGAGACCCGTCAGGTCTATAAATAAATAAGCATGAATTTCGGGTTTTTCGGAGGGAGATATTCGGGGTCCTTCCGGTCACAGTGAAGGGATAAAACAACTCGCTGGAGCCCGCAAAGCTTTACGGGAAATCAAGAAGTTGATGATGTACGGCGAAGCAAAACATTACACGTCGAGCGAAGTCTCGCGGCCGCTAAGCTTTCTCCAAGAAAACATTTGTTTCTCGAAGGCTAGTAGGGAGCATTATCGTTGCCGGGACGGGAGGAGGGAGTTCGGCATTCACTGGTGAGGAAACCCGGACGAAGGAGACTGCGAGTTTAGGCGGAAGAAAATGGAAGACAAGAAGTGTAAATCATGGTGAGTGTTGTGAGGTGTTTCGGCCCGAATCGGCACTCTAGCCTATCACAGCGTGGACGATCATGAATGAAGTTGAGGTTAGATCAGGAACGATCGATGGATGATGGGATTAACGCGGGCTTTGACGTGTAGCCTGTTCGGTAAAAGGTTACCAAGCGTAAAGGAGGGAAGGGATTACCATGGCTTTTAAGTTCTCCGGCCGACCAGAAGGCTGAGTCAGTAATAGCTAGATGCCGCACGGCAAGTTGGTGCAAAAGGAGGGTTTGTTTGGCCCCGGGAAGGAAATGTTACGGTAATCCGTATGGTCGTTTGCCTATTCCATATGTCTGTCTTGCCTTAGTGAATATCAGACTTCCTTGAATCTTCTCCTGATAGCATTTACTGACCATATGGTGCTGTTATTTGAAAAAGGGAAATTTACAGCCATGCTGCGAACGCAAGGTAATTTGAGTAAGAGACAGTCCGACGGGAACGTGATGACGGCGGGCCCTTCATGCGTGCATCAGTTTTCGGTGCCAAGAAAAGACAATGAAGTATTCTCCGGTCTAATTGAGGTAGGAGACTTACAACCCTAAGGTAGAAACAAAAAACGCACGGAGAGGGGATCATGTCAGGTAGCGCAATTAATTTCTGGCGGAGAATGAGTGGTCAAAAGGTACTGGATCAGATATCATCCAAAGACACTGATATTAGGCCACGTTCGAGGCACCAGTGTCCTTCATGATAAGTGAAAAACCGGATAGCAATGTTAATGGCTACAGCATTTAGAGAGATAAGTGGTTATTGGTCGATAAAAAGGCAGATTTCTCATGAAGCAACGTGCTGCACGTCAAGATTGTAATGCGATGCAATGAATGTCATGAGGACGGCGTTATATCCTGCACCCCTATTCATCGTGATTTGTGTTTTTAGAGGAGAAAAGAAATAATAGACTTCGAATCCGCGAGGTATATGCTGCACGAGACGAGTTCCCGGACCCAGGAGGACACAATGACGCCACTTTTCGGTCATTCCTTGTAGTTGAAGAGACATGGATGGACAACGACAAGACAAAGCTGTGAAATACACCAGAAATAGTCCTTGAAGTCATTCTGAGGAATCTGGTGTTCCTAAATCTTGATGTGTGCCTTCTGAGCTCCAAGTGTCATTCCCGTTTTACCTTCAATTTCTTCTAGGGCAATATGGTATAGGTGTAAATGCACCGTATCGTAATGACTGTCGGATGCTGGTCATAGTAGTCGGGAGAAGCCGTTGTACTTGTCTGAGTTAAGAATAAGTGCGTCGCCCGTTGCCCAATGGACATACATACGAACCTGGAACGGAGTAGTTTGAGGGTAGCATGGGACTTGAACCACATCTACTTGTGCCGGCCCGCATGGTCGACGCATAAATATGCATGACTGGTAGTACTTCCCGCGTCGAATAGCTAGATAGCGCATGATGTTTGTGGAAATGATGTCAAGAATGCGCCCTCTTCAAATATCTCTTCGCGAAACTGCGGCCTAAACGAGGTCGAACTCATGCTACCGCGATGGATTCGAGCCAGACTGCGCAACGGTTTCGGTAGATACGATACACGCGGTGGCCAAATGACAAGAGAATCCTGCGCGGCTCAAGCACTTCTGTCATTTCTCGAAAGCAGGATATTCCGAAAAGATTCCTCGCGGTGTTCTGAGACGTAACTTCATCTTCTGTATAGTGTCTTGGGTGCGATGCATTGATAATAATAGGTTTGTACTGCTGTTCAACGGACGTTTTTTGAAGCAGATCATGCAATGTGACAGGCATTCCCAAGGCACATGGGCGGCATGCTTGACACGAGGTGTTTGCCCTGATTGAAATTCTGCTGTGTTGCAACAGGAACTTCATGCGAAGCGGGAGAGAATGCGGGTATAGCGTTAGAATAGCGCATTCGTTATTTATGTCCACACAGCGGGGAGACACCGGACTCAGCCAGATTGAAATAACTTTTGAAAGGAAAGCAACTTCTACCTTCGTTTTAGGGTTGCGTCAATCTGGCTGGACTAGGCTTCTGCCCGCTGTGCCAGGTACTCAAACAGTGTTGGCCGGCGGGTCAGCTAGAAATAAGAGCCTGTATCAGGATTCAACGCCACTAATCGGTGAATGATTGGGTAAAATAGGATATAGGGGACGACCGAATGTGAACGACAGTAAATGTCGGACAAAAAGAAGCTCGTCAATTCCGAATATTTGAAGAAACCGAGAGCTTCGATTCAATGTCTGGCAAGGTTTATTGAAGAGGTCGCTAAGTAGCCTGCTCCAATGAGTTCTGTGTAGTCGGGAAGGTTCAGAAAGACGTCGAGTAGTCTAAAAGGATGGACACCTTCTATTCCGTACTGTAGTCCATGTACTTGCTACGTGGCAGGAAAAGAAGGAAGAGGATACGCTCGGTCGTCAGGGGACTCCGCCAGATAGCCTTGATGCTCGTCTGATAAGCGCAACCAGAGCGTGAATAGATCGAGTTCAAGATCAAAAGCCACCTCTTGGGTGTCCGTGTGAGCCGATGTTAATCAGTATTTGTCTCTGTTTGCCCCGAAAGAGTTTCTCTCACGCCAATGCGACCTTTGAATTTTTTCGTCCTAGCTTCTTACGTGCCGCTCTGCTCACTATTTGCAATTTCTCGGCACTTTCGTGTGGATCGTGATCCTTCCCTTCTCTCCGCTCCCAGAATGGTCTATATTGCTTTTTTTTTCTCCTTCTGTTCCTTGACTATCTTCCAACACATGTTCGCCCTGGCCGTCATCCAAAGCTTGGACGCCCCACCCGGTTCACTAACGATTCCAAGTGGATAGAGAACAGAATTGGAAGCTATTATGTGACTCTGATATCAATAGGTACTCCGTATTCCGATAACGGTAAATTTACACTCCATGGTCGACGGATCACAGTCGTCTCTGTCCTTGTTGATGCAATCGATTTAGCAACAAATAAATCAGCAAAACTGGCTGCGCGCGCGTTTATTTCTCAGTTCCATAGCTATGCAGTTCTGAGGCCTAGTCTCTAAGGTGACTTCAATAGCGGCCTTTGTTTGGGCTTTGGTGTGCTTCGCTTATTTTCTTGAAACGTTTCTGCCCGCCGCCCGAGCCGCGATAACACCGTCGTAAGATCTTCATTTGCAAATTGATTCTCAATTGAGATGGAATGAGTGCGTGGGAGGTAAGCGGGAATCGAAATCATTGACAATCCGACATGACGCGCTTCTCGGAACAGACCAGACTAGACCGGTCTTTCCCAAATCGCCCAATCAACATCTTTGTTTGTTGCCACTTCGAGCGCGCTATAAAGCGAGCACGTCTCGACGCGCTTTTCATTCTCTCTTTTTTTCTGCTTCCGTCATCCAGTGCGCGTCCTACAACCCGCACAGATACCTTTCTGTCTTTCCTCGGCCTGTCTTTCATACCCAGATCAGCAAACAAAATCTGAAACGATGATTGCTACTCGTGCCATTCGTGTTTTCCTATTCCTCCTCGGAATCCTTGCTGTCGCCAATGCGCTCATACTGCCCTCGAAGACTTCAGCAACGACTCCAGCTCCGACTTCCACCCCTACAAGTCAATGCAACACGGGTGCGCAGTTTGTTTGTGAAAGGAATAAAAAGTTACTTATAATATTGTTCTTGTCCAGGCCCCGTGCAGTGCTGCAACTCCGTACAACCTGCATCAAGCAACGTCGTGACTAGCCTCCTTGGCCTACTCGGAGTCGTTCTTGATGATCTGAATATCGACGTTGGTCTGACATGCTCTCCATTATCCGTCATTGGCCTTGGTAGTGGTGAATGGTAAGTCGTGTCTGAAAGAATTTCGAGGAGTGTTGTCTGATCTGCTGGCTTCCACAGCAACGCGCATCCTGTTTGTTGCGAAAACAACAACTTTAGTATGTCTCTACGCATCATTACTTGCAGGTCTCTTCTAACTTTGTTTTTCTTTCTAGGTGGCCTTATTGCTATCGGCTGTGTGCCCATTAACATCAGCCTTTGAGAGCAACATTCATAGACTTTTCTCCCTTCACCGAGCCTCATGTTCAGCACAAGGCCACAGGCCTTATCCACTCTTTTCATTAACGCACGTTCGGTTCGCTTCCGCTTCTCTTCAGCCATCATTCATGTTGCTCTAAATTCGTTCGACTCACTTCTAGTTCGCCTGTTCTCTTTTTGGTTTCCCACATTTATCTTTTTATTTCTCAGCATCATTTCACTTGCTGTGCCGCAGTACTTAGTGTGTGTACTTTGCATTATCTTTCTGTGATAACGGCAGTACTAGTGAATGTTGCGATGCTAAACGTGGTTTAGTTTGAATGTTTGTGATTGTCCTTGAAGATCAGAAGATGATTTTTTTCTTTTCGATTTGCCTACGTTGCCAGATGTGTTACGTTCGGATCTTCTAGTAATGTACACGTTTCACTTAAATGAAGACGGATGATGATTTCACTAAGTGTTCGATATTGCGGCGGTTGTGTGCCGTCTGAAGAAGTGGTAGTGGAAGGCGAATAAAGAATCGAAGTCAGACTTCCGTAAAGTAAGTTTATGAATTTTTGTGATTGATATTGTGATCTACGCGCTCGCTTTGAGATCGACGCTTCTTATTAGTTCGGATCAGCAACGATCAGTCGGCAATCGTTGAGTGCTGGATTCTCACAGGTCGAAATTGACGGTGAATCTGTCGTCGTCTCCGGCTCTTTCTCGATGGTGAGTATCTGTTCTAGTAGGCATTTATCGGTTCCAATTCTCAACGTCTTCTATACATTTCCGGGGCGACAGATACTCTTTTTGTCTCTTTCTCTCTGTCCCGAGTGTCATCTTTTCTGAGTCAGACAATCTTGTTTTGAATCGTCAAGTTCTTCAAATTGATCTGGGTAATGAATGGACTGCGATGACAGTTAGGCTTTCGAAGTGGAATGCGCAGTCCGGAAACAACAGACTGAATTCACTGTGTCAATCTGCGGTTGTCTTATTTAAAAAAAAAATCATATCCTGCGCCGATCATTTGAGATCGGCGAACGCAGACCTGGGCCAGAGCGGCCAGAGCAACGCCGATCACTACTACCTCCGCTGGATATCGAATCTTGACGTCGCACACCAACAGCGACGGCGAAGGTCGACAACGGATCATCATGGCGAGCCCAAGGACACAGACTACGATTGTACCGCACACACAGCAGCCTCTTCTAACCCGAACGTATCCAAGTGAGTCTGAACTCGATGCGATTATCAAGACTGCGGCGGATATGCAGAAGAGATGGGCGAATGTGCCCGTCTCTAGGCGTGTTGAAATAGGCTACAAGTTCATTGTGAGCGAAATCAGGGCTGTTTGCAGAGGATAGGATACTAATGCACCCGTGTTTTTGGCTAACAGGAGGAATTCAAGAAGATGGTGCCGGAGTTACCGCTTGAGCTCACGATGCAAATGGGGCGGTGAGTTATGGAACACCATGTCTATGATCTTCGTATATGCGCAGTTGTTGATACTGATTCTTCTCGAGACCCATCTCACAAACACCAGGGGAACTACGCGGCATGATCGGCCGCGCGGAATATATGCTCTCAATCGCCGAATCATCGCTTTTACCCGTCTCACTTGCCGATACCGACCAACCCGGCTTCAAACGTTACATTGAGCGCGTTCCGCTGGGTGTTGTGCATGTGATCACTCCGTGGAATTATCCATACCTTGTGACGATCAATAGCGTGCTGCCCGCACTCGTAGCCGGCAATGCCGTGCTATTGAAGCCGTCGCCTCAGACACCGCTCGTTGCAGAGAGGCTTCAACGTGCATTTGAGGCTGCTGGTGTTCCTAAGGGTGTGATTCAGTCGGTCCACCTCGGCCCGGAAGGCGTAGAGCATGTGGTGAAACACAAATCAGTGGACTTTGTGTGTTTTACGGGAAGCGTTGTCGGTGGTAAGACTGTGGAGAAGATGGCCGTTAATGCGCAGGGCTTCAAAGGTGTTGCGCTGGAGGTTTGTTGAGTCGTCCTTATTCGTGCCGAGTCTTCTCATTGTTATCGATTTAGCTCGGAGGCAAAGACCCGGCATACGTTCGAGCGGATGCCGATTTTGACTATACCGTAGCCGAGCTTGTCGATGGTACCTATCCTTCTTTCTCGTCTCCACCGGCTTCTGCTGATACACACGGCTCGTCTGTTTTAGGCGCATTCTTCAATTCGGGACAAAGCTGTTGCGCAATTGAGGTAAGGAGGGGCCCTGATAGCTCGTTGTCATTTCATCTGCGTTATATGCGCTGCTTCTTATTTCATTTATGTCTGCAGCGTATATATGTGCATGAATCCATATTCGACAAGTTTGTTACTGCGTATGTGGAGTTGGTTAAGGTGCCAAATGCTCAGATACTCTCTTCCAGCGCTGCAGATCTGATTTAATTATGTCTAGAAATATAAACTCGGAGACCCTACCGACCCGAGTACGACGCTCGGACCTGTGGTCAGCGTTGCTAGTGCGGAAAAAATAAGAAAGCAGGTTGCCGATGCTGGTGAGAACCGACTATGTTATCATGTTGTGCTTCGAAGTAACGAAATCGTTTACATTGCGATAGTTGCGGCCGGTGCTAAACCTCTCATTCCGGAGCAACTATTTCCGGCTGCAATATCGTAAGTTCTTCTGAATCGCTCTCCATGACGCTGTCGATAACAGCGCACGCATTTCAGAGGCACTGCGTTTGTCGCGCCACAGGTTTTGATCAATGTCAACCATTGTGAGTCACAGCTCTGTATTGATACCTCAATGAATCGTACTTACGATCATTATCAGCGATGGAAATCATGATGGTGTGTACTCTGACTTTTCTTGTCCCAATGCTGATGCGACGTTGCAATACTGGGTTCAATCACACATTAGGAAGAAACGTTCGGCCCCGTCATCGGTATCCAGTCCGTTTCATCAGACAAAGAGGCTCTGTCACTCATGAACGACTCACCTTACGGACTCACTGCCTCTGTATGGACCGACGCGGCGAACAGTGAAGTGTCGATGGCAGCGTTCCTGACATTTGTCGATGGACTTGAGACGGGGACTGTTTTCTTGAATCGATGCGATTATCTTGATCCTGCTCTTGCGTGGACGGGTGTCAAGAACAGCGGGAGGGGCGTGAGCCTCAGTAAATTTGGTCAGGACCTTATAGGTTCTGAGTACTAGCATGATCTGATTTGACTGCTGTTATTTATGAAGGATACGACCAGCTTACTAGGGCGAAATCAGTGCATATGAAGTTCAAGACATCATGAAGTATGTCGATATTTCTATGACATTGTATCGCATACTCAATATTCAGATCCGATAGTGGGGCCCCTTTACAAAGTCAAAGTGGAATACAAGACGAGAGCTTGGACCAAATTTGTATAATTTTATCAAGAGAAGTTTTCAAGAAGTACTGCATTCGGTCTGGCCAATGGCCATCTGGTTCTAGGCATGGGGTTGATAGGAGGGCGACAATAATAGACGCCCGTTATGCAGGTCAACGATGTTACACGGTGCTTGAAGTCCACAAAATACGATGGCCTCTGGCCACTAGTCAAATGCCATCTAATATTTTAGTAATTACGTTGGACCCTCACTCACTGCATATTGAAGTGATTATCGCGTGCCCGTGTAGTTCGCTGTTAAGAAAGAATTCACCCGGGTACACGGGAAATGTAGCTTACCTACACAGATTCACTGATAGATCGTAAGTTCCTGAACTTTACGATAGCAGCTGCAGTCGTCTCATCAACGATTTGGAACACTTTGAGGCAAGCAATGAGAACAATGACACTGGCTTCCTTCGTCATCTTACATTGCAAGTTGTTAAAGTAAGCCAGGACAGTGATGACGGTCTGAGTGATGGTGTTGCATAAATAGTGAAATGGTCGTGAATGAAGTGGATGAAGCAGGGACGAATGATGAGTAGATGGAGTGGCGTGTGGCAAGAAGACAGAGGACGATGTGTCGAGAATGCATCTAAGTCTGTCAAACACTGGCACTCACGCCTGCGCATGTAGATCTGTGTAGATATACATAGCTCAGTTAGACAGTTCTGGTCCAGTCCTTGTACATCAACTCTCACAGTTTAACCAGGTAGTGAGTCACCTAGTCAAATATATACAGGACTCCATGTTAGGTGATATACAGAAAAACACGCATATTTGTGTGCTAATACACCTTATTCTACACAATTTTTCTGTGTGATGTAAGACGATTTTCTGCGTAGATATATTTCCTTATCTTGGGTACATACAGGCTCATGTTAGGGTCCTCCAATATGCACTGACTCATAAGCGAGCCAATGACAGAGATGGAAATACGTAAGCGTATGATTGTGAGGGTACTCAAATGAACGTCATCACTACCAGTCACGCCCAGTGGTGACACTCATATCCAAGCCGTTTCAGGCAGCACTGTACCAAGTTTGCTCCCGACCCCCATCATCATGGCATGGCTCAAGATAACCACGATGTCGGGCATCTTTGTCCTATCGCTACTGGGTGAGCGTGCTCGACTTGCTGATATGAAGGTGCTAAGGTTGAAACGTGATGGTCGACAGCGACGACGTTTCCAACGATCTCAAAACAATCTACGGTCGTCGACGTTCCAGAGACGCTGTTTTTCATTTTGAAGCATTTCGGAACAGGTATGCATGTGCTTGCTGGCATACTGAAATAGCCCGATTTCTGAACAACTGGGGAATACCAGGCGTGATTTTGTCCACTGCATTTGTTCATCTACTCCAGGATGCGTTCAAAATCCTTCTCGAACTTCCTGAAGGACATCCCGTTCGGCACTGGATTGGATTAATTGTGTGCGCTCTACGCTCTCTTTATCCCTTTTCTGTGGGACTGGGCTGACCACTTACCGTGGCGAGTAGCCTTGCTTCCCTACTCGCCATTTTCCTCATAGAATGCAAGTTTGTTTCAATCGGTCGCCGGGTCCTGATGCTGATCTCTTAAATTTCGAATGCAGACGTATCTCTGGCCTATGTTGAGCACCTTGAAGAGAACTGCAAAACCGTTGTTGATGAAGAGCAGTATCATGAACACCATCAGGACATCCTTGGACCGATAACTTCTGGCAGCTTGGGAGGAACGCGACGACGAAGTGCCAATGGCAGTAGCCTCCCTCCCCTATCTATCGAACCCGGCTGTAAAACTAATCACCACTCGATATACAATGAGCCCCTTTCCGCCCTCTCCGAGCACTCTGCGCTTCTGCGTACAGCTTCTTCTCCTACAGGCACTAGTGATGGACATCACTATTACTCAGCGGCAGATGCGAATTCGAAGGATGGCTGTCCATACAAGAATAAGTATGAGTTCTTGAGGCGAAAGCTTCATCGGCACCAGGAGCCAGCATACACGAGTCACGGGCGGTGCGAATTTGGCTTGGACGGCCCAGTACAAGATGGGGTCGAGGACGGGCTTTCACACTTGGTGCACGATAGTTCATCTGTTGGCAAAAAGCATGCAATTGTCAACACACTTGTATGGTCTCCTCCAAGTTTGCTTTCTTGGGGTAGAGTTCGCTCATAGCTTCTTAGGTTCTCCAAGCTGGAATAATGTTACATTCACTAATCATTGGTCTCACGCTGTCGATCAAGAGTGGTCCTGAATTCAGTGAGGTTCCCTTTTTTTCTCTCATAAAGTCAACAACTCATCATCTTGGCTTCCTGATGCCTTGAAACAGCTTCACTCGTGATTGCAATTGCTTTCCACCAGCTCTTCGAAGGTCTCTCCTTAGGAGTGAGATTCGCCGCGCTCGTATTTTCCTCCGAGCAAGGCAGAATGCTTACAACTCCCATCATCCTCGCTATCATCTTTGCTTTGTCCGTTCCAACAGGGTGTTTTGTCGGGCATCTCATGCTCGGGACTACATCCAGCTTTGGTTCCCCCGAATTGAAACTTCCCCTGACCCAGGGCTTGACGTCTGCGGTTTCGGCTGGCACGCTCATATATGCGAGTGGCGTCGAGCTTCTAGCGGGTGATTTCCTGCATTCATCATTGCGTCAATCGAGCGTTGGTAGGCAGGTCCTTGCACTAGTAAGCTTGATGACTGGAGCTGCGGGGATGGCCGCTCTTGCGTAAGTAATTGTCCGTTACAGGTTCACGTCTTGAAGCTAACTTCATCTACCTCAATCTTTCACGCTTCATAACACAATAGCGCGTAAGTGGTTTATCTCGCATGTGCTTTTCGGAAACTTTAATCTAATCTATTTCTTGGTTAGGTTTGATTGATTTGTATGAAATATATAAGTCGATATCACTGCTCGTTATCGTTCTGTCTATTTCGGATATCTCTGTTCGCTCCCCTTTCAACGCAACTACAAAAGTATCAGCATCGTTGTCACCCGGATTCCTCTGTATCTCTAGTGAACGCAAAGTATACAGTATTGGAACACGCATTTACTCTTGCTTTAAAAATGTTATGACCTTGACATCCAATCTAATTCAAGATAGCCATGTTTGGTGCGTCATACACTCTACCGGGAAAATGATCCCCCTTTGTATTCGTTAGGCACATCTCCATGGCTAGACTCACTTCTAGATTTATCACTGTGCGGGTATGGATATTCTGATTGTAGTTGGTTGCGGGCCACTGAATCAGCACGTTTCTCACCGCATGTACTGTCTACAGTGCGGCGCGATTCGGTGCGATATGGTCTCGACTATTCTGTTGTCTCTGTCCTTCCGTTTTGTAAAAAAAACGTCGTTTCAACGTACAGCCTTGTTTGCCACTGGAGGATAAGAATGCCTCAAGTCTCCATGAATTTTACAAGCCCCGCGTTTGAAGAAAAGTTGTAGGACGATAAACGCCTTTTATCGAGGAACAGTCTGAAAAGAGAAAGATATGGTCCAGGACGAAGTATAGCCCGGAGGCGTTCCTATAATCGCAACACGAGTCTGCTTGGTGTTCTCAGCTCTGTCCAGCTACCCCATCTGCCTTCTGCAATTCATATCTCTTTCGCCGCTCCACAGGTCACCACATCGAAGCAGTGACTGCTTCTCAAAGCAAGACTTGAGGCGCGTCCCGCGGGATGTTGATAGTAACTTCTACAGCGAGCTCATCCGCTGGACCAAGTCATGACTTCGCTCAAGAAAGGCCGCAGCTGACTCAAGGCTGATTGATAGGGTGTGACCAAATGTATTCCATTGTCTTCCGACGTACACTCTGTTTCAGTTCGTCGGACAGATGCGGGTTTTGTAGAATCAAATTGTAATGCAGGTCGTAAAGGATAGAATTCGGAGGGTACAGATTATCAGGTGATCCATATGTGCCCAGCAGCAAGAGCAGCTTATAACTTCGGCGCTGCTTTTTACAATCAGTGCGGGGCTACTATGTTTGATAGGGTCTTAGTCTAAAAATTACTCATATTGTTCCAAGGTGTCTCGGGATCCAGTACAAGTACTGTGGTGTGTGCTTCCATACATGGTTCTGGTGTTTCGCCAAGGTATGTAAGTCTTTCATTTCGAAAGAATCAAATTCTCATTGATTTGGACAACAATAGCGTTCCGGCCTTTGCTGCCTGATTTTGTCGACCTCTCCTACGACCATATGTTCGTCTCATCAAAGTTTCTTTACATGGAGGAGAATCGACCCAGAAGTTCTCTTTCTGCTAAGCGAGGGCTTAGGAATTGTTCGTAGCTCTAGTTATGATCAATCTGGCGCTGAGACGCAAACCTATCTTGGAAGGCGAACCTCTACTTAGCCACTTTTTTCAGAAACAGACACTTCTCGTGCCCTTAAGATGCACGATTACTCTGGTACTGTGGACTACAGAGTTTACGTCGATATTGGTCCGAGTTCTCTTCAGAGTCTTCACACAACTCATTGATAAGACCATACAGATTACCCGACAGAGTACCGCCTCGGATCCTGGGGTCTGCTCACAGATGCATTCGGATTTTTTAAAGCCTGTGAGAGTCGAGCGCTGCCCTGTTCTTCTTGTTGAATAGCGACCCGAGTAATGTCGAATTTCATGAGAGGACGCTAGTACTAGTGATTTTCCGGCTAGTTGGTGCATACTTTCAAATTCGTCAAGCGATACCCACTCTCTGGTTCGCTCACCACTGCGGACCGTCCAACAGTGAGTACACTTTTTGATATCAATTCATATGCATGTAACCGGAGGATATACATCTGCGACACTAACTGCCAGACTACCGCTGCTTCCCTGTCTTTGACAGCTCCCATCAGCTGCTTCTCTTCGACCACGCTATGATACTGATCGTCCCTATATGACTTGGACATAGAGGCTGAATGCAGCGCTATCATCCTCACATACCTCACTCCTTTCAATCGAACTTGATTTACTGAGCCAAATGTCTATCTGCGATTCGCTCCCTGTGCTACCAATGACAGGGCTTACCCTCGCCGAGAAAACATCGATTGATGATAAGTATGTTCTTCCGCGGAACAGTTTGGAAAGAGAAAGGTGTGTTTCACTTCCAGCCCCATTGTTTTGCATTCGTATAATCTGATCCACTGCAGATTGCAGAATCAGCACCAGATATTCACGGAAGCATTCGATGGACGCCTCATTATTGACAAGACGGTAAAGCTTAGAGCAGGGTATCGCATCCTGGATTCTGGCACCGGCGCGGGTATTATTCTCTTCTCTAACCGAGCAGTAGAGGAGGCTTACTTCGAGATTCAGCCTCTTGGATACTTGACCTAGCGAAAAAAGCACCTAAGGCGGTGGAAATTGTAGGAGTCGACATCTCAGCAGCCATGTTTCCCGACGAAATTCCAAACAATGTAACGCTCTACGAGACGTCGTTTATGGAACTTCCATCCAGTTGGGACGGATCCTTCGACCTTGTTAACCAACGCCTTCTCATCGCGGCACTCACTATCGAGGAATGGCGTACGACTATCTCGCGACTATCCCGGGTCCTCAAGCCTGGGGGCTGTATCCAGATCACAGAAGTCGGCCATTACGCGACCCTGTGCGAGTCAACCATACTTCCCGCAACGAAGATATGTGACGGATATTGCGCCGCGATATTTCAAAAACGAAACTTACTTGGCTTCGATTGTTGGCTCCAATTACCTGTTCTGCTGAAGGAGGCTGGATTTGTGAATATTCAGGTCGAGGTTCAGAGGGCTCCACTCGGAAAGCAATGGGGGAAGCTTGGGATAATGGGTGCACAGAATTGGCACGGAGTATACCGATCAATGGGGGTTGCTTGCCTTGAGGAGGGCGGACTAGGTGTATGCGAGTTGCAGGCAGAGATTGACGTGGTTGTTGAGCAGGCAAGAAAAGAATGGGATGAAAATCCTGGAGTCTTTATTCAGGTTTATGCGATAACCGCTAGAAAGCCTTCGTAGAGAGCATGAATTTGAAGACCTAACATGCTACAAGAGAAATTTCAGAAAATTGCAATAAACTTTTGAACCGACGCGGTGTAACGCATGTCACGTGCTTTGTGTCACAGATTTCTCTAGCGACCCGACCGATCCAAAATTTGGTCCCATGAACTTCACCTGCGAAGTGAATTTCATATCGACTCTCAACTGAGTCTAGCTTGACTCGACTCAAACTTGAACAAAAACGGTCTATCTCTTTATCGTAGCAGATCTGTCCACTATGTTGTGCTCTTCCATATGCACCAACGCGCGTTTAGCCAAATGATGTCCAGGACGTCAATTTCGAAGGAGCATTCTTCGCACTTCCAATTCATTCGCTTATCCATGTGGGCTCTGCTTTATTGTATCGCTTGTCAACTAGACAATGCTTCCTTCTTAACGAAACTATCAATAGTTTATCCGAAGATCATACTCAAGTTAACCCCTTCTCGGTACTGTCGCCGTCCGCGTCAGATCATCTTTTCACGGCGTAACGTGTCCCTTCCAAGTCCGCGCGTCCTCTTCTATAAATGCAGGAGCTTCGCGATATTTTGCGATGTTATCAATCCACCTAATTCATACCCGGCCTCTCGATTTACTCGAGCTCAAATTTCCTGCGCTAAATGATCGAACCCGGGTCAAAAGATTATGCTTCAGTGGAAGACAAGTATGTTTTTCCTAGAAATTACTCAGAGAGGGATAGGTATGTCTCATTCAGCAATACTCTTTACAAACCGCCGATTCCTCTATAGACTCCAGAATCAGCACCGACTGTTTACCGATTTGCTTGACGGCCGACTGATAATTGAGGAGGCTGTCAAACTGAAACCGGGGTCTCGTGTCCTAGACTCCGGCACAGGTGCAGGTATCTGCTTCTCTTATCATATAAAAGAGGAAAGACATATTTATCCATTCAGCTTCATGGATTCTTGACCTTGCGAGCGATGCTCCAAAAGGCGTGGAATTTGTAGGAATCGACATTTCGGCGACCATGTTTCCAGATGACGCCCCGTCCAATGTCCAGCTTCATCAAATGTCTTCCCTGGATCTTCCCGCCAATTGGACAACTTCTTTTGACCTTGTAAACCAGCGTCTACTCATTGCGGCATTTACCGTTGACCAATGGCGATCAGTTCTATCCGAACTATTCCGAGTTCTTAAGCCAGGTGGCGCTATTCAACTCATAGAGTTTGGAGAATGCGGATCATCGTGCAACCTAGATGCGCTTCCGGCAACAAGGGCAGCTTATAACTTTGGCATCTCTCTTTACAACAAGCGCGGTTTATTAGGAAATGAATGCGGACGTCGCCTTCCTTCGTTGCTCGCCGAAGCCGGGTTTTACGATGTTCAAGTCAAAGTTCATCGATTACCGATTGGAAGGCAATGCGGAGAAATTGGGGTGAGGGGGGCGCAAAATTGGGCTTCTGTGCTACGCTCGTTTGGTGAGGTGTGTCTTGAGGAGGGTGGCTTGAGTGGATGCTCTTCTCAGGATGCGATAGACATGATGGTTGACAGAGCGCAGAAAGAATGGAATGACACCCCTGGTGTCTTTAGAGAGGTCTATACAATAACTGCCAAAAGACCTCTATGAAAAAGGTGTAATCACGATGTACTCGAGGCCAAAGTTGACAACTACGCATGAGACCCCTGCAGAAAACATATTTCTCATTTCTATCGAGATTCGAGTTTCCCATGGAGTTTGGCAGTACAGAAAGCATGGTGTCACAGGATCTGATATGCTTGCAATGTTTTGCCTAATACGAAATGCGCATAAAGTCACGACACTATAAATAAAACTCTGAGGCCCTGTTCGGTACAAAAAATAACGGCGGATAGTTTATCCAAAAGTTAAGGTCGTGAGATCCGGAGTCTTCCTGATGATGAGGTAAGAGGTCGGCTGGGTTCGGCATGTGCAAGTCACTATGTGACGGCTTTGGTCAGCATACTTACCATAGCTGGAAGACTACCTCTGGCCAGTTTCTTCTTACCCTTGATTCACAGAATTCATCAACTATGGTACTGAGTCTTTGAATATGCGGGTTATTTGCTAGAAATGTCTCTCAGCATATATTTCTGGAGGAGT
This sequence comes from Sanghuangporus sanghuang, assembly GCA_009806525.1. Taxonomy (NCBI): domain Eukaryota; kingdom Fungi; phylum Basidiomycota; class Agaricomycetes; order Hymenochaetales; family Hymenochaetaceae; genus Sanghuangporus; species Sanghuangporus sanghuang. Next base: position 2,544,774 of record VVIT01000002.1, on the reverse strand, counting down.
GAATGAAGGCAGTCTCCTAGACCGGAAGGAAGCGGAACCAAAATGCGTGACGAATAATATGAACTGAACAAATATTAACAAATACCTAGGGGAAATGCCGGATCTCACAGCGTTAACTCGTTATCCCACTATCCGGCCTTATCCACCCATTATTTTTTGTACCGAACAGGGCCTGAGGCGGCACCCAAGAAGAACAGTCACGGGATGCAATCGGATTTTCACAGCAGCTACCTAGGCGAGGGAGTGGCCCTTGATGGCGTCGCCGACCTCGGTTCTACGAGTATCGTTGTCACTGAATGTCAAGAAAGACTGAGTGACGTGCACCCCATTATGTGTAGGGTAGTTAGGTGTTTCGGGTAGGTCCTGCAAATTAGTAACAAAATCAGCCAATCGTAAAAATGTATCAGAGAAGTGAGCTCGGCACCTTCGACATGGTTTGCGAATCCACTACTGTTCCTTCGCTTGTCGTGATACTTCGCAGGCGAATGGGAGTAAAGTATTGACTCGGGTTGCTTTGGGCGCTTCCTTCAAGCACGTTTACTCGGCCTTCCATCCTGCTGCGCAACGAGGACCGCGAGTTAAGCCTGTGGGAGTGAGAAAGAATCAGTCGCTCAGTTCATACGAATTCGCTTAGGCTGGCTACTGACATTGCCACTGATGTAATTGTCAGTTATATGCTTCCTCCGGCAAAGTGTTTACGTTAAATACTTACGAAGTGTATTCACATGCAACTTTGGCAGAACGAGATGGAAAGGTGTCCTAGGTCAAAAGACGGAATCAGCATGAGTCTAGCGACAGCTTTGCTCTTGAACCATACCAGTATCCCTTGGACGGAGCCGCGAGATATGCAGTGACGAGGCCAATTTGTGTCGCAAACACCAAGAAGCCTCGATTGACTGAGAAAAGAAAGAGCGAATTCACGACTGAAGTTGTTCTTTGAGAGGAACGACAGATAAGTTTTCCAGTAAATAATATAGACTTCGAAATCTCACTGACGATTTGAACGAAGACTTATATGATGTGAGGAAATAACACATCGAGAATGTCGCTATGGCATCACACAATCCGTTGGAGAAGCTCCAGGCGCTGATCAATGTCTAAGGAGATGCTCCGTGAATACGAACAGGGAGCAAACATCAGGACAAATGGCAAACCTTGTAATTTGGCTGCTCCAAGCTCGTGAAGCCGCGGCCCGTCAGGTATAGCTTAATGCAAGCAGCTATTTTATATGGATGTAAGACTCTCGATCCGCGGACGCAGTGCAGTAATGTGGATTCTACCTAAGGCTGATCCTATAGAGTCGTCAGTAATTCGAAAAAATAGTTTACTTTATAGTGTCTTCGCTCACCAAATGACGCAAACGACCCAACAGACTGTGCAGAACCATAAGAAACGGTCGTGAATATCAGTGAATGTTGCGACACTTGATCGACTCACGATGACGACAGCTGCGATTCTTCCATACTTGTTGCTTTTACCGGCTGGGAACTGGGTAAGATGTCCGCTACTCTGGTATACGAAGGTCGGTCTACTCACCTGTCAAGACACGACTCGCGTAGAAATGCTGCGACCTAGATGACTTGTAAGACCAAGCTGCTGCCTAGTGTAAGAAACGAAGCTACCCACAGGAGGATTGTCACTATAGCCAAGACTATCTCTCCAATGAACGTCCTGGTAGACACAGCGTAAGTGCGTTATTTCATGCATGCGGAAGAGACTCATATGTAGCTTACTGTGTCATTTGAACAAGACCGGCCGGATTCCCGAAACTTGTGATCTTTCCGAATATAAGCGTTCGAGTTCGTGCAGAATAGATGCCTATAGGAGGACTCACCAAGTAAAAGTGCATTGCATCTGACACTAGAATTGTGCCGGCCACATCGAGCACGCTGTTCAAAAAGTGGATCAGAAGTTGCCAGGATCGATTTCTGGATTGACTGACAGTGTCACGGTGACCTGGAGAATGCTTAGTTGGGAGGATTGGAGAGAAGTAAATGACTTACAAAGGTCTTCATGAACCAGCCATCCGGATTGTTCATATAGTAAAGGTATGCTTGGACAAGAGATGCACCAAGGAAGCTACATTCTCGGTAAAATGAAAGGATAAAGTACGATACCACTTGTTACTCACAATATGGAGACGATGAGTCCTATACGATTCAAGCAAAACGTTAGTCACTGTGAATGATTGGTATGCCACGGAGGAGCCCACCCCAGAATTGAATGCCGAACGTGGGGGCCAAGTCAACGTGAACTGGTTCGCAGTCAGCCATGGCAGAAGAGCTATTCTTCAAGATCAGGGTCGTCAGTTGCTTTTAAGCAATGTTCAAGCTCTAAGAATAAATTCATCATACCCTTATAGTTGATGGCGCCAATGCTTCATTTGGACTTGAGAAGATTTCAGCTGACGACTTGGGCCAAAATTTTAGTTACCGACACTACCTCATAGGGGTTTCATCAGATCTAGGAGAAGCAAGAATGGGAAGACGAAGACTTGGTACCCATACCCATCAAGAAGTGCACCGGTCATGATCAAGGCATCGCCTATGTAAAACTTTTGTTCACAGTTGCCAACCGGCAACGTATCATCAGATGTAATCGACCGATTGACTCATAACCTATTCTCGCCTCTGAGGGACTGATTGGACGATTGATACTGTAGTTAGAGGTTCGAATGGGCGAGAGTCACATAAAAAATCAGCGCCGAAAATCGAAGATCGTTGACGAACATCACAGCTCCACACATAAATTCCTCTCAGATTCACTGAGAGCAAAAAACCTATTCTCGGAGTATGAGAATGCTGTCAAGAAGTCCGACTCGGAGAGCGACTGTGGAAATAAAACTTCAATACCAACGAGTCAAGAATGTGCAATAGATTATTGGGCCGCGCGATTCTCGTCTGGATGGAGCTGCTCTCCTGACCGGCAAGAAGACTTCACATATCACCGATGGCGTTGATAGCACGCTCAGTAGTCCAGAGCGGAAGGCCGATGGTAGGACAGGCTGATTGGGGATACCCGTTAAATCCAGTATGCACACAATAGATTTGTTGCATGGGTGCATCGGATTCAGGTAGGAAGGTATTTTTGTGGAAATGACGATACTCAAGCTTCACGATGTCATGTAAAAAAAGAGAGGAAAGCCTCTCTCAATAACAGCTTGGATCAGTCGTCTCGCAATCTATGAGTTTTGCCAGCCTAATGCATCGTAGATGCAGCGCAGAAGAAATTTTTCAGACCGCTCAGGGAAAGGAGAAGTAGGCATCTGAATTCGAATATCTCAAGTCTCGCGGCTTGGCAAGCATTGCCTCTAGCATCGAAGCAGACTTGAGTCCTAGTCAAGTAAGTTGAAGGAGAGGCTCACCGAGGGATCCCTGTGCTTGGGATGGCAAAGTGAAGCCGGATTCTGTATGTAAGGCTCGCACTGGTTCATCCGACGAACGATCGAAGGTAAAGATGCACATGTACTCGAAGACATTAGACGGGACGCAACCATTCACGTATCAAGCCATCTCCCTAGATTGAGATACAATAGACATCTCCGAGGAGGACCAAATCTGTTAACAAGCCGGAATACCGTGAATAACACAAGCCTCCAGCTAGTCGAGGGAGGGCTCATACATACAATACGACCACAGAATATTTCGAGTTCTCAATCTATGTAGCTTGAGCAACACGAGTCACGTACAGATAGGAAGAACGACCAAGTCGGACAATCTGTAGAGTGAGATACTCGGTTTTCTGAAGTGTTTGAGTGATGGGAATTTCAAGTTGGGAAAACCTTCCTACTGTAGGCTAGGGCCGCTACTAGGCCCACCCACGTTAGCGAAGCGCCGAAGATCTGCCAGCATCGATCAGCGGTGATCGGCGTAATTTTACTTACGATTGAACTTCTGAAGGCCGCCGTTTGCCGCTCTCAACTCGTCTTATGGTCGAGCTCTCGATGTTGTTGTGTACCAGGGCTGCTCTCAGAAGTACGAAACATGTTCTATCGCAGCATTTTAGGCGTCTGGCGACGAGTATAGACTCACATTGTCTACAATATGATGGTACATGTATCAAGTCCTTGATGGCTTGGTATCTCAATTCACCTGGTCCTTACAGTCGTAGTCATAGGAGGTGGACATGCTGGTTGTGAAGCAGCAGCCGGTGCAGCGCGGGCAGGTGCCAGGACACTTCTCTTGACACAACAAAAAAGCAACGTTGGCGAGCTCTCGTGCAATCCTTCGATCGGTGGTGTTGGGAAGGGTACTCTTGTTCGCGAAGTGGATGCGTTGGACGGGTTAATGGGACGAGTATCCGGTAGGTAGGCTCTGTTTGCTAAAATCGGACTAATGAGCTCATTGTTTCTCTTCGGCTAGACAAGGCTGGCATCCAGTTTCAGATACTGAATAGGTCGAAAGGCCCAGCTGTTTGGGTTGGTACTTTTGAAACTGGCTTTCTGTCTACCACTTCGAACTCCTCTACAGGGACAGCGAGCTCAGATAGATAGGAAGCTGTACAAACAGCATATGCAACATGAGCTGTTCAATTATCGTAACCTGGAAGTTCGGGCGGGTAGCGTTTTCGACCTGCTTTTTGATGGAACATTCACGGATCCAACCGGAGGCTTGTTAGTACGTGGAGTACAACTCGGTTAGCATGATCGCAGTGTTTTCTCCTCGTTAGACTGAGTCTTCTTCATTCAGAGAGTGGAGAGTGCATCAGTTGCTCGCAAGTCGTCATTTGTACAGGTACCTTCTTGTCTGGAGAGATACACATCGGTATACAGAATGGCATACTTTTCTTGTCATAATTCACTAATGTCCAGCTTACTTTAAAGGTCCACGAATAATTCCCGCAGGCCGGATAAACGAGGCACCTTCTGTCGGCCTATCTGAGTCACTGCGACGAGCTGGATTCAAGCTTGGTCGACTACAGACCGGGACACCCGCCCGTCTGGAAGCTAGCTCGATAGATTTCGAGAAAACCTCAATATTTCCCGGTGATGCTGTTCCAGGACCATTCAGCTATATGAATCGGACCGTTGAAAATGCTGTGTGTCCATTGTCTGAGTAAATCAAAGTCTTGAGCTGATGCCGGTGATTTGACTGATTAGGGCAACCAAATACTTTGTTATTTGACGCGAACGACTCCTGAGACTCACAAAATAATCAAAGAGAACATGCATAAAAATGTTCACATTCAAGAGACAAAAAGAGGTTAATCTGCCGATTTACTGTGTGAAGTTCTGTTACTGACCCGCCCTTTTTCAGGTCCTCGCTATTGCCCATCACTTGAAGCAAAGGTTCGCCGTTTTCCTTCGAAGTCTGAACATAAAGTCTGGCTTGAGCCAGAAGGTTACGATTCGGGTATGAGATCGTCATTGAGATGGAAAGGCATGCTAATTATTGTGCGGAAAGGTGTCATCTATCCGAATGGTCTGTCGTGCAGTCTACCTGAAGATATCCAGGAGCCTATGATGAGGACTATCCCTGGTCTGGAGAATGTTAAGATGGTTCGACCTGCTTACGGAGTCGAATACGATCATATTGACCCAAGGGAACTTAAACGTCCGTGTCACTCATTACTCGTTCAACCTTTGTCTTATCCGTCAACTGTCAGCGAGTCTTGAGACAAAGAGAGTAAGCGGCTTATTCCTGGCTGGCCAGATCAACGGTTCGCGTCTTCCTTATCCGATTGAATTGAAATGAACCTTCTTGCCTTCTAGGGACGACTGGCTACGAGGAAGCTGCAGCCCAGGGTGCAATTGCTGGAGTTAACGCAGGCTTAGCTTCACAACATCGACCTCCATTGATTCTGACGCGCGCGGATGGGTTCATTGGTGTACTGATTGACGACCTCATATTGAAAGGCGCTGAGGAACCATGTTCGTACTTTCTACTTAACGTAATGCTTCCTTAGCCGTGTGCGAACCAAATGATTTTGCTAGACCGGATGTTCACCTCTCGTTCTGAGTACCGCATGACGCTCCGCAGCGACAACGCGGACTTGCGATTAACGCCAAAAGGGCGCGAGCATGGTATCGTGTCGGATCAACGATGGGAGGAGTTGCGAAGTACGGAGCGAAAGCTTAGGGAGGCCATTGATACTTTGAAATCATGCGAATTAACGCCGCAGGTAGTTATTACATCTCGTTGACGTTGACTCGTCTTTCTTACTCTTACTCTATATACAGAGCTGGGTGGCTCATGGCCTTCGCGTCACTTATGATGGAATACGACGCAGGTATGTTACGCGCCTCGCTGGGCTGAAGATATTAACTGTCGGATAGTGCTTTCCAAATGATTCGGATGCCTCAAGTGTCAATGGAGAAACTACGAGAGATCTTCCCTAAACTAAACTATATTGATCAGCACATACTGGACCGCGCCGAAATCGAAGGTCAGCGATATTTGTCTGTCATGCGCTACTTACTAAACTCCGTATTTACTCAGCTCGCTATGAACCGCATCTCGTCAGACAAGAGGCGGATCTTCGAGTCTTCTTGGAGGACGAGGCACTCACTTTGAGTCCTAGCCTGAAGTATGATGCCATTGATGGGCTCAGCTCGGAGGTTCGCGAGAAGCTCAGCAGGCTGCGTCCGACTAGTATTGTGAGTTGCGGCTGGTGATTCCATTGCCTTGCGTTCTGCAGCTCACGTTCTTGCTCAGGGGGCAGCAAAGAGGATGGAAGGCATGACGCCGACGAGTCTGGTCGCCTTACTTGAGCATGCAAAACGGACTCGTAATGTAACCAGAATGTCGGATGACTTATGACCATTGTTTTTCCATCTTTCACCTTGCACGAAAGAATGCGATGTCCAATTACATTGTTGATGACATTACATTACCCTTGCGAAAAGCCAACAACCTGAAACAGATTCACAGATTCCTCATATTTCCAGTCTGGTCATATATACAAGTATACATACAAGACATGATGAGCGCCGTGGCTCATGAAAGAACTTAAAAACACAGTTAACATAATGTACACACAAAAAAAGGGTAAAGATAAGAGGACATAGGACGCGAAAGTATTCTTTCAGGCTTGAATTTCGCCTATGAATGACTGTTTAGCGCTTCACCGGGATGGTCTCGGGCTTGCCGGAGGGAATGGGTGAGTGAGGGACAGGAGCGTGAGGAACCCTGATTTTGAGGCCAAGTTCCTCCGCGATGAGGTCTGCTCCCTTTTCACCGACAAGCAGAGCAGACGAGTACGTGTTCGTGCCGAGGTTGTCCTGTTGCACGTTCAATTCATAAGAGAACATTTAAATGAACAAATGGGACGTACCGGGCAGATACTCAGGTCAACACACTTCAGGTTCTGAGTACCAAAGACGCTGAGGCGCTTGTCGACGACACCACCCTGCTCGCGCGGCTTCATAGCGCAAGTTCCCAGAGAATGCCAAGTCGTCTCAACGTGATCTGCGTAGTATGTTTTTGAGTAATGCGCCAAAAATCCAATTCAAGTTACACACCAGAAATCCAGTCATCGATTGCCTTATCATCTTCCTCAGTGTACTTAATGTCCTCGTGTACCTTGCTTGCGTCGAACGGTTCAGACGGACGATGCCAGGTACCTGAGAAATGACGTCAGGAGTAAGAACGTTATTGAACCTACTCAGACTCACCCATGTGAATGCCGACGGTTAACGAGTTAGGGAGAAGCTGTTTAGCGGTCTTGATGTCAATGTCTCTGGTCACTGCCGGAGACGCCGGGTGGAAGTGAGGGTGATGCGATGTGAGTTCGCCACGGAACGCTTTTTGTCGCGCAACCGATTTATTAGCTTGGACATCCCAAAGAAACGCGATCAACCTACCGTCCATCCTTCTGGCGACCTCACGGGTCACCTTGTAACTCCATCGAAGTGGCGCAAAGTCTGCCTTGTTGTTCATGAAACCACTATCGAAGAACGGTTCCTTATACGGGTTGGTGGACTGGATGTGGATCTTTCCACGGCTGGCAGGGTATTCCTAGAGGAGAAGAAACGATCACATAAGCGAGATGTAGATCGTCAAGAAGATTGTCTAAGCGCTCACGAGGTATTGGAACATTGTGAAGTATTTGCCAGGTGGCAGGAGCGAGTGGTCCGCATAAGCACCAGAGACGATGGAACCGAACATGACAGGCTTGTCGGGCTTGTCCTTGAAGTAACGGTTCCAGAGCTCGTTAAACTCAGGACCCATCTCCTTAAGTTCAGCCTCCGTCGGACGAATCTAGGATTAAAGAAATTCATTAATTTTAGTAGGAAGATTAAAATCGCCGGCATACAGACCTTGAATCCGGCGTCAATGCAATTGGAGGAAAGCACCGCCTTCTCGGGGCTGGTCTCCCATTGAGCAAACAGCTAGGGGAAGGCACGTCTAAGCAATACATTTACGCTTAATCTGTAGGAGGGACATACTCTCTCCTGAGTCTCTTTATCGCCCCTCAAGAAGTCATCCGTGGTGAAGCTCTCATTGGAAGCACGGAAGACTATATAAGTAGATTAATAGCAATTATCATGACATTACGATAGAGACTTACTGGACAAGAGAGTGTAATGATCTTGGTATTCCTCGCTGAATATATATTAGTGATCCTACCGTAGAAATTATTACCATGAAACACACCCAACGCCCGGGAGATCGCTGACAACCTTGATGTCAAGCTCCTTGAGAAGCTTCGCGTTACCAACACCAGAGCGTTCCAGGATCTGAGGAGTGCCGAGCGTGCCAGAGCTCAGAACGACGTATTTCCTTGCCTTAACGATGGTCTCTTTGATTTCGTTCTTGTGTGTGCGACCCTTCGCCGGGACATATGCAAGTCCGACAGCCTTGCTGCCCTCGAAGATAACACGAGAGACTCTGGCATTGGTGCGCAAGTGAAGGTTGTTCTGTACATCCATAACACTGTGAACGTAGGCTAAAATAAACATGTCAGTAAATGTCATCCAAATATTGGATCATCGGTGTGTCGTACCCGTTGCCGCGTCACTACGCCTTCCAGTATATCTATTTATGTACTTGGCCCATATCTCGGAAGCGTGGGATGTGGTGAGATCTGCAGGAGCATATTGTCAGCCGTTACATTCTTCAGCCCGGCGAAAACGCACCCTGAATATCGTCTAAGCGTAGGAAGTCGTCAATATTCGACCAAGCAAAGTGCAATGCACGCTAACTACATACCGCTGAATGGAATCCCGATCGCGTCCGCAGCACGCAAGAAGTCCTGAGCAAGCCCCGTAATTTGCCCGCCATTGCTAATCGCAATAGGTCCGTCATAACCATGGGTATCATTGTTGCAAGGCTTTTGGTAATTCTCGAGCTTTTACATATAACCGTCAGACCAGATTTGGCATGTGATCCACAGGAATACTTACGCGTTTCATGAGCGGGTGAAGATCTATCTACGGATCAGCATTGTTCGACTTATGATAAACTAGCTCTACGAACCTTTGCAGGTCCAGCCCTCGGTTTTGAAGTCATCTTTGGACGCGCTCGTCAGAACGCATCAGCTACCGCGCAGCTTCTAACACTTACCCCAGTCCGATGCAGACGCCTGGCGTTGAATTAAACAAGAAGTAATTATTTGTATGGGCAGAGATAACCTACCCTCGTGTACATCTGGAAGTTAATGCTACTACCACCGCCTGTTTTTCTATGAGCGATTGTTCATGGCATGGAAGCAAATTGAACATACCAAGAATGTTGGCGCATCTATGCAGTTCAATAAGCCAAAAGATCAAAAAAGAAACTTCGAAAAAGGCACATACGGAACAATGCTCTGACGGCCACGCAAGAACGACGACTGCTTCGTATCCACATAGAAAGTAGCTTTGTCATTGCTGTGTGGGAATAAGCACATTGCTAGCATCAGAAAATATATATGAACTGACACTCCATCCCTCTGCATGTTCCTCGGATAGATTCCGGGACTACAATTGGATTATTAGTTTAATTCCGAATGAATCTGATGGGAGATGCTGTACTGACCGATAGACCCACGGATCGTCACGGTTGTTGGCACCGGCTAAGTTTCGAGCACCATGATAAGTCCAAGCACTGAGAGGGTCGAAGCGACAGAGATACTCACCCTCAACCAACATAACCTGGAGAGTTGGGTCCGCATATGCGAGTCGACCTGCGACAACGCATCCTGGGACACATTGTGAGCATTGGACGTTTAGCATAAACACGACCGAATCATACCAGCCGGTCCACCGCTAAACAATGAAGGTCAGTATGCGCATAGCAAGTCCAAATGAAGAGGCGGCTCACCCAGCAATGATGACATCGACTTCCTCAGGATGCACCATAATCGACGAGAACTAGAGTCGAGGGTTGATACTGGACTGGGTAATGGATAGAGATTGCTGAATGACACAGCACGAGAGAAGCGGGCGAAGCAACGAAGTCCCTTTTATAAAGTCATAATCCCGCTTATCAGACTCTATACGTTCGTTGACCACTAAGAAATTTTGGGAAGCAGCCGGTCCGTGAGATCACATGTGGGCAGAGGATCCATTGAGTCGTTTGGAGAAGAGGTCATGAGAAGGACGTTGGTGTTCTAGCTGAGCCTCAGTTGTCATTCTGAACTTGAAGCGATGCTCGGAGTCTGTGTTGCACTGGTGGAAATGATAGAACTCTGTTACAGAAGAGGGTGCGGAGTCGAAAGTAAGCAAATCAGGTGGTCAGGAGCTGCCCTCTCCAATATGATTTCTCATATATGCGACCCCGCAAAATCGCGGCCTTAAAGACATAATTACGGTCAAGTGAGATCCGACGCGCTCGTCAATCAATTTTGTTGACGAACGCATACAATTGATCGAATTGAGATTAACTTGAGATGCATTGCGACGCTTCCATACCAAGAAATCCGAATTTCTCGCCGCCTGCCATAGCCTGCTATAGGACAAGCAGGATCATCAAGACTTCCACAGAACGAATTCTCGCCAAGGAAGGCCAGAGGAACGCCCTCCAACGTACTCTGGCCTGCGCATTTGCCATTCGCATGCACCTAAATGTCATTGGACGCCATGCCTGCGATCGAAAGTGACCTGACAAGGTTTCTTCGGTTAAATTTACCCCACAAAAGTGCGGGGTAAAAATGGACAGAGCGCCCATTTCAAGTCCAGAAGCATGACTATGCGAACTGAGAACGTATCGCCTTTCCTTCGGAATTGCCGCGACGAGGCCTCTATGATTTGATCTGGGTTTTCGGGTCATGCCATGTACGTGCCATCTAACTACTGCGATAGAGATTGGAGTTACAACCATGACAAAATGCCCAGGAACTCAATAGAGCAGATGACATTTCCAGGAGCACGAGAAGCCCACCAAAGACCCAGGCAACCACCTGATTATTTCCAAATGCAGTGCTCCGAAACCCGCGCACACCAATTTGGGACCCCTCGGCTGCTTCACGGACGAATACTAATTCAGTACGTGGTGGAAAGCCAGGGCGGCGTGGGTTTGCCTTCCGCACGCTTCAACGATTCATTCAGTAGTCTGAAAGATGGCCGAAACTTTCGGAGCGTTTGATCTGTGGTATACTTGCTATCTTCCAGGTGGATCGCAGTGCAGATCGCAATAGACCTGCCAGAAGCTGAACCCGAAACAACTTTTCCAAGGTCCAATTTTCGTCTGGCAATTACGCAAAGCAGAGGTAAAACGAACAGCCCGCCAAAAGCGAAGCGAACGATGCCGGTACACGAGATTGTTGTTTCGGAATTGGAGCCAGGAAAGACACTGTACCGGAGAGACCCTATGACACATATGTGCTGGGAGCGCAGCAAGGGACTTGCCACGAATATCGGCCTTGTGACCACCGCTAATTCTGCAAACAGAGGCCTCACCCGGCATTATATTCGATTCCAGCCAACCTTCACACAATAACTTCTAGATCATTTGGCTCGGCGAAAGAAGAAACCAATTGGATTAAGGCTGGCTTCAACGAAGTCGTACTCGTAATGGGTGTCGATTGTGTCAATAAAACGTACTTCTCGCCAAGCAAAAGGCCGGTCATATTTGTCGCTTTCGGTAGCCCGAACACCACGAAATACATAGGCGTAGGAGAAACGCTAACGTAGGAGAAACGCGACTGTTGATTGTATGAATGAAAACGAAACAAAAATCACGTGCCATATGAATACCGAAAACTTCGGACACGCGCAAACTCGATTTGATTCGCAACTTTTATTTGCTTGAAGCTCATGGTGGTACTATTGAACAGATGATACAGTGAATTGTGGCTGGTGGTCCTAATATTTTCATGGAACAATAGATTAGAAAGCTCCTATGCATTCCTGCCTCAATCCAGCAATTAGTATGGCTTCCTTCCGGTTGTTTCGTTATATGACACAAAGCACTTTAAAAGAGGCATCCAAATTATCGACTCGGTCTCTTCTTCATCTGCATCAAAGTCCACCCGACCAGCAACTTGAGTCTCTGGCCCCGATTTTTTCGCTATAACGGGAGAACCGTAAATAGGATTGGATTCTATCAATTCTCTCCGAGATTGAACCCATGACATTATTAATGACATTACTCATCGGATCTCTGCCGTCTCAGAAGCTTCGTACGTACGGTACGTATCGTACCCCTTTACTCAAGGTTCACGCTCAGCGGTTCCCAGAACTTTGCGCGACAAATATTTTGTCGTACTACCGAGGCGAACCGGGGAGCGCAGTACTATTCGCTCCGCATATCCACCTCAGGAAGTGAGAGATGCGGAGGAGATTGGTGGATAAGTAGCGACGCACGCCTCATTTCGAACGTGAATCTGCTTCGTAAAAAGATAACGTGGGGACATGATCGGGAGAAGGGTGGGAGAAGCCTGGGGCTTCTTCCTGAGATTCTTCCTGGATTCCATTTGTGATGCAAGAATGACGAGTGACTTCAGAAGGGGTTTCCTCTGTGGTGGTCCAAAGAACGGTGAGTAAGGTCCAATACCTTTGCAATGGCTTGTCGAAGAACGATTCGACATCACAGTGACATCACTACAGGTAGTCAACCATACATCCGCATTTGTGAGAGCAAAGTTAAGATGGTCTTCGCTGAAAACTGGATCACTGAGCCCACGGCCTCTCGGCATGATCCTTCTGTATCTGGGATCTATCGGATTCTTATGCAACCGAGATGCCCTATTGTCCGCTTTATTCTGCGAGCGGATCCTCAGTATTGGGACACTGCAGCCAAATGGATTATCGCTTTGTAGGATCAATCAACGCTCTACGAACACAGGCCTCATACTTCGTTCGACGATCTTTTTCTCCACTTCGACTTCGTCAACTCATTCAAAGCAAGACTACTTTAGGAATATCAAATCATCCTCGTCTTCTTGATTGAACACCTGGATTCTATCTTTATACCTAGCGGTCCGAGTCTTTTGACTCCAAGTTCAAGGTTATACTTACCTACTCCCGAGGGTCCCGACTCTATAGGCAATTCGCAGGCTGCCTTAACGCATTTGGTTCGTACGACATACAATGTCAGGGAGCAATAGACTTCCAACAAATGGTAGAAATTCTTCGTTTACCAAATTACCTCAAAAGAGGAACTCCAAGTCCATACGTTCGACGAGATACGTAAGTCTTCGTTTTACCATTCATATCTCATTGGTTCCATCGAATTGAGGTAAGTATAGATAGCCCTTTATCAAGGCGAAGCTTTGGAAGGAGGTGGCGTTTGATAGATCCTGCATTGAACTTCGCCGTATGTATATAAAGCGGCATTGCCGGTTAGGGGTGATAGAACTCTGAACAACGCCGCCCAAAGAGTACTGTAGCCCTATCTTAAGTCCGCGAGACTCCTTACGCTATTTGGTGTTCATTTTATTCCACTCCATCAGATTATTTGGGTAATCTATGCTGGATAGCAATGACGAGAGAAATATAGACGTAAGTAATTTAGGGGGACGAATTGAAGACCGCGTCTAATTACTACCAACGACAAGTTGAAACTTGCGTTTTGTCTACTGTACATTGGGAGAATAACCCTCTGGTCGTCCAATCATCTCTTGCCTGGCTTCAGAACCTAATTCAATAATTGAGAAAAATACGTCTATCATAATTCATTGCTCGTTTCTCTTCTTTTCTTCCAGCACCCCCTCGTCAACAATACTCGGGGCAGACGAGCCCTCGCTTCCAACCACGCCCTCTTTTCTTTTCTCCCCATCCTCTTCTGTAATGCCCAGAATCGCGTCTGCCTCGGGCGTCCCAGCGAGCGGGACGTCTTTCCTCAGAGACACTTTCACGGGTGAAACACCTTCGTTGTATGCCAGCGCGAAAACGACGTCCATGTCTTCAAGCGAGCGGCCAGCCGTCTCGGGGAAGAAGAAATAACATATGGGAACGATGCAAGCGTTGAAGGCTGCGAAGATGATGTACGTTCCCCATTTTATATTCGCAAACGCCGGGGAAGTGATCATCACAACCATGAACTATGACGTAAGAAACTAATTTTAAGTCTTCATCTCCAACTTCAGGAGTAACGAACTTACATTGAAGGTCCAGTTGCTAGCTGTGCTGAGAGCGTTCGCTTGTGCGCGCACGCTCAAGTTGACAATCTCCGCGGAGTAGAGCCATGACATCCCGAGCCATCCAATCGCAAAGAACGTATTATACACGAACAAGAAGACAGCCGATACAATCTGGGCTGTCGAGTTGTCGATCGCTCCCAGAATCGCAAGCAGGACCATCGAGCTACCCATGCCTGCCGCACCGAAAATCATCAACTTGCGCCTCCCGACTCGTTCGACGACGAATATCGCGACGAGGGACGCGAGGAACATCTCCGTGCCATTGCAGGCTGCGACGATTCGAGACGTCACTTCGTTCATGCCTAAACGTTCAAACAACAGCGTCGCGTAGTAGATGATCAAGTTGCATCCAGATATTTGCTGGAACATCTGGCTCAGTACGCCAAGGGACATTCGACGGAAGTTCTGACTACGTCCGCCTGTGAACACCTCGCTAAGACCGCGACTAGCAAATTGATCCTCCATCTTGACTGCTTCATGGATACCGATATACGTACGCTGCACATTTGTATTCGAGATTGGCTTGTCTTCGAGAGCGGAGATAACAGAAAGAGCTTGTGTGTGCTTCCCCTTCCTCATAAGCCACCGAGGTGATTCGGGAAGGAAACACACTCCGATGATCATCAAGAGGGCCAGTAGGATTTGGAAGGAAATCGGTACGCGCCATGATGCTGAGGAGGTCTTGAACCAGAAGCTAAAGCAAAACATGGTCAGCTTATTTCGGTATGTAACGGCTTCAGCGAAGCAGCTGAAACGCACAATGCAATGTCGATCCAATACGAGATCATGATTCCAAAGGTGATAAGAGAACCTTCTAGCATGATGAGAGCACCCCGCCTTTCCGCTGAACTCAGCTCAGCGTGCCATGAAGGGACAGTAGAAGTCTATGAGCGCGTTTAATCAATATGCGGAACAAGAGGGAAAGCGAACGAATACAAACGTTCAGTCCGTTTCCAATACCAGTGATAATTCGAGCAACGACGAGCATAGCATAAGACATTGACGCTGTTTGAAGAGCCGCGCCAATGATCATGATACTTCCGCCAACCATGATCGTCCTTCGTCGGCCGAGCTTATCTCCTACCCAAAGGTTAGACAGAGCGCCCACGAGACATCCGAGTTCCTATAGTACGACGTCTAGATTACTCCCGGAGAAGAGAAGACAGAAGACATACATAAACAGCGACGACGAAAGATTGCAGTGTAGCATGATTACTAGGGTGCGAGCTATCAATGACTACCTGCGGAAACCTGTCTTCGAATGTTTGGAGAGTCAGCAAGGCAGACATAACGCCTTGATCATATCTAACATTCGATGATATAGTCAATGCGAGATTTGGATAAAGTAGAATATGAAGCTCACCCAAATAACGTGAAGCCCGTTCCAGCGATGAAGGCAAGCGCGAAGGTGAGGGTCTTGCCTCTAAAGTGTGGCCGATACTCCTCGACCTTCTGGTCCAGTTCAGACTCAGACATACCGGTCAGGTTTTCGATATGTCTGAGCGAGTGCTTCTCATCGATCGTAACATTATCGTCGACCGTGTTGACCGTCTCTGCTCGTCCCATTTTGCTCGACTTGATATTGTCTTCTGCACTTCCCGCGAATCAAGAGAACAGATGGAGTGGAGACGATAAGAAGTCAGGAAAGTCAAAGCACGGGCGTCCGTATCTTTAAGAAGAAAAGCTCCTCTCTTTATATATGCCGGGATGGAACTGCAATTAGTGCGTGCCCTGTAACTCTCGGAAAGTATTACCCCGAAAGTGCCCTCTCTTTCCAGCTCCATGCTGCTTTGTTGACCGGAACAACCGTGGTGCATTGGCTCAAACTAGTAAAAGCATCCAGTGACCCGCTCTGTCTGTGCTTCTTCAATACATCTTGCTCCTCATCAAATGACCCTTTCTTCATGTGATATTCCTTTCAATACCAGACAGACATGTCCTATTTTCCAGTAATAACTGAGCGACCTTCAGATAGTGTTCGAGAGAACTGAGCAAGCAAATAACGATCTGCGAGAAGGTGAGCGACGGAGATCAAAGGATTAGCGTAAAACGATTGGAGCAGACTTTCTACCCTATTTTAGCCATGTAATAATTTTACTTCCTCGTCGGATACGCCGGTCCGGAGGCCGCCTTGTAGCATCCGAGGTCCCGTGACTTGAATCAATACTTTTGAAGTTAGGACTTTTTTTTCTTTCCTAACCCTACGCACCTCATTCTCCTTCATCCTGTAATGTCAGGAGCTCCTGTGCGATTTCTTTAACATCACCTCAAAAGTATGCACGATAAGAAGTAACTTTTGCGGCGTATTGCATCGAATCAAAGATTGGTTATCTTTGGAGCCATCACCGACAACCCGGGCTTCTTTTTCATAATCGCTTGCGCGAATTCTCAACCGGGTGCCTTCTGCCCCACAAATTGCCACAACAATGCACGATGCCGAGACGAGCCGCTCACCCTCGAAATCCCATTTGCTTTACCCCAAGCGGACACGATTTGAAGCATGGCTATAAAGTGATTTCAAGCTGGTTTTATACACGCTGTTAGTCGTTCAGTCGTTCAGTCGTTCGATTCAAGTTCTCATACTGATCTAGACCTCTGACCTCCTGAATCTCGAGTCAAATGACCCATTCAACTCAACTGGAGATCTTCTTCCGTCAAGACCGCGAGGCGTTCCGCGAGAGATAGAGTTTGAGTCACCGCACCCACCGGCGCACCTCATCTTTGCGTTATCGCGCAAGTCATCAAACACGCATGATGGGTTCTCCCATTATCCGAGTCCTCTGGTGAGTCATCATATCACCCCCTTTTCATTAGCTCGCCGATTCATGTGTTGCAACTCCACAGTTCATGAAACTGAAGAAATTTTCGAGTGACTTTGATGTTTGAGCTCAATTGTACGTCAACTGCTGAATCAAGGAGTTCGACTCGCTTCTCCGTCCCGTATCGATACTGTAGTCGGATCCTTTCCTGACTGTAGATGATCATTACCGCTATCAACTACCTGCGAATGTATTCTTATACATTCTCTACATCAACTTCGTTGTGTTCTCCGTCTCTCATGAACGCTCTGGATCCTTGACTCGGGTCACGTTTTCTATTCTATGCAATCCTATCCAGGAACGCGGAGAATCTATTCACAGCAGCAAGTCTTAAACATTGCAAGTCGTGGAGAGTCGTAATTTCAGAACCAAGAACGTTCTCTACTCGACTTTGAACCTCCCCGCATCCTCATGCGTCACGCCCCATCCTTGCATGATGAAGAATATCCACCTCAGGCGGCTTGGGCGGAAAAGGTGGAAGGTCAGGAACCAGATCGCTAGAGTGCAGAATTGAAATCGGTCAGCAAATGCATATTCCGGGTGATTCAAACGGCAGATACGCACTGAGCTCCGCGTATGTGAAGAACCCGAGCGCGCCTCCTGGCGCACCGCGCTTGATGAAACGAAGGACGTCAACCCAGAGCTTCATGTCATCCGCAGCCGGTCGAGCGTCCTTATCGAGCAAGAACGTCAAAAGGATGCGGGTATCTAATAACCAACTGTGAGTGGAACGGCATGACAACGACCTCCAGAATGTTACTCACAGATTCCGATATGGCTAAAGGTAGGTCAAAATTAACATGTCTTCATGAAGCAGCAAGACTCAGACTCACAAATGCCCTACGGTCCCAAGAGCGTTCATGTATGCGGCATTCGTCAAAAGCACCGACCAATCCTCAGTCGAGAATGTTTGTAAATACAAATTCGGTCTCTGTTACATATTATGAGTGAAATCAGTCTTTTCAATCCTCGCGAAGGACTCACATCGTATCCGGGAGGGAACAAATCTTCCGGCAAGAAATCAGTGCTAGGACGTTTGAATCCTGTCGCTAGGATCACAATATTCGCGTCGAATTCGACTTCCTTGTAGCTTCCGTGGTACTTGCAGACGACACCCTTCGGCGTGAGACGTTCCGTTGAGCAACGAATATAATCCACTTTGCCCTCTCGAATATAATCAAGGATCACATCGTTCACAACCTTTTTGTGAGTTAGAGTCAAATTGTATGAAGAGAGGAGAGTAGCAACAGACCGGAGTGCCCGCGAAGAGACCTTTGTTCTGCGGTGCGACCGCGGGTGCGAGGTCTCCATAATGGAACTTGCGGAGAAGTGCCTCAACAACGAAGCTCAGCGGCATTTCTCGTCCGTAGGGCTGCATTGAGAGCAGCGTATCGAATACGACATTACGCGGGATGATCCATTTGTCGTCTCTGAGCGCAAACCAACTGTCAGCACATGCTCATAGGCAATTGCTGGTATAGAACACCGACCTTGCGAGCAGCAGGACCTTGCCTGCGCCCTTCTCGACTGCCCATTCAGCTGCTTCTACGGCTGATGCGCCAGATCCTACGATCGCAACCGTCTTGCCCTTAATGTTAAGAGGCTTGGGACCTTCGGAGTCCTTTCCTTTGTCCCTGTCTGTGTCCTCGTCCAATGAATCCGTAGAAGCTTTGACTTTATCTGCATAGCTGACTCCTTGTTCCAGCTGAGCCTCTGTCAAAGCGTCCGTAGAGCCAGTATCTGATCCTTCTCCGCTAGTCTCGCTCTTTTCCTCCTCGTTGTACTGTTGATCGGAACCTTCTGTACCCAACTGATCTAGCTCGCTTGAATGCACGACGCGTCCTCCGGCTCGTTCGAATTCTTCCGTACCATCGAAGTGGACGCGGAGAGGATCACCACATGTCCCGATGGTACAGACCACGGCGTCAAACGGACCGTCCGGTTGATCGCTGCCCGACGTATACACAAGCCACTGGGAACGCGGTAGCGGTTTGTCTGATTCTTTCGAGTTGTCTTCCTTAGATCTAGGCCCTGTTCCCGAGACACGCTCAACTTTGACGACTTCAGTCTACAATACAAATCCTTTGTCAGTGACGCTCATGCTGCTAACGGCGGAGGATACTACCTTGAGCTTCGAGCGACCGTCAAGTTTATATTCTTTCCATATCGTCTAATTTCTTCAGAAAAAAGCGCGGTGTGTCAATATCATTCCCAGTTCCCAAAAGCAGTTTGCTCAACCGAAAAAGAGCAGAAAACCCACCTCCGAGGATCTCGTCGCGCTTCGGGAAGCCTTCGCGCCAGAAGATAGCGGGATGGAAACGATATATGAGGGAGTTGATCTGCAGTCCCGAAGTAGAGTTTACATGGGACCAAATCCCACCGACGGATTCGTTTTCTATTCGTACGCGCGGGGATAAGCGGTGAGAGGACATATGAAGATAGAAAGGGTCCTACTGTCGTATAACGTAACGTCAAAATTGTGCGCGATACAGTGTCTGAAGGAGTAAGTCATCAGCTTGTAAATAGGAAGGAATTCACGCAGGACGCACGCTGCTGTGGAGACACCTGTGAGACCAGCGCCTATGACTGCTATCCGACCGAACGGTTCCACAGACGGCTGTTGTTGCGACTTGGGAGTAGGCTGCTCGAGAATTAACATTGATTCAGAATATAAAGATATCGAACGAAGTGACACGACTGACTGGCTTGAAGAGAAAAATGATGAACAGCTGAACGAGCTGGTAGACGAGGTCGAAGAAGAAAATGATTATGCGGGAAGGCAGGCTACGGATGTTGGGCCATCTGAGGCGGAGGGGGATGTTCAGCTGGAGCGTAGAGACTGGTTCGTGAGCCATGTTGGTGTTGACCGGCGTTTGTCGTTGAGTTGAAGTGACTTATAATATTAATATATGTCGAAAACATGACGTCACGCGTAGATAATGTAGCGCCGATCCGATCACAATACCGTGTAACACATTGGCCACACACTGGGCAAAAACTCATTTCCGAACCGTGAAAATGTTACCCAGAGTGGAAAAAGGGCCAATCAGCTCACCCGTTCCGATCAAAATTTCTAAGGGCTCTGAATGAGTTTATTTTGCCCGGTGTAATGATATACATGTACAGTCATGGACCGGTCCTTGCACCATCACCAGTCCTTGCACCACCCCACCGAGTATGTAGCACATTTACCTTTTCAATGTCATAAACACATTAGACATGTACCTATCATCATGTTGTTGCATGCAGCAGAAAAATAATCAAATGAATTGATGGAGTTTTCATCATTGAGTTACAGCATAAATTATCTAGAATGTGTACTTTTCAGTCCTTGTCAGAATTTTGTTGCACAGATATAAATGCTTTCACTGGCCACATTCACAAAATAAAATCTAATATACATTCATCATTGCCAATTTATCCTTCATGTAAAATTTCATGCGGTTCTGTTGAGGCTTGGTTGCGTAAAAAATCAAAAATTCTCCTTATCCTCCTGGAGAGCCGAGTTGAGATCTCACGTGATTTTCCCTGTCCACATCTGGTTGACTCGACTTCGGTATCCTGAATATATGAGTAATGTAATGAAATTCCAATTGAATGACAAGATATACATTGGTCTCAAATAATCACACCCATTTTATGAGAATATACAAATATCTGAGCCCCATTACAGGTGGAATGTAGTTATATGCATCATGGGAATATACTGGTGCAAGGAATATTAATGGGAATGGTGCAGGTCAATTTTGAGCTCTGGCAATGATCTCTTCATAACAATCTTTCCACACAATCAATCACCTCCAAATTTTGTAAGAAGGTGCAAAAGTGAATCATATTTTCATGTATATTTTTCTTTCAAAGAAAAATTTCGTAAATAAGGTGTAAAAGGCAATTTAAAACGTACTGGTGCAGGAACCGGTCCAAGACTGTATATATTGTATATGATATGCTGAGGGAAAACTTTTGCATGATGCGTGGACATGGACTGCTCATTGAACAGGACCCCTCTTGCAATGCACGATCGTGTCTATCCATGTTAAGCAAGCGTTATTACACTAGTAGCCCGGGGTTTTAGGGATTCCAGAAGTCACAATAGATCGATGTTGCGTTGCCTTACGGAAATATTTCCGCGCCCGTCCACTTATTCTCTCGGATTTGTCTTCGTCTAACGAGATTCTCAAATCATAACCAACAATCAGAATCCTTTATTTTTTCCTCTAAGCACTCCCTTGACAAGTGAACGGACCCAGAAGAAAAAAAGGTGAGAAACAAATGAACATGTTACGGTTTGTTTTAGTGAGTCGGCTGTAAGGCGTAGTCATTATGTATCGCAGAGTAAATACAAGACATGAACGAGTCACCCGGAAGAGGTGGTGACGGTCATTAGGTAGAGGGTCGTAAGTCAGTCAGGGGAAAACAAGATAAGAGGAGAAAGGCGAGGGCAAGAAAGGCAAGAAGGGTCGAGAAAGGATGGAAGGGTGAAAAGGGAGACGAATGAAATAATGTATCAATCAAATACACAAAATGCCAGGAGGGGTCGGATGTGTACAGCTACTATTAGATGTAGAATGAACAACGGGAGTGTGAATGGCCGAAAAAAAGGGGAGAAGGGCAAAAAAGACATCAAGATGAGAACGAAGTTCTGAAGCTGAAAACCCAGAAAACCAAAAACTGAAAACAAGGGGCTTTCGAAAGAGGTGCTGTTAACTAGGTGGAGGATGAACGAGTAGGATAATACAGATAGAGATCCACAAGATATTAAGTAAGTGATGATGGCAAGAAACAGAAACAGTATTAGGCTGTGGGTTCGGAGGTCCGTCTTAGGTACGTACGTACGTCGTTCGTCTCGGAATCGTGAAGGGCGAGAAGAGTAGAGGGAAGATGGGAATAATGAACAATGGGCAATGGACATTAACATGAAACACGTAGAGCACATTGACAAGAGAAACAGATGTTTGGTTCGTTTCGATTTTACTTCGGTTCGTCGGTCATCGTCAAGGAACTCCAAGAGGAGCGAGCTACTCAAACATCCCTCCCGGGGGACCTACGCAGGGCGGAACTCACTCGCCTCCCTCCCCTGCACATGCCTCGGCTCGTAGCTGATCGTCCCATAACTCGACCCGGGGGCGTGTGCGGTAGCGTTATCAGAGGACGACCCGCCCTCCTGCGTCGTCGGCTGCGTGATGAACGACTCATGCGCAGAGCTGATGAAAGGCTGCCCGCTGTGCTGCAGTGTGCGAGGGGAGGTTGAGGAGATCGGGACTGGGAGAGTGGAGGGCCCCGCTGTGCTCGTTGTTGGTCCAGGCGCGGGTGCGGATGGGAAGGAGGAAGGAAGGACGGTTTGGGTTGTTTGTTGGGAATGGGAGGACGGCGCGAGGCTTGGGGGGTGCGAATGCGATTCGCGGAGTGTTCGTGCTGGATCTGCTGGTGCAACTGCTGCTACAGGTGCAGGTGCGGGTGTGCCTTGCCTCGACGCGCGTTTCGAAGTCGAAATCGGACTCTGCCCGCGCTGGGGAGAATGTCCATTCATCCCTGTCCCCGCCCCCGTCCCTGCCACTATCCTCGAGCCTCTCCTCTCCCCCTCACTCCCCGACTCGACTCTCAGCCTGATCGGCTGCCCGAACGTGTAGTCCTCCGGGTTCGTAGAATGCTGCGTCGGGGAGACTACGTTCGACGAGGTCGACGCGGAGAACGATCCGGTGCGCCCTGATTCGCCTGATTGACGGTGCACGGAGGGTACTTCCGATAGACGGGCGAGGGAACTTGCCCGGGAGCGGATACCGCCCATCTCGAAGCTGATGTTCGACCGGCTCGCTGCTGCGAACCCTTGAACGAACGACTGCGCGCGCGAGCGCGCCTGGATGGAGATACTCCTCGACCGCGCAGACGCGCCTTGCGAACCTGAACCCGAGTTGCTCCCGCTGAGAGAGATGGAGCGCGAGTTACGGCTGCTGTGGCTGTGACTGTTGCTCATGGACGACGCGGAGCTGTGTCGGCTCCTCCGCGAGTGCGGGATTCCGAGGTTGATGTTGGAGAGGGAGATGTTGCTCCGGCTGCGCAGCCCGCCGACTGAGGAGCGGGGGGACGGCCCGCCTGAGAGGAGGCCGACGCTGTCCTCCCGCTCGGCTTCTTCCTGACTCCCATCCGCCTCTGGGTCGGTGAGCATGCCAAACTCAGCTGCACCTCCTGCACCTGCACGTTCCTCCCCCTCTTCCTCCTCCTCCTCCTCCTCGCCGCTGCTGTTCTCATACTGCGGGTGCGGACTGAGGTTGAGCGCAGGCGACGCCGGTGTGCTCCCGCTCAGCGTCCTCGAGCGGTCCCGCACACCCGCGAAGGCAGCCGGGATCGCCGAGACGGGTACAGGGGCAGGCTCGCGCGCTGGCGCCGATTCTTATGCGCAGCGCGCGGGGGCATGGGGATGGGACTCTGCTCCCTCAGCGCGCCGCCGCTGAGGATCCCGCCGAGCCGCCCGCTGATGGGTGAGCCGTAGCTCGAGCTCTCGGTCGTCCCGACGTCCCGGGGGCTGACGGGCGACTGCGCGGTGCTCGCTTCGGCGCCGCTCTGGCTCTGGCCTTGACTCCAGGGGCTGTCTGAGTGCTGGCTCACGCGCCTGTCGGAGGAGCTTGCTGTTCGGGAGGGCTGGGATGGTTGGCTCGCGCCGTACGACGCCGAGCTCGTCTTGTCGGAGGTGCTCCGCGATTGATGTGTCCCTGCGGACGACCGCCCTCCTCTCGAGCGCCTTGAAATGTGACGGAATTGGAAGGGAAACCGGCTCGGGATTTGCTGGCCCAGGCTGCTCATCGACGCGGAGTTCCGACCGGACGAAGGCTCTTCGATGCTCAAACCAAACTCGTCGTACCCTTCTTCGTTATCATAATCATCCTCCTCCTCTCTTCTTCTACCTCGACTCCCTCTGCTTCCTCTTCCTCTCCTGTACCTTCATGTTCGGTACCCTCTCTATCACTATGCTTGCTCGTTCTCGGACTGGGAGGGAACGGGATCCTTTCCTGGGAAGGGAGGCCAGCATCTTGTGAGCCCTGACGGGCAGGGTACGTCGTGAACGGATACGGCTTCATGTTTGAAGGCGGACGTTCCCCGCTCGATCTACTCGAGCTCTCCTTTGTACCGGGCTGAGGTGAGCTAACAGTGATCTCCCGGATCCTACCCTCCTCCAACAGCTCTCTCCTCATCTCCGGCGGCGTGCTGAACAGCTCCTCATGTAACATCCCTCGTCGAGCAGGGGTAGGAACAGTCGGCAACCCAGCAGCGGCAAGCACCCTATCCAGTACAGCATTCTCCTCATCCTCATCCATCCCTCCTCCCACTCTCTGTACAGAAGACTTCTCACCACCAGACACGTCCCGCGCCTTCTCCGCAGCGCGCCTCGACAAGGGAGGGAGGAACAAGCACAGATCATACGCGTCGTATATCCGTATGCGCGTGCACTCCCGCCAGGACCACATCGCCATCACGCCGTGCGCGTCCTCGAACTGCTCTTCGTCCACCGCCATCATCATGCTAACGCGTCCGCCGCGCTCGTCGTACCCGACCCTCTCCTCCGGCTCCTCCCACCTGAAGCGCGGGCCGCACACGCCCGCGCAGAGCTGTCCGCTCATCCACCACAGGCCGACCCAGCTGGTTAGGAGGACTAGCACGCGCCAGGCTGCCCAGGCGACGTTTGCGAGCAGCACGACGCGCGCGTAACCGGATAACGAGCCGTCTGCGCGGAAGAACGTCCGGTCGCGCTTCATCAGACCTAAAGCCGCTAGCGCCCGATCCTCCGGCGGTGCAGACGAGAAGGCTAAGAGGATCGCGACGCACAGCGCTGCGCGCGGGAGGAGCAGGGCGACGGTGGGCAGGTTCTGCCCGTAGAAGAAGCACGTCTCCGCGAACCAGTCCCCCCACGACGCGAGGGACGACATCGGCTCGATGGACGGGTTGCGTATCGAGCTGGGCGGGATGATGGGCACGTTCTCTTTCACCTCCGCCGCCGCCATCGGACTCGCCGGCTCCCTCTCCTGCTGCTGCGAGTCCCGGGGCTCCGCGGCGGACATGACGCTCGGCGTCACCGCGCGCGAGGGGATCGTGCTTCCAGAGGACGAGGAGCCGCAGGCTCGGAGGATACGAGGGAGCGGGAGGTGGGGGCGCGCGGAGGCGCGGATGTACTGGAAGAAGCAGAAGTTGGCGTAGGATGTCATGCAGACGAGGTTGAATGCTGGTGCGGAGAGGTACAGCGGGACCATGAGAGGGCGTTCTGCGGTGAAGACATGGTAAGTCAGTTGTTGCAATTAATAAATTAATAAATAATAAATAAATAAATAGAGCACGCTGGGAGCTTCGCGAAGGGATCGACGAAGGACAGACAGGAGTAAGTTAGCAATAGCAATAGCCTCAGCTCAGATCGAAACAAAATGAAAAGCACGCGAACAGAAGGAAAATATAGAATAAGGATATCTTTAGAAAAAATACCGCATATACACAAAATTATAAGGAAATTCTACCATAAAGACACTGAAGAAGGGAATGGAACACGCACTGCATCGCCAACGTCTCCACCAGGAGTACACGATTTCGTACAGGATGACGACGCCGACTATCCATATGAGCCAGCAGACGCCGTATGCGGACGCACCGAGAGCCCAGTTCCTGCTCGAGCTCGAGTTCGAGTTGTCAGAGGCTGCGGAGGGCGGCGTCGCAGGTGTAGGATGCAGGGCCAGCCTGTGGTACCAGCAAACTTAGAATTCATGTAGAGAAAAGGAAAAGATGTGTACGCACTGAACGAGACAATAAATAGCGTTCAGATCGAGGTAGGACTGCAGGACGACGAGGCCGTACACCCAGACGGGCCACAAGATAAACTGGAGTCGTCTCCATGCGCTCGGGGGCGCGAGGAACCCGAGATCGAGACCTGGAGCGCGGAAGCGCGGGCGGAGAGACGCGAGAGGTGTCGAGGGGAACTGGGAAGCAGCGGTCATACCTGGTGTCGGTAGGTAGGCACGCATATGCGGAGGGACGGAGGCGCGTTGCGGAGCGGTGAAGGGGGCGTCGGCGGACGGGGAGGGAGCACCTAGTCCACCGGGGAAGGGAGAGGGCGCGACGACCGTCGGAGTGAGCGGCGTCGACATCGTCCCGCGCCACCACGGCTTCGGGCCCGAACCGTGTACATGCCCCGCACGTCCCTCCTTCCGCGAGCGAACAGCCATCTGCGACGCGCCGCCCGACGCACGACGCGAGTGCCGGGAGGGCGCGTGTCGGCGGGAGTAGCTCCCCGCGGCCTGCGTCACTTCGGAGATGATGCGCACGGAGCGGGGCGTCTGGCGCCTCCCGATCCCCACGCGCTCCTCCGTGCCCTCGCTCTCCGCGAGCGCGGGGTCGAGCTCGTACTCCCCGATGTCGACGTACTCCCCGCTCTCGCCGGTGTAGCCCGTGTACCCCGTGTCGTAGCTGGGCGTCAGCCTGTGCGCGCCGGGGGCCTGGGGCCGGCTGCCCTGGCTCACGCCGCGGGACGTCCCGACGTTGGACGCGACGCGCGGGATGGGCGAGCTGCCGTGTCCCCTCTCGGAGGGGACTGTCGACGCTGGTGCTGGCGGCGGTGGGCGTCGCGGGAGCCAGGACGGATACCAGTCGTCGCGCGAGGATGCCTGGCGGACGTGTGGAGGCGGTGTCACACCTGGCGTCGGTGGAATCGGGTGCGAGGGACGTCGCCTTGACGCGCTGCGTGCACGACGAGCTGCTCCTGCTGTTGCTGCTGTTGCAGGCGCATCGGATGAAGGACGCGAATTTGCCTCCGAGCCGGAGGGCGTTTGTACGACCTCGTAGCTGTCCGATATCTCGTTATTTGCTTCCGCACCCGAGCTCGGGGATGTCGGAGATGTTGGAGATGAGGAGGCGCGCGACTTGCGGAACATGTCCCTTCAATGTCATGCACCGGTGAGAGTTAGCGACGAGAGATAGAGTTTATTAGTGTATTTTTTTTCCCTGTTGAGATTCGATGGTTTGTTTTGATATGGGTTTTCTTTATTGTGAACCACGAGCACAGTCGCGGAGAAACGGGAGCCGGACGGAAGCAACGGAACGGCTGCAAAAAGTAAAAACAACAACGACGATTGTCAACGCGAAGTGAACAAAGGGCTAGTCGTCGCGTATGTCAAAGGCAGGGAGTATACGGAGCACAGCTCGCGGATGCAGGACACGGTAGGAGATGAGAGGCAGAGAGGAGGCCAGCTTTGCGGGGTGATGTTGATGATGATAACCTGGAGGATAAGGACATCAGGAGCAGGACGAGGACGAGACGAGGATGGGATGAGAGCTGAGCTGAGCTGAGCTGGGCTGAGCTGAGCCGTGTGTATGACGAAAAGGAACTCACTGGACTGGAGAAAGTGAACGCGTCTGCCTCGTGCAGGCCTATCTTCAGCCTCAGACCGTGTAGCTGCACACGAGTCTGCCGCGTGTTTTTAGCTTTAAGGAGAGGGGGGAACAGACGCAGCTCAACGCGACGGTAAAGAAAAAGAAAAACGAACGAGCGAGCCGAATGAAGAATAATCAGAATATTCTGTGATTTACTATGCACAGCTTAGCCTAATAGCTTCCATTCATTTATGGTAAGGCACTCAATATAATCCACAGCCTATCGTATGTAAAGAGCGACAAGGTGAAAGGACAGGACAGGACAGGACAGTGCCATTCGATTCTATTTTATACCCGCATATGGATCTGCACTGTTCCTGCGCAACGTCTAGGGCTAGGAGGTCGTCATATCTACCCGATAAATAAACACAAGAAATCAAAGTATATTCATCTTCGTGGGTCCTCTCAGGGTCAAAGTCGTTTGATCTGCGTCGATCCCGCTTTTGGATAGGGGATAACATCCCTGTCCTCTTAACTTATTTCCTGGTCTTCGGCCTAATTATCCCTCTGCCATACTGGCTGCGAGGTATTCTACCGCCTTTTCTCCAACGTTTGCGTTATGCTGAATCATTGTAATATATACACTAGAAGGTAACAACACCCTTTGACTCGTCTTCTCGTTCTTCATAGCACGTTCTACGTTCACCGGCGGCCCTTCTCGCTCGGCAGCTTTATCGTCGGTCGCGATGAAGCGGCTTCAACTTGATACGGAAAGAATTTCTCCGCGGCAAGGCGGTGCGTTGCGGTGAGCTTGGGAGGGTGAGGATTTGGTTGTCTGGTTGACGAACGCGCAGGCAGGCAGGCTTGGAGGAAGTATCATATACTTCTTCAGTGACGAGCGAAAAAGAATCAGCAGGTCCATGCGATGTTATCAGTCCACTAATTACAGAAGTAGAGCAGAGCGCCTTTTTGCATAAGTCCAGAGATTTTCATGAAAGTCCACGTAGACTTCGACTTTGTACGAACGAATCACCTTCGCTTCTTTATTTACTTATTTATTTTTATTATTCCTGATGCACATGATTCGTGACTTTAGGCTGGCGTCGATTCAGGCCGAGGACTTCCATCCCCGCGCGTGCAAACCCCCGTGCGTACGCAAAGGCCACAGCGTTAATCCCACAGACACTCCCCGCAAGGCGTTTGATGCAGGAGAGCGGAGGGGCGAGGAAAGGGAGCATGAGGTGCAAGATTTCCTGCGAGCGAGCAGTTAGTCTATGCAGTAAGGATGGAGCGAAGTATGTACGGACTTCAGGTTGGTAGTAATCTTCTTGTTGGGCTATGTAATACTTCCCGTCTTCGTCGTTCTTTCTCAGAGTCACCTTTACGAGGAGCCTGTGCATACGTCTGTAAGAATGATACTTCGAGGAAAGTGAGGACTGACCGAGCTGCTCTAGCACTGAATGGACTCAGGAAGATGTGGAAGCTTTGGACGACGTTCAGGTAGGCTACTGCTTGTGATTCGTCGTACACTTGTCAAGGCAGATTGTTCAGTAAGCGAGTGATGCGTGCGCATGGCTCAGAAACGTACCGAAGGACTCGACTTCCAGGCTAATATCCGGGCTCATGTCCCGATACCACCTACATTCATCCGCTCGCGTCAAACCAATATCAACGAAACGGAATACAACACGCACTCGTAAATACCAGCGATCTCATCTCTGCTACCCGGTCCAGGACGCACAGAACACAGAGGATGCAAGAACCCCGCGTCCGGAGTGAAGTACCTGTTTATAGCTGCACGCTGCTCCGAGACGGATTTAGCGAGACAGAGGGATTTGACGACGGAGACGATTTCGTTGCGCGGGTCGTTCATGACGAATTTGTCGTTGTCGTCGTCCGCGCCAGAGTGATATTTATCTTGTGCGGAGGACTGTGGCGGAGGATGGGGTTGCTAATGAGGCTATGACGCAGTCCTATTATCGGGTCGGAGATTGATGCATGGCACGCACGTGGTTGTCTAATCTAATCTCTCCGACAATGTATATCTTTTGGACTGAGGCCGGAATGTATGTAGACGTGAAATGGCATGTCGGCGTTCGTACATTAGTCGCGTACGTATCTCCATTGTACGTAGTCGTGTAAAGAAATCAATTCCGAGGAAATGAAGAGAGATTGTTTAGCTCGACTCGTTGGATTGATAGAATCCTTCAAATACGGATATAAAAGAGGAGCTTTGCGACTAGGAAAGACGCAGTGTGTACGAGTATCCAGTATCATCCATCGTCCGAGACCCAGAAGTGATGGAAGGAGGTTGTGAACGAGCGTGTTGAACTGAACTCTGCCGGCACCGCGAATTCGGGATTTCCAGACCCGTCGATCACACGTGATGCTCATCCAAGTCCAGAATCTTCGTTCACTGCACTCAATTCACTTCTATCATACCGAATTCAAAAGCATGTCGCAGAACACACAACGTCCGGTGGTCTTCTTCGACATCCATGTCGGCGAGACACCCGCTGGGAGGATGAAGATGGAGTTGTTCAGCGATATCGTGCCAAAGTCGGTGCTGGCATCTCGTGTTGTTTTTACGATACTGACGCGTGCGCGGTTGCTATGTTTCGTAGGACGGCGGAGAATTTCAGGCAGTTGTGTACTGGAGAGTATAGGTATGTAGGAAATAGGGTGGGATTCGGATTCGGCTTGTTTTAATTTGGTGCGTTTGGAAAGGGTGAACTCGAGACCGCAAGGGTACAAAGGGTCGATATTCCATCGGTGAGTCGTGACAGCATCCCGCTCGTGGTAAAGTACATTGAATGTTGCGCACTAGAGTGTAAGTTTGAGTTAAGCACTAGCTAACGCTCTACCCTCATCTTTATTCTGTGCGCTCAAGCGTACCGAGCTTCATGTGTCAAGGTACGTTCCGGCGCTGCTTCACTGGTCTGATCATTGCTGACGACCTGACTTCCGAAGGTGGCGATTTTATTAAAGGCGACGGGACGGGCTCGTTCTCGATCTATGGAGACAAGTTTCCCGTGTGTATCAGTCGTCGTCACCTTCTCTTTGAATCTGGTGTCCTGATGAACGCACATTTGTCAAGCTAGGATGAGAACTTCAAAGTGAAGCATGCCGAGCCTGGGTTATTATCAATGGTATGTTCACTGTTTTGGCCGTCAAGGATACTTGTATTTACGCCGCACAGGCTAATTCTGGGCCTAACACGAACGGATGTCAGGTAAGACTCCGGGTTTCTCGCTGTCTACTGATGGACCTGATTCGGGGATAGTTCTTCATCACGACTGCTAAATGCGACTTCCTGGACGGGAAGCACGTTGTGTTTGGGAAGGTGATCGATGGGATGCTGACATTGCGGAAGATTGAAAATGTCCCGACTGGGCCGAACAACAGGCCCAAGCTGGCTGTGAAGGTTGTTGGTGAGTGCATCGATGTTAGTTTACGAGTGTGTGTGTTGATTGTAGTGATAGAGTGTGGAGAGATGTAGTAGACGTGTAATGTAGTAATATAAGATATTGTCGGAGTCGGACCGATGATAGCATAGATTTGTATGTATATAATGCGACGACACGACACACATCCGTCATTTCAATTCTCTCTTCTCCACTCTCTGCGATATCGCCCGGTGCCGTTGGCGCCATTGGTCTCAGACAAATTCATTCGTTCGTTCGTGCGTTCATTTCGTACATCATATTTTTTTTGTATATATCATGACATGGCTCGTCTCCTCGTTGTCTTGCTCCTCACCTCTGGGACGGAACGATGTCAGGCTCACCCAGGGTCAAGTGCAAAAGTCACAGTCGTTCTGCGCCGCCGACGAGGGCGCCAAGCTCCTCCTCGCTCTCTGGAACCAGATCCGTCTCCGGCGCCTCTCGTGACCTGCTTTCAGCACCGAAATCAGGTGCAACAAAGCGAGTGCGATCGTCAAGGACACGTTTTTCCCTCGACTGCAAAGCTTTGAATCATTACTCGCAGGTACACGGTCATCCTGCTTTTGTCATCTCCCCGCTCGTGCCTCCGCTTTGCGCAAACTCTGATTCTCCCACGTCGATGATGAACTCTGCTACGACTATGATGAATGATAATGATGATATGGTGCCGGAGAACGAGAGACCCCGACGCGCGGTGTCGTCCCCGCAGCTCGTGCGAACGCCGACAACGCGCGCGAGGAGCGACTCGGCGAGCTCGTCGGCTTCGTTGACTGCTACGGAGGAGAATTACGCGCGTGCGCGCGCTTCGGGGAATGCAAGTGTGCGAGGACACGGACACGGACACGGGAATGGGAATGGGAATGTACACGCATATGGACATGGGTATGGATACCCTTCGCACGCGCATTCTTCTTCGTATATGCCGGCGTCGGCGTCGGCGTCGCGCTTCCCGACGGGGGCGTACCCGCCGTTATGGACCTTTACGGCACAGCCTATCGCGCCTACTAGCCCGGACTCGAGCGAGGCTGCTACGAGTCCGAGCGACGATGCCGAAGAGGATGAGGAGGATAGCGATGAGGTAGACCAGGAAGCGGACGATTTGATCTTCGTGTCGCGTGCGAGCTCGTCGACGAGTATGAGTTCGCATGTCCGGAATCGGAGAGGAGGTGGGGGTAGCGCGAAGAGGAGGGGGAGTGAAGGACATGGACATGGTGGACAGCATCAGAATCAGAGGTCCGTTACGACTGCGAGAGGGCAGCCTTGTGCGGGCGAGACGGAGACGGAGCTGGACGAGCTGGTGAGTGTATTCTACATTCTTGCGCATATACTCAGTTCATTCATACCTGATTCTGGATGTAAATACAGCCTATTCGTCTACCTACGTCGCGGAATGTCAAATCAAGACCCGTAGTGCCTCTCCTCGTTGACTTTCTCGTCCCTTTCCTGTTCCAAGTAACGCGCTTTCTGTCGGTCGTCCCTGCTACGTTTGGGATGCTGTATAATTTGTACCTTGTCTTCCGACCGCCCCCTACTGCTACGAATGGTGTGACGATATCGAGTGTGGATTATGTTGTTTGTGCTTTATGGGTACGAATTCAATCCCATTTTATTTGAAAGAGACTGAATTGTGAGCATTAGGCTATTTTGACAGGCTTTCAATGTTTATTCTTGACATCTGGGCTACTATCGCGCTGGAAAGCGTACTACACGACTGTTTCGACGCTTATCCGACTTGTAGCTCTACAGGGTATATGCTGGCCGGCGACGCACTTTACGCTTGTGCTGTTCGACCACACGAAGCGGCCGCTGACATGTTGGGCGCTGATTGGGACGACGACGTGTCTTTCGCGGAGTGTGCAGCTGTGGGTGACGAGCAACCTTTATATGGGGTACTCGACGGCTGCGAATAGTGGGGGAGGGAGGGTGCTCCGTGGCGAAGGCCGAGTAGGGCCGAGGAGATGGGACTGGGGGGATGTGATGGTGAAGTGCGCGTTGCCTGCGGGGTTACTGTATTTTGTGACAGCCTGGGCGATGATATTAAAGCAGGACCCGCTCTTTCATTATAATTATTAATATGGACCCCATTTTTAATTTGTGCATTTCTCCGTTGTGGCGTGGCCGTCTAACCCGACGACGATGAAGTCCGAACTACACGGCGCATAGCATAGTACTAGCTAGTGTAGCTGTAGCTGTAGCTCATCCCGCTAATTTATATTATATCATTGATGTGGCGACGGTCCTCCGCTCCTTCTTCTGGTCCTCCTCCTTGTCCTCTCTTTGTGTCTTTGCTGCGTCGTCTCAATGCTCGCTCTGCAGGCAATAGCACGCCTGGGTCTTTACACTGCGACGCGTCGCGTCGCGTCTCTCTCGCCTATTCTGCTTCCCGTCATCCACTCCCGTTTCCGGCAGTACTCCCGCAGCCAAGCGGCGGCCAATTGTGGGCATCCGCCGAGAGGACCCGCAGAGGATATGGGAACGCCGTTCTCCGCTTACGCCGGGCGCTGTAGACAGGCTGGTGAATGAGCATGGTATAGATGTGCTGGTGCAGCCTTGTGAGAGGAGGGTGTGGAAGGATGAGGATTTCCTTAAGGTGTGCTTTACCTTGTATTACCTTTCCTTTGGAGTAATTGATGGTATCATCTTTGCGTTTGGATCAATCAATCAACGAATGAATGAATGAATGGACGGATTGGTTGGTGCTTGGCAGGCGGGAGCGAGGATGCATCCTACACTCGCGCCTGCGGATGTCATTCTGGGCATTAAAGAGACACCTTTGGACGAGGTCCTCTCCGACCCTGCGCCGAATTCGAAACAGCCCAGGACGCACATCATGTTCTCCCATACGCATAAAGGGCAGAAGTATAATGCTCCTCTGTTGAGCAAGTTTATTGCCGGAAGCGGACCTGGAGGCAATGCGAATACGAACTCGAACTCGAATCCCAGCTCGCTGCCAACGCTGATTGATTGGGAACTACTTACGAACGGGGAGGGTAAGAGGACGGTTGGGTTTGGGTGGTTCGCTGGAGGTTTGTACTATTCATATACATTTCGAAGTATGTTGGGTTCTAATGAATATTTTCGTGCGTTTTCTGCCCAGTCGCTGGTGCGCTTGAGGGACTCCTTTCTACGGCGCTCTTGCACCTTAATCTGGGTGTAGCTTCGCCTTTCTTGGTTCGTTTTACCCTCATTTTCGGTCTTTTTACCTTTTAATAGATACAAAACATAGGGAGCGCCGCGACCACATACGGGCTCGCTTCCTTTGCTCTTAGCCTTACTACAGCGAATCGGCGACACGATAGCTACAAATGGGACGCCGAAGAGCATGGGTCCTTTTATCGTAACCGTCACTGGGTGATTGAATTTTTTCTCGTTGATGGTGTTCTGCTCAATTGCTGATTCGTTATGTGATTTATGCATTGCAGCTCTGGACAAGTATCTGCAGGAGTGCTGTACAGTCTTCGTGAAACTCTCCCTACACAGGATGTCACTGTTAAGGACCTACCCAGGCTAATAAGAGATCCTAGTAAGTGACGGTATCTTCTCATTCTGACCTATCAAACTTATTTGAATCACTTTTCGGGAAGGCACGCCTCTGAATAAGGTGAGATACGGTGGAATGTAGTGCACGATTAGCTAGCTAATTATATGCATAGATATACCTCCTACATGCCACGCAGGAGACATACCTATTCAACCGAACGACTGGTGAGCCTGCCACAAGGGAAGCTTACTATGCAAATCCCGGACAATTCGAATCCCAGTTTAGCGAACTCGTGAGTGTCAATTAGAGTCACAACATTGCTGCTACATGCTAACTGCCAAAATGTAAAGATCGCTCCATACACCACGCTTCTCATCAATGGTGTCGGCTGGTCAGCCGACTCGCCCCGTTTGATGACGGTTGAGCAGACTGCTTCCGCTCTTGTACGCGTCCGAGAGTTGCAGCAGGAATTGCAAGCTTCAGGTCGAGGGGATGTTATGAAGGGCAGATGTCAGAGTTTTGCAGACGTGAGCTGTGATATTGAGGTACAAGATTTTACACGTTCTTTTTTTTTTTGGAAGTCGTGCATTGATATATGTGTGAATACAGGGCGGTCTAGGATTTTTGACTCGGCCTTCGACGTTGTCCGAGCCCTCTTTCTCAATCGACCTGCATTCTGCCTTCCCCGATCGACAGCTGCCGGCTGCGCCACTTCCGCCGTTGCAGATGATGTCGGTAGATATATTGCCTACTTCACTGCCACTTGAAGCGAGCGAGAGGTTCTGCAGGGGCGTGGTTCCTTATGTCAGAAGCGTTGCTAGTAGGTATGGTGAGGTAAGAATGTCGGGAATAGATACGGGGGAAAAGGTGATCGATGAAGCAGTGGAACGAGCGACAATTGCTTCGTCTGGGAAGCTTAGGAAGCAACATGAGTGGTTACAGGGCATGGTTGACGAGTATCGGAAGTCCGAGTCGAGTGCTGCGAAGTCCGATGCGTCTTCAGCTTCGACAGGGCACGGTTCCGGCGCGAGACCCCCTTTGAGGAAGAAAATCTTGCTGCTCGGGAGTGGGATGGTTGCGGGCCCGACTGTGGAAGAGATTTGCCGGCGGAAGGACGTCGAGCTGATCGTAGGTGCGCTTTCAAGTCGGAATTTGAAGTCAGTAGTGATTGTAAACTGATACGGGCTTTTTCGTGTTTAGCAAGCGATCAGGAATCCCGCAACGCGTCCCTGTGTCAGCACCATGAAAATGCAACGCCCGTGACGATTAACATGACCCAGCAGGACAAAGTCGAAGAGCTAGTCAAGGGCGTTGACGTAATTATCAGGTACGCAGCGTAGCAATAATCACATTTTAATTAATTTTGGGATCCTCGTCGATTGAATACAATCGTTTCACCAGTCTTTTACCGGTCCCTTTCCATCCGGCTGTAGCAGAACTCTGCATCAAGCATCAACGACATCTGGTGACAGCGTCTTATATCTCTCCGGCTATGCGAGCGCTGCATGAGCGGTGAGTGTCTGTGCCTCAATTAACGAGCGTACCTCATTTCGTTCGCGTTATTCTGAGCAGAGCAGCGAATTCGAACGTGCTTCTCCTTAATGAAATCGGTCTGGATCCTGGGATTGATCATTGTTCCGCCTTGTCGCTTTTGGCGTCACTGAAGAGAGAAGGGAAGAAGGTTGTGTCGTTCTCGTCGTTCTGTGGTGGCCTGCCTGCTCCGGAATGCTCGGATGTCCCGCTGAAATATAAGTTCAGTTGGAGCCCTAGAGGTGTGTTGAGTGCTGCGCTGAATGGTGCTCAGTTCTTGGTTGGTGGAAAGGTAAGATTGAAATTATATCAAATCTCGATTGGATTGTTGTGTTAGTCATGCTGATGTGATGATGCACGTAGACCTACACCGTTCCGAGCGAAAATCTACTGCGTTCGAATGTTTCTCGGCTCCCCGTGTCGGAAGTCCTGCAACTTGAGGGTCTTCCTAATCGTGACAGCCTTTCGTATTCGACGACATATGACCTCCATGCGGCCGATGGCTTGCAGACGCTGTTTAGAGGGACGATTAGGTTGAATTTGACTCTGAAAATACCTTGATTGTTTGATCTGATCACTGTGAACTAGGTATCCGGGATTCTGCGAGCTTTTGTTAGGTTTCAAGCAACTAGGTTTACTGGATACGGATCGGTTGCTACGCATAACATCCTATTCTGACCTTATCCGTGCCTCTGTCGAGGATCTCACGGGCAGCAGGGTCGACAGCCTTGTGGGATTGCAATCGGCGTTAAGAGACTTGACCTCTACGAGTGACATATCGAACCTTTTCGACGCTGTCCAATGGCTTTCTCGGGAGGCGAATGACATGCCCAAACCACCGACGGTTGCTACACCAGTGATCGACCTCTTTGCGACGCTTCTCGCGCACAAGCTCGCCTACAAGCCAGGCGAACGGGACCTCGTCGTCCTGCACCACGAGTTCATTACTTCTTCACCTTCAGCTAATCCTTCTTCGACAATGACGGCTTCCGGTCCCCACGGAGACGCAGTTTCGCGCGATGAAGTGCACACGTCGGCGCTGGAGGTTTATGGAACGCCGGCTCATTCGGCGATGGCGTTGTGTGTGGGAGTCCCTGCGGCGTTGGCGGCGCTGAGAGTGCTGGATGGTGGGTATAAGCAGGTTGGTGTGCGTGGGCCGGACCATCCGGATATGTATGAGTTTGTTCTGGAGGGTATGCAGGAGAGGGGCTTGAGGATGAAGCATCGGACGAGTAAGTTCGTTGAAGGGCGAAGTGTGGAGAGCAGGTTGAGAGAGATCTGGAAGTGACCGGGTACCTTTTCTTGAGTGCTTGCTTTCGCTCCTGGCTTGTTGCACATACGCACACATTTTTCTTGTATCGACGCACAACTTATATATACAGTGTACTGAAATAGATTAAACATACAAAAACGAAGACTGTAGGATTTAACTCCCTTTCATTATCGAATCGATGCGTGCGCGTTGGATCTTCTGTCGGAAGGGAACAAGGACAGCGAAGCCGAAAAGGAATGTGCTCAAGACATATTTCAGCTGAGTCAATGAGAAGAAATATCCCTTATCAGCACGACGGCTCTGTTTGTCAATTACGATGACTGGATTATGTACTTACTCCTACGGAGAATGGTGTTCTGTGTTTGACGCATAACCTCTGGACGTACAGAGCTTCGAGGACGTGTAGCACGGCGACGACAGACCAGATGGCTTTGCTTCCTAGAGGACCGCCGGTACTCTTGTAAAGCCATTGTCCAAGTTCCCAATATGCTCCGCTGTAGTTCGGAGAAATGGATGTGTAGACGAGCAAAGCGAGGGGGACAGCGGTTTTAATGACGCCCAGGGGAAGCTCGAATGTTGTGATTTGCGGTGCTTTCGACTAAATACGAGTTTGTGAATTGCAGTTGTATGGGAGGGAAAGAAGATGGGACGAACCATTCCGAGCGACTCTTGCGCATCCGCAGTCATACTCAACAGACGCGGCTTGACTTCCTCGTAGCCCACTAACGGCGGATCAAAGGTCACTCGTACATCTGACTCTGCGTCGCCCTTGCCCCTGACTTTATATCGTAAAGTCATGCCCTTCAGAAAAAAATTCATGCGTGAAACGAGAACATCAGAAATTAGAATCAGCATGTGATAATAAGTATCAGAGGTCAAGCGGACAATGCACCTCTCTGTCGATAGCAGTCATCCGCGCGCTCGAGACTTGCTCGGAGACTTTGCCCCAGTACTTCACGTACGCGACGAGCGTGTCGGGGTGGTTGGACATGTACATGCAGAGGAACGTGGACTTCTCTGCGACGGGGTCTGCCATGGCTGTCGCTGCTGGAGGAGCAAGACGATAGCTGAGTGAGAGCCTGTGAATTTGACTGACTGGAAATGACACGT
This sequence comes from Sanghuangporus sanghuang, assembly GCA_009806525.1. Lineage (NCBI taxonomy): Eukaryota > Fungi > Basidiomycota > Agaricomycetes > Hymenochaetales > Hymenochaetaceae > Sanghuangporus > Sanghuangporus sanghuang. The sequence goes on along the minus strand of VVIT01000002.1, from coordinate 2,506,269 downwards.
ATTTGTTGATGAAATATAATATGCTGACCCGGCGGTCAAGACGAGGACACGACACGACACGATTCGCGTGAAAATCAGATCAGCCTATCACGTTACCCGGATTCGTATTGCCGATCAGACCCACTGAGACGTTGAAGGCACCAGAAACAACAACTTGACTCGAGACTCTGTATGACTCTGTATACACAGTAAATCCAAAAGTGGCCCATAGGGTGCCTCTGACGCTACCTGGGCTCTTCGTAGGCAACCTGGACTCTTCGTGTTCATTGGAGTTTTTCTGCAGCGGGTCTTTATGAGCTCAGAAACTAGCCACATAATGACGGTAAAGCGCATCTGGACACTAGTACTGGCGAGTTCTCTGGGCTATTGCATATCATTGCACAGGCATTATTAGTCTGAAGTCTCTGAAGCTCAGCAGCAGAGTTGTTGTTTCTTGAGATGCGACGCGTCCGCGAACTTTCGTCCGCCCTGATTCCTTGCTTTCAGATTGCTGCCGCCGAGATTTCTGCGCCTTCATGAGGTCACCATCTTCATCTTACTTTAGCAGCTCCAGTCACTATCTTTATCTTGAATCTTTATAACTCCGTGGTAATTTCATTTCCCGGCTCGTAAAGCGGTAAAGGCACAGCAAAATGATCGCTTCATTCCTCCTGATGACGACGAAAATCGTACGAGTGTGCACTGCACCGGACCCGATTCGCGAGAGTTATACGCTTCCGGCTCTTGGGGCTAGTATGTATTCTCAGTTCTTTCTGCCTTCCGTTCACGATGTATTGTGCTTTCGGACCTGTAGATTTCGAAATAGTAACTAAGATGTGGTGGGTTGGATGCCCTGTGATGCTTTCTTATATTTTATTCTAATTCAATTCTTGCACAGGTCCAAAGAGTTCACTTATGATGATGTAATTTGTGGGGTACGGTATGGGTGATTATATAACAACCCTGACCGATGGCGTCACCTTGCTCCGAGCTTGAATCCATGGCCACGAGGTCCGTACGTCACTTTGGTCTGTCGTGGTGGACTATATAATGTAGGTCCCCAGGCCTCGATTCTTCAGCATACACAGAACATCTCTTCCTTCCCTCGTATTTCAACCCACCGAATAACTTTCAATCATGGTACGTCAGATACACGCTCTGCACTGGTCTGACCGCGCTGACAATACAATCAGGGCTCCATCGTATCAGCTATTGGTCGTGGCATTATCGCTATCATCAGCGCAATCGCATCTGTATTGGAAACAATTGTCTCCGCTATAGTCGGCGTAAGCACTCATCATTCATCTATCACAGTGACCTCAATCTTACTAATTTCGGCTCGAATCAGGTCATTGTCGCTATTTTTTACTGCATTGAAGACATTTTGTGCTGTCGGTGCTGTTCTGGTCGCTCTAGGACTAGGACGACAAGCCGGAGCAGCGGCTTCGGTCGACGTAGGGGCTTTGGCCGCTCCACTGCCACCACCGGAGGCCGTTTTTAGGCTAAAGAAATGAAAACGTTACATATATACCCTTACTCTATTATGTACCCGTCATGTATACAAGACGACTCGGAACACGCTTGTTTTGATATATTTCCTGAAACTCCATTCCAACCCAATAATTTTATTCGGTAATCCTAGAGGCGTACAAAGCATTGCTTAGACAAACAAATCCGGAAGTAAACAAAAACAGCGGCGATGAAATGACATAGAAACCCAAAAGAATGAATATATGGAACTTAAATATATTGCTTGGCTGTGGTAACAGGTCAATGAAGCGCAGATCTCATGATGAGCACGGAACTTACTCACCTGAGGAAGCGAAGTAAGATCCGGTTTGCCTGTCGTCACCGCGCCCACGATCGACGGAATAAAAAGTGTCAGGGAGCTGTTCAAATCGAATATCGTTGCAACGCGCAAACACGGAGTGAGTTTCGGATGGGAGATATGGCGGCTCACGACACACCTCAGGTATATAAGAGCTTGTTCGCGTGTTTCCGTGTCCTTTCCAGCTCCCGCTCGCAAGATCGGAAGTGTTACTTGGTCCTGCGGCACGTACATTTCCGGTTTCATGCATCGAATTGATTGCTTGTCGAAGACGTAGCATGTTCTGTGCCTCGTATGTAGGATCAAATACGAATGGCACCTGCCCGCGCGCATCCGGAGGTGCGCTTGGAGGTACAACCTCAGACTCGCAGTCATCCTCCACTTCAGATGGCACAGAGCCGCCGACAGAGATAGGCTCAGCGCTCCCGAGATAATATGGAATTCCTTGATGGGGAGGAGGAGGACCGAACGCCGGGTATGGTGGTGTTGAAAAAGATGAAAAGGTAGGGAGAGGCAGGCCGTTGAACGCATCATGGGTTGGTCCATGTATGGGACTTTGCATAATAGTAGGAGACACTGGCAGTGGAATATTAGACGCTGCAGACGCTGTGGGACTTGCAGATCCGGGCACCATTTGATACGGCGCCGACTGTGAGTGCGAGGTGCCCGCGAGCCTCAGAGTATACAGCGGCGGCTGTACCGGCCTGTTTGCTGGATAAGCAGAACGCGCTGGAAGCTGATCGCCAGCGCCATTATTGGACAGATCAGCACTAGGTCTCGACACGGACCCGAGACTCTGTATCGAGCTTGACATCGTAGAGCAAGACGCATCGGATCCAGGCGAAGGAGGCAGGAGATTCGTCGTACCTTGCGGGCTCGGGTCTGAGGTGGCGATAGCCGTTGGATATCCCTGGCCACCTGTAAAGCGAGAATCTGGCTGCGTGTGGGTTGGAAGGTCCTGAGTTAGGCCACGTAGGTCAAGTGCGGACGAGAAACTTGCTGCCGGTTGGGTTGGTGAAAGGGCGACCATAGACAACTGTCTAAACCGTTCGTTTTCCTCGTCCATGGCATTATTTCCGTTTTGTTTGTTTTTGCTATTTATGAGTCGTTCGCGTCGCGGAGAAGGAGTAGGGGAAGTCTCGCGGAAAAAGGAGCTGCGTAGGACGGAAGGCCTGCGACTACGTTCAGTTGGTCGACGTCGACTTGCTAGGCCGTGCAGGGCTTGCATGCGAGAGACGAGGGAGAGTGACCCTGAGCTGGAATTGATCATGTCGATGGGCGAGATAGGAGTTGATATCTCCTCATCGCTTATATCCGGCGGAGAATTAGCGGTTGGAGAGGACGGTGCATCAGAAGGCAATTGGACCTCCGGCCACTGATCTGCCGGATTGCCTGTGTTGCATGGATTCAACGATCATCTCAAAGATTAAAAAGAAAAAAAAAAGAAGAAAAAGGGAAACATTACTCTGTTTTTCTGTATATTTACTCGAGCCGGAGAGGTGGCAAATGCAATGAGTAGAATCAACTGGCTGCCACGGAATCACTTCTTGGCGCGATTGAAAGCGCATCTAGTGTGCGATTGTAAGTCGTTTGATCGCGATTATAGACCGTGGCTAAATCATTGTTACTTACCGTTTTACGGAAGACTTCAAACAGGCGCGTCAAGCGCACCAAGGGGTTTGCAATGACATGAAGAATAATACCACTCTGTAACACTGAGGACTTCAGCTCCAAGTGAAGACTTGAGGTCTCTACTTACCTCTTGAAGCCTCGTCGTTACAGTGTCCCATTTTTCGACTTCGGGCTGGGTCTGCTGATGCGGATGTACAGACTTTTCCGGTAGATCGTCGATAGGATTCGACACGGCCACGATAAACAAATGACGCGTTATAGGCGCCTTTGAACTGTCTCCTGACAAGAAGAGCTGAAAGTGGAAAACCCGCGTCTAAGTCAGCACAGGGGGTCAGCGGATAAGAGGGAAACATGCGCACGTCAATCGATCGCCGGATAAAGAGGGGGGATAGTTTGTTCTGCGGCAGACCGACAATGTCGATGTCCGGGAAGTCATTGAAGTGGCGCTGAGATTTGTATGCCGGTCGTTGATCCTGTGTCTTGCCTGTTGTCTCCCAGAATATTTGAACCTATAAGAAAGGCACAGACAGAAGGAATGGCTGTCTTGCACTTATCAGAGACCAGTAAATCAGTCTACTCACGTTTATCCCAGGGTTTGCGATACGAACGGCACCCAAGACCCCAGGTAAAATATGCTGCTGGAGATCTTGCCAATGCTCTACCATTGGCAAAGAGTTTTCAATGAGAAGGAGGACATGAACAGCCTGACCAGGACGGGAGGAGCCAAAGACTGCCGATGGCGGAAGTTGAGCCATGACAAAAGATATTGTGCTCCTGAACGGAGCTTGCGAAAGTAGAACTTAGGCGTTGGAGCGGATCTTGCAATATTTTTAAAAAAAATGGAAGGGTGAACAGAACGGTTCACGGGTGCACAAGTGGCGATCGATAGAGGCCGGGTTAAATCAGGCAGATCGTGGAGGGAAAGGAGACGGGGAACTGAAGTAGGTGGATTGAAAGAAGGCGGATGGTCGGTCGGAAGTCACGAGGACGGAGTACGTAGCGATGCAACAGAGGACCCACAAGATGACTATACACGAGAATACCAAAGCAAATAGTCACGGTGAGAAGATGCGCTGGGCGCGTGGCTGGTGTGCATACGTACTCGGGTACGTATCTTAGCACGGAGGCAGAGAGGACACCGCGAAAAGGAAATAATAAAGGAACGACTTCTCTGCTCTCTATTAGAGTTCTTTGTGCTCGGCTAGACAGGGACGCGGAGCGGAGATGTGTTGTCTAAAGGCAAACAGAGACACGCTGCTGAGAACTCGCAGGGTTGCCGAGGGCAGCTACTATGTGGTACCAGCGCTAGGAGTGATGGCTCGTATCTTTCCGAGAGGTAGCATCGAAACTATGTAGTATACTGGTGTTAGTGTTAGGTAAGTGCTATATCCAGTAGATCTTCATTTGTATCCCAGCCCAGCAGCGGAGACTGATACTGCTGATACTAGTGCCGATAGTCTGATCATTGATCATGAATCATGATGAGATCGGTTTATTGTCATCCCTCGCGGATCTATTCTGCTGAGCTTACGTAGTATGCTGACACATCACCAATTACCTTTCTGAGATTACACGCGTTGGTCGTGCGTGACCGTTCTCTCTTGTCTTGTGCTGGTGCTGGTGCCGCCGCCGCTCTCGCAGTCAAACCAAGTCCAACCAGCAATACTCAACCAACCATGGCTGCCGTGGCGCCTTCATCGTCTCCAATCACTCAGGTCTCGCAGCAACCGACACAGGCAAACCTTCAGCCTCAACTCCTCACTCGGCTTCAGCTTGATCTGCGTGGAGAGCGTTTCTCCGTTGACCGCGAAATCATCATGAATTTACCAGAATCTGTCCTTCTCTGCCTCTTTCCCAATGGCCTTGTACTAAGCAGGCAGAGCGTCGCACTGTCTGACGGCGGAGAAAATGAGGAAGACGAGGAGATTTACCCTGTTGACGTATGTCCGCGTTCTATCTCGTCGGCCAATCGCTCTATTGACAATCCTTTACATTCGTTCTTCTTTCTATGAACAGTTCGATCCAAAATGCTTCTCCTATGTTCTTAGCTTCTTCCGAAATGCCTCGGATACTTTCTATGGGACTGCCACAACACCAGGCCTTTTCGCCGCCCAGCAGCATCTCGCTGAGAACGCACCGTCACCCGATTTTGGTCCTCCCCTATCCCAGAACCCTTTACTCACAAAGCAAGCCATCATTGTCCTACGGGAGGAATTGGAGTACTTTGCCATTCCTCCGAAAGATGGCAAGGCATCCACAGACTCATCTGGTATTGCGAACGAAGCATTGTTGGAAATCAAACGCCAGTGTGGTCAGGTCCTTCTCGAAAAGCGCAATATATTCACTGCTTTGCAACGGAATGTGAACAAAGAAAACAATCTGGCTGAACAGCATTTGATAGATATGTTGTGCATGAGGTACGTTTGCCCCTTATCGACCAAAATATATCTGTCAGATGACCCTCCGATTGCGACAATATCGTCGATCGTCTGACTGGTGCATTTTCTTCCGAGCTTATCGCCTACATCACTCAATCAAGCATAATTACTGACGTTCTGGTTCCCACCAGTGGGTTTGACCGGGAGGACATGTGGGGCTTCCGAGCACTTGAGCCTTCGCGGTGTTGCATTTCATCGATTGCGCTTGTCCTATTGAAAACCGGCATCGTCCACAATGGGCCTCCTTATCAGAGTGATCCTGCAGTCACTATTGACTACAATCAGATGGCAACAGCTCAAAAGTTACTCCTTTTCTGGCGAAAACCGGCAGTGAGTTCTCTTTGACCTCTGACGTCTTAGCGCTGCATGGTGATTCATTCTTCCCTTCTCGTTCCAAGCGGAAATGCTGGTGGGACGGCGCTGAAGTGGAGCTTGAGCGACCTGGACAGGATCCGCTCGATGTGAAGTTATGGGCGCGTCGCGTCTGGACGCTAGAACTCAGTTTGGTGAGTCCCCACAAGCCTGATGAATTTCTGGAAGCTGACGGCCATAAAGATTTAGTTGCTTGCTGCGATTCATACACTTTAGCTGCATTGTTTCCGGGACGTTCTGTGTTTGTTTACTGCATCGTAGATACCCTTGGCTCAAATACATACACTAATATACGACATTTCCGAACATTCACAGTTTGCATCACGTGAGAATTTCAATAAAGTTGCAAAACAACAGTTCTAGTAGTTCAAGTTCACCTGCTCAGTCACTTGTATGGCCGGATCTTACGTCGGGAACACGATCGATATCGAGGCGCTCGTCGATCTTGAGCAACAGTATGCGTGTCTCGCTGTATCGCGCACTCATCATGATTATTTAGGTTCTATCTTACTCTCAGATTCTATGACTCTGGTTATTTGGACGGTGTAGAGCATGGGAAGATTCATGGGAGCATCGAAGGGAGACAGTTAGGAAGGGAGAAAGGATTTGAGATGTGGGAAGAGCTTGGCTTCTACGAAGGCTTCGCAAAACTTTGGAAAACATTGTCAGAGCACGGGAAGGGCAAGGATAAGTATGTCGACGACTATATGACCCACCTGATCTGACTGTCTTTGGCGGTAGTCGAGTAAAACATAACGCAAGCCTTTTGCTCGATCTTATTGCTCAGTTCCCGATGGAGAATCCTTCTCATCCAACTTTAGAGGAACTTGACATACCGAAACTCTTTGCTCAGATCCGGGCACGATACAAGGTATTATGTTCCATTCTCGGAGTCAGACCGAGCCTTCGTGCTTCGCAGTCCCACGCCTCGACCAGTGTTGATGATGATAGTGCGGCGATAAGACAGCTCAAAATGAATGACGTGTGGGCGGTCGAAATTGAACAGGATCCAGGATCTGTGGATTATAGTTTCTAGTGATTGTTCATCTCAGGTGAGGAGGGCTCCTGATCAGTTCCCGCTAAACCGAGACACTAAACCAGGTTCTGCAAGGCTCTGCATGGGACGATGTGTACGTATGTACTGTACGTCAACTGTATAGCCTCGATACATCATCATTGACCAAGCCTCTAGCTCGTTCCTGATTTAGGCTTACGAACAGCAAGATCCGATTGCGTCTCTGTGTCGACCATTAAGACTGCTTGGTTTTTTCGCCTATTTGTCTCCTGATGCCCACTCTATCTTACACGTTCATTCAAATTTCGAATATTGGAGAAGAGGTTTCTTAAGGCATACGCTCACTGGCAAGTTAGTCGGAACAGTCGCGTTCTCTGATAACAACCAAAATCTTGACTCGGCTCGGCTATGGACACTTGAAATCCGTCCATTTTACATAACACTTTCTTTGTTCTTTGTCCAGGACAAGTATTGACTATTAAGACACGCATCGCGAAGGAAAGCTATGTTCTCCCTATTCTCTACCGTCATTCATTTCTCGCAACAGCCATGATTTGTACTTCCGGTTTCGGAAAATGCAGCGCAGCTCTTTGCGTCGTTCGCGGCAGGAATATCAAGACCAGGATTTGCCCTGAAAAAGCTCTGCGGCTTGAAGTACACGTTGAGGTGTTCCATCGGCATACTATTCAAGCATAGATGATTAGTTCCAGAGCAGTTACATTAGCAATTTCAACAATACGTACACCGGCCAATCTTCAGGGCGGGGAATATGGTTTGTACCTGTATGATTCAAATCATCAACCCGCCGATGTCAACGAACTCATAGGCTACATACCCAGCGTCAGATATAAGACAATATCTTCATTATCAATGGCAGCGTCCTCCTTTGCCCAAGGACCGATCGATTCTTCAGGCTCTTCGCGTGTCTGTGGAACGTATTTTCCAGACGGATAAATGCGAGAGCCGACAGTACTTTCTTTGTCCTTGATGACCCATAGAGCCTTCGTTCCAAAAAACGCGCGTTTCTGTACCCAGCTCTTTTCCCTGGCAAGAACAGTCTGCACTGCACCCTTCATCGCGATGCCATAGCCCGGCTGGGCTCCAGTGGAGTAATGAGGAACTGCGTTCGGATTCACAATGCGCCACCGTCTGTCCCGCTCAAAAGAATAATCTCGGACACCTTCGAGAGATGTTTTGAGTATATGTGATTCGGTTTTGAAGGCATTGCCAGCAAAGTTCTCCTTGGAACCGGTCAAAGCAGATTCAGGCGCAACATCGATCTCAAGCACGCTATTGAAAAGCCCATCGACCATTGGGTCCACACGCAGGCAAAACAGGTGCTGATGGTAATGTGCGTTGACATTCCTTGCGACGGTGGTACCGTATGGGTTTGCTTCGTTGTCGGCTTTTACGTACACTTGGAGAATACCAGTTAGGCGAACCTCAAATTCGACCGTGCCGTCTTGATAAAAGCGATAATTCCATATGTATTCTAGTGACGGTGGATTACTACACACACCACTGCATCATCATCACAGGGCTTACCGTAATTTGCTAACGTGCAACACATGCTCACAACAAGGCGCCTGCTACGCGCAGCAAACGACCGACCACCCGGACGATAGTCAGTGTGTTTCCAGAGGAGACCATGATCTTCTTCGTGAATGCAAATTGCGTGCTTAATCTTTATCGCACTTCCGTTGTGGCCGACAAAACAGCCAGGCTAAACCACGACCATCAATTAGAGCAGTTCTGCGTACCAATTACATCGAAACTCACAAGGTAATGAATAGCACCGACACAATCGCAGCCGAGAGCAAGATCATTTGCCATAGAGCCCATTCCGTATTCTCCGCTGAGAAGGTGAGTAATTGGATCATGGATTGAGATACTCAGACTTACGCGTCGAACGCAAATTTTCTGGGATGAGGGAATTCCGGTGCAGCATATGGTACGACCATCTCCGCCAAAGACAGCCGATAGAATACAGGACGGAGAGTACCCCCGTCATTATAGGTTACCGTTGAGATTACAATTCCTTCCCGGTGATGAAACGCTGATTACATCTTTGTTAGCTGAAGTATCGACAATATCAATATACAAAGTGCCTACCGATATGCATTTTCCACTTTTGCCATTCGAGTTCATGCCCATTCATCTTGAAACTCACGCCTTCGGGCTGGATAATATGCAACGGTTTAATATCGTCACGAGGATTATAATTATCTCCCCTCAGATCAGGCAGGAAGTCGAATTTCTCCATTGGGACTGGAATGCGTCCCCGATTCGCACTCGTAAGGGCATCCCCGTCATGCGGTTTGGGTAACGTATCTGGAACGGACAGATTGCCGTTTGCGTCACGATGTGGTGGGAAGTCGATATGAACAACTTTGCACGCGTTTGAATCAATGACAGGAATGAAATCCTAATAAAGACGTCTACATCGTCCTAATCACGGCAATTTAGATAAGGACGCACAAGAGGATGGGCATAAAGGTTCTCGTGCTTGCCAAACCGTGCAAACATTAATGCTTGTTGAAGTCGCAACGACTTTGGGAAACGTTCATCGTAACCAATGGCCCAACCATCGCATGAGATATTTTCGGGCTCCAGACCTATGAACAATTAGTTGTACGCGTTTGTGGCAATGAGCGAATATCAACGTGTCTGTGCTTACCGAGTCCTCTGACGAGAGCTATGACCCTTGGATCCTTCTTTACAATTTCCTCGGCCATTGAAAGTTCTTCAACCGTGATCTGAGGCTGCGTGCCTTCAGCAAGCTTAATGACCGATTCTATGACCCATTTGCCATCCTTCAAAGCGGAAATAACGTTATACGCATCACTAGATGTTCAAAGCTCAGAAAATATTGGGCAAATCAATTCCATGCGATAGACTACCCAGTTACTAGATCGATGAGCTAAGGTGACCTAAGTATTCATCGCTCACACCTGAGTAGGACATGCATGAAGCTCACATCTGAATCGGCACGCCTTGGAAGCGCAGCCTTAGCCAGCACAGGTTCCTCGCCCGTCAGTCTTGGAATTCTAAGAAATGCCAAAACATCTTGCTTTGGAGGGGGAATGAGATTAGTTGTGATGAACTTCATGGCCTTGACACCGTTGTTTTCGGCGACATGGGAACGGATGCACAGAGTAATACTAGTGATCTGGAGACGTTCGTCACAGAGATCTCTATTTCACTATCGGGGAGAGATGAACGGACCTCATCAGGGCTCAAAGGATCTAGTGGATGGCTAGGAGTCGAAGACAAGACATGAGGATCCGAAGCCTGTTCGATGCCAGATGCCGTTCCCGGGACATGAGCGACAGTGTCCTGTTCGCTGACGAGGTCGGATATCATGTCTGGGATCAGGAGTTGGAGAGAAAATGCGTGAGCGGTGGTGCCGCTGTTGGTTCATTTAACTGTTCAGCAGGTGACTTCACGGAACGGAAAAGGAACAGTGATAAGACCCGAGAGAAGATAAGCACGGCTTCTCAGTTGATATGATAAAGCAATTTCCGATGTTGTGATACAGATAGCTGCGCAACACAGCGTCTTCAGATAGAGGTAGACAAACGAAAATAAAAAACGCTGCGCGATAATGTCTCCAGTAGCGTATACACACTACGGGCAATTTAGTATTTTTTAGGTGATGATAAATGATCGGAAATTTAATTTGATATGCATTATATAAGTATGAATATCTCCATTCAGGATATTAAAAATATCCACATGCATCTAAACCTAGTTTATATATTCAATATCATGCCGCATTTCTTTGATGATGATATTTATTATATCATCGTGATTGATATGGATATAGAAATCTAAATTGATATTTTCTTTATCAGCAAAGAATATCATTGAGGTAGATATTTTTTTTGATGATATTTTCAATATCAAAGTGTCTGTTATTTGAAATATCATTCTGTATATCAATGTCAATGATAATTTACACGATGAGCGGGTGATGAGCGGGCGCGATGAGGGTGCACAGTGGGCATGTTGTGGGTGCACGGGGGGCAGAGAGAGGGTGAACTGCAGGCGGGATGGGGGCACACTGTGGGCTGTTTTGGGTCAAGGAGTGTCCGGTAAGCGTTTTTGAGGCTCGAATGTCAAGCCTAACGGCCAATATATTATATGAGTAGGCTTAGCCGCGTATACGCGTATACGCCGTATATTATACGTGCGTATGCGTATCACACTTCAGAACCAAGTATACGCTCGTATAAAATACAAGCGTATGCGTATAAGCCTAAAATTATATGTGCATATCGTATACGATACGTGCGGAGCCCTAGTTCGCGGGGGCGCATGTTGCACCAACAACACAGTCCGACTCATCACCAACACATCGATCCCAGGCTTCGTTGCCAATGAAGTTTTGCGCGTAAAATCACGATGAGGTTTGCATGTACCACCCATCAGATCATACTTTGGATACAACCAACAACGGGGCTCACAAGATTGTCCCAGCAATAGTCCACAGCACTGTTCTGAAGGTTTACGAATGAGAGCGAACAGGTTCTCAAAGTGAAGATCTGATATCTAGTTATGAATTTATTCCGGTTTTAAATGACAGCCTTCCTGCTGTGAGTTCTATGTTCTCCGACTCCTTTTGTGCACTCCGGACACTCTTCATGCACCTGCACACACTGTATGCCCTCTCTGCGCCCTCTCTGCGCCCACTATGTGCCTCCAGCGTGCCCTTACAGTGCCCACAGTGTGCCCCCATCCCGCCCACAGTTCACCCTCTCTCTGCCCCCCGTGCACCCACAACATGCCCACTGTGCACCCTCATCGCGCCCGCTCATCGTGTAAATTATCATTGACATTGATATACAGAATGATATTTCAAATAACAGACACTTTGATATTGAAAATATCATCAAAAAAAATATCTACCTCAATGATATTCTTTGCTGATAAAGAAAATATCAATTTAGATTTCTATATCCATATCAATCACGATGATATAATAAATATCATCATCAAAGAAATGCGGCATGATATTGAATATATAAACTAGGTTTAGATGTATGTGGATATTTTTAATATCCTGAATGGAGATATTCATACTTATATAATGCATATCAAATTAAATTTCTGATCATTTATCATCACCTAAAAAATACTAAATTGCCCGTAGTGACAGTATCATAGATATGTCACATGTAAACCCACCATCACAGACACTACGGTCAATTTAGTATTTTATATTGGATGATACTGAGGACTGGCAATTCCCAAGGTCGCCGCAAACCTCTTTTTTTTCTGTCGGAGTTTGAAAACTTGCTTGTTGTAGTAATTAGCATCGATCACAATGTTTCACTTCTTTTACATCTCACATGTTGACACGTTGTCCCTGGAGTCTATCCGCGAGATCTTGTGCAGTCTATCTTAGATACTTGTGGAGTGTCTTGCAAATCTCATATTTAAGGTTCTGAGACAATCATCTGGCCTTGAAGAGAAGAGGAAAGCTTATTGCATTCAATTACCGAGTCCCACCAAATTATCCAGCAGCCCATTACTATGTCCCCTCTCTGAAACCGAGCACAGAATGAAACTGAATGCAGACAAATTACTACAAAGATCTTGAAGAGAATGGTATGTATCACATCTCTTGATATATGAATCAGGTCTGTGGCATGTAGATAGATGTCACAGATGCTAGGTTTCCTAGGGTATTGAAAGGATCTGCTCAAAACTTCGCATCATGATCGATGCAATTGGCAGATCAATAGAATTGGCACTCCAAATGTGACCAGTAACTGGCCCAGCAGTAACGCAACCAAACTACTGATCACACGACCAAGACAACAGTCACCGGTATCACCAGCATCAACAGCAATACACAAGTACCTAACAACTATACGTAAATCCACCCACCATTACCTTAACACTACCGACCATCTACGCCTGATCTGACCTGATCAAAAGAACTCAAGAAGCGCTCTAGAACACCAGAAGTCCAGAAGTCCAGAAGCACCATTACTAAAGCCTAATATTTAATCAACTAAAGGCTAAATAAATTCTAATGGAGATGACACTGGCATTGCAGCACTGTCAGACGTGCGCCCGAACATACATGGCTCTCTATGAGATATACTTCATAGTATGCTATGCTACAACTGAAACTCGCAACTGCCACAATGAAATTCAACATCGAACACAAGAACAACTCCATGCCAATTCACCAAATTCAATAGTACCTAAGAGACATGAAGAACTCACTGTCACCACTCGAACCCCTTGAGATGCAGACCCAATAACTTGGAAGATACTAGGATGGTACAAACCGGAGCTACATAATCCATGTCTAGCTTCTACAGTGTAAGCAAACCTCCACCTACAAAGGGACGTGAACCTGGAAACCAGACAGTTACAACTGGCACTCCAGTGTAGGATATGGCATTACAATTACAATGTTCAACTCAATGGCAAAGCATAGCTAGTTACTCAAACCTAGAGGCATCCACCAGTGGAACACATACAGTTCCAGCTGCGTATTGGACCATACACTACACCAACTTGACATCTCAATACTGATGTCGGAGTTACACTCTCACCCTTTGGACCAAGGGATGAACAATGAAAGGTCACATATCGAGCCGCCTACATTGCACCAAGAGCCAGAGTCCCCAATGAAGACCTCAATGTCATAATGCAGTACTGACTTATCACTCTGACTTGAAACTATGTCTCAGTCAGCAACACCACAAAGGCTCTGCAATAGTGGAGACAATCTTACAAATCTTAGAGCAAGTGGCACATATAGGGGTAGAATGATAAAGGAAATGGTATAATAGTAGAGCTAGGTGGAGTAAAGTGAAGACAGGATGAGTAAGATATGGGACAGAAAATAGATTATCTAAAGAGCATAAATAGAGTTAGAAGTAGGCCCTCATTCCCCATCTTTCAATCCTCTTAACACACGGCTAGTCACTGTGTGCTTTGTACTGCTACACCTCTTAGAAATACCAATCTGCTCTTACTTCTCTTGTATCTGAAAGTATCTCTAACTAGGACTATAACTAGGAAGGTTAGTAAGGGGACCATGTGGTATAGCTAAACATGGGTAGATAGATCACCTCTGTGTAATATACTATTGCTTAGGCAAAAGGATCAAAACTGGTGTAACCCCGGACCTACACCTCTAACATTGGATCAAAAGATAACTTGCTAGTTTTAACACTATCTCTTACGGGCAAGGTTCTTGGCTAGTGTTTTATTGAGGTGAGGACCGTCGACCTTCAGTCCCTATTGACACCACTAGTTTCGAAATTAGCAAACCTATTCTCTAGAACAAGTGCACAAAAAATTCTGAAGAACTCATTTGATTCACTCAAATCAAACATCTATTATCATAACCCCTTCACCAATAAAGTGTACCTAATAGCAAAGACATCTAGTTGCCCTGCAGTTGGGAGCACACAATTAACAACAACCAAGGTAGCGATTGTATTATCTACTATTGCTACATTTGACAAGAAAGGAATAGTTTGGTCTGCTATACCTTATAACACCCCACCTGAAGTGGTATATGAGAAGAAATGTTCATAAACCAGCCAGAGAATGGAACTGGAGGAAGTAATGGTCATAGAATGAACAAACATTTAAATACTCGGACGAATAATTGTTAGAGGTGTAGGTCCGGAGTTACACCGGGTTCGATCCTTTTGCCTAAGCAGCGGTATGTTGTGCAGAGGTGATCTATCTACCCACGTCTGGCTGTACCACGCGGTCCCCTTACTATCCTTCCTAGCCGTAGTCCTGACAAGGGATACTTTCAGATACAAGGTAAGCAAGAGCAGATTGGTATTTCCAAGAGGCGTAGTAGTACAAAGCACACAGTAATAATCGTTAAGCTATGATGATCACCAGTGTGTTAAGAGGATCGAAAGATGGGGAATGGGGGCCTACTTCTAACCCTATTTATGCTCTTCAGATAATTCATTTTCCGTCCTATATCTTACTCATCTCCTCCCACATTACTCCACTCAGCTCCACTTCGCTCCACCATTGCCTTACTCATGCTGTGCCACTGAGTGCCACCTTGCTCCAAGATTTGTAAGATTGTCTCCACTATTGCAGAGCCTTTGTGGCGTTGCTGACTGAGACGTAGTTCCGAGTCGGAGTGATGAGTCAGTACTCCATTATGATGTCGAGGTCTTCGTTGGGGACTCTGGCTCTTGGTGCAATGTAAGCGGCTCGATATGTGACCTTCCGTTGTTCATCCCTTGGCCCGAAGGGTGAGAGTGTAACTCGGACATCAGTATTGAGATGTCGAGTTGGTGTAGTATATGGTCCAATACACAGCTGGAATTGTATGTGCTCCGCTGGTGGATGCCTCTGAGTTCGAGTAACTAGCCATGCTTTGCCATTGAGTCGAACATCGCGAATGTAATGCCATATCCTTCGTTGGAGTGCCAGTTGTAACTGTCTGGTTTCCAGGTTCGCGTCCCTTGGTAGGTAGAGATTTGCTTGCACTGTAGAAGCTGGACATGGGTCATGCAGCTCTGGTTTGTACCATCCTAGTATCTTCCAAGTTATTGAGTCTGCATCTCGAGGGGTTCGAGTAGTGACAGTGAGTTCTTCATGTCGCTTGGGTACTATTGGATTTGGTGGATTGGCATGGAGTTGTTCTTGTGTTCGACGTTGAATTTCAATGTGGCAGTTGCGAGTTTCAGTTGTAGCATGGCATACTACAAAGTATATCTCATAGAGGGCCATGTACGTCCGGGCACACGTCTGACAGTGCTGGAATGCCAGTGTCGTCTCCATTGGGATTTATTTAGCCTTTACTCGATTAGGTGTTAGGCTTTAGTAGTTGTGCTTCTGTGCTTCTGGACTTCTGGTGTTCTAGAGCGCTTCTTGAGTTCTTTTGATCGGGTCGGGTCGGGCGTATATGGTCAGTGGTGTTAAGGTAACTGTCGGCGGTGTTAAGTGCCTCGCGGGTTTACGTATGGTTGCTAGGCGCTCGCGTATTGCCGTTGATACCGGTGATACCGGTGACCGTTGTCTTGGGCGCGTGATCGGTAGTTTGGTCGCGTTACTGCTGGGCCGGTTACTGGTCACGTTCGGAGTGCCGATCCTGTTGATCTGCTGATCGCGTCGATCGTGATGCGAAGTTTTGAGCGGATCCTTTCACTACCCCCCTTCTAAGATGGACTTTCGGAGAAATGTTCATCCTAATCCGTGAGAAAGCTTCGGATAAGGGAGTCGGCTTGTGATAGTTGGTGTTGCTATCAAACCATCATCAAAGTCGCCCAAATATGTCAGCTGTCGCCGCCGTTCCTGCTGTTTTGATCATCCTTGTGGCGGTTTTTGTGCTGAATCTGTGGTGGATAAAGCGCTATCGTCGCCACCCTGTGAGTGCCCTGTCCTTTGCATTGCAAAATTGCTGACATCCTTGGTAGAAGAGCGAAGATTATGAAATGCAATCGATTCCTGCAGCTGCTACTGCGAAGCAGGCTGCTAATAAGGTCGAGGTTCCACCTCTCGAGGCTGCCAATCCCGATGAGCTGAAGGTTGTCCTCGATGCAGGCGCTTCGGCGCAAGAGAATCGTGTGAAAGGGGCTTGGTTTGACATCGCATTGTAGTGGGTGGTGGGAAGGGATATGAAAGAAATATTAAATGAAATATGCGTCATGTAAAAGGATTATGGTATGAATGAAAATGATAAGAAAAGAACAGTCATAGCAGTCGATAATGCATAAGTTTCATAATAATTTGTCGGTGATCTGCATGATGTATTTCTCGCGACAGGGCTGTATTGACCAGCCTTGTTCACGAGCAATGACTTCATCCTTTAGATCAGAGCGACAAAATGCATGTAAGGAAAATAAAGTTTGAGTTGGAGGGCTTGATAATCGCAATATTTACTTTGTCAAGCTGATATGCTTGGGCATCCCAATTTGACAAAGAGAGGTTAGGAATAGTTGTTATGTCGCTTTGACAGATATACTGCCGAAGGCGTCACAACGACTGTTCACTTCTTGGCTCCTCCTCCTCTGCATAGAAGAGTAAAATGTAAGCATAGTGTGCTAATTCGGCAGCTGGCTCGATAATGCATGTGCTAAGAGTTGGAACATTATTGGTGCTCCGACGCTTTGCATAATGCCTTATCGGCTCAGCCTTCCGAATGAGCATGAAAAGGATGGTACATAATGCATAGGCTGCCAGTCTTCGCTGTCAGGTTCAAGGGCAACTTGTTGTTCCGCAGATTTTGTCTTGTTGGACAGCCTCCGAGGGACAACAGGGTTGCTACTTGACTTGGCAGGGAATATGGCGAATAGATACCATAGCGGATAGGGAGTGATGGTAACATAAAGCATAATTGGCCATTTGCGTCATGAGAAAGGGGTTGCATAAGAAAGGGGTTCATGGAGTGAAGAAAAGTTTACATATCATCGAGTTCCTCGATCGCAGGTGAAGCCTGTGCTGAACCTTCTGGTGTCGGTAGTGGTTCTGTTGACCCATCTTCCTCACTTGATTCCGTGTCATCCGAGTCCATGTAGCTGTCCTCTCGCATTGACATGGTGAGCATCTTGTCTGGTTGGTAAAGCTCGTTTGGATACTGGTAGATTGAGATCATTAGATCCTCGTCTATTGGGTGTCTCGTCGCTTCCAGTCTCTCCCTTGCTTCTTCTTCGTTCTCATTGAGTTCTATGAGGTACTGGGGGTCGTAGTTGACTTCCTCGCCTTCGACTATGTGGTGTTCGACTTCGTTGATCTGGATACCATTCGTCTGGTTTGGAGATCCTTGCTTTCGCATTGTCCTCTAGTATACAGTGCCCTCATAGTACTTCGTTGTATTAAGCAGTGTCGTGTACTGCGTGGTTCCAACTGCATAGAAGCCCGTCTTGTCAGCTAGGTAGTTGATGTATCGCATCGTCTCGTTGCCTGCTGAATGGTAGTGGCTCCATCGCATCATTCTGTTAGTGATTGCGATCAACAGGTCTCGTCGGTATGCACAAATTTGTGCCGCTGAATGATAGATGCCCATGATGTTCCTGTATGTTGGTTCGTGGTTGAAGTCGATTTGCCCTTCGTTAAGAGCTCGTACTTCGAGTTCAACTGTATAGGTAAGGAATGCATCATCATTGAGTCGTCGAATCGATGCCGTTCGAGCATTGCTAAGCCTGATCAGCTCGCCGTTAGGTGGGTCTGGTATCATGAGTTTAGGACCTTGCTTCTCGGTGGTATGGATGGAGTGCCACTTGTCATAGAGGTCGTCGAAGTATTTCCCTGGGCATAGGGGTACGATCTCTTCTTCGTAGTTCTCTTGATTGAAGCGGTTACAGAACTGTGGCCATTGATAACGTTCAGTAGGTGGCCTGAGTACGAATGTCCAATCAGGTGCATCTTCGGGAGTAGAGAAGGCATGTAGTTCATTGAAGATAGGCATAGTTGAGTAGTGGTTGTCTTCGAGAGATGACTAGTTTGCTCGAGTTCGAGTTGATGAGTCTTCAGCTTGAATTGCTTCATCTTTTATACCATGTCTGTTGGTATATCGCCTTTCTCTTGCCTATTTTGTTTCTCTCTGTCCTCGTCTTGAGGTGCCACTGTGATGTCATTGATTGGTAAGGCCATCGGAGGTCTTACTCATCATTTGCATTGTGGCTCCTAAGTCGGCTCCATCAGGTGGAGTGCACGTGATGTGGTTATCTCCTAATTCGTCTTCGTTCGACGATCCATTGACTAAGGTCTGATGGCCTCATCGCCTGAGGGTACTTTTTGTGGAAGTCTTCTACCGCTTGATAGGAGTTCTTGAGATTGTCAAGTGGCTCCCAAGTACGCTCTTGGTATCCTTTCCATTGAATAAGATACTGAATCTTGTTTCGATGCCGCCTTGTGTCATGAATCTTCTCCACTTCGTATTCCGCTTCTCCCTCTACTTCAATAGGGGGTGGTTCATCCAAAGTGGGTCTTCCAGGGTATTCCTTTCGTTTGTAAGGCCTGAGAAGACTCGCATGAAACACCGGGTGTATCGGAAGGGTTTCGGGTAAGCGTAATCTGAATGACACTTGTCCGACTGCCTTCTCGACTTTATAAGGACCTGCCCACTTCATTGCAAGCTTCTTTGTTGGCTCCAGTCGACTGAGATTCTTCATGTCTAGTAACACTTCATCTCCTGGCTTGTACTCCGGCAGTTTGCCTCGATGCAGGTCTGCATAAAGCTTCATTGCCTCGTTCGCTTGCCTAATCGAATTGTAGGCTTCTTGCTGTACTTGTCGAAGCTCCTCTAGGTGATTTATTGCTTCTGGGACGTTTGAGTCCCCGGTTTCCGCTACGTCCAGGTGAGGGTGCCATCCATACAGTGTATAGAATGGTGACTGATGCGTAGTGCTGTGTTTCCGATTGTTGTAGGCGAATTCTGCCATATCGATGTACTCTGCCCAATCTGTTTGACGGTAGGACACGTAGCAGCGTAAGTACTGCTCCAGTTCTTGATTGAGTCGCTCGGTTTGACCGTCAGTTTGTGGATGGTATGCTGTACTAGTTTTCCAATCGACATCGATGAGTCTACAGAACTCCTTGAGGAATTGCGCCGTGAAGTTGCTACCTCGGTCGGAGATTACTTGTTTAGGGGCCCCGTAGTATTTGAAGATGTGTTGGCGGAACAAGCGTGCCAACTGCTTAGCATTGGGTATTCCCTGGCAAGGGATGAACTTCCCCATTTTGGTGAGCTTGTCCACTATAACAAGTATCGAACTGTAGCCTTCGTTGCTGACTGGTAAATCGGTGATAAGGTCACAGGTTATGGTTTCCCATGGTTGATGCGGTGCCTTCAACGGTTGGAGGGGTGGATTTCGAAACTGTCGAATCGGTTTTGCACGTTGACATATGTCGCAGGATGCGGTATATTCTCGGATCATCTCTTCCATCTTCGGCCAATAGTACGCTCGCTTTACAAGCTCTATGGTCTTTTCTGCTCCTGGGTGGCCTGCAAGTTTGTGGTCATGGCGCCTTCGGATTAGCAACGATTTTAGGTTGGTGGATGGCGGGACATATAATGCACTGGATACGTAGTGCAAGCCATTCCTGTAACTGTAGCCGTTGCTCTTCTTGATTGCCATAATCTCCTGCTTCGCCTCTTCGGAGTTGTAGTGTCTCTTGATGGTTCGAATAATCGGATCGGAGATAGTGACCATTTCTGTCTCTAGTCTGTATAGGCCATTGATCTCAGTTCGTCGCAATGTCTGCTGCTCGATCATGTCAGGTGGTAGCAAGGTAACTCCCAAGTTATCCTTGTCCTCTGGCATATAGTCGGGTCGTCGTGATAGTGCGTCTGCTTGATTCTTCTTGCCTGGCCAATGGAGAATTTTGAAGTTATATCGTGATAACTCTAGTGCCCATCTCGCTTGACGTCTTGTCAGATTCTGAGCTGTCATGAAGTATCGGAGATTTGCATGATCGCTTCGGATGGTTAATGGTTCCTTTGTTCCTTCCAGTAAGTGTCTCCAATGTCCGAGTGCTTCCATGATTGCTAGCATCTCCTTGTCATGCGTTGGATAATTTCGTTGAGCACTGGATAGTGTCTTCGACATGAAACCTAGCGGTCTCAGTTCTCCTTGGCTGTCTTCTTGCTGTAAGACTGCTCCAATCGCTACATCGGATGCATCGGTTTCCAATGTATATGGTTTGTCAGGCTTTGGCATTGCTAGTGCCACTTCGGTTTCGAATGCTTTCTTGATAGCTTCGAATGCTTTGTCCTGTGCTTCTGTCCAAACGAACTTATGATCCTTCTTGATGAGTTCGCCAATTGGTGTGTATAAATCGGCATAGTTCCTGATGAATCTTCGGTAGAAATTGCAAAAGCCTTGGAACTTTCGGATCTGTCGTTTCGTCTTTGGTGTTGGCCATTCTCGAATCGCTTTCAGCTTGTAAGGATCCATCTGGATGCCTTTCATCCCTACTACAAATCCCAGGTAGTCGAGTTGGGTTTGGAGGAAATGACATTTCTCGATTTTGAGGTAAATGTCGAGCTCTCGGCATTTCTGTAGAATTGCCCTGAGGAGTGTCCAATGCTCCTCTTCGGTTTGTGCTTGGCCAATGAGGTCATCTAGATAGACTAGTGCCTCTTCTGTTCTGAGCCAGTATTCGAAGTTGTCGTTCATGAATCGTTGGAATATCGCAGGTGAGTTCTTCATTCCAAACATCATGACCTTCGGTTTATAGACTGCATTGCCAACTCTGAATGCTGCCTTCCATTCGTCTCCTTCTCGAATTCTCAGGTTGTTGTATCCTGATCGCATATCGAGTGTGAAGAAGACTTTTCCTTTCTCCAGTTTCTCTGGTAGAACGCTCATGATCGGTATAGGGTATGGATCTGATACTGTGGCATCGTTGATATCTCGGTAGTCGGTTACTGCTCGTGCTCCTCCGTCTTTCTTTCCTACAAAGAAGACTGGTGCTGCTACCGGACATGGTTCATGTGGGTGAACCTTCTCGATCCATCCTTTGTCCAATAGTTCCTGGACATAGGCATTGAGTGCTGCCTGTTCTTCTCGAGTGAGCTTGATAATCGGCCTTGGTTTCGGTAGTGGTACTCCTTCTTTGAGGTTTATCGCCATATCCCATTTCGTATGTTTGGGTAACCTTCTTGATCTGTCTGGATCAAATACATCGGCATAGTCTGCAATTTGCTTCGGTAGGAGTTTTCGCCAATCTCGCTTTGCTGTGCTGAGTAATCCTTCTGCCGCTGCTTTCTGCTGTGAGTACTGCTGTGATACTGAACTAGCTTTGTTCAGTGGTTGTGAAACCTGGCCTTGCTGCCTTGGTGACCAATTTCGTTTGAGGTCTAGCTCTAGCTTTTCAGCAAGCTCTTCCTTTCTGGTAAGGGTAATTGGTTGGTTGGTCGTCCTGAGCCTTTCGATGTCTAATGGCTCTATATCGTGCATAGGAGTGTCTTCTGTTGTCTCCTGTTTGTTCTGTATGTCGATATCGCTGTCTTCTGCTGCCCATCTTGTACGCTTCGGTGTGGGGATAGCTTCCTTGACTGGTATTGGTCTCGATGTCCAATGTCGTTTCGTTCCTGCTACCACTTTCTCTGACCTTCGTTCCTCTCGTGGATGAATATAGACTGTCATCCCAGGATCTTCCTTTGGTACAGGTGGAGTTTGTTCGATGTCTGGTTTCTTCTGTGGTAGTGGCCTTCTTTGTCTTAAAGGCTGTTTCTTCCATCGCTTAGGAGAGTCATTTATTTCCTCCTGTTCATCATGGCTGCGTTTGCCTGTTACTTCTGTAACTTCGTCTTCGGATGTCTGGTACAATTGCCGTGCTGGGATCATCCTTCGTGGTATGTGCCTT
Source organism: Sanghuangporus sanghuang (assembly GCA_009806525.1). NCBI lineage: Eukaryota > Fungi > Basidiomycota > Agaricomycetes > Hymenochaetales > Hymenochaetaceae > Sanghuangporus > Sanghuangporus sanghuang. The sequence continues at coordinate 2,483,687 of VVIT01000002.1, read as the reverse complement.
GTTCGTCGTTGCACTATACTCATCTGTTCTGATGGTTGCCTTGGTATAGAGTCTGGTATATTTTCCGTGCTCGGACTCTTTGGTACATCAGCCTTCTTTGGCTGCTCCAGTTGTGGTGTTCCTGGTCGTATCATTGGTTTCGCTTGCGGCTTCGACTCTTGAGGGTTTCCATTGTTACTTTCCCTCCATGGTGCAAATAGTATTCCTGGTGCTCCAGAGTGTCGATAGTTGTCTCTGTTCAGAGCTTGTTTCTTTGTGTCTTGCCTAGGTCTAGTCTTGTCAGATTTACCTTTCCTTTGCCGCTTTCATTTGCGCCTTCTGCGCTTTCGCTTCTTGGTAGCTCGTATGATACTGAGCTCGAATGGTATTGCGTTACCATTCCGATTCCATATCTGATTCTTCCAATCAATTTCTGGATTGACTTTGGCCAAATAGTCAATGCCTAGAATAACTTGATCTTGTCCTGTAGTCGCTATTGCCAGTGTCTGTGGCTGCGGCTTAGGTCCATCGAAGATTAATGTATAGACCTCGTGTGTGATTGCTCCTCCTTGGTTTGGGCTTCCATCGGCATTATTCAGGGGTCGAGGGTGATCAAGCCTCTTCTTGAATAGGTTATGGTGTCGTACCAAGTTCGGGTGAATCGTACTACAAGTTGCTCCGGAATCGATTAATGCTTGGACTGCTAGGGTCTTCGTTCCAACCTTCACTCGAATGGGTAATCGAGGATGCAATGCATGTATTGGCAATCGCTTATTGTACATCGCTTCACTGGGGTTGAACCCAGGAGGTATGAATCGCTGGTTGTTGAAACCATTGTTCTTGTCACCCTTGTTACACTCACATCGCGCAGTCTCGTTCGATGGAGGTCTTAGTCTTTTCCCTGTTGCTCTTTACTTGCTAGGGATTTGCGGAAGTTGGTTCGATATTCTTCGTCGTGTTTGCATGTATAGCCTGCTGATTCGTCTCCTCTAGCCCATGCTATGTGATCATAGTGGACTGGTTTTCGACAATGTGGATCGGGACATGTCTCCTTGAAGTTTACAGCTCGTGCTGTCATCGGCTTTCGTTTCTGACCATTAGTTCGCTTCTTCGGCTGTCCTGAGAAAGAACCCTTTTGCTTCCTTGGTGCCTTGCAGTTCCTTGAGTAGTGTCCAGTCTTTCCACAGTTGTAGCATTTCGCTCCCTTCTTCGGCAAGCCTCGGAGTGTATCTACATCCATGGCGTCTGGATCTCGTCTCGTCTGTTGGACTGGTGGTCAGTATGATGATTGCCCGTTTGTCTTAAATCTCGGAGTGTATGTCTGGCTTCCGATCAACTTCTGTCTTGCATCAACGTCTGCTAGGTTGGTTGTCCATGTCATCCATTCGTCGAGCTTGTACTTTTCAAAAGCGTCAGGCTGTACAGATTCGACTCGTCGTTTGACCCAGTTGTCTAGTCCTTTGACATAGATGTACTTGAGCATAGTAACATCTAGTGAGTCTGGTGCTCTCGCTTTGAGCCGTCGGAATTCGTCATTGTAGGCTCTGATGCTTGATCCTTTCTGTTGGATGCATAGTAGGTGGAATAGTGCTTCCTGTTCTCCTACTATTGGATGTCCTGCTCGGATCCTCATCCAATCGATCATTTCCTTGAATGATTTGAACATGCCTGTCCCAGCCGCATTGATGATTGCTGGTACTGGTTTGAGCTTCCCTTGGTTGTCGAATGATGTCAATGTTTGCTTCTCTGCAAACCAATCGTAACTGTCGCCTTCGAGTGCTGCGAATAGGCTCTTCGCAATCTCCTCCTCATCCTTGACTCCATGTTGTGCCAGCTTCGACACACATCGACTAATCCACAGATCAATATCCTCGTTTCGCTTGCCATAGTACTTCGGCAATTTGATGCTGTGTTTATTGAGTTGTGTCTGAAGAGTTTGTAGTTGAGTCTCCAGCGTTTGTACCCTCTGGTCGGTTGTCGACATTATCGTATGTTGCTATTGGTACTGCTGGTGGCGAATAGGTAGGTGGGTTTTCTGGCGTTGTTGGTGTTTGGGTTGCTACTGAACCGCCTGTTGGAACTTGAATAGTAATTCCTCGTGCACGAAATGTTCGTAGTGCGTATGGCCTTAGAGTTCGAGATAACTCTTCGTCTGATGATACTGAATCGTCGGAAGGGCGTTCATTCCGTGCGTATATTTCTCGGATTCGCTGAGCTTCGTGTCTGAGAAAGTCTGCGTGCTCGAGTATGTTCCTTGCAGTGTTCTCTGTTGAATTGACTGCTGCCAATAGTGCTTGATAACCTTCCTGACTCGCTTCGACTGTGCGTCCTAGTGAAAGGAGTGCTTCTCGTAGGTTGTTGATATCTTGTGCAACGTTCGGAGTTGCCTGAACTATTCTTGTAAGTTCAGTGGTTGCTATCTCGACTGCTTGGATACGCTGTTCGTATGCACTGAGCGTAGAGCGAATTTGTCCTATTTCCTCTTGTACTACTGTTATCTCAGAGGTGACTTGTTGATTCAGGAGTATGACTGCTCGATCTAGCGCGTCGTCGTTTCGATGCAGTGTTGCTACTTGTGCTCCTAGTCCGTTGGTATTAATCTCGAGTGCTTCGAGTCGATTTCCAACTGTAGTTGCGTATGCTGCGCTCGGCAGGTTGTTGTTTGCCTGAGCCCTAGCCAGACTGGATTGTACTCCGTCAAGTTGGACTACCCTCTGTCGTAGGTATCGTATGACTGGTGGATATTCGTCACTTGATTGATAGTTCGTTCCCCAAAGAATATCACGTTCTAGTTCCAATCTTGCTAGTCGTCCTTGGATATGATTGAGCTCCTGCTGCAGTCCTGTTCTGCCTCGGTTGTTCGTTCGAGTATTCGGATGTTCGTTCGTTCTATGACCGTTACTTCCTCCAGTTCCGTTCTCTGGCTGGTTCATGAACGTTCTTTCTCGAGTACTGCTTCGGGTGGGGTGTTATAAGGTACGGCAGACCAAACCGTTCCTTTCTCGTCGAATGTAGCAATAGTAGATGGTACTGTCACTACTTTGGTTGTTGTTGATTGTGTGCTTCCAACTGCAGGGCAACCAGATGCCTTTGCTATCGGATACACTTCGTTGGTGAAGGGGTTATGATAGTAGATGGTTGATTTGAGTGAATCGTATGTGTTCTCCAGGATTGTGCACTTGTCCTAGGGAATGGGTTTGCTAATCTCGAAACTAGCGGCGTCGATAGGGACTTGAGGTCGACGGTCCTCGCCTCGATAAAACACTAGCCAAGAACCTTGCCCGTGAGAGGTGGTGTTAAAACTAGTGAGTGATCTTTCGATCCAATGTTAGAGGTGTAGGTCCGGAGTTACACCGGGTTCGATCCTTTTGCCTAAGCAGCGGTATGTTGTGCAGAGGTGATCTATCTACCCACGTCTGGCTGTACCACGCGGTCCCCTTACTATCCTTCCTAGCCGTAGTCCTGACAAGGGATACTTTCAGATACAAGGTAAGCAAGAGCAGATTGGTATTTCCAAGAGGCGTAGTAGTACAAAGCACACAGTAATAATCGTTAAGCTATGATGATCACCAGTGTGTTAAGAGGATCGAAAGATGGGGAATGGGGGCCTACTTCTAACCCTATTTATGCTCTTCAGATAATTCATTTTCCGTCCTATATCTTACTCATCTCCTCCCACATTACTCCACTCAGCTCCACTTCGCTCCACCATTGCCTTACTCATGCTGTGCCACTGAGTGCCACCTTGCTCCAAGATTTGTAAGATTGTCTCCACTATTGCAGAGCCTTTGTGGCGTTGCTGACTGAGACGTAGTTCCGAGTCGGAGTGATGAGTCAGTACTCCATTATGACGTCGAGGTCTTCGTTGGGGACTCTGGCTCTTGGTGCAATGTAAGCGGCTCGATATGTGACCTTCCATTGTTCATCCCTTGGCCCGAAGGGTGAGAGTGTAACTCGGACATCAGTATTGAGATGTCGAGTTGGTGTAGTATATGGTCCAATACACAGCTGGAATTGTATGTGCTCCGCTGGTGGATGCCTCTGAGTTCGAGTAACTAGCCATGCTTTGCCATTGAGTCGAACATCGCGAATGTAATGCCATATCCTTCGTTGGAGTGCCAGTTGTAACTGTCTGGTTTCCAGGTTCGCGTCCCTTGGTAGGTAGAGATTTGCTTGCACTGTAGAAGCTGGACATGGGTCATGCAGCTCTGGTTTGTACCATCCTAGTATCTTCCAAGTTATTGAGTCTGCATCTCGAGGGGTTCGAGTAGTGACAGTGAGTTCTTCATGTCGCTTGGGTACTATTGGATTTGGTGGATTGGCATGGAGTTGTTCTTGTGTTCGACGTTGAATTTCAATGTGGCAGTTGCGAGTTTCAGTTGTAGCATGGCATACTACAAAGTATATCTCATAGAGGGCCATGTACGTCCGGGCACACGTCTGACAGTGCTGGAATGCCAGTGTCGTCTCCATTGGGATTTATTTAGCCTTTAGTCGATTAGGTGTTAGGCTTTAGTAGTTGTGCTTCTGTGCTTCTGGACTTCTGGTGTTCTAGAGCGCTTCTTGAGTTCTTTTGATCGGGTCGGGTCGGGCGTATATGGTCAGTGGTGTTAAGGTAACTGTCGGCGGTGTTAAGTGCCTCGCGGGTTTACGTATGGTTGCTAGGCGCTCGCGTATTGCCGTTGATACCGGTGATACCGGTGACCGTTGTCTTGGGCGCGTGATCGGTAGTTTGGTCGCGTTACTGCTGGGCCGGTTACTGGTCACGTTCGGAGTGCCGATCCTGTTGATCTGCTAATCGCGTCGATCGTGATGCGAAGTTTTGAGCGGATCCTTTCAATAATCAAAGCAGGACAGGACTGCAGCAGGAGCTCAACCATATTCAAGGACGACTGACAAGATTGGAACTAGATTGAGATATTCTTTGGGCAGCAAACTATCAATCAAGCACTGAGTATCCACCAATCATCTGACACCTTCGAGAAAGGATGACACAGCTTGACGGCATACGATCCAGTCTGACACGAGCTCAAATAAATAACAACCTGCTAAATGGAGCATATACAACCACAGTTGGAAATCAACTCAAAGCACCCGAGATTAATACCAATGGACTAGAAGCACAAGTGGCAACACTGCATTGAAATAATGACATGCTAGATTGAGCAGTTATACTCCTGAATCAACAAGTCACCTCCGAGATAACAGTAGTGTAAGAGGAAATAGGACAAATATGCTCTACACTCAGTGCATATGAACAGCATATCCAAGCAGTCGAAACAGCAACCACTGAACTCACAAGAATAGTTCAGGTAACTCCGAACGTTGCACAAGATATCAACAACTTGTGAGAAGCACTCCTTACACTAGGATGAACAGTCAAATCAAGTCAAAAAGGCTATCAGACCTTGATAGCGGCAGTAAACTCAACAGAGAATACTGCAAGGAATATACTTGAGCACGCAGACTTCCTCAGACATGAAGCTCAATGAATCTGAGAGATATATGCACAAAACAAGCACCCTTCCGATGATTCAGTATCATCAGACAAAGAGTTATCTTGAACTCTAAGGCCATACACACTACGAGGACTTTGTATACGAGGAGTTATTATCTAAGTTTCAACAAGTAGCTCAGTAGCAACCCAAATGCCAACAATACCAGAAAACCCACCCACTTATTCACTATCAGCAGTACCAATAGCCACATACAACAATGTTGACAACCGACCAGAGGGTACAAATGCTGGAGACTCAACTATAAACTCTTTAGACATAACTCAATAAACATAGCATCAAATTGCTGAAGTACTATGGCAAGTGAAATGAGGATATTGATCTGTGGATTAGCCAATGTGTATCAAAGTTGGCATAGCATGAAGTCAAGGATAAGAAGGAGATTGCAAAGAGTTTATTTACAGCACTCGAAGGCGATAGTTACAATTAGTTTATAGAGAAGCAAACATTGACATCATTCAACAACCAAGAAAAGCTCAAACTGGTACCAGCAATCATCAATACAGCTGGGACAGGCATGTTCAAATCATTCAAGGAGATGATCGATTAGATGAGGATCCGAGCAGGACATCCGATAGTAGGAGAACAGGAAGCTTTATTCTACCTATTATGCATCCAACAGAAAGGATCAAGCATCAGAGCCTATAATGACAAATTCCAACAGCTCAAAGCAAGAGCACCAGACTCACTAGATGTTACTATGCTCAAGTACATCTACATCAAAGAACTAGACAACTAGGTCAAATGACGAGTAGAATCTATACAGCCTGACACTTTTGAAAAGTACAAGCTCAACAAATGGATAACATGGACAACTAACCTAGCAGACATTGATGTAAGACAGAAGTTGATTAGAAGTCAGACATATACTCCAAGATTCAAGACAAACAGGCAATCATCATACCAACCACCAGTTCAATAGACAAAATAAGATTCAGATGCCATGGATGTAGATGCACTCTGAGGCTTGCCAAAGAAGAGAGCAAAATGCTACAGCTGTGGAAAGACTAGACACTACTCAAGGAATTACAAGGTACCAAGGAAGCAAAAGGGTTCTTCCTCAGGACAGCTGAAGAAGCAAACCAATGGTTAGAAACAAAAGCCAATGATACCACGAGCTGTAAACTTCAAGGAGACATGCTCCAATCCATATTGTCGAAAACTAATCCACTATGATCATATAGCATGGGCTAGAGGAGACAAATTAGCAGGATACACCTGCAAGTATGACAAAGAATATTGAAGCAACTTCTACAAATCCCTAGCAAGTAAAGAGCAACAGAGAAAAGACTAAGACCTCTATCGAACGAGACTGCATGATGTGAGTGTAAGAAGGGTGACAAGAACAATGGTTTCAACAACTAGCAATTCATACCTCCTGGGTTCAACCCCAGTGAAGCAATGTATAATAAGTGATTACCAATACATGCATTGCATCCTTGACTACCTATTCAAGTGAAGGTTGGAATAAAGACCCTAGCAGTTCAAGCATTAATCGATTCTGGAGCAACTTGTAGTACAATTCACTCTAACTTGGTACGACACCATAATCTATTCAAGAAGAGGCTTGATCACTCTCAACCTCTGAATAACACCAATGGAAGCCCTAACCAAGGAGGAGCAATCACACATGAGGTCTATATATTAATCTTTGATGGACCAAAGCCACAGCCACAGACACTGATAGTGGCAACTACAGGACAAGATCAAGTTATTCTAGGCATTGACTATTTGGTCAAAGTCAATCCAGAAATTGATTGGAAGAATCAGATATGGAATTGGAATGATAATGCAATACTATTTGAGCTCAGTATTATATGAGCTACCAAGAAGCGAAAGTGCAGGAAGTGCAAATGAAAGTGGCAAAGGAAAGACAAATCTAACAAGACAAGACCTAAACAAGATGCAAAGAAACAGGCTCTGAACAGAGACAACTATCGACACTCTGGAGTACCAGGAATACTATTTGCACTATGGAGGGAAAGTAATAATAGAAACCCTCAAGAGTCGAAGCTGCAAGCGAAACCAGAAACATGACCAGTAATACCACAACTGGAGCAGCCAAAGAAGGCCGAAATACTAAAGAGTCCAAGCATGAAAAATATACTAGACTCTGTACCAAAGCATCCATTAGAAGGAATAAGTATAGTGCAACAATTAACAAGGCACATACCATGAAGGATAATCCCAGTATGGCAATTGTACCAGACATCCAAAGACGAAGTTACAGAAGTAACAGGCAAGTGCAGCTATGACAAACAGGAGGAAATAAATGACTCTCCTAAATGATAGAAGAAACAGCCTTTAAGACAGAGAAGGCCACTACTACAGAAGAAACCAGACATTGAACAAACTCAGCCTGTATCAAAGGAAGATTCTGGGATGACAGTCTATATTCATCCATGAGAGGAACAAAAGTCAGAGAAAGTGGTAGCAGGAATGAAATAACATTGGACATCAAGACCAATACCAGTCAAGAAAGCTATTCCTACACTGAAGTATATAAGATGGGCAGCAGAAGATAGCGATCTTGATATGCAGAATAAGCAGAAGACAACAGAAGACACTCCTATGCGTGATATAGAGCCACTAGATATCAAAAGGCTCAGAGTGACCAATCAACTAATTACCTTTACTAGAAAGGAAGAGCTCACTAAAAAGCTAGAGCTAGACCTTAAACAAAATTGGTCACCAAGGCTGTAAGGCCAGGTTTTACAACCACTGAATAAAGCTAGTTCAGTATCACAGTAATACTCACAGCAAAAGGCAGCTGCAAAAGGATTACTCAGCACAGCAAAGCAAGATTGATAAAAACTCCTACCGAAGCAAATTGCAGACTATGCAGATGTATTTGATCCAGACAGATCAAGGAGGTTACCCAAATATACAAAATGGGATATAGCAATAAATCTCAAAGAAGGAGTACTCTTACCGAAACTAAGGCCAATTATCAGGCTCACTTGCAAAGAACAGGCAGCACTCAATGCCTATGTCCAAGAACTATTGGACAAAGGATAGATCAAGAAGGTTCACTCATATGAACCATGTCTGGTAGTAGCACCAGTCTTCTTTATTGGAAAAAAAGATGGAGGAGTATGAGTAGTAACTGACTACTGAGATATTAACAATGCCATAGTATCAGATCCATACTCTATACTGATCATAAGTGTTCTACCAGAGAAAGTGGAGAAAGGAAAAGTCTTTTTCACACTTGATATGCGATCAGAATACAACAATCTGAGAATTCGAGAAGGAGATGAATAGAAGACAGCATTCTGAGTTGGCAATGCAGTCTACAAACTAAAGGTCATGATGTTTGGAATGAAGTACTTACCTGCGATATTCCAACAATTCATGAATGACAACTTTGAATATTGACTTAGAACAGAGAAGGCACTAGTCTACCTAGATGATCTCATTGGCTAAGCACAAACCAAAGAGGAGTATTGAACACTCCTCAGGGCAATTCTACAGAAATGCCAAGAACTCGACATTTACCTCAAGATCAAGAAATGTCATTTCCTCCAAACCCAACTCGACTACCTAGGATTTGTAGTAGGAATGAAAGGCATCCAGATAGATCCTTACAAGCTGAAAGCAATCCAAGAATGGCCAACACCAAAGATGAAACAATAGATCTGAAAGTTCTAAGGCTTTTGCAACTTCTACCAAAGGTTTATTAGGAACTATGCCAATTTATACACACCAATTGGCGAACTCATCAAGAAGGATCACAAGTTCATCTGGACAGAAGTACAGAACAAAACATTTGAAGCTATCAAGAAAGCATTCGAAACCGAAGTGGTATTAGCAATGCTAAAGCCTAATAAACTATATACATTGGAAACTGATGCATCCGATGTAGTGATTGGAGCAGTCTTGCAGCAAGAAGATGATCAAGAAGAGCTGAGACCTTTAGATTTCATATCAAAGACACTATCCAGTGCTCAACAAAATTATCCAATACATGACAAGAAGATGCTAGCAATCATGAAAGCACTTAGATATTGGAGACACTTACTGGAAGGAACAAAGGAACAATTAACCATCTGAAGTGATCATGCAAATCTTCAATACTTCATGACAGCTCAGAATCTGACAAGACGTCAAGCAAGATAGGCACTAGAGTTATCACAATATAACTGCAAGATTCTCCATTAGCCAGGCAAGAAGAATCAAGCAGATGCACTATCACGACGACCCGACTATATGCCAGAGGACAAAGATAACTTGGGAGTTACCTTGCTACCATCTGACATGATCAAGCAGCAGATATTGCGATGAACTGAGATCAATGGCTTATACAGACTAGAGACAGAAATGGTCACTATCTCCAATCTGATCATTCAAACTATTAAGAGACACTACAATACTGAGGAGGCTAAGCAGGAAATAATAGCAATCAAGAAGAGCAATGACTACAGTTACAGGAATGGGCTGCACTATATAGCCAGTGCATTATATGTCCTGTTATCTGCCAACCTAAAATCATTGCTAATCTGAAGGCACCATGACCACAAACTTGCAGGCCACCCAGGAGCAGAAAAGACTATAGAGCTTGTAAAGCGAGTGTATTGTTGGCTGAAGATAGAAGACATGATTTGAGAATATACTGCATTCTACGATATATGTCAATGTGCAAAACTGATTTGACAGTTTTGAAATCCACCCCTCCAACTATTGCAGGCACTGCATCAATCATAGGAAACTATAACCTGTGATCTAATCACTGATTTACCAACCAGCAACAAAGGCTACAGTTTGATACTTGTTATTGTAGACAAGCTTACTAAAATGGGAAAGTTCATCCCTTGCTAGAGAATACCCAATGCTAAGCAGTTGGCATGCTTATTCTGCCAATACATCTTCAAATACTATGGGGCCCCTAAACAAGTAATCTCCATCTGAGGTAGCAACTTCATGGTGCAATTCCTCAAGGAGTTCTGTAGACTCATCAATGTCGATTGGAAAACTAGTACAGTGTACTACTCACAAACTGATGGTCAAACCAAGTGACTCAATCAAGAGCTTGAGTAGTACTTATGCTGCTATGTGTCCTACTGTCAAACAGATTGGGCAGAGTACATCAATATGGCAGAATTCGCCTACAATAATTGGAAATACAGCACTACACATCAGTCACCATTCTATACACTGTATAAATGGCACTCGCACCTGGATGTAGTGGAAACTAGGGACTCAAACATCCCAGAAGCAATAAATTACCTAGAGGAGCTTCGACAAATACAGCAAGAAGCCTACAACTCAATTAGGCAAGTAAATAAGGTAATAAAGCTTTATGCAGACCTGCATCGAGGCAAACTGCTGGAGTACAAGCCAGGAGATGAAGTGTTACTAGACATGAAGAATCTCAGTCAACTGAAACCAACGAAGAAGCTTGCAATGAAATGAGCAGGTCCTTATAAAGTCGAGAAGGCAGTCGGACAAGTGTCATTTAGATTACGCTTACCTAAAACTCTTCCGATACACCTAGTGTTTCATGCAAGTCTTCTTAGGCCTTATAAACAAAAGGAAGACCCTGGAAGACCCACTTTGGATGAACCACCCCCTATTGAAGTAGAGAGAGAAGTAGAATACGAAGTGGAGAAGATTCATGACACAAGATAGTATCAAAACAAGATCTAGTATCTTATTCAATGAAAAGGATACCAAGAGCGTACTTGAGAACCACTTGACAATCTCAAGAACTTCTATCAAGCAGTAGAAGACTTTCACAAAAAGTACCCTCAGGCGATGAGGCCACCAAACCTTAGTTAATGGATCACCAAAAGAATACAAATTAGGAGATAACCGCATTATGCACACTCCACCTGATGGAGCTAACTTAGGAGCCACAATGCAAATAATAAGTAAGACCTCTGATGGCCTTACCAATCAATGACATTACAATGACACCTCAAGACAAAGGCAGAGAGAAACAAAATAGGCAAGAGTGTTACGAAAATCGTGGTTAGCTAATGCGGAATAGTATCAGACAAGTTATACACCGTATTATGCAACCGAATCCAGCTTATGAGCAAGGGCTTCAAAGCTATCGACCTGGGGATGATACAGGTCCGCTACTACAGCTAGTACCTAATGAGGTAGCTGCGAACAACGAAGTCGAATCGAGCGAGAGTGATGATTTAGTAGGCATACGGTCAACTATGGCTAGGATGCATATTGGACATACTCCTCCTCCACGAATACGAGGCCTAGGAACGATAGAGAGCAGTAATGTTGCGAGGTATACCGAACTCCTGCAGAAGAGGTGTTATCGACGAGGTGCAACCAGATGTCTAGTTCACGAGAGTCTGGTGTGCAGTAATTGCTACTTAGCATACCAATGCAGCTGGGTTCTTTCGGAATGGCTTCTCAAGAATTTCATAGAACGGTTGGTGGTGAAGGAGGCAGCCGATGTCAAGATTCGGCACAGGCCTGGACCTTTGGAAACAACAGAAGATCAACCATTGCCAAACCGCGGAATGAGCGCATACGATCACAAAGTAACCATATGGCTCAGCGATAGGGATATGTATGCAATGAAGGTCTGCATGAGAGCTTGGATCAATCAGCATCGTCACCAGACCTTATGCCCTTATGTCGCAGTGGAAGTCGATTGGCCGGTATACTTGATACCACCCTTGGACATAATCGAACTCTCGGAAGAAGCAATTGAAGGATTCCTAAAGGCTTGGCAAACATCAGATACAGGGGTTATTACAGTTGACAAATAGCGCAGACCTCGACACATCGGTCAGCGATTCAGGTTAACGACGGGCACCGGACTATAGCTATCGGACATTGCAATAGCGGCTAGGCACATTAGGCTAGAAGCCTATTCTACACAGCTGCCGAGATTAACCTCAGAAGATCGGCAAGCGTTGCCGATCGCAAATCCCGAGATCACAGCCAGCCCCATGATCACCGATTAGCGGCAGAAGCTTGGCCGAGATAACGGAGCAGCCTGGAAGCATGTGCTCGGCAAACCAAGGAAGGATCAGTGGGAAGATCGGCAGAAAGGATTAACATGTGATAAGCGGTGGGATTGGAAGAAGCACGGAAGAAGCTTCGGAGTAACGGAGGTTAGAAGGAAGCCTACCTAATCTGGAAGGAAGTATTCGGAGTGGACACAGGTGATGTCACTTTATTTTATGTCAACACAAGGGTGGTAGCAACTCGGTGCTAGGACTTGGTGTCGACACAGGTAGGTAGCAACTCATGCTGAAACATACTGTCCTGTCCAATGGTGAGGTGGTTCCAGTAGCAGTAGGTAGCAAGTAGTGAATAGTAGAAAGTCTATATAAGTGCCAGCTGAGCGGGGCATTGTCCCTCAGCAAAATTATTTTGTACTCTCAATCATAACTGTACCCCTTTGATTGAAACTCTGCTCTACTAGTAATTCAAGCTCAAGCCCTTAGCTCGCTTATTATTAGTACATCTAAACCTTTACTACTCTACTCTCCAAGCTACAATAGTATGAAAGAAGGAAGCAGGGACTTGTTCCGATACGCTCGGACTAGCCACTTCGTCCGAGAATACCGATCCTAACAAAGAGAGAGGCAATATACCAGTAAACATGATATAAAAGATAAAGCAATCCGAGCTGAAGACTCATCAACTCGAACTCGGGCAAACTAGTCATCTCTCGAAGACAACGACTACTCAACTATACCTATCTTCAATGAACTACATGCATTCTCTACTCCTGAAGATGCACCCGATTGGACATTTGTACTCAGGCCACCTACCAAATGATATTAATGGCCACAGTTCTGTAATCGATTCAATCAAGAGAATACAAAGAAGAGATTATACCCCTATGCCCAGGGAAGTACTTTGATGACCTTTACGACAAATAGCTCTCAGTATATACTACCGAGAAGCAAGGACCCAAACTCATGATTCCAGACCCACCAAAAGGTGAGCTGATCAAGCTTAGCAATACTCGAATGGCATCTATTTGACAATTATTAGGAAAACAGTCCAAAATATCCCCTACTACTCTCTGCTACTCTCTGCCACTCACCACTATAGGCTACTATATAGCAGCCTATAGTAGGTTAGCAGTTCATAGTGATTTATTGTGACCCCCCTACTATAGAGAGGACTGTAACAGTATATAGACACTATGGTTATATAGTTAATATTTATTCATAGTGCTAGAAATAGATAAACAGTGCATAACATATAGCAGCCTATAGTAACTAGTACAGGATTATAGTGCTACTAGCACATAGTGTATAGTGTCTTATAGTAATTACTACAAGTTGATAGTTGATATTAGATACTTATAATTAATAGGTTCTTATAGATGATATATTATCATAGTATATTAAAGATATAGATAGTTGTCTATTATCACAAATAGAAGATAGCACTTATTAGAGACTACCAGTATATCAGAAAACATATTTAATTTTTATTAAATTTAAATATAATATAGCAAATTTCAATATATCTATGTATACCACTTACAGACTCATACGAGCATGCGACTATTTACATGTACAGCTTACTATAGAAACTATGTAAGCTAAGCATATACTCATGTGCACCTATACTAATATAGACCAATGCTACTTGTCGAAGATAATAAATGGTCAAAAGTATTAACACTAGATACTGTTGACAGGACAAAGGAACTTCCACCAGGCTTCAAGGCCCAAACTGGTTAACACAAGGTCAGAGTGCACTAGTGCCGCCCCAGCTAAGTGGCACAGGTTCAGCAGCACATAGCACACCTCCATCTGGCTGGTAAACAGCCACAGTATGATAGGTGCCACCCTGGCTAAGTGCACAGGTTCAGCAGCACTCAACATACTGCCTCTACACCTGGGCTGCCAGCTGCGACAGGGACAGAGGTGTCCAAGAACCACAGACCTCCCAACAGCCAGAAGAACAATTAAAAGAAAAGGTAATAAAGTGGCCTGAAGCTATTGCAATCTGCAAGGTGAGAGATGGTTCAGAATGTGGATGCATACACATCCACAATTCGGTGGCTCAACATAAGAAGCCAATTACCTTACAGGTCCATTCAGCACCAGCCTGGAGACATGCATGAGTGCATTTCATGTCCCACACAGTATGGCCAATGCACTGCGTGAGTAAATGCAGTAATCTTGCAGTGCCATACCTAGGAGGCCGTCAACTTGCACAGGCACATTGTTGCCGAATTTGCTCAGTCTCAGAAACTGTCGCAGTTTATGCAGGGCATCGCACATAATGGTGTCGGTCACCTTATTGCAAAGCTGCTGCTGCTAAAAGACTTTCAGATCATAGTGATGGCACCGGCCCTATCATCCAAGGAACTGGGCACACGCATGCACGATATTCTGTACTTTGTCACACTTGTTAGACCTAATCCTCTTAAATCAGCGGACCTTGCTGGGTAAGGCTTGCCCTTTGACCATAATCTAATAGTAATACTGACTTCTTTCTTCAACAGGCACCTATGTGGTGAGAATCCCGACTACGATCCTGCACCTATCATCTCAGCCTTCAACCTGATCGTTATAGTGCATGCTGCTCACACTAGTTTTCACGCACTCACTAAGAATGCATACTATTTTGACCCCAATGCAGATATGGGCATGTCTACTCACCCTGGCATCAAGGTCATCACAGGCTTCTTTGCCTCTGTCCGTCTAGTTCACAAGTCTCTCATGGTCAGCGTGAATATGTGCATGAGCATATTCCACATCCCGTGAAGTATGACCGATGTGCTGCATGAGTTCATGCAGCAATCTCACAGTGCCATACCTCAGAAATTCTTTGGTAATATGAGGGTAGTTACAAGTTACCTTGGGTACAATAGGCGCAACACCGTGAAGGCGATTGGACCCGGTATGGCAAGATGGACAAAGATCCAGAGTGAAAATTTTAGCAATATCACAGTGGAGGAATATTTCTAGAAAAGTAAGTCATCCATAGATTGAATAGGAATTGTGCTGACTATCGCACAGAGTTCCACATCACACTCCACCACACAAATGACCTGCCCATGGTGAATGTTGGGAAAGAGAGCAAGGACGTTTTCGTACCAGCTGAGCTATGCAAGATTGTACCAGGGACCCCTTTTGCAGGTGAGCTAAAGTCTAGGGAGAGCGCAGCCCTGTGTGCTGCAAACAACAAGACACCAGCCGGTTATGCACAGACAATCACTATCAAGGGTCTCCATCTCTAAGGCTTCGAGGAGGGCACACCTCCGATGTCCAGCTTCAGAATCAAAATCTCGACAATAATGGCTATTGTAGTGGCTTGTGTTCTCCCCGCACTGTTGGTGATTTATCCTTTAGGCCATGCACAAATTGTCAATGGATCTTGGACAACACGTGGCATTCAGTTCACGAGGCTTGCAGAGCTTAAATGCCTTACAGTTATGATCTTAAAGAATGGGAGTATAGAAGAGTCCAACAGTTTGCTCAAGGTGCAGGTGCGCTGTAGTATTCTGGTGGTGTTCCTATCTGAAGGTGCTACCAATGTCCGTCCTACTATGGGTACTGAATGTATGAAGAAACCTCCAGAAGCAAAGCCCTAGGCTATCAGACCCTTACCACCTACTACCTGGCAGGTGCCAAAGACCGTTAGAGATGTAATGGAGTGGCCTAGTGACGCCGAGGTATGAAAGGAATGATCTAGTAGGTCCGCCGGATCGAGGGGGAGGTCACAGAAGTCCGCCGAAGTAGCACAATCTCAGTAATAGGGAGCTGGGGAGCGTATACAATGAATATAAGGTGTAATGTGCGGCCAGTAGGTTAAAAGGACACCGAAGGGGAATACAATGGAAGGCCTGGGTCGCCGGAGGGTTGCCGAGGTCAAATAGGGGGCCGCCGGGGGCAAGGGAGTGTCACACAGATTTGTCGCGGTAGTGTAAACTCGGTAGACAAAAGACAAGGACAGTGTACAATGTCTATAAGAAATAACGTGCGGCCAGTGGATGAAAGGGACGCCCAAGGGTAATAGGAAATGAGGCCTGGGGCACCGGAGGGCCGCCGAGGTCAAATGGGGGGCCGCCGGGGACAAGGGAGCATGTGTAAATCTGTCGCAGTAGCATAAACTAGGTAGTCAAAAGGTAAGGACCGTGTAAGATGAATATGAGGACCAACGTGCGGCCAGTAACTGGAAAGGGCGCCAAAGGGGTGTAGAATAGAAGGCCTGGGGCGCTGGAGGGCCGCTGAGGTCTTTCTATGATGTGCGGCCTGTCTGCGCTATCTGCTATGTATGTGCTCTGTATGTATATTTCGCTCCTGTCTACTGATAAATATATACTCTATATATACTCTACTGCTCTTGCTGCTGAGTCCTACTGTCTGACAACATCTCCTGAGTCATAGGGCTTGCCAAGGGCCACTGCCGGAGCACCTAGGAGGCATACAGCGGCGCCAACGTGAGGGGACTATCCAATAGTATGATATATCATATATCTGCAATAAGATGGGTGCTGGTAGAGTCTGGCTTGGCAGCGGTGGTCGGTGGCTTGGCACGCCACTGTACCACATGCCTGACTGCTATATATGGCCTAGAGTTGCCCGCCGCTTGAGGGGAAGTCGGGAAACATTGGGGCCAACGTTCGGAGGCTAATATCACATATATGAGATTGAGGGCACATCAGTCAGGGTCCCTAGGCCACCCAAGGCCGCCGTCGCACTCAATATAGAGTGTAGGCAATCCATGGTAACTAAGGAGGGCGCCGGAGCGGCGAATCTGCAAGTCGCCGCTCGATTGGCGGCAGATTCGTAAAAGTGTGACCTTCGGCAGTGTATGAGCAGAGATGACACTAGATAACTTCACAGGCTTTGGGGGACTGTCTGGTAAGCTGTGGGAGACTTCAGCGAGGGCACCTGAGGACGCCTGAGTGGCCGCCGGACCAATCTGAGGCTTGGGGGGCCACCGCAGGGGCGTCCAAATCTGCCTTAAGGCTGTACGTATGAGGAATTGCAATAACGAAGGCCTATAATAATTGGAGGACATCTCCTATGGTGTCTGGTGCTGGGTAGGAGCCTTCGATGGACCTGTATGGGTGCCAGGGAGCCAGCGGTGGACTCATCTGGGCTCTCGGAGGGCATCGCAGGGGAAAGTGTAGGCTAGAATCTATGGATATGTGCTCATATGGCCTCTAGAGTATGATATGAGTATTCCCTGGTCTTCTGAGGTGTAGGTGGTGGTGGTATATGGTGTCTGCAGTAGGGGAGAGCCAGAGTATGAGTGTCCTGGCACAGGATTGGCCAGGGCACTACAGTGCGAGGCGGTGAAGGCTCTGATCGGAAAATATTGCGCACATAGAATAAATGTCAACTTGGACTTCATCATGCAGGTCCTGCAGCTCCGCCATCTGAGTCGAGAGGATCTATACTGCGATGAGAATGTGGACAAAGTATCAAGGTTGTTCAAATCCCTGCTAGGCAGGCCCCAAATGATTCTCACCCTCATGTCAAACAGCACATCTATGCGGGACTCCACCAGTACTTTGACATTGGTCAGAGCCTCCAGTCCATGATTGGCCTCATCAAGAACATACTCGACAAGGAGGGCCACGATCAGTATCTGGTGAATCTCACACTCAAGATTAACATAAAGCTCAGCAGGGTCAACTATTAGCTGGAGCCTGCTTCTCTGAAATGGCTGGCAAACACGATAGTGGTCGGGCTCAATGTGATTAAGCCAGGTGGGAATGCGGTCAAGGGCACACCTGGTATTGCAGCAGTTGCGGCATCATGTGACATGAACTTCACCCAGTACTATGTAAGTGTCTCCCTTCAGGGAGCAAAAGATTAGACTGTCAGAGCATGGATTTGTTCCCTGAATGCATCCTTATATTCCATGCCAGTATTTTGGATGGCCAACACGCGTGGGTAAGGACGTGTTCATGCCAGCTGAGCTGTGCAAGATTATCCCAAGAACCTTTTTGCAGGTGGGCTCAAGTCTAGGGAGAGCATGGCCTTATGTGCTGCAAACAACAAGATGCCAGCTGGTCACACACAAACAATTACTATGAAGGACCTCTGTCTCCTAGGCTTTAAGGAGGGCGCACTTCTAATGGCCAGCTTCAGTATCAAAACTTCGACAAGTATGGCTGTCATCATGGCTCGCATTCCACCTACACTGTCGATAGTTCATCCTTCAGGCTGCACGAGTCGTTAATAGATCATGAACAATGCGAGGCATCCAGTTTGCAAAGGCCACAGAGCTGAAATGCCTTGCTATTGTGGTTTTGAAGGAAGGAAACATAAAAGAGTCTAATAGCTCGCTCGAGGTACAGGTGCATGAGGGAGTATGGTCAGGGCATGGATATGTTACCTGACGCAACCTTATACTCCATGCTAGTATTTCAGATAGCCAGCACATGCGAGTGATGACCACTGAGATCAAGCAGTCAAAGTCAGCATTTAGCAAATTGAAGAAATACAAGCCGAAGCTGACTTATGTTGCTTGTAGCAAGGGATGCCAGACTCAGTTCTACCCCAGATGCAGACAATCTTAACTTTGAAATGCCCTTATGTAGTTTCTTGAGTTGCTGTGCAAAAACACCAGAACTTGCATATTTTCAAAGCTGCCCATCAAACAAGGGCAGATGATGCTGACGACCATTGGTAGTAGTCGCTAGTTTAGCAAACGTTTGCATGGCAGCTCCATTAACTCTAAGCTTTGAAATCTTCATGATTGGACTGTGGCAGCACTGTGGAAATGAGATATAAGCTGGAAGACTGGGTCAGCGGCGATATACGGTAGAGGTCTGTCATTTTATTTGTGCTGGTCATAGATGAGGCCGAGACAATAGTATAGACACATCTCCAATTTGTTAGGTGATTCAGCCTTTCCTCTTTGATCATCACAGAACTCCTTCAGAGACAGCAGAGCTTTTACAGGCGTAAAGATCTAGACAACAATTTGATGGTAAGGTTGGGACTCACAGTTCATAAGCTGCTGGATCTCCAAAGCTCAATCAAATGTAGGTACGTCATACATGAGATAGAGTGAAAGGATATGAAAACATATACATTATTTGTAAGACTTGATAGCTATTGGTCCGCTGCCTTGCTGAATCATAAAATCATTGTGTATAGCTTAGAGCAATCCCTGGCAAATACCTGAGTCTCCATGAAGCCACCTCTTGGAATGAGATAGAGTAAAAGGATATGAAAATGTATACATCATTCGTGAGGTCGCAGAAGAGGTAGTCGAGAGTTCTCTATAGTACATTTGAGTTGATGTGAGGGAAGAAGAACAGATTGGGAATGCAACTTTAAGACAGATAGAGGTCGTAAGCCCAAAGAGATAATCTTGTCTCCCTGGCTACATTCATAAGGAGGTGAGGATAGAGGATAGAGGATGGAGGGAAGTGACTTGTGTGAGTCGCGATCTGTAAGTCAACTTTATCACGTGCAATAAAAAGGTAAGATCAAAAAGGCAAGATTGATGCTCCCCATATTCACAAGTCCTAATGATAACAAACAAATCTTAATAAAATTGAACCTGAATTTATATCATTATAACAGTTTTTAAGACTGCCTGATATAAATAAAGCAAACTCAGAAGGTCAGCATAACCAGAAAGTACTGTACCATACTGTAAGGTGTCACTACGGGCAATTTAGTATTTTACATCGGATGATAAATGGATTGATATGTAATTTGATATTTTCAATATCATTCAATATCATACTGAATATCCTCATTAGGGATATTTAAAATATTATCAAAGTATTTAGAATATCATCAAAGCAGATATTTTGATTGACCAATCGGCATAATTTTTAGGGATATCTGCTTCGATGATATTTTAAATATCCCTAATGAGGATATTCAGTATGATATTGAATGATATTGAGAATATCAAATTACATATCAATTCATTTATCATCCGATGTAAAATACTAAATTGCCCATAGTGTGTTATATAACTCTATCATGTGATTGTGGGAAAGTCTTCTAAAACTCAGATGCATACACATCTGTTGCACAGCAGGCAAATTATTATTTAAAACTGAGACAAATTTATAACTAGATAATAAATAAAATTTGTAAGTTAATAATGCATTTAGGCACATAATATACTTAATGTTTGTTCCTTGCCTAAATGCTAAACTATATTTGAAATAACAATAAGAATTTAGATTCCAATTTGGTAAACAATAAGATTAAAAGTAAAGTTCTGTAAGAAATGCATAAAGTAATCTCTCTAAAGAAGAAATAAGATGCATAATCAGTATGTACTCAGTATATACTATTATAAAGAAGTTCTCCAGTATCAGCATGAATCCAGCTAGTTGAGTGTGGCACTTGCATAGGCTGGTACAAGGATTGAGTGAGTTTATTCTCTTTGTGTCCTCAATGGGTCAAGCTTACTACTTTGGTCAGAGTGGCATTGCATGGCTTAGTAACAGTAAGTATATTATATACAAGTAACAAGCTCAAAATCTTCAAAATTGGAACTAGTAATCACACAATCAGTATACATATCTGGATATCACATGCAACTATGCTGCTAAGAATTTGTATCTACTAATATCCAGATTGAGCAATTGTAGAACAAATGCTCTAACCTTCATGTGAAAAAGAAGACCTGAGAGATATGTAGCTATTAATTAACTTATATTGTGATTTATATTAACTTAAGATGTAGAACATGCAGACTTGACTAATTGATAAATCCTATCTCTAGAGTGGTCTCATATGGTAGACTTGAATGCTAATATATAGAAAATGCATAATGATGTTGGCAAGGTGAATGAAAGCGATATGAGAAGACTTAGAAGATTTGAGTCTCAAATTCATAATAAGTACAAGGTGTCAACTAAAGCTCAGATTACTTAAGTCAAGGTATGGGAGCCTGCATCATATTTAAGCTGAATAGAAGGTGCTTGGGGAGAAATTATCATCTCTGTAAGATGAGATCACTTGACTTAGTACATAAAATAGTGGGCTCCAGCAAATACTTAGAAAGGAATGTGACTAAAATAAGATGCTAAAAAACATAATTATTAATATCACCAATACTGAGATAAGCTCGTGCACTAGTCAAACATTTTATGAGAATGAGATTTGAAAGCAGATGCAGCATACTAAGATAGATCTATTATGATGTCAAGAGTATCAGTAAACTTACTTACTGTATAAAAGCTACTAAAGAGAAATATTCTCAAAAAATTGTTGCTCATATTAAGTCAATCGAGGTCATGAACACTTTAAGAAGGAGCTCAGTAAGATATAGACTTCATTATGTGAGAAGACAGTTTTAGCTGAGACTGCTCAAATAGACTTGATCACATCAAAAGTTAGTTAGAACTAGCAGTGAGAAGTTCTTAACAAGGAGATTGCAGACCTTATAGCTCAGTAAGTATAACTGTTCTGCTCACTTTCTCATACATCTCCAAGCTAGAATATAGTTGCAAAGACCTTACAGTATAAAATAGTCTGCTTTATCAGCACCTAGAGTCTGTCAGTTTATAGATCTCTCATATATATTAAGCTGCAAAATCAAATATAATTGTGCTAGAGTCAAGTGATGATAATGATATGAATAGCTGTATGGTGAAGCTACATCCTATGGTAATCTAGACAAATGAAAAAAAAGTTTACTATCTATAAGTTGTTAGAAGTGTGATTCTGACACTGTTACTATTTTGTAGTTTATTGTTCTGTTTATATTCTTCTTTATTTCCGCTTTTCTAATCATGTGATGCTTATATAATCTCCTGTAAAAGCGGTACAGTCCATTGGTGAGTACACTACATCAAGTGTATGTTAGATCACACAAGTCCAGCAATAGACCACTGAGTCCAGTGGTGAGTACACTTGATGTAGAGTACTCACTGATGGACTGTGCCACTTTTACAGAAGATTATATAAGCATTATATGATCAAGAAAGTAGATATAAAAAAGAATATAATATAAACAGAATAATAAAGAATAATATATTAGAAGTGTGATCCTGACACTGTTATTATTCTTTGTTATTCTGTTTATATTATATTCTTATTTATATCTACTCTCTTGATCATATAATGCTTATGTAATCTTCTGTAAAAGCGGCACAGTCCATTGGTGAGTACTCTACATCAAGTGTACTCACCACTGGACTCAGGTATGTAGTTAGACTGTTAATATACATCAAGTGTACTCACCACTGGACTCAGTGGTTCATTGCTAGACTTGTGTGATCTAACAGATTATGAGCCTTGAGCTCTAGCTGTCTGTACTGCCGCATTTTTGAGTTTTTGGGTTTGAAGAGCTGTTATTGTTGTTAGAGAAGCTTTTGGTGTTCTGGACTGGCCTTTTGGTGTGTTCTCAGTGTTCCCATCACCTTCTGCACCCTTCTGTGCAGTTTCCACAGTCCCAGAGCCCTCTGCTGCTTTCTTTGGCTGTTATCAGTGCCAAATCTCTCCCCAAACTTCGCCGCTTGATTGCTCCACAACTGTCAAGCCGTTTTTGACGCCCTTTAGCACGTTTACTCGGCCCATATAGGCCTACTGTCCTGCCGATTTTCAACTTGATCCGTCGTGATTTGACGCTGCTGCAGCCCTATCAATTTGGGCTATCTTCGAACTTGCATTGCCTATTCCGGAGGAACCGCTAATCCGTTTCTCACGAATTTTGGCACATCTATTCGGCCTATTGCAACGTCCTTCGTCACGAGGTTTCAGCCAAATCGGTCAAGAACTCGCTGACTTATTGCAGGTTCTCTGTTTTGAACCTCATTTTGCTAATTTCCGATTTTCTCGGCATCCGTTAATCCGATCCGGACGCCCTTTGGTGTGCATACGGCTCCCATACCTCTGCACACTTCCACCAAGTTTCAGCTTAATCGGCTGCGGTTTAACTGCACTGCTGGCTGTTCTTGTTCTGTCGGAAATCGTCGATTGCTACCGATCCGCTAATCCGATCCGCGTGCTCCTTGCACCGTTCGATTCGGCTCGTCGTCCTCTATTTGCGTGCCAATTTGCGCACCAATCCGCCTATCTGTTCCCTCTCTGCGCTGCATTTTGTGTCTGGCAGCTCTGGTGTCAATTGGTGTGTGGCTCTATTACTGTTGTTGGATCAGCCTAGCCTACAGACTGTGAAGCTTGCCTGCCCGGCCTTAGTTCACTGGTTGTAGTCACTCTTTGAGTGTCTACTTAAGCCTAGAGCCTCTCTCAGTTAGCAGTGCCTGCGGGGTCTTAGCAGACCAACAGACCAGTACTGTCTTGTGGCAAATCTGTGTATACTTCAGTGACTGTAGAAGACTGCACTTGTTGGCATTAATCTGTCACCTCCAGGCATAAATTTGTTAGCGCTCTCTCTCCCTCATTACTTCCTCACTGCTTATTTCTTCTGAGCATCACCTGTCCACTCTTATCCACACCTTATTCCAACAATCATGTCTGATCCTGTCACCTCTGAGACGCTATCCACCATCACCAAGCTCAATGACAGCAATTACTCTGTCTGGAAGCATGATATGTGTGCTGCACTTCAAGTCAAGAAGTTATGGTACTTGACCTCTGGTCAGGAAGCTAAGCCTAGTGCTCCAGATGATGCTGTTCAGCTCTGGGAAGAGAAGGCTGAGCAAGCTGCTAGGCCTGATCTATCAGAGAATTGAGCATAGCATGCAGGTCATAGTGCAGAATTACATGGATGATCCAGCCAAGATGTGAACTGAGCTTCAGAAGATCAATGAGCAGGACAATCCAGCTGTGCGCTTTAATGCTTATGATAAGTTCTTCAACATCACCAAGAAGGAAGATGAGTCCCTTACCAACCTGGTGAGCAGGGTTGAGCTGGCATTGCACAAGATCAGAAGCACTCGTTCTACCACCCTCAAGCTTGAGGAGTTTGAGAATGAGCTTGCATGTGCATACCTGATACTGTGCTCTTCCTGAGGACTATGCCTCCTTTCGCTCTGCAGTGCTCCTTATGAAGAATTCAAGTAGAATAACCTCAAGGAAGTATTTGCTCAAGAGCAGCAGAACTGTCAAGAGTGCGTCTAGCTTCAGCCCCAGGCCATGTTCACATCCACCAGTAGTGCTGCTAAGCCCATCTCCTCTCAAAATGTCACTTGCACATTCTGTGGCATTCTTAGACACACTGAGGAGAACTGCCATATGAAGCAGGCAGTCTCTAAGGATGCACATGCCAGGGCTAAGAGAAACAGAGAAGAGAAGAGGAGGAGAGGCTGGAAGGGCTAGAAGGCCTATATTGCTCAAGATGAATCTGCTGAATCTGCTGAATTTGCTGGCAATGCAAGTGCTCTTGACTTCACCAATCCCCATTCACCTCTTATCCCAGATGCAGGAACTGACTGGATTGCTGACACAGGTGCCACTTGCCACATGACTCCATATTGTCATTGGTTCACCAAATATTCAACAAATCACACCCCAATCCGTTTAGCCAACAATCAAGTTATTTATTCAGTTGGCATTGGCACAGTGCACTTTCAGCCTGTAGTTGGTGGCAAACCTGGACAGTTACTTGAATTTGAACGTGTACTGCATGTTCCTAATCTTAGAAACAATCTCCTCTCAGTTCTGTATTTGACTCGCTCCAAATCATATGTTGTCACCATTCATCATAACAAAATCCTTTTCTATCATCATGGATCAGTCCTGTTCACTGCAAATATCACTCCAACAATGCAGCAACTCTCAATGGCCACATTGTCCCCACTATTGCTTATGCTACATTTACAAGTACCTGTCCACTTGACACTACACTTTGGCATAGGTGCTTTGCACACCTTAATCATGGTGATGTGAACAGGTTGATGACTGAGGAGTTGGTCAAGGGAATGGTTGTCAAGTCTAAGAGCACTCCAGATCCTATCTGTGAACCTTGCATTGCTGGCAAGCAGCACAGGTCTAATGTCTCCAAACTTGCATCTCACAGAGCCTCTGATCTCCTCCATTGGTTCACTCTGACTGTTCATAGTCCATTGCCTGTCCAGTCTAGACATGGCTTCAAGTATTGGATCACCTTCATTGATGATTACAGTCGCTATTGGGCTGTTCTCCCTTTGAAGAAGAAGAGTGATGCATTTGCTGCCTTCAAGCAATTTAAGGCCTATGCAGAGAATCAATTGGGAGTGAAGATCAAGGCCACTCGTGATGATAAAGGTGGAGAGTATATGTCTAAGGAATAGGACCAGTTCTGCATCACTGCAGGTATCCACAGGCAGCACACTATTAGAGATGAACCTCATCAGAATGGTGTTGCAGAGCATGCCAACAGGACACTTGCAGAGGGCATCACTACTATGCTTAATGAAGCACATCTGCCCTCTACCTTCTGGTGGAATGCAGTGGCAGCATTTATGCATGTGCACAACTGCTCTCCCACCTCTGCTGTGTCTGCCAGTACACCCTATGAGCTCTGGTATCAGTCAAAGCCAGATGTCTCTCACTTGCGTGTATTTGGGTGCACCTCCTATATGCTTGTGAAGAAAGATCAACACAAGCAGCTGCAGTCCCACACACAGAAATGTGTGTTCCTAGGCTACCCCTCTAATTATAAAGGCTGGCTGTTCTGGAATCCTCTTACCAGGAAGGAAGTCATCAATGACTCTGCTCAGTTTGATGAGAGAGTGTTCCCTGGTACATCCAGAAACCCAGTTGACCTGAGGGTGAATATGCCTGCACAGACAGAAGACCTGCCAGAACAGGGGCAGAGTAGAGGATGCTATTGATATTCTGCCAGCTCCTCCTCCTCTACCTGCTCCTGGACATCCAGCAGATCCTCCTATGCCTACACCTACACCTACACCCAGTCCTCCACCCAATCCATCACCCAGTCCTCCACCACATGGTCCTTCACATCATCCTCCTTCACCACCAGCTACTTATCCTCCAAAGCGTGAACATACTACTTCACCTCTGCCATCTAAGCAGGCCTCAAAGAAACAAAGACCTGCTTCTCCCTGGTGGCCAAATCCAATGTGGAGGCCTATTAGACGTCATACCACTGGCTGGTGGGATGTGGACTATGTTGGAAAGCGCCTTCCCAGACGTGTACCAGGCTCTCCTATTCCATCACAGCACTTTTACTTCAACTCCTCAGAGCCAACTGCATCTGACACTGCACCTGACACTGCTTCTGAAACTGACTCTGTAGCGCAGCTAGATGTTGTAGAGCAGCTAGAGCAGGATGTTGAGATGGACAGTGATTCACCTGATGAACTGGACATCATATCAGAAGAGGAGTTGCAAGCTGAAGCACTGATGTTTACTGGCCTGATGGATTTTGGTGCTAATGCAGGACTGGAGGGCATCTATCTGTCTTATGAGGATGCTCTGGAATATGCATTTCAGACATCTCATTGCGCTGAGCATGTGTTCTCTGCACAAGGTGTGCAATACATTAGTCCTAAACCCTATCAGTAGAAGGACATCAAAGGACGCCCTGATGCAGACCTCTGGGAGAAGGTAGCCATGGAGGAATTTATCAGTCTGATTGAGAATGGCACATTTGAGCC
This sequence comes from Sanghuangporus sanghuang, assembly GCA_009806525.1. NCBI lineage: Eukaryota > Fungi > Basidiomycota > Agaricomycetes > Hymenochaetales > Hymenochaetaceae > Sanghuangporus > Sanghuangporus sanghuang. The sequence continues at coordinate 2,456,744 of VVIT01000002.1, read as the reverse complement.
AGTCAGACTGTCTCCTGACAGAAAGCCTATTGGATGCAGATGGGTGTTCAAGCTCAAGTGCAAGGCAGATGGATCTATGGATAGGTACAAGGCAAGGCTAGTGGCCAAGGGATTCTCACAGCAACCAAGACTTGAATTCTCTCAAGTGTTTACTTCTACAGCCAAGTGGGCTGCACTTAGAGCTATTCTGGCATTGGCTGCATTTGAAGACCTTGAGCTATATAGTATTGACATCTCTACTGCTTTCCTCAATGGTGAGATAGATCATGATGTCTATATGAGCCAGCCTGAAGGATTTGAGGACTACTTTGGCCCTGGATTTGTTCTCAAGCTGATCAAGTCAATTTATGGCCTTAAGCAGGCTGGTCATCAATGGCACAAGAAGCTTGATTCAGTGATAAAGAGCATGGGCTTCAAGTTAGTGCGCTGTGATTACAGCATTTGGGTATACAGCAGAGATGAAGTGCGCATCATCATTCCAGTCTATGTTGATGATATGACCATTGCTGCCAAGTCTAAGCAGCAGTATGAATCTGTCAGAGATGAGCTGGCCAAGCACTTCAAACTGCATGAATTGGGCCCAACCTCATTCCTACTAGGAATGCACATTGAGAGAGACTGCTCTAAGCACTCTATCAGTCTGTCACAGAAACAGTACACTATTGATGTACTAGAGCACTTTAGCATGAGCAACTGTAGCACTGTTACTACTCCTCTCCCTGAACAGAAGCTCAGCAAGAACATAGCTCCTAAGACCCCTACAGAGACTGAATACATGAAGCAAGTGCCCTACAAGCAGTTGGTTAGTGCACTTATGTACCTAGCTATAGCTACTAGGCCAGACATTGCATATGCAGTTAGTGTCTTGGGACGCTTCAGTTCTAATCCTGGTCCAGCTCATTGGAAGACAGCAAAATATTTATGTCGCTACCTACAGGGCACCAAGGATTTCAGGCTAACTTATGCACCTGATCCTAAGTTCCCTGAGCTGTTCACTACCTTCTGTGATGCTGATCATGGAGGAAATGAGGATAACAGATGCTCCACAAGTGGGATGGTTGTCAAGATGGGAACTGGTGCTATCAGCTGGGCTAGCAAGCTGCAGCTCTTTGTGACTCTGTCCACTACTGAAGCAGAATACATTGCTGCAGTCAGTGCAGGACAAGAGATTATGTGGCTTAGAAATCTGTTTACAGAGTTTGGCTACAAGTTTGATGCACCTTCTTCCCTGTACATTGATAACCAGTCTGCTCTGTCTGTAGCAAACAATCCTGAGCATCATGGATGCATGAAACACCTAGATCTGCGCTTCTACTAGTTGAGAGATGTTGTAGAGGCTGGTCATATCAATGTGCATTACTTGTCTACTCAGACCATGCCAGCTGACATCATGACCAAAGCACTGAGCAGAGTGAAGGTGCAAGAGATGTGTAAGATGCTGGGGTTAAAATAAGATGTGTCACAGAGTGTGACATATGTCACACAGAGCGGATGTGTATGCATCCGTGACTCGTCACACAGTGTCACATATGTGACATATATGTGACAGAGATGTGTCAGATCAGAGGGGAGTGTTAGAAGTATGATCCTAACACTGTTATTATTCTTTGTTATTCTGTTTATATTATATCCTTCTTTATATCTACTCTCTTGATCATATGATGCTTATGTAATCTTCTGTAAAAGCGGCACAGTCCATTGGTGAGTACTCTACATCAAGTGTACTCACCACTGGACTCAGGTATGTAGTTAGACTGTTAATATACATCAAGTGTACTCACCACTGGACTCAGTGGTCCATTGCTGGACTTGTGTGATCTAACATAATAACAGTGTCAGGATTACACTTCTAACACTTCCCTCTGATCTGACACATCTCTGTCACATGTATATCACATATATGACAGGGTGTGATGAGTCATAAGTGTATACACATCTGCTCTATGTGACATATGTAACATTATATCATAGTGCGTGACATGTCTTGATGTGTACACAACCGCTCTGTATGACATATGTCACAGTCTGTGACATATCTTATTTTAACCTCAGCATCTTACACATCTCTTGCACCTTCACTCTGCTCAGTGCTTTGATCATGATGTCAGCTGGCATAGTCTGAGTAGGTAAGTAATGCACTTTGATATGACCAGCCTCTATAACATCTCTCAACTAGTAGAAGTGCAGATCTAGGTGTTTTATGCGTCTATAATGCTCAGGATTATTTGCCATAGACAGAGCAGACTGGTTATCAATGTACAGTCACATGATAAAAGTTTTGTTATGTCTCGCACCTTAACATAACCACTTTTGCCTCATACCACAATAACCACTAAATCAATCATGTCCCAAATTTCTGGTGCTTTGAATACTACTCCTGCTCAACGTGAAGTCATACTTAAACTTACTAATTCTTCTCTCACTTGTGCTGAAATTGCCAATGCCTTCAATTGCTCTATTTGCACCATCCAATGCATTCTCAAGAACCATACTGAGTGTGGCCATGTCAGTGATGCTCCCAGAAGTGGATGCCCATACAAAATTGACAACCAGAGTTTATGTTACCTGCAGTGCTCCCTCAATGGTGACAGATGCCAAACACTTGCTGATATAACCCAAAGTCTCAATACTGCTGCCTGCTCTCCAGTTGCACCCAGAACTGTTCAGAGGGTATTATATTATGATTTGGGGATGCACTCATGCCATGCATGCAAGAAACCCTTCCTAACTGACTTGCATAAGAAGGGGAGGCTGGAGTGGGGGAGGGCTGCAATTAGGCATAAGAAGGAGGACTGGCACAGGGTCATCTAGACAGACGAATCCTCAGTAGAGCTTAAAAAGCACTTAAAGGCCCCACTGGTGTAGTGCAGAGTTGATGAAGAATACAATGAAAAGTACCTAGCTCCCACATTCAAGTCAGGAAGGACAAGTGTCATGGTTTGGGGGGCTATTGCATATAACAAGAAGGGCCCACTCATTTTTATGCCAAAGGATAGGAGGAAGGCAGTGGATTATATTAATTTGGACATGTCTGGACCCCTCTAGGACTTTTATATAGAGGTGTATGATAAAATGGAGGTTGCAAAGGTGGTTGAAGATGGGGCACCAGTTTACAGAAGCAAGGTCGCTTAAAGTTTCAGGGATATGAATGCAATGGAGACACTTTCCCACCCAGCACAGTCACCAGACATGAATTGTTAGATCACACAAGTCCAGTGGTGAGTACACTTGATGTAGAGTACTCACCAATGGTGTTACAAAAATCGTGGTTAGCTAATGCGGAATAGTATCAGACAAGTTATACACCGTATTATGCAACCGAATCCAGCTTATGAGCAAGGGCTTCAAAGCTATCGACCTGGGGATGATACAGGTCCGCTACTACAGCTAGTACCTAATGAGGTAGCTGCGAACAACGAAGTCGAATCGAGCGAGAGTGATGATTAGTAGGCATACGGTCAACTATGGCTAGGATGTATATTGGACATACTCCTCCTCCACGAATACGAGGCCTAGGAACAATGGAGAGCAGTAATGTTGTGAGGTATACCGAACTCCTGCAGAAGAGACATTATCGACGAGGTGCAACCAGACGTCTAGTTCACGAGAGTCTAGTGTGCAGTAATTGCTACTTGGCATATCAGCGCAGCTGGGTTCTTTCAGAATGGCTCCTCAAGAATTTCGTAGAACGGTTGGTGGTGAAGGAGGCAGCCGATGTCAAGATTCGGCACAGGCCTGGGCCTTCAGAAACAACAGAAGACCAACCATTGCCGAACTGTGGAATGAGCGCATACGATTACGAAGTAACCATATGGCTCAGCAATAGGGATATGTATGCAATGAAGGTCTGCGTGAGAGCTTGGATCAATCAGCATCGTCACCAGACCTTATGCCCTTACATCGCAGTGGAAGTCAATTGGCCAGTATACTTGATACCACTCTCGGACATAATCGAACTCTCGGAAGAAGCAATTGAAGGATTCCTAAAGGCTTGGCGAACATCAGATACAGGGGTTATTACAGTTGACAAATGGCGCGGACCTCGACACATCGGTCAGTGATTCAGGTTAACGACGGGCACCGGACTACAGCTATCGGACATTGCAATAGCGGCTAGGCACATTAGGCTAGAAGCCTATTTTACACAGCCGCCGAGATTAACCTCAGAAGATCGGCAAGCGTTGCCGGTCGCGAATCCCAAGATCACGACCAGCCCCATGATCACTGATTAGCGGCAGAAGCTCGGCCGAGATAATGGAGCAGCCTGGAAGCATGTGCTCGGCAAACCAAGGAAGGATCAGTAGGAAGATCAGTAGAAAGGATTAACATGTGATAAGCGTTGGGATCAGAAGAAGCACGGAAGAAGCTTTGGAGCAACGGAGGTTAGAAGGAAGCCTACCTAATAGGGAAGGAAGTATTCGGAGTGGACACAGGTGATGTCACTTTATTTTATGTCGACACAAGGGCGGTAGCAACTCGGTGCTAGGACTTGGTGTCGACACAGGTGGGTAGCAACTCACGCTGAAACATACTGTCCTGTCCAATGGTGAGGCGGTTCCAGTAGCAGTAGGTAGCAAGTAGTGAATAGTAGAAAGTCTATATAAGTGCCAGCTGAGCGGGGCATTGTCCCTCAGCAAAATTATTTTGTACTCTCAATCATAACTGTACCCCTTTGATTGAAACTCTGCTCTACTAGTAATTCAAGCTCAAGCCCTTAGCTCGCTTATTATTAGTACATCTTAACCTTTACTACTCTACTCTCCAAGCTACAATAGTACGAAAGGAGGAAGCAGGGACTTGTTCCGGTACGCTCGGACTAGCCACTTCGTCCGAGAATACCGATCCTAACATTATAATTTTGCTCCAATCCTGGGATAATCAATCTTGCTGTTTCGTAGTGCAATACCCACTATCGATCAGTAAGTATTGCTCTGCCCCGGGAGGGTTTCTTCTGTGCCTGACACAAAACCGTGCTGATAAGACGATAAGCGTATCGCTTACAGCTCGAACAGGCTTACACACTCCATCGGAGTTTTGTTAGAGCACTTCGCACATTCGAAGGAGAAGTAAATCAGCACTTTGCACAATAAACTTCTATCGAGGTAAGAAGCGCTCAAACACCCCTATTTTAGAACCCTACCGGTCGGTTATACTATCCGCCCTGGAGATTCAATTCGCCACTGAGAAACACGAGAGGACAGGAAGAAAGATCCTGCTCAAGCACCTAGATCGCCTACTGAAGGGAACACGCCTCAATTGGGAAGTACTCCAAGGCCCAACACCAGTAGAGCAAGAACTCCTCACCTGTTCCCAACAATATAAAGCGTTCGAATACACCCTACTCGAACACTCACACTTCCTACACCAAGTACTCGCTCAAGTCTACCAAGGTAACTACGCTCTAGCAAAGACACTATGCCATCGATGGAACTGTGGCAAGCTGGTTGGACTTATTTCTGGTTTACACTTCACGTCATCTGGTTTTCTTCCCTGGTATTCGTCATTGCTCAACGACTCCGACATCGAGAAGTTATTCTTCCAGGCCTTGAACAGCTACGGACATGGGTGGAACGGCAAGTCAGAGAAATAGGCTCCCCATTCTATCAAGGCGCTTGGAGAATATTACAAGAAGTGCGACAACGACTGGCGCTATCTCAACCCCAATCTGGAGAGCATTTGGAATCCACTCTGGCTGACCTCCGAGACCGACTCGATGTTTTTCATCAACGCTTGGATGGAGTGGTCAGTCCATATGGGCATACCAATGAAATTGTGTCCGGGCTATGACAGGCCGTCCTTGCCCTTGATCTTCGACTTGGAAGCATTGATAGGTCCCTCCGAACTCTCACAGCTACTGTCGCTCGACTATATGACATGGGCTCTGACTTCTCGGAGAACTTAACGGTCGAGGGGCAGACGGTTGGGAACTACCTGGCGCACATCCTGGATCACATCAGAGACCAGGTCGTCGAATCGTTTCGTCAGGACTTCCATGCGACCATGGGAAGCCTGGACACTAGGCTCAACTTCGCTCTGGGAATGCTGCAAGGACGTCTTACTCACCACATCAACATCACCAGCCAGGGCAGTCAATCAGCCCTTTCTCAACAGCTGGCCGAAAGTCAACGTGAGATCCTCCGGCTCTGTGGTGCAGACTTCCTACACGTCTACACCCAACTCGGTCACTTGGTCGAACAAGCCGAGGCCGTCCAAGCTCGGATTAGCAATCCAGAAGAAGAGGTTGCCGCTCAGTATTTGCTCACGGAAGGAATTCGTCAGGTCCAGCAGACGATCAGGATGCGACAAGACTACACAACTTTACGAGCAAGGAGGAGAGGGATGCGCCTTAGCCCTGATTCTCCACTCCAAGGTCGCGGCAACCCCCTGGTCAATTGTCGCTGGAGTGCTGAGACGAACTCTGAACCAGAGCAGGTACCGAGGCTGGACTTCTTCCGCGAATCGAGTGAGAGTGCGCAGAGGGAAGATGAAGCTACAAATGGAGCACGCGCCCTAATACCGGAAACCACTGAGGTACTAGGGCTGACAATAAACGAAGTTGCCAGGACCAACCCGACGCTCATCTGAAGGACAAGGGAAAGCATTAAAAGGCTTATGAGCGCTCGGGCAGAGGTAGACACAGCTGCTCGAGGGATCTTGGAAAGGTTATGGTCCCTGGAGCCAGCAGTAGAAGAAGAGGAACAGCGAGAAGAAGAGGAAGTCCGCCATAGCGTCGAACCCGAAGAAGAAGAATAGGACCTTCCGGACTACGTCTCCACCGACACACAGCCATTGAACCTGGATCAGCAAGCAGAAGTGTTGCTGAGAGAGGTAATTCCCGAGGAGCCTCAACGACCATAGCCTCAAGGGAATGGCTGGGAGAATCTACCACCCGGTCAATAAGAAGATATACCGGAGCTGATGTGGAATGAGGCTGGAGAACTGGTCGAAGCACGCCCCCAACGGCTTGGGGTTAACGGCTTCTACATCGAGAGGAACGAGCTCCAGCACCCCCATGAAAACTCGCCGCCAGGATCACCTACTCCGAGTGCCGAAGTCATTCAGGAGAGAGAAGATAGGCTCCAGGCATCGAGTGAGTACTCCCCTGATTCAGACTTATGTATGATCCTATCCTGCGCTCTAGTAGCTGCCCTCCACGGCCTGCCCCCACAGTGGTTGTAGGCCAGCCAATCCAGAGGGTAGTGAACATGGTGCAGATAGTTTGGGTGCAGACTCACGATGTAGGCATGCAGACCAAGGATGCCAGTAAAGGCACCTTGACGGAAGACTTCTTCGATGCAAACGATGACTGGGAAAGCGAGGAGGAGAGCGAGGAACACGAAAGCGGTGAAGAGCGAATTGAAACTCGGGAATAAAGGAGATAGGCCTTGGTTTAGAGCTGGGAGCTTGCCAAGAGGAAGGAAGACACCCAAGAACCGATCGGAAAGGAAGGGTAAGGTAGCTAGTTAAAAGGCGGAGGTGGCACTCGCTGGATAACATAGTTACTTTTACCATGTATTATTTATGCGCTGAATTTCAGTGATACTCATGAAAATGTTGGTTGAATTCGTCTAGGTCAACATGTCGAGTAAAGACATTATGAAGTACCTCTTGTTTAAGGGAAACCCTTATGAGTCACTTGAGAACTTTCAGAACCAAATGATCAGTCGGTTGAATGAGAAACATCCTGACAACCCAAAAAAGTGGGTCAAGATCATTTTGGAGTGTCTGCGAGGTCAAGCTCAGACTTGGGTGAACGGCAAATGGGCTGTGAACAGAAATTGGCTAGTCTCCACTGGACATCATGACGCTGATGGGAATTGGGTGCTTGATCTTAAGGGTGGATGGGACAGCGAACACGACCTATGGAACGAATTAGTGCTCAACCACAATGGCATTTTCGGGCTAGAAGAAGAAGCCGAGCAAAACATCAGGACGATTTATCAGGAATGGGCGTGGGTGAAGTAGTATAACAGGGCCTTTAACAACATCAGGATGAGACTACCAAAGCATTACAACCATCAAGCACTGATTTATAAGTACAAGAGGGGACTCAATCAGACCATCCTAAAGGCGCTCCTCACAAATACAGACCACCCCAAGTGGGACCTGACCCAGTGGCAAGAGAATGCTAGCAATCTGGAGGCCAGTCTTATAGCTGCCAAAGTAATAGGCAGTAACAGGAAGTACACCCCCATGTTTAAAGATGGGCAAGCGGTATCGTACATGCCAGTGCCCCCAGAAGCTCGTCATCCAGCCGAGTTTCTGGGTGAGCCCATGGACATCGACATGTCTAGGCGCTTTACTGGGGGTTCCCGAGGTGAAAATTCCAGGGCTTGCTGGGCGTGCGGCAAAACAGGTCACTTTGCATGGGACTGCAACAATGTAGGGCAAGATACACAGGGAAGCTGTGGACACCATACCAACTACAAGAGACGGGTGCAAAGGAAACGATCTGGGAAGACTGGCCGCTTCCTAAAATGCCGGGAAGTTGGGATTAGCAGTGATTCTGAAATGGAGGAACTATTGGACAAGCGAATGAAGTTACCAAGGTGTAAGGAATGGGCTTCAATTTCCCTCGAGGAGGATTCCGAGGAGGATTTTTGAAGGGCCACCAGTCGACATCGGACACTGGCGAGGGCTCAGCGGATACACAGGAAATAAAGCGCCGATGGACTATTGCTCGACCTAACTCCAACCATCCTACTATACTGATTGACGTCATTCAGGGGCAGAAAAAGGTTAATCTCTCGGCTATGATTGACTCCGGATCTGCGATCACTACTATTAGTCCCATGGTTGTACAGAGCCTAGGACTAAGAACGGTGCCTGCAGAAGGTAATTATACTATCTGGAATGCCGATGGATCAATTAATCATGGAGGATGGACGCGGAACGTTAGAGCAATAGTGGATACAGGGATTACACGAGGTTTAATGGACATCGCCATGGTCGACACTCATGAAGACAAGTTTCTAATAGGGAATGATTGGCTTGAACAGTATAAGCCAACCATCAACTGGACAAGAGGAACTCTCCGGAAGGGCAGCAAAGAGATTGTGTTCAAAGGTACGGCACGATTGCGTACCATACAACTAGTCCTAGCCCCCAGGAAACTCCGGAAGCGCAGACGATGGCGAAGAATTCCCCAGTACATCCCACCAGAATGGGATGCGGACGACGAAAGAGAAGAAGAATGGGAAACTAGGGTCTACTACCACAGCGATGCGGATTCAGGACAGAGTACCGAGAAGGAGGAAGAAGTCGAAACCAAGGAACCAGTGATCTTACCACCAGAAGAGGATAACACACGAGGCAGCACACAAAGCGAGCCCCCAGTCAGGTTTCCGGCAGCAATGTATGAACCACCCAAGCCACCCACGCTATACTTTGTCAAGCAACAAGGAACGTGGAAGTTCTTTCAGTTGGGGAACAAGTACCAACTAATGAAGGATCACCACCAATGGTATGACTATGACACATTGGAGGAGGCCGATGCTGCGGAATATGAAGCCATGATGAGGGACATCACCAATGGGGCTGATGCAACAGCGCTCCAGGACGAATACGGCAGCCTGTATGCGAGTCATCTGCAAGTTCAGCAGATTCAAGAGCATGCCTCGAATGTACCTTCGCCCACCTTTGCCGATGCACTAGCAAGTGTGCAAGCAGAAATACAAGGGCAAATGTCTGTCGATGCCAAGGGATCAGATATCACTAGGAGGAAGAAGCCTAGTGTGCCGCCAAAAGTAGGTAGGCCGGGGCATTACAGTCCTGATCCGCTCAGGGTACGAAGACAGAAGAGTGGAGGAAGTGGTAATGAATCGAACCCTGTAATAAGGAGTATTAGGGTGGAGTGGACTCCTCCATCCGTGCACGAGGGCGATAATGACTCAGCTCTGGCAGTGCAAAAGCAGTCGGTCAGTTTCACCACACGAAATGGAAGTGCAAGCAGGAGCACTTCAGGTTGGGAGCGCCTGGGAACTAATGCCCAGCAGCGTACTAGGTTTGGCCACCTAGCGAGATCTCCTCCTACGATAGACCGAGGAGTAACTAGACATGAGACGCCGTTCAAGGGTAGGCTAGTGTCTAGGAAAGTGGTCCACCCCAAAGGGAGGGTAGTCCCCACGAACGAGCACAGGGCCGAGGTCAGTATGCCGCAATCATCAAGTAGGCTGGCTTTGGGAGCTCAAGTGCGCCCGCGAAGACCACAGTCAGGAGACCAAATGCAGGGCCCTGCTCCGACAGGGAAAACAAATGGCAACGGTAACGGGTTCATTTCGAATTACGCCGCGATGGAGCAGGGGCTCTCGCAGGGGCGGAAGGGGCGCCGATGGCACATGCCTGTTGACTCGGTTATGCGGCCGCCCAAAGTGGAAGGAAAAGCACTAGAGAGAAGAGCTGGATCCGAGACGGAGTTCAAGGGTACCCTAGGATCGCACAAGCCCGCTATCTGGAGATATGCGGAGGACGCCTCTCGAAGTGGAAGGCTACCCAGGCCTCCACCCTATATCTGTCGTATGCAATTGAAAGGATCCGCTCAAAACTTCGCATCACGATCAACGCGATCGGCAGATCAACAGGATCGGCACTCTGAATGTGACCAGTAACCGGCCCAGCAGTAACGCGACCAAACTACCGATCACACGCCCAAGACAACGGTCACCGGTATCACCGGCATCAATGGCAATACGCGAGCGCCTAGCAACCATACGTAAACCCGCAAGGCACTTAACACCGCCGACTGTTACCTTAACACCACCGACCATATACGCCCGACCCGACCCGATCAAAAGAACTCAAGAAGCGCTCTAGAACACCAGAAGTCCAGAAGTTCAGAAGCACAACTACTAAAGCCTAACGCCTAATCGACTAAAGGCTAAATAAATCCCAATGGAGACGACACTGGCATTCCAGCACTGTCAGACGTGTGCCCGGACGTACATGGCTCTCTATGAGATATACTTTATAGTATGCCATGCTACAACTGAAACTCGCAACTGCCACATTGAAATTCAACGTCGAACACAAGAACAACTCCATGCCAATCCACCAAATCCAATAGTACCCAAACGACATGAAGAACTCACTGTCACCACTCGAACCCCTCGAGATGCAGACCCGATAACTTGGAAGATACTAGGATGGTACAAACCAGAGCTGCATGACCCATGTCCAGCTTCTACAGTGCAAGCAAACCTCTACCTACCGAGGGATGCGAACCTGGAAACCAGACAACTACAACTGGCACTCCAACGAAGGATATGGCATTACATTCGCGATGTTCGACTCAATGGCAAAGCATGGCTAGTTACTCGAACTCAGAGGCATCCACCAGCAGAGCACATACAGTTCCAGCTGTGTATTGGACCATACACCACACCAACTCGACATCTCAATACTGATGTCCGAGTTACACTCTCACCCTTCGGGCCAAGGGATGAACAACGGAAGGTCACATATCGAGCTGCTTACATTGCACCAAGAGCCAGAGTCCCCAACGAAGACCTCGACGTCATAATGGAGTACTGACTCATCACTCCGACTCGGAACTACATCTCAGTCAGCAATGCCACAAAGGCTCTGCAATAGCGGAGACAATCTTACAAATCTTGGAGCAAGATGGCACTCGGTGGCACAGCATGAGTAAGGCAATGGTGGAGCGAAGTGGAGCTGAGTGGAGTAATGTGGAAGGAGATGAGTAAGATATAGGACGGAAAATGAATTCTCTGAAGAGCATAAATAGGGTTAGAAGTAGGCCCTCATTCCCCATCTTTCGATCCTCTTAACACACTGGTGATCATCGTAGCTTAACGATTATTACTGTGTGCCTTGTACTACTACGCCTCTTGGAAATACCAATCTGCTCTTGCTTACCTTGTATCTGAAAGTATCCCTTGTCAGGATTACAACTAGGAAGGATAGTAAGGGGACCATGTGGTACAGCCATACGTGGGTAGATAGATCACCTCTGCACAACATACTGCTGCTTAGGCAAAAGGATCGAACCTGGTGTAACTCTGGACCTACACCTCTAACAGCAATACAGACGTGATCGACAGGTCGCAGCTAGGAGAGAACACCTTCTCAAGTACAACAGCATAGCTCAAAAATATGCCCAAGAGAAGGCTCTCGATGAAAGGCTGGCAGATCCAGCAGGTAACAAATCCTTGGATGAAATTCTTCTGAAGCAAATCTGGGAGTTCCGGGACCGGTTTGATAAAGACGCCACCAAAAGGCTACCTAATTCGAGCCAATAGGACATGAAGATCGAACTCCTACCAGGAGCAGAGCTCCCGAAACCTGGACCAGTATATCCACTCGCTCCTGCTGAAAAGCGAGCGGTCGAAGAATGGATTCACGATGATCTGAAGAAGGGATGGATTTGTATTGTAGGAAATCAGGTACCAGCTGAAGAAAAGGCAAACACTTGCGCTCCAGTATTTGTCATAGCCAAGAAGACGCTAGGTAAAGACGGCAAGCCGGAATATCGCATAGTAATTGACTATAGAGGGCTGAATGCAGTGGTCATCCCTGATCACCAACCGATGCCTCTATTACATATGCTTCCGGATGATCTGGCTCATGCAAAATAGTTCTCTATGCTGGATTTGCGAAGTGGGTACAACAACATTCGAATACATCCGGGGCATGAGAAGTATGCCGCCTTCAGAACTCACATGGGAGTTTACCAGCCGATGGTGATGCAGTTTGGGTTAATGAATGCACCTGCGGTATTCCAACGTGCAATGAACGAGCTCTTTCATGACATGATTGGGCAGGGCATCCTCATTTATCTAGACGACATTATTGTCTATGCAGAAACGGAACAGGAACATTGGGACCTGCTAGCAGAGGTATTGCACAGGTTGCGCAAAGCAGACTTCTTCTGTAAGCCAGAGAAGTGCTACTTTGGCAAAAAGGAACTCGACTATTTAGGATTTGTGGTTAACCAATCGGGCATGCAGATGGATCCTTACAAGGTGAAAGCAGTCCAAGAATGGCCGGATCTGTCAAGCAAGCGAGACATTCGAAAGTTTATCGGATTTGTGAACTTCTACCAAAAATTTATCGAAGGCTTCGCTAAGATCGCCAGGCCGCTTACAGAACTGATGTCTGGCAAGAAGACATTCACCTGGGGAGAATGGCAACAGGAGAGCTTTCGGAAACTAAAGGAAGCTTTCACCACTGCACCAATGCTAGTACGCCCCGATCACGACAAGCAATTTGTGCTGGAAACCGATGCATCGAACTTTGCGATGGGAGCCGTGCTCTCGCAGCTCGGGGATGACGAAATTTTGCATCCTATTGGATACTGGTCGAACACCTATTGAGACGCTGAGAATAACTACCCAGTAATGGACAAGGAATTGCTGGCGATTGTCAAAGCCTTGAGCAATTGAAGGCACCACTTGGAAGGAGCGAAACATGAAATTCGGGTGATCAGTGATCAAGCTAATCTCCGATATTTTATGGGAGTGTGGAAGCTAAGTGGCCGCCAAGCAAGATGGGCTACATTCCTCAGTCGGTTTCAATTTTGAATTGAGTATCGACCAGGAACAAAGAATTCACGAGCTGATGTGCTATCAAGAAGGCCAGACTATGAACAGGGCCAGGAAGACCAGCCAGAACAAGTCCTACTTCCTCCAGAGTTATTTCAAACCACAGCTCTGCCCATGCGCACAATTCGGGTATTTGAGCTTACAGGAGGTTCAGAACTACGAGAGAGAATTCGAGCAGCATATGAACATTCGAAAGAGCCAGCTGAAGGAACGTTCGAAGAAGGGTATTGGTGGAAGGATGATAAATTGGTTATCCCACCAGACGAAGAAATTAAGAAAGAGATTGTACGACAGTGCTATGACGCACTGACGTCGGGACACCCGGGGATACAGAAGACTATCGACAAACTGGAACGAAGAGTTTGGTGGCCAAAGATGAGGGAATGGATCGAGGAATACGTGCGCACCTGCGATGTGTGTCAATGGACGAAGGCGCGACGAGGCAAGACACAACCCCCACTGCAACCTCTGCCAATAGCGACAAGGCCCTACGAAGAAATTACTATGGACTACGTTACTGGACTTCCGACAACAAGTAAAGGACACAACGCTATACTCGTGGTGGTAGATAGGTTCTCCAAAATGGGAACCTTTATACCTACTACGATAAATGCAAACTCGAAGACCACTGCCGACTTAATGATCAATTATGTCTACAGTAAAGTCGGAACTCCTAAAACGGTAATTTTGGACAGAGGACCACAAATCGCAAGCCGGTTTACAGAACAGGTGAACCAGGCCCTCGGGATCGAAACGAAGCTTAGTACGGCATATCATCCACAAACCAATGGTCAAACGGAGCGAGTAAACCAGGAAATGGAACAGTTGTTACATTGCTATTCCAGCCTGCAACAAGACGATTGGGACGAACATCTGCCTATGGCAGAATTCGCCTACAATAGTCGAACTCACTCTAGTACAGGCAAGACACCATTCGAGGTTATTTATGGATTTCAGCCAGAAATAGGATTTCAGCTTCCGATCCGAGGAACTCAAGATTACGTGGCATGGAGGCAAAGGAATCAAGCACAAGCGGTGAAGGCGCTAGAACAGGCACGCGAAGCGATGAAGAAGTTTGCAGATAAACACCGAGGCCCGATGCCAGAATTTGAAGTCGGCAATAAGGTTCTGTTAGATGGTCAGAACCTAACACTGCTAGTTCCCACAAGGAAGCTAGGTGATAGGAATCTGGGACCTTTTCAGATTATCGTGAAGCATGGGATGGTGAACTATGAGTTGGATCTCCCAAAGGAGTTGAGGATCCACCCGGTGTTTTATGCAGGACTATTAATTCCCTATCGAGAACGTAAAGATCCGGCACAGAGAACAAGACCACCACCAGAAGTCATCACAGGAGAAACTGAATACGAGGTTGAGGCGATCCAGGAAATTAGGAAACGGCACAACAAATGGGAATATCAGGTTAAGTGGCTCGGCTACCCAGAGGAAGAGAATACCTGGGAACCTGTAGAAGGGTTACGCAATGCCCCAGAAATATTGCGGGAGTATCACAAGAGGAATGGTTGGCTGGCAACCATGGACCTTCCCTCTAGGAAGAAGGTCGCAGATATCATCGACATATCACGGAAGATTGTCGAGATCGTCAAGGAAGACGTAAAGTTCCTGAGTTCAGCGCTAGGAGAGCCTGAAGCTCAGAGGGTAATTAGACAAATCAAGAAGCGAAACTGAACAGGTATCAAGCAGCGCGACTTCACATATCCAGAATGGCATAAGTGGCATTGGAGACCAGCAAAAAGACCATTCACTCAAAGTACGGCGCTTAAAGCTTTCAGAAGCTATGAGATTCCACGCGGATGGAACTTGGGTGCTGACTCCTCAGATAGTGAGTGCAGTGAGGCTTAGACCCTGAAGCCTAAGACCTGAACAAGTCATTAAACTATTCCTAGCATGTTGGGAAGCATTTAGTATGTTGAAGCCGACACTCAGCGAGGCATTTAAGTATTGAGCAAGTTAATCAATATGGATGTACAGTACTCCAATTCCTAGTCAAGAGGAATGTGCGACTACTACATCGGGAGCGTATAGCTATGAAGGCACCTATGCGAAACAGCAAGAAGATGAAGGGTTACCACGATTAACGGGATCCACACTCTCCTTAAGCAGTCCGAAGTGGATCTTAGGGGGAGGAATGTTACGAAAATTGTGGTTAGCTAATGCGGAATAGTATCAGACAAGTTATACACCGTATTATGCAACCGAATCCAGCTTATGAGCAAGGGCTTCAAAGCTATCGACCTGGGGATGATACAGGTCCACTACTACAGCCAGTACCTAACGAGGTAGCTGCAAACAACAAGGTCGAATCGAGCGAGAGTGATGATTCAGTAGGCATACGGTCAACTATGGCTAGGATGCATATTGGACATACTCCTCCTCCACGAATACGAGGCCTAGGAACGATGGAGAGCAGTAATGTCGCGAGGTATACCGAACTCCTGCAGAAGAGACATTATTGACGAGGTGCAACCAGACATCTAGTTCACGAGAGTCTGGTGTGCAGTAATTGCTACTTGGCATATCAGCGCAGCTGGGTTCTTTCGGAATGGCTCCTCAAGAATTTCGTGGAACGGTTGGTGGTGAAGGAGGCAGCCGATGTCAAGATTCGGCACAGGCCTGGGCCTTCAGAAACAACAGAAGACCAACCATTGCCGAACTGTGGAATGAGCGCATACGATTACGAAGTAACCATATGGCTCAGCAATAGGGATATGTATGCAATGAAGGTCTGCGTGAGAGCTTGGATCAATCAGCATCGTCACCAGACCTTATGCCCTTACGTCGCAGTGGAAGTCAATTGGCCGGTATACTTGATACCACCCTCGGACATAATCGAACTCTTGGAAGAAGCAATCAAAGGATTCCTAAAGGCTTGGCAAACATCAGATACAGGGGTTATTACAGTTGACAAATGGCGTGGACCTCGACACATCGGTCAGCAATTCAGGTTAACGACGGGCACCAGACTATAGCTATCGGACATTGCAATAGCGGCTAGGCACATTAGGCTGGAAGCCTATTTTACACAGCCGCCGAGATTAACCTCAGAAGATCGGCAAGCATTGCCGGTCGCGAATCCCAAGATCACGACCAGCCCCATGATCACTGATTAGCGGCAGAAGCTCGGCCGAGATAACGGAGCAGCCTGGAAGCATGTGCTCGGCAAACCAAGGAAGGATCAGTGGGAAGATCAGTAGAAAGGATTAACATATGATAAGCGATGGGATCAGAAGAAGCACGGAAGAAGCTTTGGAGCAACGGAGGTTAGAAGGAAGCCTACCTAATCTGGAAGGAAGTATTTGGAGTGGACACAGGTGATGTCACTTTATTCGATGTCAACACAAGGGCAGTAGCAACTCGGTGCTAGGACTTGGTGTCGACACAGATGGGTAGCAACTCATGCTGAAACATACTGTCCTGTCCAATGGTGAGGTGGTTCCAGTAGCAGTAGGTAGCAAGTAGTGAATAGTAGAAAGTCTATATAAGTGCCAGCTGAGCAGGGCATTGTCCCTCAGCAAAATTATTTTGTACTCTCAATCATAACTGTACCCCTTTGATTGAAACTCTGCTCTACTAGTAATTCAAGCTCGAGCCCTTAGCTCACTTATTATTAGTACATCTAAATCTTTACTACTCTACTCTCCAAGCTACAATAGTACGAAAGGAGGAAGCAGGGACTTGTTCCGGTATGCTCGGACTAGCCACTTCGTCCGAGAATACCGATCCTAACAAATGGACTGTGCCGCTTTTACAGAAGATTACATAAGCATCATATGATCAAGAGAGTAGATATAAAGAAGAATATAATATAAACAAAATAATAAAGAATAATAACGGTGTCAGAATCACACTTCTAACACTCCCCCCTGATCTGACACATCTCTGTCACATGTATGTCACATATGTGACAGTGTGTGATGAGTCACGGATGCATACACATCCGCTCTGTGTGACATATGTCACAGTCTGTGACACATCTTATTTCAACCCCAGCATCTTACACATCTCTTGCACCTTCACTCTGCTCAGTGCTTTGGTCATGATGTCAGCTGGCATAGTCTGAGTAGGCAAGTAATGCATATTGATATGACCAGCCTCTACAACATCTCTCAACCAGTAGAAGCGCAGATCTAGGTGTTTCATGCATCTATGATGCTCAGGATTGTTTGCTACAGACAGAGCAGACTGGTTATCAATGTACAGGGAAGAGGGTGCATCAAACTTGTAGCCAAACTCTGTAAACAGATTTCTAAGCCACATAATCTCTTGTCCTGCACTGACAGCAGCAATATATTCTGCTTTAGTGGTAGACAGAGTCACAAAGGGCTGTAGCTTGCTAGCCCAGCTGATAGCACCAGTTCCCATCTTGACAACCATCCCACTTGTGGAGCATCTGTTATCCTCATTTCCTCCATGGTCAGCATCACAGAAGGTAGTGAACAGCTCAGGGAACTTAGGATCAGGTGCATAAGTTAGCCTGAAATCCTTGGTGCCCTGTAGGTAGCGACATAAATGTTTTGCTGCCTTCCAATGAGCTGGACCAGGATTAGAACTGAAGTGTCCCAAGACACCAACTGCATATGCAATGTCTGGCCTAGTAGCTATAGCCAGATACATGAGTGCACCAACCAACTGCTTATAGGGCACTTGCTTCATGTATTCAGTCTCTGCAGGGGTCTTAGGAGCCATGTTCTTGCTGAGCTTCTGCTCAGGGAGAGGAGTAGTAACAGTGCTACAGTTGCTCATGCTGAAACGCTCTAGCACATCAATAATGTACTGTCTCTGTGACAGACTGATAGAGTGCTTAGAGCGGTCTCTCTAGATATGAACTCCTAGTAGGAATGAAGTTGGGCCCAGTTCATGCAGTTTGAAGTGCTTGGCCAGCTCATCTCTGACAGACTCATACTGCTGCTTAGACTTGGCAGCAATAGTCATGTCATCAACATAGACTGGAATAATGATGTGCACTTCATCCCTGCTGTACACCCAAATGCTGTAATCACAGCGCACTAACTTGAAGCCCATGCTCTTCATCACTAAATCAAGCTTCTTGTGCCATTGGTGGCCAGCCTGCTTAAGGCCATAAATTGACTTGATCAGCTTGAGAACAAATCCAGGGCCAAAGTAGTCCTCAAATCCTTCAGGCTGGTTCATGTACACATCATGCTCCATCTCACCGTTGAGGAAAGCAGTAGAGATGTCAACACTGTACAGCTCAAGGTCTTCAAATGCAGCCAATGCTAGGATAGCTCTAAGTGCTGCTCATTTGGCTGTAGGAGCAAACACTTGAGAGAATTCAAGTCCTGGTTGCTGTGAGAATCCCTTGGCCACCAGCCTTGCCTTGTACCTGTCCACAGATCCATCTGCCTTACACTTGAGCTTGAACACCTATCTGCATCCAATAGGCTTTCTGCCAGGAGGCAGTCTGACTGGCTCAAATGTGCCATTCTCAATCAGACTGATAAATTCCTTCATGGCTGCCTTCTCCCAGAGGTCTGCATCAGGGCATCCTTTGATGTCCTTCTACTGATAGGGTTCAGAACTGATGTGTTGCACACCTTGTGCAGAGAACACATGCTCAGTGCAATGAGATGTCTGAAATGTATATTCTAGAGCATCCTCATAAGACAGATAGATGTCCTCCAGTCCTGCATTAGCACCAAAATCCATCAGGCCAGTAAATATCAGTGCTTCAGCTTGCAACTCCTCTTCTAACATGATGTCCAGTTCATCAGGTGAATCACTGTCCATCTCAACATCCTGCTCTAGCTGCTCTACAACATCTGGCTGCGCTGCAGAGTCAGTTTCAGAAGCAGTGTCAGATGTAGTGTCAGATGCAGTTGGCTCTGCTGAGTTGAAGTTAAAGTGCTGTGGTGGAATAGGAGAGCCTGGCACACGTCTGGGAAGGCGCTTTCCAATATAGTCCACATCCCACCAGCCAGTGGTATGACGTCTAATAGGCCTCCACATTGGATCTGGCCACTAGGGAGAAGCAGGCCTTTGTTTCTTTGAGGCCTGCTTAGATGGCAGAGGTGAAGTAGTATGTTTATGCTTTGGAGGATAAGTAGCTGGTGGTGAAGGAGGATGATGTGAAGGACCATGTGGTGGAGGACTGGGTGATGGATTGGGTGGAGGACTGGGTGTAGGTGTAGGTGTAGGCATAGGAGGATCTGCTGGATGTCCAGGAGCAGGTGGAGGAGGAGGAGCTGGCAGAACATCAATAGCATCCTCTAGTCCCCCCTGTTCTGGCAGGTCTTCTGTCTGTGCAGGCATATTTACCCTCAGGTCAACTGGGTTTCTGGATGTACCAGGGAATACTCTCTCATCAAACTGAGCAGAGTCACTGATAACTTCCTTCCTGGTAAGAGGATTCCAGAACAGCCAGCCTTTATAATTGGAGGGGTAGCCTAGGAACATACATTTCTGTGTGTGGGACTGCAGCTGCTTGTGTTGATCTTTCTTCACAAGCACATAGGAGGTGTACCCAAATACATGCAAGTGAGAGACATCTTGTTAGAAGTGTGATTCTGACACTGTTATTATTCTTTATTATTCTGTTTATATTATATTCTTCTTTATATCTACTCTCTTGATCATATGATGCTTATGTAATATTCTGTAAAAGCAGCATAGTCCATTGGTAAGTACTTTACATTAAGTGTACTCACCACTAGACTCAGGTATGTAGTTAGACTGTTAATAAACATCAAGTGTACTCACCACTGGACTCAGTGGTTCCTTGCTGGACTTGTGTGATCAAACAGGTTATGAGCCTTGAGCTCTAGCTGTCTGCACTGCCGCATTTTTGAGTTTTTGGGTTTAGAGAGCTGCTGTTGTTGTTAGAGAAGCTTTTGGTGTTCTGGACTGGCCTTTTGGTGTGTTCTCAGTGTTCCCATCACCTTCTGCACCCTTCTGTGCAGTTTCCACAGTCCCAGAGCCCTCTGCTGCTTTCTTTGGCTGTTATCAGTGCCAAATCTCCTCCAAAACTTCGCCGCTTGATTGCTTCACAACCGTCAAGCCGTTTTCGACACCCTTTGGCACGTTTACTCGGCCCATATAGGCCTACTGTCCTGCCGATTTTCAGCTCGATCCGTTGCGATTTGACGCTGCTGCAGCCCTATCAATTTGGACTATCTTCAAACTTGCATTACCTATTCTGGAGGAACTGCTGATCCGTTTCTCACGAAACCTGGCACGTCTATTCGGCCTATTGCAACGTCCTTTGTCGCGAAGTTTCAGCCAAATCGGTTAACAACTCGCCGACTTATTGTAGGTTCTCTGTTTTGAACCTCATTTTGCCAATTTCCGATTTTCTCAGCATCCGTTAATCCGATCCGGACGCCCTTTGATGTGCATACGGCTCCCATACCTCTGCACACTGCCACCAAGTTTCAGCTTAATCGGCTGTGGTTTAACTGCACTGCTGGCTGTTCTTGTTCTGTCGGAAATTGTTGATTGCTGCCGATCCGCTAATCCGATCCGCGTGCTCCTTGCACCGTTCGATTCGGCTCGTCATCCTCTATTTGCGTGCCAATTTGCGCACCAATCCGCCTATCTGTTCCCTCTCTGTGCTGCATTTTGTGTTTGGCAGCTCTGGTGTCAATTGGTGTGTGGCTCTATCACTGTTGTTGGATCAGCCTAGCCTACAGACTGTGAAGCTTGCCTGCCCGGCCTTAGTTCGCTGGTTGTAGTCACTCTTTGAGTGTCTACTTAAGCCTAGAGCCTCTCTCAGTTAGCAATGCCTGCGGGGTCTTAGCAGACCAACAGATTAGCACTGTCTTGTAGCAAATCTGTGTATACTTCAGTGACTGTAGAAGACTGCACTGGTTGGCATTGATCTGTCACCTCCAGGCATAAATTTGTTAGCGCTCTCTCCCTCATTACTCTCTCACTGCTTATTTCTTCTGAGCATCACCTGTCCACTCTCATCCACACCTCATTCCAACAATCATGTCTGATCCTGTCACCTCTGAGATGCTATCCACCATCACCAAGCTCAATGACAGCAATTACTCTGTCTGGAAGCATGATATGCATGCTACACTTCAAGTCAAGAAGTTGTGGTGCTTGACCTCTGGTCAGGAAGCTAAGCCTAGTGCTCCAGATGATGCTGTTCAGCTCTGGGAAGAGAAGGATGAGCAAGCTGCTGGCCTGATCTATCAGAGAATTGAGCATAGCATGCAGGTCATGGTGCAGGACTACATGGATGATCTAGTCAAGATGTGGACTGAGCTTCAGAAGATCAATGAGCAGGACAATCCAGCTGCGCGCTTTAATGCTTATGATGAGTCCTTCAACATCCCCAAGAAGAAAGATGAGTCCCTCACCAACCTGGTGAGCAGGGTTGAGCTAGCACTGCACAAGATTAGAAGTACTCGTTCTACCACACTCAAACTTGAGGAGTTTGAGAATGAGCTTGCATGTGCATGCCTGATTTGTGCTCTTCCTGAGGACTATGCCTCCTTTCGCTCTGCAGTGCTCCTTATGAAGGAATTCAAGTAGAATAACCTCAAGGAAGCATTTGCTCAAGAGCAACAGAACCGTCAAGAGCACATCCAGCTTCAGCCCCAGGCTATGTTCACATCCACCAGTAGTGCTGCTAAGCCCATCTCCTCTCAAAATGTCACTTGCACATTCTATGGCATTCCTAGACACACTGAGGAGAACTGCCATATGAAGCAGGCAGCCTCTAAGGATGCACATGCCAGGGCTAAGAGAAACAGAGAAGAGAAGAGGAGGAGAGGCTGGAAGGGCCAGAAGGCCCATATTGCTCAAGATGAACCTGCTGAATCTGCTAAATTTGCTGGCAATGCAAGTGCTCTTGACTTCACCAATTCCCATTCACCTCTTATCCCAGATGCAGGAACTGACTGGATTGCTGACACAGGTGCCACTTGCCACATGACTCCACATTGTCATTGGTTCACCAAATATTCAACAAATCACACCTCAATCCGTTTAGTCAACAACCAAGTTATTTATTCAGTTGGCATTGGCACAGTGCGCTTTCGGCCTGTAGTTGGTGGCAAACCTGGACAGTTACTTGAATTTGAGCGTGTACTGCATGTTTCTGATCTTAGAAACAATCTCCTCTCAGTTCTGTATTTGACTCGCTCCAAATCATATGTTGTCACCATTCATCATAACAAAATCCTTTTCCATTGTCATGGATCAGTCCTGTTCACTACAAACATCACTCCCAACAATGCAGCAACTCTCAATAGCCACATTGTCCCCACCATTGCTTATGCTGCATTTACAAGCACCTGTCCACTTGACACTACACTTTAGCACAGGCGCTTTGCACACCTTAATCATGGTGATGTGAACAGGTTGATGACTGAGGAGTTGGTCAAGGGAATAGTTGTCAAGTCCAAGAGCACTCCAGATCCTATCTGTGAACCTTGCATTGCTGGCAAGCAGCACAGGTCTAATGTCTCTAAACTTGCATCTCACAGAGCTTCTGATCTCCTCCAATTGGTTCACTCTGATGTTCATGGTCCATTGCCTGTCCAGTCTAGACATGGCTTCGAGTATTGGATCACCTTCATTGATGATTACAGTCGCTATTGGGCTGTTCTCCCTTTGAAGAAGAAGAGTAATGCATTTGCTGCCTTCAAGCAATTTAAGACCTATGCAGAGAATCAATTGGGAGTGAAGATCAAGGCCACTCGTGATGATAAAGGTGGAGAGTATATGTCTAAGGAATAGGACCAGTTCTGCATCACTGCAGGTATCCACAGGCAGCACACTATTAGAGATGAACCTCATCAGAATGGTGTTGCAGAGCATGCCAACAGGACACTTGCAGAGGGCATCACTACTATGCTTAATGAAGCACATCTGCCCTCTACCTTCTGGTGGGATGCAGTGGCAGCATTTGTGCATGTGCACAATCACTCTCCCACCTCTGCTGTGTCTGCCAGTACACCCTATGAGCTCTGGTATCAGTCAAAGCCAGATGTCTCTCACTTGCGTGTATTTGGGTGCACCTCCTATGTGCTTGTGAAGAAAGATCAACACAAGCAGCTGCAGTCCCACATACAGAAATGTGTGTTCCTAGGCTACCCCTCTAATTATAAAGGCTGGCTGTTCTGGAATCCTCTTACCAGGAAGGAAGTTATCAGTGACTCTGCTCAGTTTGATGAGAGAGTGTTCCCTGGTACATCCAGAAACCCAGTTGACCTGAGGGTGAATATGTCTGCACAGACAGAAGACCTGCCAGAACAGGGGGGACTAGAGGATGCTATTGATGTTCTGCCAGCTCCTCCTCCTCCACCTGCTCTTGGATATCCAGCAGATCCTCCTATGCCTACACCTACACCTACACCCAGTCCTCCACCCAATCCATCACCCAGTCCTCCACCACATGGTCCTTCACATCATCCTCCTTCACCACCAGCTACTTATCCTCCAAAGCATAAACATACTACTTCACCTCTGCCATCTAAGCAGGCCTCAAAGAAACAAAGGCCTGCTTCTCCCTAGTGGCCAGATCCAATGTGGAGGCCTATTAGACGTCATACCACTGGCTGGTGGGATGTGGACTATATTGGAAAGCGCCTTCCCAGACGTGTGCCAGGCTCTCCTATTCCACCACAGCACTTTAACTTCAACTCAGCAGAGCCAACTGTATCTGACACTACATCTGACACTGCTTCTGAAACTGACTCTGCAGCGCAGCCAGATGTTGTAGAGCAGCTAGAGCAGGATGTTGAGATGGACAGTGATTCACCTGATGAACTAGACATCATGTTAGAAGAGGAGTTGCAAGCTGAAGCACTGATGTTTACTGGCCTGATGGATTTTGGTGCTAATGCAGGACTGGAGGACATCTATCTGTCTTATGAGGATGCTCTAGAATATACATTTCAGACATCTCATTGCACTGAGCATGTGTTCTCTGCACAAGGTGTGCAACACATCAGTTCTGAACCCTATCAGTAGAAGGACATCAAAGGATGCCCTGATGTAGACCTCTGGGAGAAGGCAGCCATGAAGGAATTTATCAGTCTGATTGAGAATGGCACATTTGAGCCAGTCAGACTGCCTCCTGGCAGAAAGCCTATTGGATGCAGATAGGTGTTCAAGCTCAAGTGTAAGGCAGATGGATCTGTGGACAGGTACAAGGCAAGGCTGGTGGCCAAGGGATTCTCACAGCAACCAGGACTTGAATTCTCTCAAGTATTTGCTCCTACAGCCAAATGAGCAGCACTTAGAGCTATCCTAGCATTGGCTGCATTTGAAGACCTTGAGCTGTACAGTGTTGATATCTCTACTGCTTTCCTCAACGGTGAGATGGAGCATGATGTGTACATGAACCAGCCTGAAGGATTTGAGGACTACTTTGGCCCTGGATTTGTTCTCAAGCTGATCAAGTCAATTTATGGCCTTAAGCAGGCTGGCCACCAATGGCACAAGAAGCTTGATTTAGTGATGAAGAGCATGGGCTTCAAGTTAGTGCGCTGTGATTACAGCATTTGGGTGTACAGCAGGGATGAAGTGCACATCATTATTCCAGTCTATGTTGATGACATGACTATTGCTGCCAAGTCTAAGCAGCAGTATGAGTCTGTCAGAGATGAGCTGGCCAAGCACTTCAAACTGCATGAACTGGGCCCAACTTCATTCCTACTAGGAGTTCATATCTAGAGAGACCGCTCTAAGCACTCTATCAGTCTGTCACAGAGATAGTACATTATTGATGTGCTAGAGCGTTTCAGCATGAGCAACTGTAGCACTGTTACTACTCCTCTCCCTGAGCAGAAGCTCAGCAAGAACATGGCTCCTAAGACCCCTGCAGAGACTGAATACATGAAGCAAGTGCCCTATAAGCAGTTGGTTGGTGCACTCATGTATCTGGCTATAGCTACTAGGCCAGACATTGCATATGCAGTTGGTGTCTTGGGACACTTCAGTTCTAATCCTGGTCCAGCTCATTGGAAGGCAGCAAAACATTTATGTCGCTACCTACAGGGCACCAAGGATTTCAGGCTAACTTATGCACCTGATCCTAAGTTCCCTGAGCTGTTCACTACCTTCTGTGATGCTGACCATGGAGGAAATGAGGATAACAGATGCTCCACAAGTGGGATGGTTGTCAAGATGGGAACTGGTGCTATCAGCTGGGCTAGCAAGCTACAGCCCTTTGTGACTCTGTCTACCACTAAAGCAGAATATATTGCTGCTGTCAGTGCAGGACAAGAGATTATGTGGCTTAGAAATCTGTTTACAGAGTTTGGCTACAAGTTTGATGCACCCTCTTCCCTGTACATTGATAACCAGTCTGCTCTGTCTGTAGCAAACAATCCTGAGCATCATGGATGCATGAAACACCTAGATCTGCGCTTCTACTGGTTGAGAGATGTTGTAGAGGCTGGTCATATCAATGTGCATTACTTGCCTACTCAGACCATGCCAGCTGACATCATGACCAAAGCACTGAGCAGAGTGAAGGTGCAAGAGATGTGTAAGATGCTGGGGTTGAAATAAGATGTGTCACAGACTGTGACATATGTCACACAGAGCAGATGCGTACACATCCGTGACTCGTCACACTCTGTCACATATGTGACAGACATGTGACAGACATGTGTCAGATCAGGGGGGAGTGTTAGAAGTGTGATCCTGACACTGTTATTATTCTTTATTATTCTGTTTATATTATCTACTCTCTTGATCATATGATGCTTATGTAATCTTCTGTAAAAGCGGTACAGTCCATTGGTGAGTACTCTACATCAAGTGTACTCACCACTGGACTCAGGTATGTAGTTAGACTGTTAATATTACATCAAGTGTACTCACCACTGGACTCAGTGGTTCATTGCTGGACTTGTGTGATCTAACAGAAGCATCCCAAGACACCAACTGCATATGCAATGTCTGGCCTAGTAGCTATAGCCAGGTACATGAGTGCACCAACCAACTGCTTGTAGGGCACTTGCTTTATGTATTCAGTCTCTGCAGGAGTCTTAGGAGCCATGTCCTTGCTGAGCTTCTGCTCAGGGAGAGGAGTAGTAACAGTGCCACAGTTGCTCATGCTGAAACGCTCTAGCACATCAATAATGTACTGTCTCTGTGACAGACTGATAGAGTACTTAGAGTGGTCTCTCTCAATATAAACTCCTAGTAGGAATGAGGTTGGGCCTAGTTCATGCAGTTTGAAGTGCTTGGCCAGCTCATCTCTGACAGACTCATACTGCTGCTTAGACTTGGCAGCAATAGTCATGTCATCAACATAGACTGGAATGATGATGCACACTTCATCCCTGCTGTACACCCAAATGCTGTAATCACAGCGCACTAACTTGAAGCCCATGCTCTTCATCACTAAATCAAGCTTCTTGTGCTATTGGTGGCCAGCCTGCTTAAGGCCATAAATTGACTTGATCAGCTTGAGAACAAATCCAGGGCCAAAGTAGTCCTCAAATCCTTCAGGCTGGTTCATGTACACATCATGCTCCATCTCACCATTGAGGAAAGCAGTAGAGATGTCAACACTGTACAGCTCAAGGTCTTCAAATGCAGCCAATGCTAGGATAGCTCTAAGTGCTGCTCATTTGGCTGTAGGAGCAAACACTTGAGAGAATTCAAGTCCTGGTTGCTGTAAGAATCCTTTGGCCACCAGCCTTACCTTGTACCTATCCATAGATCTATCTGCCTTGTGCTTGAGCTTGAACACCCATCTGCATCCAATAGGCTTTCTGCTAGGAGGCAGTCTGACTGGCTCAAATGTGCCATTCTCAATCAGACTGATAAATTTCTCCATAGCTGCCTTTCCCAAAGATCTGCATCAGGGCGTCCTTTGATGTCCTTCCACTGATAGGGCTCAGGACTGATGTGTTGTACACCTTGTGCAGAGAACACATGTTCAGCACAATGGGATGTCTGAAATGCATATTCCAGAGCATCCTCATAAGATAGATAGATGTCCTTCAGTCCTGCATTAGTACATAAATTTATCAGGCCAGTAAACTGTTAGAAGTGTGATTCTGACACTGTTATTATTCTTTATTATTCTGTTTATATTATATTCTTCTTTATATCTACTCTCTTGATCATATGATGCTTATGTAATCTTCTGTAAAAGTGGCACAGTCCATTGGTGAGTACTCTACATCAAGTGTACTCACCACTGGACTCAGTGGTCCATTGCTGGACTTGTGTAATCAAACAGGTTATAAGCCTTGAGCTCCAGCTGTCTGCACTGCCGCATTTTTGAGTTTTTGGGTTTAGAGAGCTGCTGTTGTTGTTAGAGAAGCTTTTAGTGTTCTGGACTGGCCTTTTGGTGTGTTTCCAGTGTTTCCATCACCTTCTGCACTCTTCTGTGCAGTTTCCACAGTCCTAAAGCCCTCTGCTGCTTTCTTTGGCTGTTATCAGTGCCAAATCTCCTCAAAACTTCGCTGCTTGATTGCTCCACAACCATACTCGGTCCATATAGGTCTACTGTCCTGCCGAGTTTTAGTCCAATCTGTTGTGATTTGACGCCACTGCAGCCCTATCAATTTAGGCTATCTTCAAACTTGCATTGCCTATTTCGGAGGAACCACTAATCTGTTTCTCACAAAACTTAGCATGTCTGTTTGGCCTATTGCCACGTCCTCTGTTGCAAAGTTTCAGCCAAATCGGTTAAGAACTCGCCAACTTATTGCAGGTTCTCTATTTTGAACCTCATCTTGGCAATTTCCGATTTTCTTGGCATCTGTTAATCCGATCCAGATGCCCTTTAGTGTGCATACAGCTCCTATACCTCTGCACACTTTCACCAACTTTCAGCTCAATCAGCTGCAGTTTAACTGCACTGTGGGCTGCTCTTGTTCTGTCAGAAATTGTTAATCGCTGCCGATCCGCTAATCCGATCCACGTGATCTTTGCATCGTTCGATTTGGCTCTTTACCCTCTATCTGCATGCCAATTTGTGCACCAATCCGCTTATCTGTTCCCTCTCTGCACTGCATTTTTTGTATCTGGCAGCTCTAGTGTCAATTGGTGTGTAGCTCCATCACTGTTGTTGGATCAGCCTAGCCTACAGACTGTGAAGCTTGCCTGCCTGGCCTTAGTTCGCTGGTTGTAGTCACTCTTTGAGTATCTACTTAAGCCTAGAGCCTCTCTCAGTCAGTAGTGCCTGCGGGGTCTTAGCAGACCAACAGATCAGCACTGTCTTGCAGCAAATCTGTGTATACTTCAGTGACTGTAGAAGACTGCACTAGTTGGCATTGATCTGTCACCTCCAGGCACAAATTTGTTAGTGCTCTCTCTCATTACTCCCTCATTACTTATTTTCTTCTGAGCATTACCTGTCCACTCTCATCCACACCTCATCTCAACAATCATGTCTGATCCTGTCACCTCTAAGATGCTATCCACCATCACCAAGAAGGAAGATGAGTCCCTCACCAACCTGGTAAGCAGGGTTGAGCTAGCACTGCACAAGATTAGAAGCACTCATTCTACCACACTCAAACTTGAGGAGTTTGAGAATGAGCTTGCATGTGCATGCCTGATTTGTGCTCTTCCTGAGGACTATGCCTCCTTTCGCTCTGCAGTGCTCCTTATGAAGGAATTCAAATGGAATAACCTCAAGGAAGTATTTGCTCAAGAGCAGCAGAACCGTCAAGAGTGCATCCAGCTTCAGCCCCAGGCCATGTTTACATCCACCAGTAGTGCTACAAAGCCTATCTCCTCTCAAAATGTCACTTGCACATTCTGTGGCATTCCTAGACACACTGAGGAGAACTGCCATATAAAGCAGGCAGTCTCTAAGGATGCACATGTCAGGGCTAAGAGAAACAGGGAAGAGAAGAAGAGGAAGGGCAGGAAGGGTCAGAAGGCCCATATTGCTCAAGATGAATTTGCTAAATCTGCTGAATTTGCTGGCAATGCAATGCTCTTGACTTCACCAATCCCCATTCCCCTCTTATCCCAGATGCAGGAAATGACTGGATTGCTGACACAGGTGCCACTTGCCACATGACTCCACATCATCATTGGTTCACCAAATATTCAACAAATCACACCTCAATTCATTTAGCCAACAATCAAGTTATTTATTCAGTTGGCATTGGCACAGTGTGCTTTCAGCCTGTAGTTGGTGGCAAACCTGGACAGTTACTTGAATTTGAACGTGTACTGCATGTTCCTGATCTTAAAAATAATCTCCTCTCAGTTCTATATTTGACTCGCTTCAAATCATATGTTGTCACCATTCATCATAACAAAATCCTTTTCCATTGTCATGGATCAGTCCTGTTTACTGCAAACATCACTCCCAACAATGCAGCAACTCTCAATGGCCATGTTGTCCCTACTATTGCTTATGCTGTATTCACAAGCACCTGTCCACTTGACACTACACTTTGGCACAGGCACTTTGCACACCTTAATTATGGTGATGTGAACAGGTTGATGACTGAGAAGTTGGTCAAGGGAATGGTTGTCAAGTCTAAGAGCACTCCAGATCCTATCTGTGAACCTTGCATTGCTGGCAAGCAACACAGGTCTAATGTCACCAAACTTGCATCTCACAGAGCCTCTGGTCTCCTCCATTTGGTTCACTCTGACATTCATAGTCCATTGCCTGTCCAGTCTAGACATGGCTTCGAGTATTGGATCACCTTCATTGATGATTACAGTCGCTATTGAGCTGTTCTCCCTTTGAAGAAGAAGAGTGACGCATTTGCTGCCTTCAAGCAATTTAAGGCCTATGCAGAGAATCAATTGGGAGTAAAGATCAAGGCCACTCGTGATGATAAAGGTGGAGAGTATATGTCTAAGGAATGGGACCAGTTCTGCATCACTGCAGGCATTCACAGGCAGCACACTATTAGAGATGAACCTCATCAGAATGGTGTTGTAGAGCGTGCTAATAGGACACTTGCAGAGGGCATCACTACTATGCTTAATGAAGCACATCTGCCCTCTACCTTCTGGTGGGATGCAGTGGCAGCATTTATGCATGTGCACAACTGCTCTCCCACCTCTGCTGTGTCTGCCAGTACACCCTATGAGCTCTGGTATCAGTCAAAGCCAGATGTGTTTGATCACACAAGTCCAGTAAGGGACCACTGAGTCCAGTGGTGAGTACACTTGATGTAGAGTACTCACTAATGGACTGTGCCGCTTTTACAGAAGATTACATAAGCATCATATGATCAAGAGAGTAGATATAAAGAAGAATATAATATAAACAAAATAATAAAGAATAATAACGGTGTCAGAATCACACTTCTAACACTCCCCCCTGATCTGACACATGTCTGTCACATGTATGTCACATATGTGACAGTGTGTGATGAGTCACGGATGCATACACATCCGCTCTGTGTGACATATGTCACAGTCTGTGACACATCTTATTTCAACCCCAGCATCTTACACATCTCTTGCACCTTCACTCTGCTCAGTGCTTTGGTCATGATGTCAGCTGGCATGGTCTGAGTAGGCAAGTAATGCACATTGATATGACCAGCCTCTACAACATCTCTCAACCAGTAGAAGCTGCAGATCTAGGTGTTTCATGCATCCATGATGCTCAGGATTGTTTGCTACAGACAGAGCAGACTGGTTATCAATGTACAGGGAAGAGGGTGCATCAAACTTATAGCCAAACTCTGTAAACAGATTTCTAAGCCACATAATCTCTTGTCCTGCACTGACAGCAGCAATATATTCTGCTTTAGTGGTAGACAGAGTCACAAAGGGCTGTAGCTTGCTAGCCCAGCTGATAGCACCAGTTCCCATCTTGACAACCATCCCACTTGTGGAGCATCTGTTATCCTCATTTCCTCCATGGTCAGCATCACAGAAGGTAGTGAACAGCTCAGGGAACTTAGGATCAGGTGCATAAGTTAGCCTGAAATCCTTGGTGCCCTGTAGGTAGCGACATAAATGTTTTGCTGCCTTCCAATGAGCTGGACCAGGATTAGAACTGAAGTGTCCCAAGACACCAACTGCATATGCAATGTCTGGCCTAGTAGCTATAGCCAGATACATGAGTGCACCAACCAACTGCTTATAGGGCACTTGCTTCATGTATTCAGTCTCTGCAGGGGTCTTAGGAGCCATGTTCTTGCTGAGCTTCTGCTCAGGGAGAGGAGTAGTAACAGTGCTACAGTTGCTCATGCTGAAACGCTCTAGCACATCAATAATGTACTATCTCTGTGACAGACTGATAGAGTGCTTAGAGCGGTCTCTCTAGATATGAACTCCTAGTAGGAATGAAGTTGGGCCCAGTTCATGCAGTTTGAAGTGCTTGGCCAGCTCATCTCTGACAGATTCATACTGCTACTTAGACTTGGCAGCAATGGTCATATCATCAACATAGACTGGAATGATGATGCGCACTTCATCTCTGCTGTATACCCAAATGCTGTAATCACAGCGCACTAACTTGAAGCCCATGCTCTTTATCACTGAATCAAGCTTCTTGTGCCATTGATGACCAGCCTGCTTAAGGCCATAAATTGACTTGATCAGCTTGAGAACAAATCCAGGGCCAAAGTAGTCCTCAAATCCTTCAGGCTGGCTCATATAGACATCATGATCTATCTCACCATTGAGGAAAGCAGTAGAGATGTCAATACTATACAGCTCAAGGTCTTCAAATGCAGCCAATGCCAGAATAGCTCTAAGTGCAGCTCACTTAGCTGTAGAAGCAAACACTTGAGAGAATTCAAGTCTTGGTTGCTGTGAGAATCCCTTGGCCACTAGCCTTGCCTTGTACCTATCCATAGATCCATCTGCCTTACACTTGAGCTTGAACACCCTATCTGCATCCAATAGGCTTTCTGCCAGGAGGACAGTCTGACTGGCTCAAATGTGCCATTCTCAATCAGACTGATAAATTCCTTCATGGCTGCCTTCTCCCAGAGGTCTGCATCAGGGCATCCTTTGATGTCCTTCTACTGATAGGGTTCAGAACTGATGTGTTGCACACCTTGTGCAGAGAACACATGCTCAGTGCAATGAGATGTCTGAAATGTATATTCTAGAGCATCCTCATAAGACAGATAGATGTCCTCCAGTCCTGCATTAGCACCAAAATCCATCAGGCCAGTAAACATCAGTGCTTCAGCTTGCAACTCCTCTTCTAACATGATGTCTAGTTCATCAGGTGAATCACTGTCCATCTCAACATCCTGCTCTAGCTGCTCTACAACATCTGGCTGCGCTGCAGAGTCAGTTTCAGAAGCAGTGTCAGATGTAGTGTCAGATACAGTTGGCTCTGCTGAGTTGAAGTTAAAGTGCTGTAGTAGAATAGGAGAGCCTGGCACACGTCTGGGAAGGCGCTTTCCAATATAGTCCACATCCCACCAGCCAGTGGTATGACGTCTAATAGGCCTCCACATTGGATCTGGCCACTAGGGAGAAGCAGGTCTTTGTTTCTTTGAGGCCTGCTCAGATGGCAGAGGTGAAGTAGTATGTTCACGCTTTGGAGGATAAGTAGCTGGTGGTGAAGGAGGATGATGTGAAGGACCATGTGGTGGAGGACTGGGTGATGGATTGGGTGGAGGACTGGGTGTAGGTGTAGGTGTAGGCATAGGAGGATCTGCTGGATATCCAGGAGCAGGTAGGAGGAGGAGGAGCTGGCAGAACATCAATAGCATCCTCTAGTCCTGCCCTGTTCTGGCAGGTCTTCTGTCTGTGCAGGACATATTCACCCTCAGGTCAACTGGGTTTCTGGATGTACCAGGGAACACTCTCTCATCAAACTGAGCAGAGTCACTGATGACTTCCTTCCTGGTAAGAGGATTCCAAAACAGCCAGCCTTTATAATTAGAGGGGTAGCCTAGGAACACACATTTCTGTGTGTGGGACTGCAGCTGCTTGTGTTGATCTTTCTTCACAAGCACATAGGAGGTGCACCCAAATACACGCAAGTGAGAGACATCTGGCTTTGACTGATACCAGAGCTCATAGGGTGTACTGGCAGACACAGCAGAGGTGGGAGAGCAGTTGTGCACATGCATAAATGCTGCCACTGCATTCCACCAGAAGGTAGAGGGCAGATGTGCTTCATTAAGCATAGTAGTGATGCCCTCTGCAAGTGTCCTGTTGGCATGCTCTGCAACACCATTCTGATGAGGTTCATCTCTAATAGTGTGCTACCTGTGGATGCCTGCAGTGATGCAGAACTGGTCCCATTCCTTAGACACATACTCTCCACCTTTATCATCACGAGTGGCCTTGATCTTCACTCCCAATTGATTCTCTGCATAGGCCTTAAATTGCTTGAAGGCAACAAATGCATCACTCTTCTTCTTCAAAGGGAGAACAGTCCAATAGCGACTGTAATCATCAATGAAGGTGATCCAATACTTGAAGCCATGTCTAGACTGGACAGGCAATGGACCATGAACATCAGAGTGAACCAATTGGAGGAGATCAGAAGCTCTGTGAGATACAAGTTTGGAGACATTAGACCTGTGCTGCTTGCCAGCAATGCAAGGTTCACAGATAGGATCTGGAGTGCTCTTAGACTTGACAACCATTCCCTTGACCAACTCCTCAGTCATCAACCTGTTCACATCACCATGATTAAGGTGTGCAAAGTGCCTGTGCCAAAGTGTAGTGTCAAGTGGACAGGTGCTTGTGAATACAGCATAAGCAATAGTAGGGACAACATGGCCATTGAGAGTTGCTGCATTGTTGGGAGTGATGTTTGCAGTGAACAGGACTGATCCATGATGATGGAAAAGGATTTTGTTATGATAAATGGTGACAACATATGATTTGGAGTGAGTCAAATACAGAACTGAGAGGAGATTGTTTCTAAGATCAGGAACATGCAGTACACGCTCAAATTCAAGTAACTGTCCAGGTTTGCCACCAACTACAGGCCGAAAGCGCACTGTGCCAATGCCAACTGAATAAATAACTTGGTTGTTGGCTAAATGGATTGGGGTGTGATTTGTTGAATATTTGGTGAACCAATGACGATGTGGAGTCATGTGGCAAGTGGCACCTGTGTCAGCAATCCAGTCAGTTCCTGCATCTGGGATAAGAGGTGAATGGGAATTGGTGAAGTCAAGAGCACTTGCATTGCCAGCAAATTCAGCAGATTCAGCAGATTCATCTTAAGCAATATGAGCCTTCTAGCTCTTTCTGCCCTTCCTTCTCTTCTCTTTCTTGTTTCTCTTAGCCCTGACATGTGCATCCTTAGAAGCTGCCTGCTTTATAAAGCAGTTCTTCTCTATGTAGTTAGAAATGCTACAGAAGGTGTAGATGACACTTTGAGAGGAGATAGGCTTTGCAGCAGTAGATATAAACATGGTCTGGGACTGAAGCTAGATATGCTCTTGATAGTTCTGCTGCTCTTGAGCAAATGCTTCCTTGAGGTTATTTTATTTGAATTTCTTCATAAGGAGCACTGCAGAGCAAAAGGAGGCATAGTCCTCAGGAAGAACACAAATCAAAAATGTACATGCAAGCTTATTCTCAAACTCCTCAAGCTTGAGGATGGTAGAATGAGTGCTTCTGATCTTGTGCAGTGCTAGCTCAACCCTACTCACCAGATTGATGAGGGACTCATCTTCCTTCTTGGTGATGTTGAAGAACTCATCATAAGCATTAAAGCACGCAGCTGGGTTGTCCTGCTCATTAATCTTCTGAAGCTCAGTCCACATCTTGACTGGATTATCCATGTAGTCCTGCACCATGACCTGCATGCTATGCTCAATTCTCTGATAGATCAGGCCAGCAGCTTGCTCAGCCTTCTCTTCCCAGAGCTGAACAGCATCATCTGGAGCACTAGGCTTAGCTTCCTGACCAGAGGTCAAGCGCCACAACTTCTTGACTTGAAGTGTAGCATGCATATCATGCTTCCAGACAGAGTAATTGCTGTCATTGAGCTTGGTGATGGTGGATAGCGTCTCAGAGGTGACAGGATCAGACATGATTGTTGGAATGAGGTGTGGATGAGAGTGGACAGGTGATGCTCAGAAGAAATAAGCAGTGAGGGAGTAATGAGGGAGAGAGAGCAACTGCCACATTGAAATTCAATGTCAAATGCAAGAACAACTCCATGCCAATCCACCAAATCCAATAGTACCCAAGAGATATGAAGAACTCACTGTCACCACTTGAACCCCTCGAGATGCAGACCCAATAACTTGGAAGATACTAGGACAGTACAAACTGGAGCTACATGATCCATGTCTAACTTCTACAGTACAAGCAAACCTCTACCTACCAAGGGACATGAACCTGAAAACCAGACAGTTACAACTGGCATTCCAGTGAAAGATATAGCATTACATTTGCAATATTCGACTTAATGGCAAAGCATAGCTAGTTACTC
Source organism: Sanghuangporus sanghuang (assembly GCA_009806525.1). NCBI lineage: Eukaryota > Fungi > Basidiomycota > Agaricomycetes > Hymenochaetales > Hymenochaetaceae > Sanghuangporus > Sanghuangporus sanghuang. Next base: position 2,420,867 of record VVIT01000002.1, on the reverse strand, counting down.
AAACCCAGAGGCATCCACCAGCGGAACACATACAGTTCCAGCTATGTATTGGACCATACACCACACCAACTCGACATCTCAATACTGATGTCTGAGTTTTGCTCTCACCCTTTGGACCAAGAGATGAACAATGAAAGGTCACATATCAAGTCGCCTATATTGCACCAAGAGCTAGAGTCCTCAATGAAGACCTTGACATCATAATGGAGTACTGACTCATTGCTCTGACTCAGAACTATGTCTCAGTTAGCAACACTACAAAGGCTCTGCAATAATAGAGACAATCTTACAAATCTTGGAGCGAGTGGCATGTATAGGGGTAGGATGACAAAGAAAATGGTATAATAGTGGAGCTAGGTAGAGTAAAGTGGAGACAGGATATGTAAGATATGGGACGAAAAATAGATTATCTGAAGAGCATAAATAGAGTTAGAAGTAGGCCCTCATTCCCCATCTTTCGATCCTCTTAACACACGGCTAGTTACTGTGTGCTTTGTACTACTACACCTCTTGGAAATACCAATCTGCTCTTACTTCTCTTGTATCTGAAAGTATCCCTAACTAGGACTACAACTAGAAAGATTAGTAAGGGGACTGCATGGTATAGCTAAACATAGGTAGATAGATTACCTCTGCATAACATACCGTTGCTTAGGCAAAAGGATTGAAACCGGTGTAATCCTGGACCTACACCTCTAACACTGAAACAAGGACTGATAAGATTGTCTAATATTTTCTATACAAATACTACACAAATTAATACAAAACTTTGCCAGAGTGATGACATGCATATACACTTGATCTATAGACTAGAAGGAAAATTTATCATGAGTTTTATAAGGAGAAACAATTTTGTGACTAGTCTAGATAACTCTTTAAAGTATAGCTTGGTGAAGCTGTTTGTTTTGTTCTAACACATATAAATAACAAATTACAGATGTTTTTACATATATCTATATATAAAACTAGCACTTTTTTTTGAGTACTAATTAAGTATGAAACACATAAAATTAATAGAGAAAATCACTATTTACTTAAGTTTTTGCTGTTTTGGCTCTAATGTGTTAGAGCATATGAAACATAGGTGTGACAATACTTATGAAAAAGGCAGTAACTACTGAAATGTGTGAATTATGGTAGATGTACTACTGAGAGAGCAGAAGTTTGTGAGTGAGTATGTTAGAGTATTATCCTACTCTATCACAAGAAACATCTCCTTTCACTATAAAAACTTGTTTATGAGTGCCTCTTATACTGGCTCAGGCTATGTTGTCTTCATTAGATTTTTACATAGAGTATTTTAAAAGCTATAGTTTTTGCACTCTGTGAGGGAGGAGGTAAGATACTAACTTAGTGATATTGTCTGATCTCTTCTGCTGCATAAACACTATATTTTCTATATATTTTTACACATTTAGAAGCATATTTTCTAGTACTTTTTTATGTAGCTAAATCATATTACAATGTGCAGAATTGTGTTAGGCGGCAAGACTAACAACCATCGATCTTGAGGCGGCCAACACAATAACAAACAGTAGGCTAGATGTAAACTGCCGGGCTAACGCACACTATGTTGAAGTGAAGGTAAGTAGATTTCAATAGATGACTAATACAAGAGTAGATACCTATGTCAAAGTGAAGGTAAGTAGAATAGAAAGACAAGGAAACGAAAGAGTCAAACTATCTACTTATATAGACTTTGAGCGCATGAAAGGTCTACTCTAATAAGAAGTCACATGAGGAAGGAGTGGAGTGATTAGTGAGTGTCTTAGTCAGAAGGAACAGATTTAGTCATAGCAGATGACTGAAGATGAATAAGCCACAATGGAGTAAACAGAATTAGTAAAGGTGAATGAGTAATATAAAGAAAAGGTAAAATGAATGAAATAATGATATAAGAAAGGAAAATGAAAATAAAATAAAATAAAAATGTTCAAGTCCTAACATCACCCCCCCTTTAAGATTGGGTGTCCCGACCAACCACAATATCCTTCCGGTGTCATGAACATGTACATCGTGCAAAGACTTTGGCGAGAAATCAATAACTTTCTTAGAGCTCCTGGATGTTTATGATAGAATTCGTCGACTGATTCCTTTGCATTATCACCAACATCAGACTCCAGTTGCTAAGTTGCTTCTTCGTAACTGATCTATTTGACTAGAAATTGAAGTTTTCCTCAATGTAGACATGAATCAAGTATTTCTTCGACTTCGTATTCTTCCTCATCATTAACAAGAACAGGTGGTGGTGGTGAAGGCTTCTTTTGAGATTCGAATGACGGTTCGATGGCCTGTTTCAGAAGAACTTCATTGAAGATGGGGTGAACTTGTCTCCAGGTTCGTGGTAGTTTGAGCCGGTATGTGCTCACACCAACCTTTTTGATGACTTTGAAAGGACCAAACCACTTGTCATCCATCTTCTTTGTTGGGCAAATCGTCTTGATATTGCATCCATCAAGAAAAACCTTGCTGCCAATGCTGTATTTCACTTCCCTTCCAGCATAACAATTGTAGAAGTGCTTCATGTCTTCATTGGCTTTGATGAGATTGGTTTGAGCAAGTTCATGAATGTTCTTAAGCTGTTTCGCAAAGTCCTTAGCTGACATGTTGGGAGACGAGGTTCTAATGCCCATAAAGTCAATCGGGTGTACTTCCGAGTTGACAAAGAAGGGTAACAACTTCGTTGCTGAATGTTCACGGTTGTTGTAAGCAAACTCCACGAGTGCTAGCCAATCCACCCAGTCCGACTGACGATGGTTGACATATAACTGTAGGTACTGTTCTAGTTCCTGATTAACATGCTCCATCTGTCCGTCTGTCTGTGGGTGGTACGCCATTGATGGGTTGCCTTCGATGTGGAGGAGCTTGTACAATTCTCTCATCATCTTGGAATCAAATTGAACTCCCCTGTCATGGATGATCTTCTTTGGCAACCCATGAAGATGAAAAATGTGGTCTTGATAGAGTTGTGCCATGCCTTTGGCTATCAGCTTCGTCGTTGTTGGTATTGTGTGGATCTGCTTGCTGAAATGATCTACTACAATGCATATGGCATTGAACCCATTGGACTCTGGTAGCTCACCAATGAGGTCAACAGTGACATTCTGCCAGGGACCCTCCGGTACTTCATTTGGATGTAGCACCTTTGCCCTCGTTATCCGCAGAGCCTTTGTTCACTGACAACAATCGCATCCTCATATGTAGTTCCGGACATTGACATACATGTTGGGCCACCAAAAATGTCAGCTTATGGAGGATACCATCTTGTTAGCTCCTGGATGTCCTGCCAACGTCGAGTCATGACAGTCCTTCATTACCACTTCTCTCATCGAACTTGGTATGAAGATGTTCCAAAACTTCTTTGAACTTGTTGGTGACACTTTAACTGCTACCTCCTTGAACTATACTCCGTACTTCATCACCAATCCCGATGGCTTGTCTTCTTCACCCATCTCCTTCTGAGCCTCTCTGATCCTCTCCATTAATGCATCTCTTGACGTCTCAATTGTTGCTCGAACTAACCACTCGCTCTTGATAAAGGTGACGTCTTCATTATCGTGTTTGCCCTTGTCGTAGTCTGCGCGTCATGATAATAGGTCAGCTTTTCCAAGCATCTTTCCTGGCTTGTGAATAAGGGTGAAGTCGAACTCTGCTAAATCAAGTCGCCATCAAGCTTGTCAATGATTCAACTTCTGGGGGGCCTTGAAGTACGTCAGGTTGGCATGGTCCGTCCAAACCTTGAATGGTTGGTTAGCTCCTTGAAGATATTGATGCCATTCCTTCAACGCTTGAATGATAGCGAGCATCTCTTTGTCGTAGATCTTGTAGTTTCACTCAGCATCTAAGAATGTTGATGATCTATAAGCGACAACCTTCCATTTACCTTCTTGCTTCTGAAGGAGTATACCTCCAGTTGCAAAATCTGACGCGTCCACCTCAACATGGAAAGGGTCCTCATTATTTGGGATCGCCAGGACAGGGGGGTTCATCAACCACTTCTTCAACTCCTCGAACGCCTTCTGCTGCTCCTCTCCCCACCTCCACTCTACCTTCCCTGTCAATGACATCAATGGTTTAACGACCAAACTGTATCCTTCGACGAAGTGACGTAGCCAATTGCCTAGGCCCAAGAACTGCTACACTTCATGGACGTTCTTTGGAACTGGCCATTCCTGAATGGTGACTGTCTTTTTTGGATCCATACATTGTAGTGCACCGCACTAACCTGTACCGGTTCAGCGGCACAGGCCTGTATGGAGCCCACACTCTTACTCTACACCCAGGACTTTCCATGTACTATTGTCTCCAATCCACCCTCCACCTTCATTATGCAGTACAAACTCCAATCAATGGCCACTGGGCTTCTGCTGACTTCACCAAATGCCGGCGGCGCCGCTGCTGCGATGCCCTCACTGCACCTCAAAATTAACCCACTTCTCTGGGAAGACAATATCCCGGACTCCCCTGACCTTGGAAAGGCTATCCGACAGGATGCGGTGGATGCGTACCCTGCTGCGGCGGAAGTATATGTCTCCACGGCGGCAATGTTTGCCCACCGCCAGAACTGTCGGACCACCTCTAGCCTGGTTCAGAGTCATCTATTCAAACGATTTATATTCTTATCTCACCACGTCACGTGCTGGGCGCGTTAGCACCCCAGCGCCCTTATGCATATTCCCCCATTTAGTATTATTCAATGCCTTAGTGTTTCAAATCTATACAGCCCACCGCCTTACTGATCTGGATGCCCCCGATATATAGGTGTGGTACCCAATTGCATCTCTTTTGATTGGGGTGCTGTCAGGTACTAAGCATCTTGGTGGTGCATCTTGGTGTCAGCCCCCGCCATCACGGTGCTTGTGTCACACCTCGCCACCCGCCGCTGCCATCACATTCATTAGTAGTAGCCTACAGTATATAATGCCTTCATGTACATACAGCTAGAAAGTAGTGAATATAGGTGATTGCACCCAGGCATCACAGAGACCCCAAGGGAGAACCCTCCTAAGTAGTCCATCTTCCCCACCTCTCTTTTGTCCTTGTGCTCAATTTGCCGCTCGTAACCCACTGCCGCCATCCGGTACCAGGTCATCAAAGGCAACTGGCAACTTGACCCCAGATTGGCAATTCTTTGATCACGTGCCTTTCGCCATCCCGTTTCCCTCTGGCGCTTCTCACCTACAATTGAAGGATTCACCGCCATGGCAGATTATCCCACCATGTGGCGGACCTTCACAGCGTGTAGCCGTCATATCTGAACTGAGAGTCTCTGGATTCTCCGGAGCCGCTACTGGACTGGGACAGTTTCCCTTTTACCTTCCAAGATATTGACACCAGCATCACCTCTCTGTGGTCAAACGCCACAGCAGCCTTCAACAACATCCAGGAGAGTCTGATAGTCTACATTTTAGAGCCTACCGCGAGGGAGGTAAAAAGGTGTCATTCCAACCAGTCTCAGGCCTGCCTAGGGGCACGCGATATTTGCTGAGGTTGCAGAGAAGGGCTGAAAACAGCCAAACAGCCTCAGCCACAACCGCCAGCCAACCATACCACTACTCCACACTCTTTACAAGGGGCCGCACTGAAGAGCCCCACCTCACCGCTCCCAGATCACCTTCTGCACCAAATCACCGACATGCATCTATCGCCGCAGACGACCTAACCACCCGGCGACCCAGAAGATCATCCGCCAACCCCCTTACCCGCAACCTGCCACCTGAAGAAAGTGTAAGCACCGCTGCCGCATGACTTCATTCACCCATCATTCCCCCCCATTTTATCCATGCCTCCAAAGACCTTTGCGAATCCGAGATCTGCCCCAGCACCCACGTCCGTGTACCCAGCGGTATCGAAGACCTATCAATATCTCTCCAGAAACCGCTGGCCACTGGCCCACTTGAAACAGACCTTTTCACTAACATAGATGACTGTTAGGCGGCGAGACTAACAGGCGTCAATCTCGAGGCGGCCAACACAACAACAAACAGTAAGCTAGGCGCGAACTGCCGGGCGAGCGCACGCTATGTCGAAGTGAAGGTAAGTAGATTTCAATAAACTAATAATACAAGAGTAGATACCTATGTCGAAGTGAAGGTAAGTAGAATAGTAAGACAAGGAATCGAAAGAGTCAAACTATCTACTTATATAGACTTCGAGCGTGTGAAAGGTCTACTCTAATAAGGAATCACATGAGAGGGGGGTGGAGTGATTAGTGAGCGTCTTAGTCGGAAGGAACGGATTTAGTCATGGCAGATGACTGAAGATGAATAAGCCACAACGGAGTAAACGGAATTAGTAAAGGTGAATGAGTCATACAAGGAAAAGGTAAAATGAGTGAAATAAGGACGTAAGAAAGGAAAATAAAAATAAAAATAAAAATAAAAATGTTCGAGTCCTAACATCACCCCCCCTTCAAGGTTGGGCGTCCCGACCAACCGCTATATCCTTCCGATGTCGTGAACTTACGTATCACACGAAGACTCTGCCGGGGTATCGACAATCTTCTTGGAGCACCTGGATGCTTCCGATAGAACTCATCGACTGCTTCCTTCGCATTATCTCCAATGTCCGATTCGGGTTGCCAAGTTGCTTCGTCGTATCCGACCCACTTGATGAGGAATTGAAGCTTTCCTCTATGTAGACGTGAGTCGAGTATTTCTTCGACCTCGTATTCCTCTTCATTGTCTACAAGGACCGGTGGCGGCGGTGGAGGTTTTTGCTGAGACTCGAAGGATGGTTCGACAGCCGGTTTGAGCAGGACCTCGTTGAAGATGGGGTGGACTTGCCTCCAAGTGCGTGGTAATTTGAGTCGATATGCGCTTGCCCCGACCTTTTCGACAATCTCAAAAGGGCCGAACCACTTGTCATCCATCTTCTTCGTCGGTCTTGTCGTCTTGATATTACGCCCATCAAGAAAAACTTTACTGCCCGCCTTGTATTCCATCGACTTTCCTGCGTGACGATCATAGAAACGTTTCATGTCTTCGTTGGCCTTGGCGAGGTTTGCTTGCGCGAGTTCATGAATACCCTTGACGTGTTTCGCGAATTCTTCGGCTGACATGTTTGAAGATGAAGTCCGAATGCCCGTGAAGCCTACTGGGTGCACTCCCGAGTTGACAAAGAATGGGGACAGCTTCGTCGCTGAGTGTTCGCGGTTGTTATATGCAAACTCTGCAAGCGCTAACCAGTCTGCCCAGTCCGATTGACGGTGGTTGACGTATAGCCTTAGGTATTGTTCGAGTTCTTGGTTAACTCGCTCAGTTTGGCCGTCGGTCTGGGGATGGTACGCTGTCGAGGGGTTACCTTCGATATGGAGGAGCTTGTACAGTTCCTTCATCATTTTTGCGTCGAACTGAACGCCTCGGTCGTGGATGATCTTCTTTGGCAGTCCGTGTAGTCGAAAAACTTGGTCGCAGTAGATGCGTGCCATGCCCTCTGCTGTTAGTTTTGTCGTCGTTGGAATCGCATGAATCTGTTTGCTGAAGCGATCAACCACAACGCATATCGCATTGAAACCATTGGACTCAGGGAGTTCTCCAATCAGGTCGACCGTGACAATCTGCCATGGCACCTCCGGCACCTCGTTCGGGTGCAAAACCCTTGCCCTCGTCACTCGCAGAGCCTTCGTTCGTTGACAACGATCACAACCTCGCACGTAGTTCCGAACATCGACATACATGTTTGGCCACCAGAAGCTTCGGCTTACCATTGACACCGTCTTATTTGCTCCCGGGTGTCCCGCCAGCGTCGAGTCGTGACATTCCTTCATGACAACTTCTCTTACCGATGTTGGTACGAAGACGTTCCAGAACTTCTTCAAGCTTGTCGTCGACACCTTGACCGTTACTTCCTTCGACCACACGCCATCCCTCATTACCAGTCCTGACGGCTTGTCTTCTTCGCTCATCTCCTTCTGAGCCTCTCTGATCCTCTCCATTAATGCATCCCTTGATGTCTCAATTGTTGCTCGGACTAACCAGTCGCTCTTGATAAAGGTGACGTCTTCGTTATCGTGTTCGCCCTTGTCATAGTCTGCACGTCGTGATAATAGGTCAGCTTTTCCAAGTGTCTTTCCTGGCTTGTGGACAAGGGTGAAGTTGAATTCTGCTAAATCAAGTCGCCATCGGGCTTGTCGACGATTCAACTTCTGGGGGGCCTTGAAGTACGTCAGGTTGGCATGGTCCGTCCAAACCTCAAATGGTTGGTTAGCTCCCTGAAGATATTGACGCCATTCCTTCAACACCTGAACAATAGCGAGCATCTCTTTGTCATAGATCTCGTAGTTTCGCTCAGCATCTAAGAACGTTGATGATCTATAAGCGACAACCTTCCATCTATCTTCTTGCTTCTGAAGAAGTACGCCTCCGGTTGCAAAATCTGACGCGTCAGCCTCAACACGGAAAGGGTCCTCATTATTTGGAATCACCAGGACGGGGGGGTTCGTCAACCGCTTCTTCAACTCCTCGAACGCCTTCTGCTGCTCCTCTCCCCACCTCCACTCTGCCTTCCCTGTCAATGACGTCAATGGTTTGATGACTGAACTGTATCCTTCGACGAAACGACGTAGCCAATTGCCTAGACCCAAGAATTGCTGTACCTCATGAACGTTCTTCGGAACTGGCCATTCCTGAACAGCGACTACCTTTTTCGGATCCATATGTACTTCGCCATTACCAATGATGTGTCCAAGGTACTTGACTGTGCTGACCTCAAACTCGCACTTCTGGGGTTTCAGGAAGAGTTTGTTCTTCCGGAGGATCTCGAAGACTCGTCTGGTTCGTTCGCGGTGCTCTTCCAGGGTATTTGAGAATATGAGTATGTCGTCGAGGTAAATGATGACAATGCCTTCATGGATCAAGTCTCGGAAAATGTCGTTCATGAATCCTTGGAAGGTAGCCGGTGCATTGCATAAGCCAAAGAACATTACCGTCGGTTTGAACAATCCCAGGTTCGTCCTGAATGCTGCCTTCCATTCATCGCCTTCACGGATCCGGATGTTGTAATATCCCCAACGGACGTCGAGCTTGGTGATGTACTTAGCGTCCTTGACCTTATCTATGAGCTCATTGATTAGCGGTAACGGGTACTTATTCTTGACTGTCCCGTCATTGAGCTTTTGATAGTCCTGGATCGCTCGCAAACTCCCGTCTTCCTTCTTGATAAAGAAGAACGGCGATGCCATTGGAGATTTCGACTGCCTGATACGTCCCGATGCAAGGTTTTCCTCAATGAATGCCTTCATCGCCTCTTGTTCCTTGGGCGACAGTGGGTACACCTTACAATCACTTGGCTTAAAATCCGGCTTCAGATCGATGGCGTGGTCCCACGTCCGATGATCAGGTAACCGTTCGAAAGACTCCTCACTGAAGACGTCGGAGTACTCCTCAAGATACGATGGCCATTTCTTCGCTTCGTCCATCCTCACCCTTCGTACATACTCATCATCGATCTCCTCCTTCGACAACACACATCCGCACTCCTCAGGACAACGTGTAAAATCGATCTTCCCAATCTTCCAATCGATCTCAGGGTTATGTCTTTGCAACCAGTCATGACCGAGGAAGATGTTGGACGATGCCAGTGAGGTTACTGCCAGATGGAGTTCTTCTTCATGTCTTCCAAAGATCATGCGTACAATAACATACTCCTTGATCAGACCACTCTCGTTGCTCGTTCCGTCAGCATTGAAAACAGGTCGTGGACGAATGTACTTTTGTGTCGGAAAGTTATACCTTTTAACAAAACCTTCGTCAATGCAAGAGCCGGTGCATCCCGAGTCGATGAGGGCATGGGCATCAATTAGATACTCATCCTGCTTCGGCGGTTCTAAGGCATCTATCTCGTCGTCATTCGCTACCTGTGGGTGTACAATGCTGACAAAGGCATCAAGTTCTTGACCGCCTCTCCTCCTAACGAATTCCCCATACGTTACATCCTCTATCCCTTCGCGCCATACATCAGCCGCGCGCCTGCCCACAACATCCCATATTGCCTCAGTATCGTTCGCCTGGGCGACAACGTTCTCACGGTAAGGTTTGCCCGTCACAACCTCATTTTTTATAGCGGTTTGAATCCGCTCTTCCGCCCTCCATATGTCTGAGTCGCCTCCTTGCGTACTCACTCTTCGAGCAAACAACTCATCATAGATGCCGAAATCATCGTCCTCTTCTGATTCGTTGGGTGTCACGTCGGATAGGATATTTCGAAGGTTAAAACCGCCTCGCCTATTCGCATCTAGGTAGTGTACATTGGGGCGATTATATTTTAACGAACGCGACGAAAAGAGTCCTTTAGCCGTTTGACCAGTCGTTCCGACGTTTACGCCTGGTCGTCCTGAAAACCCTCACCATCAACTATCTCCTCCAGCTCAGTTGGCACTGCTCGCACGTCGACGCTTTCGAAGTCTGATTCCTTCGCATTGCCGAGTTCTTCGAGGAAAGCCAATCTGTCTTCTGGTTCGAGAGCGGCGATGATGGACCGTATTGCCTCACGACCGCGTGGGCAATCTCTAATGAAGTGGCCGACCTTGCCACACTTGTAACATGCACGTCGGGCGCGTGCTTGGTTCATAGCGACGTCCATAGGCTGTCCCAGTCCTCCATACGTCACTCCCATTGCATCACGACGATCCTGTTGAGGGAAAGGTGTTGTTGGTCTTGCCACTGCTTGAGGGTAGGGTCGGGCGAAGTTTTGTTGACGAGGAGGTGGTACTATTGGACGTTGTATTCCTCGACGTTGTTCATGAAGGTGCCTTATCTGGCGTTCAACATTGTCTACCGTGATGGCCCGCCTCTTCCAATCATCATACGTCTGTGGCTCAGGATCGGTTCGCATCACGCCATCGATTACGGCTGCGTTAAGTGCCTTCTTCAGCTTGTCAATGAGGATGCCATCATGTTCTGGCTTCGTAAGTCCAGCATTTACTCGTTCAATGTCGAAGTCATTCAGGAACTCGCTAGCAGATATACTTTTCTGCCGCATTCCATCTAGCTTCTCGAAGGCCTTCTGGTGGCGGTTGGGGTCGACGAAGGAGGTATCTAATTCCTTGAGGAACGTCTTCCAAGTGTCCGCAATTAGGAATTGGCCAGTACTTGATGCTTCGTTGACATAATTCTCCGCCCATGTTGCCGCTGATCCTTCCTTAAGGTAAGAGAGGACAAAGGTGATCTTGTCGTCGTCATCCTGGAAACTCGAGTCGTAAGCCTTGAAGTAGAGTAATACTTCGCGCCTGAAGTCGAGGTAATATTTTCCACCCTCATATTGGCGTGGAGGTGCTACTCCCTTCTTCATCCCTCCGCCATTAACTTGACGTAACGCTAATGCGACTGCCGTCGCGAGGGTAGTGGCATCAATCGTAGGCTGTGCAGCCGGCGCTAACGTTGTCGGAACTGGGGGGGCCATTGATGGTTCTGGGGTTGTGGTTCGACTTTCGACTTCGGGGATTGGCTCTCGTGGTTCCGTGAAAGACAAGGATGTTGCGAGTGGTGGGGCTTCAACTGGAGTTGTGATGATTGGTGGTGGAATGTTTGATGAGCCTTCTTGAACGTTGAATAAGGAGATGTTTGCGTCGGGATTGGGTGCCCACGGAAACCAGCTTCCTTTTGCATCTTGCGACTTCCAAACCTTCCGTGCGTCGTCCCAGATGAGGTTGTATGAAGTTCCGTGAAGGCGAGCTCGATAACACTTGTTAGTTTCGCTCCAACGGACTTGGGGAAGAGCGCGACGTTGCTCGTCAGTTAGGTCCACCTTGATGAACTGGGGGTGGGACTGGAATGGGTGTGTTCGAACGGGCCCGACCTCGGATGTTCGGCTCGTCGTGGAAATGAAGGACTACGTGAAAAACTCCCACGTAGATGACAAATGAAAGACTGGTAGAAGATTGTACTCGTTGCGTTACCCACGAACACGTCAGATGACCTCCCCACCAGATACTAATGCGGAGTGCCACGTTGATGTGAGTGGTTGTTAGAAATTAGACTATTGGGACACGTCGGAGTCGATCGGACAACGACGGGCTAGATAGGGGTTGCTCGGATGAATCCGGGATGGGCGCGGTGGTAAACCGTCGACATTAACTCCTTGCGTGGAGTAGCGATAGCGAGCACGAACAAACGTTTACGCGGGCTAGAGGTAGGTCTTACTATTATGTTAGGCGGCGAGACTAACAGGCATCAATCTCGAGACGGCCAACACAACAACAAACAGTAAGCTAGGCGCGAACTGCCAGGCGAGCGCACGCTATGTCGAAGTGAAGGTAAGTAGATTTCAATAAACTAATAATACAAGAGTAGATACCTATGTCGAAGTGAAGGTAAGTAGAATAGTAAGACAAGGAATCGAAAGAGTCAAACTATCTACTTATATAGACTTCGAGCGTGTGAAAGGTCTACTCTAATAAGGAATCACATGAGAGGGGGGTGGAGTGATTAGTGAGCGTCTTAGTCGGAAGGAACGGATTTAGTCATGGCAGATGACTGAAGATGAATAAGCCACAATGGAGTAAACGGAATTAGTAAAGGTGAATGAGTCATACAAGGAAAAGGTAAAATGAGTGAAATAAGGACGTAAGAAAGGAAAAGAAAAAGAAAAAGAAAAATGTTCGAGTCCTAACAATGACCACCCCGCCGATTAACCCTGCCCCACCAGACTCCAGTTATACATCGCCGCCGAAGAATCAGAAGATGACGACCTCTACATTCCCAACTCACTTGTTCATGGTCATGCCATCACCCCAATCTCACCACTCACCCCCGTCGAAGAAGAACAATCAATGAGGCTCTTTTCGCCCCTCCCTCTTTCACCGCCAACTCCAGCCCAGCGCTGATAGTGCTCCCCAATTGACAACCCCCAATCACCCTTTGCCAGTCCAACCCCCAACACGGCCTCACTACCAACCATGACTAGTGCACACACCGGCGGCCTCACCACACAATATGCGACTTTGGCATCAGTCCCACCACCTCCCAACAACATGGCTCCACCACACAATATGCGACTTTGGCATCAGTCCCGCCACCTCCCCAACAATATGGCCCCACCACACAATATGTGCCTTTGGCATCAGTCCCACCACCACCCCAACAACTCGCCCCTGCCACATCATATGTGACTCCACCATCAGTTCCACCACCGCCTTAACAATCCTACTCCGCCTCACCAACGTATACCACCCCATCTCCCACCTCAATCGGTGCCCTACCCCCCCTCCCTGATCTCAGTGACCCAGATACCCACCCACTCAGTGGTCCCAAACCTCCAGTGCCAGGTGCTACAATGCCCTACCCAGGAGACCACCACACACCGAAGTTCAATGCCTCTGGTGACCCCACGGAAATCCCCATCTTCTTCAATCGAGTCTGGCTATTTGGATGAAGTGCCAGCCTGTCAGATGCTCAGATGATCACATGGGCGAGATGCTATGCCGATGCAAAAGATGACCAGTTATGGTGCAAAAGACCGGAAACAAGAGGAAACAACTTCATGGCATTTAAGGACGCCATCCTAAAGTACTATCCCAATGCCACAATGCAATACACCCTTGGTGACCTCCACAACCTCATCGGCGCAAGCCACAATCAAATCATGCTCAACACCGCTGCTCTTGGCGAATACCATAGGAACTTTATCACAGTCTCCTCATACCTTATTGACGCCGGAATGCTTTCTGAGTTTGAACAGAAGCATATGTTCAGAGAAGGCCTTCATCCCACACTAAACAGAGAACTCGACCTGAATCTGCGGTTTGTAAGACATGATTATCCAGCGGTATCCCTTGGAACATTGACACGGTTGTAAGGGAGCTCGAACACATACTTACAGGCGGCCATCTAACGACCACTGACCAACCTCTGATGTATTCAGCGACAGCGGCCATGCCTCCCTATGCCCATGTCACCACTTATATGACACCACCACCACAACCCGGCGCCCCCGTCTATGGCATCATCAGTCAACCCTAAGTGAAGCAAGAAGAGCCTTGGGTATCCCTGCTTATCCAGGAGATGCACACTCTCTGAGAAGCCACCGAGAGATTGAACTGTTGAGCTCCACCACCGATCGCTGGTGCACCGCCGCAGCCTCAACAAGCCAGATTTAATGAGATTTGCACCGTCTGCGCCAGTGCGTCACATTCTACTCGAGACTGCCCTACCAAGATATCCCTGATCCAAAAAGGAATCATGCTCGCCGACGCCAAAGGATACCTATACCCAGCAAATGGCAGACTCCCCCAGGGCGAACCAGGGATGTCGGTCCTGGACAGAATCAACAAACTCTTCATCGAGAACCCAAACTACGCACCGGTCGGCATCTCACTCCCCATCCAGCCTGTACCCGACACGCCGCCAAGGATTGCGGCGCCCCGGCAAGAAACCATGTACCAGGTGCAACCCACAGTACAACACTCAATGTATCAAGGACACCTTTTGCCACAGGAATCTATGTACCAAACCAATGACAGGGTGCTGCTACCTGCCACGTACAGCACCAGTTCACCGAATGGTCCGCCGCTGCAAATCTAAGAATCAAACTACTTTGAGGTGATCACATCTGACAACCCCCCAGACGACGATTCCTGTGAAGGGATTGCCCTCATCTTTGAACAAGAGGAAAGCCTCGAGGATTCCCAAGAGTGCCTTGCCACCACCACAAAGTATTCAGGGCTGAGAGAAGTTTTCGACGGCGTCGAAATTGTAACCAGAAAAGCACCCTCAGGATCAAAACCAAAATGGTGAGAAGATAACAGAAAAGGGAGACCACCCGGACATTGACCAGCACCACCAACCACTCCAGCTATGCCGCAAGAAGAAACTGCTGCAGATCCCAAACCTCAATACCGAACTACCATACCAGTGTACGACGACGCCGCCGTATCAAACATTTTCAGCAAGATTCTTGACTCAGAAGTAACCCTACTGATCAGAAGCCTATTTGCTGCATCCCCTGAGATCCGGCAAAAGTGCAAAGAATTTGTCACCAGTTGCTGAGAACTAATAAGGGAAAAGCCCAATCACGGGATGGCAATGTATGCCTCGATCCCACAGCCTACCTTGCTAGCTCTATATAGTGACAAAGAACCCACTGTTGCGCTGCCAAATATCCCTCTCCATGAAATCGAAGTATGGCTCAACGACAAGATCAAAGTAAAAGCCCTACTCGACTCCGGCTCAACTTTCATTGCTATGCCAAAGGAAGTGTGGAAAGACCTCGGGTCCCCTACTGTATTGAGCCAGGCGATCATGGTAGAAACTGCCGACTGCCAAATCTCATGCTCAGCAGGGCTTATCCCCCACGTCAGACTCACAATAGGCTCTTTCTCCATTGTCCTACAAGTCCAGGTTGTCGACAAGGTGCCCTTTCAACTACTGCTTGGCCGGCCATTCTTTGTACACACAAGGGCACAAGTCATAGACGAATCAGACGGCAATCAAATACTATACCTCACACATCCAGACACAAACAAAACCATGTCAATCCCAATGATTCAGCGCAGCGCTGGGATGGAAAACCAGCGCCCCCCTAAACAATGACGCCCCTGCAGTGCCCACCGGGATCTATGCGGCGAATACCCATTTCTATACCCGACACATACATACTCCATCACAGACCAGCGACTGTAAATATTGGCTTCAATCCTCATACCATCGACATTTCCATATCATTTTCCAACCGCTCCGGCGAAAAGAGCTCCGTAGCTCAAACTAAACCACAAAAACATCCAGCTTTCTTTATTAACTCTATTTTTGATGACGAATCACTCCCAATATGCAACCACACATGCCGCTCCAACAGCGCCGCTAATACCAAGGCCGCTCAACCGGCCACCCAAGCCTACAAATACAAAAAGGTCGCTCAGTGTACCAAGCCTATCTCGGCGACCCTTCCTGAAGACTACCATATCATACGCAAGGCACACCCCGAACCACTCAAGGGACTGCCGAAGCTCCCTGTTCATCCGCTGCTTCACCCAGGAACGCTTCGACACCTTAGATATTGACCCAACAGGCTTCCTCAGTAATGAAGAAAAGAAACTCGCTTACTGGATGCTCCGACAACACGAAGATGCACTCACCTGGGATGAAACAGAAAAGGGCTCTCTTGACTACCAGTACTTCACACCGGTCTTGATTCCTACCGTCGATCACACACCGTGGGTGATGAAAAACATCCCCATACCACCAGGCATCTTCAACAAAGTTGTTTGGATCATCAAAGATAAAATCAACTCCGGTGTCTATAAGCCATCCAATTCTTCATATCGATTCTGCTGGTTCTGCATCATCAAAAAGGACAGCAAGTCCCTCCGGCTTGTACACGACCTCCAGCTGCTCAACAAAGTCTCCATTTGAGACCCCTCCATCCCATACCCCACAGAACACATTGCCGAGACCTTCGGCGGCCACGCATGCTACACCACACTTGACCTATTTATCACCTTCGACTAAAGGAAACTCGACGTACGATCCCGCGATCTCACAACCTTCCAAATGCCGCTTGGCGCATTCCGCTGAAACTCCTGTGGACGTTCTGATGCTGGACAGAGAGTGTATAGTTCAAGGGGCTGCCCTAGAATACCTTCAAACGGTCAGCAGAGAATTACACCTGGGCTAAGGGCATGAAGGAATGGAGGGAAATAGGGATATACAATGGAAGGGCTTGAGGGATGTGAGGGAGGCGCTCGAGGAAGGATTCCAAGGGTGAACTTCTTCCGAGATTGATGGTGGCGGTGTGAAGGCTAAATCGACTCTCCAGCTCAGCTGCGAGCTCTGGACTAAAGCTGGCTAACCCAAGGCACAAGAACTAAACTAACTAAGTTATGCTAGTCAAACCACCAACCCAAATGTGACTAATCGACTGTGCTAACACACTGATAAGCGACTGCAGCCAATCTCACTCGTAGTCTAAAGTGTCGGAACACGGCATAACAAATCGAAATGTGATACAATGGACAAAGGACAATTGCTGAGTGTATCGAGATGTGATGCGAGGGATGGAGGTGCAAAACAATGATGGAAGGGGACTGAGAGAATCGAAGGATATGTGTGTGATGATGGAACCGACCATTTCCGATTGAAATGATGCGGAATAATGCCGGGCAATGACTTGAGGAAGCAGAGAGAGGAATGTCAGGAGGAAAAGGGGTGATATAGTGTCCTTTCCCAACGACACTGGAGAGGAGAAGGTGTTGCGAGACCAAATGTGAGCGGCATGCAAAGTAACTGGGTTACGAGTGAAACTGGGCGGAACGGTTCGAAACACGTAAGGGGGTTTAGATTCGGATGAGAGAAGATAGAGAAGCCTTTATATAATGACGGCGAACTATACGAATGCATGAACAGCTCTACTGTGAAGAGAGATCACCGATCGACTGTACAGAACATGAAATGTCATTTATTAGACTATAGAGACGAGAGAGTCCACTACAAACAAGTAGACTAGAGGTCGAGGGACTTTGAGACGATGTGAGAACCACAGGCTATGCTCCCACTCAGCTCCCACCAAGCTCCCCCTCCTGCTATGAGAGTCATGCTATATTTATACTAAATGTCCAAGACTGAGCCTCCCAGCAGTCAGAGAACCTACGTCATAAAGAAAAGGGAACGCATATCGCTATCTACAAAGGAGAGGAGCACATATGAATAGTTTAAGGGACACATAGGTCAAAAGAAACAATACTAAGCATGTCTGGAACGAGAGCATAATGGATTAAAGGGGATACATATAGAAAGGTCAGAACATGTGTGAAACCTTTGGAACCAGGTCTCTTTGAGTGGAACAAAGCGGAACTTGGGGAAACAACTCGGAAGGGCTCTGGCTAGCCTGACAAAGTAAGTCCACAATGTTTAACAAAGGAGAGGGACTGAGGATGAGGTTGCAGGGTCAAATCTCTTTGTCTGGAATGTGGATCCAAGATCTGGAGACTTGTGATCGATGCATGCAAACTTGATGCCGTGATTCTCCCGTCTTGATGGCCAATCAAGGAATGGTGCACGTGCCATCTGGGCTATGGTGTTCTTGCTAAGTCCACTTGTTTGAGCAAAGCTAGTCAAAACTGAGCGAAACCAGTTAGAACACCGTAGAACTGGTTGTAACGACTCCGTACATTCCCAAGCTTCAGACTTACTCTTCACCGCCTCACATCAATCCCCATGGGGTACACTAATTTGCAGTAAATCATGCACGCTGACATTACATTCGTCCTCAAAGATGAGATACCCCACATCTGTATCCCTTATATTGACGATATCCCCATAAAAGGCCCCAAATTGAGATATGAACTAGCCACCGGTGCATATGAAACAATGCCGGGCAACCCAAACATCTGCCACTTCATATGGGAACACCTCAATGACATCAATCGCATCCTCCAATGCCTCAAAGTGGTCAGCGCCACTGTCTCCGGTAAGAAACTTGTTATTGCCGCACCCAAAGCAGTCATCATAGGACATACCTGCAATTACTCCGGCCGAGTCCCTGATGCCTCTAGAATCAAAGCCATAATAGACTGGCCACCACCACAGGACGTCCATGATGTTCGAGCATTTCTAGGAACTGCCGGCATTCTAAGACACTTTGTTAAGGACTATGACAGACTGTCCACTGGCCTCAACAGGCTCCTCTGTAAAGACCAGCCGTTTGCACTTGACGAAGACACCCATCGATCAATGGACCTACTCAAACATGCCATAGCATCTTCCAGCACCATTCGCTCCATCGACTATGAGTGTGAGCACCCTGTTCATTTCTGCATGGACTCCTCCATCCATGACTACAGGGCCATCTTACTACAGCTTGGTGAGAGCGGCGAAAGAGTCCCATCTCGGTTCATGTCCAGAACCTGGAACCACAGAGAATAAAACTACTCTCAGGTGAAGCTAGAACTCTTCAGCCTCTTCAGAGCCCTATATGAGGCATGCATATACCTCATTGGCATCAACCACTTCTTTGTAGAAGTCAACGCCAGCTACATCAAAGGAATGATCAACAATCCAGACCTGCAACCCAACACTACCATTAATAGATGGATCGCTGGCGTGTTACTATTCAATTTTATGATTATCCACACACCGGTGGCCAAACACCTCGGTCCAGATGGCCTATCACGATGCGGTGCCGCCTAATCAGATCCACTGTGAGATAAAGGTTTTGAAGAATGGATCGACCATCAATATTCCTTCCTAGCCCAAGATCACCCCCACGTGGCATACACCCAAAGCAGCAAATCCTTTCGACTCCCCGACCACAAAGTCTCACAAAAAGGATTCAAAGACATAGACTGCATTAGGCAGTTTCTGGCTGCACCTTCCCACCCCACCGACCTCTCAGACACCCAGTTCAAAGAATTTGTACACCGAGCCACCTGGTTCTTCCTCCAGCATGGCAAACTTTACAGAAAGAATGAGAAAGGCTGCGCCACACTCATTGTCCTGCCAGAGTGCCGAATTCCCATCATCAGGACAACCCATGACAAACTCGGCCACAAAGGCTTTTTCTCTGTCAGGACGACTATTCAAGACTGCTTCTGGTGGCCTGGAATGCACCAGGACATCAAATGGTATATCAGAACATGCTACTGCTGTCAAACGAGGCAATTCATGAAGATCCATACCACGCTGCAAAGCCCGATGCCAGCGCCGCTTTTCACCAGAGTACACATAGACGTGATGCTAATGCTGCCCTCCGGCAGATTTAAGTACATCGTTCAGGCCCGTGACTCACTCACTGGCTACCCCGAGTTTTGAATGCTATGCAAAGACAACGCCGCCACCATTGCATGTTTTGTCTTTGAAGATATTTTGTCAAGATGGGGATGAGTTGAAGAGATCGTAACAGACAACGGCGTCTCATTCTCCAGGGACCTACCATGCCTACTCGCCAAATACAATGTTCAGCACATCAGGATCTTGCCGTACAATTCTAGAGCCAATGGAATCATCGAGTGGCGCCACCACGACCTCAGGGAAACACTTATGAAACTTGCCGACGCAAGCCCAGACAAGTGGTCCCAACACATATACTATGCCATTTGGGCCGAATGAATTACAATCCAATGCTGCACAGGCTACAGCCCATACTTCATGGCCCACAGCATTGAACCGGTGCTCCCATTTGATCTTGCTGAACAAACCTACATCTCACCAGTGTTCCTTTCCAAACTAGCCAACACGCAACTCATTGCGGTGAGAGCAAGGGCACTCCAGAAACGACCAGAGGACCTTAAACGAGTCAAGGAATCCGTCATCCAAGGATGTTTCAAATCCATCCAAGACTTTGAGAAAGCCCACGCTGCAACGATCAAAGACTGCAATTTTGTTCCGGGATCACTAGTCCTAGTCCGAAATTCCCAGATCGAAAACGAACTAAACAGGAAGACAAAGCCGAAGTACCTGGGACCCATGGTTGTCATGCGGTGAACCAAAGGAGGCTCCTACATCCTTGCCAAAATCAGCGGCACCATCTCAGCACTCCGATACGCCACCTTTAGAGTCATTCCTTATCACGCATGCACTCAAATCATCTATTCTATAGAAGACCTCACCCAGAAATCAACCCTGAAACTCGATAAACTAGTAGAAGAGCCTGTGGTGGATAATCCAGGCGCCAACTCTGACTCACCCAAATCCACCACAGCCTCATAATATCCCCCTTTCTTTCTCATACAGTCTCCAGCTCAACTTCTTGAACCCAGCTCCATCTATATACCCCCCCCCTCTAATATCAGCCGGATGACTGTAGCGAAGCACCCAGTCATTCTCCTTCAACTCTTCACACTGTCCAAATCACTCTCTTCGGCCCTGGCGCTATTTATAGATTGCCCATACTACTTATTCACCCCCCTCTCTCTTACTAGTATACTGGATATCTTACTCCCTGGTCCCACACAAACAGTTCACAAGAAAATTTTTCGACTTGTTATTACAAGCCACTTTAGTACACAAGAAAAAGAAAAATACATTTTTGTTATTTTTATAATTTTCCTATGTTTTTGTTTTTTTTTGGCCCATGAGCATCTCATGGTCGCCTGAGACCTTAAGCCAATGCCGCTTGCGTCGTTTGGCTCGGGGCCTACCCACGGCATTTACCTAGGGCCTTTTCAGATGCCCCCCCTCCCACCCCCCCACCCCCCCACCCACCCCACCCACCACTGCTACCGCTCCCATCTCCTCCATCTGCTGGCGCAGTACGGCAGCCTCCTTCTCCGCAAGGAGACCCACCTCGCTTTCCAAAATCTTGCACCGGTGGTGCGAGACTTGGCACACCTGGCACAGAGGCGCCGGTGGGCACCTCATGCAGATCTCGCTGCGCAGGATGCACCGAGTGCACCCTGGTGACATAATCTCGAGGAGGCACCGGCTCTGCCTCCTGGGCAGCCAGGCCACCTTCTCGAGCTCCCACCCACCCTCCTTTGAATAGTATAGTCAGAAATAGTGAAGAACAAAATTCAAAATGATACTCACTGACTCCTCTCCGCCACGCCGTCCCTCCTCCTTCACCCTCACTGCAATCAAGGGCACCACCCCCGGCGCCCTTGTGCATTTCACCGGTGCTTCGACCGCTGGCTCGCGCACCCACTTCAACAGGGAAGGGACCTATAGAATAAAACATCAGTGAAAAATAAAATCCAGGACAAGAAACACACATCGACAAATACCTCCGTCCTGGCGGGCCCCTTGACCGTCACCTCACCCTCATCAGACTCATCCTCACCCAGGATGACAGTTTTTCCTGTTAGTGTCTTTGCACGCCCCCACCGCCCCAACTCCAGGAACCAATGATCCAGTAAGGGTGATTGTTTTTTCCGTTGCCTCCCTGCCCATAGGACATGGCTGCACCTTCGTTTTGGTGCTCGTGTGTGCTGCCTCGACCTAAGAAAGGAATCAGGAAATGGTGAAGAACAAAATTCAAGACTTTACTTACCAGGTTCCCCACCACGTCGTGCCCCTTTGACCTACAGAAGGCCGCCATGACCTCCAGCACTCCGCTTCACCTCCTCGCAGGCCTCCTTCTCCCAATGAGCAGCGACCTTTGCTACGACCCGGCGGAGGTGCTCAACCTCTGACTAGGCGGCCTTTGCCAGCCCCCTGGTGGCGTCCTTGGCCTCACCGGTGGCCAATGCCACCAGGGTCCCGCAGCTCCCCACCCACCTCCCCGCACAGTACAACTCGGGCCTTTTGGCCCTCACCTCATTGCTGAGTGCGGGGAATTGGTCCCTAACTACTTTCTGAGAAGGAAAAGAAAAACTTCTATTAGCCAACCCACACAGTCATAATAAAGGGGACGCAAACATACCAGGAACTCGTCGAGCTCATCCACCGCGGGCCCCTCATCATCATTCGCCCAGTGTTCCACCCCCTCACTGCCATAATGGCAGCCCACAGGCCACCATGGACCCCACCCTCCCCCCCTCCTCTTCCATCTCCTCCTGCGATTCAGGTGGGCATTCCTGCCCACTTGCTGCCCTTGCCATCCCACCTGCTGTTAGAAATTGCTTTAGTCAGCGCTATAGCAAACACGTGATAGCATACAGACAAGATGTTCACACGCCAGACAAGAACACTGGAAACCACAATGAAGAAGATTGTTAACCAAGCACGAGCTAGCCAATGGCCAGAAATACAAGGAGGCTGTGAGAAGTGCAAACAAGCACAACAAATAGGATGGGACGTATATTGTACAATAATTTCATCACTCCTTATGACAGAAGTATTAGCAATAAACTTTGACATACGTGCAACACACAGAGTATTTGCAGGATATATTACAGAAGGAGGCATACCAAAACATAATACAAATTACATAACATTCGAGCACATGATAGCAGCATTCTCACACAATGAACGAGAATACTTAATGAATGCAGGGGTACAGATTAAATTCCCAAAGCGGAAGCATAAAGAAGAATGTCAATTTATTACTATCAATATAGACATACCATACAGCAGAGGAGCCAGTGAAATAATATGACGTATAGCAGAAAATACAGTAACCAGAGTAAAAGAATTCATTAGGCTTATTGATACAGAAGGAGTATCAACTGTGGACGAAAGAATCACTAATATAGTAATAGAACACAGAATTAAGTTTGTGATCGGACCTATCAAGATTCTGATGCCGCTAGAAGAAGAAGGCTTTACGAGAATGACAACATACCTACACAAAAGAAGTTTTCCAGTAGATGATAGAACACCGGTGGGGAAACCCATAGGACTTCCGGAAGAAGAAGGCACACCAATCAGGGACCAAGCCTCGGAAGACATGGAGATCGACGATCACTAGTTAAGCAAAGGAACCCCAATCGGGAATGAGAAGCATATGTGTCCATAGCTAAGAAAAGAATGAGAGCAAGACTTTTACAACTAACTCAGGCAAAGCAACAACAACAGTCAGCAATTCGAATCAGAAGAAGAACCTAAGTTCTAGCTCCGAGGAGGAGAGGCAACAAGAACAGTCTAGAATAAAAGAATGCTAACAGAACAAGTTGAGAACATTGAAAGTTCCAACACTGAGAGAGCCACGATTGTAGAGCTCAGAAATTGTAACATACCAGCCGGAATTACTGAGGAATTAGTAGAATGACCTAGAACACACAGTACGATCGGAATTGAGTAGGAACTGTAGGAATTGACAAGGAATTGTAGGAATTGACAAGGAACGAAAGGAATTGGCAAGAAAAGGAAAGTAGATAGCACAAAGACTGAGGTAGATAGTTATAGTAGTAGTCTAGCATAGCCACACCTGTAGAGTATAAAATGAGACCAAACGAGCCATCCTGAGTTTCAGTTCAATTCATCTTCCGAATGCCCTCACAGCGAGTTGGAATCTTCTCTCATAACACTAGCTTGATAGCAATCACTGTCTGATTCTTTGATACTGCTTAATAAGTCTTAACAGTGTGAGATACTTGCTTCAATTGTAGGTTATATAATACTCATCCTACTTTGATTCTATCACCCGCAGCGGGAGCCACCAACACTGCATTGGCGTCCACCTCCATCTGCTCCTCGGGAGCCTCCTCGTTGCTGAGGGCATCCTTGTCCTCTCTGCTATTGTTGCTGTTGCTGCTGCTGCTGATGCTGCCACTGCAGCCACAGACTGACTGAGCCATGGCAGAAAGAGAAAAAGAAAGATAGGGACCTCACACACGACCCCCAATGACTATATGCCCACCGGCTACAGTTCAAACTCCGACTTCAGCCCTTGGACATGCACCCAACCTGCCTCCGATTAACTAAACAATTACTCAATCACCCACATTGCGGTGGCTTCTATTACCACCCAAAATCCACAAGACACTTGGCCATTTCTACACTTCTCATATCTAACAGAATCCACCAGACCATCCCTCCGAGGACACAGCTGCAAATTCCACACCCCTGCCAGGGCCGCTGATCATTCCACTGACCCACATAGATGCCGCCAATAAGGTACACAATCAAAATAGTGCTATACCCAATAACCACAGAAACTCCAACCTATAGGCCTTCATTCACTCCTTCCTAAGCAGATTCCAAGCATCCTCGACCCGCTCCTGGACTCCCAAAATCTGCCAAACTGAATTCCTGCCCCACTACCACTCTGGCCACCTACCCACTGTATCTATATCTGGGTCCAGAGCAAAACCGTGGTATGATGACACCTCTCAGAATTAGCCATTTAGACTTTCACCCCCCAGCGCCCCTTCTATTCGAAGCCCAATCCACTGATGCACCACCTTTATGAAATACCTCCAAGAACCCCCCCTTCCATTTGAAAGAACACTTCAACAACGCTGCCTCCTGCCACTATACTACAAACACAGGTGAATGAGATCTGCCGCACCCCACCAAACCCAATAACACGTCACGCTGACGTCCCGCCTACATGAAATTCCTTTGTCCAGGCCCCCAAACAGTCAAAGATCACTTCACCCCCTGCTGCCTCCAGCCACTATTCTACAAACACAAGCGAATGAGCTCTGCCGCACCCCACCAAACCTAACAACATGTCATGCCGACGCCCCGCCTACACAAAATTCCTTCGCCCAGGCCCCCATTAGTCGAAGAACACTTTGCCCCCGCTGCTACCGGCCACTGTACCAACAATATCGGCAATATAGCCTCGCCACAGCCCACCCGACCCAGTTACCCGTCCTGCTGATGCAACTCCTACATGAAACACTTTCACATAGGCATGTTCCATTTGAACTTTGCATCGTTGTCTGCCTATACTGGCCTCTATACCCAAAACACTGACAAATTGCCCTCGCTGCACGCCTTTAGCCACTACTACCAACCCTGAATACACTTGCCAAATACATATAAACCAAGTGGCATCCTCTCCACCGCCCAAAAACATCTATTCCACACAGTACAGCCGCCTGCAGCGCTTTTCCAATATGCCCCAACCATTCCCCAACCTCGCCGAAGCCTTCCCATTTGCACCGGCAATACCACTCCTTCAAGTCCCGCACCTGGTCCACTTCCCTGGACATGCCCAACACCTCTTAAACTTAAACTTCGCCCAGTTAGTCACCATGCTCGGCCACCCAATGCTCCTATACCCATAGACCCCGGAATACACTGCCATACTACATATCCTCATCATTGCCCTTCGCAGTCTCCAACATCCCTGCCCTGACATGACGACACTCATCTTCCTGCTGTACATCTGGGCCATGCCGGATGCACAGCAACTCCTCAGCTAAGACCTGCGCCTCGCCAGCAATAATTGGAAGACATTCTGTGATCTCCTCACCAATGCCTTCCCCATGGTGATGCCGTGCCCTGCCAGACACATCACCGCACTCCTTCAAGTCATCCCAGACCTCTGCAACACACACCACCTGACCCCTGCCGACAAAGCCACACTCGTCTGCCGCATTTGAGAAATGCTCTGTGTCAGCGGCACCCTCACCACAATCCCAGTCATCCTCAGCATGCTGCTCGGCAATGCCGTTCTGCCTAATGCCCCCCTCACCATCCTAAGGGAGGGACCCATATCCCTCAAAAACACCATCATCTACTCCGATGCAGCATCAGAACTCACCCACAATGCCATCATTCAAGTCCTACATCTTTTTGACGAGCATGGCAACAATGACATTCGTGACTGCGCTGCCAATATCATCACCATCTTGCTACAATCTCAGCACTACTCACTTGCAGTAATCGCCACAGCCCAGAATATTAAAGATCACCTCGCCGAGCTCCGGGAAACTATACAACGCCACCCACACTTTCCCAACCTGCCACAACAAATTGTTGCCAACGCCATCAACCCTACGCCGGACGCTGCCAAACCACACCAACACTTGCCGACAATCAATCTCACCACAGAATACTAGCCTAGGCACAGGCTGCCAACATACCACCACGCCACCCCCTTCAGCTGCACTCATTCCCACCTAATTAACTCTACACTACCCAGCATTTTTTTTAATCATTTTTTTAGTTCGTCAGAAGGAGATGTAGTGCGCCACACTAACCTGTACTGGTTCAGCAGCACAGGCCTGTATGAAGCCCACACCCTTACTCTACACCCAGGACTTTCTATGTACTATCGTCTCCAATCCACCCTCCACCTTTGTTATGCAGTACATACTCCAATCAATGGCCACCGGGCTTCTGCTGACTTTACCAAATGCCAGTGGCACTGCTGCTGCGATGCCCCCGCTGCACCTCAAAATTACCCCACTTCTCTGGGAAGACAATGTCCTGGACTCCCCTGACCTTGGAAAGGCCATCCGACAGGATGTGGCAGATGCATACCCTGCTGCGGCAGAAGTATATGTCTCTGTGGTGGTGATGTTCACCCACCACCAGTGCTGTTGGACCACCTCTGGCCTGGTTCAGGGTCATCTATTCAAACAATTTATATTCTTATCTCACCACATTACGTGCCGGGCACATTAGCACCCCGGCACCCTTACGCATATTCCTCCATTTAGTATTATTTGATGCCTTGGTGTTTCAAATCCATACAGCCCACCGCCTTACTGATCCGGATGCCCCCGATATATAGGTGCAGTACCTAATTGCGTCTCTTTTGATTGGGGCACTGTCAGGTACTAAGCATCTTGGCAGCATGTCTTGGCGTCAGCCCCCGCCGTCATGGCGCTCATGTCACACCTTGCCACCGTCACATTCATTGGTAGTAGCCTATAGTATATAATGCCTTCATGTACATACAGCTAGAAAGCAGTGAATATAGGTGATTGCACCCAGGCATCACAGAGACCCCAAGGGAGAACCCTCCTAAGTAGACCATCTTCCCCACCTCTCTTTCATCCTCGTGCTCAATTCGCCACTCGTAACCCGCTGCCGTCGTCCAGTACCAGGTCATCAAAGGTGACCGGCGACTCGACCCCAGATTGGCAATTCTTCAATCACGTGCCTTTCGCCATCCCGTTTCCCTCTGGTGCTTCTCACCTACAATCAAAGGGTTTGCCACCACGGTGGATTATCCTACCATGTGGTGGACCTTTGCAGCATGCAGCCATCGTATCTGAACTGAGAGTCTCTGGATTCTCCAGAGCTGCTACTGGACTGGGACAGTTCCCCTTTTACCTTCTGAGATATTGATGCCAGCATCACCTCTCTGTGGTCAAATGCCACAGTGGCCTTCGACAACGTCCAGGAGAGTCTGATAGTCTACAACATACTTCACCATTACCAATGATGTGTCAAAGGTACTTGACTGTGCTGACCTTGAACTTGCACTTCTGGGGTTTCAGGAAGAGTTTATTCTTTCGGAGGATCTTAAAAACTCATCTCGTTCGCTCACAATGTTCCTCCAGGGTGTTCGAGAAGATAAGTATGTCATTGAGATAAATAATGACAACACCTTTGTGAATCAACTCCCTGAATATATTATTCATGAATCCCTGAAATGTTGCCGGCGTGTTGCACAAGCCGAAAAACATCACCGTCGGTTTGAATAACCCAAGGTTTGTCCTAAATGCTGTTTTCCACTCGTCTCCCTCTCTGATCCGGATGTTGTAATAGCCCCAGCAGACATTGAGCTTAGTGATGTACTTGGCATTCTTGACCTTGTCAATGAGCTCATTGATTAATAGTAATGGGTACTTGTTTTTTACTGTTCCATCGTTGAGTTTTCGATAGTCCTGGATCACTCGCAAACTCCCATCTTCCTTCTTGATAAAGAAGAATGGTGATGCCATTGGAGATTTTGACTGTCGGATTCATCCTGACATCAGGTTTTCTTCAATGAATGCCTTCATCACTTCTTGTTCTTTTGGCAATAATGGGTATACCTTGCAATCACTGGGTTTGAAGTCTGGTTTCAAGTTGATGGCATGGTCTTATGTCCGATGATCAGATAACCATTCAAAGGACTCTTTGCTGAAAATGTCTGAATATTCCTCCAGGTACGATGGCCATTTCTTTGCTTCATCCATCCTCACCCTCCACACATACTCATCATTGATCTTCTCCTTTGATGACACACATCCACACTCCTCAGGACAACACGTAAAATTGATCTTTCCGGTCTTCCAGTTGATCTCGGGGTTATGCCTTTGCAACCAGTCATGACCAAGGAAAATGTTTGATGATGCTAGTGAGGTTACTGCCAGACAGATTTCTTCTTCATGTTTCTTGAAGATCATTCTAACGATGACGTATTCCTTGATTAACCCGCTCTCGTTGCTTGTTCTATCGGTGTTGAAAACAGGTCATGGACGGATGTATCTTTACATCAGAAAGTTATACCTTTTAATGAAACCTTCATCAATGCAAGAGCCAGTGCATTCCGAGTCGATGAGGGCATGGATGTCAATTAGGTACTCATCCTGCTTTGATGGTTCTAAGGCATCTACCTCATTGTCATTTGCTACCTGTGGGTGTACAATGCTGACGAAGGCATCAAGTTCTTGACCGCCTCTCCTTCTGATGAATTCACCACATGTCGCATCCTCTATCCTTTTGCACCATACATCAGCCACGCGTCTGCCAACAACATCCCATATTGCCTCAGTATCGTTCACCTGGGTGACAACGTTCTCATGGTAAGGTTCACCTGTCACAACCTCATTTTTTATAGCAGTTTGAATCCACTCTCCCACTTTCTGTTCTCTTGAGTCGCCTTCTTGCACACTCATTCTTCTCATAAGTAGGTCGTCATAGATGTTGAAGTCATTATCATCATCTTCTTTCTCATTGGGGATCACATTGGATAGGACTCTTTGAAGGTTTAAACCACCTCATATATTCGCATCTAGGTAGTGTACATCGGGGTGATTATATTTTAACACGTTTGATGAAAAGAGTCCTTTAGCCATTCGACCAGTCATTCCGACGTCTACACCTGGTCATCTTGAAAATCCTCACCATTGACTATTTCTTCCAGCTCAGATGGCACTGCTCGCACATCGACACCTTCAAAGTCTGATTCCTTCGCATTGCTGAGTTCTTCGAGGAGTGCTAATCTGTCTTCTGGTTCGAAGGCAGCGATGATGGACCTGATCGCCTCACGACCGCATGGGCAATCTCTAATGAAGTGGCTGACCTTGCCATACTTGTAACATGCTCATTGGGCACGTGCTTGGTTCATAGCGACATCCATAGGCTGACCTAGTTCTCCATATGTCACTCCCATTGCATCATGATGATCATGTTAAGGGAAAGGTGCCGTCGGTCTTGCCGCTGCTTGAGGGGCTTGAGCATAGGGTCGAGCGAAGGTTTGTTGATGAGGAGGTGGTACCATTGAACATTGTATTCCTCGACGTTGTTTGTGAAGGTGCCTTATCTGGCATTTAGCATTATCTACCTTGATGGCCTGCCTCTTCCAATTGTCATACATCCTTAGTTCAGGATTGGTTCGCATCACGCCATCGACTACGGCTGGGTTGAGTGCCTTCATCAGCTTGGCAATGAGGACACCATCATGTTCTGGCTTCATAAGTCCTGCGTTGACTCGTTCGATGTTGAAGTCATTTAGAAACTCGCTAGTGGTTAGACCTCTCTGCCTCATTCCATCTAACTTCTCGAAGGCCTTCTGGTGGCGGTTGGGGTTGACAAAGGAGGTATCTAATTCCTTGAGGAACATTTTCCATGTGTCCACAATTAGGAATTGGCCAGTACTCAACGCTTCATTGACATAATTCTCTGCCCATGTCGCCGCTGATCCTTCCTTGAGGTAAGAAAGAACAAAGGTGATTTTGTCGTTGTCGTCCTGGAAACTCAAGTCGTAGGCCTTGAAGTAGAGTAATACCTTGCACTTGAAGTCGAGGGAATCCTTTCCACCCTCATATTGGCGTAGAGATGCTACTCCCTTCTTCATCCCTCCACCATTAGTTTGACGTAACACTAATGCGACCGCCGTTGCGAGGGTAGTGACATCAATCGTAGGCTGTGCGACAGGCATTGACATTATTGGAACTGAGGGAGCCATTAGTGGTTCTGGGGTTGTGGTTCAACTTTCGACTTCGGGGATTGGCTCTCATGGTTCCATGAAGGACAAGGATGTCATGAGTGGTGGGGCCTTGACTGGGGTTGTGGTGATTGGTGGTGGGATGTTTGATGAGCCTTCTTGAACGTTGAACAAGGAGACGTTTGCATCGGGATTGGGTGCCCAAGGAAACCAGCTTCCTTTTGCATCTTGCGACTTCCAAACCTTCTGTGTGTCGTCCCAGATGAGGTCGTATGAAGTTCCATGAAGGTGAGCTCGATAACACTTGTTAGTTTTGCTCCAATGGACTTGGGGAAGAGCACGACATTGCTCGTCAGTTAGGTCCACCTTGACAAACTGGGGGTGGGACTGGGATGGGTGTGTTTGAATGGGCCCGACCTCAGATGTTTGGCTCGTCATGGAAATAAAGGACTATGCGAAAAACTCCCACGTAGATGACAAATGAAAGACTAGTAGAAGATTGTACTCATTGTGTTACCCACGAGCACATCAGATGACCTCCCCACCAGATACTAATGTGGAGTGCCACGATGACTTAATTGAATTCGAGTTTGATCTTAACTTCTTTGATCTTAACCTCGACACTCTCGATTCTAGGGATGATTGGCTTAAGACGGTATCCTAGCCCTACAATAATATAGTCTCCTTTCTTGTCCTTTTGCGTGATAACGTCGTTCGGGTCAAAGTCTGAGTGGAGCACAACGTCCTCCCAAGGGATGATGTAACATTTAGGTTTCACATAAGGACTGCGGCGTTGATTACGAGTATGGCACTTAGGGGCCAGGGTGGTGTTGTGATTTGTTGTCTTCAGAAACTACCGGAACACATTGGAGTCAATAAGACAGCGACGGGCTAGATAGGGGTGCTCGGTAAAAACCGGGATGAGTGCAGCTGAAAGCTGTTAATGTTAACTCCTTGCATGGAGTAGTGATAGTGGGTGTGGACAATCATCTATGTGGACTAAAGGTGGGTCTTTCTATTATGTTAGATGGCGAGACTAACAAGCGTCGATCTCGAGGCAGCCAACACAATAACAAACAGTAAGCTAGATGCAAACTGCCAGGCTAATGCATGCTATGTTGAAGTGAAGGTAAGTAGATTTCAATAGATGACTAATACAAGAGTAGATACCTATGTCAAAGTGAAGGTAAGTAAAATAGAAAGATAAGGAAATGAAAGAGTCAAACTATCTACTTATATAGACTTCGAGTGCATGAAAGGTCTACTCTAATAAGAAGTCACATGAGGAAGGAGTGGAGTGATTAGTGAGTGTCTTAGTCGGAAGGAATGGATTTAGTCATAGTGGATGACTGAAGATGAATAAGCCACAACGGAGTAAACAGAATTAGTAAAGGTGAATGAGTAATATAAAGAAAAGGTAAAATGAATGAAATAATGATATAAGAAAGGAAAATGAAAATAAAATAAAATAAAATAAAAATGTTTGAGTCCTAATAAATTGACTGAGAAATTAAGCTATTTGTTATATTTTTAGCATTTTTGGTATTTTTGAGCACAACACATATCAAAATTCATGTGTCCAAATTATTATAGAATTCACTGTAACTTTTACTTCATTTTCTCAATTCTTGTTTTTAAATAAAAGCCCTTTTGAAAAGATGAATTTATTGACTTAGATGATATGAAACTGTTGAGTTTTGAGTGAGATTAAATTTTATCTGTGTTTTGAGGCTCTTGTAACATAAAAAATGGTAAAAATATGTGATTGCCAACAAATTTGCAACTAGCTGTAATGAGCAATTTATGGAGAAAATAGGCATTTATTATAATTTTGATGTTCTGGCTCAGCTCATTTCACTACGGGCAATTTAGTATTTTACATTGGATGATAAATGGATTGATATGTAATTTGATATTTTCAATATCATTCAATATCATACTGCATATCCTCATTAGGGATACTTAAAATATCATCAAAGCAGATATCCCTAAAAATTATGCTGATTGGTCAATCAGAATATCTGCTTTGATGATATTCTAAATACTTTGATGATATTTTCAATATCCCTAATGAGGATATGCAGTATGATATTGAATGATATTGAAAATATCAAATTACATATCAATCCATTTATCATCCGATGTAAAATACTAAATTGCCCGTAGTGTTTTATATATGAAATGCACGTGCCACAGGTCTTTTCTCACACGGATGTTTCGGACCTTGATGACGCATTTAGCCGGCGCGTGCCGAGAGCCAATGCCGTGTTCGAGATTTTCGATGAAAAGTCCGTTTCCGTTCGACGTTGCGTTGCACTGTGACCGGGCGCGTCGTACTCGATCCCTTCCTTCCTCGTCGCTGTCCTCGTCAGCAGTGTCTCGTACTTTCACTTCATTTTAGATCATTGGCTGGACTTTTCCCTCGGCAATGTCGTCGTCTGCTGCCGCGGAGTCTGCTTCAGCAACTTCCGCTACCGTGTTGGAGCGTGCCCAAGCCTTCGTGTCTGAACACAAACGGGTACTACTTGTCGGTGCCGCAGTCGCCGTTGCTGCAGGAGGAATCGCATATTACGCCACATCCTCTTCAAGTAGCACACCTTCAGAAGACGGTGACATCGAGAGCGGTCGGAAAAAGAAAAAGCGTGCAAATCGTAAGAAGAAAGCTGGCAATGGTGGGGACCGCGGACCATTGATCGAGGAGGTTGCTCCCAAAACAATTGATGATTGTTCGTGTCAATTCTGTATTGCCAAATTTCTAAGAATTAGAATGACACCTGATGACCCGTGCTATCACCCAGTCATTGCTTCAACCGGAGGTGCTGAAAAGCTGTCCGTGGAGGTGAGAAGGTGTGGTCCTCTGTAGCGGATATCTTAATAAACTGTACCAAAAGGAACGGAAATCTCTCGCAACAGAGCTGAAGTTGCGCGGCAACAAGGCGTACGTGGAACGGAAGTTTGCTGATGCAGTGAAATGCTACACCCGTGCGATCGAAGTCACACCAGAACCGGATCCTGTTTTCTACAGCAATCGTGCGGCAAGTTCGTTCTTTTTTTCCTTCCATCCCTTCGCAACTTGAGGCGCTGATTCACTTCTATAGGTTATATGTATTTCGCGAAGCCGGAATACGAGAAGGCTGTAGAGGATTGCACGGAAGCGCTTAAAATCAATCCCAAGCATGAACGTTCGGTCGGTCGTAGAGGAACGGCACTTGAAAAACTCGGCCGATTCGAGGAGGCTTTACGTGGTAAAGCGACAAGCGCAATATGCCCACTCGCATACTGATGTTGCCTTGCCAGACTTCACCGCGGCAACCCTATTAACAAAATTTAATGATCAGAAGGTTGCAGAGTCTGTAGAACGTGTGCTAAAGATGGTGACGGAGCCAAAAGCACGAGAAATCATGGCAGTACGTTCTTTGGCAGTCTTTACGACTCAATATGCTCTTTACTCATTATTCTCAGAAGCGGGAGCCTCATTTACCACCTCATACATTCGTCGATGCTTATTTCGGCGCGTTCCGATCTCGTGAGCCTTATGTCGGAATCGGTTTTATGTTCCTTTTATTGAAACGGCATAGGTCCCATCCCTGATCTTCCTGGGAATCCTTCCATGGGCGACAATACACTCAAGCTAGCACTGGAAGCACTTGCAGCGCGTGACTATACTCACTCTTTGACCTTCGTAAACGAAGCTATTGAACAAGGTGTTTCGTTCGACGTTGGTCGCGCGTATGCGCTAAATCTGCGCGGCTCCTTCCGCTTTCTTATGGGTGATTCACAAGCTGCTAAGGAGGATCTCGAGGCTGCGATCAGTGCTCAACCACAATTTACTCAAAGCTTGGTTAAAATCGCGAGTGTACATATGGAACAGGGCAACTCTGTGGACGCCTTTGCTGCATTTGATAGAGCCATCAAGTACGACTCGAAAGACCCAGACATTTACTATCACCGCGGTCAGGTCCTTTTCATTATGCAGGAGTTCAAGCAAGCCGCAGATAATTACCGCAAGTCTCTCGAACTCGATCCGTCATTTGTGTTCAGTCACATCCAGCTTGCAGTGGCTCAATACAAGTCAAATCAACTTTCTGACTCGATGGCTACATTCCGTAAAGCCCTCAAAGCCTTTCCACAGAGAAGCGAACCTTATAATTACTAGTGAGCTGATATAGTTCGCTAGAACCACTTGATCTGACCGGAGCTTCTCAGTGGCGAGCTTCTGCTCGATCAGAAACGGTTTGAAGATGCTATTGAAAAATTTGATCGGGCCATTGAAATCGAGAAATCAAAGGCCCCGCCAATCAACGTTCTGGCAATGGTGAACAAGGGTTTGACGCTTTTCCAGTGGAAGAACGACCTAGCGGCAGCAGAGAAGATAATCAAAGAAGCTCTCGTTGCGGATCCGGAATGCGAAGCTGCTGTGGCCACTTTGGCTCAGATTAGCTTACAACGTGGCGAGGTCGAGCAAGCGATGACATACTTCCAGCGTCAGGTGGAATTATCACGTACGGAAGCGGACGTAATGAATGCATTACAGTTTATGCATGTAGGTATCGGATTTGCTATTTGAAAGTACAAACAAGGTGTTGATCTTGCTATCTTGACGAATAGGCGGCGAAGGCACAGAACGAGTTCGCACGCAATTATCCAGATCTCGCAGAAGCGTATCGATATGCCGAAATTGAACAGCGTGCTGCGATGGCTGCAGCCGGTGGTCCTGCTGCATTCATGTAGAGGCAATTTGCTTACATCTGCGGTGGTTGAAATAGGCGACACTAAAGACAGGTGAAACGAGACATTGTTTCGATATCATGACTTGCCATGGCGAGCCTGACCTAAAATACTTCCTCTATGACATACTGCAACGATCCTGCAATTGCTTACAATTTTTCTAATACATGTCATTCCGGGACATGCGTTCCAATCTCCACTCAACGGACTTTTATTCGGATGTAAAGACGTCACCTGGTTTTCCGTTGGCGGGTTCGGTAAGGCTTAGGGACCGCGACGCGTATCTCTGGCGCATGTGCAGTATCTCGTGTTGTGCCTGACTGAATACTTCGAGCAGCACAGCCCTTCCGTATAACGTTAACAGGTAACATGAATAACTATATAAATAGACTTACGCACGGACTAGCGGCGATAGGTATATTGTTTCGATCACCGCGCCAGCAGGTATTGGGGAAAAGCGAAGGAACAGGGAAAGTGGTTTGCCAGCTTTGCATCTTTTAACGTGGCTCTTAAGACCTGTCGCCAGTTTTGCCAATTTCAATGTCATTCCATACCACGGGACCGGAAAGTATTCCTCTATATAACTCAGTATCACAGAGTTGGCGAAGGAGACCACCATTCGGAATTACTTGCCAGTAAAGCCACAGCCACGGAAGGCGCTGCAGTTATTGTTGTCGCCCTGTGTCTTGACGTTATTGTCTCTCGTTAGCACCTAGAGAGCTTCCTCGAGGAAAGCTGTTGATGCACGTGCTGAAGTAACATGCGCCCCTTGTAGATGGAAGGTAAAATTTTTCATTTCTGTGTCAATCTGGACAGCGATTTCCTTACTATTCTTGAGCTGCCAGCTTGTTATTGGAAGAGTAATCCTTGACATAAGGCTTAAGTTTATTTGTGTAGAAGTCTCTGGCCCCATACCCACGGATTGCAAGTACGCCGGGGCCCTTGCACAAGAATCAATCAGGTTGTAGTGATTCATCGATCCAAGACTCACCACCAATAGTCGCAAGGACTATAAAGTCGGTATGGTCTTGAGATCTATTTCTCCGGATGTACTGTAGTATCATGAGAATCACTGCCCTAGTGTCATCTCGTAGTTCGGATTTAATTGTTCTATCTCTGTTGCATTGCCAGCTTTGATGGACCTAGATAATGCAGAGAAAGTGTTGTGGGCTGACGATAAAACACGTGGAGTCTTTATGATATACATGTAGGAGATCACGTACGTTTCCGACCATTGCTTCGTTTTGCGACTCAAATATATGTTTGTTAATTTCTTTCCACTGCTTGGGTCCGTAGACATCATTGCCCTGCAAAGCGGTGAAGGAATGAAAACTTGTCACGAGCTGCAAAGTCGTTCAAATGAAGTTCCTGCGGAGTACCCGAATCGCGAGTAGGAATTCGCTTCGAAGCCAAAAGAGTGGGCATCGAACATGAAATCACCATGGAGTCCGAGAACAGTATCATCGTAGGTTCCAATGTTGTGAGACTCAAGACTTGGATGACTAACGATCTCTGTATCCTAGGAACCTTATGAGTCTACAATCGAGTAATCCACGACAGTGTTACTGTTTCACAATATCTTCGTCGATCCGGTTGACCGACCGTCGAGCCATATGCTTTATGTTTGCAGCTCTGAGAGTCCTATCCAATCAGCATATGAGCAGCTAGAATAATGAGTTGTTAGAGGACTCGTGGTTTACAAAAGGTGTCTTCCGAAGTTCTGCGTTCAGCCCAGGCATATAGAACAGATTCGCTCCGGTAAGGTCTCCGGATACGGTACTCATTCCCTTGACATCCAAATAAGAGTGTTCGGCTAGCTACAATAGGGAGCGGCCTCACTGTACTGCTTTGTACGTACTGGCCGAGATGACGCTGTTCACGGAACGAATCCGAGCCACGTGAAGCAGTCGGGATGGATATCACATTGAGTCAAACACTTATGTTCAAGTATGTCTATTTGGTCAACTGTGGATAGCCGCTGTATACTGTGGCGCAAAATCGTCGAGATGCGGAGGAGAATCGGATGCCTGAATAAGTCGGCCACGCCACTGGTTAGCAGGATACGCGATCTTCAGAACGAGCAAAGTAATTCTTGTGACCCTTCTGTTAAGCATTCCTGCAGTAACTGGTTCTGAAGGCTCTCGAAAGGTCCCAGATACTTCGCGACTCTGTCCGAGACCGTAGGCGTCTGGCCGGTCAGGACACTGTAAGACCGTTTAAATTACAGACAATAAAAAGGAAAGTAAAATTTTATAAACGCAAGATATCAGAAACTAGGACACTTTCAAATCAGGGATTAGCACGGGCTGAAGGTGACTATAAGTCGTAGGCATCCATAGGCATGGACAACATTCGCAGAAACGTCTGAATGAACGGAAAGGATAAGAGCATCCGATTCTTACGTAATGCCTGGTCCCAAGTCCGTGTCAGAGTTGCAATTTATTTTTGCTATAGTTTCAAAGATCGATCTCGATGGTGGGACAGACCAAGGAACGGATCAGAAGCGGAGTCTCAGATTTTCGTATGACAAAAGCTGATGAGGTAATCGGAACATATTGATATTTTAAAATGAAGAAAGTCCGTCATGAGATATTTATTACTAGGCAAAATAAGAATCTCCAATACTAATACACAAAAATGCGTGAAGATACATTTCCATCATACGCCAAATGAGAACAAAATTATCCGAGAAGAATGATCAGGGTATACTTTTTCGCGGAATTGGGAAGCATTCTTACTTAAATAGAGAGGAGCGTGCTGGTCAACCCCACGAACCCTACTATACCAGCCGCAAAGCTTGATTCTATGCTTTTCAGTGCTGCACTGGAGATATCTGAGCCACTGCTCGACGAAGCTTGCGAAGCGTCGGATGTACCGGATGCGGACGAAGTCGTCGTCGCAGATGCAGAAGTAGAACCGGAGCCCGCTGCAGTCGAGGAGGGAGGGACTGCTGAGAGCTGTATGGAAGATACTGGTTCTCCAGACGTATTACAGGCATTCGTGAATTCTATTTTCAAGAATCACTCAATGTATCGACTCAGACGCGATAAAGCGAAATGGAGCCTACGATCGACGATGTTTTGTGTTTTTGTTTGCTGCGAGCTGGCGGCATCGCCCGCAACACCAACCAAGCAGTTTCCGCAATCGGCGATCTGATTAGCAACGTCGTTGTTGCAAAGACATGACAGTTCCTGACATGACTATAGATGTAACAATACGGTGTATCAATGATTCGTGTTTCAGACAGCAATGGATCGGATTGAGATTAGATGCGAAATCAGAGATGATTCGCCGCAACTTACGTTAACAGTTGACACTATAGGAGCGCATGTCGCTTGGCACTATGTACGGGGTGTTAATGAGAGGCCACAGATGTCAGGCGGTTCAAGTATACATACAGCGTCTGGGATACTGTCCAGTCCTAACCCGTCTGCCGATGATTGTCGAATAAATAGGGAAGTTGAGCGAGACGCCGAAACTAGTGTCATGTAAATTTGAGTGAGAAGTATGAACGCGACCTTGAAAGCAAGCCAGTGGGAAGCATACCAGAGATGGTGAGGAAAGCGAAGAAAGAAAACGTGAAGACTGGACGCATGGCTGTCGAATTAAATATGAAACGATACTTTTAGCTACAAAGTTGAAGAAGAGTAGGTGTTGATAGGACAGCGGAAAGGAAAGATGAGTAGCTGGGGGGACCTGACAAAGTTAACGGTACCCACCAACTTGAAGGAGAGACTTTTTATATTCCAGACGATCAAGAATTCATATACCCATATCAGGAAGGAAAGTCGATCGCGGCTGATTCGGCAAGGTCCCCGTCAGACTCTCGCGTGGAAGTCACGAGGCAATTCATACCAACTGCTCGGCGCCGCACTCGCAAGCTGTCTCTCATCTTACTTTTATCCATCGCGCTCGTTCCAAAGCACCGACTTTCTATGGTGCACCTTCCTCGCCCTGAAACCCACGGAGGTATTATTTACTATGATCCATCTTTGCCGAAGCCCACTTATTTGTAGACGATACTGACCAATCAGCTCAGGGCCAAGAAGCTAATGCCATCCCTGCTTCGTTCTGTTGCTTCGCGCTCTCCCGCTGCTCTACTTCGCCATTCCTTGCCCATCATGTTTCACAGTTCAAAACACATTGAATTGATGCGATGCATCACCTCTGATAGCGACAATTCCAACGACCAGTTGGAGCACGCCTTGGAGATCACTGATCTTTTCGTCCCTTCCACTTCTCCGCGCTCACGAAGCGAGTTTAATTTACCCAAGAAAGCAGTTGATACACTTCTTCTGTCCGCTTCTTCATCCTCATCCTCATCCTCCGCGAGTATATAAGTTTTCAGAAGCCGTCGTATTCATGAACGCCCGTTCATCTACGCAAACGGTTTTATTCAGGAGACCAGCGGACGTTCCCGCGGTCACGCGTAATATTAAAAAAAGCTGCTTCCCAGGCAACTCCTCCATTCGAACTGAGAAAAATGCAGTTTTGGTTATTCTGGCTGCCTGCTTCATTTCGCAAAGCCTTTTGTCAGGTAGAAACAAGGGCGTCAGTTTGCTCAGCAATTCGAATCATCTCGGTGCTGTTCAACCACATGCACAACACTGTTTACAGGTATGTTTATATGGTTCATGCAGCTACACATCGACCGGACCGGGGTTACCCAAATATCCAAGGTCCTTCTCGTAAGCGCCACTTCCGTCTCCGCCACAAGCCCTCATTCGAGATGGTGGATCAGCAAATGTCAAGATGCAACCCTTCATCTGATACTCAGCTGAAGTTCCGTATGAACTGTATTACTGAGACTTTGAACCCTGAAGCGGAACACTGCAAGCCCACTACAAGATATCAAGGAAAGAAGTTCAGATGCTGAACCTTCGCCAAGTTTCCTCAGGCCCCACCCGGTGCAGACTCGCATTGCTAATGAGGAGTATCCTTTATTCGTGATAAAAACAATTTACAAAGGCTTGTACGTCCTCATAAATGAATGAACAAGACTAATTTACTCTAGATTGAGAATCTCTTGTCCTACAATCGCGTAGGATCCATTGTCAAGATGCTTCCCGAACTGCCTACCTGTGAAACAAGGCGAAATTCCCCAGGTTGATATACATGGATTTCTCAAATGCCATTTCGACGTTTCAAATGTGGAAATATCACAACACGCATTCGATGAGGTTACTAGCGCCTGTTCTTCTGATCTTTCATCAAGATCTAGGTGATACTGCGCCGTTTAAGGGAAACAGGAGACTCCTAGCTAAATCCAAGTGCGGAAAACAAAATCAGTCTCTGATAGCACTTACGACTAGTGATGCGAGACGACCTTAGGGTCCATGTAGGAGCTGTATACACGAGAGAAGCAATCAAGACGCAGGAATGGATGGACGGTTTCTTTGATCAGTCAAGTCCCAAAGAAGTGTTCCTCCTCCGCTGAGACGGATGATTATGTCAAAAGAGATCTTATTTCCAGACGCAAGAATATCAGAGGCGAATATTCGTACAGTTGTGGTATATGGAGTGGCATTTAGGGGTCATATCGTATATCCATGATTATTGTGTGCGACGGCTTGGGCAGCATACTTGTCTCGTGTATCTGGCGTCACAAAGCGGCGCCCAATCAGGTTATTTGCGACGAAATCTTCACGCCGACGCGGAGGCAACATCACGTTTCAACGCCACTGGTACTGTAGTCGTAATAGCTACCTCGCTACCTCACCGCCGATACACGTGCTCTGTCATTTGGTATGTTCTAGTTCCCAGGATAGAACGCATCTTCCGATCGTCGCAGAGTGCCAAGAACATCAACAAAGAGATTACAGGTAGCTCAATCAAGTACTAGGATTGTGACACGTTTACTACGACCGGGAAATCTTCAATCGGATCCAAGACAATCATCGGAGAAGAGATATACTTGGAGAAGCGTTTACTCAATGCATACTGACTAAAACATGCTGGAAAGACGGGAAGTCTGGAATCTCGGCGATCTCGCCATCCGCCTTCATCGTGCGCAGGGTATCGTGGACGCTCCCGGGATTAACAGTAGTCTCGCTCTCGAGCGAGTTTCGAACGCCTACGTCTCGTTGGTCATGTCGTTGTTGTAGGTGGTGTCTCCAAAATGCGGGGGCCTGGTTCAATGCATGGGCGTGAGTCATCTTACAGGCTAATAGACGGCGCGAAGGAACAACACCAAAAGGGGGACAAGGAGAAGCAGGAAACGTACGAGTTCAATCCTTTGAAGGTTTCTTGCAGAGTCTTCTAACCGCGCACGCAGGCGTTTGCGTCCATTTAGAGTCTGTTAGCAAGCACAAGTCAGTGATACCATTGCGAAACCAAAAGGCTATCACACGGACACTCAACAGCGTGCATCTGAATCATGGTTTCAGTGACCTGCAAGGGAATGAAGGAAAGAGAGCGCACGTATACAGCCGCCCTACTGGCAGCGCAAACATGTAGTGGATATTATTATTTGGCATTGTCGTCTAGCCATATTCGTTGTGGAAAAGTCAGCGAATCTGATGATCATCCTGACAGAGCTCTGCTCAACATACTAGCAAGCATAGATCAGTTGTCTACTTGACAACCTTAGCACTTCATTGAAAAGAGGACAGGAGGTAACGAACACAGAATACCGTGACGGGAACGGCAGCCTTGATCAATGTTGAGCATATCTTGGTAACAATCGAGTCCGTTTCTTTCAGAAGTCAGTGGGTCTCTACTCGCCATGAAAGGACCACACTCACTCTCAAATCCAGTCCGACTCTTCAACAAATAGTACAGCAGCGATACGGTGATCGTAGTATCGCAAGCGACGCCGATTACGATCCATGCTGCTGCAACTGGGACGATAGTGACGCTATCGCTTAGTGCGGTCTGCGTTAAGCCTTGCGCGCCGCTTACACATGCAAGTGTAGCTTGGCTGATCGAAAGTGCGGATATGACGAAAAATAGGAGACGAGATTCCGAGAAGCGCATAATGCGAAAAGCCATGAATTGCTGGATCGGGACAGGGGCTCTGTTTGTGCGTGCGCGATCATCATTTCCAGTTACGATGTCGGTAATCGGTCCAGGCGGCGTGGGGATAAGCGAATATAACACCATAGATCGAGCGCATGTCCATACGTTATATTTATTCGCATAGGGGGCC
Organism: Sanghuangporus sanghuang; assembly: GCA_009806525.1. Lineage (NCBI taxonomy): Eukaryota > Fungi > Basidiomycota > Agaricomycetes > Hymenochaetales > Hymenochaetaceae > Sanghuangporus > Sanghuangporus sanghuang. Next base: position 2,378,626 of record VVIT01000002.1, on the reverse strand, counting down.
AGGAAATGAAGAACTTACGCACATTGACGAGAAGATTGGAAGCATGGCATATTCCCAAGGGTCCGAGGAGAGAGCTGAAGGAACAGCAAAGTTTTTGACGACGTAATGCCATAGCATTGCTACAGAGCTGCAGACCTGGAATGCATCGATTGCATACATCCATATCAGCATTCCCCTTGGAGGAACAGAGTATGAGATTTGACAAGACATAAGAAGAGAGGTACTCACAATATCCACCAATTATCTTTAAAGCCCGACGAGAAGTATGTTACAAGTTGCATGATGGAGGCACCAAATACCATAGTATTGATGATAACACCGACAAGGAGCGGGCCGACGATCAACTGGTAACCTGTGTGAGTCATAGCACCAGAGCAGGTAAATATGGCGCAGAAGGCAAGACACAGTGGACCAGATACCACGAAAGAAAACCGAGGGGTTAAATAGACCCGGAAAGCACGTTTTAGTGTTTCCAGGAAACATGTCACGATTCTCAGTCAATCGAGTGAAAGAGGATCTGAGAGTGAGAGTCGACAGCGAGTGGCGTTAACTGGTCGTTTCCGCAAATGATTCTCCATGATCTATAACACATTCTTCCGGTTGTTTATCCGATCTCATATTGATCACTAGTAGTGTCGCTGCAACGCATCTACGTCTGCGAAGTTTCAATGCATGCGCGATTCAAATTGAAAAGACGCCACAGCAGAAATGTGACAATTCGCGCTCGTCACGAAGACGTGACAAAACTAATTTCTATCTCCTCCCTTTCGTTTCCGTGAACCCAGATGGCTTCGTTGTCCGGGAATACTGCAACACGTGTTCTGGGGACTTCAGAGCTCCTGAGATGCGTTCTATCTTACAACCATAATGCGCGAACCAGGTCAAATACTGGAAATTATACTCTCGTACGTACATATGTCGATGGTTGATTGTGCACTGGACATATTGTAGTCAGAAATGGGCTCAATCGATCCATTGCTGACGATGATACTGGGTGTTGTAAGGGAAAAGAAAGGAAAGAAATTTTCATGGGTGTGTTCTTGTTAAACCCTTGCATAATGTGCTGGCCCGTTCACGAATTATCTTCATAGAAAGTCAAGTCAACCATCCTTTCTGTGCATTGGGATAGGTTCTGGTTCTATTCCAAGCGAATTGAGATCCTCAGCCTGTTTTTATATGAAAAAATCGGACACATGCATTTTTGATCGCCTCGTATCCGAGATGGCGCTTTCGCAGCCTACCAGTGTTCTACCCCCCGAGGTTGAAGAACCTAATACGGGAAGCTGGTTATCACTGCGTCGCACAATCTGGCTCAGGTTCAGCACTATGCTTCCTCATTCGGGGCTCGCGAGCCTCACGCTTCGCACGCCAGCGGACTTGTCAATGTCGATGTTCTCGCCTTCTTGGTAGAAATTGCAATCCGTTCTCCAGACATCTCAAGCTTGAAGCTTTGTTCCCCGGCATTATTTGTGCTAGAGCACGAGGCAGATATCGCCAATCTGATGTCTGGTCTCACGCTTCCAGGCTTTGTTTATCAGAAGAAGTCACAGCCCGGATCGCTACTTTACCAAAGCTCCTCGATCTGCACTTGGACACCAACTCTTGCGACAAGACCACAAATAGGGTCGATTTGTGCTCTATTCGGCCATGTACAATGCAGGGCTTATTTCCACGTCTCGGGTCTATATCGAGACTCACAGGCGCACTTCGGCATAAGGAGAACCTCATGCACTTCTCTGTCGGTCTTATGGATTATAGCGAGGAAAATCTCACAGCCAGTTGTCAGTACGCCGCCGATGCATGTCCCAATATTACATACCTAATGGTCACCCGAGATAACCACCGCAAATCCAATTCGGCTCGACTTCCATCAGTCAGCCACTTCCTTCATTAACGAGTGCGACTTTAAGCCACAACATGCGCTTCAAGGATCTAGAAAGACTTTTCATGAAATACTATAATCCTAGCGATATGACGGACGATAGTTTCATAGAGTTTGATTACAGCTTTGCCAAGGCTATTTAGGCTGTGTTTACGGTGCTTCCCTATTGCGAGGGACAAGTCAAAGTTGACCTTCGGGTCTTGCATTTTTTATCAAGACGTTATCGCAGCGACTTTGGACGGTCACAACAACTCAGATGCCTGACCATTCAAGTCGACGCTACAACCTGGCCGAACCACCCGTACATAGAGTGCTTTTCGGAGACAGAAGATATGCAACCATTGGACGATCTTGAAGAATTGGTGCTCGTTACTTCCCCGATTGGGGATTTCAAGGCGCGTGACAACGCATTATATCTCAGTCGAGTTCTACCATGAAGCTGTGATCTCTTCTAGCTCGTATCCTTTCATTCAACTTCCGCTTGGCTCAACACCTGAAAATAATCCTAATCATAATGGAGTGGTCCAAGGCGATAGGGATGCTCGGGGATGCTCAACAGATACTATATTATTGACGCGAAATGTCGTGTGGCGAGCCAACAATAATATGTTGCTCTTTGAATAATGGGATAAGGAAGAGGAATGACAGCCGATTTGTGTGTAGTATGTCTCATATGACCTCGTCATATTCATCACCTTCCTGAACTTTCGCATTATAGTTTCCTCTGCTTCAAGAAAGTGTATGCCGTTTTGCCTTGCCATTCCCAGTTGACAACGGGGCGTCCCATACTCCCTTCAGACCAGGTATTCGCATGAACTGGATCTCTTGGACCTGGAAGCCGGACCGGAAGTCACTCCGACCCTTCTGTTCTTTTGTCTTTGCTGAAAAATGATGGCGCTTTTGTAGAAGATAGGCGAGGTCCCATTCACCGTGATTCCTGGAATAATCTTGGACTGGAGTGATGATGTAAGCCTAGTACACTTTCCCGCGTTTGGCTGTTTGCAGCAAATGCTGTGATGGCTACGGCAACGAGTTGAGGCTCGGGATGGGAGGGTTCGAAATGGCGTTTGTCTTCTCGAAAAAGTGGAAGAATTTAATTGTCATCCGATAATCAGACGTCCGTTTTAGTATGTCTGTTTTCACCGCAAATAAGGGGTGGTATTTCCTTTCTTGTCCAGGCAACTCTTCCAACCCCAGTATAACTACAAGCACGGAAGGGGTTGACCGTGAAGTCAATACGAACCGATTCCTGGTTTGGGTGAATGGACATGGCGAGTTAGAGAAAAACAGATAGCCATCATCCGACGCCACCTGATTTGCCTCGGCAACTTTCAGAACCTCTCCAGGCCTTATGGCAGAATCCGGAAGACGTGGTGTCACGAAGGTGACCGCGTCCTGAAATCCTAATGTTGTTTGCAGCTAGGATGTTGACAATCTAATCGTTCTCTGATTTCGCCGTACGGATGATATTTGTCATCGGTAAACTGAAAAGGTCGAAACAAATGATATGAAGGGTGATTGAATACTAAATCAAATTTGACGTACCGTCCAAACAGTTCCCAATGTTATTGATAGAGTTATGGAGATTCGAGGTCTCGGTAATGTCTGCGTTCGTGCACTCATATAACTTGGCTTAACATATTGCTTACAAAACGGTACCATGATACTGTTATGTGCCATGAGGCAGCAGCACGAAGCCCAACACTTCTCTGCATTCTCGGCGGTCATCTCTTGCCTAATCTGAAGGAAGCCTGAGAGACAGGAGAGAAAGTGGAACGAACTGCACTCCAGACAACAGGGACATTGAATTCGTCAAGGTCAGTAGTTGACTTAGATTTGTGGACCTCCTGACTTCATGATACGAAGAATGGTGCGGGTAACGAAGAAAGTATGTGTCGCCAAGGCTCAGTTTGATATGTAGGGGCTACGATTCATTAATTCGGGCTGGTTACCTTTATGGTCTGACAGAAGTGAGCACAAGCAACCATAACGAGGGTCGATTTAGCTCTGTCTGGTTTTCTATGGCCGGGCGTGAGATACGCGTATAACCACTGTCCTGTCTTGCTTCCATATTAGGCTTGGTGATTTGCTTTGCAGTAAGCTGTCGATAACTCGATACATAAATATCACAAAGTTTCCCGGGAATAAAAAGACTGCGCATTGGTGATGACCCTCGGGATAAATATGAGCTTTTGTTGAAGATCAAGCCTTTTCTTATCGCTTTACGGCAACGTTGAATCCGATGGCTAGTCTTCAGGAAGGCCATGCTACTTAGAGCCTTTCATGAGATGATAATTGGCCGTAAGGACAGGTAAATACATCGTTTCGGTGATGGGCTTGACTGCTTCTTAGGTAACTCACTCCAGGCACTGCGGAGTCGCATCAACTTTGTTGTCGCGTCTGATCCACCGGTCTTGCTTATGGACTTCAAGCTCCACTTGACTTCTCAGTGATACATTACACCTGATCATGGTTTTCTACTTGGTTCAAATCTGTTTCTTAAGTACGCCGCAGATTTGAAGAGAAACTAACGGGAGTCAGATGTTCAAGAAACTCTGAGCAGGGGGAGCAGATGAAATACTCGAGCACATTAGTTAGTAGATTCAAGAGCTAGAGACATCCACGGAAGCAGACAACATATCGATAAGGCATTTCAATGTCATGGATAATGTAGATGCAAGACAATGAATCAGAATGTTATACATCATAAAGGAGCAACAAAAACAGCCAAGAAACGAAAACAATTAAGTGCATAGCGCAACTGTAGAATAACTCGAGATGAAGCCATTACATAACTACCAAAACATGATGAGTCCGAATCCAAATGATTCACGTGTCCAAGACATTGCTGATTTGGGACTTGGCGATTTGCGTTCCATCTGAAACAATTTGTCATTTTCTGATCAGATATAAGTACAGTACACAAATGCAAGTACCTCTCAGCAAGTCCACTTCCGGGTCGATTCATCTCAGAAATGTCCCTTGTTTCTCGCTCTTTAAAGGCTCATGCAGATGCCGAAGACGCGGATCCAAAAGAGATAACTCGGTTGGTTGTATCATTGGCCACGACCGAGCAATACTGCGCTGTAACACTAGCGACTGTCCTAATCTACCATTCCAGTACGTGTCTAGCCAATTTGTTTCCGATCTGTAGCACCTTATCATTATCTTCTACACAGTTCTCACATTGGAAAAGGAGGTAATTTTCCATCAACTTGTCATGTTTAATCTCGAGTCCTTACAGATCCTTCCTTCTAGGTCAAATTTTTTTGGGTGAACTACATCAATTCACTTTGCATATCATTATCTGATAAGCAGCCAGCGAAATCCGCGCAGCCTTATTACTATAATATACTTTGCAGTAGGTGTAAATGGTATCCGGGAATTGAACAGGTTTCTGATCATGACATAGAATCGATACGTAGGCCTTTTGGTAGTTGTTTGCCTTACTAGTAAGTAATTGATCTGCCCCGTGAAACGGTCGACTCTGAAATTTATGCATTTGATAGCCTACCTTTTCTCACCAAGTCATGCAAGGTATGCGCTTCAGTGTGAATGTCATGTCACCTAAAATTCTGATGTCTTTTGACTCAGCTGTGCGTGTTGTCTCTAAGTTTATCGCTCCTCGATTGATCGTGCAAACTAGGTTTGTTTTCATTTTGGGGCGTAAACTTGGCTGGTACGTACATCTGTAGTCTGAATATCAGCGGCATACTCAATCGAATATCAGGTCTGATTGTCTTTATCCTGAATGACTGTAAGCCGTGCAAGCTAAACTCGATGCGGATGATGACTTGCTGTGTCACACAGATATTCTACTTATTCACACAATGGCACTCTTCCACCAGCGTGAGCACTTCTCTTTACAAGACTTATCTCGTCCTAACTTTCCGCAGACAAGACGCTGTCTGTCATCCTGAAAATTCTCCTTGGCTTGGAAATATGCATTATGTTCTCCCTTCTCGTTTATGCGTTATTATTTGCAGATGGTAAGTTTTTAGATAGCATTATATACTTTCGTTCGACTGAGACACCTCAGTCGACGTCGGCAGTGTTGTGGAGGGAATGTCCATTTGCATACCAAGAAGGCTCCCTCCGCGAGCTTTGTCCATCGTTTTATGGTGAGCGCGTAGAATTGTGCCAAGGGTTTCTCTGATCCTTTTCAGGACGCTTCCGCTGATGTACGGATTGATTCTGCTGTGCCTCGCGCTCCGCCAGGCAATGGAATATCGGGAAATGATATCCGGCCTTAAGGGATTCCATTTAATTCGCGTTGTCATACAGGACCAGGTCCTATACTACGGCTTGTAGGGTGCTTAAAGGCCATCTCATCGTTTTGATTCTGACCTGTCGAAGTTTCGTTTTCTCCTGCGTTTGTCAAATCGTGAACGGTAGCATCAACGAGAGAAGTCCCTCTGCCGCAAGCATCCTGAATGCTGCAGGGAGTCCAATTCTTGTCTGCGTCCTCGGAGGACATCTCTTGCTCAATCTGAAAGAAGCCGGGGAGAGAAGTGTGAATGACGGAACGAGCGATACTCCGGATCTCAGTGACATTGACTTCGCCGAGGTGAGTCGTCGACTTCGACTTGTGTGAACCTTCTGACTTCGAGATACGTATCAGAATGGTACAGGTAACGAAGAAAGTCCAGAACGCGAAGGCCCAGTTTGATACGTAGAGATTAAGCTTTGCCAAAGTGGACCTAAGCTTATATGGTCTACGACTTGGCAGAAGAGAGCGGAGGCAGCTATAGGGGTGATCGGTTAAGAAGTGTTTGGTAACCTGTTTCTCCTAGGCTAGGATCACAAGTTTCGCTATTTCTGTTTTTATGATGTGGGTGGTTAGGTATCAAAAGCCGGGTATTCAACGCGATATACAGAATTGTCTGTCGGGAATCGTGTCTAGTGCACCTGAGAAGGTCATTCAATGACTTCGCGGTTGTAACGACACGAACTCAACATATAAAAGGAGTATTCGCCTTCACGACAGGGCTGTCTGATCAGGTGGAAGTATGAATCACGACAAGTAAGTTAAGTGAAGATGCTCTTGACATAGATACCATGGTGATCTCGAGGTAGGAAATGTGTGAAAGCGGTCGAACTTGAAGGAAGGTGGAATTTGAGAAGCCTCCCTCGCGAGCTCTTTTATCTCTTCCGATGTCGACTGATGCCGAGTATTGGAAGTTGACTTACATGAACCAGTTCCGAAAAGAAAGAAATAGAAATTATGCTATATATATCAAGTCCTTTGGTCAGCCTCCCGCTCCGAGTACTTGTGCGCATCCTCTCTCCCTCTTTCCACGTTGACGCTCCAGAGCAAAGGCAAAGCGCTCCAAATCATTACAACCAAAAAGAAGAATGAATAGCGTATGTTGCCCGTTGCATCCGCGATAAGCCCGACGACAAGTGGGCCGAGAAATGAGCTCGATTTATCGGTAATGGAGTATAACGCATACCATCGTGCTTCTTCCCCGCGCGGGATGAGCTCGGCATAGAAAGCACGCGCATATGCTTGAAACGCGCCATAGACTGCGCCGAAGTAAACGGCAAGAGCGTACATCTCGCCTGGTGTTGTCAGCCCTCCGAAGTGTGGCGTTGCCACTAACGTGTTGGCGTTGACGTTTGCGGAGTGAGAGTGGAAGAGAGGGAGGAATCCAAGGCATCCATAAAGGGGGATGAAACTGCATGCACAGACGAGTGTGATAAGCACGCGTTTATTCGACCATCCAACGCGGCGTTGTATCAGCGGCCAGACGAGCGCACCAACTACACCCGCGGCGTTCACCAATAGACCTACAATGATGAGCGAATTGGCAGGCATATGAAGCTGTGTCTTGCCGAATAAGAGTGCAGTGGACGTGATAGTGGTGAATCCGTCGCTCAGTAAGAACCACGCGCCGAGGAAAAGAAAGGTGTGCTTTAGGCGCTTGATCTCCGTCCAGCGAAGCATTTGGCCCAAGCGTTGCCACGCTTTCCATATTTCTCGCTTCAGACTGAACGGCCCAGTTTCTCCAGAGGATTCTTTAAGTAACAGAGACGAAGTTCCAGGAAGCCATGTACCGGCAGGAATCGTAAAAAGAGCCCACCATAGTCCGCTAGCGAAGATAGCGAGGCGTAATGAAAAGGTCGAGCCCTTCATAAGTGTTACAGGAACCAAAGCTATGACGAGCGCAACGATCCCTGCAAAGTATCCCAATGCAATTCCCGTGCCTGAAATTCGCGCAGTCGTTTGCGAGACGAGGGAAATATACTTCTCAAGGAGGGCTTGCGCCTCAGGAGACGCTCGATGCTCGCGTGGCAACAGTGGCTCTTCGTACGTGTCTCCATCAGATTCCCTTTCCTCACTGTCCCATTGAGGTATCAATATCGATGCATGGTCTGAAGAATGTAATTCTTGTAACGCGGCGACGACTGTCTTATCCTCGCGTGCAAGCGTTGGCAGATACGCGTTCATCGCTACGACACTTGCGCCAAATCCGACGTTTGCTATAATGGCGAAGAGTGCTGCTAGTGGCCACACGGAAGAGGAAGACGGAAGGGCGAGGAAGAGCATTGCAGATATTGAGCCCAATGCGGCGAATAGAAGGAGAGCACGCTTCCGGTGAGGTGCTGAGAGTGCTGTAAGTGCCAACTTGACTGGAGATACAAATGGCCGCAATACGTACGATGGTCTGCAATTCCTCCCATGGTGATGACTGTCAATGCTTGAAGTGCAACGGAAATCGAATAGACGTATAGACTAGCCTTATCAGTAGAAAAGCTTCCTGCAACAAAGTCTGTGTGTACCTGAAGCTAGCGCTGTCGACCCAAATCCAGCCAACCTTGACAACACAACGAGTATCCTCAGCTGCATCTGCAGCGTTGAGTGGTGCGGGTTTCTCTGTCGAGCAGGGTCTTGTCTTGTCTGGAAGAAGATAACCATTGTCCCGAGCAAATTGCTCGAGGCAGATCGGCAGGAAAAGCGTCAGGGAGACGACGACAAATACTTCACTTCAGGAAGGAAAGTACATGTTAGAAGCTATAATTGACGTATCCAGAACATAGCATCACACCTTGCGAAAGCATAACTCAGCCAGCCGCGCAGATGTCGCTTCGCCTCCCCTTCCTCATATTCATCCCGACGCGGTATATGATTTGGAGGTGCATCCTCAGAGTCCATCACTTTAGAGTAAGAGTGAAACAAAGGTAGTCGATGTTTCTCTGTATTAATTATATGCTATACGATGGTCGACGACGAGGTAAGCAGGAAGGGAAGCTACGAGAGTGATGGCATGATGGACGAAACCAAGTCGCGTCGCGTGCAACAACGGCCTGACCAATGACCTTACCTTGAACATAAACCACTATGTCTGTCCGGGATTGAACAACAAATTCCTACAACTTTATCGTTTGGCGGGTGGTCTTGTCGAACATCCTTGACGCAATGCATGAGCCTCTCTGAGTCCCAGCATACACCGTCAAGCGTTACGAACTTCGTTGCTTTGAACTCCTGTCTTCCGTATGAAGAAGCAACGCTCGGTGAAAGACCACCGGGAACGATATGCATAAGAGCTGATGTCCAGTACTCAAAGCTAGATGTGGTATCAATTGAACTCCGGATTGTCCAAGCTCGTACGTTTTCTCGCTTTAGTCTGTGTCCTAGTTCAACATAATGAGTAAAATAATTAGAGCCGACAATGCGAAGGGATCGAACGAAAGAGTCAAAAATTTGATTCGGAGTGACCTGTCGTGTCAGCCTCCTCGCGTACGGTACTACATACTGCAGCTTTGAGAGACCCTTTCAACTGTAACTGATGAGCATCATGTCGTTATTCATGGCGGTCTGTTCACGTCGTACCTCTCCGTATTCGAAACCTTAGCGGATTATTTCTGTCAATGAGTCGATACCCGGTGTGCTGCTTTGTATCTCATGACTCGTATTTACGGTCAATGCCCTAGTGGGATCAGTGTCGTTGGTGACTTTAGGAGATCAAAAGGATTTGGTGGCTCAAATCGATAGTAGCCCGGCTAACCAGAGCAGGTCCTTTGTCGTCAAAGGCGCACTGTGCTCTTCGTGTACAGGAACTATCATTTGCGATTTACCTTCATCATCGATCTCCCAAATATAATCCAGCCATCCCTGTGATTCAAGGTACGTGATCACAATTTTTGAGCTAGCTATGCTATCATACTAAGGTCATTCCTCCAGACTCGCACACTTTCTCTACGATGAAGCGTTTTCTCAAAACCGTTCAGAAAGGATGCAAGAGGCTCTTGAAATGTGTGAAGCGCGATCGGGTTGGGCACAGTTTGCGGAACCTGTGGGCTCGAGGCTTCACTACATACCTGCCTTGGCCCTGGGTAGATGCCCAGAAAAATCCCGGACAATGGCCTCTCGCTCCAATTGCTGCACCCCCGAGTCCTCGGCGACAATTTGCAATGGAGACGATGCCTACAATACCTGCGTCGGAGGATCAGGTAGACGCCAAACCCGAATTGCAGTCGGTTCCTTCTCCCAAGCCTAGTGGTAAACGAGTAAGGTCTCCGACTCCTCCACCTGGACCACTGAGCCCCAAGCAAAAGAAGAGGATCCTTAGTGTACGTCTGAATAGACTTCATGTCTGGCCTGCTTTCTGACGGCTAGCTTTTGATCACAATCAGGCTACCTCAACTTTAGCATCAGAGAGCGACCGATTTTCTGAGTCGTCGTCCTCTGATGAAGGACCCGAGGGAAAGGAAAAGAAGAAGGGTCTTCGCTATGCGGTACCTGAGAGCTCGCCTGAACCTACCCTAGTACAAGGAACTCATCCTTCTGGATCTCTGGATGAAGGCGGCAAATCTGAAAATCCGTTACCTGGATCGGGTCCTACATCTTCTTCTGACCAAGAGTCACTGTCTTTACCCAAGTTCAAGGAAGCGCTGAAATGGTTTCGCCTGGTACAGCAAATGGTTACAAGGGAGTGCATGGACGATTACGTGCTCAAGGATTTTTGTCCTCCCCAGGCGGTGCTGTTCTTCATTTATCACGGTTGGATCGAGCTACAGGATGTAATGGCTTGGGAACATGCTCGTGAAGCACTCGGAGAGTCACTCGTCATTAACTCGAAGCTACCAAATGGTTTTCAATGGCTCTGCGACGGAAGTACACCAGATAGTTCAGGTGAACCTCCGACGGAAGACGAGATAGTCACTTTTCTGAATGGTTGGCAAGTCAGCACGGACCCGACGAAGATGTATAGCTGGCAGGAAGACAGGTATTGCAGATCGAAGCATGGGCCGTTTGGGCGTAGCGTTGCAATTCATGCAACTCCTACAGAACAGGAAAGAGTATTGCAGGAGCTTCAGAAGTGCGACTTGTATACCGAGAGCATCGATCTTCCGGATAACCTGAAGCGTCTTTTTGAGCCGCTGTTGAGAAGGAAGCGCTCTTCTGGTATAGACGCTCATTCCCAGAGCACTTTTCAGCCACAGACAGAAGCAAGGGACTACGAAGAGCGCGGCGGACCTTTGCAGCCTGAAGAATACTCGGCAAATCTGGATGAACGGGTGAACGGGAATCGTCATGAGACAGATAGTAATGATGCTCTCGACAGAGAGTTTAACAATCAATCGGAAAGCACTCAGATCAGTTGGGCCGAGAAGGGGAAATTGAAGGCCGACGCTACCGATGTATGTTGGCAGCCAACGTCGGCTCCTCAGGCTGCATCACATGAAGCTGGACCGATTCCGGTGCAGGCATATCTACAGACGGAAGGAGCACAGGAGCCCGTGCACTCCTTTGGAGCGCCAGAGATGCCCACTTCGGTGTGTCAATATCCAAATTTCAACGCGAGCACTGCTATAGGGCAGCAGGCTCCATTCCAGATTCATCAGTCGTGCGACTCGTATGCAAACGCCGCAGCGTATCTCATAGGTTATCAGGCGAACTCGAGCTGTTCCTACAGTCCCCAAGATACGAGCATGGGTTTCGTCCCCATCAACGGTGCCGGGCCAGCTATCATTTCGTCTGGTCAACAAGACGATTTCGAAATGTCCTTTGGGTCCAATGGCGCTTCACAAGCTGCTCAGCCATCTATGCCATCTACATGGTCTATCTCAGGAAATCTGAATGCTAATTTTTTTGAGACGGGGCGCCAGTACGTAAATACTGACGTTGCGCCGACTTGGCAAAGTCCACTGGAACCGCATGCTCCGTCACGAGCGCAGTCGCAACTACCATGGGTCGCACAGGCACAGGTGGGATCACAGGTTAGCTTCCATCAAGTACCACAGACGCTTGTTGCTCAAGAAGAGTCATTGAGGCCTCAAGTGCCAATGACCCATCGCGCAGACTCATACGTCCCTCAGTTGACCCAATTGCCTACCGAATCTCCTTCCCATTCTCCGGTTCATCCCCTAGACCTACTGACCCATGACGGTCAGAATTCTGACGAGACGAATCAGGAGAAACCACGAAGTATATTGCCGGGGCGAAGGCATAACCGACGGCAAAACGGGAATCAACCAGGTCTCATCCGGCGGCGCGGTGCAAAACACCGCAAGAGAAGCAACAACGCTCCACTCTCATCTGAGTCATCTGTGTTAAATGGAGTTCATGCGGCTGCGAGACAGGCTTCTGTTGCCGTTTCTGCTCTTGCCGAGACCCAACGCTTTCCTCAAGCTCAACCGTTGACTGAGTCACAACCTGAGGACTCAATGACTCTCGATTGAGATCGGTCGTTCATTTAGCAGATTGAAATTGTAGTGCTCATTGTTACTTCGATTTTACTCAAGTTCAGGATATGTCATCGTTGTCATAATATTTATGTATCCGCCTTTTTCTAGGTTTTAATTCTGTTTCTTTTTGTGTCTCGCCCGGATGCTTTTCGTACGTTGCTTAATGTATGGAATGAACAGACTGGAATCGGAATAGTCTTCATAATAACTCACTAGCGACCGAAAGAAGGGAATTCCAAATACGGCTGTTGCGAAGCTAAGGGCTTTCTTGATCTCAAGTCACCATCTACAGTATTGAGCGATGCAGTCTCTACTAGATGGCAGAGCCTCGACTTGTCTGCAAGGAGATAGTAATTTCGAGTGAATCGCTCGAGACAAATGGTAGGAAAAGAGTAAGAGGGACGACGATAAATACCTCATTTTCGAAATATTACACATATTGAAAGCTGGCGCTGAAGTTTGAGAGGTGTCTTGCGAAGACATGGCTGCACAGATATCGCTCCGCTTTCCTCCGTCGTATACCATCAGATGCGGCACTTAACGGAGGTACATTTTCAGAATCCATCGAGGCAAGATAACAGTGAGAAGATGCTCTACTCTTACAGGACATAACCACATGAGAAAAAGAAAAGGCATTGCTCGAAGCTGTGGTGAGGGAACGAAAACTTACAACTACATAGTTAGTGTTACACCTGCCATGCTTCGTACATGAATACTTTTTCTGACCGAGAGCAAAAGCTATAAAGCATTTTGTACTACATCGTGTAGCCAGACAAACTCATACAGTTCAATGAGATTTGAAAGTAACAATACAATACAGGTACTACTACTGATTGACTAATTGCTTAAATATCTCATAGCAAGAAAGGATTATCTTCCTGTTATTCAAAGGCTTCATACCTTCACTGCAACAGCGTGCAGAGCGCTGTAGCGCAGGAATGTGGACATCAACAACCGTCTCTTGTTGAGGATACACCCCCTTGTACGGCAGTGACGAGATCGACGGAAACTGGAATTTTGTAAAGGGCGGGCGTGGCCCCCTGTCAGCGTGATGATAGGAATAACTTTGAACTGGAGTAACGGCAAGATTCGCGTATTCACTTGCGTTTGATTGTTTACGGTAAATGCTGCGATGGCTTCGGCAATAAGCTGAGGCTCGGGATCGGAGCCCTCCATATGGCGTTTATCTTCTTGAACGAGTAGAAGGATTTCACTATTGTCGTCCATGATACACACATCCGTTTGAGTATCTCTGTTCTCACCGCAGATAAGAAGCGGTATTTTCTTTCTTGTCCGGGTAACTCTTCCAATTCCAGTAACAAGCACGGAAGAGGACGACCGTAAAATCAACAATAGCCCACTCCTCGTCCGGGTGAGTGTCCATAGCCAGAAAGCCATCATCCGACGCCGCCTTATCAGCCTCAGTGGCTTTCAGGACCTCCGCAGGTGTTAGGACAGGATCTGGAAGAACAGGCGTTCCGAAGAAAGTAGGTGCATCCTGTGGTTCAACCCTAATGTTGTAAACGGCCAGTTCATGGGCGGTCCAATCGCTCCCAGATTTATCCATATGAATGAGACTCGCCATTCTATAAGTCGTAAACGCGTGAATATACAACGACCTCAACGAGTAACGAGTTGCTGCAATTGATACCGCGCAAGCAGTTTTTAATCGGAGCTTGAAGTTATACCAGATATAGTGAGGTCACGTCGATTAGACTGTTGCCCTTAAATCAACTAATACTGTATAAAACTTGTAGAGCTGGCAACTCGGTAAACCTCCCTTCATCTTAAATGTCTTAAGAAGCACGACCGCTTCTACCGCATCTGTATAACCTATGACCTTTGAGTCATTGCGCGCGCGCACGATGATCACATATAAATAGTGCCTATTCCTTCGAGTCACCTCTCTCGAGTCATATCTCTGCCGGCTCTGGATCAAACTACTACTGCAGAGAAAGTTCTCGTTCGTTCTCTGCCTGTTCATATATATCCTGCTCTTGGAGACTCTTTGGAAGCACAGAAAGAATGACTTCAAACTCGGAACTCAAGCAGAAACATATTGGAAAAGAGCGCTACGGTGCAGGCGACACGTACCTCGTTCGTGACGTCCTGCAGCCGGACGATCTCGAGGGTACCTTCGAGCGCCTATGCGAGGAGGTGCAGTGGTTAACAATGAGCCATCGTGGTGCGCGAAATTTCTGTTTGTTATGTTCGTATCCATTTGACGGTTCTGCCTCATAAAGGCGGAGAGGTCCCGAGACTGGTCGCGGTTCAAGGGGCAGTAGATCCAGACGGAACGTACGCACACTCTCATTTCCCCTACGCGTCATTCCCTCACGAGTCTATACTCACATAGCATGCCAATCTATCGTCATCCAGCTGACGAGTCGCCACCCTTACTTCCATTCACAGCTACGGTACAGCTCATCCGGGATCGCGTAGCCCAATTCTTACCGGATGGTCACCCACCGCTGAACCACGTACTGATCCAGCGCTATCGCAGCGGCGAGGATTATATCTCAGAGCATGCAGATAAGACGGTCGATATCGTCCGGGGATCGTGTATCGTCAAGTACGACTTCAATAACATTCTTTCATGTAGGATAAGTCTGATTTAGCGCTTATATCTGTTTAGCGTATCCATCGGTGCACAGCGCAGAATGACGCTACGCACCAAGAAGAACCACATGCCAGAGCACAATACCGATCCTTCTCAGCACACCGGCAACACCAACAATAACAACAACAAATCGAAACCCAGTCCACGAGCGGACCGAATAACACAACACATCCCACTCCCGCACAACTCCGCACTCATCATGGGCCTCGAGACGAACCATCGCTTCCTACACGGGATCCGCGCAGACCGACGTCCGCCCTCCGTTCTCACGATGCGCGAGACGGACTTCAGGCGCGAACGCATCAGCCTGACGTTCAGGAGTATCGGGACGTTCCTCACTCCAGCCCCAATATCACCATCACCATCACCATCACCATCACCATCACCATCACCAAGCCAAGATGCTGAGACCGATAAAAAAAAGTGGCTGATATGGGGCCAAGGCGCCCGAAGCAAGACGCGCGACGCCGCCCGTCCCGTCATCTCAAGCGCAAACGAGTCCGCAGCCATACTGTACGGCTTCGGGCAAGAGAACCACCTGAGCGATTTTGACTGGGAGAAGGCGTACAGCCGGGGGTTCGACGTTATAAACTACATGACGTGACTACCCGCCCCTCACCAATTTTATTTCTGTTCTGTGCGTAAAGTGCATAACGCGCAAGTTGTTCGGTGATGTTTTCTTCGCGCTGCTTTATACGAGGAGCATGTACTGTTTTATACATCTAGAAATAGCTCCCATTTCCTTTCTTTTTACCACGCGCAACGCTCCACTCATCTCAATCACTGCACTTGTAATGTATTTTACAACAGTTCATTAGGACTGTCATTATATAATAAATGCACTCCACCAGAAAAGAAAGAAAGAGGTCACGCAGACGTTTCTATAACACAAGTTTCAGCTCGTAAGAGCTTTTGCTAATCCATAAATCATACCACGTCTTTGTATTTTTTTAATGTAGTCAATATTGATTTAAATATACATACACCAAGCCTAGGCCTCTCAAGAAAATTCAATTAAAATCGGATTGGACGGGATGAGGCGAAAAGAAAACGGAGAGTCAGATGGGGCTAGGGACAGAGGGAGGGAAACTGAGCGTCTAAGTGAGTAGTCGTGGCATGTATAAATTCCTTTTTTTTTCTTTCGAGAAGGTATCAGGGTAACAGATAGGTAGATAGGACAAGAAATCCAATCGGTTTGTTTGGTAGTAGGGAGGGGCCGGAGAGTAAAGCAAGTATCTTCGTTCAAAAAAAAAAAAAAAAAGAAAAAAAGAAAAAAAAAAGCACATTCTTTCCTTCCAAATCAAAACCCATACCCAACCCGCTCGAATCTAACACCCCCAACCTCCTCCCCCCCCTCTTCCCCCCTCTCCTCATCACCACGGTGCCCGGGTACGGGCGAGGGCGCAGGTATCCTCTGCAAGTTCGCAAGCACGACTCTCTGGTCCCCCGAACTCGGCGACTCCACAATCGGGCTCACCTTCGCGTCCTCCGCATCTTCCACGCTCTTCTCCTCCTCCCCCCTAAAATCATGCACGACATACTTAATGTCCGCGTCCGCCTCCCCTCCATCCTCCTCATCGACCCTAATCGACTCTATCGGCCCCCTCCCCCACCCGACGCCCCTCACCGCGTCCCTGCCTCTGTTCGTCGGCGACGTCGGGGAGTAGTACGACGGCACGGGCGAGATCGGGGACGTCCCCACCGCAGAGGCGCGGCGCGCGTACGAAGAGGGGAGGTTGCTCAGGTTGAGGCTGAGGTCCGCGCCGCCGTCGGTGTCGTGCTCGACGTTGATCCGCACCTGCGCCGGGTGAATCTGGAAGCGGTGTTTCGAGGTCGTCAGGGCCTGCACAAAAATAAAGTCATTGTCAGGTTAGGATTATTATTATTGTCGTTATTGGAGTAGGTGACGATCGATCATGAAAAGTATAGAAGAAAAGAGATGGGACGTACGGAAAGGCTGATCCCCCTATTCGGCGTCGAGTTCTCCATTTGCGAGCGGAGGTGCTTCCGTTCATTCAGGGTCTATACAATATAATATAAAACAATACGCGCAAGTAATCGTAACATAATGTCAATTTCGATGCATTCATATTCACAGGCTGAGTAGAAGAAGAAACACTCACACTCATAAGCGTGTTCCTATTTTGAAGCGAACCGAAATCAGCTGCAGATCATTTCAATTTGATCGAGAGGAGCGGCGACGTACGTTAAGAGCCGCCCGACGGGTAACGCGAACATGTAGTGCAAGTTATTATTCGGCGTCGTCGTCTAGCATCATCCGGCGTCCCGAGATTAAAATTAAAAAATCTAGAATCGGAGTGTTGTATGGGACATACAAGGAAACATAGATCCAGAATCTGATTAACAACAACATCAGTACAAAGATTCACGTGCAGAAGAAGCGACGACTTACACAGAGGACTGTGACAGGAACAGCAGCCTTGACAGTCGTAGTGCATATAGTCGATATAATCGAGTCCGTTCCTACAATTAAATACTCAGTCAGCCTGAACATTAACTTTCCCACCGGACTCACTCTCAAACCCCGTCCGACTCCTCAACAGATAATACAACAAGAACGCGGTGATACTGGCATCGCAGCACGCACTCAGCGCAAGCCACGCATCAGCATAGGGGATGATCTTCTTATGGCTCTCGATGCTGGTATGAATGACGCCCTGTATCGCGCTCGTGACCGCGAGCGCCGCCTGGGCCCAGCTGAGGAAGGAGATGAACGCAAAGAGGAGTTTTGACCCCGAGAAGCGCATTATCCTGAACGCCATGAAGTGCTGGATCGGTACAGATGCTCTGCGAAAATGAATAAGTAAATAAGGTTAGTTCGGTTCAGTGTCCGGAAGTAATATATTCTATATATAGAAATACGCCGCCCGTCAGCGCTCACTCAGTACTACTGGACCCCCGGTCTGCTCAGGGGCCGCGAGAGTCGGACATTCCGGCTTCTCAAGCGTCTCGCGTGCAATTGCAAAGTAGTCCTCCGAACAGAAGCATCGTCCATTTCAAATTCGGCAAAAAAGTAAAGTAGCGAACGAACCAAAGAAAGAAAAGATAAGAAAAATCAAAAGTACGTACAGAGACGAAAAGATGGGCAGCGTCGCGTACTCCCACGGCGAGAACGCCAACGCAATCGGGTTCGCAAAGTTATCCACGACGTAGTGCCATAGCATCGACACTGAGCTGCACACTTGGAACGTGTCGATCGCGTATATCCATCCCAGCAGGGATCTATATGCAAGTGAGTACAGTGAGTACACCGCGCATATAAAAGACGGAAGTAAAAAAAATTGGAGCATAATTAGCAACTATAAGATATCCAATGAAGTAGAATACGCACATCATACGCCAGCCATCCCTATACCCCGCCATCAGGTAGGACACGAGCTGCATGATGCATACGCCGAACACAAGTGCGTTGAGGACGACGCCGATGAGGAGTGGGCCGACGGCGAGCTTATAGCTCACGCCCAGAGACGTCACATCTCCTGTGCTGGAGATGGTGGTGTTGCCCGATGACATCTTTGCACTTGCTTCTGCCTTGCTCTCGTCTTGTCAAGGTATGTTTAATCGAAGCACTTTGGAGGGGAGGATGACAAGGAGGGAGCCAAGCGGAAGGACGAGAAGAGGAAGAATGACGGACGAGAAGAAGTAAGTAAGTAAGAAGAGGAGGAGGAAGGAAGAAGAGCGAAGGACAGAAGGCCAGAAGGAACGAAAGGACAAGCTTAAGCCAAATTAAATCTCTCCAGGCAAGACAAAAGGAGCGACAAAACACCGGCGGCGGCGGAGACGGGCGCGAATTAAGAGAGAGGGATCCAGAGACGCGCGTACGTCAGTATCCCAAGTACAGTATGTATTAAAGATCAATGCGCGAGGGCAATAATAATAACGAAGGACAGTACTAAACCGCCGAGGAGAGCGGCAGCGGCAGCGGCAGCAACGACGGCAGCAACGACGGCACGCAAACAAACAAACGCCCATGTAAGTACATACTCTTCCGTGCAAGGCGCCTGTCAGTCCCATCGATACCATCCGTCATGCTATCACCACGGACTTATGGGGTTCCCAT
Source organism: Sanghuangporus sanghuang (assembly GCA_009806525.1). Lineage (NCBI taxonomy): Eukaryota > Fungi > Basidiomycota > Agaricomycetes > Hymenochaetales > Hymenochaetaceae > Sanghuangporus > Sanghuangporus sanghuang. The sequence continues at coordinate 2,359,351 of VVIT01000002.1, read as the reverse complement.
AGGTCCTCCCTTCCCTCAATGTGATCCTCAGGAGCACGAGAACTCAGAAGCCTCGACATGAGACAGGGGCCCGCGTCCAGTACGTAGCCCGCGCGTAGTCATCAATCAATCAATCAATCGTAAGCAAACAAGCAAACAAGCAAAAAGCTACATGGCACCCAAAGCGGTATAAGTCACAACCCAAAGCGAGGTCTGAGAAGGTCTCCGGCGTTTCCTATCTCGGCCGTTCACTTTGTTTTCCCGTGAGAACAGCTTCGTCCTCTGGCTGTTCGAGTACTAGTGGACCTGAGGAAAATAAGTGCTTCCGTAATGCCTTCGACTTCGTTCTCGTCTTCGTCTTCTGTCTTCGACAAAGAGCCAGTCAGTCCTTCTTTCCTTCTTCGTCACCACAAAGGCCATAGCGTCCATCATTCAATCAAGAACACACGATGAGAGCCCCTCCTCATCTCGCATCCACCCCATGGGCCATGCCGTCGGGGCGCCCAACCCGTCCTACGAAAAAAGAAAAAAAAAGACAGGACACAGAACACAGAAGCTAGAAGCCAGAACCCATCCAGCCAGAAAAGCGAAGAACCCATCACCAAGCCTGAGAAAAACGAGCATCTTGAGAGAAAAAAAAAAGAGCAGCAAGGGCAAGTCCAAGAGCCGCGCGGACCGGACCTTCGGGGCTTTAGGCTTTGACCTGTGATATTGGCTCGATTCGTCTGTCTGTCACGCCTCTCTCGCGGTGGACACGTACAGTCGTAATCAGCAAGAGCGGGGAGATAAAAGGTATAAGGAGAGGACAAAGTCTGAAACTCCATCCCCCAATGATTCCCGCGTAGTCATGACCGACCGCGCAAGGAAAGAAAAAAAGAAAGAAAAAACATCCGTACTCATATGTCGATTGATTGGGAGTTTCCTTTCAGCTAGGCATGACTAATCCCTCATCTTCATGTTATTCATTCATTCATTCAACCCGGACCAAGGAGGATCTCCGTGAAGATCTCCGTGCCGAGAGTTTGCTGATGATGATTGACGCCTGGAAAAACTTTCTCTCTCTACATTGCAAATGCAATTGCGAAAGCTCTGATCTTCTCATATCGTCGAATGGAGTCAAAACTGACATCGCCATTTGTTAGAAAAAGATATATATATGTCTTTCAGACAGATAATCTCGTATGTACACTGTATATGACTTTTATCTTTCTAGGCTCGAAGATACTTCCGAGGAGGCGAGATGGGAGCTTTCTGCGGGTGAGCTGCACGAGTAAGTAGCAGACGACCTTTCTTTCTGTCTTTTAAATCCGTCAACCCCTCTTTTTTTTTTGAAATCAAAACCACTGAAAATATCTCTTCGAATATCAAACACTGCCTATCTCTAAAATTACAGTTGCGGTCGCAGCGTGGCGTTGTAACCATACATATTCCTGACATCCAGTCAGTCAGCACCAGCTACTCGCTCGGAAGGATCGTGGAACGTCCTCTCAATCTCAAGTCTCTTTTTTTTTTCCAATCCAGGCCGTCACAATTTTTGCGCCCCCAGAATATTAATAGAGTTTTTGACTCTGACAGCTGTGAGAGAGGGAAAGCGCAGAGAGACGACGGTTGTGTATTTGTTTTGATGAGCTCGGGTCGCATTTTGGATGGATGGATGGATGGATGGATGGAAGAGAGAGATTTTTTTTTTCTTTTTTTTTGATATAAACCCGCTATTCGAACTCAAAATGTGCAACAATGACAAGCTCGCATCGTATCGCATCGCAGGAAAAGTCCGGGCTAGTCGTCGAGCTTGAGGCGAGAGACTGCACGGGGGTTGATAACACTGCAAGAAAGTCGACGAAAGTGTTATGCACAGGTTCACGGAAGAATCAAGTATGAGAGATGATTCTCGAAGCGTCTAAGTTGTTGCGAATGATATCTTTGGAAAAGACTAAGACAATGGGCAATACTCACTCACCCACTCAACGAAGAAATACATATTCAATAGAACCCTCTTCTACGCAGTCCAATAAATTTAAGAATCAAGTCGAAGATCGAACTCTGGGACACGCGTCATAAACACGCAACTCCGGAGGAGAGAGAGACAAAGCAGAAATTGGTTTGTCCCTTGTCACTGACTTTTACAAAATCGAAAGACAAGACTGGCTAGGAGAATTACAGGAAAATGACATTTCCAATTCGAATATGGAGGTCCTGGCTTGTGAGTGGCAATATTAATTCGGATAGGGTCGTACTCTGGATTCAGAATTTGATAGCTTCTCATTCGCTGAGGCACCAGTGGATTACGATGCAGCAAGACACCGCATAGCGGGGATGGCGACGCGATCGCATGAGCGTAGAAATCGAGTGGTTAAAGGAAGAAGAGTAGACAATGGAGGGTGGATGAAGGCTAACAATTAAGAAGCGTTCCTCGATCTCCATCACGTTATCGCGATTCGAGAGGATGATTACTTTGACATCATAGCTCTGAGTGACTGCAATGAGGATGGCCATGATTGACCACATCAACAACATACTTGAGAAGACGTCGCTACGGGACTGCACGCACGAGGAGACCACGAGCATGTTCATTGTTCAGTGAATCCGTCCAGGCCATGCATGCAGTTGTGAATGTTTGCGTCAGGCACACGCACGAATGGCATGGCCCACAGCAAACAAAGACAGCCGCGCTCTTGTTCAGTCTGCTCGTCATGCAATTCCACGACGAGCATACGTGTATTTGTACCCCAGATATACGCGTGCAAATAGAAGAAAAGAAAGAAAATCCGACAGAAAATCCGACAGAAAAACACGTTTTTTATATAATATATTTGATTCCGTCGGTGTATATTACATGATATGCTCCCACGATGTAAAACGCGCCTCATTGACGCGCATAGCCGCATACACTCCTCTTCCTCGTCCTCTCCCTCCCTTCCTTGCCCTCGTCGTCGTCGTCGTCTCCCGCCGCGTCCCCGACGCCTATGACCTGCTAGTCATTTTCCCGTATACATTTAGCTCTAATAATGCTTCATACTCCCTTAAATCACTCTCATCATCCCTCTCCCGTCCACAACTCTCATCCGCACGCGCCAGCACACCACACTCAGCACCAGCACGTTCAAGCACATACTCCTGCTCAAGGACACGTTCAGCGCTGCAGTCCCGTTCATGGCTCACCTCCGCATGAGCTCAACTTTGCTGACTGGCTGCACATGTCTCCTGCTCAGGTATGCATACAACTTACTTTCTTAAGAGCCACTTCTCGGTTCCTTTTACTCACCCTTTTTTCGCCTTTTTTCTTTTTTCTTTTTCTGACTTTTTGTTGCAATCAGGTCGCCATGATGTCTCCCGTCGGTGCGCCTTACACTCCGCCTAGCACCCACCACCACCACCATCTGTTCGTACCGACGCCCAGCCCGCTTCAGTACTCCGCTGTCACCGCTGCAAACCCGAATGCGAGGAACGACTTCTTGGCGACAACTTCGCCTTTGTCCTATTCCTCCCCGCCCTTTCAGTACCCTCATCTCAACCCTTACGATCCCACAGCAGCAATGGCAGGAAATCAGCATTTTCAGCAAATGCACACCCACCAACAGGTGCCGACTATCTCCGTGTCCATGGACGACATGCGCCATCAGCTGCACGAGGACCCGCTTGTACCGGCTGCGCATACAGCGAACGGGTCGGGTCCTAGTCCCTCGCCTTTGAACACAGAGTATTTTCCATATGCGAGCGGACCTGTGCGGGCCATGTCTTCTTCGTCGACGTCTCCAGTCTCGCATGCAGGCTCGCCGTACCCGTTCGATCAAGCCTACGCGCGTGCGTCGGGCGGGGAGGGCGAATCGACGCCTGTCACGACGCTTTCAGCCGCCGACGAGTCTCAACAGACACGAGCTGTCTCGTCTCAGGACACCGTCACCGCCCAGCAGCATCTCATCGACAAACTCCGCGGCGCTTCTCCCGTAACAGACACCGGGAGCAAACCCGCCTCGCCTCAGCGCGCACAGCGAAAGCCTCCCGTCGAGAGCGCCGAGTCGCCCTTCCGCATTGCAGCTCCGCAACCTCGACCTGGGTCAGGGCTCGGACCTTCGTTCTCCCCTCTGCCGGCATCCTCGAGGCCTGCGTCTGCACTCGGCGCCTTGTCGGAGCTTGCTGAGCTTGCCTCGCGTCAGCCTACGCCCTCGCAGCCTCTCGTGAACTCATCTCTAGTCTCCCCTGCACCGCACTCCCATCCATCTTCTCGGGCTGTGTCTCGCCCCACTTCAGCTCTGAGTACTCGTAGCACCGTGTCACACGCAAAGCTGCCCAAAGTCCGCCGCAAACAACCTCCTCCGCATCGATTCACCCCGTCCCTTTTGCAAGTTAACCTCCCGTATCAGACATCTTCATCTGGTGATGGTAGTCCCAATAAACCATCGACCCCAAGTCTCGCTGATGCACTCGCGCGCGGACCGTTGGAGTTTGAAGACGACGGCCCTCGGTACCGCACGCGCAGCAAACTCCGCATTCTCAAAGCGGAGATGCAAGAACGCGAGCGTGAGGCGGACTTGTTGCTCATTCGGCGTGGTTTGCGTGGTGAATTAGGAACTGGAGGTGCAGATGGGGGAGGTGACAAAACGGGCCTGGATATCCTCGCGAGCGTCAGCGTTACTCGGCGTATCGAGTTGGAGCCTCTCCAGAAGAAGCGTTCAGAGTCTCCTGCGTCTGTGTACACCCATTCTCAGAAGGCAGCAGCACGTCCTAAAACCAAACGCAACTTGAAACGTGCGTTTAAGGACCTCGAAGATGCAGACTGCGAGTCTGTCACTACAGGGAGCGAGTGCGGTGGAAGTCGCACACCGTCGAAGAGGCAGAGGGTTCCTACAGAGAAGGCTGTAGCAGCTAGTACTTCTCACGTGAGCGTGAAGAAGGAACCCCTCGAGACGAGGTCGCTTCGGAACCGTTCGCACGCGAAGCAGCAGGCTGGATCTCCTGTGCGTCCTTCGCCTGTGCGCACGTCGAGTCAGAAGAGCAACAACGGCAAGAAAGCCGTCGGATCGGTCAAGAGCGCAAAGACGACTCCCACACCTGTAGTCTCTACAAGGTCGTCAGCTGTAAAGAGAGGCGCGGCAGTGAAGACCTCGATTAAGAAGGACGACGATGCCGAGATGGCGCTGTCGGACAACGGCGAGTCGGAATTGTCTTCACTATCGAGCATGTCGGAAACGGAAGAAGACGGCAAGTCGAGCGCGGACGGCGATACGGATTACTCGCCCAAGAAGAAATCCGGCGCTCGTTCGTCCAAGCCTTCCAACAGCGGTAAACAGTCTTCCACGACGCATGCACGAACGCAACCCCAAGCAGAGACGCAGACGAAACCGAAAGCCAGTTCAACGCCGATCGACACCGCGCGCGGCGCAGCCGCTATACCCTTCCCCGTGCGTCACTTCCCGCCTGACGTGCCCATCCACGCAGGCTTCCCGCTTTTGTACCGCAAGTTCCCCGTATGTGGGTATACGGACCCGACTTTCAACGAGGTGCTACCTGGTGAGATGGCGATGTCAGTCCCGGGATTGGAGGTATTGTCGTTCGGCGCTGCTGGTGGTGCGAATGGGATGTCGAGCCCGTTGTCGTCCCTTACGAGCTCTCCCAGCTCTCACGCGAACGCGAACCCAGGTGCTTCTGAGCCTTCAGGGGACGCCGCACTGTCTTTACCCCCGCCTCCGTCCTCGGGCCACTTCAACCTGCCACGCAGCGCGGAAGACCTGTACACCCCGCGCTTCGTCCGGGGCGTGGGCCGCGACAAGATGGGGCTGTGCCCGATATGCTACGAGAGTCCTGAGAGGGGTGGAGCGGGAAGAGCGGAGTGGTTGAGTATGAAGTTCTCTGCGTTCAAGTGAGTATTCTGTTCGCTTGGTTTGATTTGGTTTGTTGGTTTCGGTTTTGGTTCTCGCACCGGTTTCGGTGTCGTACCTCCTTTCGTCCTTCTCCCCATTCACGAACATTTACTGATATGCTCGATATTAGCTACCACATGCAATACGCACACGGCATCTCGCCCATCACCGCGCAGCCCTTTTCGCCGCCCGTCGCCTTCCGCGTCGTCAAGCGCTCGCCGAACCACAAGAACGAGAAGCACGAAATGTTGGAGGGAAAGTGTCATCGCTGCCTGGAGTGGGCACCCGTGGAGGGTGTGAAGTGTGTTGAGGCGAAGGTGAGATTCTCTTTTGTGTTCATCGATTTCTTGTTTCGTTTTGTTTCTGTGTTGTCTGTGTTCAGTGGGTTGAGAATGTTCGGATTGCTGCTGGAAGTGTCGGATGGACGATGGCACTTTTGAATGCAGTCACAGGGGAGAAAAAAATTGCAGAGGATTGCATCACGTCCATTCCATACGCGTGCAATTTTATACGATGAGATGGAGAGATGGAGATAGATAATCCATCCATCCATCGGATGAGGATCGACATTCTCAATTCTCGGCCGGCTCTGAAGGTCCGGAGAGGGTTGAGCGGGTTATCGTTCTATATCATGCAACGATCATATGGCACATGGAGCAAATCCTCCGAAGGCGCTGCTCCGGGAAGCTCAAATCGATGAAATGTTTCTGCTCGACTGATTTCTATTCCGATAATTATTTTTACCTTCTTGGCTCGGAGAGAAAAATATCGATCGATTGCTAATCAAAATTTCTCCCTTTTTTTGCATGGTCCAATCATACGGCGTTTACCACTCATCACCTCTACCAGCTCAAAGAGATCTACTGGTGGAAACATGCGGCACAATGCCACAAAGGGTCGACCATCCAAGGCGAGTCGGACGTGCACCTCGACGACGCCATCGCCGTCCGCGCGAAAAGGATCTTCGATATCGTCCATGCGCGCCAACACCCTTCTGTTCCTCCGCCTTCGGCGCTGCAGAAGTTATACGTTGGACCTGGAGGAAAGGGCGCGGCTGCCCGTGTGCCTCCTGGTGCCGAGCCAACGGGTTCACCTGAGAGTGTATCATTCGTTGCGAGGAGGGAGATGTTCTGTGCGCTGCCGGGCCCGTACGTGGTCCCGCCCCAGGCATAGGGTTGCCATCTATGCCCGATTCCTGGCGCTACGCACAAGTTTCAGATAGACGCTTTTTTTTATTCGCCTCGACTGCGATGATCCCTCCTCTTCCGTCATGCCAAAGGGCTTATACACTCTCTCATCTCCGCGCTTCGTCTCTATGCTCGCCATCGCCATCGGTATCGATTTCGGATCTTAGGCTCACCAAACCGGTATCGTTTCAGCTCTGCACTTCCGCGCGTATGCCTCCTTTGTCTGCATCTCTATTATCTATCTATCCATGCTTCACTCTATCCTATGAACTTTCTTATTTGCGCCGACCCAATTCACATACCTGCATACCATCATCATTGTTACTCGTTACCCCCATCAAAGACTCTCTTGATACCGACACACTCGCAATTTAGTATTATAATTGGGTCCATTTGGCGCATCTTTTTTTGTTCTGTTTCCCGGTTTAGTTTCTCGTTTTGTGGTTCATGGTATTGTTCTTTCTCTCTCGATTTCGCGATCTCGAGTTATATTCACGTACATACGTATCATCATCGATGTTAGTTTGAAAGTTTCCACCGTACATCTTATTTTCATCTTTTCTCCTCTTCACTCTTACTTTTTACTCGGTCCTCGATCCTCGATTTATTCAGCCACCATAGATTTCCTGGTGTATATATTCGCGCCGATACCTGCGGTTCGGTGCTCTGGTCTTTCCTCGTCCTTTTTTTTTCTCTTTTCTCGGGTTGGAACTCTGCGCTTCTGCACTCTGCACTCCCCCCCCCTCCCCCCTAATCACCCATCTCCCATCGCTGCAATCGTATTCGCGTATATCACTGCATCCCCTATATCCATCATCACTTTCACCTCTATTCCTCACACACTTCCAATACCATCCGCATCCGCATCCACCTCATTCACATCCCCTAATACCCCGCCGTTCACTGCCGCGCAATTTAGACACTTCATTTCTCATTTCTCATTGCTCAATTCTCGCATGTGTATATATTCCTTTATGTGCATCCCGGATCGCAATATCTCTCCTCTTTCTCCTCTTTTCTTTTCTTCACTCGGTTATCGATTATCGGCTTTACCTCTTCCCACGACTTATAATCCCCCGTTCTAGCTTAGCGCAGCGGTTTGCCTACCTCTCCCTGCCCTATTCTACGATCAAGCAGGCCTGAGGTACTGGCCGTACCGTGCTTTCACGTCTACTTCCATATACTCTATAGACACTGTTCCCTGTGCATATTCTCACTTTATCTATTCCATCTATCTTCTGCTCTACCAGCGTATACGTACATCTAGTCCCGTTATAATGTCTTCCATACCAGTATCCTCGCTTTGTCTCGTATATCTTTCCCGCACCCTTTATTCCACCTTAGTTGTCAGTCGTTGATCGTTTATGCATGCTTTATCGTTCTCGGTCGCTGTGCTTTTCTTCTATTTCTTTACGGTTTCACGCGCGCACGGTACATATTCGTCGGTCAGTCAGTCAGTCAGTCAGTATAGTTGACTCGTTGGGCATGTTTTTCTTTGTGTCTGTTTGATGGTAATAGGTAATGATGATGTTTACTCGATACTCGTGTTTTGATATTTGAGTGCGCGAAAGGATTCTTGGTATGTACATCCCCCTCAGGAGGTGTAAAATAGAGATGTTCTATAGACGACACGTCGATGGCAGATACTGTTAATGTCGGGTGCGAAGATTATTGTAATAGACTTGATGTATTCAACCAGCGCTTGGATGTTACTAGGATTAACTAGGCCTAGTGTCTAGAATACAAGCAACCAAGGCCTAATTGTCCTTATTACATCCTACACTGAAGGACAACTTATAATTAGGACAACAGGCCCACTTATTTCTTATTGTCAATATTAATGAACAGAGTGCTCATTTTGAGCATACTCATGCAATCGATCCCAAATCTGCTGTTGCTTCAACGCGTCCTTGTCTTATACATTACCGTTTCATGTAAAGTACCAAGTCTATTACAGTACAATGACTATGTAGTACTCCGAGTTCCATCAGTAAGTAAATAAATAACACAGGAATGCATATACTGTAATCGTACAAAGAGAATACTGCTACAATAGCTAATTCGTGTAAAGGATGAACCTGAGCCTTCCGGGGAACGTGCAAATCTCCCCAATACGAGCTGATAACTAGAGAACAACTTTTGCAGAGATCGCCCACAGCGTGCCACTGCCATTGGCAGTATATTAAAAAGAAAAAAAAATTGCGATGTTGTGTTGTAAGAAGGACCAAATTATCGGTACCACGATAAAATAAAATCAACCGAAAGCAGCATCATCATCAGTGCCAAGAAATCGCTTTTCTCCCATGTTTGACTGGATATGAAAAGATATCGATAATCGCAATGCATATATCTACAAAAGAGCAACTATTGACACTACAACGCAATAGTGCAATCCTTCAACCGACATGCCAAAACAGAGACAAAGAAATCACAAAGGAGACGAACACGGGCATGCTTCACGCATGCCCCCAGTAAATAGAGGCGGTTCATCCACAGAGAAACGATGGCAGTGTCAAGGGAAACATGTGCTTCGTCCTTCTGGCTCCTTTCAAACTAAACTCTTCACTGCAACTGCAGCGCCTCTTATCCCGCTTAGACCGAGCTGTAATCAGATCGATTGTTTACGTAATCACAAGGACTTTTTTTTGATGGTGGCCTGGTGAGCCTTTGGGCCTTTGCGGCACAAGCATACAGACAAACAAAGGCCAATAAAGAACTTGGAATGCAGACTCACTGATCGCATTCTACCTCCCTCCCGTCATCTACCCCGCTTCTCGCGATAGTGAATCCGTCCATACCTAATCCCTAACTCAATACCATATCCATTTACGAGCCCTATAATAATGGTACGTGTTCTTCAATCCCTTTGCAGACTGTTGTTGTTGGTAAATATCCAAATTTTGAGCAGTTCGCGGCTGCAACTCTCTTCTGCGTCTTGGCGATTTTCGTCATATTCCAGAAAATATTCGGAATAATCCTGCACTTCGAAGACGCCTCGACTGTTCGCGGGGAATCGTCAAAGGAGCCTTCCGCATCGTTCGATTGGACAACGGACGAGGAAGCAAGAGTATTTGTTGCAAAGGAACGTTCCTCAAAGGTACGCGAGGACCGTGCCTTTCACGTTCTGACCCTGCTTAACGCGCCTTTGTAGGAATCAAGAGCGACAAGGCCTCCCGTTGTCTCTGAGCGAAGGGGTCGAGGCGTACAGTTGCGCCGTGAGGACATTGACGACTGGAGACGGTCCTCGTCTTTCAAGCCACGGAAACTTGAAGATCCTCTTTCATATAACTTTGTTCCGTCGACTTGCCTTTGGACACAGACACCGCATACCCCCACCACTACCACCAACGGGGACGATCCGAGGTTACCGAATCCGTTCTTAAACCACGCCGCTCATGTCGAACCCGAGAGCGTTCCGGAGGACAATACGTCCCGACTTTCGAACGAGCGTTTCATGAATTCGAGGAAAGCACATCAGTGGTTCCACGTAGTACGTCGGAACGTGCTCCAGTATAAACGAATGGACCTTTCCCTTCATCAGGGTGGCCTCCCGTACGAGTTTGCCTATATCCTTACCTTAGGATGGATACACTTGGAGGAGTGCAAGACTTGGGCCGACGGACGTCATACGATTGGCCAAGGTCTTGTCGATCTAGCTGAACAAAAGCAGAAAGGTGATGTGTGGAAACTCAGCGAATTCGACGTCACGATGACCGAAGATGAACTGGAGGAGTTCGTCGACAGTTGGATGAGGCTTAAACGTCGCCCTGAGGAGCTGAGGGGGTACAACAAGGCTGCGGATGATGAGGACCTTAAGAAATATGGCCTCTTAGGACCTGCGATTGCATCACTTGCTTCTCTCGAAGAAATAGATATGGCTTTGGCTGATCTCGCCGACCCAGAGCTTGGCCAGGAACTGGCCTTCGTCTCTGAGCGTCTGCGACCTATCTTCGAACTGCTTATTGAAGCCGTGAAGACGGGCGCAACATCGGAAAGCGAGCTCGAATCGGAGGCGGACGGATCGTCTGAGGAACCTGAAAGCACTGAGACTGCGGCCACGAAGCAGGACCAGGAAAAGCCTAAAGCCGAGACACAACGTGTCGATATACACTCTGAGCTGATGAGACGACTCGAAGAGGAGCGGAAACAAACCGGGAAACCCGCTGGAACAGCGATTTCGGCAAACAAGGCTGTCCAACCGGACAAACAAAGTGTCGACTACCGCCTTTCGATGGCACAACCGGCGAATTCAGCTGGGGTTCTACGTCAAAATGTAGCAAATACTAATAACGAGGGACCAGCACATGGTTCACCAACATCTCACGGCGGCGGTTCCGTGCAGATATCCGAGCCTAAGGGAGCAAACAGTACATCGAATGAAACCCATCGAGACAACACGTCCAGTATGGCTAGCACTACTCCGGGGCCTCATCCGAAGGATGCTATAGCGTATGGAACGCATCTTAAATCAGCAGAAACACAGCAGTCCAGTACTCAGCAGCAGGCACCAGTGCAGGTGTCGTCCCAGCAAACGGATCCAAAGAATACGGATCTCACCCACCCACGAGCTTCTTCGAATCGATGCGAACCGCGCTCGTTCGATCCTCAACGTAAAACGGACGCCATCCCCAGCATGGATAGTCAGACCACATCGAAAGCACCAGCGACAGCGGAACCACAGCAGACCAATACTCAGCAACAATCAACGGAACCTGCGCCATCTCAGCCCACGAATCTCGCGAAAAAAGCGGATTTCATGCATCAGCAAGGTCCTTTGGATCACAATGAAGCGATTGCGCCCAAACCCCAGCATGAAGCAAGTGAGGACGAACAAGATGAAATCGACGTGGAAGCCGAAATCCAGGAGAAAGAGGATGAGGAGGACGAGATCGAGGTGGAAGCTGAGATTGGCGGGGCTCCCGCAGAGGATGAACAAGACGAAATTGATGAGGAACCAGAAATTAAAAGGGCGGAGGAGGAAGATGATGATGACGAACTCGACGTGGAAGCTGAGATACTGAAGGCAATCGCAGAGGAAGAAAAGGACATGAAAGACGCTAAGGCAAGGGTCCTAGAGATACTGGCGTCCGACGGAGAAGATTCCGATATGGAGGACTGCACCACCCCCAATGTGCCGCATACATCGAGTGAAAATGCCGTACACAGCGACTCTACATTGTCTACGATGGCTCTCGACGAGACGATAGAATATGAGACAAGGGTGGAAGAGGACGTCGCAATGGAGTCATGCTGTCAGGAAGTCGATATGGAGCCGGAGGTCAAAGGACCTGAGGTTTCGATAGATGCGCAAGGTCAAGAGTCAACTCCATCTGCACGATTCACTCCGCAATCAACGATCCCACGGCAGGAGAAAGTTATTGAAGAAGCGGAAATGACAGAAGCGCCGTCAGTGCCCACGCCAGCGTTCACGTCTCCGAAGACCCTTTTCCCGTCACCAACGTCCAAGCTTCCGGGAACCAGTGCAAAGTCGGATTCAATTGAGATGAAAGGTGTGACGCCTACTGTTGCCTCGACGCCCGTGGTCCCTTCTTCGTCGGCCTCGACGCCGACTCTTCCAGCTGTCGTGGCTAAGTCACCATTTCGTACTTCGGCGACTCTTCCAGCATCTAAATCTCAACCAGACGTGGCTCTGCAAAAACAAACAGGAACAGCGCTCTCTCAATCTGGAATAACTGTGACAAAGCCTAACTTGACCCGAACGACTTTGAACACACTTGGATGCATTCCTAAGAACTCGACACCGGAGAGAATGCAAGGTGCGACACCTGCTCCCGTCACGGCGGAAAAACCTGCTCCTCGTCCAGCTGCCCCGCAAATCGTTGTTTCATCTCCGACTCCCGCATCTGCCGGTCCCTCTGTGAACCAGCCTGCACTTCCGTCTACGCCTGCCTTGAAGCCAGAAGTAAGGCAGACACTATTCGGACCGGTCTTTATCAAACCTAAATCTCCACAAACACAACCAACGCGTGCTGCTCAGCCTCCAGCAGAAATCTCTCAACCTCAGCCGGAATCAACGTTACCAGTGCAACCAATGCGCTACGTTGAGCCGAAAGAGACACATCCGACACCGTTCATGCCAAGTCGAGCTCAATCGGATGCTCTTCTTGCCCAGAAGGCCAACAGTACAGCGGCATCATCGAGCTCAAGTACGTCCATGCCACCACCGAATTTCATTCCGTCGAAGCCCAAGCCGGGTGCATTGATGCCTCCACCGGACTTCATTCCGTCGAAGTCCAAACCGAGCACATTGATGCCTCCGCCGGACTTCATTCCATCGAAGCCGAAGTCGAGCTCGCCAATGCAAACGCAGAACTTCGGTCAGACATCAGCCAAGGCAGGCTCAAGTTCTTCGATGCCGCCTCCAAATTTCATTCCATCAAAGTCAGCGCCGATGGGCTCGACGGAGAGGGAAAAGATGCTATCGTTGTTCTCTGATCGGCCGATTGCCACCCCTTCCACTGCTCCGAGACGTGCGCCGCCCATAAAGCTGCCGACGCGTGCCCCGGCAACGTCTATTGTTGTCGGACGCTCGGGCATGGCATCATTTTCACCTTCGAGTAACCTAATGAAGCAGGTTGCTGCAAACGCAAGGAAACAGCAGCAGATCAGAAATGGTGGTAAGAAGCGCGAGGAATTAGAAAACATCAATAAGAACGCTCAGTCGGAAGCTGTACCTTCCAAGGTCGACCCGCCGAAGACATCACCAGCTGTAGAACATCAGCCGAAAGCTGGCTCCTCCACGTCTAGACCTTCGGTGGTATCATCGCAGCCAGTGGCATCATCGTCATCGCCGTCATCGTCATCAACGCTTGACAAGGGTAAAGCGTCGGCAGCATCGTCGCCGCCATCGGTATCATCAACGCCAGACAAGGGCAAAGGAAAAGTGACTACTTGGGAGGACGAGGATGGTATATGGGAACACGATAGTGAGTCGGGCGAGACTTTACTGTGGTGATAGCGTCTTTTGTGCCCACGGTGAAGAGCATTTCGGCTGCCAACTCATTCCCTCAGTTTTCCTTCTCAATCTCTACTTTTCTCTCACTCGTTCGTCGTTGTCTAGTGTAAGTTATTCTGTAATCTGTTAGTCATTGGATTTGTTTCTTCGGATTGGATGCATTTGTACATACTTTATCACGCATTGTTTTTCAAGTTCTCGTGTTTTCCGTATTTCTTCGCCTTCACTGTACAGTTTGACGTAATCTTCGCTGCATTAGTATCACTTTTCAAAGACAGAAAATCCGTATTTTCTTCATAACTTGATCACTGATCAGCAGGAGGGTGAACAGAGTGAAGAGTCGTCGATCATCGTAATCAATTTTAATATACATGGGCACGTGATTCATCACTTCCAAAAAAACACAACAATGATGGCCTTATTGAAACGATTCATCACATCTTTCGCACTACATACAGTACAAGAGAGACGAATCACAGGAAGCTAGAAAGCTAGAATTATAAACTACGCAAAAAGGAGGTATTGAGACCAAAGAGACGAGCAGAATTAGTATGCCCTAGGTCATCCTCAATGGGAATGGATCACGACAGGGAAAATAGTATCACTCGCATCATCATGTAAAAAGGCATTTCAAGTCTACAATAACTGAGGGTACAGATACAACAGGACATATACCAGGAAAAATAGCCGGGAGCACTTAAGAGAAGAAAAGATCCTGTGTAATCGATACTCTCGCTGAACTCTTTATCACCTGGATCCAACGCAAAAGACTGTCTCTGTCGAAGAAGCTATTGCGCTGGATCGCGACATAACTCAGGCTCTGTCACGAGAGTATTAGCGACAGTATGCATCAAAGACGCTCCGAATCGCTCTTCTCAGGGACGAGTTGCACCCCGCTTTGCATGAATGGACGAGTAGCCGAGGTAGCGACGAGGTGGAACGCATCACTGAGATGCGGCAGGTGGGAATTCCTAGGATCGAGGAACTAATCTCGCTGCACCACCGAAAAGAGATCCTATTGCTTCTACAGCACATGGCTTGCATCCAAGCCCAGCTTTGGGAGCAGACTTACAGTGTTGACCATGAGTCCACCTTGTGACGCGCCATTTGCTAGACATACAGTCTATGGTTGTTGTGATTAACCATATTTCTCCAAAGCCTATCGACGTAATCGCGCCGATCTTCCTGTTTTCTGGTGATACCGCCTGCTAGTACTAAAGAGCAACGTGCAAACACGCTCTCGCGGATACATAGCGAGAAGGTTTTTGCTCGGTCTCGACAAGCCTTCTTACGAAGGACCACCTTCGACTTTGGGAGAATAGACAGAATAAGTATACCTCTCTTGCATCCTGTATCTCCCCTCCGTAGAGACACATAATCACAATGCTTGGGAAAACAACTTCCAACCTGCACGTCACATGTACCGCAATTACCATGAATACGTCGAACCGATAAGCTGAACCGAGGTAGCGCTCTACATAATGAACTTGATCAAAGACGACAGCGCATAAAAAACGACTGGTGATCGATAATCGAACAGGAAAAATCTCCACCGTAGGCAACAATACAACATCCAGCCAATCTGCTCATCGGCCATATATCAGGCGCAACCCAAGTCAACGCGGGCATAATCAGGCCCCAGTATCCCGGTCATCTGAGAATCCACTGCAAGTTTCTCTTGCAGGTATCTCCCTCGAAACCGCTACCATCTTGGACATTTAGATATGAGCTGAGACAAAGACACGAAAACAATAGCGCGTGATTGATTGTGGAAATAGGCCTGGAGGGCTCGCCAAAGGCGACGACTACTTCCTTCATGTTAGCGAGACGCCGAATGGCGTCGCATAATCTGCGTTTTGATCGACACCGACATTACAAATGTCTGTCTGTGTATGAGCCTTCATAACCGAGAGGGAGAAGAAAAGAGAGAGAACAGCATGGAGGTCTAGTGTAAGATGCAAACGGTCGACTGATTAGTGAGTGAGCATATCGATTTGCCATGTCGATCAATCGCTCATCACCTGAGTATAAACCTTCCTATCATGGAGCGATCTTTCATTACATAATCAAAAGGAATTCTATTCTTCTCAATCTTCTACGTTTCAAGCCACCAAGGCCTTGCCATTCAGCTACCAAGGGTCCTCTTTGTTTCCAGCAAGCCAAAAGGGCCGTGGCTTCAATCGCTGTCTTACCTTCTCTCCATTACCATCTCGTAGTTGCATACCTTCTATTCTTCAATACTTTCTTCTCAAATCCTTTAAGAACTTCCAATAATGACCTGGTTAATGGTGCGTATATGCCGTTACGCGTAATCCTATTGCGGAGCTGTCGAACTCATCATTGTCCTGCTTAGACCGTGATAACGCCCATGCTATGCATCATATTACTATTTCTCTTCGAAGGAATAGTCGACCTTCTTCAGACGCACCGGTACTCCGTTTTGTCTGAGCCACCTAATGGTGCATCAACGCTAGAGCCTTCCTCAGCAACATACCCAACGTCAATAGAAGCCGAAGGCAATCAGGATGATGCTGGACCAAAGCGAAAGAAGAAAAGCTCAAAAGTACGTCCCTTACTCATACTATCTAATATTTTCTAATATCGCGTCAAAGAAACGGAAAGCGGCTAAGTCGCAAGCAACAGAGGATGTCCGTGGCTTATCCAAAGACGAAATCAATAGATGGCGTTCCTCTACGTCACGAACAACGCATAGGCGCAGAGAATCTAGTCACGATGACTACGACTGCACTCCTACCAACAGATTCTCTGCGAGATTCGATGACGAGATCTGCACACCTCCACGACGAATGGCTCCATCCGGAACAACTCCCCAAGAACGCGTCGAACCCATTGGCGACTCGCACACCCAATCACCTCCCGAACCTAAGCAGCATATCATGAACTCGAGGAAGGCGCACCAATGGTTCTATACAGTGTACCGCAACGTCATAGAGCACGAGAGGAAAGATCTCTTTCTTCATCAAGGCGGTTTACCTCACGAATTCGCCTACATCCTCGCGCAAGGGTGGATCGACTTGTCAGAGTGCGTCAAGTGGAAAGACGGACGTCATACGATCGGACAAGGAATAGTCGACTTGGCTGCTCAAAGTCGTCGGGGAGAAGAGTGGATGCAATCACCCTTTGACATGCCCATGGGCGAAGCGGAACTAAAAACGTTCACAACGAGCTGGATGAACATAGAACGAAACCCTGAAGAGAGACTTCCGTACGCCTGGTCGCTGGATCGAGAGGACCGCGTGAAATATGGGCCGTTTGGACCTGCACTCGCACATTTTGCACGTCCCGAGAGGCTTGAGAGAATCGTGGACGGTCTGATCAACCGAAAGGATGATGTTGACATGTCTTGCTTTCCCGGCCACATAAAATCCATTTTTGATCTACTAGCCATAAGTGACGAGAGCTCCGACGACCTAGATTTTGAAACTGATTCCCAAGGGACCATGGAATCGCAGGATCTAGCCGAAGCTAGGAATGGCCCTCAGGAAGTTTCTGTCGATTCTCCTTCTCCTCCTTCACAGGATATTGAGGAAGAGAAAGCGAGAGCTGAAATTCGCCGTCTGGAGGACGAAAAGAAGAA
The DNA here is from genome assembly GCA_009806525.1 of Sanghuangporus sanghuang. NCBI lineage: Eukaryota > Fungi > Basidiomycota > Agaricomycetes > Hymenochaetales > Hymenochaetaceae > Sanghuangporus > Sanghuangporus sanghuang. The sequence continues at coordinate 2,341,750 of VVIT01000002.1, read as the reverse complement.
ACTGGCCGAACAGCTTGAAGAGGCGCTTGCGCAGGACGATAAACCCGGCGATATCGCCACTGAGACGAACGGAGTCTTTCACGGTCCTGCTCCGAACGATGCATCGAGAATGGTGGCCAATCCAGACGCTTTTCGAAATGGCCATGAGGTAACTCTGACGGAGCAGCTTGGACCGGATGCCGCGACCACGCCAGTAGAGCCAGAGGCGATTGAAATGGCAGATGAGACTTGCACTCAGGGAGAAACACCACTCATGACCCTAAACCCTGAGTATCAGCAGTCCGTAGTCCCACTATTCATTCCCGAGCCCAGTCCTGGACAGCAATACATGTTTGCGAGAGAAACACTACCCGCGTCACTAAAAGTTGACGATCAGCAGTTCGCAGCCCAACCACCCGCTCCCGAGCTTGGTCCCGGAGAACAAGACCTGTTTGCCGGTATGAGCGAGTTGGATGCTTTAGAAAAAGCAGTGAAAATGCTTCTTGCTGGAACAGCTACGAACGCTGAGGGTACTGGGAATTTAGACAACAGGGCTAGTTCGGAAGGCTCGGTTCAAGGACAGGCGCAATCCGGTCAAAACTCGGGTACGTCGCATATTATACAAGGCGGGTTTGCGAATTCTTCCAGCAATCAAATCAACGACATGGATGAATTCGCTCGATCTCTGGAAGCCGAGCTGGATCACGAACCTGAACAAGGGGATGGCGACTGTAACATGGACGGTCCCATCCCGGTCGCGCAACAGTCTGGACCGACAGCTCAGGATATGGACATCCAGTGTACTGACGCCTCCCAGTTCACGTTCCAATCTGCTCCGCTGGGATACATGGGAATGGATGGCGTTGAAATGGCGGCCCCTCCCATGCCCGAATACGATATGCTTCCTGAGGTGGAAGAGCCTATGGTCCATATGGACTGCGAATATGCGCCGTTACATTGGTCGCCCCCTACTCAGACTGCGTTTTCATGCGCGCAACAATGGGGCTATTCTGGCCTTCAGCCTTTCGTTGCCGTGTCAGAAGCGACACCGATCAAAGAGGAGGAAATGGTAGATGCAGCACCAATGCCAGAGACAGCACCCGTGCGTTCAACGGCATTACCATTGATCCAGAGGTTGCTTCGCCAGAAGTCTGAAGGCATGCAAGGCATAATATCCGTCGGTGCCCCTTCCGACGCTCCTTTACCTCCACAACCGGACGTATCGCGATCTAACATACAATTAGGAATACCACAGATCGTGATATCTCCACCGGCTCCCGTGTTTGACTGTCACGATACGACGGGCTCTGCTACACAGCGTCCGACAGCAGTCCCTTCTGTCATGGACATAGTCGGGGGATCGATTTACAAAGGGGACCACCAAATCCCGAATGACCCGGAAAAATCTTCTGAAAGTCCATACCGAGTTTCACATTCTTTCGTAGCTCCTTCGGAGAAATCCTCCGTCATCCTGGCTGATAATTCGGCAACGGCAAACGATCTGCCAGATTATGCCTCCGATGACGATAAGGAGAATGCTGCACCATCCGGTTCATCCAAAGCTGGCCTATCGGCATCGGTAAACCATTCGCCGCCACTTATCACTGGCTCATCCGCGTTTCCATCTAGCAAGACTTTGATAGAGTCCACTTCACCATCCCTGGCTCCTGTGCAGAAGTCGGCAGATTCACAATCGGTGCTCGATCTGCTCAGGGAGGTAGAGGTCCAAGCCAACACGATGTCCATGTAGCTCATCTAATTCATCGGATTTCTTTTCCCGCGTTTTTGTTTAGTATTCTCTGGGTGGATGTGGCACTTAACTTATTTTACTTACTTTTGTCTCCCTGTTTTCCATCGCACCGAATCGTATCGCATTGCTTTAGTTTCGCTTTCCGTTGCTCTCACTGTTGTATTATCGCTGCCTGTACATCTCACTTTGCGACAATCGTAGTTTCGCACTTGCCTCATAAAATCGGATGGAAGATGCAAGAATGGAGGAAAGTTACGAGGTAGATCAATGATGAAATCAAGATTTAAATATTGTTGAATGGAAGGTTATAGAGCACATGATCGTGAAATGTTACTGCCCGATTCAGCCGACCTGACATGACACGCAACGCGTTCTTAACTCGATGGTCGGTACATAACTGTACTACAATTGAAGCCCCAAAATGCTTCCCTTACCTTTGCTGGGTCTGCTGGCCTCTTTCTTACTGCCTATAGCAGTCGAAGGTTCGGCTTTGACAACCGCCATCGCACCGAATGAACGACTATGTTTCTACGCCGACGTGGACAAGACAGGGGAGAAGATAGGCGTGCGTCCATTCTGTTCTCGACCATATCTTAACTGACATAGCACTTCAGTTCTACTTTGCCGTCCAATCAGGAGGATCTTTTGAAATTGACTACGAAGTGAAGGATCCGAATGACAAAGACATTCTTGACGGCAACAACGAACGACAAGGAGATTTCGTTCTCACCGCCAACACTCCCGGCGAATACTCGTTTTGCTTCACCAATGACATGGGCACACTCGCCGAGAAGTTTATCGACTTCGATATCATGGTTGAAAGCGAACCAAGACGCGAACCTTCGACGAAACCCGGTCAACTGCAGGATCATTCTAGTGCGCTCGAGGAGAGCATCTTTAGGCTGAACGGACAGCTACTGAGTATTAAGAGGACGCAGAAATTGTGTGTCAATTGTCCCCTTGTCGTTTCTGCTGTGTTATCTGACCAGTTCGCTTAGCTTCCATACGCGCGAAAATCGAGGTTTCTCAGTCGTGAAATCCACTCAAAAGTAATTCAAATCCGACTTTTCCTGGGAGCTGTCAATTAACACTTCATCCAGCAAAATATTCTGGTTCGCAGTCCTAGAAGTGTTAGGCGTCGTAGGCATGGCAATGTGTGTTCTTCTTTCATATGCCAGACTATCACATCCATCACTGACTCAAACTCCTAATCCTCAGAGCACAAGTATACATCCTGCAGACATTCTTCACGAAGACAGGGAGGAGATACAAAGTATAGCAACAACGGTATTACGCTTTCTTTCTTTCGCTTAGGAGTTCTGCATTTTGCTCTTCACGCCGGACTACGTATTTCCTCATGTCCTAATTTATGGTCTTTTGTCTCAACTATCTCCGACGGAATGAGTGACCATACTAATGCACTAAAAGTCAGCACACGATGGCCTTGGAGGGAAAGCAAGTCATTATCGCACGTTAGTTTTATGAGAAACCACTCGGATATCAATTGCATTCAGCAAACAGGGGACAAGCTTTACAGGTACAGATACAACATTGCAGATCAGAAATGATAGAGAGAAAGCTACGAAAACAAAAGAAATAAATGAAGAATAAATATCCACACCGAAAACGGAGATGCTCAAAGAAATCGTACAACGAGGCGCAAACAAAGAATCGAAACAGCTGTTAGGACAACCGAAAAGCCGAAAGCCAGAAAAGACAGATAAAAGAAGATGAAGGCGGAGCCACCCGAACCACACCTGCTTATAATCAATGCTAAGGTGTAGCCTGGGATTCATTCTTTATTTTACGAGTCTTTACACGATTCCGTTCGAATCTAAGATCTTTTTTCGATGGTCGTTTGGGTTTGGGAGGTGGCGGAATCACATCTTGTGCCTGGCCATTTACCTGAGGGTCAGTCGGAGGTGAGTCATCTTGCGGAATAGGAGATAACTGCGGCGCAGGGGCATTGCGAGCCCGAGTCGGTAGTGCCTTAACAGGGCGCGCTGCCGCCGTAGGTGCGTGTGAAACAGCCGGCACTGTTCGTTGGAAGTTTGAGCTTGCTTGCGGGGTAACCTGAGCCTGCCGTTGCACAGGTATCGATGGCTGCCCTTGCATCGACATTTGCCAATCTGGCGCAGTATCTAGTTTGAGACGTTTGCCAGTCTCAAAAGAAACGACACCCGGATTCCCACCGGAAGGGGGCCACGACAGTGGCACGGATGATTGAGGAGCCTGAGGTAGGACTGGTCCGGTGAAATCGACAGACATGTCGTTATCATCCTTAGCCACTTCCTGAGGAGCGGAAAAGTTGCTGAAGGAAGAGTCCGCTCCGTTTGTAACGATATCATCCATACTCACATCCGCCAGTTTGCATGCGTCATTTTCTTTCGACGTAAAAAGGCTTTCTGAGCTCATCTGAGCTGGCCACCGCTGGCTAGTTTGTTCATCGACAGGATGTTCAAAGCTCTCCAACGCATTGGCTGCAGGGAATGCTTCTCCGTGCGAAGTTACAGGCAGATTGGGGGTATCGGTAGGGTGAGGCTCCGGAGTCGACTGGGAAGGCTTCGGCACAGGCTCGGGCTCAGGTTCAAGTCTAGGTTCTTTCCACTTTCCCTTCTCCTCCCAGGTGTACCGACGCTTCGACTTGCTTTCGTCGGCATCCTCATCGTCGACATCTTCGACAGTAGTTCTGTACTTTCTTTTTGGTCCTTCTTCCTCTTCTGCAGGCATCGCAGTGCCTTCGCGTCTCTCCTCGTAATTGGTGCTCTGCTGAGATTCCTCCGGTTTCACTGAAGCTGTTGTAGACCGGAGAGTACGTTTTCTTCTGAACAACAGTCCGAAAAGAGGCTTCCAGTTTCCAGGAAGGTTCACCTTCTCGATGTCCAAGTCCGGCTTCAAAAGCTCCCGCAATACGAGCTCCTGCTTTTCCGGCGACGCATATCTCGCAACGTCTTTCCCAAACGGTCCTTCCAAGCGTCTACATCGGTTGTCCTCCCACCAGTCGTACCGCCTAGTCTGGTCGCGACCTACCTGCCAACCATCTTGAAAAGCATCTACTGTCTCCTTATCTGGTGGATTATAAAAGACATCGAGAACGTTTTTTCCGCTCGCAGAAACGTTAGGGGCGTTCATATTGTCAACCAATCCTTTCCCGAGTTGATAACGGGCATGCCTCCAGACCATTACCTCGCCGAGCTCGATCCAGCCGTGATAAACCATGTACAGCAATGCATGGGACGGACAATAGTGAGTGAGATCGTAATCATCCATGCATTTATCTTGTACCATTCGCCGTACCAGATAGAACCATTGCAGCGAGTTCTCAAGCCACGGCGGGAGCTCAGACTGTGTTTGGGGAGGATCGTTTTTGGGTGGCGGAGCTTCAGGTCCACGACCACTGTCAGGGGATTTAGAAGGATCAGATTTCCTAGGCGGCGAAGGCCCAGGTGAACTCTTAGGCTTTGCCTTGCGAGATCTTTTCTTCCTTGGCTTTTTGTCTCCATTTTTTGACGCTTCACCAGAGGATGATTGCGGATGCCCCTCTGCCGTGGCCTTCTATTGACGTTGTTTGTTAAAAGAAAGCGCGGTTTTGATCGTACTTTATACGCACCTTTCGGATTCGATCCTTCTGTTTGGGACTCAGCGGTCCAGACTTCTGATCCGCAGATCTAGCTCTGTGCGTTGACTTGCGGCCAGAACTCGAAGAACTCGACGAGATTGCAGTCTGGCGCTGCGGGGCTTGCTGAGCGACCGGCGCTGCCCCAGATTCAACAGGCTCTACTTGTTGAAGCTGAGGCTCGTGACAGGACTCATGAGTTGACGCGGGGGATTGAGTTTCGTTTTGGCTCTCAGCCACCTGAGGGAGCGTCGCAGGCGCTGGCGGCGCATGCTCGACCTGGGTGTTTGAAGCCACGGAGGATGGGGAGAGACTCCGGCGCACGGGAACTTCCTGATCATTCGACCTGGCACTAGGCGATCGGAACGATGCGTGCTGAGCCTCCAGGTCAGGATCCCGGCACGCTGCTCGATCGTGTCTTATCTTATACAAGAGCTTCTTGCACTTGACATTTATAGTTTTGAGGACCTTCAGCATCATTTTGTCCGCGTGTAGGCCTTTGAGGAAATATTTAGTATGACATACACGTGTTACGAGATTCAAAGAGGAAAGGACCAGATACCTTAGAGTACGGAGAGGATGCGGGAGATAGTCGGGCTGTACTTGGGAAGCTCGGTGGTGTAGGTAAGAAGTGAAGAACAGTTACGAGCCACGAAGGGCACAAAGGCTTTTATAAGGACAAAGAGACTGGTCGAGAGATCCAAGCCACTATCGATCCAAGCCACCAACCGCTCTTGACCTCTTACCACTATGTTCTCCACAACGCGCTTCCCCAGTAGACTTCCTCCATGGTTTTCATGATAACTGCGCACGATTCCGAGGGCTACGACAGCAGTTCTATAGTATGCAGTCGAGCACCACGCCGTGGACGTGGTAGACCTGACACGAGGCGCCACGAGGTTTTGGCCATGGCACATAAGGGTCAGGCCTCTCGATGCACAACAGCGCACAGCCTGCCATACTAATATCCGACGATGAAATGATCTTTCGATGCGTTGAGACAAGCTGGTGGATACGGTCCTCTCTCTGTGTACAGTCACGGTGGATGGGGTCAAGTTATAGTATTTCAGACGCGACTTGCTCATTACTCCATGTGATTATATTATATTTACTCGGAGACGACTCCCGCGCTGTCTTTTTGCAATTACATTACCTTCCGACCAGCCGTCTTTTGTTGGAACTCATTTATGTCCTCGAAGCAAGACAGAACCTCCAGCAGTTTCTGTCATTATTTGTCGTAATCTTTGAAACTGCAAACCAGTGGCCTTTCGATCGTACTAATAATACTATGGCTTAGTTGAACGTCAGGATCGTCCGAGCATCCTCAAGATAAGTTCCTGGTCCCGTCTTCTCGCCCTTGGAGCTGAAAAAGAAGTGTTCGATAGGTCAGACTCTGCTGAAATGTACGAAACAAGGAAATTCCGATGACAAACACCAATCGCGTAGACAGAACTCGATGACTTTTCACCTCTGATGTATGAAACTACTCCTATATAATGGTTGAAGGATTCGCCCTAGAGTCAAAATATGACTTAAAGAATCTGAGAAGACTATTTGACGATAGGTTCACGAATGTACAGATTTCAGCAACATGAAAGCGTGATGGACCGTAAAAAGCTCTACAAAATCTGGTGCGAACAAACACTAGAGAAGGTAAGAGTGCAACCCATGAACTATGGGGCAAAGCATTTGAGCCAACCGATCACTGGATTTCGACTGCAGGACCGACATACTTACAAGAAATTCTGAGTAGAGCAAAGAGCACAGTGGAGGAAGGGACGCTCGAATGCAACACACTGGACTCTAATTCGGCAGAGGCATATCAACTCGGTTCTGCGCTGTGCGCCTTGCGAGGACAGATTGTACCCTGCGGAATCCTTTGACCTGTTTACACACTTCCGACCATTTTGCCTTGCGACTCTCCATCTCTTTTACATCTTCTGCGTGATTCTCGTTTCCTTCCGGGGTGGATCCGAGCGGGAGACACTCCTCATCCAAGGCATCTGTGATCAATTTTGCGCTCGACGGGATCATATTGCTGAGGTACAGAGCCGTGTCATCGACAGATGATATTGGAGATGCACTGAGGGAAAGGACGTCTAGACTATCAAGCTTGTAGGTTTCCGCCGAGGATAAGAGCGCATCGACGGTCTCGTCGGGCCAAGTTGAAGCATCGATCTGCAGGTGCAGATAGGTCAAGCGACTATGGTTCGATCTGTCACGATAAAAATGCGCGAGTCGATGCAGGACCTTGAGTGTCAAAGCCGGATGTTCCGTTGTAGTCGGAATACAGATAAGTTTCAGTGCAGTGAGATTCGGCAGGGCACCGATAAGTTCCATGAAGTCGTCATCAGTCATGTCGCTAGAACGATAGTACGCGATATGAAGCCTTTTGAGTTGTCGAAAGCCTTTCAGCAGCTCCAGCATGGCCCTAGGAAGAGATGGAATTGACCTTAAGCTCCATTCGAAGAAGTTTGCAAAAGCGGGGCGATCCAATTTGTCTTGCCGGAGGCTAAGATGTTCAAGAGCTGGGCAAGTTGACTGCAAATTCTGGATAAACGTCTCCAGCGCAAGCTCGGTAAAGTCCACAATGGATACGGTTAATGCCGTCAGAGCATGCTTGTTTGCAATAGCATCGAGGAGCTGATCAATACTGCGTATTCTGCCACGAATAATCTCGAGTGATGTTAAGTTCGGAAATGGATTTTCAATGTTGATTGACCACACAAAATTCTTAAGACGTTTCTTTGAGGCCAATCCCAAGCTCAAACTCCTGAGTTTTGGCAAATTTGCGATCACCCCAATATCTGAGCTTGTCGTTTCATAATGCAACGAGAGTATGACAAGGTTGGGAAGTAAGAGCAAGGTATCCTTTAGCCTCGTCCGGAAAAGAAAAGTAGACATTGCTTGGGCGTGTACAGGTGGCATTTCGACGTGCAATGACGAAAGGTAAGGAGTGCGCGTAGGTAGCTCCGAAATGAAGCCTGCGATGCTCTCATCTTTGTCGACGTGAGGAGAAATAGCGAGATCTGATAAATTTGTTTGCAAAAATATCCTGCTAAATTTGATCCAATTGTCGGTCGAAGAACGATCTGCCTGCCATAAAACCTTCTTCAGCCTAGGGAAGAGCGCAACTCCAGGACGAGAAAACGATATCTCCCATATCAATAGGTCCGGAATGGAACGAATGGCTTCAAGAGTAGTCACTCGTTTGGAGTAATGAAGAAATCGGTCCCAGTGAGCGATGCTTAGGTTGCCTCTCGACTAGATACCGTACATCAGCAGTCCAGATAATTTGATCATGATCTATGCACATCTCACCCATTCTAGTTCCTCATCTTGCTTATGAGTCTTTGCAATGGAAGGGAATACATGTAGCAAGTCATCAAACGATGAGTGTGACCATAGTCCATTCAGAGCCAAATCGCTCCAGGATCGACATACGACTGCGCAGTTGATCATATCTTGTCTGTCAAGCACATCGAGGCAAACTATACGCTCAAGGATGTCATAAGTGCTCAGTGCCTGTGTTTCTGCGGCTAGCAATGTCGGGAAAGATTGCGGTGATGCCACTGGTTCCATGTTGGCGGTAAGCACGACTCGGAGGCGACTTGTATGTGACACTGACAGATCACTATACACATCATCATATAACAGTGGTGGGTTGATACCGTGACTATCACGTCTCCATGACAGTGTCACACTTCATTCTTGTTCAAGTTGATGCTGATAAAAAATTTGAGATTTTGAAATTTACTGTAGTACAAATCACATCTGGCCCTTGCGCAGTTTCGCACATGTCATCAAAATTTAATCAGTCCTCGAGCAATCTTTCGCGATATTCAGTGTCTCGAACTGCTTATAATCTGTTTACAATAAAGCTCTAGATATCCCGAGCCATTTTTGACTAGTGCGGGTATGAACTGTACATGGTGGAAGCACTCCCTTTCATTTCGAACAAAGCAAGAGGAAGAGGTCGAAGAGTTTATTGGCCATTACATATATCGTCATTATCTTGATTTGCACGGAGCGTTCATAACTACACAGTACAAAGACAAGAAAAAGAAAATACGTAAGTCCGCCTCAAAACGTCAGTCTTCGTGTTGTCCATTCATTAGTAAGATGTACCGCATCCTTTTGAAGTTCTGCGAGCGGAAACTATAATTTGTAATCTCTGAAGAATTCTGAGTTGTGTAGACACTCGAAACCAATTTCTCTCTCTCCTATTCATCTCCGCCACATCTGCAGAATAATTCTCATTATCCTCCTCAGAGGATCCTAAAGGAAGACTCCAGTTGTCCACATTGTCGATGTAAAACTCCGCACTCGGCGGGATGAACTGACTGAGATATAATGCGACGTCGTCTGCGGATGCTATCGGAGACGACGAGCTGATCGTCATAATTCGCAAACTCTTGATGTCAACGAAGTCCCTGGACAACAGAAAAGTACCAACGGCATGATTAGGCCAGGCTTGGGCCTCGACTTGAAGCTGAAGCTTCGAAATGTCTGGAAAGTTTGATCGACAACGATAAAACTCTGACAGCTGATGCAGAGCTCTGAGCGTCAGACCCGGTCGTTCCGTTGTAGCGGGTACACAGCGGAGACCTATCTCGGTCAAACTTGGAAGGGCTTCAGCGAACGTCATAAAATCGTCGTCAATCACTTCGCTGGGACGATAATATGTGACACAAAGGTGCTTCAGTCAGCGGAAGCTCCGTAGTTGCGCTAATGTATAGTTGGGAGCCTTGCCAGACCCAACTCCGAAAAATCGACGGACGTCGGTCGATCCAGGACGTCTTGAAAAACGACAAAGCGTTCGAGATCTGGACATCCGAAGCCAACGTCCCTGGTAAGCGTTTCCAGGACCCCTTCGGTGTAATCCACAACAGATACGCTCAGCTCGGTTAAGACTCCTCTCCCCGAGACGATGCGGATGAATTGGCTAAGATTATCGGCGAAGTAACCGAAATATCTCGAAGGTTGTCAAACTTGGAAATGGATCTTCATTATCCTTCAAAAGATCCATGTCTCTTCAATTAGAATCCAACCGTATTGTCAGACCAAGTAGATGCGGTATCGAAGCAATGTACGCCATTAATTGCGATTCGATCAATGGGTTTGACAATAATAGGCGAGTAAGGTGAGGAAGAAGGGAAACAACGTTTTGCAAACCCAGCTTCGCAACTTGACCATTCGATGATGACGCCTTCACTTGGATCGATAGGAGTGATACATTCGGAGAACGTACGGGTATCTCTTCAAGGAAGGCACTGGTGACTTCTACCTTTTCCACTCCTTGGGGAAGTGATATGTAAACTTCTGCCAATCCTTTATGCAGAAAGATTCGACTAAATTTTACCCAGCTGTCTTCAAAATAAGGATCCCCATGACTCCACGACAACTTTTGCAACTTGGGAAAGAGAGCGACGAGAGGACGAGAAAACGCCATTTCTGATAGGAAGGAAGCGGAAAGAGAATCAAGTCATGTTATAGAAAGATTAGCCTTGAGAGTCTTTATTCTAGTCGAGTAGTAAAGGAAACGAGCCCAATCAGAGGCTCGTAAAGTACCCGCTATTGACTGAATTGATTCTGTTAGAAAGAGACAAATAGCGATACACGCTTATTCCACCTACCCATTCAGTCTTTCGGTTGACCCTCTTTTTCATCAACGAAGGAAATATGACGAGCAAATTATGAAAGGACACGGATGACCATAATCTGTTTAAAGCCGCATCGCTCCAGGACCCGCAGACAACCGCACAGTTGAGAAAATCTTGATTGCAGAGCTCGGAACTGAGAAAGATCCGTTCCAACAGCTCATATGTCGCGCACACTGCCGTTGATACACGTAAGTCATTGCATGGTGGAATGTCCATGTTCACGGCGTCTACTATCTCCATACGAACCTTTACTGACTAGACTGTTACATAATGAGTGACGTGACGGACGCGACGTCACAGAGTAATTTGTCACTTTCGCCCTTTGACACGCGTCTGTGAGTTGACCTCCTTCTGCATCCTCCCTGCTCATCGAAATCTTCAGACATGCTCTTAAGCGACACCGAACAGAAACCGGACATCAAGCCGGATGTCAATGAGAAGATTATGCTGATTGTTCGGCATGAAGACAAAGGTGGGTGGCTGGCGGAATCTTGGTCGTCATGTTTGTATCTGATCTGACGGCGTTCCCGTAGAGATTAAGATCGCGCTGAAACCCAATCATGCAATGCAGAAACTTTTTGAGGCTGCCGGGGTGTGTAAACTCCAACTTATCGACAAAATCATCGAGGATTGACCACTCACCTGTTTACTTTCTTCGCAGAAAGCCTTCCAAATGGATTACAGTATGCATCCGCATTACAGCCCTGTCCGGTATGCTTACCCAGGGAAATAAACAGAGACGTTGAAGTTTTACTACAACGACAAACGATTGAGACCTGAAGACACGGTTGCCTCGGTGCGTGGCTCGATGATCAAATCCCCTCTTTCTTCCTCCTAATCGAGGTATGTCTTACCGCGTCTCGCAAATTTAGATGGAGATGGAGGATGGCGACGAGATTTCCGCATTCCTGGAGCAGGTGTGTCGCTTTTTATGCCATATGCAACCCATATCTAAGTTCTTTGTATGGCTTACAGCTGGGTGGCTCGTCCGCGCTGTGATGTTATGCCGATGCACGCTTCTTTCTTTCTTCCCAGACGCGGAGCTAGTCGGGACATTGAATTTGTATTATCACCTCACTCGGAGTCCCATTGCATTCGTTTATAGGTTCTTGTCAGTTTAACTGGCTAATATACTCGCGATTCAGTACGGCGAAGCTGCAACTCTCGTGTGTAGTGGCTTATCATTCAAGTTTGGCATAACAGCCGTCTGCAGTATCAGAACAGGCTTAAGAAAGCCTCCAGTTGCTGGCGTGTCTGCCTTGCATCTCAATGAGAGAATTGTTTAAAGAATGAAATTCGGGTGGCCATCATCGATTTCACAACGTTGCCTGGTCTCGATGTAGCTCAGACAAATGATAAACTCGATACTGATCTTATTATATGGCACATTGACAAATATCTTCCAACAGGCTACACAACTTTGTTTTTCCTCCACGCAAGCGAAGTATCTGACAGGCCCTTAATTCCACAAGTCTAGGCCCTGAGGCTTCTATGAAAGACAATGCGCAGCGCCGCAGCGCTGCTGATCGAGATGTGATTGCAAGCCAGTGCACAAAATCAAATACGCGGCGTGAAAGAGAGCAGGCATTCATCCACCTGGGGCGAAACACAGAGAAGAAGCAAACAGATATATCAGACACGCTCGGCGTGACTCATTTCTTCGAATCTCGCTACACTGGTTAAGCCGAGGCGGACTCTGTTGGAGCGCTGATCGGAGCGTCGCTGAAGTCGGATGGTGTTCCAGAAGGTGGAGGATCAGAGAACGAGCCAGTAGGAGCAGGGAAGTCGCTGAAACCACTGCCACTGGGGAAGAAGCTAGGGTCTGTTCCGTTTGCGCCGGGACCCGCCGGAGGCTGTCCGATTCCCTGTACTCCGCTCGGCTGAGGGAAGTCCGAGAAGTCAGAGCCAGAAGGCACAGCAGAGAAGCCAGAGCCAGATGGGTCGCCTCCAAATCCACCGGGCCCACCAAGGCCGGAGAATCCGGAACCTGAGGGCGCTGGGCAATCGAAGGAGAATCTGCCGGTTGGCGGCGTGAAGGTGAAAGATGCGTCGGTCGGGACATCAGACGAAAGGTCTGTGGGGACAGCCAGGGATGCGGAGTCGTCCTGACGCTTGGTGAATGCCCCGAGTCCATCTGTCGGTATGTTCGTCGGAATGTCTGTCGGAAGATCCGTTGGGACAGTGCCATTAGTGGGCGGTGCATCAGTCGCAACTCCTGTTGGAGCTGGACCAGTGGGCGAGCCACTGGGTGGCAAGCCAGTCTGATTGCCTAGACCTAGGTGTGGATCGGGTAGCGCGCTCAGTACAAAACCTTTCACTGATTACCCAGTCGATAAACTCACCCGCAGGTGGCGATCCACTAGGAGGAACGCCGGTCAAGCCAGTCGGGGTGCCACTTTGAGGAGCACCGTTGTCTGGGAACAAGGCACAGTACATCAACATAAGCATCTACGAAATCGAAAGAAAGACAGAACATACCTTGACGCTTAGCAAGTTTGTTGCCCGTAAGAGGGCGCGCTACAGCGGTGCTCGCAACGAAGAGCGCAACAAAGAGAGTAAACGAGCGAGTGAGCTGAACCATATTTTTTTGCTATTAGCGAAAGCGACTATGCACGAAAGTGTAAACGATTGATGGCAAAAGGTGGTTTTGAAAAACGCTGAAGACTTTAAATCACTGGACTAGAAGTTGTTTGAAGAGATACGAGTGTGTTGGGTTTGGTGAGGAAATAGATCACCATCTTGGCCTCATATTTATACTTGACCCCACAACTTGAAGCCGATGGAAAACTTCGGCTGCCACTGCTCATTTCCGTCTGACCCTCGTCGCGTGCTGCGCGGCTCCTCGTCTCAATACCAACTGCTCGCTTGAGTATTGCAGTGCTGGTGGCTGTGGCACTTGTCATTCTTGCACAAGAAAGAAGACAAATGTCGAGAAAAAAGGCTATGGTTGGGAGAACTTCCTCGAAACAAGGAAGCTAACAAGCACGGACGCCGCCGCAGCCCCGTCAACACTGTCTTATATTCGCAGAATAGTTTTGTTCTACGAGCTGTATGGAAAGAAACAAAGAACTAATTCCTAACAAACAAATCGCCTTCGTACGAACAACGCAGACCCGGGGTTCTCAACTCACGGTAAATCATCGCAGAGCTTCGGTTCCCGAAGCGCAGCAAATTCCAGCTGCGGAACAGGATTTACATGGAGACGAGTGGATCGGGGTGAGAACAAAAAAAAACAGGGAACTAAGCGGCCGAATTCGATGAGATGATCGACGGCGAATGTGGTTGCTAAAACTGTTGCTAATCCCTAATTTTAGATTACATTCTAATCAGATTAGATCATGGGTAAAAGATCGAGAACTATTCCACGATCTCGGACTCTGCGTGGACACAGATCTAGCTGCTAGACCCTCAAAGAAAGCCCGACTCTGAGCTGAGCTCGACATTTCCAAAACGTCGCACGTCATATTATGGGAATTCTAGATTTCCGTCCACAAGCCCCTGCGTGCATCCTCACTGGTTCAGGTTGTCGTTTATCTATTATACATATGTACACGTACAGAACGAATAAATAAGCTATTCCACAACAAACGGGCAGACAGAAAGCGATTTGGATTAGTAAGCCATATCGTAATTTTCAGTCGGAAGAACACTGGTTCGGATGTGCGCTAGGAAATCCATGTTGCGAGACGAAAAAAAGAAAATGACGCGAGAAAGTCGGATAATGGAATCATGAATGTCTGGGAGTAAGGAAAAGGAAGAGACAGAATATACCAGATTAGTACAAGTGTATGATAATTCATTCGAATCCGCAGCTGGATACGAGTGAAGAAGCCAGGGAAAGAGTCGAAACAGCAGAGCGGAAAGCGAGAGGAAGTTCCATAGTTTGAAGTCCAAGCCATAGTTGTAGTTGGTAGTGTGTGATTCCGATGTTTGCAATCTGACCTTAATCCATACAAACACCTTTCGACCTTGAAGAGTTGTCCTTTTTGTTTGTCTAGAAAGTGAAGACATCAATTTGTTTCATGTCTCCGTTCGCAAAGGCCATAGCCTGAAAGAAACCAAATTCATCAGCATCCCGTCAAAAACCCTAGGCACGTCCAGGAAAGAATGTCAACACTTACTGATAGTCCAATAACTCTTTCCTCATCTATCATGAAGCCCGAATACGGTCCTACCTCCTTCTTAAGCATCACCTCCCTATATGACAAACGACTCTCTACGCCACCTCCGCGAAACACCGCTCGGTCTCTCACGAGACTCGGACCTGAAACGAGGCGATGAGCATAAGGAACATCAGGCTCGACATTATCAATCGCTTCATCGAGGTGGTCTGACTCGGAGTTGGGTCGGGTTGGATGGACGTGGAAGTCGAGAACTTGGATGCGGCAGCGTGTGCTTGGCCAGGCGTTGTGCAGCGTCCGAACAATTCGCGAGCCGTGTACGTATCTAAAAGTCGACTAGTAAGTCATCGTTGCTGTGATTAAAAGATGTACAGAAGAGCACACCTTTGCCAAGCGTGCGTGCTCCTCTCCGAGAACCATCTCGTGCTGCGCGGACCCCACTCATCCCAAGGGACCTCCACGCTTCCGTCGCTCTTTCCCTTCCTTCTCTGGCTCTTATTGCGACTGATAACCGACGCATCGTCCTCCATCCCTCCCTTCTCCTCTGTTTTAACATCTCTGCTCTCCAAGTTCTTATCCGCATACTTCAGAAGCACCCTATTTAGGATGATAACCACAAAGCTTGCCGGGTGTCCACCCACACCATGGCCCAACTCCGAATCCGAGGAAGAGTGCGGTGGCTGCGTAGGCTGCGTCAACACGCTCATCACGTGTACCCTTGCATCTTCAGATGATGCAAACGGTAATCCGTTTGGCACACGAGCGGTAAACGGAGCAGTATGCGTTGATAGCTCGGCATAGTGATTATTGGGCTGAAGAGCTGGGAGGAGAAGAGTCGTGCATCGCAAGTCCGCGAGTTTCGCAGAGCCAAGACCGGAAAATAAGACACATCCGTTGGGAGTGCGAAAGGTGTAAATTTTGATAGAACCCTGATGATACCTACTGGTCATCATGAATGCGTAATTGGAAAGCAGAGAAAAATCGTCCATGTTCCGACAGTTGTGCGCGTTTATTTCAGTCTTCATAACATATCCACAAAGATCAGTAGACATCCTGCCATCTCACCAATAAAACTACTTACGACGAGCTGTATGCCTGTTGTCCACTGCCAAATAAAGAGCCGTGGAGTTGTATGGACGCGAACGAGAATAGCAATAATATCATCGCAGATCTGAATCACCGCGCCGTCAAAACTTGACTTCATCATTTGCGTGAGTACGGGAACAATCGCAGAAGGATGTGGTCGATTCGTCGAGATCGACCGAAGATGAACGGTTATAGAAGGTTTCTCTCTGCAAAAAATGCATGAAACATGAGTCAACTTTCCCATGCTAGGATGAGACAAAAAAAGGATGCAGCACGAACACATCGGGTTGCTCAACGAGCGCAATCAGGTCCTGCGTGGGATCGATTCCAAAGTCCCTACATAGGAATCCTACGTCCTCGCGAACAATAACCTCAGGCTCCGTCGTCACGTCACCTATGCGTTCCGCACCAGGCAAGTTCACAAACGAAAAGTGGCGCGAGCCAGGGTTCAAAGGAAATGCTGCGGGAGCTGTTGCGGTGCCGTCGTGCGGGTTCATTGCCTTGGCAAACATACCTCCGACAAGTTCGTAAGCATGGCACTCGCCGGGAGTAGGTATGGTAATGCAACGCTTGAAGTCAAGCATGCGCCAGGCACGCCGACGTTCTTGAAGGAGACGCATACGCTCAGGAATGGACAGATGACTCGTAGATCCGTCGACGAGTCCATTCGCGCCAAGCTCGACCTTGTATTGCAAAGCGAGAGTATCACGGATTGCGTGTTGCCAGAAGCGGCACACCTAAAAGTACACCGCGTGAGCAAAGATAGAAACGATACTGAGGAAGGTCTTGGAAATGTGGCGCGTACAGCTGAGCAACGAACAAGGGACCGCCAGTCAAGATTTGCAAGGATTGTGACGACAATCTCGAAGGGGACATAGGGATGCATTCCAAAGGGCGATACGTGGCCAAAAATGTGAGAACGATAATTCGTGGAAGTGCTCATGTCGAGTGCTCTGAGCGTGTGCTTTTATAGATCGAAAGCGGGATGGGTAAAGACCTGAGCGATGATGGATCGTGATCCGTATCGGATGAAGGCGGCATGGTCAGGTATGAGCGTGGACAACATGTGTATGATAAACCGGGTGAACGACTCACCGGGTGAGAGAGTTAGCGAACAAGAAGCGGGCGAAGAGAGCTATACTATAAATTATATGAGAGAACACGGCAAGGACTGCCTAGCTATCTTCTTCTCGAGACCAACGTGCTCTAAACGCGTGAACACGCATTCAATTCCAGCGACGTAAGTGTGCACATAGAAACCGAGACTTACAGGTAAGAAATTAGTCGAACATGAGGTATCAAGCTCAAGATGCGAAGCACAGTCTTGTCTTCCGAGTCAAATCATGGGTCATCACTATGTACTGCACGTGACACCACTTTCCCATAAGCGGGAGACATGCTTTTTCAAAGACATGGCTTCGATTCTGTCTAAGAAGCAACGCACCGATATTCAGTCATCGTTCGACGGTTCGTATCAGACTTCTACTCGCATCGCCTTGCTCAAGAAGCGAGATCATTGGAATAATGAGTGCCAAGTCCTTAAACCTCTCCATTGAAGACCGTCCTGCGGATGAGGAAGGCGCACTTGAATTTGCTGAGTACATCAAAACAAGTATCATGGTTCTTGGACAGCGAGTTTAATCTCAGAGAGTCCGCCAGAGAACATATACCTACCCAAGCTTCGGACCAAAATGCCCTGTATGCGTATGTTTTTCGCCCTATAAATCGCCCTCGTGAGACTGCCTGACACGAGCAACGCATCTTCACTAGCCTCTTAGACAGCCTCTTGGCTTCAATGGGGCTCGATAAGATAGTATTCAGAGCAAAGTATGATGAAATAATAAGGAGGTGAATTGCTCTTGACATTTGTAATCAAAAGTTGGCTGAGAAGTATGCTAGTATCCTAACGCAGAATGTAAAAATTTCAACTGCAGCGTTGGAGTGAGCCGTCCGTTTTTCAGTACCACAGAATCCCTAACCAAAGGGAAAGCTTGGCGTCAGAACCAGCTGCCTGGACAGCGTGGTCAAGTGCCGTGAAACTCTTTCAATTTGAAGTGACGCAGCGAGATGTTCTCTCCGAAGTGGAAAGGATTAAGAGAAATATCAAGTACCCTCAAGCTCTTCTCACATTAGAGGTACGTTCAAGACTTCAGCGTTCGTTTGAAAGATCAATGATTGCTCCTGTCTACCTTAGTCAGTCGTCGATATTCGAGAACCTAATATGATGGAATTCGTGACCGCCGTAAATGGCTGGACCAGAGATGATCATACAATCCAATGGGATCAGACTCATAGTGTTCCTCGACTGTGGGAGCCGCTTCTCTTCAGTTGGTCGCATTCGAAAAACGCGGTCGAAAATCACACAACGAAGCAAGTCAACGGCCGTTGGCCGGCTCTATAATGCAACTCCTTTTCTATCAATCCGCGAAGGCGCCTGATGAACGTTATGAAGTCCTGTACGTACTCCATCAGACATTATGAGATGTTGTCCTCAGTATCGTCGTTTAGACTGGGTACGGAGCTTGCACTTCCCCGACCTTCCAAGGATTATACGCTTGTGCCATATTGCACAAAGACGGATACGATTGTAGTCAAACAAGTTCCGAGACAAACACAGACTGCGATAGACGAGGGACTGATATCAGAGGGATTCGCCTTCAAATGGGTGCTTGCATCCCTTTACCGCCTTCCCCTTTCGAAATTACAGATCGGTGCATTTCCGTTGGAATCCAAACGCATGAACGGCCATTCGTTAGATCTACAAGTTGCGATGGATCTGTCTAGTATACAGCATCAACGACGTATATTGGGTCTGGACGACAAATGTGTTTTCGGGGCAACGTACACTGAAGGTATATTCAATCTCTTTGCGTCCAAGTGGAAAGGAGACCATTTGGTGAGAACATCCCGGTTGTCCGGAGTCACCTCTAATTAACGCTTTGATAAAGATTTGGATGCCGGTGGAACCATGTTCATGGGACCTCAAACAGCCGGCCCGGTTCATTCAATGCCTTTATTTCCTGTGGGCACTCAAGAATCATCTTGACGAGAGCTTCAGAGACGACTTCGACACATTCGATGTCGAGAAACTGAGAGCCAACATCAGGCAGGGTCCTTTCTGGCGCTTTGCGAGAGACTGAGAGAAGCGGCTCAATGAAGGAGAATCCAAGAGTAGCACCCAAGATGCTGAAAATGGCACTGACAACAATGTGTCGCGGATGGTGACGATGACGTTCCCAATGTCCGTTAGTCATTGACCCTATTAGACTTCATCAAGCATTTGCCTTTCATTTGTGATCAATTGCGGAAAGTTCAACCAAGTTGATGTTAGCAGAAAGCTATTGTTTCATTTCAAGCAAACATGAACCCACGCTGACGATGACAGAATTTCAATACGGAAGGAAGTCAAAAGGTAGCATATTCCGATTTTTGCGCTGTCTGTATGCTGCATTAATGCTTCACGCACCCAATCTAATACGATAAACGAAGAATTTCAATTTTTGTTTTTATTCTGAGTACAATCGTGGGAACATTTGACTCAGCAATTTCCACGACCGGACCGAAGTTGCGAACTCGCAAAATCATTTGTCCTTCATTGCTAACAACAGTACTTATAATTACTAGTGAATATCGACTCGCCATCCCAGTCGGTTGAGGGAGTTTCTACAGGGACTTCGTGGTCATTATATTCTATATGATCAAGCCTTCCTGACGGTGGAACGCTGGATATAGCGAGCAACTTGTCCCGTATACCTTGATGAACCTCGCAACTTCTTTGCGAGAATCGTTTGCTTACTGTACATTCTTATACCACGAACACAACTTCGTTGACAAGAATTCAAGATCCAAACCTCTTCCAGGAGCGTTTTGATGCCATAATGAAAAGGTAGGATTATATGCTGCTTCCCATGGGTAGTCAGGCTAAATACCAGTACGGTCCGTTAAATATGGCAGGAAATCATCGCCGCTTTTGACGACAGCGTCAGAGTAAGCATTCTACTTAACCTAGTTATTCGAACCGTCTGAAAGGAGATCAGATTAGCATTAGGGATTCCCACGTGGACGAAGTGGTCAAGTCATATTGGAGTGTTCATTTCTGGTGGCCATGATCCCAACGTCTCTGCTGAAATAGAGAGTTTCAAGAAGGATGTGAAATATCCACTCGTTCTCAGAGCACTGGAGGTAACTAATTCGAGTTATGAAGGTCGTTTACGAGATCGATGTTGATTGTTCAACCTCGGTCAGGCAACAATAAATGTTTCAGAACCAAATATGGCTAACTTTGTCGATTCTATCAAAGCTTGGACAGGCGTTGATAGTACAATTCGATGGACTACGGCGTCCGATGCCTCTCGGTTGTGGGAACCTTTACTAAATACCTGGTAACTAGTGAAAAATGCCGTCGAAAAGCGGTACTATGAGGCCCCTCAGCGCCCATTGACAGATGCCATGATGCATCTCATTTTCCATCAATCTGTGCAACGAGATGATGAGTGATACGAAGTTCTGTAAGTTTCTTGCTCAGATGTCGTGGAGTGTTTTCGTTTATCCCTATTGATCAAGGTACGATGCGAGTCTCGCTCTTCCTTTGCCCAGTGCGACAGATGCGCCCGTAGTTCTTTCTACGATGGCAGATACGATAGTTATGAAGGAGCCTCCCGCGAAGACACAAACTGACATACTCGACACACTCTGCTTGGAGCACATAGGCATGATGTCGCTAGTCGAGTGTCTTCTGTCTCCTTTGGAGACATTACACCTCGGTGCGTTTCCGTTGGAGGCCAAGCGATCGGACCATCCTACAGCGCTACATCATATCGCAATGGACCTGTGTAGTATACAATATCAGCGACGAATTCTCTGCCTGAAAAAGAAGCATGTTTATAGGGCGACTTGTGTTGGTGGTAAGTTCCGGTTGTACGTATCCATGCGGAGAAATGAGGATATGGTAAGTCCTTCACAAACCTATCCTTTTGAGTGTGACTTATGATCATGAAGATCTTCGTAAGGCCCATTAGCAAATGTGTATGGGAGCTCAAGGATCCGGTCCAATTCATACAATGTCTCCATTTTCTCCAAGCTTTCAAAAGCCACCTCGATCAGAGTATGCAAGATGATTTCAACAGTTTCAATAAACATAAGTTCAGAGAAAGTCTCGGGGGTATGCCTATTTGGCGCATTGGGCGTGAGGATGCCGAGGACGATTCGGACGATGGCCTCGGGTCTGGCCGGTCTGGCGGTACATGCGATGGAGATACGACCTATGTCCTCGTCTGATGATCGTCAGACTTGTCCCTTGCATAGCCGATGAAGCTCTCAAAGTTGCTGAAATGGAGCGTTGGTAACACCGTGTTCCGTCGAATGATCATGATCAGACTGTGGCTCATGACAGTGAACCAGATATCAAGAAAATAATTTTGACCTGCATTTTGTGTCGTGTGTAGTTCCATGGATAATGGATCACTGAACTCTGAATTATCAGACAGAGCCTGATAAAAGTGCTTACAGACTAGAACAAATTTACATGCTTGCTTTCTGGTGACCGAGTCCGCTGTGAAAGCTTAGTGGTTACAGCTTCGACAAGCCTAAATGACTGAATCATCCAGTAATGGAGGACAGAAAGCGGAGGATACTTATGTGTGCATATAAACGTCCTGCGGAAGTTACTGTTCTTGTAGTCGACATTCCCGTCGTTAAGTTTTTAAAAGAAATTTTGATGGTAGGGTTATAGTAATACATTACAACCGGCACTGTATACTTGGATGTGCCCATTTGATCAAAGCCCTCACCATTACTAGATACGTGAACAGACCCGTCTCCCGCACACAAGATATATTATTATAATTAACATTCGTTCTTTCGGAGCTTGTGTATTTAGTACAAATCGAAAGCATAAGACAGCAAGATAGCATTGCGGCAGAGCAAATGTGTCAATTAGAGAACCACGACCAACTACTTTCCGTTGACGATTTCAGCATCATCATGAACCAGCGTGTGTTCATGTTCGCTCGATGCGATACCTTTCTGCCAGTTTTCAACACGAGCAAACTTTATTAGCTGATCCCAAATGTAGGGCATATGCGTGATGAAATCCTGCATGGTTATCGGACGGCGGATATAGGAAATATCTTCCTCACAGCCGTTTTCGACATCACTGTCGAACCCAGCTTCGGCGTCTTGACCTCCTTTCTTGCTCCCTTGTTTATCCGATCGAGATCTCTTGGAGGCACTCTCGGAACCCTGATCTTTTCGGGATCTCTTTGAACCTGACTCATCGCGCCACTCCGATCTCTTCTGGATACTTGTCTTTAGCTTCTCCACATCGAAGCTGTCAAAATCGTCTTCGAAACTCTTGTCCAGATGCCTTTTCATGGCCCAGAGAAAGTAAAGACATTCAACAAATTGAACTGGGTCTGCGATATCCCATGTACATTCGTGTACAGGCATACAAGCCTGGAAAGCCATAAGTCGCAGAATGAGACAGGTAAACTGCATACTCACCAGTCCATCGCCTATCCACTTTGATGCATAAAGTTTGAACTTGCCTCCGACGAACGTTGCTCCGTAGACAACTTTATCCTTGAGCGACAGTATACGTCGTTGATACTGCATACTGCATAAATCTAGTTGAAGTTGTCGCACTACAGTAGCAGAATCAGCACGCTTGGCCTCCAGTGCAAAAGCACCCAGTTGTAGTGTCTCTGGAGGTTGCATAAGACAATGGGCGATCGCTACTTTGCTGACACCCTCCGTGACCAGCGTTGTGCCTATCTTAATCTGGATGCTTGTAGGAGGCACTTTGAGAACAATTGCATCTGCTTTTGCTTTGTTTGAAACGTGGCCGGTCTTCTTGGATGGACGGGGGAGAGCAAGTTCTGTTTCCAGCCTACGAACAAAGGGATAAATAAAGAAGAGTCTTCGCAAAATGAGAGAGGTACTCACATAATCTCATATCGCTCACCAGGCTCTTTGACGGATTGATAGAAAATGAGATGCAACATGGCATCAGCCAATTCGCGTTGGGTGGCTTCGTTGAGGTTCTTGCTCACGGCATTTTTCGTATATGACCAATTATTAAGCAAATATTCCCAAAGTCGAGGAACGCTGGACGACATGTCCCAAGGGACCGACGACTTATTTGACCAGATTCCAACTGACACCACGAAATGCTGCATATTCGGCTCTTGAACATCGATGCTTGCCTGACACGAAGGAATAAATATCGATCTATATCCGCGAAACCGAGAATTGGTATGTATGCTCACCTCTAATGATTTGAGAGCTTCCGGATATTTAATCGTCCGCCTAATACCCTCTATTTCAGATCGAACAGCATTATCGCTGGTATTAAAAGGAAACAAGCCGATCCCTGACGCCCAAGCAGTAAATACATCAGCTCTCGATGCCAGACTGGGAGATTTATCAGGTCGTGAGCAAGAGGTCTTCGGGCATTTGACGGCATTTGACGTACTCTGATGCAGCGATGCTTTTGACTTCGTCGTCCATTCTAATGCTAATATAGTGCTCAATTGAAAATCATGAACAATGGATGCAAGTGACGCTACCTGTTGAGTATGATATTATATTTTGCTCTGTAGTCTTCGGGATTCTTGCCCAGTTTTCTTACCAGCGTGTCCATGACGCTAAGAACAGTATCAAAGATATGCCTGATTTGAATGACACACACATACGAGTAGACTTCCTCCCTGTCCTGAGGTTTAATGGCATCCTCTCCGGCGGGTTCACTGGGAATGAGGCCAACATTAAGGACAATTGATGGTCCGGAGCATGCTTCGACGACTCACCCAGACTGCACAGAGCTATCTTCGATATCAGCAGAAGGATTTGACGGGTTGGCGCTCATTTTTATTGCAGACTGTTTCTGTTTCGTGTCAAGCGCGGTGCGGATAGAGGAGAGGAAAGGGCGATGTAGTCATTTTAAGAGCAACAAGCAGTCTCCTTTTATATCGTAGCATAACAAACCGCCACCAATAATACTTCCGGGCTTTGCCGAGTCCAAGTAATCTTGTCGATTGATCTAGATACACAGATATTGAGATAATCGGACACGATAAAATCTTATGGTATTAAGTGGCTAAAGTCTCAGGGCGAAAAATATGACTCACGAAGACAAGAGGTGTCTGGGAATGGATATTAGTAATAAATTGTACATAACTAATTTAGAAATTTCAGCGATGCACTACAAGAGGTCGTTTATTATGGTTCATAAATTATCAAGCATATCGAGATAACATCGCGGTACAGTGCTTGTAAATACTCATGAACAAGAGCATATCGCCACTCGGAACAGAAGGCATCAAGCAAGACGTCAAATAACAAAATACAACGATGTATACGCCGTTCCCGAGATCACCGTATTAAATTTTTCTGGGGGCTTATTGTGTCCACCCGAAGTCTCTTCGCCACTTGTAGACAGTCATCCGCAAAAGGTCATTTTACAATCATCATAGCTCGTATCTGAATCATCTTCGTCGGAGTCTCGTCTTATGAAGTCCGGCACAGCTCGCCATGACACCATCTGTCTGACCCTCCTTTTCAACACTTCGTCATCAAGATCGTCGTAGTCGTCTCTGAAGCTCTCATTAAGGTGTTTATGAAGAGCTTGCAGAAAGTAAAGACATTGAATGAACTCGTGAGGTTGCCTGAGATCCCATTTACATGTTGTAACTGGCATCCATTGCTAACAGTTAAATGTCAGTTTGAAACCGAGGCCCGTATTCATTAGAAGGCCTGACGAATGCTTACCAAACTTTCATCCTTCCATGTAGAAGCATAAAGGGCGAGCTTGCCCTTGATGCACGTCGCCCCGTAAATGTATTTGTTCTTCAGACCCAATACCCGGCGCTGATACTGCATACTGCACAGAATCATTCCCATACGTCGCTCCGTAGTATCGTCATCCGGACGTGAAGCTGCCAAAGCGAATACACTGACATGAAGCTCCAGCAGAGGACAGAAAAGGCACTGGAGCGACCATGTACTTGTGATTCGTTCCGAGACTAGACCCATGCTGATCTTGAGCAGAGCAGCCCTTGGAGGCATCTTTGTGGCAAGTACATCTGCCTTCGCGTAATATACCTTGGGAACTTTATTCGTTGATAGTAAAGGACGCGCGAGCTCTGTTTCCAACCTAATCCCGGACGCATAGGAGACTTTCCCGTATGAACCACGCATCACAGAATTCTGCACGGGTTCACTACCGCGTAGTATGACATATTACTGTGCAAAATTTTGCGATGACTGGTGTGGAAGAAAATGCAGGGTCCCCACGATTATATAGTAACCAATCAAAAACTAGTACAGATTGACAGAATAAAGCATTAAGATAGCATCGGGACGAAGTAAATATAAATCGAAATACATTCTTATTCAGACTCCTTCCCTTTAGTGACTTCGTTAACATCATTATGAACAAGCGTGTGTTCATATTCGCTCGAGGCAACAATTTTCTGCCAGCGTCCAACGTGATCGAACTTCAGCAGCTGCTCGCAAATGAAAGGCAAGTACTTGATGATGTCCAGTGGGGTCAACGGCCGATGAATATTGGAAGTTTCATCGTCATCATCCACGGCAGAATCATTGTCAGCCCAGACTTCCACGTCTTGGTCTCCTGCATTGCCAGAACGATTGCCCGATCGCGTCCTTTTCGAACTACTCTCAGATTTTCCATCGTTGCGGCGCTTCTTCGAGTCTTGCGCGAAGCGCCAGAATGGACCCTGTTTGACATTTGCTCTCACGTTCCCGACATTGAAGCTATCAAAGTCGTCCTTGAAGCTCTCGTCAAGATGTCTCTTGAGAGCCCATAGGAAATAAAGACATTTAATGAACTGCACCGGGTGTTTGAGATCCCATTCGCAGGATTCCACCGGCATCCAAGTCTTCAAAAAAGGCATTAGATATATCTTGTAACAATAAATTTATGCTCACCAAATGTTCTCCTCTCCACTTTGACGCATAAAGAGTGAATATACCTCCAGCACACGTTGCCCCATACACATGTTTATCTTTCAGGCCCAGTATGCGTCGCTGATGCTGTATACTGGACAGATCCATTGCAACTTGTAGATCCACGTAATGCAAGGCTGAACGTTTGGATTCCAGTGGAAACGCACCAAGCTGTAACTTCGGAAGAGGGCGATAAAGGAATGCAAGTACCCATTTAAAGGCGAATCCATCCGATATCAGTGCTTCATCTATGACAGTCCGTATTCCCGCCGGAGGTTGTTTGACCACAACCGTATCAGCCTTCGCTGAATATGACACAAGTGTATAATCCTTGGAAGGTCGGGGAAGCGCAAGCTGCATCTCCAACCTAAAAGAGGATAATGAACGAAGCGTTTCTCGGGAACTGCGACTAGATACGTACAGGATTTCATAACGCTCATCAGGTGTCTTCGCGGATTGATAGAAAACGAGTTGCATCATGGAGTCGACCAATGGACGTTGAGTAGCTTCATTGTAGTGATTTTCAACAGCGTTCTTCGAATGCGACCAACTGAAGAGGAGCGACTCCCACAGTCGAGGTACTCTGCGAGTTTGATCCCATTGGATTGTACGATCATCTCTGGTCCAATCGCGTACGGCTGTCACGAATTCCAGCATATTGGGCTCCTGTATATCGACACCTGTCTAAGAGAACCAGGAGCAGTCATCGACCACTTCAAACGAGCGCTGAGGTCTTGAACGTACCTCTAAGGTCAGAAGAGCTTGAGGATACTTGATGCTGCTCTTGATCCTTCCCACTTCAGAAAGAACATCTGGCTGCGTCTCTTCGTATTTAAAAAATTTCACGGAGACCGCCCAGGCTGTCCACGCAGCTGGTCTCACCGCCAAGCTTCGTTTTGTTTAGAGACGTCCAAAGTATTGCGAGACAGATGACTCACTCTGACGCTGCGATTGAAGCTTCTACATTCTGCATTAGAATACTAACACACTTGTCAACTAACTTCTAGCTGCAGTATCAAGGAAGAATCACCTCTTTATTATCCCGTCGTATTTCACTTTTAACGTTTCTTTGTCGAGACCCAGTAAAGTGACCAAGCTGTCCAGGATCCTAAAGACACGCGTCAAGCAGTCTCATACGGTCAATTTGAAGACGAAATACACACCCATATAGTCTGCTTTGGTCCGGAACTTGGGACGTCACAGATCCACCAGCAGGTTCTCTGGAAATCAGTTCACCATCAGAGAACCTCGATATGAAGCTTTGATAACGTACCCAGCCTCTACATGTGTGCCCACTTCCGCAGCAGGACGTCCAAGTGGTAGATCTGGCGCATCAGTACTCATTGAGATAATATCAGTTATTTTCGCCTCTTGCCAAAGGTTGCAGTAGACTTGGACTTGGATCGAAGGTTGACTGGGTTCAAGTTGGCTCGTTAAGCTGTTGTATTGTGCCGACTTATGGAACGAAGTCACGCTTGTGTCACGTCTTTATTCATCACAATCACGGAAAATGCCGTGCCAAGATATTCCTCGATCGAAATGACACTATAGATCTTGTTGGATCCTTGGATCATCAGGCAGTTATGTACTCAAGTAAATTTTACTTATATTCAATCCTGCCTGTACAAATTGGAATGGATTGGCTGCACAGGAAGTAGACTATTGCCTATTTCAAGTTCAAATACCTCGAATCTGGTAAATGACGTCGTGCGCGCTACAGATGTTCTGAAATTTTAGGCTTTAATTTCGACATGAACCGCGAAACAGGCTAACATCGTGGCGAGGGGGAACTGCAAGAACAAGAGCATATAGATGATCTGACACCCCTATGAAGTAATGCAAGCTTGAACGAATATCTCCGACCGTCAAGAGTCGGAGACAGAAACTGGATAATACACATGTGTCCCCGTTGAAGTTGCCGTTCTCCTGGTCAAATAACCGTGTCGAAGTCATCCACGACAAAACCATCATTATTTTGAGGTGCTGAGACGGTGAAACACTTGACTCATGAAGACAAAAGACGTTTGGTGGGAATGGATACTAATAATTACCAAGCATATCGAGACAAGATTGCGGCGCAGCGCTTGTACTCAAGAACAAGAGCATATCGCAACTCGGAACATAGGCCATCAAGAAGTTCCATAATTAAATACAACGGTGTATACGCCGTTCCCGAGATCACCGTATTGAAGTTTTCTGGAGGCTTTATTGTGTCCACCCGACATCTCTTCGCCACTTGTAGACAGAAAGGAATCGTTTCGGAGTCATCATAATTCATATCTGAATCGTCTTCGTCGGAGTCTCGTCTTATGACGTCCGGCACAGCTCGCCATGACACCGTCTGTCTGACCCTCCTTTTCAACACTTCGCCATCAAGACCGTCGTAGTCGTCTCTGAAGCTCTCATCAAGGTGTTTCTGAAGAGCTTGCAGAAAGTAAAGACATTGAATGAACTCGTGAGGTTGCCTGAGATCCCATTCACATGTTGTAACTGGCATCCATTGCTAACAGTCAATTGTCAGTTTGAAACCGGGGCCCGTATTCATTAAAAGGCCTGACAAATGCTTACCAAACTTTCATCCTTCCATGTAGACGCGTAAAGGGCAAGTTTGCCTTCGATGCACGTCGCCCCGTAAATGTATTTGTTCTTCAGACACAATATCCGGCGCTGATACTGCATACTACACAGAATCATTCCCATACATCGCTCCGCTATCGTCGTCCCGACGTTCAGCTACCAGAGCGAACACGCCAACATGAAGCTCCAGCAAAGTATAGAAAAGACATTGGAGCGATGACGTCCTCGTGATTCGCCCCGAGACCAGACTCATGCTGATCTTGAGCAGGGCAGCCCTTTGAGGCACCTTTGCGACAAGTGCATCTGCAATCGCGTAATATACCTTAGGAACGTTATTGACGGATGGTAAGGGAAGTGCGAGTTCCGTTTCCAACCTGATCCCGGATGCATACAAAACTGTCTGGCATGGACACGGCGAAAACTCACGCAATGTCGCAGCGTTCTTCGGCTTTCACAGATCGATAGAAAATGAGATGAATCATGGCACCAGCCAGCTCGCACTGAGTCATTTTGCTGCCTTCCGTCCCGACAGAGTGCTTTGCAAATGACCAATTATTTAATAGACGTTCCCATAGCAGAGGGGTGTACCCAGACATGTCCCATTGAATTGAGGGATCGTCCCCGATCCAACTGTCGACGTCTCTCACGAATTCAGACATATTCGGCTCCAGAACATCGGTGCTTGTCTAACGTGAGGGGAGAATTATTGACTTGTGTCTTTTAGAGAGTACCGTTTGTCGAGGCACATACCTTCAACGACTTGACGGCTTGCGGACATTTGACATGCCTCTAAATCCCTTCCACTCCAGAAAGAGCGTCCGGATCTGTCGCATGGCACATGTGCAGCTTCACGCTCTCTGACCATTCTGTCCAGAGTGACCCATTCGACGCTTACCTGTAACTCCGGTTATAGTAAGCGTGCACGATGAGTAGGAAGAGAATTCAATCACTCTGATGCCGAGATTGCAGTCTGCTCAGCCTGCCTTCGAGGTTTGCAGCACTTTCAATCTAGTCGCAATAGCGAATAAGATTGTCAGTAAGGCTTGCCTAGGTTCAATGTCCCCTTTGAGGCTCTTTGGGTCGTAGCCTAACGATGCGATCAGCTCGGTCATAACACTAGACATCCTTGTCAGGGGCTCCGTCTATATAAATCAAGCGAGACAGACGTACGTATGAATTTCGTCGCTCTCTAATTGTGGGACAGAAACATGCTCTCCAGATAGGTTGCTGAGTTGAGCATATGTATCAGAGTAAGTAATAGAGACGGGTCTTGTTACGAACCTCGGCTCGAGTGATACACCTCCGTCGTCTTCGCGAGGGTCGGAATCTCCGACAGGTTGATTTGGTACTCTGGTACTCATTTCTGCATAGTTGAAAAATTTCTCTTTGTTGTAACATGGAAAGAAGTTGAGAAGACCTTTATATAATACGCGGACCAATAGCTCAAGCAGGTTACGGGGATAAAATCATGACTAAATGACCATAGCAATTTACATCTCACCTTGTCGACGGTAGCAATGGGGTACGATGGACGGTAACGATCTATGATAGTCGCACCCTTACCAATAGTACTGTCAACGAGGTTCGTGGATGCTGCCTTTTTGCACGTCCTCGTTACCGATCCCGAATTTGTGTGGTAATCCCAGGCGAGTCCTTACGTGCCGATATGTTGCGTCCGGAGGATGCTGTGTAATTGTAGCATCATACTGTGCCTACGTTTAGCGCTAACTTGAGAGGGACTTAATCTATCTGTGTAAGTCTTCTACATGTATGTGCGAAATTGATACACGTACTTCACGTACTTACAGGTCTGCATATCGGTGGAAGCGTGTTGGAGCCAGTAAACTTCCGCGACAAACTACAGGCACGAGTCCGTGAGTATATTCATTATCATCAGTCATCTTTTGTTTGCTTATTGGATTTGATCGTTACTTGATAGTCTGTCGGACCTAATAATCGTAGAGCAAATTAGTTCATTTCTGGAATCATGTATTTAGTACAGACGGCAAAGCATCGTGCTGTATACGACGAGTAACTAAGAAGCAGATAGTCCGATTGAAACTATACCCAAGTCGCCTTTTCCATGACAGCTGATTCACTGTCATGGACCACAGTTTGTTCGTGATCACTCGACGCAACACGCTGTTTCCAGTGACCGATTTCCGCATATTTGAGTAATGTATCGGTAATGAAAGGAAGAAGCTTGACAAATTCCCGAGACGTCATCGGATGAGAGACATAAGACTCTCTACAGTACGTGTCATCGTCGCAGACAGAGTCAGGAACATCGTCCATGTCATCCTCAGCTCCCGGACCGGTTCGAGACCTCTTGGAACCACTTTCAGAGGCTCCTCCTTCACCATTTCCTCTCTTTGTGCTGCTCGTTGCATTACGCCAATTTAGCCCTTTCCTGAGACTCTCGGCCAATTTTTCTTTGTCGAAGTTGTCGAAATCATCTTTAAAGCTCTCATCGAGATGTATCTTGAGAGCCCGAAGAAAATAAAGACATTGAATGAATTGAACCGGATCCTTAAGGTCCCATATGCATGTCTCTACAGGACAAAAAAACTTGAAATTTCTCAAGTTGACGTCACAATTGTGGATCTGGAGATGACTCGCTCACCAGTTTCTGATCTCTCCATGCTGATGCGTACAGCTGGAAGTCTCCCGCGACGCAAGTTGCCCCGTATACAACTTTATCCTTGAGCGAGAGTACGCGTCGTTGATGCTGCATACTGCACAGGTACATTCCAATTTGATGTTCTGCAGTAGAGTTTTTAGTACGTTTGGCCTCCAGTGCAAACGCACCAACGTGCAGGTATTTCAAGGGGGGCATGAGAAATTCAACCAGCCAATTCGAGCTTATCGACTGCGCAGCTAATGCTTTGAGGACGTCAGTTCGTGTAGACCTTGGTGGCATCTTCAAGGCAATTGCATCTGCCTTTGCACTAGAAATGACAGGTACATCTAATCCTTTCGGCAGAGGAAGAGCGACAATAGCCTCCAGTCTATATGCAAGTAAACAAATGAAATGCTCCCCCAAAACTGAGGAAGGTGCTTACAAAATTTCGCAGCGTTCGTTGTCAGAAAGGAGAGATTGATAGAAGATAAGATGCAGCATAGCATCCGCCAGTGGGCGCTGAGAAGCCTCGTTACGCAATTTGGCAACCGCATTCTTTGTGAAGGACCAGCTGCTGAGTAGAGACTCCCACAATCGAGGAGCATCGGGATCCGTATCCCACTGGATCGATTCACCGTTACCGATCCAAGACCTGATGGATGCAACGAATTGTGCCATGTTCGGCTGTGCAACATTGATTGTTGCCTGACAGAACCGAAATTTAGCTGGCTGTGACGACGCCGACACATTGAAGTAGTTACCTCCAGAGAATTGAGAGCAAGCGGATATTTGACATTGTCACAGATGCTCTCTATTTCAGCGTTGAATTGCTCTTCATCACCTCCAGATAGGTATAACCCAACATCCTGCGACCATTTATCCCATGCAACCTGATTATTCGCCAGGCTAATCTCTGATTAACCAGTGCACACATCAGTACCAGGCAGATAACTCACTCCGACGCTGCTATCGAACGAGGCGCCAATTTCAAAAGATTTGCTAGGCTATCGTTGTTTTAAGTCCAACTTCCCAGCGAAAGTAGAAAACGCGAACTTACTTGTTTATAACGAGATCATAGTAACCGCGGAACCTTCCGGGATCGTATCCCTTTGCTAGCAAGAATGATTCCATCAAGCTAAGAACTCGCATTGTCAATAGCGATACACTGAGATCAGAGGGTATTCAACATACGCAATGAGTTGATCCCTATCTGATATCTGCGTTGACGAATCCGCATCGGTAGGATCGCTGATTTTGAATTCATACTCAGAGAAGCTCGAGAAGCTCGAGACGGAAAGGTATAATGACGCACGCAGGTTCTACTGGCTGGCCTCCAGATGGTGGATTCGGTGGGTCAGTATTCATTTCTTATCGCTTCTCGTCAACTGTGAGTGAAGGTAAGAGAAGTGGGCTTGGAGGAGGGATCTGCAAACACTCACACCCTATATACCTGTCCAAGCCACGGCTCCAATTCACACAATCACGCAAACTGCCATATTATAGATTCCCACGATCTGATAATCCCAGTTCCCCGCTCAAATATAAACAAGATTATGATGTGTTCTGTCCAGTATGTACTGGTGGCCTTTATAAGTTTATTGTCTAGCTTGCATTTCAAGATGATAATAGCACCGACGAAATTTTCGACTGACTCGAATCACAAAAGACTGCGCTTTCCTATGGATAAAGGTACGCACTTGATGTGTATTCACCAAAAACTTCCGCCGTCTTTCGGCCGTTCAACAATCTAACATCCCAACATGAATGGCGAAATATTGTATGAGAAACGGACAGATAAGAATTTTTATTTTATTTTATTTTAGCTATCGCTTCGCTGGGAGAAGAAGTCTACCTTCACGAATCTTCAAACCTCACCAAGTCCATCAAGACTGGAAAGGGGGAAACTATATGAAGCCCAATAATATCAGTATCAGTCGATGAGCAGTGGACCAGTACTGGATCCCGGGTTGCCAATCACTTGAAGATCTTCAGGATCCTTTTGTTGTGTTCCTGAAACTTCCGGGCTGCCCCATCGTCCGTCGCGGTCAAACTGACGTGTCTCGTTACATCGATTAACATCGATTGTATACCCGTATCTGTACTCAAGAATAAGAGCATATCATAAATTGGAATGGAACGCATTAAGGAGTTCATCACGAGAAACAGAGGTGCATACGCCGTTCCCGACATCGCTGTGTTGAAATTGAGTTGTTATCGCGTCCGATCCGACCAGAACGATAAAATTATTTGCCACTTGTAGAAGGTCATCGGAAACAGATCCGCTCAAAAGTCATCATCACTCGTATCTGAATCGTCTTCGTCGGAGTCTCGTCTTATGACGTCCGGCACAGCTCGCCATGACACCATCTGTCTGACCCTCCTTTTCAACACTTCGTCATCAAGATCGTCGTAGTCGTCTCTGAAGCTCTCATTAAGGTGTTTATGAAGAGCTTGCAGAAAGTAAAGACATTGAATGAACTCGTGAGGTTGCCTGAGATCCCATTCACATGTTGTAACTGGCATCCATTGCTAACAGTTAAATGTCAGTTTGAAACCGAGGCCCGTATTCATTAAAAGGCCTGACGAATGCTTACCAAACTTTCATCCTTCCATGTAGACGCATAAAGGGCGAGCTTGCCCTTGATGCACGTCGCCCCGTAAATGTATTTGTTCTTCAGACCCAATACCCGGCGCTGATACTGCATACTGCACAGAATCATTCCCATACGTCGCTCCGTAGTATCGTCATCCGGACGTGAAGCTGCCAAAGCGAATACACTGACATGAAGCTCCAGCAGAGGATAGAAAAGACATTGGAGCGACCATGTACTTGTGATTCGTTCCGAGGCTAGACCCATGCTGATCTTGAGCAGGGCAGACCTTGGAGGTACCTTTGTGACGAACGCATCCGCCTTCGCGTAATATACCTTAGGAACGTTATTGACGGATGGTAAGGGAAGTGCGAGTTCCGTTTCCAACCTAATCTCAGACGTATAAAAAGACTGTCTTGCAAGAACTACAATGAAAACTTACATAAGGTCACAGCGTTCTTCGGCTTTCACGGATTGATAAAAAATGAGATGAATCATGGCGTCAACCAGCTCACACTGGGTTACTTCGCTGCCTTCCGTCCCGACAGAGTGTTTAGCAAATGACCAGTTATTTAATAGACATTTCCATAAGCGGGGGGCGTCCTCAGACATGTCCCACTGGATTGTGGGATTGTCCCTGACCCAGGTGTCGACGCCTTTTACGAATTCAGACATATTCGGCTCCAGAACATCGATGTTTGTCTAACGTGAGGGGAGAATCATTGGCTTGTGTGTTTCAGAGGACACGGTTTGTCGAGGCACATACCTCCAACGACTTGACGGCTTGAGGATATTTGACATCCCCCTTAATCCTTTCCACTTCAGAAAGAGCGTCCGGATCTGTCGCATGGCACATGTGTAGTTTCACACTTTCCGACCATTCAGTCCAAAGTGACCCATTTGACGCTAACCTGTACTTTCGATTAGGCGTGCACGAAGTGTAGGAAGAGAGCCCACTCACTCTGACGCCGAAATTGCAGTCTGCACAGTCTGCCTTCGAGGTTTCCAGCAATTTCAAGTTAGGCAGGATAACGAAGAGAACTGTCAATAAGGCTCGCCTAGGTTCAACCTTTCCTCCGATGAGGCTCTTTGGATCGCCTAACGAAGTGATCAGCTTGCTCATGATACTGGACATACCTGTTAGAGGTTATATGCATGTAAATCATGCGAAACAGACCTACGCATGAACCTTGTCGCTCTCTAGTTGTTCGGTAGGAACATTCCCGCCAGACATGTTGCTGAATTGAGCATATGCATCAGAGTAGATAGAGACAAACGGATTTAGTTACGAACCCGGACTCGAGTGGTGCGCCCGCCTCGTCCTCGCGAGGGTCCGAGTCCCCAACCTTGGATTCGGCACCCTGGTACTCATTTCTGCATGGTCAGATAACTTTCTCTTATGCTGCATGCTGTTGTAACATAGAAAGAAGTAATGGGAGGTCCGTTATGTAATACCGAGACCAATACTTTGAGCGTCACGGGATATTTACGAATAATGATCATAACGACTTACCACGACAATGGCTTCACCTTCACACCTGTGCTCGTCGTCGACTGTAGCAGCGGGGCCTGATGGGCAGCAGCGGTTCACAATAGTCGCGCCTTCGCCAATAGTACTGCCAACGAGATTCGCGGACGCTGCGTTTTTGCACGTCCTCGTTACCCATCCCGAGTCGCTGATAACCCCGGGAAAGTCCTTGCGTGCTGCTCTGTTGCGCCCAGAGGGAGCCGCAAACGCCAACGAGGAAACAAGCGGAAATGCACCGGAATCACTGCAGTCGGCCGTTGAGAAGATCGTGCATCGTGCGTTCTGGGACGAGGTCCGTCTTCAGTCCTAGCGCGCTGTCTTGTATTACCCCAGCCTGATATACGCGCAGGCAGGCGAAAGTCTGTCCGACACAGAACCCTCCAAGCAAATAGCACGTCTGCGTCTCTTTTACAAAGACCTGTACACTGCTCTAGAGGGTTTACTTCCAAAGTTGCATCCCAGCTACGTCAGGCTCGCAGATCCCCTCTCGCCCACTCCAGCTCCTTTGCAGTCGGCTAGGAATCATCTCTTGGAGCTGACAACGGCACTGCAAGAACGATGTGCCCCTGCCAGGGACGCGCAACTCTCTTCCATACGGAGTGTCTTGGAGAATGGAAACGCTTCGGATCTTCCGTCAAGGCTGGTGCAAGCGATAAAGCAGATACTGGAAGTCTCAGTGGTGATGAAGAAAGACCTGTCGAATGCTATACTAGGAGCTGTGAAAGATGATGATCTAGAGAAAGAAATACTGCGGATGGCGAGAGTGGAAGAGAGGAGGGCGATTCTTGAAATTTATGGCGCGAAAAGTATAAAGGATCGATGGAAGTCTTGGCTGTCTAGCGATGGCACCGAGTCCAACTCTGGGAGAAATGAAAACGAATGGGTTCGGCGTCTCGTAATGGCCCTGGGAGCGGATGTACCAATCTCCTGCCTGTTACCTTCCGGTAACAGTTCTGCATCCGAGACGCCTTCCGCTCCTCCTCAAAGCAGCGGTTCCAGTAATGAAGTTCCTCCCATCTTTGCTCTCTCCTCTTCCGATCTATTTCACATTCAAAATCATATTCAAGCCCTGGTCATCGTTGCCGTACTACGAACTCTCGTTCCTCACCCTCGTTCAACGTTTACGAGCTCATCTTTCGCGAATATCCGCGCAGCTACCTCCTCCCCCTCAAACGCTGCGAAGCCTCTATTCCAAGGATCATCTGAAGAGGCATCGGAGACGCGGACGTTTGCAGATCGAGTACTTTCTTTACTTATGATCGAAGTCGACGAAACCTCTGAAGATGCCGGAACAACAAAGCTCATAAACCTCGCGGACGAGGTGCTTCGAGAGCATCGACGACTTCAAGCCGTTCATGCAGCCTCTTCATCAGAAATCGATAGGTCTCCGTTGCCATCTATCGACGAACAAACCATCCGCTCTCGCGTTGATGCTCTGCTAAAACCATCCAACCCTGTTTTCATCCTCTTACGAAAACGCCTTCTCGATACCCTCGCAGATTCCCTCATTTATGCGCTCCAGACCGAATTGGAGAAACGAGAGCGAGCTGATGGACGACGCCTTCCAGAGGCGATCAAGACTGGTCGTGAGATGGAAAGGCAGACGAAACGTCCACGATTGAACTTCTCCTACTCGGGTTCGTCAGGATCGGAGTCGGACTTGGACTTGAAAGAGAGAGGGCACTTGCGTCGCCTGATTGAGGAAATAACACGATCAGGCAGGGTCCAGACGAAAGGCTACGAAGACCCTGTCCTTGCCCGAGGGATGGGTGAGGTACTAGGCGAATTAGCTGATGTAGTCGAATGGGTTAGAGATACATGGGCTGACCGTGGGTTTGGTCTGGAAGGCCTTGACAGAGATGTGCGTGTAACTGAATCGGACGCGGACGAGGCGGTTAAAGGCAAGGAGAAAGAAGACGGACCAGGTGGTACTTGAGTATTCACCAAGCTTTCGTCGTGTGCATTCATAGAGCAATCAATTTGCACTCGCCATGGTTTTCTATAGTCGGTTTCATCTGTATAAAGCAGCAAATTGTGTTTCTAACTGTAGCTTTCTTAGTCGAGCTCCAATCCGCTCGTTGATTGTATACTATTTCTGACCGCGTTGCATTTCTCGCCGAAGTCGACGTGATTTTTTCTTTTTTCAGCAACAGCAATCGAGAATCCTAAATTGTTGTCGATGCCAAAGTGTCATGACCAACAGCATATTCAGTATTCTTGAAAGCTGAAACAGAAAAAAAAGACAGCTTATGCGGAGTATCGACAAACTTGAACAATAAGTGAAACCAGCAGTGTCAAGATACACCTGAGAATTTGCTTCACATAGCAATACAAAGGTGTCCAATCTCTATTTGGCACCATCAACCCCCACAAGGTCCGCCTTCTTGACATCTTGCCTCATCCCGTCTTCATCAACAGACATCTGGTCTACAACTTCCTCTGACTCGTCAGCCTCATCTCCATCGTCCTCATCCACATCCACGTCGTCCGCCAGCTCGTCCTCAAACTCATCCACAACATCTCCTTCATCATCATCGGCAGATTCCTCTACTTCTTCCTGATACTTCTCCATATCTACGTCGTCTCCTGCTGTCACGTCTGCCGCAGAGACGGAGGTGGAGAGTGGCGAGGGCCCGTGCCCTCCTTCCGACGCTCGCTCCTTGCCCTTTGCTTTTGGAGATAAGTTCGATGGTGGTTTAGAGCGAGCAGATACGCTATCTCCAGCACCCGCGCCCGAAGCGGCACTTGCGGATTTGTGGGCGCTGCTGGAACTCTTCCTCGGATTCTTTGCGTTCTCTCGGAAGACTTGTAAAGCATTCATTCGAGTGAAAAGATTGCGTTAAAGCGGAGAGACGGTAAGACATACTCTGAAGCTCGTGTTGTAATGGCTCGACCATGTCACCGAATTGAATTACTTCAAGCGCTTTGAGAACGTCCGAAGCGGACACTGTCTTGTGTTGTCGGGAAGTGGCGATGTCATGAGCACTGTGCGGGGAAGTCAAACCTGCTGTCCAAAACTCGAATATCAGAGTACACACGTAGCGGCTACAGAATGAAGAGCAGTCTTGTCAGTGAAATTCCAGGAAAGACGGAAACGATGTAACGTACCAAGATAATTGATGAAAACGGTCGAGCCTTTCTGAAGCGCTGTTACTGTCTCCTTTTGGAGTTTTGAGCTCTCCGGAATCTAATCAAAGAACAAGGAGCAATTGACAATCAGAAATGATCACCGAGAGGGAAGATGTTATCCCACCGAGCTTCGTGCAATACGCTGGACAAGCGCCTTTGGTAATTCGTAGTAATCAATACCGTCTGAAGCAGCATCTTGCTGAGCCTGTACGACGGCCGCAGGTGTAGGTGGATCCTTCTTTGCTGGAGGCATCTTGAAGCTTTTCTCGCGGGCAATTTAAGAGACGATTAAATGGAGATAGTGATGCAAGTTCAAGGTCAAGAGTCAAGACTCGACTGTCCAAGCCAAGAGAAGAACTTTGAACGCAACGCGAATCGTCACGCTGAATGAGATGCGTTACAGTGACGCGTGAGAATATTGACGCGCCCTCACGTGCTGTGATCCGCCACACCTTTCCGTACTCCTTGTCTTGTCTGAGTCTAAAGAGTCTCCACGTCTCTTTCACCTTTACACGCCGCACTGAGCGTGTTCAACGCTTTGTCCCTTCAGACAAACAACAAATATAAGTCATATCCTGCTTACAACCCTCCACAGGACATGCCTCGCCTTACACAATACGAGCTCGAAAGACTCGCAAACATCGAGCGGAACAATGACTTAATGAAGTCCTTAGGATTATTCAAACCAGAAGTGGCACTGTCGAAGGTGAAAGAGGTAGGCGGTATATGACATAATTTCCATGAGTTTTGGAATTGAAAGGTGTCAACCCAACGTGTAGGAAGCAAAAGCTAAGCAAGCAGCTAAAGAGAACGCAAAACCACAGTCAGGCTCGAAAACGACGTTCCGAGCCATCTTCTTCGTACATTGCTCCGCGAAGAAAGTCCGCACGAATCTCTGCGTCTAGGAGAGGAGTCGACGGGTACAGTTCCCCGCCACTGAACTCCGATCCGATTGACTTTCTCCCTCATAATTCGCCACGAAAACCGGTAGTATCTCTGAGACGAATAGCTCCTCCGCCTATTCCCGAACAGGATGAAGACGAAGACGACGAGAAAGAAATCGATCCTGAATATCGTGCTCCATTGCCTACGAGGAACGCGGATAGGACCCTGCAATTTGGCGATGCGCCACATTTCACTCCGAACATGACACCTGAAGAGGTCCTGAGGGCAGGTTCGTTTGGCGGAACCATGTTCCGGTGCGTATCGTATTTCTGAGCTTTCGTATTCCTCAGATTTACCATGCCAACGTTGCTTCAACAGACGTCATTACTCAACTATCGCAAAGCAAACCCTCCCAGAAACCGACTACAAAGAATTTCCGGAATCGTGGTACGCCAACCTCGATGTCAAGACTTATCTAAATTCGGAAGAATATAACCCACTGGTGAATCGATATCGCGTGAAAGCCGGGCAGACTTTGAGTGATTGGGAGAAAGCTGGTTGGGTGGACTCGCAGGATCCAAGAGGATGGTTCCAGTGGTATGCAAGATACTACCTTGGGAGACGGACTGCGGATGATGCGAGGCAGATCAAGCGATGTAAGTGCCAGGATTTTCATTTTTGAGTCTCGGAGACTCGACAAGTTATAACAGGGCTCGGTGTATGCGGCTCTTCTGGTCGCTTCAAGCGGAGTCTAGTCAAGAAGATCGCGGAGAAACAAGCATCATGGGACGACGAGACAGTGTCACCTATTCTAAGACAGACATGTTGAGTAGTTTGTCTACGCTCTTCCTGTCATATTGGATACTGATATGCGCGTTTTACAGTGCATCACTGGGCGTACAAGCTCACCGAGGCAGATTTCAACGCCTACCTGTGATCCATTCTTCACATATCAAAATATAGAGCTATTGCATTTCAGCATGCATTCATTTGGATTATAATACATGAGCTATCTTTCACTTCATCCGGCTATTCAATTGCATGTTTCGTGAAGATTGA
Organism: Sanghuangporus sanghuang; assembly: GCA_009806525.1. Lineage (NCBI taxonomy): Eukaryota > Fungi > Basidiomycota > Agaricomycetes > Hymenochaetales > Hymenochaetaceae > Sanghuangporus > Sanghuangporus sanghuang. The sequence continues at coordinate 2,301,180 of VVIT01000002.1, read as the reverse complement.
CTTGGGCATCATCATTCCAATCTATCAACAGCGTAATATCGTAGTATCGTCAGGGCATCCGACATTGAAACCGAGATAGAGAACAGAAGCTGACTCACAACATAGTTCGGCATATCCACCTATCATTGATACAAACAAAACAACAAAGCATCATCAGCAAAGAGTAATAACACGAACGAAAGGTCATTCGAAAGGACAAGAAAACGTTAACACGCACTACTTCATGCATACGCAAATCTCCTGCGACGCTGCAATGTACGCTTGGACACGATCAAGTCCATACTCCGCGCCGAGGAAGGCTATCATATGTCGGACCGCGTCGCGTGTTGCTTCCCGTATATCTGCAATTTCGGAAGACAGTGTAATAGAGGAGAAGACAAAATCAATTCAGTCATTCTCGGCTTTCAAATATTACAGTAAGTAGAAAGGTTTACCTGGTCCAACACCAGTCGTACAGTAGTACTCTTCGTCACTGGTGCTGCTTGAACCACTAGACCCTCCCTTGCTCGTTTGGAATTGCGGAGTCTTGACGTATGGCTTCTTGTTCTTGAGTACAGTCAGGCGGAGAGTGATCTTGATAGGCGTCTCGATTGCCGTCCCTGAATGCATGTATACAGTATATCAAATTTAGAAGGAAGTGAAAGAAGCAAATGAGAAGGGAACACTGCCTACCGCACACCTCTGAGAACAAACTCCGGGTTCAGAGAATCTCATTGAGATTCTTGGAACTATTAACGCACCTCCGTCTCCTTGTACAGCGTGCCCATCCTAGGGATGAATGAGCATAGCGAAAAAGGACAGGGTTACCACACGAGTCAAAAGACCTACTCCGGTTGAGAACAATGCTCCTGGGGTTTCAATCGGCAAATATAACGTCGAACCAATGGTAATATGTTTCGTATCGATATTTCCCTGCGCAAGGCATCATGTGGATCAGGCAAGGCCAACGCAAACTGCTTCAGAACTTACACCAGTGTTGTAGGGTGGAATAGTCGAGAACGCTCCCTCAATGCCTCTCGCAACGCCCATCTCCCCAGCGAAAGGTCTCAATGGGATCTTTATCCCCTTCTCCTCATCGAACCACGCAGACACCGCTTTTCCATCCTCATTCTTGTGGATCTTCCAGATCTTCAACTGGGGCTCGGGAAACTCATCGGCCAATAATCCGAACCCCGGGATGAGCGCCGTCCAGCCCCAATCAACAGTCTGGATGTCTAGAACTTCGACTTGCAAGGTATCTCCAGGTTCGGCACTCGAGATGTGTACTGGTCCGCTGACTTGGTCGAGCTGGGAGAAGACGAGCGTGCTCAAGGTTGAGGAGGTTGAGGAGGCAGTGATTTGGCCGTTTGAAGCGTCAAGACAGTCGAAGGTTACCGTATCTCCTGAAGCAATATGCAAAGCTGGAGGGATGCTGAAATTACATATATATATATCAATTAATGACATTACTATAATTAAGATAGATGCACACCTTTTGTCCCAAGCGAGATGATTTTGAGAGCGCTTGACCGAATGGATCGACATACCTCAAGCTGGACTACCCGGCAGGATAGCACTTGCAGTCAAGGGATAGCTTGTAGTGCAGATAGGCTGCTTCCCATCCTTACCAATACCATTCATATGCATATGTATCATTCCTGAAGTTTGTTTCCCTCACTCGTGGGCGCGGGTCCCTCAAATCAAATGATAAAGCGGACCGTCTATCCGTTGAGCAATAATCTGTTCAGGTTTTTCAATATGTCGAAACAAGGCGCAACTCATCGCGATCTCTATCCATGATAAGCATCTGTAGGCATGCACATATCTTATTCAAGTTGGTAAGAATAAGAGTCGAAGCTGAAAGTGGTAGGTAGGATTTCGGAAGGAGGAATCGACGACGAAGATTGACACGTGCAAAGCCGATGATCATGTTTATTTCGGTTTCGTCCCTCCTTTCCCAGTGCCCACCACCGCCAGTACTGAGCCCCTCCATCTCCCATCATCCTCTCCATCCTGTCATCCCCAATGCATCAATGTCATTCATTTCAACGAAGTGAGTAGATATAGCATCTAAGCACGCCCATCAGAATCATTTGAGGCTCAAGTGATGATAAGGTCGAGGTGTGCTATACTCAACGGGGAACTAATAAGGAGTATGGAGGATAGCTTCTCCTACTTAAACCCAGGGTCGCCGGGCAGACAAGGGAGTGCTGCTAGTTCAAACCCGAATGACATGACCTGGGCCGACATGGATGGGAACTGAGTACTTGTGCGGTTGGCCTGAAGGGTCAGCCGTTCAAATGAAATGCATGGAATTTGTTGCACAGGGCGATGGAAACGTTGGATGTGCATGGGGGCTGCCCAAGCTCGTTTGAAACGTGTCGTGGCACTTGAGAAAAAACCATGGTGTACTAATGTGGTCCCGAGATGAGCTGCCCTAAAGGCTAAGTTCTTCTTTGGCCCATGTATACGCTTCGCACCATGTCTCCGAGAACCACGCAAAAAAGTCGTTGATATTGCGCTCGTGGCAGCCTCATACTGGACTGGACAGGCTATCGTTCCCGTTGGCATTTAATCGGGTCCACTTTCGTCACTACGTACAGGTGGGTGTACAGTACAGTGATCGGCCCACGCCTCGAGCTTTTCTCTCCGTTCACAAAGGCGCTTGCGTCTCGAGCTTCTGACCCTTTGTTGTTTTATCATGTTATGTTACATGGTCTGATGACATGGCCTACTGTGAGTATGTTCTCGCAGTTGAGGTCTCTCAAGACTTCAGTATTCCCCAGTTCTTTCTTTCTGCACCGCTGTTATTTATTCAATTATTGCCAAATAGTCAAATTATTGACAGAGCGCGACTTTGCGACTTCTTGTCGCTGCTGGACGAACTTTTAAAAATTGTTGGGGATGGAAATTCGCGTGCTCCACGATTATTATGTAAAGCTGCGTTGTCGGAGTCTTCTTTTTTTCTCTTATCGCTCATCTCTACCGTCGAGGATGTCACTGGTAAACTGCCGGAGATTGACGGTAATCCTTTTATTGCGAATGTTTATGAGGTGCTCAGCAACGATTAAGTCGCTGAGCAAAGGTTGCTTTGTTTCATCACCACAATGCGAGAACATATACAAACCGTAACAAGAAGACAATGACACAAGGTGAGAAAACAAAGAGAACAATCAACGGGAACAAAAGTGCTGACAACAAAGAAAGGACGCAGGAGGCAATCAGAAGTATAATAGCGATGTCGACAATGAGGAAAACGCGTTTCGAAGAAAGACGCGTGTGCTACATGCATCCATTATAAATGCCAGGAGGGTGAGTATCTCAAGCAGCAGGATCAGGATTCCAGAAACGTCCCAAGTACAGTGTCGTTTCGCGCCTCCGTAGTGGTACGCCATTCTGAAGATGATTCTGCGGCGGCACGGGAGGAGGATTTGGCAGTGGCGCTGTTGGGTCTGTTTGATCTAACTGAGGCTGAGGCACCTGGACTTCAGGTGTAGCAGGCTGCTGCTCTGCAGCGTGAGGCACTGCCAGCGGGAACTGGTCGGTGGTCATTGACACTGTTTCTGAGCCAGTCCCGGCCGGCGAGTCGAGCTGCGCGGTGCCTGCGTCAGTCCTAGACAACCCTTCTACAGCTCTTGTCCGCTCCAACTCGTATTGCGCGACTTTTCTCCTTAGCTCATCCAGCATTGCGTTACATTTTTCCTCCACTGACGGACCAGTGGGGCGTTCAGGGACGGCCTTTGCTATCTCCTTCAACTCCTCTAGAATTGCATCGGCGTCTAAGCGTCTTCTCTTCAGATCACTGTCGGCTCGACCAGAAGTTTCGGACTCGGTGTCCGTCTCGGAGGACCGACTCCTCTTTGTCCCACGAGTCTCCTTAGGCTGGATGCCCTGCGATGCGTCATCGAAGCTGGCATCGCCGCGAGCCTTTGAAGATCCAGGTTCGCCCTGAGGACGGCGACTTAGAATGTTTTCGATGCCCTCCTCGAACCTCTGGAGTCGCTCTTCCGGAGATACTTCAGCTTCCGCTCGTCTGCGTTTAAGAGGGTTGGTGTCCCTCTCGGGTTTCGGTTCATCGTTCCGCTTTCTCTTCAGACCTCGAGCTTCTTCGGCTGCGGAAGTGACATCAGACCAATCGCTAGCCTGGGAGCGTGAAGGTTCAACTTTCCCGGGAATACGGACTCTATGCTGGACGTAGCGTATCGGTCGGTTTGACGGTCCAGCCTCGGATGGACTTGGCTCGATACACTCGTATTCCAAGTACTCGTCGTCGTTCCTCCGACATGTGTCACTTGTGCTCCGAAACGATTCATACATCGGTGTGGTCACTTCTTTGCCCTTTCCCTTGTCCTTGCGAAGGGAGTGCTCCGTTTCCTGAGCAGCGTCATCCCGTTCTCCAGGTGCGTCGTGCGCTTTAGCTTTATTTTTTTCTTTGTCGTTCGAGAGGGCATCCGTCTCCTTGAGGAGTTCCTCGATAAGCTTTTCCTCTTTCATCTTCTTCATTGAGACCTTAGCCCGCGGCATAGCATCCGGCTTGAAGGGCATCCGGGTTGTCCCAGGGTTTTTCGCCATCGACCGCGTAACTCGCTTGTTCGGTTCAGCGTCGAATACGATAAGCTCGACTTCATCAGAGGTGGAGAGCTTCTTGTCCGCAGACGCTTTGCGGCTCTTCTTGTGCGTCCATTTGTTTCCTCTGCTCTTCTTCTCTTTCTCTGTTTGCGTGAGTTCCTGTTCTTCCGCGAGTTTTGCTTTTGCTTCGCGACGTGCTCTCAGAACCTTTCGCATCTGTTCCTTCTCGATCTCTCTGCGAACGATACCGAAAGGAAGTGTCTTCGCGAACTCAACGGAGATCAGTTCCGGATTGACGTTGACGTGTTCGGGCTCCGTCCCTTCACGAGGTCCGGGGTCGTTCTTTGCACGCGGACGTTCGTAAGGCTTGCCGCGACCGCCAATACTACCATCGTAGCACTTGAACACGGGTTCGAAGACCTTTTCCATCTTCTCGGTAAGGTCTGGCTTGGGACCTTTCCCGAGAAGATAGTTGTGGAGCTTCCACAACGTCGGCTTATCCTCTTCGGTGAAGTAGAAGTGAATTGTCTTGCCAAAAGGTCCGTAAAAGTCGAACTCCCTTTTCTCGAACTCTCTGTTGCTCCGTGGCCGGACGGTAAGTGCGCTATACCGCATCGTCTTGCTTTCACAGAAGCGTGACCACCACTTCCTGACGAGGGGAGACTTCAGGGACGGGCGCTTCGCCCCGTAGTCTATTTGCACGTCTCGAGGGTGCTCGTACAGATAGACTAGACCCTGTCCGAACCAATCGCGCGCGTCCTTCCAACAGATGTCCTTCATACTGATCCAGTTGAAGTGCATCAAGTACACCAGCTCACAGCCAGTGAAAGCGGATACCCACGCATCTATGTAAATGGGTGGCATCTGCTTGATCACTCGCCAGCGGTTGTACGAAAACCAGATGTACGATGCGACGATGGGGAAGATGAAGAGCGGCGGACGGATGGGATTCGGTTGGAAAGCGTAGTCCCGGGCTTTGACACCTGGGTAAGGACATGATTCAAAGGGAATAACGTGTTCCTCGATTGGTACAATCTCGGTAGCCGCTGGAGATGCAGGCTGGGTTGTGACTGGACGACGTGCACAAGGGTGGCTCAGACATGACGGGCGTATTGATTGGTAGACAAATTGCTTACCTTCCTCCTCTGCTGCGAGTTCACCTGCTTGAGGGATGGCGTCCGAGGCAGTGTTGGCGGGGCCACCTATTCGATGAGCAGCTTGAATGACATTGTTCTCTACTGACGTGTTAAAGACACTACCTTCGGCACCATTCTGCTTGCTGGAAGGGACGCTACGGACGTCTTCGCTTTGAAGTACATTCTCGGTACTCAATGCCTCGTAAGTCTTCATTTCATCGTGATTGAAGACCATGCTGAGAGCACCAAAGAGATTCAAAGATACTATGCGTTTACGATACCTACTCGTACGAAGAGGAGTTGATATTGGAGTTGGGAGAGAGATTTAGCCAAAAGACGATAATGAGGGATGATCGTGGAAGGAAGTCAAAATGCTTTGAAGCCACCTCGTGCGAAGGCATGACCTTTATGCGGTTCGCGTCCGTCACGGCCAAAGCGCGTCTCTTGTCACTGGAAGTGCACATTTGTTCCTTCCTTTGTTCTTTGAGGCGCTGCACGTGATGGTTCTTTGGCCTTGTGGCTCAGCCTAAGAATCTTGTATGCTCTGGGCTCAAGCGTATTGATATTGTATAGAGTAACTTAGTATTGAGACCGGGTATCTGAGAAACATGTGAAGCGGATTAGAGCATTCAAAGTACCAATTTCCTCGGCTGAAAAATAAAGTTGAGATCGACGATCCTAAGAAGTCAACGTCGATCAGGTCAGATCTTCGTGCCGTGCCGCAGCTGCCGCTCCTCCCAACGCGTCTCCGGACGCAACTACCATCATGTCAACCTCATTGCTTGTTCCCCTACACGTTAAATATATTCAATCATTAGACGACGTAAGCTGTTAAACCAAATTCCAATCTTGATAGCGCCTCAGAGCTCAGCTAGCACGCAGCACAAAGATGATCTTGCGTATCATATGACGACGCATCTGCGAATGAACGGCATCTATTGGGGATTGACAGCGTTGTGTATTATGGGACATCAGGATGCGCTACCTAGAGGCGAGATGGTGGAGTTCGTGATGAGCTGTTGGGATGATGAAGCAGGTGTGATTAGACAACTCCTCGTTTCCGATGAAGAATTTGTTGACCGAAGGCAATGGGCGATTTAGGCGCGTTTGGAGCGTATCCAGGACACGACGCGCATATACTCGCGACTCTGAGTGCCATACAAATACTTGTTATACAAGACGCGTTAGACAGAATTGACGTCGAACGAGTCACGAATTGTTTGTATCACATTGTTCCGCGCATTATACATCTTTTTTTTTTTTTCACTCAACTCATTCGGTCCTACAGTCATAACATCCTTACAACTCCCATCTGGAGCATTCGCAGGTGATCGTTTCGGCGAGACAGGCACGCGTTTCCTCTACTGCTCCATCTCCGCTCTCTCATTACTCGGCCAGCTATCGACGCTTGACCGGGACGGGAAAGATGGTCGTACTCGAGCTGTCGAACACATTATGCAATGCAAGAATTTTGACGGAGGTTTTGGGATCTCTCCTGGAGCGGAGAGTCATGCGGGACAAGGTGTGGTTCCTCCTATCTTCTTGTAAGCTCGGGATACTTAAACTCTATCCACACCAGTATTCGTTTGCGTAGGCGCTCTAGCGATCCTCGATCGATTAAATTTGGTCGATGTAGAGACGCTGACCTGGTGGTTAGCGGAGCGGCAGACTCCTAGCGGAGGTTTGAACGGCCGACCGGAGAAATTAGAAGACGTGAACACTTCTCTCCGAAGTCCGCGTAGCGCTCAGTTGCTGACCGTTCTTAATATCAATAGGTGTGCTACAGCTTTTGGGCTCTCTCTGCGCTGTCGACACTGAACAAACTGCATTGGATCGATGCTGAGAAACTTGTTTCTTTCATACTTTCCGCGCAGGTGGGTCTCCGAGGTCATTCATCGCTTCTACATCCTCTGTACTGAAGTCTTCCTTAGGATCCAGAGGCAGGTGGCCTTTCGGACCGACCAGACAACACAGCTGATGTCTTCCATACAGTTTTCGGGGTAGCAGGTTCGTCACCCTTCTATTTGGAAGCGTTTCCCAGTATATCGATTAATCGATGCATAGGTCTCTCTTTGGTCGGGTATCCCGATCTAGAAGACCTTGACCCTGTGTACTGCATGCCTGCCCGAGTGACTGAGAAGTTGGGGTTGAGAAAGGCATGGAAGGCGTTGCCACGACGCGAGACGTGGCCATGATTTTTCTCCGGAAATTCAAGACAAATTGTCCGACCTTAAAAGATTTCAGGGAGGAATCTTACTGGGTCGCGGGGTCCAAATCTTATTTGTTCGCTCCGTATCTATTCAATTTCAAGCGTTGCTGAATATCTGTTTCATCTGGTAACTCCTTTGATCGAGTCTTACTTCATTTAGTGGTATAGGGATTGTCAAGCAAACGGAACTCTTCTATTATCCCGTTGATGGACTCTTCCACGAAACATAAACATGTTCCCCTCGAGACCATATATTCAGAAGTTTCCGGGACGGTACTGTCGAAAACGGCGTCTTGATCCTCAAAGGTCATGCGGGATCCGCATGCTAGCACCGCCTGGTGTTCAACTTCTATTAATCAATTAACAATATGTATCATCGTTCTAAGGCCAGAGAATAGTGAGATTCAGAACTTCATCCCAGAGATAATTTATCATGGGTTCCTCGGGAAGATTGGGGCTAAACTAGCGCCCACCTCCCTTTTGTTTTCTATATATCGGTCGCCCGGGTCAGTCACAAACTCAAGCTCTCGCTTTCTCGCTGTGAGACAAGTCACGAACAATGCCTCTTCAGCCTGGCGTCTACTATCTGCGAAACACAGTGAGCGATACCCTGCTGGATGTATCTGGCGTCGACTTCAAATCCATAATAGGACAGCCTATGACTGAGGGGAGGAATCAACAGGTAATTCGAGCTCCTAGATATATCAACTCCGAGTCATCGATGAGCTCATGTTAATCATGATATCCTTACCCCTTAGTGGGAGATCGGAAAACTTGGGGCACGCGGATGGTTTATTAGAAGCTTGTCGAGCGCCAACGGTCACTACCTGACTGTCGAGAAAGGAATGGGAGACAATATTCCTCTTGTCGCAAATGAGTTCCCTGTGGCATGGGATCTCAGAAATGAACCACAGATAGGAGAAGATGTCTATGGGTAATAAAATTATACCCAACTATTCCCTTTATAATGAACTGATTACAATATCTATAGCATCTATTGGCCTTTTACTCGGTTTACGGTTGACCTGCACTATGGAAGATCTGCCAATGAAACTCCAGTAGGATAATAATAAAATTCAAAGCCAAGAATATTATTTCTCATGGCACATAATTCTTACATTCCAGGTGCATCTTTGGTCTAGAAACTTGGAGACGCCCCACCAGCTTTGGAGTTTTATGCGCTGCTCGGATGAAGTGCAAACAAGCACCACGGTCATGAATCCGTCCGGTAATGAGGTAGGCTCGACTACGGTTACAACGATCACGACGACGACGACAACAAAGGTGCTGACGACAAGAAATGGAGTGGAACTTAATGGATGAGAATTGAGGTGTGGCGACTTGAAAGTTCTATAGATCAGCCACAGGGTACTGTCAGTACTTCGAAAAGAATCTTTTCGCAGATGTTTATGCCCTACAAATTTACAAATATGCGGTGATAAAGCTTCAGCCGTACATATTAAGATGCTTCGCTCATCCATATCGACATCAAGGACAAGCCTCCAAGTGTCCGTGCTTAATCCGGCAAGGGTTCTTCCGTGATACTCTTTCCTTCCGGGTCACCTCTCCTAGTCACCCAAGTCCTTGTCGTGGTCGTAGTTGTTGTAACTGTGGTCGTCGTGGTCGTTCCTCTTCCTTCCTCTTTCATAAGCGTAGTAATTGTTTGGTCTTTCTCTGGGCAGCGTACAAGTTTCCAGAGCTGCTGGCGAGCGTCGTATCGGCCGAAGAGAAAGATCTGGTCCAGAGAAACAACAGTCAGATGAACCCAACCTTGGATTGAACATGAACAATCAAAGCAGACCTTGACTCCGTCATTTCCATTTCCATAATCTAAATCGAACGAAATTTGAGAATTCGGCCAGTGAATCCTGCCTGTAAGGTTAATTTAATTGAGGACACAGTTTTGAAGGCCTTGATTTCACCAGTAGACATATTTTCCTTGTTTTGGTTCATGTTCAAATACCCACGCCGTAGGAAACTCATTGACAGCGATATCTGAACTTTCTGAAGAGTGTCCTAGTCCTTTCTCGATGGTCAGATAATGGTCGCCAGCGTTGTAACAACTTCGAATGAACCATCCGCGAAGACCCAGCTTTCCAATCTCCCACTGATATGAAGTGCAAGGCAATACATTGTACATAAGTTTCTTCGGATATTCTAGCTCAGACTACTTTTACTCGCCTGCTGATCTTTGCCTTCGTAGAGTGCGAAGCCTTCAACGCCCTTCCTGTCTCCACGCAAACTCAGAACGGTGCCGCTCATAACATTTTGAAGAAAATATGTTCCCGGTTCTAGAGGCATATAACAGTGTTCCGGTCTTCGCCTGTAGCTAGTCGAGGAGAGAGAACGAGACGTAGTGCAAGGCTGATAGAGATGAGCACTAAAGAGTTTTATGTAGAATAAATTCCTATTAAGTGCAAGCTGCATCTAGGCATGCTTCATACAGTCAGGCCGTTTGTAAGCTCTTCAGGTTCAGAAGCGCTCAATCAGAAGTTCCGCGATCCATTAATCATACTTGTATGAATGGCCTGGCAAGAATAAATATCACAACATGAGGCATCCCTCATGTCTGAGGCGAGTAGGGACCATACTCCTTCAATGTGACGTCCGCACCTAGATTTCTGTTCTCTGATCGGCGTCTAAGAACGAAGTCGAAAACCAGAACAGTGTTAACCCTGTAAGTGCTCCCGCTTTTCCACCACAGTCACATCTTCGTCTTCTTCGCCATTGCACTTAGTCACAACTGTCGTCGTTATCGTAACGATCGTAGTAGTCGTCTTAGTAGTTCCACGACTAGCTGATTGCAAGAATACCCTGTTCACCTGATCTTCATCAGGGCAACGTATCATTCTCCAAAATTGCTGGCGGCCCTCATGTCGACTCCACATGATAACCTAGAGCACAAGGGATGAAAATATGATGAATGCAAATTGAATAGAAGAAGAGTAGTTTGTTACCTTCGTCCCGTCATTTTTGCTCCCTTGGGATAAATTAACTTTAAAAGTCGTGTTTGGCCAATGAATCCTGACAATATATTGTATCAACACCACAGTACAGCAATTCTAAGAACTCTCGCAGCTTACGAAATAACGTCATTCCCTTCTTTAGGCTCGCACTTGATATCCCACGCGGTAGGAAACTCATTGGTGGCAATGGATGAATCATTTCCGAGTCCACTGTCGATGGTCATATAGTGGTTGTTGTCGCTGTAATAGCTTCGAATGAACCATCCATGGTCGCCCAGTTTACCGAGCTCCCACTGGTAAGCGATACGATGATAGTTAGCATGAAGATCGTCGTCCGAAAGTGACGTGACGAAGACTTTAAAATACCTTCTGATCCTTGCCTCTGTACCAAGCAAATCCCACGACACCCTTCTTATCTCCATTCAAAGTAAGCATAGACCCGCTCATCACATTCTGAAGATAATAAACGCCTGGTTTCGGAGACATTATGAAAATGCTAGGTCTTCAGGAAGCTGCTTGTAGGGGGAAGTTGAAAACGGTCAGTTTTCCGACCAGATTCAGTCGAACTTATAGTGAAGGGGGAACAACCAAGCCAGGAAGAATCTGGTCATTTGACTGTCACATTCAAGATAAGGTCTGAGTAGACGCTGAAAGAATCTTCATCTCCGTATTGATTCCTTTCATAATGCACCACAACGAACACATCTTCAAGGTTCCCTTGGCCCCTGACCCTCATTTTGAGCCTACACACGGCGAACATGAGATAAACGGCGGACAAGACTTTGTTCCCAGGATGGAATATTCGTGTTGTCTAATAATATACCGGTAGCTTGATTACGGTACCAAGTTGTCGTAATACCAACATTTTGCAAGACAAACGCGACACGCTAGTACTGCCTAACTTAGTTTTTCCCCAGCGCGACGACAAGATGTTTGCTGAGGTTGTGAATGTTGGTGAAAAGGAGTCCGGTAAGATTCGCAGCACTACCTACCTCTGCATGGCCTATCCTGACGAAATCCAGACGTTGCAAAAGCAAGACTGATGTAAACTTGCTCAGTATATCCGATCGACGCCGATTTGCACTGGCATGTGAACTGCCACTACGTAGGAGAGGTGTGCATTTGCCGGAAGTCAGGAAAATAGTAGCCTAGTAAGTTGCAAGAATACACCATCTCCTGGCCTTGGTCTCGTGAACCCAGAGTTCAATGCAGTAAGAGTTGAGTTCACCTAACAGTCGGTGGGAACAAGCCGATGCGAACCGATTACCTAAGCAGAGATTGGGCGAAAGGGGAACTGCGTAAAAGAAAAGAGAAACCTCACCTCTCGTGAGTATTGACTGCTCCTTCTGAGATGTACTTCCAGTTTTGTAGCACTTCGATAGAGGTGACGTGTGGATGAGCCCTCTGCCCTTTGAACACTAATATTGATCACCCTGAGTCCTTGAGATGGCCCTTTTCGCAGACTGCCCATTACTCTAACAGTTGCTGCTCAAGTCCCTATCTTTAGCGGCCATGCCAATTATCTCTGGTGTATACTTCGTGCAGAATGTCATGAGTGGCACGTCGCTTGATATTTTTGCCAAAGATGACCAGAGAGTTGTGGGATCGGCACATCACGGAAGGGAGAGCCAACAGGTGAATATCCAGATATCGTTTAAAATCATGCAGTCGTTGGTTCAAGTATCTTTCACCATACATAGTGGGAGTTTGGAAAATTGGGCGCCGGATGGTTCATCCGCAATGTCAACAACAAGCATTACTTGACTATTGAAAAAGGTCTTGGAAATGCATTACCCGCTGGAGAGAATGAGTATCCTGCTGCGTGGGTGTTGACAGGCGAGCCCATGAGAGGAATCAACATATTCTGGCAATATTCTCTCATTTATTACCCTTCTACATTGCAGTGAATTCATGACTTGGCAGGATCCATTGGCCAAAGACACGGTATGCACTTAATTTATCGGGTAGAATCCCAGCAAATGGAGCAAAGGTGCGAGCTCCTTATAACGTGTTGCTGTACAAATTCGGATCTCTTGATCTATTCTGCTGCTATATACGAATCGGGTTGTTCTGTATCTACGAGACGAGTCATTATTTCAGCAGTCATGGCGCCTAATACAAGTTCCGGAAAGTAATCAGACTATACCACTCCTTGCGCATACAGGATCGTCTATGGCCACAACCACGACGACTACGACGGTCACAACAACAATTACCGGACCTATCCTCCTGGAAACCGGACATAGCTCTTAAGTGTGAGAGTGCATTTTTGTACATGTACACGTGGCAGTATCTAGTGTACCGTATACGCCAACACCAGCCACTGGATTCACAGGCAAAATACAAATACCATTCCGAAGCTATTCGAGGCATCAGAATTCTTGCTTGAGACTGCAGAAACTTGAAAAATATCCGACTCGTACAATATTAAAATAAAATAAGTTGAGACGCGTCCTTCCCGGCCCTAAACTGATTAGCTCAGCGCGTTGACCTCTGGAACGCCCTTCTGTTCTGCCTTCATCTTCAACTCCTGGTCTATGATAAAGTCTATAGAGAAGACCTCGGTACATCGCATATTGTCGGGACAGGTTCTTGTTGATCTACAGACTGCTGTTAAGGAGCTTGTCGAAAATAGCTTAGATGCTGGAGCGACGACAATAGGTACGGCTTTTCTGAGTTGCCCGTGCATGTACTTAGATATCTGCAGATGTCAAGTTTAGAGATTATGGAGTCACATCGTTTGAAGTCAGTGATAATGGCAGTGGTATATCGCCGGAAGACTATGACAATGTTGGTAAGCCAGTCGGGAACGACAGATGGATAAGCGCTGAATGTCTCATAGCCATGAAACACCACACATCGAAGTTGTCTACTTTCGAAGATCTGACGACGGTGCAAACATTTGGATTCCGAGGAGAAGCTCTCTTCTCTCTGTGTGCTCTATCGGAACGTGTCACAATTACGACAGCCACGGCTAAAGAAGCGCCCATGGGCACTATCCTTGAGGTTGACAAAACCGGGAAGGTGAAGAGTCATTTAGGAAAGGCTGCCAGGCAGGTATGTAAACGAATCATATTTCGCACCTTCACGTCTTCTGATCCTTTACTCAATTGCCTTGAAGAGAGGTACAACTGTGTACGTCGAAGGACTCTTCTCCCCACTTCCTGTCCGCCGCAAGGAGCTGCAAAGGAATTCGAAACGGGAGTTCGGAAAGGCGTTGAATCTGTTGAGCGCATACGCACTGGTACCTTGTTCGAAGGAAAACCAGGGCGTACGATTAAATGTCGTACATATTTTAGACAAGGGGTAAGCCCGCGTTGTATGTACTATGAATGACTACTCACTTATCCTCCAGACGCAAATCAGACCAGATTCGGACAGACGGAAAGCCATCCTTAAAGGCTTCAATATCGTCCTTATGGGGGCCTAAGCAGGTCGAGTCGCTGACTGAGCTTAGTCTCGACCTAGAGGTGCTTCCAGAAAAGACGGTTCTTAGGAGAAAGTGTAATGCGGATCAAGACGGATCGTATGTATTCTGGCATGAATTTAACATCTTCATCTGTATCTTATTTATGGTTATGCAGGGCAACTAAGGTACATGTTCATGGTTTCATTTCCAAGTTCTCATCGGGACATGGGCGCGCAGGCCCGGACCGCCAGTTCTTCTTCATTAATGGACGCCCCTGCAATCCATCCAAGATCCAGAAAGCGTTTAACGAGGTTTATCGATCCTTCAACACAAATCAAAGTCCCTTTATTGTTGCCGATTTTATTGTGCCGACAAATAGCTATGACATAAACGTTTCTCCGGATAAACGTACTATCTTACTTCATAGCGAGAATGCGCTCGTAGATGCATTGAAAGGAGCATTGGAGAAGACCTTCGCTCCTACTCGCTCCACTTTTGCTGTTCAGTCGACACAATCAAAGATCAGCACGGCGAAGAACCTGAAAACGAACGATCGGGTACCCGAAAAGTTGGTCACTAGTACCAATGGTTCCCAAGAAACGCCGACAGATTCATTCGCTCCTGATGATACGGTTGTCAATGATGCAAGTGACCTTGTCTCCGTTGACGATCCGATCACACAAAAGAGCCCCTCGCCAACACTTGCTGTCCCCGAATCTTTACTTGAAAGTGAGAAGGATCAGATATCCTTTGCTGAGGAGTCTGATCAGAACGTCTCTCTGGAGAAGACTAAGCCTGTTGCATCCTCGAGTCAGTCCGCGTTGTCTCGCTCTGCTGACGCAGAATTGTCGATTCCTTCTATACAGCCGCGCCGCCGGTCTCCGTCTCCAGTCCCGGCGGAACGACACATATCATCACCAGGTCCTGCGAAGCCCCGCGCTCAAGTAACACAAATGGTGCTTGATACATCGAATGCTTCGTGGGGTTTGCGTCCGGCCGATGAAGAGCCCGCACGAAAGAAGCGAAGATTCGACGTGCTCAAATGCTCAAATTCTAGGGCAGCGCTTCGCTCGCAACTCTTATCGTATGCCTCCAGATCGCAGCCCGCCAATCGGGGCAATTCTGGTCGTGATAGTGTGCCAGACCTTGCCGACGATGTTAGCGATATGGAGGACGAACTTATGGAAGAGGAACAAGAGGAAGCCAGGATTGACCCCGAGGCGAACCACGACGATACAGCTGCGTTAAGCAGTGGCCCGTTACGATGGACGATTACGAATAATAACAAAGCGAACGCAGCCGGAATTTCTTCGAACGATCCTTTGTTTTTACCCGGTCCGGATGAGCTCGAAGTATCACGATCTGTTGGTCAAACGCAGGAGGAACCCATTATACTCGATGTTGATACACCCGACAGCGAGTCCTTGCTCGATACTGCATCTACGAATCATGAAGGAGATGGAGATCAACAGCTACGCACGGAAAGTGCATCTATGACTATAACTTTGTCTGAAGCAGATTCGTCCGCTCCACTAACGAGCAGCGTTGGTGTCGAGATTATACGCACTACAGACCCTAGTAACGATGTGAGCGTGGCATTTGGCCTCGAACTCGTCGACCAGTTCTGGGATGGCCTGTCATCGACAGGCTCTTCGACTACTCTAGAATCTCCCAGATTAGATCGCGACCTTAAGCACGTCGATCCCTCCGCAGGTCTGTCAAACACGTCGGATGGAGAGAGTGCCGAGAAGGAACTTGCTCGTGTCATTGACAAAGACGACTTTGCGTCCATGGAGGTCGTTGGGCAATTTAACCTCGGATTCATCATCACTCGCCGCCGTCTCCGCGGAAAAAACATTAGTCTTAATGGCACTGAAGGATCAGATGCGACTCCTTCAAGTGAAGAGTTGGACGATTTATTCATCATTGATCAGCACGCGGCAGACGAGAAATATAACTTCGAGACACTTCAGCAAATTACCAAAATTGATTCTCAGAAGTTGTACAAGTCAGTCGGTCACCTCTTTATCATCGAATACAATTCATGTCCCTTTCTAGACCACGCCCGCTGGAACTGACAGCAGCGGACGAACTTCTTGCTCTTGAGAATATCGACGTCTTGAAAAGCAATGGGTTTGAGGTAACCGTGGACGAAACTGCTGAACCATCTCAGGGACGCATAAGACTTGTCGCACAACCAGTCAGCGGTAGCACGAACTTTGACATCAAAGGTGCGCATCTATCGACTTGGGGGATCAAAGCCGGTCTCACAAGGATTTCACAGACTTGGAAGAGCTTTTGCATCTGATGCAGGATAGATCTTCGGGGCAGAATAAGATGGTGCACTGCTCCAAAGCACGAGCGATGTTCGCCATGCGAGCATGTCGCAAAAGCGTCATGATAGGGATGGCCTTGAATGAATCGCAAATGACCACGGTATGCAAGTGTGAGCTCTTGCAAGTCTCGTCTCTAATGACATTCTTAGATCGTGCGCCACATGGGTACCATGGACCAGCCATGGAACTGTCCGCATGGTCGCCCGACGATGCGTCATCTAACGAGCTTGAGCGATTCCGCTATCGGTGTCCATACGCTCAACAATAGCGGGCCATCCTCAAGAGAGATCAAGTGGGAAGATCTATGAACGGAGAATGTTTGAATTGGATTAGAAATTAAGTACTCTTCGGTTCGTTTGGAATTTCTTGTATACCACTGTAACAGATTATATAAGCTACCAATTGTCAGGACAAAGCCTCCGTCAATCTTTCTCTCATCGTCGCTTTTCTTAGTCTGCTTAGCTAACCATCTCAATTCAATGAAGTTCGCAGACGCGCATGCTTGATTCGCGACTCGACGACAATATTATTTCGCAAGTCCTACCTCTTACGTCCCCTTATGCTGAGGTTCTTCAAGCCAATCTGCACTCTTCTCAATTTCACGTCCTAGGAAAAGACTCCGATCTTGGACTTGTCGGTATGAATTGGAAAACCGTTCTATCTGCTTTCACTGGAATTCTGGCTCTTGCGTTATATGGACCAATGGCTGTAACTTGTGCTCAGACTACAAGAAACGACAAGATTGCCTTTCCAGACCTATACGAAGCGTCTATCGCTGAACTTCAAAATGGGTTGCAGAATGGACTATTCACGAGCGTAGACCTAGTGAAGGTATGTATCAATCAGAAGCTGATTCAAGAGGACATCTGATTGACATCTACTGGTAGACATATTTCGCTCGCATCGAAGAGGTAAACCACCAGGGACCGACGCTCAATGCTGTTATCGAGACGAATCCGAGTGCCCTTACGCAGGCAGCGGAACTCGACAATGAACGGAGTACTTTGGGCCCACGAGGTCCCCTTCATGGAATTCCTATCATTGTAAAGGATAACATCGCTACACTTGCCAGTGAAGGTAAGCGGTCTGACTGTACTGAGGCTTCTGCTCACTCGCTTTTTCTATGCTAGGTATGAATACGACCGCAGGCTCTTTTGCACTCTTCAGGTCTGTAGTCCCTCGTGATGCGACAGTCGCAGCAAAACTTCGCGCTGCAGGAGCTATCATCCTTGGCAAGGCGAATCTCAGCGAATGGGCGAACTTCCGGGGGCGTGTGCCTTCGGGCTTCTCGGGGCGCGGTGGGCAAGCGACGAGTCCTTATCTCCCGAACGGCGACCCGTCTGGCTCGAGTTCAGGAAGTGGCATCAGCTCTGCAATAGGGCTTGCTGCAGGCGCGTTAGGATCTGAAACAGACGGATCGATCCTGAGTCCAAGTTCTAAGAATAATTTGGTGGGAATCAAACCGACCGTTGGTCTAACTTCTCGCGCGGGAGGTATGTGATCCCATGCTTCCGTGCATACGGTTACCCGAAGATCGATCGCTAATTTCGGGTTTGTTGTCTCCTGCGCAGTTATTCCAATATCTTCGAACCAAGATACGGTGGGACCCATGACCCGGTCCGTTGCGGATGCAGCTGCTATTCTCACCGTTATCGCTGGGCGGGACCCTCTCGACAACTTCACGCTCGTGCAACCGGAGACTGTGCCTGATTTCTCACAGGCGCTCAACGTTAGTGCTTTCCAAGGAGCAAGACTGGGAATTCCGAGACTGTTTCAAGGAAGCGATCCGAACATCCTCGCGGCGTTCAACGCCTCGGTCGAAATTATCAGAGGACTCGGTGCTACTATCGGCAAGTGATTCTGATCGTAACCGTGACTTTTTTGGCGTTTTTGGCTGATGTCGACTTCCTTTAGTTGATCCAGCCGAATTTCCTGATGCCACTGAAATACGGCAGAGCGGAAATGAATCAATCGTTCTCGCGGCAGACTTCAAGGTATGTCTACTGAAATCCATGTCACTGTCACTGCTGACTTCCTCCAGGTGGATGTCAACAATTACATCGCAGGACTCGTGGAGGTACCGACTGGCGTAAAGAATTTGGCTGACCTGATCCAGTTCAACATTGACAATGCGGATCTGGAACTGATTCCACCCTTCTATACAGATCAATCTCAGTGAGTTATTTGACTCTCATAATATGCTGTCCGGCATCCAATTTCTCAACGCAGGTTCATCGCCTCTGAAAACTCCACGATGGACGCCGAATATTTCGTTGCTCTTGCTGCAGATCACGACCTAGGGAGGACGAGAGGAATTGACGCGACGCTTCAGAAGTTCAACCTCGATGCCATTCTGCTGCCTACAAATGGCTTCACAGCAGGTCCTGCCGCAATTGCTGGATATCCCGTCGTCACGGGTATGTTCATAACGCTCGTTTCAGCTACATTGCTTCTGAGATGATCATTGACAATGTTCATGTTAGTCCCACTCGGGTTCCAGTCGGACAACGCTACTGCGACTCCCGCGAACCCAACTATATCGAATGGTCCTGGCGTTCCGTTTGGTATTAGCTTCATGGGCACGGCTTTCAGCGAATTTAAACTCATCGGTTTTGCGTTCGCATACGAACAAGCAACGCATAATCGGCTCGAGAGACTAGCTTTTCCTGAGGCGATTCCCAAAACGCAATTGAAGGATGTAATTTGCCAATGATACAGATCGGAGACGTATAAAACAATGACATTATTGAACGGGTACACTATGGCTGCTGAAATGCCGGGACGAATGCATCAGAGAGTCAAGTGTAAAATAGCCAAGAGTTACCCGAGCACGAAACCTCAAAGGTCTGAGCCGTAAGTGAAAGTATTAAATGTCCTTCTCCATAGTCCTTTCGCCGTCCCCGAACAATCCCAACATACACTTATCATATACGCGCCAAATAAAACCCATCAACTTCCCTCTTGATTTGTTGACCCAGCGGGGATTACTTCCATCTTTATGCGCAAATACCAAGCCAAGTAAGAGTACCACGATGAATGTAGGGGCACCCAGAGCAACAGTGACAACAGCTCCTAGTTTCTGACGGAAGATCGCGGCAGAATACGGGGCGACGGATTCAAGATAGGCAATGAAACTGGGCGGCAACTTATGCTCTTGGTGTTTCAAGAATTAGAATTAGACACGCTACGATTGGAGAGATAGAAGAACACACCTTCTGCACCCTCCCGAATCAATGTCAGATATCGCACAGAAGGCTGACCCGGCTGCGTCCTGATCTTTCCTTCCGGTGCAAAGAGCGTATATGCGTGCACCATCTCTTCCGTCACTTCGATTTTACCCTTCTTCTCTCCAGGATTTATCTCCTCGCGAAAAACCTTTCCTTGAACAGAAATTATCCTGTACCCAGAACCACCGCCTTCCGTCTTGATGACACGTGCGAAGTCTTCAGGAGTTACCAAGTAGGCCACGCCGATGAGTGCACCTTTGCCGGTCCACACTCCATTTAGATCGATGTCGCCCCCGCACTGAACAAATTCGGCCACTTTATCATCGTTACCAGAAACTAATGCGTTGTCAGAAGGGCCCGTGGCAAACCGACAGTTCGCAAATCTCGGTTCAACATACGGCAATCCCGGCAAGTCAAAGGTCAACTCCAAACCCTCCACAACCACATGCCGCTCCTCTAGCGGCTTGATACCTCTCCTCCTTTTGAAGACGTTCGAATTAAGGTTTGACCCGTAGGCCAGATACCATAACGGTTTATCATGCTTCTCGAGTAGTGTGGCTGCGCTGACCGCGTCCCCGCAGAGTACCGTTGGCCGTAAAGACTTGCAAAGTGTCGCCGCGATTGGGCATTTGCCGCCGTTCATTTGAGTGCTACCAAAGAAAAGGGGAGGAATTTTACTTTCTCGTGTTTTTCCACCTTCATTTGATCGGGATGCAGGTAGAAGAATGACGTGTCCCGATCGGATCAGTCTCCAGGTAAGGTAATCAAAATACAGCTAGTTGCAAAATTGTTGGCAATCATGTGATTTCATCACTTTTCAGGTCACAAAAGCCTCAAAACACAGATAAAATCATATCTCACTCAAAACTCAACGGTTTCACATCATCTAAGTTGATAAATTCATCTTTTCGAAAGGACTTTTATTCAGAAACAAAAATTGAGAAAATAGAGTAAAAACTGATACTGAAATGGCAAAAATATTGTTTTTTGCCTCTTCTTTGCATGTGCATTTTTTTCTGTGCTCCCTGCTGGTCCAGCACCTCCCAAAATCTGTCTGAAATGATAATATGATTATATTATGATTTTAGAGGCTGAATTTGAGTTGAATTGTGTGTCAGAATGTACTGCTTTGAGGCATGCCTGAATCACTCAAAACTCATCATTTCCCCCTAGCCTCCCAAGCTCCAGGAAAAATGAAACTGTTGAGTTTTGGGTGAGATATGATTTTATCTGTGTTTTGAGGCTCTCATGGCATAAAAAGTGGTGAAAACACATGATTGCCAACAATTTTGCAACTAGCTGTAAGTGTGTAACAAAGAATATGCTCTAGAAGTGTTAGAGGTGTAGGTCCGGAGTTACACCGGGTTCGATCCTTTTGCCTAAGCAGCGGTATGTTGTGCAGAGGTGATCTATCTACCCACGTATGGCTGTACCACGCGGTCCCCTTACTATCCTTCCTAGTTGTAATCCTGACAAGGGATACTTTCAGATACAAGGTAAGCAAGAGCAGATTGGTATTTCCAAGAGGCGTAGTAGTACAAGGCACACAGCAATAATCGTTAAGCTACGATGATCACCAGTGTGTTAAGAGGATCGAAAGATGGGGAATGAGGGCCTACTTCTAACCTTATTTATGCTCTTCAGATAATTCATTTTCCATCCTATATCTTACTCATCTCCTTCCATATTACTCCACTCAGCTCCACTTCGCTCCACTATTGCCTTACTCATGCTGTGCCACCGAGTGCCATCTTGCTCCAAGATTTGTAAGATTGTCTTCGCTATTGCAGAGCCTTCGTTGCTGACTGAGACGTAGTTCCGAGTCGGAGTGATGAGTCAGTACTCCATTATGACGTCGAGGTCTTCGTTGGGGACTCTGGCTCTTGGTGCAATGTAAGCGGCTCGATATGTGACCTTCCGTTGTTCATCCCTTGGCCCGAAGGGTGAGAGTGTAACTCGGACATCGGTATTGAGATGTCGAGTTGGTGTAGTGTATGGTCCAATACACAGCTGGAACTGTATGTGCTCTGCTGGTGGATGCCTCTGAGTTCGAGTAACTAGCCATGCTTTGCCATTGAGTCGAACATCGCGAATGTAATGCCATATCCTTCGTTGGAGTGCCAGTTGTAACTGTCTGGTTTCCAGGTTCGCGTCCCTTGGTAGGTAGAGATTTGCTTGCACTGTAGAAGCTGGACATGGGTCATGCAGCTCTGGTTTGTACCATCCTAGTATCTTCCAAGTTATTGGGTCTGCATCTCGAGGGGTTCGAGTAGTGACAGTGAGTTCTTCATGTCGCTTGGGTACTATTGGATTTGGTGGATTGGCATGGAGTTGTTCTTGTGTTCGACGTTGAATTTCAATGTGGCAGTTGCGAGTTTCAGTTGTAGCATGGCATACTACAAAGTATATCTCATAGAGAGCCATGTACGTCCGGGCACACGTCTGACAGTGCTGGAATGCCAGTGTCGTCTCCATTGGGATTTATTTAGCCTTTAGTCGATTAGGTGTTAGGCTTTAGTAGTTGTGCTTCTGGACTTCTGGACTTCTGGTGTTCTAGAGCGCTTCTTGAGTTCTTTTGATCGGGTCGGGTCGGGCGTATATGGTCGGTGGTGTTAAGGTAACGGTCGGCGGTGTTAAGTGCCTCGCGGGTTTACGTATGGTTGCTAGGCGCTCGCGTATTGCCGTTGATACCGGTGATACCGGTGACCGTTGTCTTGGGCGCGTTACTGCTGGGCCGGTTACTGGTCACGTTCGGAGTGCCGATCCTGTTGATCTGCCGATCGCGTCGATCGTGATGCGAAGTTTTGAGCGGATCCTTTCACTACCCCCCTTCTAAGATGGACTTTCGGAGAAATGTTCATCCTAATCCGTGAGAAAGCTTCGGATAAGGGAGTCGGCTTGTGATAGTTGGTTTTGCTATCAAACCATCATCAAAGTCGCCCAAATATGTCAGCTGTCGCCGCCGTTCCTGCTGTTTTGATCATCCTTGTGGCGGTTTTTGTGCTGAATCTGTGGTGGATAAAGCGCTATCGTCGCCACCCTGTGAGTGCCCTGTCCTTTGCATTGCAAAATTGCTGACATCCTTGGTAGAAGAGCGAAGATTACGAAATGCAATCGATTCCTGCAGCTGCTACTGCAAAGCAGGCTGCTAATAAGGTCGAGGTTCCACCTCTCGAGGCTGCCAATCCCGATGAGCTGAAGGTTGTCCTCGATGCAGGCGCTTCGGCGCAAGAGAATCGTGTGAAAGGGGCTTGGTTTGACATCGCATTGTAGTGGGTGGTGGGAAGGGATATGAAAGAAATATTAAATGAAATATGCGTCATGTAAAAGGATTATGGTATGAATGAAAATGATAAGAAAAGAACAGTCATAGCAGTCGATGATGCATAAGTTTCATAATAATTTGTCGGTGATCTGCATGATGTATTTCTCGCGACAGGGCTGTATTAACCAGCCTTGTTCACGAGCAATGACTTCATCCTTTAGATCAGAGCGACAAAATGCATGTAAGGAAAATAAAGTTTGAGTTGGAGGGCTTGATAATCGCAATATTTACTTTGTCAAGCTGATATGCTTGGGCATCCCAATTTGACAAAGAGGGGTTAGGAATAGTTGTTATGTCGCTTTGACAGGTATACTGCCGAAGGCGTCACAACGACTGTTCACTTCCTGGCTCCTCCTCCTCTGCATAGAAGAGTAAAATGTAAGCATAGTGTGCTAATTCGGCAGCTGGCTCGATAATGCATGTGCTAAGAGTTGGAACATTATTGGTGCTCCAACGCTTTGCATAATGCCTTATCGGCTCAGCCTTCCGAATGAGCATGAAAAGGATGGTGCATAATGCATAGGCTGCCAGTCTTCGCTGTCAGGTTCAAGGGCAACTTGTTGTTCCGCAGATTTTGTCTTGTTGGACAGCCTCCGAGGGACAACAGGGTTGCTACTTGACTTGGCAGGGAATATGGCGAATAGATACCATAGCGGATAGGGAGTGATGGTAACATAAAGCATAATTGGCCATTTGCGTTATGAAAAGGGGTTGCATAAGAAAGGGGTTCATGGAGTGAAGAAAAGTTTACATATCATCGAGTTCCTCGATCGCAGGTGAAGCCTGTGCTGAACCTTCTGGTGTCGGTAGTGGTTCTGTTGACCCATCTTCCTCACTTGATTCCATGTCATCCGAGTCCATGTAGCTGTCCTCTCGCATTGACATGGTGAGCATCTTGTCTGGTTGGTAAAGCTCGTTCGGATACTGATAGATTGAGATCATTAGATCCTCGTCTATTGGGTGTCTCGTCGCTTCCAGTCTCTCCCTTGCTTCTTCTTCGTTCTCATTGAGTTCTATGAGGTACTGGGGGTCGTAGTTGACTTCCTCGCCTTCGACTATGTGGTGTTCGACTTCGTTGATCTGGATACCATTCGTCTGGTTTGGAGATCCTTGCTTTCGCATTGTCCTCTGGTATACAGTGCCCTCATAGTACTTCGTTGTATTAAGCAGTGTCGTGTACTGTGTGGTTCCAACTGCATAGAAGCCCGTCTTGTCAGCTAGGTAGTTGATGTATCGCATCGTCTCGTTGCCTGCTGAATGGTAGTGGCTCCATCGCATCATTCTGTTAGTGATTGCGATCAACAGGTCTCGTCGGTATGCACAAATTTGTGCCGCTGAATGATAGATGCCCATGATATTCCTGTATGTTGGTTCGTGGTTGAAGTCGATTTGCCCTTCGTTAAGAGCTCGTACTTCGAGTTCAACTGTATAGGTAAGGAATGCATCATCATTGAGTCGTCGAATCGATGCCGTTCGAGCATTGCTAAGCCTGATCAGCTCGCCGTTAGGTGGGTCTGGTATCATGAGTTTAGGACCTTGCTTCTCGGTGGTATGGATGGAGTGCCACTTGTCATAGAGGTCATCGAAGTACTTCCCTGGGCATAGGGGTACGATCTCTTCTTCGTAGTTCTCTTGATTGAAGCGGTTACAGAACTGTGGCCATTGATAACGTTCAGTAGGTGGCCTGAGTACGAATGTCCAATCAGGTGCATCTTCGGGAGTAGAGAAGGCATGTAGTTCATTGAAGATAGGCATAGTTGAATAATGGTTGTCTTCGAGAGATGACTAGTTTGCTTGAGTTCGAGTTGATGATCTTCAGCTCGAATTGCTTCGTCTTTTATACCATGTCTGCTGGTATATCGCCTTTCTCTTGCCTATTTTGTTTCTCTCTGTCCTCGTCTTGAGGTGCCACTGTGATGTCATTGATTGGTAAGGCCATTGGAGGTCTTACTCATCATTTGCATTGTGGCTCCTAAGTCGGCTCCATCAGGTGGAGTGCACGTGATGTGGTTATCTCCTAATTCGTCTTCGTTCGACGATCCATTGACTAAGGTCTGATGGCCTCATCGCCTGAGGGTACTTTTTGTGGAAGTCTTCTACCGCTTGATAGGAGTTCTTGAGATTGTCAAGTGGCTCCCAAGTACGCTCTTGGTATCCTTTCCATTGAATAAGATACTGAATCTTGTTTCGATGCCGCCTTGTGTCATGAATCTTCTCCACTTCGTATTCCGCTTCTCCCTCTACTTCAATAGGGGGTGGTTCATCCAAAGTGGGTCTTCCAGGGTATTCCTTTCGTTTGTAAGGCCTGAGAAGACTCGCATGAAACACCGGGTGTATCGGAAGGGTTTCGGGTAAGCGTAATCTGAATGACACTTGTCCGACTGCCTTCTCGACTTTATAAGGACCTGCCCACTTCATTGCAAGCTTCTTCGTTGGCTCCAGTCGACTGAGATTCTTTATGTCCAGTAACACTTCGTCTCCTGGCTTGTACTCTGGCAGTTTGCCTCGATGCAGGTCTGCATAAAGCTTCATTGCCTCGTTCGCTTGCCTAATCGAATTGTAGGCTTCTTGCTGTACTTGTCGAAGCTCCTCTAGGTGATTTATTGCTTCTGGGACGTTTGAGTCCCCGGTTTCCGCTACGTCCAGGTGAGGGTGCCATCCATACAGTGTATAGAATGGTGACTGATGCGTAGTGCTGTGTTTCCGATTGTTGTAGGCGAATTCTGCCATATCGATGTACTCTGCCCAATCTGTTTGACGGTAGGACACGTAGCAGCGTAAGTACTGCTCCAGTTCTTGATTGAGTCGCTCAGTTTGACCGTCAGTTTGTGGATGGTATGCTGTACTAGTTTTCCAATCGACATCGATGAGTCTACAGAACTCCTTGAGGAATTGCGCCGTGAAGTTGCTACCTCGGTCGGAGATTACTTGTTTAGGGGCCCCGTAGTATTTGAAGATGTGTTGGCGGAACAAGCGTGCCAACTGCTTAGCATTGGGTATTCCCTGGCAAGGGATGAACTTCCCCATTTTGGTGAGCTTGTCCACTATAACAAGTATCGAACTGTAGCCTTCGTTGCTGACTGGTAAATCGGTGATAAGGTCACAGGTTATGGTTTCCCATGGTTGATGCGGTGCCTTCAACGGTTGGAGGGGTGGATTTCGAAACTGTCGAATCGGTTTTGCACGTTGACATATGTCGCAGGATGTGGTATATTCTCGGATCATCTCTTCCATCTTCGGCCAATAGTACGCTCGCTTTACAAGCTCTATGGTCTTTTCTGCTCCTGGGTGGCCTGCAAGTTTGTGGTCATGGCGCCTTCGGATTAGCAACGATTTTAGGTTGGCGGATGGCGGGACATATAATGCACTGGATACGTAGTGCAAGCCATTCCTGTAACTGTAGCCGTTGCTCTTCTTGATTGCCATAATTTCCTGCTTCGCCTCTTCGGAGTTGTAGTGTCTCTTGATGGTTCGAATAATCGGATCGGAGATAGTGACCATTTCTGTCTCTAGTCTGTATAGGCCATTGATCTCGGTTCGTCGCAATGTCTGCTGCTCGATCATGTCAGGTGGTAGCAAGGTAACTCCCAAGTTATCCTTGTCCTCTGGCATATAGTCGGGTCGTCGTGATAGTGCATCTGCTTGATTCTTCTTGCCTGGCCAATGGAGAATTTTGAAGTTATATCGTGATAACTCTAGTGCCCATCTCGCTTGGCGTCTTGTCAGATTCTGAGCTGTCATGAAGTATCGGAGATTTGCATGATCGCTTCGGATGGTTAATGGTTCCTTTGTTCCTTCCAGTAGGTGTCTCCAATGTCCGAGTGCTTCCATGATTGCTAGCATCTCCTTGTCATGTGTTGGATAATTTCGTTGAGCACTGGATAGTGTCTTCGACATGAAACCTAGCGGTCTCAGTTCTCCTTGGCCGTCTTCTTGTTGTAAGACTGCTCCAATCGCTACATCGGATGCAT
Source organism: Sanghuangporus sanghuang (assembly GCA_009806525.1). Classification (NCBI taxonomy): domain Eukaryota; kingdom Fungi; phylum Basidiomycota; class Agaricomycetes; order Hymenochaetales; family Hymenochaetaceae; genus Sanghuangporus; species Sanghuangporus sanghuang. Next base: position 2,274,053 of record VVIT01000002.1, on the reverse strand, counting down.
CGGTTTCCAACGTATATGGTTTGTCAGGCTTTGGCATTGCTAATGCCACTTCGGTTTCGAATGCTTTCTTGATAGCTTCGAATGCTTTGTCCTGTGCTTCTGTCCAAACGAACTTGTGATCTTTCTTGATGAGTTCGCCAATTGGTGTGTATAAATCGGCATAGTTCCTGATGAATCTTCGGTAGAAATTGCAAAAGCCTTGGAACTTTCGAATCTGTCGTTTCGTTTTTGGTGTTGGCCATTCTCGAATCGCTTTCAGCTTATAAGGGTCCATCTGGATGCCTTTCATTCCTACTACAAATCCCAGGTAGTCGAGTTGGGTTTGGAGGAAATGACATTTCTCGATTTTGAGGTAAATGTCGAGCTCTCGGCATTTCTGTAGAATTGCCCTGAGGAGTGTCCAATGCTCCTCTTCGGTTTGTGCTTGGCCAATGAGGTCGTCTAGGTAGACTAGTGCCTCCTCTGTTCTGAGCCAGTATTCGAAGTTGTCATTCATGAATCGTTGGAATATCGCAGGTGAGTTCTTCATTCCAAACATCATGACCTTCGGTTTGTAGACTGCATTGCCAACTCTGAATGCTGCCTTCCATTCGTCTCCTTCTCGAATTCTCAGGTTGTTGTATCCTGATCGCATATCGAGTGTGAAGAAGACCTTTCCTTTCTCCAGTTTCTCTGGTAGTACGCTCATGATCGGTATAGGGTATGGATCTGATACTGTGGCATCGTTGATATCTCGGTAGTCGGTTACTGCTCGTGCTCCTCTGTCTTTCTTTCCTACAAAGAAGACTGGTGCTGCTACCGGACATGGTTCATGTGGGTGAACCTTCTCGATCCATCCTTTGTCCAATAGTTCCTGGACATAGGCATTGAGTGCTGCCTGTTCTTCTCGAGTGAGCTTGATAATCGGCCTTGGTTTCGGTAGTGGTACTCCTTCTTTGAGGTTTATCGCCATATCCCATTTTGTATGTTTGGGTAACCTCCTTGATCTTTCTGGATCAAATACGTCGGCATAGTCTACAATTTGCTTTGGTAGGAGTTTTCGCCAATCTCGCTTTGCTGTGCTGAGTAATCCTTCTGCAGCTGCCTTCTGCTGCGAGTATTGCTGTGATACTGAACTAGCTTTGTTCAGTGGTTGTGAAACCTGGCCTTGCTGCCTTGGTGACCAATTTCGTTTAAGGTCTAGCTCTAGCTTTTCAGCAAGCTCCTCCTTTCTGGTAAGGGTAATTGGTTGGTTGGTCGTCCTGAGCCTTTCGATGTCTAGTGGCTCTATATCGTGCATAGGAGTGTCTTCTGTTGTCTCCTGTTCGTTCTGCATGTCGATATCGCTGTCTTCTGCTGCCCATCTTGTACGCTTCGGTGTGGGGATAGCTTCCTTGACTGGTATTGGTCTCGATGTCCAATGTCGTTTCGTTCCTGCTACCACTTTCTCTGACCTTCGTTCCTCTCGTGGATGAATATAGACTGTCATCCCAGGATCTTTCTTTGGTACAGGTGGAGTTTGTTCGATGTCTGGTTTCTTCTGTGGTAGTGGCCTTCTTTGTCTTAAAGGCTGTTTCTTCCATCGCTTAGGAGAGTCATTTATTTCCTCCTGTTCGTCATGGCTGCGCTTGCCTGTTACTCCTGTAACTTCGTCTTCGGATGTCTGGTACAATTGCCGTGCTGGGATCATCCTTCGTGGTATGTGCCCTGTTCGTCGTTGCACTATACTCGTCTGTTCTGATGGTTGCCTTGGTATAGAGTCTGGTATATTTTCCATGCTCGGACTCTTTGGTACATCAGCCTTCTTTGGCTGCTCCAGTTGTGGTGTTCCTGGTCGTGTCATTGGTTTCGCTTGCGGCTTCAACTCTTGAGGGTTTCCATTGTTACTTTCCCTCCATGGTGCAAATAGTATTCCTGGTGCTCCAGAGTGTCGATAGTTGTCTCTGTTCAGAGCTTGTTTCTTTGTGTCTTGCCTAGGTCTAGTCTTGTCAGATTTACCTTTCCTTTGCCGCTTTCGTTTGCGCCTCCTGCGCTTTCGCTTCTTGGTAGCTCGTATGATACTGAGCTCGAATGGTATTGCGTTGCCATTCCGATTCCATATCTGATTCTTCCAATCAATTTCTGGATTGACTTTGGCCAAATAGTCAATGCCTAGAATAACTTGATCTTGTCCTGTAGTCGCTACTGCCAGTGTCTGTGGCTGCGGCTTAGGTCCATCAAAGATTAATGTATAGACCTCGTGTGTGATTGCTCCTCCTTGGTTTGGGCTTCCATCGGCATTATTCAGGGGTCGAGGGTGATCAAGCCTCTTCTTGAATAGGTTATGGTGTCGTACCAAGTTCGGGTGAATCGTACTACAAGTTGCTCCGGAATCGATTAATGCTTGGACTGCTAGGGTCTTCGTTCCAACCTTCACTCGAATGGGTAATCGAGGATGCAATGCATGTATTGGTAATCGCTTATTGTACATCGCTTCACTGGGGTTGAACCCAGGAGGTATGAATCGCTGGTTGTTGAAACCATTGTTCTTGTCACCCTTGTTACACTCACATCGCGCAGTCTCGTTCGATGGAGGTCTTAGTCTTTTCCCTGTTGCTCTTTACTTGCTAGGGATTTGCGGAAGTTGGTTCGATATTCTTCGTCATGCTTGCATGTATATCCTGCTGATTCGTCTCCTCTAGCCCATGCTATGTGATCATAGTGGACTGGTTTTCGACAATGCGGATCGGGACATGTCTCCTTGAAGTTTACAGCTCGTGCTGTCATTGGCTTTCGTCTCTGACCATTGGTTCGTTTCTTCGGCTGTCCTGAGGAAGAACCCTTTTGCTTCCTTGGTGCCTTGCAATTCCTTGAGTAGTGTCCAGTCTTTCCACAGTTGTAGCATTTCGCTCCCTTCTTCGGCAAGCCTCGGAGTGCATCTACATCCATGGCGTCTGGATCTCGTCTCATCTGTTGGACTGGTGGTCGATATGATGATTGCCCGTTTGTCTTAAATCTCGGAGTGTATGTCTGGCTTCCGATCAACTTCTGTCTTGCATCAACATCTGCTAGGTTGGTTGTCCATGTCATCCATTCGTCGAGCTTGTACTTTTCGAAAGCGTCCGGCTGTACGGATTCGACTCGTCGTTTGACCCAGTTGTCTAGTCCTTTGACATAGATGTACTTGAGCATAGTAACATCTAGTGAGTCTGGTGCTCTCGCTTTGAGCCGTCGAAATTCGTCATTGTAGGCTCTGATGCTTGATCCTTTCTGTTGGATGCATAGTAGGTGGAATAGTGCTTCCTGTTCTCCTACTATTGGATGTCCTGCTCGGATCCTCATCCAATCGATCATCTCCTTGAATGATTTGAACATGCCTGTCCCAGCCGCATTAATGATTGCTGGTACTGGTTTGAGCTTCCCTTGGTTGTCGAATGATGTTAATGTTTGCTTCTCTGCAAACCAATCGTAACTGTCGCCTTCGAGTGCTGCGAATAGGCTCTTCGCAATCTCCTCCTCATCCTTGACTCCATGTTGTGCCAGCTTTGACACACATCGACTAATCCACAGATCAATGTCCTCGTTTCGCTTGCCATAATACTTCGGCAATTTGATGCTGTGTTTATTGAGTTGTGTCTGAAGAGTTTGTAGTTGAGTCTCCAGCGTTTGTACCCTCTGGTCGGTTGTCGACATTATCGTATGTTGCTATTGGTACTGCTGGTGGCGAATAAGTAGGTGGGTTTTCTGGCGTTGTTGGTGTTTGGGTTGCTACTGAACCGCCTGTTGGAACTTGAATAGTAATTCCTCGTGCACGAAATGTTCGTAGTGCGTATGGCCTTAGAGTTCGAGATAACTCTTCGTCTGATGATACTGAATCGTTGGAAGGGCGTTCGTTCCGTGCGTATATTTCTCGGATTCGCTGAGCTTCGTGTCTGAGGAAGTCTGCGTGCTCGAGTATGTTCCTTGCAGTGTTCTCTGTTGAATTGACTGCTGCCAATAGTGCTTGATAACCTTCCTGACTCGCTTCGACTGTGCGTCCTAGTGAAAGGAGTGCTTCTCGTAGGTTGTTGATATCTTGTGCAACGTTCGGAGTTGCCTGAACTATTCTTGTGAGTTCAGTGGTTGCTATCTCGACTGCTTGGATACGCTGTTCGTATGCACTGAGCGTAGAACGAATTTGTCCTATTTCCTCTTGCACTACTGTTATCTCAGAGGTGACTTGTTGATTCAGGAGTATGACTGCTCGATCTAGCGCGTCGTCATTTCGATGCAGTGTTGCCACTTGTGCTCCTAGTCCGTTGGTATTAATCTCGAGTGCTTCGAGTCGGTTTCCAACTGTAGTTGCGTATGCTGCGCTTGGCAGATTGTTGTTTGCCTGAGCCCTAGCCAGACTGGATTGTACTCCGTCAAGTTGGACTACCCTCTGTCGTAGGTATCGTATAACTGGTGGATATTCGTCACTTGATTGATAGTTCGTTCCCCAAAGAATATCACGTTCTAGTTCCAATCTTGCTAGTCGTCCTTGGATATGATTGAGCTCCTGCTGCAGTCCTGTTCTGCCTCGGTTGTTCGTTCGAGTATTCGGATGTTCGTTCGTTCTATGACCGTTACTTCCTTCAGTTCCGTTCTCTGGCTGGTTCATGAACGTTCTTTCTCGAGTACTGCTTCAGGTGGGGTGTTATAAGGTACGGTAGACCAAACCGTTCCTTTCTCGTCGAATGTAGCAATAGTAGATGGTATTGTCACTACTTTGGTTGTTGTTGATTGTGTGCTTCCAACTGCAGGGCAACCAGATGCCTTTGCTATCGGATACACTTCGTTGGTGAAGGGGTTATGATAGTAGATGGTTGATTTGAGTGAGTCGTAAGTGTTCTCCAGGATTGTGCACTTGTCCTAGGGAATGGGTTTGCTAATCTCGAAACTAGCAGCGTCGATAGGGACTTGAGGTCGACGGTCCTCGCCTCAATAAAACACTAGCCAAGAACCTTGCCCGTGAGAGGTGGTGTTAAAGCTAGTGAGTGATCTTTCGATCCAATGTTAGAGGTGTAGGTCCGGAGTTACACCGGGTTCGATCCTTTTGCCTAAGCAGCGGTATGTTGTGCAGAGGTGATCTATCTACCCACGTATGGCTGTACCACGCGGTCCCCTTACTATCCTTCCTAGTTGTAATCCTGACAAGGGATACTTTCAGATACAAGGTAAGCAAGAGCAGATTGGTATTTCCAAGAGGCGTAGTAGTACAAGGCACACAGCAATAATCGTTAAGCTACGATGATCACCAGTGTGTTAAGAGGATCGAAAGATGGGGAATGAGGGCCTACTTCTAACCTTATTTATGCTCTTCAGATAATTCATTTTCCATCCTATATCTTACTCATCTCCTTCCATATTACTCCACTCAGCTCCACTTCGCTCCACTATTGCCTTACTCATGCTGTGCCACCGAGTGCCATCTTGCTCCAAGATTTGTAAGATTGTCTTCGCTATTGCAGAGCCTTCGTTGCTGACTGAGACATAGTTCCGAGTCGGAGTGATGAGTCAGTACTCCATTATGACGTCGAGGTCTTCGTTGGGGACTCTGGCTCTTGGTGCAATGTAAGCGGCTCGATATGTGACCTTCCGTTGTTCATCCCTTGGCCCGAAGGGTGAGAGTGTAACTCGGACATCGGTATTGAGATGTCGAGTTGGTGTAGTGTATGGTCCAATACACAGCTGGAACTGTATGTGCTCTGCTGGTGGATGCCTCTGAGTTCGAGTAACTAGCCATGCTTTGCCATTGAGTCGAACATCGCGAATGTAATGCCATATCCTTCGTTGGAGTGCCAGTTGTAACTGTCTGGTTTCCAGGTTCGCGTCCCTTGGTAGGTAGAGATTTGCTTGCACTGTAGAAGCTGGACATGGGTCATGCAGCTCTGGTTTGTACCATCCTAGTATCTTCCAAGTTATTGGGTCTGCATCTCGAGGGGTTCGAGTAGTGACAGTGAGTTCTTCATGTCGCTTGGGTACTATTGGATTTGGTGGATTGGCATGGAGTTGTTCTTGTGTTCGACGTTGAATTTCAATGTGGCAGTTGCGAGTTTCAGTTGTAGCATGGCATACTACAAAGTATATCTCATAGAGAGCCATGTACGTCCGGGCACACGTCTGACAGTGCTGGAATGCCAGTGTCGTCTCCATTGGGATTTATTTAGCCTTTAGTCGATTAGGTGTTAGGCTTTAGTAGTTGTGCTTCTGGACTTCTGGACTTCCGGTGTTCTAGAGTGCTTCTTGAGTTCTTTTGATCGGGTCGGGTCGGGCGTATATGGTCGGTGGTGTTAAGGTAACGGTCGGCGGTGTTAAGTGCCTCGCGGGTTTACGTATGGTTGCTAGGCGCTCGCGTATTGCCGTTGATACCGGTGATACCGGTGACCGTTGTCTTGGGCGCATTACTGCTGGGCCGGTTACTGGTCACGTTCGGAGTGCCGATCCTGTTGATCTGCCGATCGCGTCGATCGTGATGCGAAGTTTTGAGCGGATCCTTTCAAGAAGCATCTATTGTAGCAAATTGTAAAAAGTGATGTTGGGACAGTGTTGCATCCTTGCTTCAAAGCTGCCCTAGCAGAGACAGTGCTTGAAGGACAGCAACCTATATCTCAGTGTTTGCTACTTGAATAATCTACAGTTAGAGGGGGAAGAGGACATGTATAAAATCGAGACTATGCAATTAGTGACAGACACAACACATAAGAAATGTAATTTGGGTTAGGTGAAGTAAAAGCAAGCGCAATTATGCCTGATAATTTGTTGATTTACCTAATAACAAGGTAGTTATAGACACTTCTGTCAGCCATTCCGTGTAGTACATGAGCCAGAAACAATGTCAACTAGAACCGAAAAAAAGCTTTGAACAAGACGTTTTCGAGCTGATGATTCCAATTGACTTTTGTCAGATCATGAACATAGAACAAGGTTTCTTTTCTCGATATGATTTGTGTAACGAAAAGGGGAGAGTGTAAAACAGGAGGAAGAAATTCGAATTATTTGTGAAGGAGCGACACGCTTCGTGGCTTGTAGTCTAGGTAACGTGACCGCGCATAAGCAAACCCAGTTGTGGGCGGTCTTTGGTCTTTTCCAACCGTTACCACAAGCGCAAAGACAAAAAATAACCACCCCATCTGCATATTACAGATCTGAAACCACACGCTCCATCTCAGCTTTCATTGCCACCCTTTTTGTAATAATCTGCATTCAAATGGTGTTCACGCGCAGTATGGTGATCGAACGCGTCTCTCGGATCACTCAACCCGAGGCGACCACCAAAGACAAAACCAGAGCAAGAGCCATCGCACAACAACCTGTTGCCTGCAGCGTTGCAGACCAAGAGGGCGTCCTTACTCGAGCCCCTTTTAAGCGTATTAAAAGTGGAATCGAAAGCAACAAAGCCCTAAAATCTGCAGATACCACAGACAACAATGCCGCTAAAGTTGTGGCTCGCAGTGTGGCCGGGGAGGTTTCAGCACGTCGTGAATGGGAAGAAGGAAGGCAACGTGAGTATGGTCTTATCAATCGTAGAAAGGCTTGACCTCATTATCCCTTTAAGCTAATTCCACAAACACAATTCAAGCCAGGTTCAAAACCGAACGTGCTTCTGTCATAATCAGTTATCGTCAGAAGCCGCTCTCGGATAATGAATGCACATGTATGTGAATGCTATCGGCTTACCTTCGATCCATCCTAACTGTGTCATTAGCAGTCCCTGAAGGATTAAATGAGCGAGACAGAGTCAGCAATGAACCTGAAAAAGGCTGCAGGACTCAAAGGAGAGGGATGGCGATCGACGTTGAGGAGCCGGAACATGCGGTTCTTCTCGGTCAAAGAAAGAGGGAAACAACAGCAGAGAACGCCGATAAGGAAACGAGAAGGAAAGGAGAAGCAATGTGGCCGGCCGCTTCCAAGAACGCGACAACTGGTTCAAAACGTCACCGAGATGAATCGCGCGGTGACATTGACCTCCTAGCTACAAATTCAGAATCTTGCCGCCGAGTTCGTCAGAAATCTGACGTGCCTTCCAAGAGCAAGTCATATGACACGAGGAAGCAGACACAGGCAAACACGGCACATCGAGCGGTAGGCGAACGGAGGGTACCAGTAGTACCTCGCAACGGTTCGAGGACCGCAGAAGCTAAGAGGATACGTGTCGGCAGTTTAAAACATGTCACTTCGATATCGATGGACATACGATGCTCGACACGGTTGGCTCATGGAACTGAGCCACTGTCTTTTGTCCAGGAGATAGTTACTGGTGGAACCACGTGTCCACGAGCCCTCCCCCCGAGTCCTCGCGTCAAAGATCCATTTAGGACAAAGCCTACCACGGAGCAAAGCAGCATCGAAGCATTCTCTCGCGATGCTTTAGATCTCGACTCGGCGGACTTCGTCAGGATTGGAGATCTGTCGTCACCTCCCGTCTCGGGAGTCAGACACACCCTGACAGGGCATTAGCATTTAGACATAGGCTCGGATGCCGCCTCTAAAGCTGGAGAGATGCACTGTTGAGACAACTTTTCCTTAGCGACCGAAGGACTTTATATGGTGGAGGCGTGGCTCACCGTTCATCGGAACAGCGAACCCGAAGATATTCTGATCGATCGCTTCGTTTTTCATCCGGATTATTGTATGACATTATCTATTCCTGATTTCCGCACTCACATTAAATGAAGGCCGGCTGATTGCGCTATTCCTGGTATAATTTCCCCTTCTTTGAGTCTTGCTGCTGCAATGTGCTTGATGACCGATGCGAATAATAACAGTCGAGCAAAAGGGGATACGAATTCTGTGTTCCTGCTTCAGGTAAGGAGTCATGAGACATTCCAAGGCCGGTGTGTAAAGCAAGATTGCTGCTACGCAGAGAACAGATCGTCCCCGACAAGATTTGCAATTTTCATGTTGGACAGGACGAGATTGAAGAGTCGTCCTAACGGAGAATCGAGTCCGGTGAAGAAATTTCCTCACGTGACCAAGTCGTGACAGCTACATAAGTAACTTACGAGTGGTTCTGAGCCAGTGGCTATGAATTGTCGCTTCTTCTGGACTACCTTAAAGACGGTAAAGAGTCGCCTTCCCGTTTTCTCCAGATACACTCTGAATCGGTTTACTTGGTCACTATAAGTGACATGGACCATCTACCATATGAGATCCTTTGCCATATATTCCTGAAAGCCCTGCCTATAAGCGACGCGACGCAAACGCAGGTGCATACGCAGACTGAATTATCTGCTCTTTCGATTCGGGTACCTTTGTACATATCCCAAGTATCGCAATCCTGGCGCAAAATCTCGCTTTCGCTCGGACGATTGTGGTCGCATCTATCTCTCATATTCGAGCAGGGGGATAGTCCGTGGAAACGCAAAGCAGGCATTGAGATTTTCTATGTCTGGCCGTCGAGGACAAACGGTTCACCTATCAATTTTCAGATATATGTGTACCCTTTGGGGACTTACAATGAAGGATTGCAATGCGATATCGAGAAAGTCATCGCGACGTTTCTGAAAGAGCAACGAAGGTGGAAGGATGTCGTTCTCGTATGGGAAGGTCATCATCTGTCGAATGACTTCCCAGGCATAAATGCAGCCGAGATGCCACTACTGTCGTCATTGTCCCTGACTTACGAGACGGACAATACTTATAAAGACCCGTTGGCACTCATCAATATATCGCGCTCTTCAGAACTGAAGAAACTGCGTCTTCGAGGTCAGTTCGCTCTTGAGTACGGAGGGGAACCACTTTATGCGTTGGAGGAGATAAGCGAATTGCACTTCTGGGATCCATATTCCTGGAGTGTTTCTAAAGCCAGAAATCTGCTGAAGATCAGCCCCAACCTGAAAGCATTCGTTATCCGGACTTACACACCCGATCGCGATGCTCCACGTCTTGCCAGTGAAAATACTAGACTAGTTCATGGTCTTCAAAGTCTTTTTGTCGGCTATCGATACGACTCAGAGCATTTTATGGATCAAGTCACACTGCCCTGCCTCGATTCGTTGCATTACAACGGCTCGCTCCCCTTGGACGGTGGAAGAAGCATGAGACTTCTCAAATTTTTTGAGAGGTCCCTTCCTGCACTGACGTTGTTGGAGATAAACGTGGTTGGACTTGTCGATGAGTCATTGATTTCAATCCTTCGTCTTTTGCCCACTCTTTTGCATCTTCGTATTGAAGATATGAACTTATCTCCTCAGATTTTCCAAGAACTCACGGTTACCAGTCATTCTGGCGTAGCTTTGCTCTGTCCTAAACTCCAATCGTTCTGTTACAAACCATGGATTTTCCACGATCGGAAGGAACGTTGGTACAACTCGTTCATCACGATGGTGAAATCGCGTTGTGAAGTCACGAAGACTTTCAAGCGCTCTGGCTCCCTACTCGCGTCTGGGTCGACCACCGAACTTAATACTTACAAAGATGGATGGGATGAAGCTCTTCTGAGGCGGGAACATCGCTTTCCCTTCTTTCACGTTTTCGGAGAACAATTCCCTCCCTTTCCATTTCGTCGAGAATGAGAATTGGGACGTCTAACGATTTAAGATGACCATCAAATCTTTTCATAATAAAGGTCCATAGATGAAATCTTTTTTGTAATCTACGACTGTAGCACGCAATTTTATGCAGCCTGCTTCCCTCCCCGACAGCCTGTCTAATCACTATTTTTTTCCCCTTCGGAACATCACAGCCTCCGACGCATATCGCGCAAGCTATATGTTGAAAGAGTGATCCGCTTCAAAGAATACCGAGTCACGTCTATGTGTTTGCTACAGCAGCGGTTTCATGATAGCGTTTCCCGTCCGCATCCTCGGGGTCAAAAGATTTCAGCATACTGCAATAATTCGTAATCAGGAGCACTCTTGCAGAAGTCTACTCATACCTTAGGAGAAGTGCTGAAAGCGGGAGCAAACAATTCCCGCATGTAGTTTCTGGAAGTACACTTGCTCTTAAATGAAGTTTTTGTATAACGTCCTCGTCTCGGACTCTGGTATGCCTGAGGGTGGTAACGCGCAGCTTGTCTTTGTGTCTAGGCGGCCTTTGGCCACTCTATTGTTCGACCAAGCCACGTAATACTGACGAAATGTGACGATAAATAACAGACAATGAGCTTGTGGCTCCTTCAAAGTCCCGAGGGCCGCATTTGTCCATTCCCACAGTGGTGGCTCAGGAAATCCTCTGCCATATAACAACACGGACGCCACGAAACATTGCCCCATCCCAGAGACGCTCGTTCAAATTTCATCTGTTCCGTCAGGTATTAGCGACGCAGGATCTGCATATCTTCCTGATCTTCGTATGGACAGCAGTTGCATCACCGATCCGCACGACAAAGGTAGGCACTATGAACAGTTACCATACGCACTACTGAGAGAGTTCTGCAGTACGCTCCGAACAAAAAGACGTCAGGAACAATTCTCGCATCGCTGGGGTCAGACGGCGCAAGAGAAGAGGTCTCCGGTTCACTCGGGTGAAGAACGAACGGGCTAAGAAGGCAAAGGCGAAGGCCGTCAAAGCGACTCGTTCAGGTGGCCCGGGAGAACGCGTTGGCACGTCCAAATGGATTCGAGCGAAGGCGAAGAAGTCATTAATCAGCAGAAACACAGCTGCCTACAAACGCAAAGAGGAATCGTCAGACAGTGCGATAGTGATTACACGAACGCTAAGGTCCCGAACTCTTGCAATTGCTGTTCAGAGAGCGACAAAGGCCAAGAGGTATCGGAGCCTAGCTCCGGAACCATCGGAAGGATTGATCCAAGCAGAGAGGGAGCGCGATAGGCTACCATCTCCTCTCCTATTTGAAGATAATCCCATAGCATCGGCTCATTTGGCCATGACCAGACCAGGCGGTCAAGTTCAGGACGAAGGTAATACACCGCGAGCAACTAATGGTGGCGAGGAATGCGGGGTGGTGTCGGATATGGAGCTGGGATCGACTAGCTGGATCGCTATAGAAGCGAACGAGCTAGATGGAGACACGAATCTGGGGAATGACGATAGCGAATCGCAACTTACGCCTCTACTGATGCCAATGGATCATGCCGATCCACAAGAAAGCATCATGCAAGAGCAGGAAGATCAATACGATCACCATGGAACGAGTGCCGGGACTGACTTTTGTCAAAGCGAGATCAACATAGACGATCCAGCATCAGCGTACATAATTTGTGCGAGTCAGCGACGAGAATGTGTCAATAACGGAAGACATGCGAAAAGAGGACATAGACGTACGAGGAACATGTTCTTCGACGACCCACGAGACGATGCTAATTCGCCCGAGGAAGATCCCGCACCACTTCCTACCGTCAGGCTCTACGACAGGCGCCCATTCGTAAATCAGGCGCTGCAGAGCCACGAGACTACCATTATCCATGATAGAATCCACAGACCGGGAGACTCGCTCTATTGGTTCTCAGGCTAACCGCAATGCGAGTGGACTCTTTCTCTCCCGGACGACATTCACTTTTCAATACGCGATAAATTCAGGATAATCGACATACCTAATGCAGTTTCCAACGATAAGTTCTGTGTAAACATACCATATATATAATATGTATATGCTCTCCGTGCTTTCCATATGGAGGGTCTCATGCTGTCCATTCGTGTCGGTGGTGCTAGTCTAGTGAATATTTCAGCCTCAAGAATCACAGTCCCTCATCCGAAAGGACAATCTAGCAGGCAACGTGAAAGGCGGGCGTTGGTTACGTAATAAAAGATATAGTCTTGTAGAAGCTATGCACGTGACCTAATCCCAAACAATAAACCGTCACGGTGATTGAGTGATGGGGTAGAAATGCAGTTTCGTCTATCATGATTCTTGTCTTCAATCATGTCCTTCAAGCACAGTAGCGAGGATGGATATCCGACTCCAACCTCAACGGAGCAAAGACGGTTAGAGATCATTCTGTCCCAGCACAGAGCGCCTCCGGACCATCCAAAGCCAACTCTCCAGAAAAACGTGCATATGCAATGGCTCGTTCGGAATTTCAGCCAAGGATTTCCGGAGAGATTCATCAGTCAGGATGCGAGTCAACCATGGCTGTTCTTTTGGACGCTTCAAGGATTCTACTTCATTGGTGCAGAACTCGATCCTCAAAACAAGCAACGGTATGCGTTTTTTTTGGACGTACGGAGAAGACGGGGAGCTTAACTCGATGGAAGATGCATAGATACAATCATGGCGTGCCAACATCCCGATGGAGGTTTTGGGGGTGGACCGGGTCAATTTCCTCATCTGTTGTCAACATATGCTGCTGTAAGTGCCCTCGCGTGCGTCGGTCGCCCTGGACCGGGAGGCGGTTGGGATCAGATTGATCGGTGAGTTGTATATTCTTCCCGGCACACTCCATAAGGTTTCCACTGATCCTCGAGGCAGAGTAAAGCTGTACTCGTTCTTTATGTCTCTAAAACAGCCAGATGGGTCATTTCTCGTGTCCCGAGATTCTGAGGTCGACATTCGCGGAATCTATTGTCTTCTCTGCGCAGCGACTCTTTTGAATATGCTTACTCCTGAGCTCGTCGCGGGAACGGCTAGCTTTGTTGCGTCATTACAAACATATGAAGGCGGATTCGCTAGTGCAAGTCATCCATATTACATCGCCGAACCGCCTTCCCTTGAAACACTTGCCGACTATCCAAGACCCGCGCTTGGAGAAGCCCATGGCGGATATACCTTCTGCGCGCTTGCCAGCTGGATTCTACTGCGTCCACTCATGGATAAGATGGGACTGGAACGTGTTCCAGAGATAAATGTTAAGAATCTGACTCGATGGCTAGCTCTGATGCAGGGCTCTGAGATCGAACTGGGTGGTTTCAAAGGTCGTACAAATAAGCTTGTCGACGTGTGTTACTCTTGGTGGGTTGGAGGTTGCTTTGCACTACTGCGATCTCTTGGGGTCGGTGTGCGTCATACCGTTCTTAGCCAGCAACAGGTTGACAACGAGGATGATGATGAGCAATGGTCTGATGTCGATGGTAAGCGGCCGCTGTCCTCATTGTGCAATTTACTAACCGATTATACATCACAGATGATGTCTTCAATCGCTTCGCCATACAGGAATATATTCTTTATGCTGGACAGCATCCGGCCGGCGGACTGCGCGATAAACCGCCGAAGTACGATTTTCTTCGTCGTAATATTTCCGCAACCGTTCATACTGGCTTCATTTAGAGTAGCTGATGCGTATCATACGTTATATGCACTTTCCGGGCTGTCTACCGCGCAACATTACACAGCCCCGTCCGACGAGGTTCGTGAAAGGCTACGTAAAGAATGGAAGCAGATTCACGGTATGTTAAATGAGCTGTCTCAACGTGTGAATTCGGGCTCATCCTCGCCTTATGGATCCGTATCCAGATGATTCGCTTGATGAATGGCACAAAGTCGCATACGTTGAAGCTCGCGCCTGGAAGGAGGAAGAAGGTGCCTCGATGTACATCAACGGCCCTGGTGACCGTCTGGTACGTAGCCACTATTTGTCCACTTCCGGAGCTTACATGTTCGGGTTGCTTCGACCAGAACGCTGCGCACCCAGTATTTAATCTTACGATAACTCACGTCGGAAGGATCATGTCGCATTTCTATAAGCAAAATCAATTGTAGACGGAATCGTGCATTGGAGTGTCTGTATTGTAAGCAAGTCGCTGCTCCCGCTAGCAGTATCTCAGTACCTCTTGGATCTCATACAGTGTAGCATAGAGAGATAAAATCGAAAAGTTACCGATCGATCTCTGGACAGCGGACGGATATTTATAACCTATGCCACGGATCTTCACATGCGGCACCGCTCGTGGCTCGCTACTTTGACAAGGTTCAAACGCAATAAGGTTCGGAGAATTGGCAAATATATAATTTTATTCTATTGATAGATTGTAGCCGAACCACAAAACCCCAAGCTAAAATGAGTACAGGATTGATGAGAACATATGCATTGAGGATCACAGGAAACTTAGTCGTCACGAGGCGTTGTTTTGATAGAGGAAGAAGGGAAATAGAGCGGCATTGCGTTCGGGAAACAGGCAGGAAGTGGAGCTCTTGTGCACAGCGCAAAGAGATCGGGAATGATTGCCATCAAATTTCCGATGTAGGTCTATAGGTTGACAATGCTGCACCTTCCGGTTCTCTGGTAATTAGCGAACGCGTTCGCAGCCTCTGTGCGGATATGCTGCGCTAGGGTAGCCGCGTCGATGTGCACGATACCCCCATTATGGAGTCGATACAGGATATCAAACCACCAATAGCTGTCATTCTTCGGCGGAAGACCCGTGTCACCACCGCTCACAATTCTATCGATATGATTATCAAGCGAGCTGACAGATCTGAACTGGAGGCTTGAGAGCAAATTGACGAGATGCAAGGCGAGCACTGGCGGAGGCTGGAGAAGCATCGGTTGTACGCCCAGTTTCTGCCTGCTCCTCAGATCGCTTCCCGGATAATACAACGTGCCGACGGAAGTGAGATACTGGTTGCTCGTGTCGTTCGGATTCCCAGCCACGAAGAGGCGCCATTGATTTTGTGCGTCGACCAGGATGTAAACCGACCCGATGTAGAAGGACATGCTGCAAGAATCGGAGTCTGATCTGTCCTAATAAGATAGTTCGGTTAATCATCAGATGAATAGTAAAAGACCCTTAGAAACACCCACCGAATAAAGAAGCCGAGTGAGGATGGAGGTGGAAGGATGAAGAAGGACTATCTTGTTCTGCCAGTGGCGAACTGTGCTTCTTTATAAATTACCCGGCGTTGTGGCTAGCCTTATGGCAGATGTGGCTGCAGTGGCCATTGAAAGGCCGAGAAAAAAGGAAAAAGAAAACAGCGCGCAGCTTAACGGAAGCTCTTTGTGAATGGATGAGCGGATGGAGAGATAGACGTTATCTAGCTCGCTTGCCTTTGTATGCTGCAGGGACGAAGCCTACTGCAGAAACGTGTCGGGCGAGGCTTCGGTTCATGAACATGTCTGTCTTGAGCCACACGGCGGGGCAAGGCAGATCGCGTCGGTCACTCGTTGGCTTGACATGTGAGGGCACCTGCTGCCTGCGCATGTTCCTTTGTTCCTGTTTCGGAGATCCTCAGGAGAATCCTCTAGTGATCGCTACGACAAATTCAGTCAGCCATCAACTGAAACCGCCGGAACACGATATATTGAGCAAGTTGCACTATCATCACCATGAAAAAGCATCACAAGACATGTCGTCTTTCATCACGAATCTCCGGTTTTCATGGTTATTACCATCTTCTGACCTAAGGTTTAGGTGAACCGCCGACCCTATATACAGTTCCCTGGCGCAAAGGAATACTAAAATGTCGGGAACAACCCGAAGCGAGATGATTGCGGGAGAGCGACTCTCTATTGTATTCTTGCGTTTGAATAGACAGAAACATCATGATTCCCCTTACGGCATGGCTCTTGAGGAACCATCCGTCCTCGAGTTCCAGAACCGCGAGGCGCGCTAATTCCGCAGGATCTGGACCCGGAGGTTGTCTGTGAGATCCCGTTGATCGAGATTAGCTTTCAACATTTTCTTGAACTTCGGACCATTAGTGCCGATTTACTGAAAGTTGATGCAGACTCTGCCTCGGCTCTCATCGATATCGACGGGGCAAAAAAACGATCAAGGGACCTTAGAACTGGCCGTGGGAAGCCATGTATTCATGCACAATTCTCTATCTCTCTCACAAGAGTCCAGCTATTCAAAACCTTCCATCACTATCATTCCATTTCTCCTCGTCACTACCGTGGTCGTCGTAACTGTAGTAATAGTAGTCGTGGTTGTACTCGTAGTCGTTGTCTCGGGAGTGTTGGTTTCTGTAACAGTAGCCACTTCTGATACCTTATGGTCTTGTTCTTTCTCCGCACAGCGCTGAAGCTGCCACAACTGATGTCGAGCCCCAGAAATCTTCGACCAGAGGTTTACCTTGTCATTCCCAAGTGAGAATATTGGAATATAGAGAACAAGAAAAGTGGCACCTTCGTCCCGGGAGTGGGATCTCCATTGTCCAAATCAAATGAATAAGGCGTGTTTGGCCAAGAAATTCTTTCCGCCACAAAAAGAGCTCAGAACGCAAAGTAATAAGCACTGGATAAAAATGATTACCGAAATACATTATGGCCTTCTCCCTGCTGATTCTCGACCACCCATGTAGCGGGATAGCTGTTCGCTATGACAGGAAAGCCGTCTCCGAGACCCTTTTCAATATTCAGGTAGGCTCCTGAGTGCGCACTTCGAATGTACCAGCCATCTCCGAGGATCCCGAATTCCCACTAAAAGCGGATGCAGTTGTCCATTGAGGTTCATGATGAATCATTCGGTGGATCGTCACTGCCAAAGCGTATAGCTTACCTGCTGGTTCTCGAACCCATGTCGTGGGAACCCGATTATACTCTTATTATCGCCACCGGACAGGTCGATGACCGAGTCACTTCTGAGATTCCGCATGACATATACGCCTGGCTCTAGAATTGATGAAACGCCGTTTGACACGATCTTACTTTCGGTGTTCTGTCCCATGCTAGATTGAGGAGGCGAAGGCGAGATGGTGTCGGAGCACGACTTGGCTGGGAGTTGCATTGGGTACGTAGATCCTGTAGTACGCTTCACTTTATATCACCGTGATAATGCCGTATGTCTTGCACAAGGCGAACGTACTGAATTCGCGAGGCCACCGCGAAGAAGACACATGTTGTAGTGCGTGCATCAGACTCTAGAAGCATCGTGTTTGAAGCGAAATCTAATCTTATCTAAAGATACATCAGTCATAGCGATACAAAAGCCTCAATCCTCCGTGCCTGTAGATTCCTCAGATTCGGGCACCGGGTGGCGACGTCGCCATTCATTAAGACCAGTCTGAAAAAGCTTTTCATCGAGCCCATGAGGTGCCAGAATAAACATAACTCCTACGAAGCTTTCAGTCATCCAATACATGATTCAACTCCGGACACTAACGCACCTAGCTTCTCGACCTCCTTGTTTCGATGTTCATCATCGAAGAACAGCTTTTTGAGATGCATTGAACACTCTCATCATTGTGCAGACAGGAGCATTGGAGTAGACGGACCATTTGGGAATATGGTATCTTCGTTTTCTTGTGTAATTCTCTAAAATGGGATACCTTGGAACCTGAGGGTAAGCGCGTTAGTCAATTGCACTGGGATATGCATCCAGGAAAATCCACTTACCTGGGTATATTTCCAGTTCATCAAAGTATTCTATAGCCGGCTTAGGAGCCTCACTGGGCTCCGCCTTAGAAGGTGGAACAAGCAGCAGATTTAGTGCTTCTCTCGCTCTATGAGTATATGTTAGGTGACCGATTCAAGAGAGATCCGTGCCATTTCAAGCTTACAATTTCGGAGCACATGTTCTCGAACATGCTGCTATCTTTACACAGGAGAACCTGAGTCTATGCAGCACGGAAGGCACTTCGGGATAGAATTTGATGGGCTGGCCATATCTTTTGGATGACGCTTGTTACCAAAGGATCAAGCGAGATACACACTGGTCAACGCACCTATCCAAGACTTCGTTTATTTTACTCCCTTCCCGCCGTAACGGACCTATTCATCGCATGAGACGAGATTCAGAACGAAATAGGAAAGAAAACACGCCATCTACATGTGTATCAATCCAGAGATCCCAGAGAGTATAGCTACTCGCAAGAAGTCAGTCGAAGCACGTTCAACGATCGCGAGGCAACATACTCAAGATCGAATGCAACTAGCTGTGGGTATGTGTTCGCCATACTTATAGGTTGTCTATAGATCTAGAGTTCGTTAAGTTTGAAGTTAAACTGGTTGACGTGTTGAAGGTTTGTTTTAGTCTGAGCTCAGATTACATGTATGGAGATGGTCACGTGCGCGGCTGTGAGCGCGTCTCATAGCATAGGTCGTCGACATTCGCGTCAGACAACTTGACAAACCTCCACGTCCTGCTATAACTGTTGGACAGCAGCCGTCTAGCGCCTGCAATGCTTCAGTACCAAGCCACACAGTAGCAAGCTATTTCTTGGACCTTGCTTTAGTGTTGCTTTACAATGAGCTCGATAGCTTTTCTTGTGACGGAACTCCAAGTATGTGCCATGTAATTAGGCGCACAGTCAGACTTTTTGACGATCCCCTTCTTTAGTCGCTTTCGAGCGAGACTCGTAGGAAGCACTCGGATGTACGGGATGTAAGTTGCTGAACATTTGTGTGAACGTTTCGTGGCTGGTATCAAGACGAATGCGCACACGCACCTCTCCTGAGTCGTGCGCAGTCGCACCACAACTTGTTTTGCCCTGTTGTGGACCTGCAACCTGTTGCTTAATTTCTTCTATAGGCTGCCGAGAAGGCCATATCCATTCTCCGAAACTTACCAGATCAGTCGATAAGTCGATTATCCGAAGGTAGGTTCATTCATTCGCTTCTTGAAACGTAAACTCATGTTCGCCAGATGGAGCTCAGGCAGAAGAGCTTCTTCGTCCAATTTTCATGGGCTGCGCAACAAAGAATACAAAAGTAATAGCTATCTCGATGGGAGCGCTGCAGCGGCTCATCGCGCTACATGCGGTTCCTCAGAAAGCTGTGCCGACTATAATCAATACAATGGATGAATGCATGAGTCAAGGGGTTGACATCCAACTGCGAATACTTCAGACTCTCCTTTCCCTTATCACGAACTTTCCGACTATCCATGGTCAACTGCTAGGTGATGTGAGTCATAGACTACATTATGTCCGCGCGACTGTGCATTTTTACCTCGTTTATCTAGGCGCTTCTCTTGTGCTTCAGAATGCAGGAATCTCGTATTGCAGTGGTCTCATCAACTGCGGCTGCAACTCTTCGACAGCTCGTGATGTTCATCATCGACAAAGTCGTGGACGAAGATCGTAGAGATAATCTCACATCTAGTCAACTGACGGAGACTGTCCTCCCAGACGGGACTCATAAAGCTCTTGGACCGTCCGCTTTGGATGCGTATTCAATTGTTGAGGACCTCTGTTTACTTGCCAACTCTGAGAAACCACATTTCCTAAGGCTCGGTGCATTACCGAAGACGTTTGCTCTCGAGCTGATCGAAAGTGTGCTGACAAACTACCACGACCTTTTCCGACAGCACAACGAGTTGCTTGTCCTCCTTCAACACCACCTATGTCCTCTTCTCCTAAAGCTAATGTCCGACAGACCATTGTTCCCTCTGACTTTACGTGCCACGCGAGTCGTCTTCATTCTCTTGAAGCAGTTCTCGACAGAGTTCATAACCGAATCAGAAGTATTCCTGTCATTGCTCATCAAAATTATTGGCGGTGAGTCAGAATCCGGCTCATCCGAAGGATCTTCCCGTCCGCTTTGGATGCGAGTACTAGCTATGGAGATTATTAGGGGGTAGGTCTGATCCTTGGTCTGTGAGAAAAGTCATACTTATATATCTGCCTCCAGCCTCTGTAACGACGCGGAGCTCATGCGTCGCGTGTGGGAACGATACGACTCTCAGAAGGATGGCACAAAGCTATTCGGTTCTCTTATATCAGTGCTCAAGAGACTCGTTACTGAGAGGCCCGCGTTATTGGGTGTCTCCACGCAGATGTTTGGCATAGGCGTGTCTTCTCATCATGCAGACCAAAGTACTCCTACAGGGGGTGGAGGATACGGGTTTGATGTCGGTACAGTTGCGGGCATCGTGGCAAATGCTGCAACCACGGTCGTGGGAAAGATGGGTGGGGACCATGGTTTAGACATAGTCAACTCGTCAATGAAATTACAGTGGTAAGCTTATGTCACTTCGGCCTGCTTTGTCTTTCTAAAACGAATCTTGTAGTATCGATCAGCTGGATAAGGCCGATGCACCTCCCATACCAGATTCATACATCTATTTGCTCGGACTGCAATGCCTAGTTTCAATTTCCGAAGGTTTTGCTTCTTTGACGTTGCCGTTATTCAATTCTATTGTTGTTCAACGTTCGAAGGCTGCCGGGGAGCTCACGATTAAGGCACCACCCGCTCTTGATGTCTTTGCACTTTCCGAGGAACAGCCATCAACGCGGGTTCTGTGTTCCGTGCATGGGATGGTAGACAATGGATGGCCAGGAATGCTAGCAGCTCTGTCCTTCCTAATGGCGACAAACCTCTCCGATGAGCTCTTCGGAGACGTTCTGCAGAGCTATCAGAATCTAGCGAACGTGGCTGGTATGCTCGGACTCACGACGCCGCGGGACGCCTTTCTCAGCAGCCTTGCCAAGTTCGCGATTCCTTCCAGGGTAGTTTCCAGCCTTGAAGCGTACATAGAGCCTCCTACACCCCGCTCGTCAAGTGCACTTCAGGAAGGTTTTAGCTCGTTATCGGGCGGAACGCCGCAACCTCCTGGTCTTTCGGAACGTAATATGGCATGCTTAAAAGTCCTCATCGCCAGCGCACTTTTCTTAGCAGGGAGTCTCGGAGCCTCGTGGTACAACATATTCGAGACATTGCAAAATGCGGAATACGTTCTCACTGCGAAGGGACAGAAACAGATAATAGCGAAGAGGACAAGCGCGAGTCCAAGTGTAGTTGCCACTGGTAGATCTGTTTCGTCATCGGCTCCGAACGCTACAGCGAGCACTATCTCTTCTCCGCCTCGCCATATCCTTCTTTCAGACCTGGATAGCGAGGGTACTCAGCGAGCAATACAGCGATTGTTTGATAGTACGAAGAACTTGGAGGACTCGGCTTTCCACGACTTCGTATCAGCTTTATGCAAACTCAGCGCAGAGATGATAGAGATGCAGTCAGATGCGGGTGCACCAGTGATCGAAACCGGATCTGTCGAGAGCGTTCAGACCCTTTCGGCATCTGCTTCCACCGAAAGTGCTCATCGGAGACGCGTCAGCGGTATCCATCTTCCTCGTACCTTGGTATGTCCATATCTTCATTCATTTAAGTGTCGTCCTAGTAAACGTCCACGTAGCGAACAGGCGACTTCAGCGTAAACAAACTTGGTTCGATCTCGCGGCTGAATATTGTGCGATTCACATCCCGATCACCGGACATAGCCTGGACAGTGGTCATGAACCACTTAGTTGCTGTTCTCAGAAACAGGGTCGCTCCTCATGCAATCCGTCTACAGGCCGCACGCACGTTAGACGATGTTCTGCTCATTGTGCCGCGTAACATCGGCTCATCAGAAGAACGAAAGAAGTCAGTTCAGCGTCTTATGCTTGAAGTGTTGGCAGAACAAGTTTCGCCTGACCCGATAACTGGGAACAACACGACGGTGGTAGAGATCCGGAAGATGGGCCTTGAAACATTCCACCAAATCTTGCAGTTCGCTGGACATACTTTGGTGGTGGGCTGGGAGATCATCTTCGAAATGTTGGGCAGCGCATGCGAACCGACGTCGATGTCCACACTGGCAAGCATTCCCGAAAGCGCGGTGACTTCTCCAACTGCTTCACCGCAACCCTCTAAACCATCGCCTCTCCAGTATTCCGCTGTTTCGGACAGAGGAAGCGCAGTTCTCGTAAGGATCGCTTTTCAGTCTCTTACGCTGGTCTGCGATTCGCTTTCCGCGCTTTCTCCGGAACATCTCAGGCTGTGCATCAGCACAATTGGACGCTTTGGCCGACAGGCGGATACCAATATCTCATTGACCGCTGCCGGGAGTCTATTGTGGGGAGTATCAGACTCCATCCAGACGAGAAAGAAGAATTCGGAGCACGAGGAGGAATACAATGCGCTTTGGATGCTTCTTCTTCTGGAGATGCTGGGACTGTGCACAGATCCTCGTTCGGAAGTGCGAGTCGGCGCTATTCAGACTCTTTTCAGAACGTTACAGCTTTATGGCGCTTCACTGAGCCTAGCAACCTGGGATGAGATTCTCTGGAAGGTCGCATTCCCTCTATTGGATTCGCTCACCGACGCAATGAAGCAGGTTGGCACTCCGGTATTACCTTCGTCTGTATCAGGTCCTGTCCCTGTTTCGGACACTGCGCAGGCTTGGGATGAAAGCAAAACCCTTGCGCTGCAGTCATTGGGATCAATCTTCAACGATTTCTTGGCCATCAAGTTCATACATTTGGACTCATTCGAGCGTGTTTGGGACACGTTCGTCACGCAAATACAGACGTCGTTTATGTTTGATTCCGCACCAAGCTGTACAGCTTCGCTTCGATGCTTGGAGAAGGCCACAAAAGCAGCTGTGCCAACCTCTTCGGACACCATAGAAAGAGTTAAGATTGCTTGGCAGCGTGTATGGACGGCATGCGATAATATGGGTCAGCTCATCTTGCGTCGCACTCGGCCACCTCATAACATGAGCGCCGTCAATTCGCCTCCATTTCATCAAGACAGTCTACTCGCTTTCGTAGACGTTATAAGGGCCACTCGTAGCCTGAGTAGAGAGAAGGAGGGCTGTGAATGGGACATCAATCATCTGATACGGTTGATGGCAATCTTGAAAGGTAAATCCGGCACTGATAAAATGCTGTTTCAACCCTGCTTATGGTTCACTCGCAGGTTTACTGACGTATCCTGACTCGCCAAACTATCGACCAGACATTGATGATTTAACCCCGGTACAGGTACGTCTTACCCCATGCGGCTGGGTCACCCTTCTCATTCTCTCCATAGGCCGCCGTAGTTGAGACGATCAATGACATCGATCTATCGGTTCCTGGCGCAACCTCGCTCGTCTTGCGAGATCTTTCAGAGCTCTTGACATTGCCATATCTCGGAGCATTTGACGTTCAAGATGCGAATAACGATGCTTCGCGTCCGATCAAAAACTCCCGAATGTCAAAGCGCGTGACGTACATTGCTCTGACGAAGAAAGTAATGCCTATGCTTCGTGATACTTTCCTTCGCTTCAAAGATGCGGATATCATCTATATTGATGGGACTTTGGAAGTTATATTCTCTGTCCGTATTACTCTCATCTCTTCATCCGGGTATACCATGGCCTGACGAAATATATAGGCATATGCGGTACCTATCAAACTGAAGTACGAATGCCCCGCCCCGTCAAAGTTCGGTAACGATCTTCCGCTATGGAAGTCCGCTGCCAGTGCTTTTCTGCTGATCGTCAGAGAGACTACGCAGAGATTGAGGACAGCTGGGACAGGTCGGTCATCTGATATATTGGACTCGCATCAAGCTGAGTTTTGGTAGAAATTCCCGATGAACGGATTGAGAGTATATGGCGGCAAATTATTGATGCTTTCAGAGGTGGCATTCTTGCAGACTGGTACGTGACGACTCCAGAAATCGCAGTCATATCTAGAAATTGATTCTCTTTCTCCAGCCGCAGCCTGGATAGCTTGCCTTTGGAAGAACAGGAAGCTGAAGAAACATTTGATATCTCTTTAATTGCTGCGATTGAGATAGATGTTGTGCCTTACGTCGGTGATACGCGTGTCCCGGACAATGTTATCGCCCAGCTTGCGAAGATGCTTCTCCAGGGGAGTCTTGTGCATGTTACTGAAGATACTTCACTACATGAACATCATTCTACGCCTCGCTCGGCTTCTGTGTCAGACCAGTCGGCATCTCCCACTGCGGTGGAGTATGCAGGGTTTACAGTGTGCTTGCCAATTACGTCACGAGAACGGTTCTCATATTGGTGCTTGGATTTATTGTTTCTGATTTGTTCGGACGTAGTGAAGGGTGCGCATACCGTCTTTTATGTCTTGACCGATTTCTTACACGATAATAGATGAAGAACCTTTAAGACGACGCATCGCTGCTCTGAGCCTCCCAACGTTACTTCAGCGCTGTAGCACCGCCCTCTTGTCTTATCTAGCAGACGAAAAGCTCCGTGGACACTATCCATTTCCGAGGTATGATCTCCTCATAGTGATATGCAACAGGGCTGATTATGGTACAGAGCACGTGAAGAAGAGCTAGTTTACGTTCTTAAGAAACTATTGTCGCTCCGGCTTTGGCCTGGTTCTCTTTGGGCAGCCCTTTCATCGTCTCCATCCACGTTTTGTTCTGAGCAACCAGGTATATATTGACTCCGTGAATTCCCGAACTTTGTACGTTGCTGATGTTCCTACGATAAGCTGTCGAAGCCAACTTGTCACCGCCTCAACTGTTTGCGGAAGCTACAAAGAGGTCATCCATTGCTCACCTTTTCCGGCTATACACGCCGATATGTCAGATCGCCGCTCTCTCACGGAATCCTCCAGTAGCTTGGGCGCCGGTGCTCCTCTACGGTGCCTCACCGAAGGGTGATTTTTCGCCTCCGGTTACCGATTCAAAGTCAGGAAGGACATCCTTTGTCGCTGCTAACGCAACATCTGAAAATGCGGAGGAGCTTGATGCGAGAACGTTGGCCTCGGCGTGTCTGGCGGAGATTGGTAAAGAGATGAGAGTTTCATAGGCTCTTCTTCTCTTTCCTTGGTTTCTGTATTTATCGCAGTCATGAGCTTTGAGTTCTGGTATATTTAGGTTCTTCAATTCAGATTTGAATCTTACTGCTGAAAGATGTGTCTCTATGGATCGTGTAAGGCTTTGCCGAGGAAACGGATGAAATTTTGAGCGGTATACTTATCGATTGGTTGCACCGGGCAAATGTTGAGATGTCATGAGATCAAGAAAAGGGGTAAAAGGTTGATTCACCGATTCTCGAAATGGATACGTGGTGACGTGGCTCCTGCTTCCATCTCCTCGTATCTAGCCACAAATCCGATGCGACCTTTTGCTTAAGCCTTTCATATCGCTCTTCAGAAGCTAAGCTAGACCTATCTGATGCTATGTAACGGCATTGCCCGCCTTGATGCACATCTGGTATGGTCCGCCCTGACTGGATCTGATTATCATTCGGTCCAACACGCGCACTACACTACGGAAGCAAAATATTATTTGATGTTCATTGATAGCGGTGATGCTAGTATAATACTACACATCCTGCTGACCATTTGCCGCATGTCTGTCAACAAGGTGTGTAACCGGATGGCTCAGCCGGGGCACACCTGACTTGAATGCGGATTCGGATCTCTGGCAAAAACAACCTGCGCGGCCATCATTTTTTCTCGTGTTGTGCGTCTAGCGGATTTAGGCTCCACGTCCCTTTGACTCGTCCCACATTCCACTGCGAATGTGGCCGTCTGCATTGTTGGCTGTAACCATTGCCTTGTGATGCTAAGCGAACTAAAGCAGCTTAGAAAATCCACACGGCGCACGCTTAGAATTGTGGCTGGCTTGACGACTAATCACTTGCATAAAGCCGACGGTTGACGTCTTCCTTTCGCCTTTCTCGACTGTGTACTTCCCAGTCTCTGCGACGACTTAATTGTGCGTAAAGCCAACGCCGTGTGCCTCGTGCATGTCTGAACAATCCATCAAGGATTCTCACATTGCCGGTGCCGAAATCACCAATGGTGCCTCCGACTCAGCTCAAACCGCCGAAAACTCTACTGGATCCACTTCCACAACGATGCCTCAATTGAAAACGCCCGCCGCTCTGGCTCTCAAGCCCAGCACACTTTACGCCGTCCTTCTCCACGGCTCCGACAGCGGCTCCTCTTGGCATTGGGTGCTCTTCCTCCCGTTCGACTGTTCGCCTTCAGAGACGAGTTTCAATGCATCGACTCCGATTTCATTGAGCGGGACTGTATGGCACGTTACAAACGCGAATCCACGCGGACGGTGGGTATACGAAGAGCTCACTCCAGAAGCAATCGGATTATCCTCACGCCTCATCCTCGCCGCGCGCCTGGCAGATCTTTCCACCCTCGGCTCCCCTCCGGACGTCTCCCAAGCGCTGTCCCAACTCCTCGCTTGTGTACCCGTGCGCGCCGAAGCGCACAAGAGTGTGTTCAACTGTCTCACATGGATGCTCGACGGGATCGGCGAACTCGACGACGGCGGATTCCTTTCGTGTGTGAGCACAATGGCGCTGGAACGCGAGCTGATCGCCGCCGCACAGCTCGCCTCGCCTAAATACGAGCCCGATGGGAGCTATGTCCTGATCACCCCGCGGAATTGCTCAGATAACTGATTGTCCCGGCTCTCAGCTTGCTGAGCCGCTGGCCATGCAGGAGGTGGAACTATGTTCGTGGCTCTTGCTTTTTATCGAACTTTCATCTCCGTCTTATCCACTCGCATCTGAACGCATCCAGCCCATCGCATTGGCCAGGATGTTCGGGCATTTTTTGCACTTTATCATTTCGAATCTCTTGATTTTTCTCCTTAATATCGTCGTGTGAGCTGGGATTTCGTAGGACACTCCTGCATGTATACAAATGCCACAATGTCTTTCGTTGATATGCAAGCTCTTTCTTTCATCCATGCAAGTCTATCAGGAAAGATTCAATCCTGCAATATCATTACTAGAACATATTATACATACAGTTTATTCATGTTGGAGGATGACGCATATACTCGATCTATCAAAATGTCCTTGTCAATATACTACGCAACGATGAGATAAGAAATAGCGGAGGGACGAAATACGTCAACGATTAGAAGAGTAGAAGGATGGCGCGTGGGTATCGATCCTGGATGAGTGACTTCATAACTATCTACATTATCTACATTCTTTCTACGTAGCATCAGATCCCGCTAAATATTAGTATTGCCTTCGGCTGTATTGCGATGAAGCAGGGTATGATGCCTGCGGATACGATGCTCCCTCCGCAGTCGTCTCGTCCGATTCTCGATCATAAACACCCGTAATGCCATTACGGGGCGCAAACGTCGTTAGACGCACATTCTCGCCACTTTGATCGAGACTCGGCTCTCTTCCTCGCCCTTCTAGGCTAGGATCTGGGCTCCCTTCTATGCCAGTCTCAAGTTCGGGATATCCGTACCTCGTCCTCGCAACACCGCGAGGACCAGCACCGACACCTGCCTTATTGCCTGCCATTGGTACTTCAGAAGTTGATGGTGTGTACCCATGACCGTATCCTGAGGCATCCGACACCGACGTTGGTAGTCTTTGCTGCGAATAAGAGAAAGGCTCGGTTCCTTCGACACCGAATGCTTGCGCGAGGTTCGGCTTCTTTCCCTTTGGCGTTCGCGCACCTGGTTTGCCACGCATGTAGTCTATAAAGAACTTGAGTGATCCCCAGATCTCTGCCACGAAATCGGCTGAAAAGATTACAGGACGTCAGTGTCCATAGATCGCTGGAGTGGATCGGGTAACAGAAGATGACTTACAGAAATTGAGACTATCCAGTAAAGGACGTCCGATACCGGTACGAATCCCTTTCTTGTAAGGCGTCGCAGGATACGCCCAGATCATCGCCAGCGCGAAGAACACCATCTGCACGGTGTACCGTCAGTACGTACATACTTGCCAGAGGAATCAATTAGAATATATGTACTTCGATACAGATAGCCAGTGCGTTGAGACCATTGGCGATGTTTGTCTCGGTCCAATACGCGGTGCCTACAGGTCGTAAGCAAATTGAACGTGACTTTCTGCAGTATTTATGGCCAATGTTTACTGACCTTTGATGACTCTCCCTTCCAACACCTCAAACTACACCGGAAGCAATTACAAGGACGAATTAGCTACATTTAATGCTTGACACGAGCTGCGAAAGGCAAGACGTACGACAAAACTCTGATAGAAGGTGAACATCACAATCAACTTGATGCACATGAACTTCGCGAGCGGGCGCTGGCCTTTGAGCTCATCTTTCGTTAGGCCGTAGAATACGAATAATCCGTAAAGCGATAGACTTGACATTTTACATGAGAATGCTAGGTAACACAGGAAGAGACACAGGAAAAGGAGATAGGCGACTTACGATATACTGATGAAATCCACGATAGAGAGGTACGGATATGCATACTCAAAGTGCGTAAGGCCCTCGGATTCGCAAAGAACGTTGTACTTTTGGCAGATAATCCCCGCAATTGATACAACTGTTTTGTCACTGTTAGAGGCCAACTTGAAGGTGCCATGAGAACATGATGCGATAGACTTACGTGGACGGACAATGACGTATTGCAGCACTAGCCACTTCATCGTATACAAGAAATAAGCCTAGCAGGTCAGTCTAGTCAGTATACAGAAGGCAAATAGAAACCGATCCGGGATAGAATGATGAACGGACCTTTGTGGGTCGATATCGCCAGCAGCATAGCTACAGGAAGGAAGTCAGATTGAACCAGACATGGCCAAATGCAGAACAGGGAACAGGCGCAACTGGAAACGGCAGCTTGTGTTTATCCTTCCTCTCCAGCGCCTTGCTTGCAGAGTGATCCGTTGCAGTCGCAGCGACATATTCAATAATCAGTAGCCTGAACCGGAATCCGTCAGTCCAACGGACACAATAGAGAGCGGAGGTGAGAGTCGAAGAAAGAACATACATGAACGCAGAAAGCGTTATTGCCTATTCCCGTCCGAATCGGATATAGATGGTGAGCAACTCATTAATCTCAAGAGTCAATGGGATAAAACGAACCTCATAAACTAGAGAAAGATAAAATTAGAAAGTCAGTCTCTTCGTCTTGTTATTCATATAAGGACTTTAAGAAAAAGGCCGGAAAGAAAAGATGAGGAAGAAATGAAACGGTGGAAGTAGTTCAGGCGAACAGAACCATACGGAACTACGGAGAATACGAGAAGAAGTGAACTAATTAATGAGAATACGAGAAGGATACAAGCGAACGTGACGCGGGTGCGCGCCGCGCAGAGAAGTAGAGAAGTGCAGAAGTGCAGAAGCACGATAACGGTAATCACAACAGAAAGCATGTGACGAAGCAGAAGATAGAAGCACAAGTAGAAGCCAATCACTCACCAACCTCGATAAGTTCATAGTACGTATAACTCCTGAAGAAGCGGAAGGAAAAGAAGGAAATGATGGCGTAGACGGGTGGCATGTACAATATTCGGATTCTGTAAAGATGAATAACAAGTTCAGCATCAGTATCCTATTCTCTCGTTTTGTCATGAGAAAATGAGAGAAGGTGTAAGACGGGAATAACGGGAGAAGAAGGGGAAAGCACGGGAAGGGAACAGGCTCGGGGTAAGTAGAAAGACAGAAGAGACACGGGAAAGTGGCAATCTTCACTGGCCAGTGGCCTTAGATCGCGGAATGGTGAACGGAAAAGATTGCGTTAGAAGATAGATATACATTTGACGTTGTTCCGCAGGCACGGTATAATTTCTAATCAGACAAGTCCCGACGCGCGAACACGGATGTCGAAGCCAATGGAGTTCGCCCATTAAAATAGATCAGATTCACAGCAAGACAAAAGTAAGGAAGTCAGTTGATTTACAACACGAAAAAGTAGCATGAGAAAGAAGGTACACACCGACAATGAGAAAAAACGGAAAATATGGAGATGAGAACAGTCTATATGGGGATCGGGTCAATGTGACGCATTATAGTTTATGCGAGATACAAGACATCTGGAAAACATGAGGCAAGAAGACACCCTAGAGAAAGACAGCAAAGTGAACAACCCAAGGAAATAATAAGTCAAGGGGATCGGTCTCGCGACCGAAACTGAGATCAGCACCCGTCTAGAAGAGCAAAATGCTCGCCACCTTGTGAGGCATTACATCGATTTCATAGTCGATGCACCAGGTCAAATATTAGGAGATGGCTCACGAACTTGCAACGGGGATGAGCTCTATCCCACCAATCAACTTGTGCGACTTCAGAAAAGTCAACGATTTTGGTTCCGCAACCCCAGAACCCTGCCGAGCAGGGAGGGCCTTGCCAAGAGTCTGCTGCACTGCCTTGGAAGGACGAGCTTGGGCAGTCTCGATCTAACAAATGAGAGACAGTGACCTCTTGGCCGTCACTTTATGGAGCAAAAGGCAGTGTGGCGAAGGCCAAGAAAACGCGACGCGTTGTACCTCGTATACAAACTGGCCACCACACTCTGCACAGAGGAACGCGCGAGTTGGGCTCAGCGCATCTTCCACCTCAAATTAAAACTTATTCGTCCTTCTGTGGTGAAACAGTACTTCCGAGCACAGAAATCTCTTTCTGAATAGAAAGAAGAGAAAATAGGAAAAAGAGAGGAAAGACAAGGCGAAATCGTTAAGCGTAAGAACTCACCAAGACTGCACACCCTCCTGAGACTGCCCATCCGATTCTATGTGCGTCCCAATGGATTCCATCAGAGCTCCAAAAGCCTTCTTGGTCCACTGCTTGTGCATTGTCAGATGGACACGTTACCATCTTGTTGTTCTGCGACGGCCGTTCTTGCTCGGATAGTAGACAAACGACTCAAATGACAGCGGAAGAGCGAGTGAGGACAAGGGCTAGCCTTGACTGATCATGGTAGAGTGATTAAGCCAGTATCGATGACAAGGAGCGAAACACCTACTTTCGACGAAAGGTCAGAACACTCTTGCTGGATCGAGTGAGGAGGAAGCTGAAACGTGTTGATCGCGAGCAATAGCCTAGCTCGGTCTTGTCGTTGTCTTGGCACGAACCGGAAATAATAAAGCAGTTGCGAAACGGCTACAGTTACTACACTGTACAGTCAGTATACAACACCCTCGCTTGACTCGACAACAAAATGGCCGAAATCCTACTCGCACCTCTGTGAACTTCCGATCTTCACTCTCCTCTACCTCCCCTTGTGGTGGGCCCTTCGTTGAAATGCGCAAACAAGGCTGCACAGGATATTGTAAGAATGGTATTTATATCGACTGCGCACGGCACACCGCGCAATGAAATACCCGACGAAATCCGTGCAAAGTATCGGAAAATCGGTTATCCCGGAGCAACACGCGGCGCTGTAGTGGCCTGCCACGCCTTTGTGAGTTTGTCGACTACCGGGGATGAAGGGGTCGAGGAGAAACGATGCTTTCGGCTTGAAAGGTGTGAAACTTTTGCTTCTCATGGTCAGCAACAGCTGCGCGGCTTCCGGTATTATATAAGCATCTTTCAATCCTATGTAATAATTCACCGTATCGTATATAGCGTATACGCAAAAATCTCTGAAGTTATATATGCATACGATATTTTCAGATCGGTAAGAAACTCGGACTTGAATGAGAAAATTTTTTTGCTTCGTTCTGTCAGATCATGTCCTACTCACCGATTCGTGTTTGATATTGGTTTCAAGATTCGAGTACTGGTTAGGTGTAGTACCAAGGGTCATTCGTGTGCTGGACATCATTAGCAACAGTCCTTGACAAGCATTTGTATGCTCAGAAGGCTGGAAATGATTAATCCACGCGGAATTGACAAAATGACTAAAGAGTATCCACACGTCATTGAGTTCTCGGGATGCAATCTAGTACGAGATATCCGCATAGCCTGTTTATTGAACTTGTCTTACTTATAACGCACTTGTCTGACAGAATCTCATCATTTACAATTGAAGTTAATATTTGAATTAGTTGTCTTGACTCAAGGTATATCCTGTAATTATTTTCGAGCCTCGAGCATGAGGTGTATTAGTCAAAATACTACAATTAGTCCGTTTGATCCCGCATACGCCGTATAGTATACGTGCGTATGCGTATCTCACCTCTGAGCCAAATATACGCGCGTACCGTATACGATACGCATGGAGCCTTATAATTCACAATAACGGAAGAGAATGTTTTGCTCGGGCGATGGTAATCAGAGAATTTCGCTACAATTTGAAATTAGTCTTTTGAGTTCCACACGATTCAATGCATATCACTTATCTGTACTGACCCATACCTTCATCGTGCAAAGTGCCAATACATTGAAGATCATCACTGGAGGGATCCAGGTCCGAATCCTTCGCGCAAACTTAAGACATAGTAATGCAACGTTACACCTCTTTTATAAACATCTGGGTTGTCTCCGTTGAAATACCATCAAACTGCCTTAGATTGAAATATAAAAACTCCTGTAGTAGGAATGCAAGCTTTCAACAGGATGAGGATGACGATTCTAGCGTGTCTGGAGAGCTTTTCATATCAATCGTTTCATGTGCCGACAGTGTGGAGTTCATCCAAAATTCAAAAGGAAGGACCATGTGGCTTCACTGGCAGCAGTTTGCCGTATGGTATAGAAAGGGCATATCAAGGAGAAAGATCCTCAGTGATGTCATTCGGAGAAATGAGCTTCGGAGTGTGCTCGAAAAAATAAACATTTCGACGAGAAAAGCCTCTGCGAGACTTGCCGAGCAGCCGACTTGGACGGTCACTACTGCGATTAAGTGACGAAAGCTTTCGAGACCAGATCTTATTCCATGGAGTCGATTGGGTGCACGAAGTTAGAAATGCCTACTCATCAGGATGTTATCCTAACCAACAGCCACTTGATCTCGGAGGGTACGAAATGATAGACAGCGACATTCTTGTGGATAGACACACAGTGAAGCATCGAAATTATCGATTTTATCTATATTTCCGTATGTCGTGTACTAATGCATCAACAGTAAATTGCCAAAGTTTACCATAATTCAATAACACCCCGAACTTGTCAAAGAATGACTCAGAAAGAATTGATGCAAAGCAGAAATAGAACGGAGTGTCACCAGAGCATCGGGTGCGGAACTGTGGTGATCCTTATAGACTCCAGTATAATTGACCATATTCAGAACATATTCATTGTAAATGGAATATTCTTGTTCCAAATTACTCACAGTTCAAAACGAAAACTTTGTTCTTTCCGCTTCCATCCCGACCGTGGCCCATGCACGAATTCCATGTTACTGCCGGAAGCTCTCCGCAGTAAGCAACGAGTAACCGGCATCCATCACGTTCCACTCTATATATTATATTGCACCGCAATACCCATAATTTAGGTGCGTGACGTCGTTCCTTTGACGGTACCTGGTGGTTCATTCGTTCGATCGGATCTGAGTCAATTTTTGTCTTTCTCTCTTAACCCACCAGCCTCGGTTACGAACTATACCTCGGACATAAGGAGGCATAAGGTAAAACTAATGAGGCCTCTTTTGGCTGATGTAAACTCTCCTGTAAAACAATTTGACTTGGAAGTAAAAGTTCAAGTAAGCGAGAAACGCATTTCTGGCTATCGTCACAAGGAAATAAATTCACGTGCTATTTTGTCACAAATCAAATGACGTCACGCGACCTCCTACTGTGATATAATCTCTTTCTCGCTCCAACTCTGGTCCGAGTCCGAGCCCCGAGACTGAGCCCCGAGACTTACTCCTCAGGACGTAATTTATTTATGAAGGATGTGGATTACTTAACTCATGCTTGGACTAAGAAATCTTTCGGGTGCAAATGGACGTCATAGGCAGTGTCATCGTCTGTGGTGCGTCCGCTATTGATTCACTGAGAGTATAAATGCTGAGGACACGGAACTTTTGGACCTCATCTACCATACCTACACACTCACCATACCCAAATCTTTTGATTATCTGAAATTCAATAAAAAATGGTGTGTTTTTTCGAGTTTCGTTTGGAGCTGGGCAGTTATACTAATGATTTATGATTCGTAGGGTTCAATAGTTTCTGCAATCGGGCGTGGAATAAATGCCATCATATCTGCTATCGCGAGCGTTATCACAACAATAGTCGGCGCCATCGTCAGCGTATGTCCCTCAATTCATTAATTATATTTTATGGCCATTCATTGCGTTTGTAGGTACTTGTCGCGATTTGGAACGTCTTCCTCGATATTATTTGTTGTCGCTGCGGATCTCGGAGGAGGAGAGGTGCAGCTTATTAGCGACGCATGCTCAATAAACACGCACTCCATCTTATGGTCGTCATCTGAGGAGTGTACGGAGTAGAATTGTACGTTAGTGGACGGAGTTAGACAATGCAATGAATTTTTATTTGATAATCCTCGACTGATATGGTCTATGTGTAGCGGCAAAATTAGGGAGCATCCAGATTTGCTCCGATGACGTGTTTGCACTTAATTTACATTTCTGATCCGTGGCACTCCATGAATTTTTATTTGTGAGGTTTCTTGTCGAAGACTAGCAGTTACTGCTTTTTCATATGTATTGTCACTCGCGACTTCTGTGATTTTTGTCACACAGAATACCTTAAAACATAAAAATCACCATATCACACTCAATTCTTGACCGTTTTGCATGAGTAAGCTTCTAAATCCATAGTTTTAAGATATGTTTCAAAATCCAACAAGAATGAAGAGAAATGAGCAAAGAATGAGTGAGATAAGTCGCAAAAGGCCGATTTTAGACACTTCCTTTATGTGCATTTTTTCCTTCCCTCAGACTGGGTGCTACAGCAACCTAGACTGCACCAGAGTGGTGCTATTGGCATAATATGAATTTACAGACATCATATTTCCTAAGAATAAATTTATTTTGAGGTCTGGGGGCCCTTGAGAAAAGGTAGGTTTGAGCTCAGCTCAGAC
Source organism: Sanghuangporus sanghuang (assembly GCA_009806525.1). NCBI lineage: Eukaryota > Fungi > Basidiomycota > Agaricomycetes > Hymenochaetales > Hymenochaetaceae > Sanghuangporus > Sanghuangporus sanghuang. Next base: position 2,238,871 of record VVIT01000002.1, on the reverse strand, counting down.
ATGTATCAAACCAGCAGTTTCAACACAGAATAGAGCTCAAAGTCAGTCTGTAAATTTACAATAAAATGACCATATCATTTTGGACTTGCCTGTAGGACTGTAGAAGCAGGGATGAGGGCAGGAGAAATTGCACATGAAGGAAGTGTTTAAAATCGGCCTTTTGCTACACATCTCACCCATTCTTTGCTCATTTCTCTTCAAGATTGTTGGAAATTGAATCGGATCGTAAAACTATGAATTTAGAAGCTTAGATCATGCAAAACGGTCAAGAATTGAGTGAGATATGGTGATTTTCGTATTTTGAGGTGTTCTGTGTGACAAAAATCACAGAAGTCGCGAGTGACAATACATATGAAAAAGGCAGTAAACATTCCGCTTTGCAACTATTACTCTTGTAATCCACGAGCGGAAATTGAAAATTTAGGTTTTGTTGTCGTACAATACTCTCAATACCCTGGCGGCCGAGGAGCAGGAGATATAAAAACTTGTTGAATTAAGAAGGGGCAACTGTATATTCCGTGGCATTAGACGGAACTCTAGATGATTCAAGAAATCTTATTCTGCATTTATGTGAAATATTGTGTTGAAGATTACTTGTGTTTGGATGCACGTACATATGTCCATCATTCAATCAATTAAATTGAAGTCAGCCTATAAAAATTATACATCTCTTCGCAAGATCGCACAACACAACTGATGAAATAAGTCATATGATATAAGGATCTGGTCACACGACCGGTCCCTATTTGAAGCACGAGTTCAATTGAATGAATATAGCAGAGATTATAGTTGGGTTGGAAAAGTAGGTTAGCCTGAGATGAATAAAGCCTAGGCAAGAGGGAAGTTCAGGACTCAAGCGAAAAGAGAGGTTCAGTCGAATGGTAGGGAGGTTCTGAGAACACAAAATACAGTACTGTGTCGGATATGTGAACCGATAGCCGTAATAGTGCACTCAGAAGACATCTGAGTTGTCATGCCAGTCTCATGGAAGTTATGGTACAATCTGTTACTCGCGACACTGTATGCTCTTCCAAGAGTTCGGCGAGAATGACAGGCAATGAAGCCGACTTCAGGCGGAATAGACTCCGATTTCTAACTATTGTTGAAAGGAGACCTGGAAGGGGGCGTATTCGGTGAACATAAATGATAACTCATCAGATTACACGGTGACAGATAAAGACGTAGTAGCATCAGACCTGATTAAGTTTCTTGTGGAGCATACATACTAGCGTCAATATAATGAAACCTGGAACTGTACCGTAGCACACAATATGTTCCGCACTGAGGTGGTTCCGCAGAAGAACTGTTTCGGAAGCTTGTCTTGACTGAGTTCTGTCAGATCAATCGGAGTTTAGTCGCCTACGTCTCCGCGTTCTCGTAACCTAATGGCTTCGTGATAAATCTCAGAATAATGAGCGAAGAATACTTATGTTTTCCAATCAGCAATTCAAGGTGCGTGTCCAGAAAGGAGGGAAGCAAGTGACACGGTATACTTACGCGACGCGTCACATGCACGTGCCTGGTTTCCAACCAAACAAGGCATCATCAAAGGATGCAACAACTCGTTTCACGACTCCTATCTTGTTGCTTGCTCCTCGGCGAGAACATAAGCTACGTTTGAGAGCAGAATTCCGTCTGTTCCTGCTGCGCAATCAATTTTCGGGCCAATCTTGCCTACAGGATAGTACCTTCCCAAAAGTTCCCTCCGAGGCCTCTGCGATAAATGTGGCATATCTCTTTGAAATCGAAACTCAATGAAGGTTCAGGGGTTTTATTCAATGAACCTGCAATTGGATGGAAACGTCCAAGTACGGCTGTATTGCTGTCTGTCGCTTGCTGAAGCAAAATGATTCAACTCTTCCTAACTCAAGCATACGCCAATGTCCCATTCTGTCTAAGGACTGTAGTTTGCCAGGGTATTATTGTGGTGCCGAATCAGTACCCAGTGGGAGGTAAGCGCTTCTCCGTTCTCTCACTATGACATTACATTTTTCTCAAATTCCTCGCAATCGTTTGCGCCTGCGGCTCTAATTGCACCGAGCGCCGCCTCAATATCGACTGAGAGAATCTCAAGCTCAATTCGTCTTGGGTTCGTCAGTACCAACGTTCTTGGTGAGAAGTTTCGACACATTTTTACCACTCACAGAGAATCCACATATACCACCGATAAGAGAGAACACGGGAAACTGACTGCGCCTCCAGGAATATCGTTCAAAATTGCGGGCACTGGGCTATAAGTTTCTGCGGCTCCAAATGATCACACTGAATACTCCTAGCATGCTCTTGTGTTGATATGGGAAATGGCCTTTTGTAATTGTGGCGATAGAACACTTCCGCTCAGGAAGTATCCTTCAGAATGACGCGTGTGACCTTCATGAACGCCAAGATGTTTTCATTTTGGCTGTGATAAATCATGTGAATCTACTTTCCTTGCGGATAAACTGCGTCAACGATGTGATGCGCAGCTCATGCTGCGAAATCTTGTGGTTCTGATTGCAGTTCTCAATCACTGTAGGAACTACTGTACACGTCATACTTCATAAATTCTTTGCTCCACCGATCAAGTGAACTACGAGAGGCGGCTGGTAAACTTCATTATCGAGATTTGGAGTACTTCCGCCATTCTATGTAATACCGTATTGAAGTTCTTCCGTTACAGGTGCTTGCCACTATCGCAACAAATTGTCCGTTGACAACTATCAAGTATTCTGGAGGTTATACTTGTTTAGACCTCCTATTGGGTCAGAAATCGCATCAAGGATCTGTGTGCCGTTATGCAACGATAGCGGTCATGCAGCGTGATCATGAAGTCCCTCTGCAGTGCTGTATATTGGGCTTAAGATGCATTGACTTACAATATCTCCTTAGACTAATTATAGGTAATTACTCCGAAACGGTACTGCATCTTACGACAAGGGGCTTCCCGAGACCGATTCGCCCGGTTGCGAAGAGAACACTCTAGATTTATCATCTGACGGTCACCGACATATTGTAAGTAATGGTGAATTGAATGTTTTCCGTCTTCAAATATTTTCGTTTCATTAACGAGCATTTATTACCGCGCTCGGTAAAACGTCTTATGAGGTTCGGACTATGATCACTTGGCTCGTCTATTTGTCTGACAAATTGCTGTCGCTTGGTTACAGACGTCTCTTATACAAAACATCTGGTCTATCGTTCTTTGGATGGTTCTTTCAAAATTCAGGAGGGCAAAAATTTACCGCTACGGAACGCTACGGCTGAAGATCCTACTCGTCGAGTCGCGCAATGGGACCAAGGCACAGAACTTTCGCCTAACTTCCACTGTTCCCAGACCCCTTCAACTTCCATCTCCGCGATGTCCATCGACTGCTTCGGTGAATATGCTGCATCGCTATTCTACCATTCAGTTTTGGCAAGCTCAAGACTATACTGACGCTATTTGAATCATGCCGAACTTCGCAATATGAGGCAAGTGCACAGTATACGTCGTTCTCGGGATAACTCAGGTCCGCCGCCGTAGCAGCCTAATCATGATAAATCAAAATAGACGAAGCTTCTATATGATCGCGTTTGCCCCGGACCATCCGGCAGTACAGATAGTTCATGTGCGAAGCCGCCGGGGACCAGGATACTTTTGCTAAGGGACTTTTCATCATAATTCTTGCTTATACGGATTCTTTTTCCCGGGACAGCGTGGTCGCGTGAAGCGAAGTAGAAATTCTTACAGCCTTTGGACTTGACCGTTGTTTACTCCAAACCGCCACTTTACAGACAAATTCTCCATGATCCGCTATTTGACCCTCAAATCGTGCCAGCAAAAACTCGAGAATTTGAAACATCTGGGGTGATCGACAGCAATAATGAATAGAGTTTCTCTTGGACTTCCGGAACCGGGGACCGCGATAAGGGGCTCATTGGATCGGCACAACTGTTGCTAACCGCTTATTGCAATTTTTAATCAGTTGCTCATCGACAAATTGCCTGCAAGGTCCACGGACTTGACTAGCACCTTTCTGTTTTTCTCTAACCGCTCTCGCGCATTTTTTTGTTTTCCTTCGGTTCTGTATCTGTCTTTGGTCATAACGTAACCGGAAAGAACTCACCGGGGAACACACTATGCCCAAATAAATGTATGTTGACTTCGTGACGTCTTCGCCAAAGTTACAACCAAAGCCTGTGAATGGGCGGAGCGTATCGTGGGTTCCTTACAGGTTTCAGACATGGTATATATTTAATTGCACCCGTTGTTGGTCCACCATGACTAATCTTAGCAGTTCCAAAGAATATCTATTCATCCATTTCCGACCGGTCCTGCGTTCTGCGCGCTAATTGTTTCGCACTCCAAGACCGTTTAGTACGTTCTGCTTGTCCGATCATCGAACGCGAATCTTCCCCTAACTAAACTGTTTTTCTCTCCCTCATAACTATTCCTCTGCTCTTCCAGAGCTGATGGACCTCCTTTTCATTGCGGCTTCGCGGCACTTCAGCCCTTTTATGTTTTAATGCTATGTCGTTCCCGCGTGGATCATCTGCAAGACGGTCTCATCAGCGCCTTTCCGCCCAGTTTACATTAGCTCGCGTGGGCTGTTGAAAATTGACCCTGCTTTCGTAAATTCATTAGGAAGACACCGAGGACCCTCCACCTGGTTCGGCTGCCGCATTCCCTAGCGACCGAGCCCTTTATGAAGATTCAGATCGAAAACGTACACGGCACTAGCTTCACTGTCCACGCTTCTTTCTATACGTAGATGCGACTGGCTAACTGTCTGCGCCTGATCCTGCTTCGGAGCGTAGGTAATTAAGTGTCGCCATTACGGAAAATTCACCATGCGCATACTTATATATACAGGCAGACGGAAACAGGACACTACCAGACGTAGTCGCATCATTCATCCCTCCTAGACAATTTAGCGTTACCTTTTGCTCCCCACTAGATTGTCGGCGAAGTGCAGTCACCACCGTCCCCGCCTCCACCGTTTCGTCGAAGGCAACGCAGCCCCGGTACAGCCATTCAGCCTCGTAAGAAAAGACGAATGCGTCCTGAGCACGTGTTGCACCCGGAGGCAGGTGGACGCCGGGAAGCTGAAGAGCGTGCGCATAGTCCGAGTCCCTCCTTCTCAGACTCTTACGGCTTTGAAGGCGACGACGACGACGACTCAGAAGAGGAGACGCGCGGAAGAGAGTCAGACCGGGGCTCAGCCACTGAACGCTCTGGCCAAGACCCGACTCCAGCGAGTGCAGGCTCTGCAGCACAGCAGCCGAAACCGAAGCGTACCAGACAACTCACGACGCCCCACCAGTCTGCTGTCCTTCATGCACTTCTTGCTCAGGTAAATAATTGACGGCTTCATTTCATTGGATGCATAAGTGACGCATTACTCTTGCAGTCTCGATTTCCGACGACCCAGATGCGGGAAGAAGTGGGAAGGCAGATAGGTTTGAGCGCTCGCAAAGTGCAGGTTTGTGTGTATATTATCGGGCAGCTCTAACAGAGCTAAATAGTTTATTTCGGACAATCAGGTGTGGTTTCAAGTAGGTATCCCATATGATATTGCTGAATATCCTTTCTGATATGTATCGTCCTTCAGAATCAACGGCAGAAGGCGCGTAAAGAAAACAGAGAAGCAGCAACTGCCGCAGCCGGTGGAAGTACAGCAGTTCGAGATGTCCCTCCTCAATTCGGGCCATTCACGAATGTTCCTCCCGGGACTTCCTCTGCGTCCAGCGCGGCTTTTGGAGAAGGACCTTCTACGAGTCGAACACGTACGAGGCAAGGACGCATAGGTGATCCAAGTATTGCCATAACACATGAACGCGTTCCCGGCTCAAGTCTCATATCATTCGATCCTACCTCTGGAACTCATACTCATACGAGTGATCCTCCGCGCCGATCATCCGACCCATCATTTGACATATATTCTGCGTCGAATATAGCGGTATTACGCAGGTCGTCTGGAGGCAGTTTGACTGGCCCAGGTGTCCCTGGTTCTAGTGTTCCAGTAGATCCTTCATCACAACGACGCGATTCCACTTTGCCACCCGTTTCTTCTGCACGATACTCACGCCCATTATCTCCAGAACAGCCTCCCCGCTTACCGCCCATGCATTCCCTTAATCCATCGCTCTCGCCATCCGGACGCCGCGAGGCACAAACTCTATCGTCTTCTCCGGTCTACCAGACCGGACTGTTTGAGCAAGAATCATCACACCAGTCGCTTCGCCTTCCTCCAATTCAGCTTAGACCGACTGACCAACATCATGAGGTCTTTGTAAGTTCCCACACGTACTCAACACCTGCGGGTGTCACGCCGTCTACCAGTATTCCCCCTTCGCGACCTCCCCTTGCTTTGCCATCTCCTTCCTCAAGGAGAGGGATCCCGCTATTGAGTTCAGTTACTCCACCTCCTATACCCCCTCCGTTTCCGCTTGAGCCCAACCCCCAATGGCAGCCGCCTATGTTCGTCTCCTCCCGAGCACGTACACAATCAGGTCCTATGTCTCATTATTCCACGTCAAGCGCCGGTTAGTCAATGAAATGCAGTTTCTTAAATCCAGCGTTTTGATCTCAGTTCCCTTCAGGTTCATCCAGACAACTCCCGGGAGCCAATGAGACATCAATGGTGGAAAGTCGGACGCTTCCTCCTCCAACCAGGACTGCGCGTTTCGATCCTGTGCGGAACACCGAGATCGCTCCAGTTCAGCCTTCCGGTCGTAGGCACTCACGCTCTCCGGACGAAGAGGATTAATACAATGTGAATTGAATACGGGAGAAGAGTTCTCTATGTACCAACAGTTCCTCTTTGGCTTTTCTTTCGGCTGGGAAATCTGATGTATTATGACGCTTGTCTTCATCCCCTCTTTATTTGAATGGGTCATAGAAGACCGACACGCGTGGCACATGAATATCTCGTCCTCGCCTTTGGGACGAGTCGTAATGCTTGAGAAGATTTATCTTTCGCACCAGAACTTGGATTAATTATCGCAATGTACAGCGTATTAATTCATTCCGGAGATGAGCGAGTTGTCTTCCGAGGCTCTAAATCCTCGACTTCAGCCACCCCTTCGTCTATTCTCCAACACTGTCCGGAGTATGCCTTCTCGTTTCAATGGTACTCTAGGCTTCTCCCCGGAGTTGCGGACGATAACATCATCGGAGTGAGCGTCAGACGGATTGATATGCTTGGCTACGGTCAATTTCATTTTTACACGAGCGCGAGCACGGGCCTCCGCTTCGAGATCCGCAGTCTTGCGCTTTTCGACCATCGCAGAAGGACTACCGCCAGTACCGTTTGCGCATGACGACGAAAGAATAGAAGATGCGTTTTGAGGTGCTGGGTTGTCTTCACTGTGCTCCCCGGTTTTCCTGGGTTCAGCTTGAGCGGCTCGTTCTGCCTCGAGGCGGCGCAATAATCTATTACGAAGTTCTTCATTTACTGTTTTGACGGATTTGTCTGTAAATTGATCAATATCACTCATCTTCATATCGAAAGGTCTTGCATTGACTTGCCTGCTTGTACTGAAAGTTCTGGACCATGTTCGGATAGTTCCGTTAGTGAAGCATTGGTCTGGGCCTCAGTCTTCTTTGGTTCGCTGATTCTTGATAACAACGAAGAATGTCTGTCATGGCTATGCGATGCGGTCTGGAGATCCGATGCGTTGTCTTCAATAATTGCTGGGGGAAGACGGATATAGTCCGATTTTCGCTTATTCCGGCCTTCCGACAAATGCGCCTGGGCGATGAGGAGTGGGTTACGGGTGCGTAAACCTACTTCTGACGGTTGAGAAGGCTTTCGATAGGAGGGAGATAATTCACTGTAATTGTTTCCCCCTTCCGCGGAGACACTTTTTCCCGCCAGTTCGGATGCACTCACAGACGATAGAGACACAACATCTTCTGAGTCTTCTCTTTCACTTCGTGATGGTTTGTCGTGACTGCTGTGATTGTGATCAACATCTGTTGCCAAGCCTTCCGGCATTGCCCGTTCCTTCCCTTTATCTTTGGGAAGGTCCACCTCAGGCGTCGAAAAGTCGTGATTCTCATCGACCATTTCTTCAGCACGCGCTTCTCCCGCTAGACTCAAGGAACCTGAATTTGGCGTTGTAGATGGTCTTGAACCATCTTGAGAGTGCGAGGTAAATTGCTTTGCTCCATGACATTCCACTGAACCCGTTAAACTCTCATCTAATCCGCCGTCGGGACGCCGAGTGTCTGGTTTTGGCTGAGATCGGCCACTTCCGTCGCGTAATCTCATTCGTTCGCGACTGTGGCGACGCAGAGACCAAGGAGCCGGTACTTCATTTGTCTTGAGCTCTTCGGAAGCAGTCTCGTTATCCTGATTGGCGCGTCTACGGAAGCCTTCCGGTTCATCGTACTAACAAAATGCATGGGAGCATCAATGGATACGCTTTCATATCGTAAACGCAAGACCTTGTACGGAAACCTTACCTGTACATTCACATCGTAAGCGGATAAAGTCTTATATGGAGAACGGAGAAAGCTGTAGAGTTCTGCAAAGCAAGTCTCCTCGGTCAGAACTCTTCTGGAAACAAGAAAACTGATCATAACGTTCGAACAATAAAACTTTATGAATTGAATACCTACCGTGCACAAAATGCTCAGCGTTCGGGAAACGTCTTCCTTCCCAGTAAGAGCAGTCCATGTCCAAGAATTCCGCCATTAACTTTACAGCTGATTCAGATCGGATGTCTATAGCTTTCATTAAAGAAAGTATAAACGTGGTTAGGAACTAGAAAAACGAAGCCATTTCGTGACGAGTCAATAGCCGAGATCGTCAGTTTTACCCACCTCCACATCAAGGTTGGGCCACACACGAAGCTCTCTGCGAATAAAAATCGTTGTCCTGCTGATGTAGTCTGGTGATGCAGAAAACTGGGCTGGGGTTGGGAAAGGCCGATAGCGTGATTCCCTGTTTGAACCAACGTGCTATACAAACAAACAAGTTAGCTCATAACTACTTTGATTCTTCCAGTACTCACCTTTGCGAATAAACGGTTTTGATATATCCATCTTCGTCTATCTATTGCTCTTTCGAGCTCATCCGCAACGTCCTGATCCCTCCTCTGTCTTCTTCCCCAACGCCGTTCTTGGTCCGGCCTCCGATGAATTGAAGAACCTCTGATACGCCTTAGAGGTTGGATGGGAGGAGGTGAAGATCTGAGAGGTGGAAGATGATACTTCTGATAGTCGTAATTCGAGCGTATATGATGTATCAAATATGTCCCGATTGTTCTGGTGCATAATGGACAACGCCTTGACTGTTCTAAAAGCGGCAAATAGATTAGAGCAACAAACGGATAGGTATAACCTCTTAGACCTTCCTGTCCAGGTGACGATACATTCAAAGCAGAACTCATGCGAACACTCAGGAATTACTGTCCTATCGAGAAGAAGCTGCAAACATATGCTGCAGTGGTCACCTTCCAATTCCTCGTTCGACTCCTTGTCCGCGTTGTCTCCGGCTTCGATAGTCGCTTCGAGCCTAACACGCTTCGAGGAGGGACTTACTGGGCTGTCAGATGTCGGCAAATCCATACACAAGAGGACCAGGGGATTCGGTACTGAAAAGAGGAAATGTATTATTCTATTCAGTGCAAGTGACCGCCAGTGATTACAAAGTGATACAGGTCACATGATTTTTGCTATGTCATGCAACCTGAAAGTTTCCTTTTTCCGCAATTTGTTCAGCGTGACCACCAAGTCACCCGTGCCCAACCACCTAAACGATGAGCTCGACACCTCTTCCTCAACAATCACCACCACCGACAGCCTCTGTAGAGCTGGTGGCCGCCCCGCGTCGTATCAAACTCACCGTCAAACCATTGAAATCCAAGTCTACTGCATCCGCTTCTGACAATAGACCTAACAATGCGAGCACAGAGAGCGCACATGCATCGAGCCATGCTAGGGTTCCAATAACCTTGAAAATCAAGCCTTCACGATCCAATACATCTACTGAAATTCCAAGTTCTGCCGCTCAGAATGCGGAGAAGAAGCATCTTCCTAGACTTATCCTCAAACCACCGAAACCGGCTCCAGCTCCAGTCGACGACGATAATGCGATGGAAGTTGATGATACTACACCTCAAGTAACTCAGGTCTCCCCTCTTGAGGAACCACCTAAGGAGGAGGTTCCTGTCGAGATTTTGGAGGCACCTTCGCCTCCTATACTCGATGAATCTCCTCAACCAGCGCCACATGCGAAAGTTAAGCCCTCTCGGCCGATCAAGCTTAAGCCATTGAAGGAGGTGCTCCGGATACTTATCACCCGAATAAAGAAGTCTGTTCATGTTTCCTTGTTTCTCCTCTCGATTCTAATGCTTTGTAAAGGAAGGACGATTATGCGTTCTTTTTGAACCCTGTGGATACTTCCCAAGTTGCAGGTTATCTGGACGTGATAAAGCAGCCCATGGACTTCGGAACAATGACGGAGAAGATCGAAAAGGGTCAATATCGTTCACTGGAACAGTTTAAGGTGCGTTCTTTCACAAGAGCTCTGAGGGCTTGGCTGGACCTTCGTGTTTCAGGATGACTTTCTACTGGTCATTACAAACGCAAAACTGTTCAATCCTCCTCCGTCGATTTATTATTCAGAGGCTTCCAGAATAGAAACTTGGGGTCTCGAGCAAATATCAAAAGCAGCCGTGCAAGTCATAGAATATGAGGCCGATTGGACTATTGACGTCGTAGAAGACGAGGGATCGGCACCTGCAGCCGCGGCAGGGAATGACGTGGATAATACCGCAGCTGCCGTTACGTCTGGGGAAGTACCCTTCAAGACACGGAGTCCTAGTGTCATGTCCTCTGCAGTGGGAACTCCTAATTTGTCCTCCGAAAGAAGTAAAAGACATAGGGGGAAGAAGGTGCCAATTGTGACAGAAAGTTGGGAGGAAGGAGGTCATCTTCCAGGATTCAAGGATGGTATTGGCGCCTTTCCTCCATGCAGTGATCTTGCTGCCCTTATGCTAGAATTGAAACTGAAAGGTACGGTCAATCAACCTTACGGGAAGCTTAGATTTACGGTCTATCAGGTAAACGTTTCCGCACGAAGAAAGAAAGGCTTAAGCGTGAGAAGGAAGGTCCTCCGCTCGCTGCTACCGGTAGTCTCGACTATACAGAGAGTACGTGCATTAATGAATGTTTGCTCTGGAATGTGATTAATCGTGACCTCACAGTGGAGCACCCCTTCACAATCCTTCGCCAACTTGTGCCCAAACCGCTCACGGTGCCGGAAGTAGTCCCGCTTATACCGACAAAATTCATCGCGGTCGAAGCTCCTTCGGAGACCCGGGAAGTCTCCCAGCCTCCAGAGGGAAGGAGGGAAACACAAATGGACGGTCCCGTGGCCCTTCCAATTGAGGCTATTTCAGATGTCTTATCAGATCCGAATAGACATGTATTTGTGAACCCGTCTCCTTATACATCCGTCGTGGGAGATAAGCATCTTCGACATTGGACAATAACCCGGAATCCCCCACGTGCGGTTCGGTCAAGGGATGAAGATGAGGAAGGCGCGATAGCCGGTCCTGACACTAAACGACGTCGCGTCGAACACGCTGACTATGGGACATTCGCGGGGTTATTGGGCACAGTTGCGGCAGAAAATGGGCTCAAGGCAGACGAGTTCGAGGAATTTTTCAGTAGTGACTCAAAGGTTTTAGACCAGATTAGACAGACCATCGAAAACAGAGGTCCAACATCAAATTCCGAGACTATGGACAATTTGGACGTCGAGAAACGGGTACGATTGTTGGATGCGGATGAGTATATTCGAGACGTTGTATACGGCGGTGTGGATGGTCTTGCATACTTTCGGAGTCTGGCGGAGTTTGTCGGCGAGTATCATGGTTCTTTGGAAGAAGACTGTGACATTTCTGTGCCTCCCGGAGCCCTTGGAATGCCAGTGGCTCGATGGGTGGCTCAACACATCGTCAATCCCCTTACTCTGGGGAATCAAACAACTCTTCGTGCCGTCGCGGAGACTGTCGCTCGTGCAAACGTTCAGGAGCAGGACGATCCGAACGCGCACGCATCGCATGCGATCGCGCGTTACCTAGAACTGGCGAACGAAGACAAGTCGTCGGTTCATGAGCAACTACGAGAACTCAAAGCACTCGCAGAATCGTTCGCGCAAATTGATATAGCACCGCTTCTCCGGAAGCCCGAGGAACTTTTTCTTGCGGAAAATGAATGGGTGGGTCGGGACTTGGAGCAGGCTCAAACTACACCTTTGGCCTGCGCGACGGCGCTAGACGCAATCAGGAGCGCGACGATCTCGGGTGCTGGATCAGGTTCGGGAGCAGTTCTTGGCCTCGGTCTCGCTTCTGCGTTGTCAGGGCAGAACCGCTTGGCTGGCGTATTAGCGGATGAAAGAGCTGGAGCTATTGAATATGCGCTCAATGCTACTGCCGAAGCGCTGCGTGATTTCGGACAGCAACAGGGTCAGGACATGAAGATAGACGATGGGGGTACGGAAGATGAGACAGAGGACGCGGTGATGCGTCGGACGCGACTGACCTTGATTGCGCTCGCGAAGCGAGCTCCTATCGATAGGATTGCACGTCTGCCACCAGAGCTCGTCCCCGTCCATATCCGTCACATCGTTCCGACACTGGGATCATGATTGAGTGAATTGGACCGGGAGTATTGTGCCGTGGTAGATAGACTCGTTTCCTGTATTGTTATCGGTGTGTGTACGTTCATTGAAAGAAGAAAACGAAAATGAAATGTTTTACCACACGCGCTCCGATGGAACCCTTACTTACTGTGGAGATAACACCTATCAATTGATTGGACTATTGCCTTATAAGGTATTTTGATATTCTTATCTTCACCAGCGGGACTTTTACTTTTCACACAGCTTTTATCTTTCAATGTTTCATGCGTTCATTATCATCCTCCGCTCCTCTCGCTTCACCCTTCTCTCGTTCTTTCTTCCATCTTCTCAGAGCTGAAGGACAGTATGAGCGACGAGAATAAACGTAATGGAACTACTATGGACGGCGATGAGGCGGAATTGGCAAAGATGGGCTACAAGCAGGAGCTAAAGCGGGATTTGAGCCTTCTGCAGGTATGTTTGGTCGCAACTCATTCTCATGAGCCGCTTCTTTACCAACATGTGGCCCGGGTTTTCAGAACTTCGGCGTTTCATTCTCGATTATTAGTGTCATCACGGGAATACCATCCCTCTTCCTGTATGGTTTGGTGAGGCACTGCCTCGTTCCTTATCATTGCTGGAACTCAATGATTCGACGAATTTAGACGACGGGCGGACCCGTCGTAATGGTCTGGGGATGGATAGTTATTTCGTGTTTTACTATGATAGTGGGGCTTGCCATGGCTGGTAAGTACAATAAGAAGTTTATCTGATATTAGTTAGATTGATCTTTGAATCAGAGGTCTGTAGTGCGCACCCAACGTCTGGCGGGCCATACTTCTGGGCAGCAATGTTGTCGGAAAAGAAGCAAGCTCCATTTGCGTCCTGGGTTACTGGATGGTTTAATCTTCTCGGACAGGTTGCTGTGACTACCGGTATTAGGTGTGTCAAAAAAATATTTCAGTGAACCAAAGCGGAAAGATTTATTCGTGTAGCTTCGCATGCGCAACTTTCATTTCGACCATTTCGACTTTCAACACTGGATTTACTCCAACCGCAGAAACGAACATCGGTGTCTATGCTGCAGTTCTTTTTGCCCAAGGTTCGATTTGTTGTAAGGGGCTCATTGCATTAAATCTGATAGCTAGTCCAGGTATCATCAATACTTTCGGAGTGCATTTGCTCAAGTACATCAATAATATTTCTATATGGTGGCATGCCGTCGGCACGACTGCGGTTGTCATCGCGAGTCTTGCAGGTGCCCCGGAACATCAATCTGCCAAGTTCGTTTTTACACAGTTTATTGATGGCACGGGAGCGGAACAGGCGGATGGCAGCGTTATCGGGTGGAGCCAACGTGCAAGCAAAGCTTATGTTGTCATCATCGGTATCCTGATGGCACAGTACACTCTCACTGGATTTGATGCCAGCGCTCATGTCAGTTCCTCCGTAAGAAACCAGATAAAGAAGCTAATTATTTGATAGATGACGGAAGAAACACACAATGCGGCCATGGCTGGCTCATTGGGTATTATTATTGCCATTGGCGTCAGCGCTGTGCTCGGCTGGTTCCTCATTCTCGGCCTCCTGTTCTCAATGCAGGACTATGATGCAACGGTAGGGAGTGATACTGGTCAGCCGGTTGCACAGATATTTTTGGACTGCGTTGGAGACAAGGGTGCGATTGTATTGATGGTGATCGTCATTGGTGCAATGTTCATGTGCGGGTGAGCCCGCTCTATTCAATCTTGCATGGCTAAGTAGTTTTAAAAAATCAACACTAATAAGGTTATTCTCGATAACATCGAACTCTCGTATGATGTATGCCTTCTCTCGGGACGGGGCTCTTCCGGGGTATAAGTTCTTCCACCATGTGAGCTCAAGAACAAAGAGTCCCGTACGCACCGTATGGCTTGCCTGCACGCTAAGCTTCATTCTTGGTCTTCCAAGTCTTGGAAGTGACGTCGCTTTTGCCGCTGCAACGAGTATTGCAACGATCGGTCTTTACGTCTCGTATGGCATTCCCATAGCGCTTCGCCTCATATACCGTCGGAAGTTCGTGAAAGGACCATTTCACCTCGGAAAAGCTAGCGAGGTTGTTGCATTTACCGCAGTTGCCTGGATCGGGTTTATCTCTATCACATTCATCCTTCCCCAGGAGAACCCTGTCAACTCCCAGACGCTGAACTACGCGATTGTCGCCGTGGGCATTGTTATGGCGTACTCGCTATCATTCTGGCTTATCAGTGCTAGGAAATGGTTCAAAGGTCCAATTAGACAAATTGCTGGTAAGTTACTATTTCTTGAGCGATAGTGCCATGGTTGTGAATCTAATTGTGATTAATGTAGCGGAAGAGATGGGTATCGACGTCAGCGAACCCGGTGTGCTAGAACAGCTCGAAACGGAAGGGAAACTAGATAGAAGGAAATCTAAGTCTTCCGAATGAACACCTTGTTCATGATAATCTACATATATACATCTTTGCTGTGTTCGATAGATAACTATAATCAATTGCCACTCACTCAAGTTCCAGGCAGGCGAATCGTTACAGACGTTATTCCTGTAATTCCATTGAGGAACTCAGTCCTATGTGGCACGTATTTCAGAATTCGGTAGAACACAAGGGTAAGAGGACAAGAAGTAACTGCGGGGTTTTTTTAGGCGATTTCTTACGTAATTGGACTGATCAATAAAGATGGTCTCGGATCAGACCCCAAAGTTCGGCAGAAGTCAAAATCCTGGCTCTTCCACTTATCTCAAACGAGTGAATAACGCCGAACGGAAGGGCACTTCAGCTGCATTTGCACGGAGATGCGATAGCTCACAATGTGCCAGTCTATCGGTGAATGCATATAGAGTGGCATAGATAACGTGGTCTCGTTGGCAATATAGGTATCCTACACAATAGTGAGCCACAATGGCCACCCATTCTTTACAGGCATTGGCCGAGAATCAAGCAGCGAATCGGATCTCATGCTTTGTGGTGCAGCTGCTTTGTTACAAGAATGATTGCTTGGGCCAACCTGACTAAGGCTTTGACAATCGCAACATGATTTTCTTTTGAGACGTGCGATATATTAGAATATTAGTGTTGAATTTAATCTTAAGCAAATTTCTCCAGTTTAAACGTATATAATTCCATTTCTTTTACTAAGGTGTAAGTACCTTTGGCATTGCTTGAAGGGTTGCACACCGTCATCGGTATCGGAGAAAGAAGCACACAAAAAGAGAATACAAGGCCTTAGCACAAAGGCCAAGAAACCGTGAGCATTGTGGCTCGCTGCGAGTCAAGCGCGTATAAAATCACCACCTGAACACTTGTGGCTTGACATCAGCTCTTTCGCAACGACCACGACCATCTCCTCTCAGTCAATCCCGTCCCTCGCCCCCCAAATACCTGTTTCCCTTCACTCGGTCGCCTAATTGAAGATGGCGCAGACGCACAACGCTTCGAGCCACCGATTCGCTCTTCGTCCTGCGACATTCAACAGTGTCGGCAGCGGTTCCTCAAACCACAGCGTTGCTGACTCCGATGAAGTTAAAGACAACATCACGGAGTTCAGCTCATTAAGAAGTGTCCTTTACTTCGCCGGTTCCCCGGGCTCCAGTGTTTCTTTGACTGCCCCGCAACAGAACATCACGGCTACCGAAGGTAACGAACGCAACATGGGAAGACAGCCATCGATGCATGCTCTTCCCTCTACTACCTCAAGCATCATGGGTGAGTAGATTCCCAGTTATATACTGGTGAGAATCTGACGGCGCATATTCACGAACCTGCAGCCGAAGTCGCATCCTCAACACGAGAAGCGCTGACTGTTCAAAGCCCGCAGGCAGAGCCTGCAACTCCGCGCGACCTTGATCAGCCTGAATGTAAGTGCATAAGGATCATCCCGTCCATAAATCTTCTCATGACCTTTCACTAGTATCTGCTGAGCCACGCAATCTACCTCCTTTTGATCCCAGTCTTCCCTTCCCCGCTGCGCAGCAAAACGTACCTGGGACCGAGGGCGTAGCGATGGTCGAGCCTGCTGTCATTGTTGGCGAGAGGTACGACGAATTTGAGTCCGTCTCAGCGGTACCAATTCGTCGCACCGAACGCAACATGAGAAGACGGCCTTCGATGCATGCCCTGCCTTCTACAAACTCAAGCATCATGGGTGAGTGGCTTCTCCATTACATCTTCCAACAGATTATCTGACGGCACGCACTCACGAACACGCAGCCGAAATCGCGTCTTCAACACGACAAGTGTTGACGATGGAAAGTTCGCAAGCGGAGCCTGCCAGTATGCGGCAGCTTTTTCAATCTGAATGTAAGCGCGCAAGGTCTCTTCATCCGTAATTGCCCTTATATCCTTTTGCAGTAACTACTGAGCCACTCAACCGGCCTTCCAACCGGCAATCTTTACACGCCGCCTCTCCTGAGCCTCAGTCTGTGCGTCAGCCAATTGCCACCGAGAACGACAACAAAGGACCTGCCAAGCCAAAGAAGCGCAGGAAGAGGGCGTTCAGGCTCACGCATGTAAAGAACGAGAAGGCCAAGAAGGCCAAGACAAAACCCGAAGCAGTCTTCCGTCGAACAAGGCGGAATGCTCAAGAACGAAATGTCATGGCGAGCACTGCTCAAAGGACCAGACGTGAGCCTGTGCACGAGGACATTGACTGGACGAACCGCCGCATGACGCGTGCAGCAGCTAGAGCGCAAGCAGCAGAATCCGCCGGGACGTGCCAACAAGTAGAAGGTCCAACGAAGAAAGATAAAGGAAAAGGGAAGGCTAAGGACGAACCTGATTCTGATGTGGATAAGAAATCCTTGAAGCGGCGTCGACATGACGAGGACTACGAGAACGCGGATGAGATTCCGGTGGAGCAGAATGAACCAGGACCATCCCGTCCGGTACGCCGAACTCGTCGACGGGTGGAGGAGAATGTCAAACTCGAGGAGCCAGAGCCTCTCGAGCCATTTTCCTTCGGTCACCGAGGCTCGCGTGGAGCATATTGCATGTTGCGAGGAATGCAACGGCGCAGGAGCTCCGCGCCAGAACCTTCCATCGAGCCGCTTGAAGAGGTGCACAGGAGACCCAGACTCCCGACTCCCGAACGATTCGATCCCGGTCCAATCGCCACCTCGTCTCACATGACGCTTGAGACCTTTGTTCGTTTGCAGGAGGAACAAAACCCACAAGCGAAGGAAGAGGAAGAGGAACGCGAGGTATCAAACCAGATTTCCACGTCCGAACAACACGATGACGAAGACCGCTGGAGGAACGGTATTCCACCTATCCCCACTCGTCCCAGATCTAACGTCCTGCAACGGTATGAAACGACTCTCTTTGGGAAGGAAGTATTCCGTCCTGCCAATCCAGACTATTGGCGTCGTTGATCGTTCGTGTCAAGGTCGTTGTCCGATGGGAGTGGATGGCTCAGACACTTTCTCCGTCGTTTCGCATTTTCGCATTAGAGGGTCGTATTTATAATGTATCTTTATTCTTTTTCGGATCAGTTTTTTTCTTTTTTGTTGTGCTTTGCCATTTCATTTCTCACCTTTGTTCTTGCATTGTCTCATTGTGTTGTTAATACAAGTCGACCGATACGTGTCAAAGGCTCGACAATGGGTTCTTTGAGCCTGCTGAAGCTACTCATAAAAAGCGCCCCGGAAAGTTCATATCAAGGATCGTCGCGAAAAGGCAAATCAGTCGACTCACACTTTGGAAGATATCAATTACTTGGCCCGAATGGATGCCAGAAGCATCTTGAATAAGATGGTAAATCGAGCATGTCATTTCATCGTGCGATAGTTGGTGAAAGGCGGCATGTGGTCTGTACTGACTCTGTAGGGAATACCCTAAGCACGAAACAAATGAAAAATGAGCCACTCGTAGCTCTTAAATAGTGAGCGTATCCAGCTATCGAATTCTGTTGAAGATGACCGTGTTTCGTCATGGATTGAGGTGATGAAAAAGGAGGCTCAGAAGTGGTGACTCCGTCCCCGATTTGGTCACACACTCTTCTGTCCCTCGTATGCCCAAAGCTCAAAATGTATGACAAGAAACGCTATTATTTGATTCCACGATCCTGACAGTGAGATTTGACCGAGATTGCACGAAGAGCCTGATGATGAAATACAAAGACGTTACAGAAAAAGGTCTACAAGAATTTCGATGTCATGCTACACTTCCTGTTGGTATTCTTCATCCCAAGCGTACTCATCGTCCCCTTTCTCGCTAAGTTCAATCTCTTCTCCTTCACCGTCCTCTTCGCCTTCCGGTTCAGATACTGCCTGCAGACCCTTCAACAACGTATCTCCCTTCGGGCTAGACGCTTTCGCGGCTACACCCACACCACCTCCACCTTCTTCAACGACAACAGTCATATTCTCCCCGTCGCTCTTATCGTCAAACGTGTACATGTAGTCCTCCTTCTCGTCAAGATCGACCTCTGCTGGTGGGACAAGGCCAGACACATTCGTATCACTGGCGAACAAATTTTGCAGCGCTTCGTAATTGATCTTGCGACTGTATTTCGTGCTCTTTTTCACCATGCTCTGTACGGACTCGATTGCGGTGCTACCAGCGGGTGTGGAGGCATCGCGAGGCTTACTGACCGTTTTTCGTCTCTGTTATGTGATCAGAATCAACGATTAGAAAAGTGATAAAATCGAAAAGTTAAATGGACAGAGCCTGAATCGAACCTTGCGAGCCTTTGTCTCTTCACCACCAACCTTAGCTGCCTCTTTGGCTACACGAATACCATTCAGCAAACGACGTGAATAACAGTTGTCGAAATGCCTCACTAGCTAGTGCTTCAAGATAATCGAGATTCATCTCCACCCATACTCGTTCCTTGACTTTTACTTCCTCTTCAGACAGGATAAATGCGTCCAGTTCTGCGTCATCGAGGTCCAGAAGTTCGTCATCTCCCGTGAGATGCGATTGTCGTCTCTGTTCGGCCTCTTCCAGCGCGTCTGCTAGTCGAATGGTCTGAGGCTCAAGCAAGAATTCATTCACTTCCTCTTGCAGAGCCGCCTCTATAGCGTCTTCGACAGGATTAGGTTCCGCGACCGTTTCAGACTCGTCGTTTGCTGAGCTCTCGTGAGGCTGCAATGTAGAGCTTGTCGAAGTCTCTTGTGTCGCTTCACCACCCTCCGGTAGAAATAGAGGAGCTTCAACGCTGCCGGCCAGAATGCCTTCGTTGACGAGTTGAGGGTCGATCGGGGCTCCTAAAGGGGCCGATTCGGTTGTTTCATCTTTTTCCGTCCCTACAGCAGTGTCTTCTTCATCCTCGTCGACACGTCTTCGCTTCTTTTCCCTTTTCTTCTTCTTTCTCCTCCGTTTTTTTCTTGCATCATCCTCGGTCATCTCTCCTTCGTTAAGCTCCGTCTCGTTACCGGCCGTTCTTACCTTTTCCTTCGCCTCCTTTTCTTTGCCCCGGATATATGCTGGCGGGTCCATCTCGTCCTCAAGCCATACAGTCCGGAAATCCGCAACTGTGAGCATAGCGGTTGGAGTCTTCCTGAATTCATCCAAACGCCTCTTCAGCGTCGTCTCCGTGATCTTCACAACCTGTACGATCTCTTGCACTGAACGTCGGAAGTTGTTCATTCTCGCTGCGAGAAGGAGGCAAGCGCCGCAAATGCCTGCGGGCCGTCGACCACGCGACAACCAGTCTCGGTTAAAGCGCGCGACGAGACGAACTGCATCTGCTGCGACTTTGGGCGTGTCGTCGCCGAACTCCAGTAACGCGGCGAACCGGGAGATGTAGTGGGACGGATCGACAAGCGGAAGTCGGAGGTTGAGTGTCTGTACAAGCTGTAGGAATATATGCCCGAGTTCAAACACGTTCACCTATATCGTACTTGTGAGGTAAAGTAACGTCTGATAAGATGAATGAAGCTTACCTGCAACAAGTCCGAGAAATCGATGAGCATATAGTTTCGTGTTTCCTTTTGTCGACATGCTACGTAAAGGCAGACAGCAACAACGTTCATGTTCCTTCGTCCCTTGGTAAACTTGTGTTCTAGCGCGAGTGTGTACAAACGGACCGCAGCAGTTTGCACGACTTCCGATAATCGCATGACAGTGGCTACATTCCGAATTTTTCTGCTTGCTACCATGAGACGAGCTTGAGCATCGTCTTGCTGCATTGAAGAATGACATACCATTCTCTATGGTCTGTTCGCGTGATTCAGATGTATTTCTGTTTCCATATGGCCCGCTCATACGAGCGCGAGCTTGAAGGCAGTCATTGCACCCTTCTTATTGATATGCGATTGCGTACTACTCACTTGCGCCCTGGCTCACAAAAGAGCCCTGCACAATCGCCGCCCCGCTAGACGATTCTCCAAAGACGACCTCCGATACTATTGTATTCTCTTCCACAACCGTCCCGCACCCGACACAGAAGCCATTCCCCGCCGCTGCATCGTATTCGATTACTGTCCCACCACACTCGCCACAGACTGTCTAGCGAAGCAGATCAGTAGGAACAACTGTCCATAGTAGGTTCTTGTACCGCTCACCATTGAAAACAAATGAAAATTTGTAATAATATAAAATAATAGTAACTTAGATGGGATCGAACGTTCGCTGAAGGCACATGAGTCTAATCTCAAGCGTGGGAATCGATCGTCGTTCTGACTCAGAACTTGACTCTTCGACTTCTAAATTCTGAATAACTTTGCGATTGACTTTCAATACACTAACAGTTTTGTATTTCACGCACAGCACATGAATTGATTCCAACGGAATGGATCTGATGGCACAAGTACGTCCCAAGGTACTTATATATACGTCTGAGCCCTTTATTGTGTCCACATGAGTATGTACTAGTGTTATACCCAGGCACCATTCTTAGGATCATATACTCCAGTACGGCTAAAGTAACCATTTCTTCTTCATCAATAGCCATTATCCCGCCACGAGATGTCGTATCACGAATTCTCGTTGCCGTCCGGCTGCAAGATCGGATGTATGCAGGACATTAAATCCAGAACGATGGTATTTATGCGCTACAAGAGCCTCAGCTCATGCTGCGAACTGGTTCCTCCAATTTGACAGCAAAAATACTACGTCGTAGTGTGGTTTTCCTGCCCAGATACCTTTCAGCCAAGGCTTCAAACTCAACCGCGATGCCTGTTCCATATAGCAGTTACATCCCGCGTGTTGTAATTGTCACCGGAGGTGCTTAAGGGATCGGGCATGCCATTGTCCAGCGAGTCGTCGACAATGGTGTGTCGATGTCGCGGTGAACGACATAGCGTACAAGCGTGACCTGATTGACAAAGTTGTCAAGGAGGTGCACCAGAAAGGTAGGCGTGCCGTCGCTGTTCCGGCAGATGTCTCCTCCAAGGCGGATGTCAGCGAGATGGTCAATAAGACGGCCAGCGAACTTGGAAGCGTAGATATCGTATGTCTCTTTACGATTTCTCGACTTCTAGCTCTATGTGTTGGCAAATCCAAATGATTGCGAACGCCGGCATATTCCCATTCAGCCAGTTCTTCGAGAGTAATTATTCGTAGGCTGCCTTTCCAATAATGTGATCCGAGCTTCTTTCATATTAGCACCTACTGAGAAGTTCGATAAAGTTTTGGATGTAAGCGCTCGTGGAGTCTTCTTGTGTTTCAATCTTGCTGCTCTACAGATGATAAAGCAGGGTCGCGGAGGGAGATTGATAGGTTTGTCATCGAAAGGAAATGATGAGAATGTTCTAACCTATTTGTTTTCGTGCAGCCGCAAGTTCTGTGGCGGGGATGCGTGGTAAGATACGCTTAGCCATTCGCCCTCTATTTCATTTGCATTGGCAGGTCAGCACTATCTTACTGACTATTGTGCTTCAAAGTTTGCTGTGCGTAGCATCGTTCAATGCAGTGGTAAGTCAACATACTCCTTGCTACCCTTAGTGCTGTCTTAAACTTGAATAAGCAATCGAGCTCCGTGACTATGGTATCACAACTAATGCCTATGCCCCAGGAGTGACGGCAATACCAGAGGGTAAGTAGTTAATATCTTGCAAATTCCCTTGTATTTATTTGTATGACATACTCAAAGATCCCGGATTACCTGACTAAGAGAGTGCCAAGGTTAGACTATAAGCGTTCTTGATGTTACGGATGCGAATTAACTGGTACATACCATAGCTCGGATCACTTGGATCTGCACCGCAGGGGAATGAAGAAGATCTTGCTGCCGTTGTCTCCTTCCTGGCGGGGCCGGACACCTGATTTGTGAATAGTAGGCTTTGACTCAACAGTAATAGGTAGTTTGCAATTTCTGATGACACCTTGTCGTAGGATAAGCCATCAACGCCAATGGAGCCTTCTTTTGCACATAAATGCTCTGATAGAGACATTTATGGTATGAAGCCCGAACGGCACGTAAGAGCCAACGAAGGATTGGTTCGGGTTTCTTACCTTATATTTTCTTCAGTCTTCAAGCTTCCAGTTCGTATTCCCCAAGCATTCTATGGCGACAATGTTTGCTTTACTCAGTAATGTATTTGAATACCGTACGGACCATGCAGATTTCATGAGTCCATTGTCTCCTTATTGTGTATACGCACAATTGCACAAAAATCATCAGTGCCGAAGCTGAACTAGGGAAGATTTTATTCGAAAGAAACTGATGGTCAATTTACTGCGAATACTGTTACACATTTGCTGCACTAACGAGGACAGTTTTCTATTGCAAGCACATGAATTAATTCCACCAGAACCAGAACGGATTCGATGGCTCAAGGAAGTCCCCGAGGGACCGGTAGAAGCCGTTCGGCACGAAAGATCAGGTGTGATCGCCAATCAGAGTCTCCGATTCGATGGCGTGGGAAATTGTGGAATTGTTGATAAGTAGTATTTTTCCACAAAGAATGAATGTATCTTACCTACCTACGCCCATGGGCCGGCAGGCTGATGAGAAGGTGAAGAGCAATCTCTCGTTTCGCAGTCACACGTATGTACTTCTGTTTTGCGAAAAGTTGGGCTTTCAGTTTCGCTAAACACTGTGAATTCCCTTCAAGCCATGAGGAAAGCATCCACCCGAGCCTTGCATGACGCCACGCTAGTCATGCATCCAATACTTATGATGCATGTTGGCGTTTTCGAGGCACAACCGAGTTGACTGAATAAATTGTCCATCTAGTGGACAATACAGGTGGGTACAAAGCGAACGTACGAGCGAATGGGATACATAGAGAAGATCTAGACAAACATTATCCAGAGGCTGCTGAAAGAGACACAAAACGTGGACCTCACGAATGTTCAGACGAGCACCAAATAGTCCTGACTGGATCTTGACGGTGTCCGGTCGCTCAGTCTCCATCCGCACCGACGAACTTTTAAGTCTGGCGTTCCCCAAGTTCAAAGACCTCGTCAGAGTTTTGACGCCTTCGGTCTTCGAAGTTTCCTCCATCTCGGAATCAGGCGATGACAGTAGGGACTGGATGAACCATCTTGAGCTTTCTCCCGCTTGCGAAGCGGTAGACGGCATTTCTTATCTCATCCTCTTGGATCAGCTTTCCACTTGATAGCTCTACCAGCGCACAGGCTGCGATGGTGTCTGCTTCGGGATGTTCACTGCAGGACGAGACGCATCGCAGGAAATCACGGTTGGATGAGTCCCCCGTCGCAAACAAGCTCGCCTTGTTGGTAGGCGTAGTCTCACTTTCATCGTTGGGTGCCTTGGCAGCCCTTCGACGAATGCGCCTAACGCTCTTCGGGACTGTTTCACAGTCGTCGTTCGCCGAATTCTCTTTGTTACTTTCTTCAGCTTCTCCTCCCTCCCTTCTTCTTCTTTCGCCTCGTTTGACTGGAGGACGCTGGCCTGATGGATGATCAGAATCCCTGAGCTGTCTACTCAATAGAGAAAGGAGCATATCGAGACTTACTTGCATCTTCGTTTGAGCTTACTTCGTTGGGCGTATTCAGCACACCAGCCTTTGTAGTGGCTTGTTTCGCAAGGTGCGGTTTGCTTGAAGCTTGAATCCAGCTTCGATCAGTATACAAGCGGGGCAGGTGGCTATCACGTTTACTCACAGGTTGTCTTGCGGCCGCGACGACGCGGCGCAGCTCTCGATCTGTGGATGGGGGTTCTGGAACACGCTGGGATGGTGTCGTTCTCTATATGATTTTGCGGTTGAGAGTCATCGTTATCTATTGGGAGGTTCCTTGGAGAAGAGACCCGGTCTCTAACGTTATCTCTCGCCGCATCTCTATAGACAGCGGCGGTGCTAGGTTGGTCTGCGGCGACACTGTCAGACGCGTCGGAGTTGCTATCATTATTCCTGGACGCGTTTTCCCTAGCCATGCGTCTCGTGACGACCATGCTGACGCAAAGATAGAGAGAGGATGTGTAGTAGATGGAATGTGAACTGGATTTGCTCGAAATAGCGAGTTTCCGCGTGGTTGTGGTTAATTGTTAGGAGTTGGTGGTTGGAAGGGTGTCTTACATAGAGCGTGACCCTGGACGCGGTCACGTTCTTTGTCCAACAAGGAGCCACATTCCTGATTCAAACCCCGCGTCCCCGCCTCCCTGACTGTGCTTTCTTTCAAGGCATGACATGGGAATTCGGGCGAGCCTTACACGGCGCCATGTCAACTACATGCTAAACAGTGTGAGAAAGGCATCCACCCGATCCTTGCATGATACCACGCTAGTCACACATTCAAGGCTTATGAGGTGGTGTTTTCGAGGTGCAGCCAAGTTTACTGATGAATCATTCATTGAACGGATAATCGTACAGGTGAGCACAAAGCCGGGAAAGAAAGGCAAGGGCGATGCGGAAAAAATAAACCGACGATCGTATGGACTAATGA
This sequence comes from Sanghuangporus sanghuang, assembly GCA_009806525.1. Classification (NCBI taxonomy): domain Eukaryota; kingdom Fungi; phylum Basidiomycota; class Agaricomycetes; order Hymenochaetales; family Hymenochaetaceae; genus Sanghuangporus; species Sanghuangporus sanghuang. Next base: position 2,213,466 of record VVIT01000002.1, on the reverse strand, counting down.
GATACATAGAGAAGATTTAGATGAACATCACTCGAAGGCTGCTGAAAGAGACGCCGTATGTGGACGTCACGAATGTTCAGACGAGCAAGGGTCTGTAATCGTCGGGTTGACGGTACCCGTGCTCGCTCAAAGCAAGACTGGCATTTTGTCGAGCCATCCGATATTCCTGACTGGATCTTAACGGTGTCCAGTCGCTCTGTCTCCATCCGCACCGACGAACTTTCGGAGTCTGGCATTTCTCGAGTTCAAGGACCACGTCAAGGCTTTGATGCCTTCGACCTCCAAGTTCTGATTCCCTCCATCTTGGAACCAGGCGATGACGGGAGGGACTGGGTGAACCGCCTTGAGCTTTCCCTGGATTGCAAGGCGGTAGATGGCATCATTTATTTCATCCGCTTGGATGAACTTTCCACCTGATAGTTCCACTAGCGCATAGGCGGTGATCGTGTCCTTTTCGGAATGTTCATCGTAGGGCGAGATGCATTGCGGAGAACCCCAGATGGATGAGTCCCCCGCCGCAAACAAGCTCGCCTTGTTGGTAGGCGTAGTCTCACTTTCATCATTGGGTGCCTTGGCAGCTCTTCGACGAATGCGCCTAACGCTCTTCGGGACTGTTTCACAGTCGTCGTTCGCCGAATTCTCTTTGTTACTTTCTTCGGCTTCTCCCTCCCTTCTTCTCTTCTCGCCTCGTTTGACTGGAGGACGCTGTTCTGGCGGATTATTCAGAATTTGTGAGCTATCCACTTTCAATAAAGAAAGGGGCATCTCAAGACTTACTGTTTTCTCTGTTTGCGGAGCTCGCACCGCTATTCGTATTCGAGCCATTCGCCTTCGTGGTGGCTTGTTGTACAAGTTGCAGTCTGTTTGGGGCTTGAATCCGGTTTCATTCAGTATGAAAGACAATCAGACGGCTGAGACACTTGCTCACGGGTTGCTTTATTACTGCGACGGCGCGGTGTGGCCCCCGATCTGCGGACAGCAGCCTTAGAACGTGCTTCTATGCTGTCATTCTCTGTAGAGATGTATGGTTGAAGAGTTTCGTCGTTTCTGATCGCGTCTGTTCTTCGAGAGGAGGCTCGGTTGTTAACGTCACCTCTCCGCGTCTCGATAGATGGCAGCGTTACTAGCTTGGTCGACAGCAACATCATCGGGTGCGTCGGAGCCACTGCCAATATTCCTGGATGCATTTTCCTTAGCCATGCGTCTCGTGATGACCATGACGACACAAGGCAAGTATAGAGGGAGGATGGGTAATAGATGGGAGTAAGAGCTAGAAATTACCCGAAGCAGCGAGTCTCAACGGAGAGGTGGTTGTGGTTAATTGTCAGGAGCTTGTGGTTGGAAGGGGTGTCTTATATAGAACGTGACCCTAAACACGGTCACGTTCTTTGTCTAGGCAAGAAGCCACATTTCTGATTTCCGCTTCCCCCGTCTCCCTGTTCGTGAATCCCCTTCAAGGCACAGCAGGGGGTTTGGACGTTCCTCAATTGGCGCTATGTTAACTACGTCAAACTCTCATGGTGAGCAATTGTGTTTTCTAGGCATCGTCGAGTCAAATGACAAATCATTTATTGAACGAATAATCACGCAAATTCAAGAAGGAAAGACAAAGGCAAAGCCGCACAAAATCAGGTGCGAACAACCTCATCAGATATGTAGAAAAAGATCTAACTGTCGGCTACCTGAAAGAAACGGGCTGGAACATTTAGAAGAGGGTTGGGGGGCGAGATTGATGGTGCCGATATTTAATTGAGGCACGTCCGGACATTTGCCGGGTCTATGCGCAGTCCTGACCAGATGTTAAGTTGTGCAATTTATAAGACTCCGCCAGGCAGACGATGCCCTCGCTTTCCGACGTTCCCATTCTCTCGAACAGCTGCGCCATCTCGAGATTCAGCACTGACGAAGCAGACTGGCTGTCCACTCCAGAACGATCTCCTGTCTGATAGGAGGTCGATGGTATGTTTGCATTTTGGCTCAAGTTTCCGGATGAAAGCACCGGCGCTCGACGTATCCTGTATGTAGACTGAGCCCTTTGCGTCGTCACCTGCCTTATCAACTCTCTGACGAACACGACGTTCAAACAACGCGGTAGCATCATGAGCGGTACCGGCAATATTCTCCTTGTCAGTGCTAGATTCCATTCGTCTTTTCTGCACTTGTTTAAGTGCCGATTTATCTGAGGCTAACACGGATATGTTGATGAAAGAGGCTAATGGCGCAGGGCGGATCTCGTGACTTACTAGTTGATGAGTTCATGTTGGCGGAGCTATTCGAGCCACCAATCTTTGCAGTGGCCCGCCTATTCGTACATTCTGGAACCAGTGGCATTCAATTCAGAAACAGAACACTTAATCGAAATGAATGCTCACCTGTCTGTTTGTGCCCACGACGGCGCTTGTTTGTTTGTGAGCCACGAACAGGAGAGAGAGGGAGGATACCGACGGTGCTGTCCTCTGTATGGATTATGGCTTTTGGAGCGCCGCAACCTTTTGCACCCCTTCTTCGAGAAGATGCACGGACGTTTGCGACAGCTCCCGCCGTATCTTTACCGATGACGGCATTTGTCGAGCGGTCATCATTGTCGGCCATGTTAGAGCTGGCATGGGTATTGGCAGAGGCGGCTTGTTTTGCCATCCGTCGCGTGACGACCATGTCGATGCGAGGAGTAGAAATAAAATAGGATTACGCAGTTGGAGGAGCTTTAAAGGGGGAGTCCCGACTACAGGATGGATGTGGTCAGGAGATAGTGGATAAAGTAGTCTTAAATACCTTGATATAGTGCGTGACTCTAAACGCGGTCACAATTAAACAACGAGCCACGCTCCTACTAATCCACACGACTTTTCTTTGAATCATGCACCTTTGTCTCACGCTGGAAATTAATTCTTTCTAGTCTCGACCTCTTCTGACCTTATAAACCGCCCGACGAAGGTTGGCAGAACTTGCGGTGGAACAGGCAGCTAGGTGTAGAAAGGGATGTCGCGGAAAATGGTCTCGCTAAAGCATTACAAGACTATTATTGCCACTGTTTCCGTGCTTCTTTTACCTCTGGCTGGCGAAGAAGGGGAGACAAGGTAGTCGGAAGAGCTCCAATGAAGACATTAGAAGCCGGATATTTGAACTTTGCCGCGCGAAATTGTTTTTCTTTTATGACTCGCGAGAAATAGATGACGAATTGCATGCCTGCGTCGATTCAACTATAGGCGATGCGACAGAACCATGCTCTGCTCCGGGTCTTGCTGAGTGCAGGAGCCAACCGGATAGTGCTATGGTTCTTCAGTAGATCTCCAGCATATACGCTTCAAGTAGTGGGGCGTTCCTTGCGTTTACAGTATTGTGTATTGTGTCAATCACAGATGATTGCATCGGTCCTTTGAACACAGTCGAGGTGATGCCTCGTCAAGATAGATAGCTGAGAATGGATAATAAGACACAATACTCCCAATGCCAACAGTCTCAAAGCAAATCCCTCTACGTCTTCAAGCAAGATCATACCCTCGAAAAACACTCAAAATTTCACGCGCGTTAGTAGCTATACCAAACCGACTCGGGGTACTTCTCCCTCATCACTATCCAATACAATATTAAGTCACGCGCATTAAATAATAACGGAGAGGTACTCACGTTTCCAATAGTCGACAATACCATCTTTGCCCCACATCCTGACAACAGCGGAATCTTCCTCCTTGAGGAGATACTTGTCAGGTGAGATATCTCCTAGGACCGCGTTGATGTCGACTTCACGGGTGTCTAGAGATGACAGGATCGTAGATGCGCTAACTGAAAGTTTGGACGACTGAGAGGAAGGGGAGGTGAAGAAGAGTGTGTCAGAAGGTGTGCAGTAGATTACCTAGATAGACAGAGAACCGTAGAGAAGAGACAGGGCCAGGTGAGAGAAAGATATATGTAAGAAATGGAATGGACGCACAATTTCGGCTATCTCGTCTGGTGTTGACGAGAGAAATTTGTCCGATGGGTTGGAGTGGAAGGCTCGACAGGTCTTGAAGTTCTTCCGAAGCATGTTCAGAGTCGACTTGAACGTCACGGCCGTCGGTCTTCCAACATACCTCTGCATGCATCAATTCGGAAAACCGAAGGGAAAAACAAACAAACATCGGAATCAGCCGTAAGAGTGTGGGTCATCTTTAAAAGAGGAAAAGCGACTTACGACAGCGAGGACACCTTTCTCATTCAACACGCCCCCAATAGCACTCCAAAATTCCATCGTGTACATCCTAGCAGGTAATTCCCCGCCATCAAATACATCATGCACCACCACGTCGAACTTTTCGTCCTTCCCATTACCAGCATTTCCAGTAACCTGCTTCGCATAATCCGGCACCCAGATCGTCGGGTCATGTGAAATTACGGAGTCGGGCGTCGGGAGATTGAAGTAAGACTGGACTGTAGAAATGAGAATTGCGTTGGCGTCGACAATGGTTGTGTTATATGAGCTTGAGAGGAGGGATTTAGCGGATGCGCCGGATTGGACGCCACTTTCGAGAAAACAGTCCATTTAACAGACGATCAAGACAGAGAGTGTTGAGAGCTTGGTGAGAATACTTACATCACAAGCGCTCGCCGCCCTTTCGGCCCGTATACGAGCTTCACACCCTCAAGCAAAGCAGCCGAAACGTCCCTCGCATCGCCGATACTTCCATCAACTTTCAACTCCACCTCGCCGAGAATAGAGGAATCCACACGTACATATCTTGTCGAAGGAGTCGAAAGACGGTTATCGACAATTTGGATAAACCCAAAAGGAGTGAAGCGTTGGTACTGCACCATGAGGGAAGAAGGAATTTGGGGTGGGGCATATACTGCAAAAAAAGCCATGAGGAGCGAGAGCCTTGTGATTGATCTGCTGAGACTTGGGGCCTCCGAGTCAGAGTTGGAAGACGGAGCGGACGAGGGCGGGGACGAAGAAGAGGGAGGAGACCTGGACCTGGAGGACTTGAAAGTGACTCCGAGAGTGTATGTTGTCATCGCAAGGAAATTTAACTATAAGGAGATGATCGAGTCAATGGTGGAATTGGAAAACGGAGAAAGTATACAGAAACTAACGGTAGCTTTTGGAGCAATGTCAACGAACTGCAGGAGTGTATTCCCGATGAACGGTTCGAGGTACTTCACAACGCTGACGAGGGCTACACAGGAGAAGGTCTTGATGATCCATCGGCCGATTCTAGTCGGTTCCTCGTCCATGAATTTGGACTGAGCACAAGACTAATGAGACGGGCTCTCGAAGAGTATCTTTACAGACGTACATACCGTCCAATGCAACCAGACAGCTCCTCCTAATCCAAGTGCCGGAAAGCTCGACACCACGTGGACGATCCAAGCAGCAGTCGTCGGTTTCTCAGCGAAGTATGGTATCACGAACGCGCTCAATGACCTAGCTCCTACAGCAGCAGCTACTTGAAACAGAGACATCGCTTCTAGCGTATTCCGATGCACTCTCGTCCTATCCTGCAACGCAAATGAGAAAATTATGAAAGACAACAGTGCGCCTCCGTGGAACGATAGTTCGCCGTATGTCTTCCCGAAGAAAGGCTTGACGTTCGCTTGTAGCGCATGGCTCGACAAGGAAAGGTTGGCGAGAAGAAAGAGGACGTATACGACGTCTTCACGAGTTGGCTTCACTGCGAGGACTTCATTTGATTGTTTTGCTGTTGCAGGCTTGATCTCTTCTTGCTTGACTGCCTTCCCATCGGTCTTGCCTGGCATTCTTGCTCAGGTTGCGGAACTAGGTGTGTAGAAAGGGTTCAAGAAAGAGTTTCGGCGAAAGAGCTGTTCACTGACCTTAATATGCAACCCACTGATGACCGCCAGTTTGAAAGGCACGGTCTTGCGATACTCAAGCAATACACAGAGAGAAATAGTGCTGAAACACGACATGATCGTGGTCATGAGTCGGAAATCCCAAAGTAAGTCCGGGATTTCTCCTTCAGGATGATCGAGCCTTACATTACCTCTTATGGATATTTGCGTTCATACTGGACTTCAGATCTTTCTGCCAAAAAATTTCGCTCTAAGGCTCAAATAAAATTTCTGACCCGTCCAGTTAGAGCTCAAGGAGAAGACAAACAGTAGGTGAGGATATAAACACGAATGCTGTACGTAGTAGTACAACATGCAGTGACAACGTCCATGTCACAGCCCCAAAACCCACCTAAACAGGTCTGGACATAGTGAGTATGGCACCACCATCTACGCCTGCAAAAGCTGCAAAAGGCCTCACAGACTCTATACCTGATTCTCTATCGTCGTAGCTTTCTATCAATCCAGCATTGACTTCGACTCTTCGACCGGCGCATCGCTCTGAGTCTGATGGTATAATGGATAGGCTATTCAGCGTAGAGTTATGCACATCATAGCCACAAGCACTAGTGCTCTTCTTCGTCCTCAATTTATGGTATTCTTAAAGCCGCGCCATAGCATGGTTGGTGACTTTATGCTTCAATGGGGACTCGAAGCTATCCACTGGAGTGTCTATAGAACCCACAGGAAGAAAAGTAGGTGATAGTCTTATGAGCAACTCCACCTCTAATGTCTGACGTTTTTTCTTTCAAGGACTTGCTTTGGCGAAACTGGTAGAGATGGATGATTGTAAAATCCTCTGTCCCCATTGTCAAAAGGCGTGAGATATAAATACCATAAATGGAGGAACGGTGTTTAGGGCCAGCTTTCACGCGCACCCGTATTACGAGACACGTCGGGAGCCAAGGCCACTCGCAGTCTACGCCACGACAAACCATGTCCACCTCCTCAACTCCCGCAATCATGTCCGACACAGAATATTTCGAGTCTACGCGTCCGAGCTCAGTCGCGACGACACCGCCGCCTGAGTCCGAGGGCGAATTGACGAAAGAAGAAAAGGATCTTTTGCAGGTCGATCAGGTGCAGTATTATACAACTGGACGTCCGTCATTTCATAATAAGACTGTGGATTTTATAATGTGCATATAGGTTGATAATGACCATCTACCTGAGAAAGTTAAATACCTTGAAGACATGGTACGTGATCGTTAACATGAGATGGAAGGGAATGTTTCTGACCGCCACAAAACTAGGACGCACAAGAGCGCTGGAAACAACTCGACGTCCTCCTTGAAAAGTCAGCAAAATATTCAGACATCCTGCACAAACAGATGTCTCTAGTAAAAGCGAAATCGAGGATTACGAAAGCTGCATCTGGTACCCGTGCCACTGCCCGAAGGGGGAGGACCTTCAGGGGAGGGGCAAAGCATGGTCGGGGTGGGCCACCCATCAAAAGACAGAAAACACGCGTCGAAAGCGATATTGAGGCGGACGAAGAAGAAGTAAAGGAAGACAATCAAGAAGAAAAAGAGGGAAAGGAGGAAGAGAGCTTCCAACAGCCTTCTCTCGTCAGTGGAGGGACGTTAAAGGACTACCAACTCGAAGGTGTGGCCTGGATGGCTTCATTGTGGGAAAACGGGATTTCTGGTATCCTAGGTATGTAAATACCGCTGTGCTGATGCTATAATTTATGCTAATGAGCCATTGCTAGCGGACGAAATGGGACTTGGGAAGGTATTTCTTCGTTCTGCTTCTGCGCCACGTTTCAAGATAATTATATTGTTTCAGACTATCCAAACTATCTCATTCTGTGCTTTCCTACGCGAGCGGACGGGTACACCTTTCCTCATTGTCTGCCCTCTCAGTGTATTGCACAATTGGATCGATGAATTCAACAAGTTTGCTCCTCAGGTAAGATTCTTCCCTTCGTCACCTTTGTGCCACAATTAATCGCACTTGCCCAGATACCGGCGGTGATGTATCACGGATCCCCTGAACATAGAGCCAACTTACGCCGAAACGAACTCTCATCACTCAATGACGAAGAAGCAGACGAGAAGCCACCCGTTGTTGTCACCACTTACGAAATCATCATTAGGGACCGGAAATACCTCGAAAAGTACACTTGGTCGTTCATCGTTGTGGATGAGGGTCATAGGCTGAAGAACATGAACTGTAAGCTCATGCAGGAGATCAAGAAGTATAAAGCCGGCGGGAGGATGGTGCTTACTGGTACACCCTTGCATGTACGTCTAGATGTGAAATTTCCCAGACGCGCTGTTGTATCTCATCTCGTCCCACGCTTTCAGAATAACCTGGCTGAACTTTGGTCTCTCTTGAACTTCGTGTTACCAGATATCTTCTCAGATTTGGATACTTTCCAGCAATGGTAAGGCGTCTACTCGTAGCTCTTCACTGTCGACTTTAATTGGCGCATTCCTCAGGTTCAATATACCCACCCTATCTTCGCAGCTAACCTCGGAGCAAACGACAAAGCTGGTGACGACTCTACACTCCATCCTCAAACCTTTCCTCCTACGTCGCCTCAAAGTAGACGTCGAATACAATCTCCCGCCAAAGAAGGAATATGTCCTCTACGCTCCTCTTACGGAGAAGCAAAAAGCTGTCTACGAAGCTGTTATAAACAAAAGTCTTCGGAAGTTCCTCATTGATAACAAGCAGCAAATGACGGAAGAGGAGATAAAGGCGGAAATGTCAAGAAAGGCACTGGAGAGGAGAAGAATGCTTAGTGAGGGGAGGAAGCTGAGACATCGTGGCGTGAAAAGGAATTATGAAGTCGATGGGAACGATAAAGAGTATTTCAAGAAGCTGGAGAATGGGGGGTTTGACCAGATGTCGGGCAACACGAGGCCAAAGACGGAGGATACGGCTCTGGAGCTCGGGAAACAGTATCATCGCAGGAAAGCTGGTACGTGTCTGTCGTTCTAGACTATCTTCATGTCTTGCTGAGATAATGTCCTGACAGTAAAGCAAGTTAACAACCTCCATCTACAAAACGCTGTCATGCAGCTTCGGAAAGTCTGCTCCCACCCGTTCCTGTTCGACTGGCCTATAGATCTGAAGACGGGCGAGGAAGTCATAAATGAGGAGCTCGTGAATGCTAGCGGAAAGATGCTCGTTCTCGATCGGCTCTTGACGGAGTTATTCAAGCGCGTACATAAGGTTTTGCTTTTCAGCCAGTTCACGACTATGCTGGACATCATCGAGGTGATTACAACTTTCATGTCCGTGTTCTATGCAGTAATGGGACATGTTCGTGGTTTATCAGGCCTGGGCGATTGAGTTCAAGAGGTGGAACCTTTGTCGTATTGATGGGAGCTATGGGCCCGGTGAGAGGCGCGAAGAGATGAGGCGCTTCCAGGAAGGCGGTGATCACTCTGACGCACCTCATCTCTTCCTCCTTAGCACGCGCGCAGGTGGACTCGGAATCAACCTCACAGCAGCCGATACTGTCATATTCTATGATCAAGACTGGGTACGCTTCCAAGTCGCTTTAGCACGTTCAGTTGTATGATACTGATGCTGAGACTGATGCTGGTGATGGCAATGAATAGAATCCCCAAATGGATATGCAAGCTCAGGATCGCTGTCATCGGATCGGGCAGACGAAGCCAGTGCTCATTTTCCGTGTTGTGACTGCGCATACAATTGAAGATACGATCATGCGACGCGCAACGGAGAAGCGCAAGCTTGAGGCTCTGGTTATTGCCAAGGGTGTGCAATCTCCGTCTCGCCACTTCCTGACACTGTCCTGACATCTTTACTTCGAAATGTTACAGGTAAATTCAAAGTCCCAGGATCGCTAGTCACGAAGAACGCTAGGGACAAAGACAGCCTCGCTGAGGTTGCGGCATCGTTACTCAAACTCGAAGGTGAGAAGATCGACGTCGTGCTTGACCGGGAGGCAGGCAAGACCGAAATCCTTAGCGATAAAGACCTCGATATGCTACTCGATCGTCGCCCGGAAGTGTTCGCAGATAGGACCAAAGGCTGGACTTCTGCGGATGCAGATACTAAGGTCCAGAGAGTGCCTATGGAAGATAAAGAAGAGTCTGCTAAGACGAAGCCGAAGGCGGCGTTCGCGGTATTTGAAGCTGCTACGAATGAGGGTAACGATGCGCTTGCGAATATGCTGGGTGAGGGTGATGGGGAAGAGTCAGAGGATGTTGATGAGTCCAGTTAAGTTTATGACTACGGCGACCCGGAAAACGAGTTGAGAGTAACTCCTTTTCTGTGCCGCCGTCTCTCTTGCCGTGATTTCTTGCTCCGTTGGCTGTCAGTTTGCTTTGAAACGCTTTCCTGGTTGGTAGATAAACATGACGTGCTGTTATGTATTTGTAAATTGATTCGAACTAATTTTGTACGTAGACATTCCATAGAATTAGTAAATAACAATGCATGATCTATTCTCTCGGGCACTCCGGGATCTGTCGGTCTCTAAGAACCCAATTCCATGAAAGGCGAATGCGCACGAAATCGCGCTTGAAGCTCGTGCAGCGATGTTCTGTTCCGACTTCGGGTATCTTCCACGACTTGCTCCGCGGTATTGTGTTGCAATCTGTCATTGCAGGACGAGAAGTCTTAGCGGCTTCGGCTCGCTCGCGTCTCCCACAACTTGACCAAATATCGTTCATTAGAGTCTATTCTAGCGACTATCGTTTCAACGTGTCTGGTCCGATATCTTGAAATTTGGGGAACGATATCGATCGCTCGAGCAGCGTTAGCTTTCAAGAGTAAAGGCATTCTAAGTAACAATTCAATTCGCTTTGCTGAGCAGATTTTGAATACCGGAGCGTGGCTCCTTGTCGGACAATAACGTGACCACGTTTCTGGCCACACGCCTTTACTTAAAATCCACAACCCTGCATATCAAGGCTCACTACTCCCTCCTCGTACAGTACATCCATACTTTAACTCTTCGAGTCAACATGGTCCTCACCAGGAGTATGGCGAAGCAGAGTGCCATCAAGGGCGACAATGACTCTAACAGCTCCCTCGCTGATACTACCAAAGCCTCAGTGAATACTGCATTCTGTAGAGACGCGGAGAGAGCTGTCGTGATCGATCGCGACCTTACCCACATCAAGGTCTCGAAGGGTCACGACGCTCCCAAACCGCAAATCTCTAAAGGCCGCAGCACCAGTGACGCTCGTCCGTCTGCTGCTGTCCCAAAGACAACTGGCGCTCGTCGTGGTAGAAAGGCAAGCCGTGAGTATTCATATGAATCACCTACCCTCTTTTCATACTGATGAAAGCTGAACCTTAGCCCCGCAAAGGCCACGACCCACGAAGAAGGTCGCGGATAAGACAGGTGGCTTGAAGCCAGCGTCTGCCACTGACTCGAACATTGAAGACATCAGTATGTCTTTCTCTGACTCGTTGCATTACTGAATGCCTAATTCATGGACTAGCGGATCACCCTTCGGACATCCCATCATTCAAGCAAAGGACGAAGAGACCAAGGGAGGACGAAGGCAACAAAGAAAATGAGATCATTTCCGAACAAGAGCTTCCCCCCTCGAATGCACGACGCATTCGGCAAAGAACGACCAAGACGCCTATCGACGAGAAGTCGGAAAAAGCGGCTAGCGGATCGTCAAACACCGGCTCTTCGTGTATTGCTGATAATACTGCTTCGTCGGAGAATGAGGCAATCGCTGTCTCGGCGTTGCTCAAACTTTCACCCATAGAGAAGAGGATAGACACATTGGGGAGCTCGGCGCCGATATCGTTGGTGAAGGATCGTTCTGCTTTAACTAGTCAGCGTACATCCCCGTCCAAAAGCAAGAGACGATCTGGATCTTCAAGGGGATGAAGTTTAAAGGGGTAAAACCCCTCGAGGTCAAGTTATTTGTGGCGCTGCTTGAGTTTTCCAAGACAGCCTTTTATGAATAGACGCGCTGTCAAACCTCTGATCTACTGCGGTCCATATCCTACTAACATTCATCCACTGAGCTCTTCGGCCTGTTCCGCTCGTACACAACAAGCACGTATACGTCTTTCGGTTTCGCTATTCTTTATAGCTTGGCCTTGTACGGTTTCCGTTCAATAAACGATGTAGTTTGGCTCAGTGATCCTTCGAGATCGTTGTAGCACATCATATTTGTCGATGCGTGTGAATAGCGTAGCATCCGGCAAGGAGGGGAAGGAGATGCCCTCGTTGTGTTTCGATGGCAGTTTAGTGTGCTTGCGAAACGGGGTATAGGGTTTCAACTTGCTTGAATTTCCAAGCGTGGCTGCTTGTTGGACAAGTAACGTGATCGCGTTTTGGTCACGCACTATTTAGGACTTCGCTCAATCCACAAACTCCCAAAAATTAAGCACACCCATTCCAACATATATCTCGCTACCAGGCGACCACAGTCCCCGTATTTCCATCTTGCATCCATCTACCCTACTACCTTCCAATCAACATGGTCCTCACAAGGAGCATGGCCAAGAAAACTGCACGCGGCAATAGTGGTAGAGGCACCAAGACGCCATCTACTGATGCCGATAAAGCCTCGATGGCTACTGCCGTCTGTAGAGACGCGACCGGAGCTGTCGCGAAGGACCGCATCCCTTCTCGCAGTAGGGACGTGGCGACTCGCAAGGCTCCAAAATCGAAGACCCCTAGAGAGGAAAGCAACCACGGCGCTGAAACAGAAACAACCAGGGCTCATCATGGTCGCCCTGCAACTTGTGAGTACTCATTTCTGTCTCCTATTTTCATATTCATTGGAGCTGCTTTCTAGCCTTGAACAAATTACGACGCGTCAAAGAGGACCCTGCAAATGATGGTGGCTTGAAGCCAACATTCAACGCTGAGTCAACAACTGTCTCTAGTACGTCATCCTAGCTTCCATATCAATCTGATGGCTCAACGTCTGCTGCTATATTATTTCCGTCATCCAAACGAGGCCAGAAGAGGCGGATGGAAGAGGACGAACGCAATAAAGAAAACAAAGCTATCGCCAGACAGGACCTACCATCGACGAGCGCCCGACGCGTGCGTCGGAGAATTTCCAAGACTGCCAGTGATGAGACTGAAACAAAATCTTCAAACATGAGCAGTTTAGTCGCTGCAGAGGATCCGTCGAGCTCTGCCTCTTCGCGGCTAATCTCGTCTCGTACTGAATTTTCCTGTAGACGAGATTGTTGCCACCGCCGCCTTGTTACAGTTTGCGAGTGGCAAGCTGCATCGAACCGCAAGCATGCCGCCAACGTCCTCTCAGGTAGAGAGTAATCGTGGCCTGGTCAGCGAAGTCACTCTGTCGCCGTGCAATCATGCATCGGAGCAAGGCCTCAAGAGAATAGGCATTCCCGGAATCGAAGCAGTTATGGTCCTGGTTGGAGCTTGAGCTGCGGAGGTCCTGAAGATGCTAGGATTTGGGGTGAAGACTGGGCTAGTGCGACTGATGCCACCAAGATGTTCTCACAAAGCGTCTGGGAGGCTCTACAAGACACCTCGTTTTGCCTTCCCTATTCTCCGGACGAAGTGGGAAGAATAGGCGCGATTCACCTTTTGGGAATTAGTCAGCTGTTCACCTTAATAACCGGGACTACATTCTTATCCGCTAAAGCCTTTGATCGGTTCTATTTAGCTCATTAGTTGCACGTACCTGATAGCGGCTTTCGTTGTTTTCTTGCGTGGCTTTGTACATTCACCTATTCAAAGAACAAATCATAGAATGACTCGACGGTCACTCACGGTCGCTGTCGCGTTTCAAAACCATTCGGTGTACGATTTGAGGAGCGCCCTGAAGGCCGAGGACAAATGGCCGTAGACTAACAGTTTAAAAAAGAAGTGATGCATGTTCACGCACGAGACAGGGAACGTTAATGCGTTATGCATGAGTGAGATAAAGTATAGTATGACCAGAAATGTTGCTTATCTTCGATAGTTTCTGATCTGTCTGCCGCTACGTGGTCGTAGAGAGTGAAGTGACAGTCTAGCGCGCTTTGTGAAAAGGAACAATTCTATATTCCACATTCTCCCACGCCATCCTAATAGCGATGATCATCTCGATTCACTGTTGATCTGCAGTGATCACTACTCAAAACACAGGCATTATCTCGCATCTATACTTTCAATGGGCCCTCGGTCCTTTGAAGTTTGAATTTGTAAACAACGATGAGTGCGAGCGCTTGCCATTATGTGTGATAAAAATATTTCTTACAAATCTACAACATTTGAATTATCTTGCCGATAGAGCAAAACTAGAGACTGGCAAAGGAAAGAGGTATGTAATCTACATAAAGAGTCGAGAATCATTAGCGGGTATATCATTCAATTCCATTCGGTACATTCTATAACTCATTCTCCTTTGGCCGTTTCCCTGAGCTCGACAAGTAGTATGAGTATACCGGGAACTCTTTTTTTTTCAAGGCAGCTCCGGTCATATATTCTAGCTCATGTTTGAAACGAGTGATTGGGGGGTCGGGACATCATCCCACAATTCACCATCAAAGGATAGTCAACCTTGTGCTAAACTGCTTGCTCGTGGTTGACTGCATCCATTCACGAGAGTGAAAAGACCCGTTTCCAACTTAAGATATCCATCTACCCTCTTATGTATAGCACATCGGCATTATCTTGCAAAATGAGATTTCTTGAAAGCGGATGGCATTGTCAAAAGACGTCGTCCCAATTTCAAGAGTAAGAACAACGGTTTAAACGAGCCAAATCATCAATATTAAGATCCCCGGTGTCAGAGACCGTGGCCAACTGTCGCATAGGTAACGTGACCGTGTTTCGGCCACGCACTTTTTAAGGCCTTGTTCAATCCTCCTAGCAATCAACCACACCCACTTCGACTTCTAAGACTTGTCACCCAAAGCACCCTATTCCATACTCCCATATTGATCCATCTGCTATCATCAAGTCAACATGGTCTTGACAAGACGGATGGCCAAGGAACATGCGACAGGCAATACAAACGGCGGACCCAACACTTCTAGTATCGGTCCTGCAACCCAAGTTAGTAATACCGACTCTTCGATGCGCTCCGCCGCTGGCATCTATGGAGATGCGGTGGGAGCTAACGTTAACGGTCGTGCCTCTTCACGCAGAGGAGGCACAAAGGCCAGCGGCGCTCCTAAATCACAAATCTCCAGAGAGAATGACACTCGGACTCCGGCTGCAAGCCGCAGATCAGGAGCAGCTAAGCGCACTTCTAAGCGCAAGCTAACCCGTGAGCAAGCATATCACTCATTTGATCGTGCTTTGTAAATCAATTGAAGTCGCATTTCAGCCTTTAAGGCAGTCACCAAGTCGGGCAGCCTGAACCCAGCCACTTCCGCTTACTCACCAGATGAGAGTACTAGTACGCTCTTCTCAGCTGTTCGTTACTTTAGGGAAAACCTGACCGCCTTTCATTTCCAGACTCGCCACCGGGAAAAAAGAGGCGGAGGGATGAAGGCGACAGTAATAAAGAGAATGCTGCTGTCGCCAGTCGAGATGCTCTGCCGAAACGACACGGCGAGATTTCAACTAAACCAGCGAACAAAAACCTGCCGGAAATTGTCGAGGCTCTGTCGAGTCGGAGTTCATCACACCGAGCCTCCAACAACATGGAAACGTCTGACGACATAGTATTTGCCTATGAGCTGCTGAAGCTCTCGGGTCGAGGCAGAAATCAATTTGACGTATCTCCTAGCCCTACGGCTGTCCTCTCACGCAGTCCCGAGAAGAGCATATCTAACGGGATGACAGCGGTGGACACTGGACTAGTCCGGAGACTGCTGGAGCTTTTCGATCTGAAGAAGGCTGAGGACAGGTCCGAGAGACCGGGGGTCACCAATGCCTGATCGTATCGTTTATCCGGCTCTCTTTGCCAACAGGCCGTGACGCGTCCTCTATAAAAAAGAAGATTAGACGTTGCCGACTGACCTTGTGACCAGTACGAAGTTTCCACGAGACACGTTTGCTTTCATTTTCACCACCAGCAGAGAGTAACTTGTACATACTGTTGATGTTTGCTTCCTTTCACAACTGCAGAACTGTATCTTATGCGTTGAATGTGCGACTAGCGTTGTGTCCTTCAGAACAAGGGCAAAGATCTCTTGAACTGAAATGAGAAGTACACGTCAATGATTAGGTCAGATCACGAAATCAGAATAGTAACAAGTGATGCTCGACCGTGGTGTTCTTCTGCTTGGTGGGCGAAGACTGACAAGAATAGAGAAGGATAAAGACACATTCTGTGAAGCAAACAGAAAAAGCGCATATCCATGTCTCCCACGCCACCGCAGGTGTGAACTGGCGATGATCCATTCTCTGATCACCATGATTAGTCAAGTGTACCTTTCAGAATGTTTCAGCGCCCGCCAATTAACAGTAACTCCGGTAGATTGCTTCCTGGCGTCTTTCACTTTAGATTATACATAAGAATTATCATTGTGAAGAATATTGGTAATTCAATCAATGTGCTCGCATCTATACATTTCCTTGAACATGATGTATCCTTCGCCAGAGATGGGACGTAGTTAATACAATAGTGCGCTACTGCGAATTCGAAGTCCTCAAGAGCCCCAGGAAGACGCTCATCCCATTACAGTTCTACGTGTCTGGTCTGATATCTGGAAATTGGGGTAGCGGTGTCGGTCGCTCGAGCATTGTTAGTTTTCAAGAGTAAAGGCATTCAAGTAACAATTCAATTCGCTTTGCTGAGCAGATTTTGAATACCGGAGCGTGGCTCCTTGTCGGGAAATAACGTGACCACGTTTCTGGCCACACGCCTTTACTTAAAAACCACAACCCTGCATATCAAGGCTCACTACTCCCTCCTCGTACAGTACATCCATACTTTAACTCTTCGAGTCAACATGGTCCTCACCAGGAGTATGGCGAAGCAGAGTGCCATCAAGGGCGACAATGACTCTAACAGCTCCCTCGCTGATACTACCAAAGCCTCAGTGAATACTGCATTCTGTAGAGACGCGGAGAGAGCTGTCGTGATCGATCGCGACCTTACCCACATCAAGGTCTCGAAGGGTCACGACGCTCCCAAACCGCAAATTCCTAAAGGGCGCAGCTCTAGTGACGCTCGTCCGTCTGCTGCTGTCCCAAAGACAATTGGCGCTCGTCGTGGTAGAAAGGCAAGCCGTGAGTATTCATATGAATCACCTACCCTCTTTTCATACTGATGAAAGCTGAATCTCAGCCTCACAAAAGCCACGAGCCACGAAGAAGGTCGCGGATAAGACAGGTGGCTTGAAGCCAGCGTCCTGCCACTGACTCGAACATTAAGACATCAGTATGTCTTTCGCTGACTCGTTGCATTACTGAATGCCTAATTCATGGATTAGCGGATCACCCTTCAGACATCCCTCCATCCAAGCAAAGGACGAAGAGACCAAGGGAAGACGAAAGTAACAAAGAAAATGAGGCCACTTCCGAACAGGAGCTTTCACCCTCGAATGCACGGCGCATTCGGCAAAGAACGACCAAGACGCCTATCGACGAGAACTCGGAAAAAGCGGCTAGCAGACCGTCAAACACCGGCTCTTCGTGTATTGCTGATAATACTGTTTCATCGGAGAATGAGGCAATCGCTATCTGGGCGTTGCTCCAATTTTCACCCGCACAGAAGAGGATGAACACATTGGGGAGCTCGGCGCCGATCTCGTTGGTGAAGGATCGTTCTGCTTTGACTAGTCAGCATACATCCCCGTCCAAAAAGCAAGAGACGATCTGGATCTTCAAGGGGATGAAGTTTCAGGGAATGAAACCCCCCGAGATCAAGTTATTTGTGGCGCTGCTTGAGTTTTCCAAGACAGCCTTTTATGAATAGACGCGCTGTCAAACCTTTGGTCTACTGCGGTCCATATCCTGCTACTACTCATCTACTGAGCTCTTCGGCCTATTCTGCTCGTACGCAACAAGCATGAGTATGTCTTTCGGTTTTGCTATTCTTTATAGCATGGCCTTGTATCGTTTCCGTTCAATAAACGAGGCGTGGTTTGGCTCAGTGATCCTTCGGGATCGTTGTAGCACAACATATTTGTCGATACGTGTGAATAGCGAACGGGTAAGCAGGATTTGATTTGCTTGAATTTCCAAGCATGGCTGCTTGTTGAGCAAGTAACGTGATCGCGTTTTGGTCACGCACTATTTAAGACTTCGTTCAATCCACAAACTCTCAACAATTAACCACATCCACCCAAACATATATCTCGCTACCAGGCGATCACAGTACCCGTATTTCCATCCTTTTGTTATCATCCAGTCGAATCATCCAGTCGCATGGTCCTCACAAGGAGGATGGTTAAGATAAAAGCAGAAGGCAGTGCCGATAGTGGCTTGAAGACGTCTCCTCCTGATACCGTTACTCCCACAACGAATACTGCAATCTATAGAGACGTAGCAGGAGCTGTAGCAAGGGGCCGCGATCCTTCTGGTATTAAGAACACGGGAGCCTGCGTGACTCCAAACCAAAACGACCCTACAGAGGACAGCAATCATTGTTCCGTCACAGAAACAACTAAGGCACGTCGTGGTCGTACCGCAGCTCATGAGTACTCATTACTTTACCTATTCGATTTTAAGACCGACTGGAGCTGAATTATAACCTCGAGCAAATCACAACGTGGCAAAAAAGCCATTGCGAAGGAAAGCGGCTTGAAGCCAGCATCATCCGTCGTGGAGTCAGCAACTGCCCCTGGTACGTCATTTCAGCTTCCATGTTATTCTGAAGGACCAACATCTTCCACCTATACAATAGGCTTTACGCCACCCAGACAAGGCCAGAAGAGGCGGGAGGACGAAGACAAAGGCAATAAAGAAAATGAATCTATGTCCGGGCATCGTCTGCCTTCGACGTACGCCCGACGTGTCCATCGAAGGACTGCCAGAGCTGTCAATGACAAGACTGAAGCGACACCTCAAAACACGAACAGCTCGGTCGCTGCAGAGGACCTGTCGAGCTCTCGTTCCTTGAGGCGTGTCCCATCACGTACCGAATATTCCGTAGATGGGGTGGTCGCCACCGCCGCCTTGTTACAATCAGCGAGTGGGAAGTTGAATCGATCTGCGAGCATGGTTCCAACATCGTCTGAGGTAGAGAGAAATTGTGTCCTACTCAACGAAGTCACTCTGTCGTCATGTAATCATGGATCAGAGCAAAGCCTCAAGAGAATAGGCATTCCCGGAATCGAAGCAGTTATGGTCCTGGTTGGATCTTGAGTTGCGGAGGTCTTGTCTTGAGTTGCGGAGGTCTTGAAGCTGCCAGGATTTTGGGTGAAGACTGGGCTAGTGCGACTGATGCCACCAAGATGTTCTCACAAAGCGTCTGGGAGGCTCTACAAGACACCTCGTTTTGCCTTCCCTATTCTCTGGACCAAGCAGGAAGAATAGGTGCGATTCAACTTTTGGAAATCGGTTAGCTGTTCACCTAAATAACCGGGACAACACTCTCATTCCGCTAAAACCTTTAATTGATTCTATTTAGCTCATCAGTGGCACGTACCTGATACAGAGAGCGAGCCGATCGCTACTCGCACGCCTCCGTCTACCGACCCGAAATCGGGGGCCAATAGGTCGTCGTCGTCGTGGTACGAAGGCAACTCGTGAGTAATGATATCAGAAACTCAGTTCCCTTTTATACGTAACGGGACTCCTCCCAGGTGCAACCAGGCCACGTCGAATTAGACAACCCACCAAGAGGAAGGTGGCTCAAGTCGTGAAACATCGGCCCCAGATGTTTCTGGAAGTGAGTGACCAAATTCTGATACCTGTCCCATTAGCTAATGAGTTATCGGCCATAATCGCAGAGATTTCACCAGACCACAGCGATGCAAAGAATAATAACGGCACCTTGGAAGGTACCAGTATAGTAACAATCGGACGAAAGAGAGGAAGAGAAGAAACGAGCGACGTAGATCTGCAAACGGGTGATGTTGTTTCGAAGCGGGCCAAGACACGGCGCATTCATAGGGACATCATCCGCCGAAATCCATCTGTCGGCGAAGCGCCTTCGGATGCGCGCAAACTCGTGAACTGCACAAATTCAAGCCCCGGAGTAATGACCAATGGTGGTCATTACTTGCCTGGCAACCAGTGCGGTGCAGAGCGCAGGTCTGACGAGACACCTAGCCTCAGCGGTGTTCCCGGCTCCATTGTAGTCTGCTCGGGACAATTTCAGGAGGATAAGGTAAATGCGCCCGCGGATCGTTTAACATTGAGCCCCCTGCAGCGCTCTCGTCGCAAAGGCACGTGCTCTGGAACAGAATTCATTTTGGCACGGGCTATGCTGGCACTATCAAAACCACGGATTTTCTCTGGACTCCGGGATAACTCCGGGCCCGATGGGGAGAGGAACGAGACTCACTTTCCACACGAACTTCCGCTCAAATCTTTCCTGTCCATCGAGCAGAACGACGGTGCAACGGCTTTGCCCCTGCCAGATCTCCTCAATGAGGCCGTCCAGGCTCCAACATGGGAGGCTCCACGACTGGATCCGGATGACTTCGCGTTCCTGATCCGCCGGGCAACGCCGTATAGATTTAAAGAATCAAATATGAGAAATGAGGCATTAACCAGACCGACGCGTGAAGAATGACGCACGACGCTACATCTCGTGCTTACCGCCTGTTGTTGTTTCTGTCCCCTTCCTTCTATCCCGCCAGTCTTAGATTTCTGTTTACCTTGTTTTCCACCGTGCCTTGCGTTTTTTCCCGAGTACTTCAGATGTAATACACAGATCGTTTGTCGTCTCGGTGGTCTTTTGATGCCTTTCGTGCTCGTATCTGATCCCTTTCCGCATATCTCGTCGATTTCGGCTTTCCCTTTTTAAAAATAATCACCTTGTCTCCCTGTCAGGTCTTCTTAATAAATTACCTCGTACATCGAAGCTGAATTGATAGATGTGTTCTTCGGCTCAGCAATCCTTCGAGATCGCTGTGGCACTAGGCGACGATCCATAAGCCCCAAAACTTTGATGACGCAAAACCGAGCGACACAGCCAAGTAGAACGCGATGATTAGGTCCGTTGAAGGTTTAGAAAGTGTGAGCAGACGTACCCGAAGAATATCTTGACTTGTACCGCAAGTCGGGGCGAGTCGCGATTTGAATCGTGGCCCGATGCTGGACAGGTAACGTGACCGCGTCCAAGCCACGTACTATTTAAGGCTCTGCACTCTTCGCGACCTCCTCACAATTAACCACAACCACTCCTCGCTCACATAGTAACTTTGAACAGATCCAGCCCCTTGTCCTTATCCATTTCCAGCTTGTATATTTCATCTATACAGACATGGGACTCATAACGCGCGCCATGGCAAAGAAACTCGTTGCCAACAATGGTGGCTCTGAAACGTCCGGGTCCGTCATTGCAGAAGTACGACGTACTGTCGCCGATGGAAGCGACTACGCCGTCAATGTAGACATGGAAAGAGATGTCAATGAAACTTGCACCTCTGCAAATAACACAGGCGCAAGGAGCAATGAGGTTCTCATTTCCCAAATCCACAGAGAGAGCGAGTCGACCACTCCTTGCGAGCCTCCATCTACCGACCCGAAATCGGGGGCCAATGGTCGTCGTCGTCGTGGTACGAAGGCAACTCGTGAGTAATGATATCAGAAGCTCAGTCCTCTTTTATACTGAACGGGACTGCTCCCAGATGCGACGAGGCCACGTCGAATTAGACAACCCACCAAGAGGAAAGGTGGCTCAAGTCGTGAAACATCGGCTCCAGATGTTTCTGGAAGTGAGTGACTAAGTTCTGATACCTGTCTCATTAGCTAATGAATTATCGGCCATAATTGCAGAAATTTCGCCAGACCACGTCGATGCAAAGCATATTATCGGTACTTCGGAAGAGACAAGCAAAGTAGCAATCGGACGAAAGAGAGGGAGACAAGAGACGAGCGACGCAGATCTGCAAACAGGTGATGTTATTCCGACGCGGGCCAAGACACGGCGCATTCAAAGGGACATCCGCCGAAGTACATCTGTCGGCGAAGCGCCTTCAGTTGCGCGCAACCTCCGGGATTCCACGAATGTGAACTCCGAAGTAGAAGTCAACGACATTCTACACCTGCCGGAAAGCCAGTACGGTGTAGAACACAGACCCGACGAGATGCCTGTTCGCAACAGTGTTTCCGGCTCCGCTGCAGTCTGTTCAGGACAGCCTCAGGAAAAGGAGAATGCGTCCTTAGCACGTTTAACGGCAAGCCCCCTACAGCGCTCTCGTCACAAGGGCACGTGTTCTGGAACCGAATTCGTTTTGGCACAGGCTATGCTTGCACTGTCCAAACCACGGATTTTCTCTGGACTCCAGAATAACCCCGGACCCAGTGGGGAGAGGAATGATGGAGAAACGGCTCTGTCCTTTCCAGATCCCCCTGTCGAGGCCGCCCAGGCTCCAACATGGGAGGCACCACGACTGGATCCGAATGACTTCGCGTTCCTGGTCCGCCGGGCAGCGCCGTGTAGATTTGAGATATCAAATATGCGCAACGAGGCAATTATCAGACCTGCGCGACAAGAATAATACACGGCGCTATACCTTGTGCTCACCATTTACTGTTGTTTCTGTGCCCTTTGTGCTTATTTCGTCAGTTCTAGCTTTCTGTTTACCTTGTGTTCTATCGTACCTTGCATTTTCCCCCAGTGCCTCAGATGTAATAAACAAATCGTTTATCACATCGGTGGCCTTTTGAGATCACCTTGGTGTCTCATAATCTTGAGAAAGAAAGAACCACGATGCTTTGGTGAGGGGGATTAATGCATATCAAAGAATAGCTGAAAAGCCTACTATTGTTCGATGAGATCGATGCAAAGTCACGAAGGAAGGTGAAAACATATCATACCAGCACACTCTGCTAGTTTCCTGCAGTAGAGAGCTATTTCATGCAGACGGTCCTTGATGAAGAAAGTTTGCTTTTCACGCCTTTTCACCTGAGCAACTACTTTCTCCCACGCCTCAGATACCAAAATAAGAGACGGATTTGAAGAGCAGACAGCTTGAACCATCAACCGACTCGAAGCCGAACAGCAACTTCTTGTCTACATAAGTTGAACAGTACGATCACTTCTTTGATTTAATCGATAGTTGGGGTCGTCAAAGATATTAACATAAAATGAATACTATTTATACTTCGGAGGAGATTTTCCCACTCCTGAACAAGGTCTACCACGCTCTTCGACCAATATTTTCTCTCTTTTTTTCTGCCCTGTTATTCGCCTGAATAATCTTGAAATCCGAATGATGGTGATGGGCTCGAAGACATTTATGCGCGAACCGCAGAAACATCGACAGGATCTGGTCAAGTCGGAAATTTTGGATGCCGTGCTTGACCGCGGCATTTGCACCGAGACTGAGCAAGGTGTGCCAGGAAAGGTACGTATGTCACAGCAACGATGAGCTGATGACTTTTACAAATCTGCTAGGCTTCATGAATTGAAAAAAACGACGGAAGGGCAGGTCGTGACTCCGGCCACGAAGGAGGAGATCAAGGTGTTGAAGCTGGAGCGTAATACATGGGGTCTTGTTTAGTTGCTCATGTCGTGAGTAAACTCCGCCATTTGCCAGATACCAGATACACCCAAACCAAATGAACAATATGTTCATAAGACCAAACCAGCTCCATTTCCGTCCGCAAAAGTACGCCTCCGCAAGAATCCCTACTTGCCTACTAGAGCGCTCACGCAATCTATTCTTCGGGACTCTCCTCTCCTCAACAAACCTGTGATAGCCTGGTAATGGCTCCATCATAGCGCACCTATACTGATTCCGCCTTAAACGCGATAGGCAGAGAGGGCAGGCGATCGACGCGACATGAAGAAACTCATTACTGAATGGATCCAGATGCTTTAAACAGAGAGAATGATGGAAAGGTGTTGTCTCCTGACGATGCTGTGTGAGTTTCAACTGCTCATCTTTGAATAGTGTCACATCAACGATGAGCACAGAACTACGAAAAGTTCTCGCAGAGGCCTTTGTTTGTATGTATACATACGAGCTGGGAAGATAGATGAAGCCCTAGATTAATGTCGAAGAGCGAAACGATCTTGGCGTGCGGTATGTATGTGTAGCTCGCTACTTTTTGACTGGAAGGCGCTTACAGGGTAGACCCAGGCAAACGAAAATGGCGATACGGAAACTGCAGAGGACTGGTCAGGAAAATGGGTAGAGAGCTCTGGAAGCAGACGTGTAGCCTTGAATGTAAGCCAATTACATGTAGGTTTTCTCCCCTGACTAAATGCATTGAGTTCGTTAGTCTCTTCTTTCTGAGTCAGACTGCGCTTTACATGCAGCTCTTGCACCATCGACTGCGACATCTGTCGTTCTAAAAAGTGTCTGTTGAAGATGGCATGACCACCCCTGGGCACGAGTAAGCGTTTTATGTGAAGGTCGGACACCCGGTGCGCTTCACCAGCTCCAACAAAACCTCGCAGTAGTCCGTATACGAAGAATCTACATCTCGTAACTTGTCGTGCGACTGCATAACTCGCTTGTTGGGGCAGAGGGCAGGTTTCCTCGCTCGGTAAGCATCCTCCTTTTCCCTTTCTATTGCCTTGTGACTTGCCCACGTCTGCACACTTCCCCAAAACTTGAAGCTGAAGCATGCATTCAGCCTCGTAGACTCGCACTACAGATTATACGAATTCTTCGTTAGCGATGGCGTCCAGTGGCCGGAAGACTATCTCCTTTTGATACGGGAGACGATTCTACGTGAACTGAAGAACTGTGGATCAGATTCATTGAGATCTCTACAGGTGCTGTCCTAGATTCTTCTGGGCCCCTCTGTATTGTTGGTTCACTTTTGTGAATAAAATCTGAAAGTAATCTCTTTCTCGCATCCTGATAGATCCAAGAGATCTTGCAGAGCAACAGGCTTGGCAGATATGCCGGAACTACGTGATAATCAATGTGTTAAGTGAAGCAAAGATAAAGAGCTTGTCGAGCAGTCATATTTATTAGAATCCATTACACAGTACTATTCGAGTTGATGTTTATTTATGATGTTATATGATTATCTACTATAAAATCGATTTCTGAATCACGGTCCCTTATTTTCTGTTCTGCGCTGCTCTTATCGGTATCGTGGGCCGAGGAATTCTGTCTGAGCATGTCCAACGTATCGTCAAGAATCGCGAACATCTTGTCAAACACCTCGTCTGGAGATTGCTCCTTCAATGGTCGCACGGCCAATCGTTTCTCACAATCCTTGATTTGCCGAATAATTTCACGCTTCTTCTCAGCACCATCAGAATCAGGCTCCGTTTCCGTCTCGGACTCCTTGAGGGACTCTTTGAGTTTCTTGAGGTTTTGCTCTACGTTGTTTCTTCCGACGCCGTGCAGGACGTCCGGGAAGAGTAAATCGTACATCTTCAGAGCAGTCGTCTTGAGGTCTTCAAAGTATGGTTGGAAGTGAGCGAGAATCTTTTCTTTGAATCTCCATCGTGACTCGAGGGCTTCAGCCCTATCCCGGTACGCTACATCCCACGCTCCAGGTGACGTGGGTATCTCCCATTTCGAAAGTGGGGGCTTCTTGAAGCAGCTGTCCAAATCAAGCTTCTCATCAGGTCCATCCAAAGCGATACACACAAAGCACAAGAGATAGAGTGTCGATTCGAGATCTTGTCGATAGGATCGCTCGGTCAGCCGCCATGCGGGTTTGGAATTCGCATATGCAAGTTCTTGAGAGCAAAACCATGGTGTTGTCTTAATCTGAAGTATACGTACGGCCCTCACGTCAGAAAATTTCACGAACAACACGTAGTATCCTGTAGCTGCGTTACCTTGCGTTCTATATGGTAATCTAGGTAATCCAGTTCAATTGCATCAGCAAAGTCAATGACACACCCCCTGCGCAGGGAGGTTGGGGACTCTGCATTTGGTGCGAAAATGACGTTGTGAAAACTAATATTTCCGTGCAAGATGCGACGTTCGAGAAGGTCCTTGATGACTTGTAATCACAGGGGAAGGTAGAAGAAGAAGAAAATGTCAATAAGAAAACCGAATGTACATATGTATGTACATCATGCTTACCCTTTACAATATCTCGGATCGCGAAAACGATCTCCTCCAGAGAAATAAAGCTATCCAGATGCGTTCCAACAGGCTTTATTACATAGCGATGATGGAAGCGGGTCGGTAGCCAGAAGGAATCATCGTCACCCTCCCAGAACGGGTTCGTTGAATCGTCCGATCCATTCCGAGTCTTGAGTTGCTCGTGATCAACGAGGCGCGCGACGTTTTCAACGTCACTGATCATTCGCAATATTTGGACCTCAGGGGGACCATCGATGCCTTCTTCATAGTCAAGCCACACATCCTTTATGGCGTATAGTTCACCAGAATGTACAGCAAGGGTGCAAGTGGAGTCTGAGCTGAACAGGCGTCCTCCCGTCCCACAAAAAACCTTCCGGGAATATGTTTTCCGATTTACGAGCGTGCTGCGTTCCTCGTCGAAAAGAACGGAGGGATCATACCCCAGATACTCTGCATCGGAGAACAACAGTCCGAGTATGAGCCGCGCGAGGTTCATCGTCTGCGAGTTGAGATGATCTTCAGAAAACATGATTCCCGAGCGATTGAAGCAAGTCAGCTCAAAATGTTCGTTGTAAATTCCGATGCCCATCACGAATCGACGTCGGTATCCCTGGTTAGACCAGATATGGACTGCAGAAGACAGGAGCCTTTTCAGAACTGTATCACTGTCTTCCACGTCCCGAGCGAACACCACGGGTACCTTTACAGTTTTCCACGAAAGGAGACCACCAGGAAAGAGAGAGTGGTGCTCAACCAACACCAGTTCTGGTCTGTTTGTTTGTTTCACTCTAGATACATCCGTGCTAGACTCGGAAAAGGCAAACTGGCATGTGAATTCGGCCGAGAAAGGGTTCTGTGGAATATCAAGGCGTTCTCGAACTGCAGCCCCAATCTCGTTGAACAGCTCGCCGATTCTACAACCCAGCGGACGCTGTGAATCTCTACTGACGAGTTCGTTCAGGAAGCGCTCTTTCCGGCTCTCCACCTCGGGGAGGACATCGGCCCAATCAAAAGAGTACCCGGAAGCGACCGTTTCGTCGTCGGGATATTTGAGCTTTCCTATGCCGTACGCAAGAGCTTCGCGGGAGAACATGTTCTCTAGGACTCCGGTCATATAGCATCTGTCGATTCTACCCACTTCCAAGTTGTACAGATCTCGTTCGCAGAATGAGCTGGGAATGATGTCCACATGAGATAGGTGCAAACAGCAAAGAATAAAATAAGATAATATTATAATGCTATTTGCGTACCAGCATGTGAAAAGGAACTCGTGCTGTTCATGGCTGGATGGGTCTGCCCTATGGGTACACAACATGGCTGAAGGATAAAGAAAAAGGTCGTTAGCCGTAAGGACAGTATTTAAGTTCCCCCGGGCTTTTTTGACGCGTCTCTGTGGCTTGCATCCGGTACCGGTACCGAAGCGCGAGTCATGACATGACAATGGCGGCCTTTTCCACGTCGGCAATAACCGGTGGACACACTCTCAAGCCACGTCTAAAATAAGGCCAATAGGTGTACGTACTTAGCATTGATGCAGAGAACAAAGTGGAAAAAGCAGTATGTTAGACATGGCTCACGGAAACAGACAAAGACCTTGGATAGTAATATGGTGTTGAGAGCAGTTGGTTTGCCCAAAGTCAGCTAATATAACACGTCAGGGCGGACGCGTATTATAGCACGCTAGTACTCCCCCAAAAAGTGAATAAAAGGGATTACCGAAATGAGAACAAACGACCCTTGCACTGTACGTGGGGACCGGCAAAGCCCAACAGGATCCCTCTCAATCCCTATATAGGCCTGTGCCGATCCGGATAATTTTGAGCGATTTTGTACTGGGGCAATGAACCGATACAGAAGATTTTCAAAAGCTTCTGGGAGCCACCGCATAATACTCCAACCTATAACTGCAGACATGCTCGGCAAGAGGGAAAGAAGAACTTGACTTCCTGATGATGATCTCAATAATAGGTTGCGCTGGCAAACTGTACGAGGCATGCGATCGATGGATTACATAATCAGTTGATCTCTGGCTCGCCTTGGTCTTCGGTCCGTGTGTGACCCTCTAAGTAGGTTTCGGTAAACCTACAGCCACCGATTGTTTGCCGAAATAACAGATGATCCGTATGGACGTTTTTGAATTGAACGTAAGGAAATAAGAACCATGCCACTTAAATTCGGTATGGACACCATGGGTTCCATCGGATGAGTCCGAACTCGTGTCGTTTACTTTCAAAGTCGAGCTCTCGCAGGTCCATCTGAGGCTGTGTGCTGAATGGAGCTGACCATGCTTGTATTTGTTATTGGCTTTTCGACTAGATACAAACTAGGATCGAGGCCCAGAAGCGCGTGCATCAAGTTCCTCGAGTAGTAAGTGCTCTTTCTCTGTTAATCTGTGTCCAAACCAGATTCAGATTTTGCAGCTGTCGGTATTTCAGGCCAAAACAAGCTTTCAAGTTCGGTCTCATGCTATCAGCGTCGTTCAGGACACGTGGAGGTGATCTCAGTGAGTGATAGGAGCCGATAAGCACCTATATAAGCGTCGGACGAAGACAGGTTGTATACTGTGGCCTTCGGCAGGCTTCTTCGGGATATCATCTGGCTTGTATGTTAAATTCTTGGCCGCAACGAAACCGTTTCCTTCAGTTTACACACTACACGACTCTCGATGGCCTTCGCCGTATTTGCTTTTCTGTGCTCTAGAAAGGCTCCGGCATGAAATGCCACCAGGGTCCCGAGATCTTAGATGTATGCTACAATTGGAGGGTGGCATCTACTACTGCCTTCAAATCGTATAAATATGAGGCGGACGACGATGTATTCTGTACGAACTCACGCGTCTTCGTTTCACTCTCTTCCTCTCCCCACTAGCATTTGGCTTCTACGAGATGACTACGCAAGTAGAATTACTTACAGTCGAATTACGTCGTAATTCACAGTATTATTTGCAGGTATACCCTTCCCAACAGGGACACAATTTTCCTTAGCTACAGTCTGACTACCAGACCCAATGTCTTCTCCATGCCCGTCGACTACGTGGCCGTGGTGGGAACTCCCGTCGGAGGTATCTACCTCTTCCGTTTTTCCCTCGTTCAAGAAGCGACGGAAGAGTCCGTCCGCATCGATATGGTACCGCAAGGGACAAGCTGGCCGAAAACAATCTTGTCCACTACAGTGCACCTCGGATGTTCAATGACAATGAGGCGGAAGAGCATGCAAGATTCGCAATCTCGTACCCCACGCCGCGCATTAGGGGTACCTTTTACCAGTAATTTCTCCACGAACAAGATGTGAATGAAGTCACAACTTTCGTATGTGTTACATTGTGTACAACTCAGTAAATGAGTTGAATATAAGACAAGAATGTTCTAACCCTCGGGTATCTCCACTTCCTGCGGCGCCCATTACTCGGTTTCCATCTGCTTGAAAATAAATCAGTATACGGCCGAAGTCTGAATGATGATACTCACTCGATTGATCCAATCAGCACCTAAGGCCACAAGAGTGTAGGGTATGACCTTCATAAACGGCAATTGACCTGGCTTCTCACAAGAGCCTGCTATAAACGGTACTGACGATGTCCAAGAGGACGGTATGTCCGGTCGATGTTCTGGGAAGAGGTTCATGCTCGCAGCCTCGAACCAGGATGGATACCATCCTGCGTCATTCCAATCAACGATCCACAGCTGACCGTCATCGCCCAGAATCAAATTCCGTGGATGGAGATCCATATGTGTGAACACGAGTGGGACACTATCATCGAACGGACCACTGTCCAATCCCACCTTCCACTGTCGCTGCATGAAGAGAAGTTGTTTCTGGTACCATTTTGACATTTCTTGGTATGAATGGAACGGTCCAGATTGTCCATCTTCGGTAAACAGTCTACCAGTATACTTTTGCGGAGTACCGTCATCCGAGGGCGGTCCAGGGAAGGGTGGTAGGCCCGCGCGACAGGAAATCGACCGTAGTTCACGGATGTAGAAGCGAAGAGTGACGAGAACCCGTAGGCGCATCCACCAGCTCAGTTGGGACCAGACATCTAATAAGACACGGCCAGGTATATACTGCTGGACCACATAGACTTCGTGTCGATAACGAAAAACCCGTTCATGCGTCGGAACTGGTACAAATGTATAGCGTCCGACGAGTTCTGCCGAGAGAAGTTCATGGATTCCTGTTGTAAAAGAGCGCTTTACTACAACGTCTGAAGCTATTTTCGCAACGCGGCCGCGATTGGGTGAGCATCAACTTTGGGAGACGAGCTATACAGCTCCCTTATTTCTTCATCGGTCAGCGCTGATGTGCTCAAGATCACTTGCTGCTGTACGTACAAATGTTGGTTTACTTGGCCTCGACGTAAGGACCCGGAAGACGTACCCAAGAAGCTCTGGATTTGCAGAGCAGTATTGGGGCAATGAGGCGATACAAAAGATCTTCAACAGATTCAGTCAGCCACCTCATGAGATCGTAACCTAGAGTCGCGGACACGCTCGGCAAGAGGGAGACAAGAACTTTACGATCTCAAGAAGGTTACACTGGCAACTGGAAGCATGTAGTTAGCTGATTACGTAATCAATTGATTTCTTGCCTTGGTCTTCTGTCTGTCCGACCCTTCTGAGCAGAGTTCAGTACTATAAATTTGAAGCCAAAATTTTTTAGCCGAAATACTATAGAAATAGACGAGCCATGTAGACGCTTCTGGATTTACTGCCTTTTTCAAAAGTATTCACTGCATATTGGAGGTCCCTAACACATGCCTGTGTAGCCATATGTAGGAAAGGAAATCTATGTAAAAATCTGACTTACATCATGCAGAAAAATTGTGTAGAACAAGATACATTAGGCATACAAATATACGCATTCCTGAGTAGATCACCCAACATAAAAATCTGTATAGTTTTGTCTAGCTGACATGGTGATTGATTAGATTTTGAGAGTTGATGTACAAGAACCGGATTAGAATCGTATAATAGAACTATGTGGATCTACACAGATCTACATGAGCAAGTGACAGCATTTGATGGACTTAGATGCATTCTTGATGTGTTGCCCTCTTTGTCTTCTTACCACTCCCCTCATGCCACTCCATCCACGTATTATCACTGTCCCTGCTTTATCCATCTTATTTACGACCATTTCACTTCTTTAACAGCACCATCACTGAGGTCGTCATCACTATCCTGACTTACTTTAACGACTTGCAATGTTAGGTGATGAAGGACGCCAGTGCCATTAGTGGCACTGACGTCCTCCGAATCATCGAGTTGATGGCAGCTGCTATCGTATATGGTCTTGACAAGAAGGTCCAAGGTGAGTGCAATGACCTTATTTTCAGCCTTGGTGGAGGCACATTCGACGTGTTGCTCTTGACCATTGAACAGGGTATCTTCGAAGTCAAGGCCACCACGAGCGACACTCAGCTGCCTTGTGCACCACTTTGTTCTGGAGTTCAGGCTCAAGAACAAGAAGGGTATGTATGTTTAATTCATTGCAATGATGCACAGTCACAGTATTGACGCTGAGTTTTTTTAGATCTATTATCGAACCGTCATGCTCTTCACCGATTTCATACTGCTTGCGAGCGTGAAATGTGTGCACTCTCGTTGGCAACACAGACAACCATCGAAAATTGACTCACTCTACAAAGATGTCGACTTCGACGTCTCGATTACCCGTATACGATTCGGGGAGCTGTGCCAGGCCAGGATCTCTTCCATTCCAAGCTTGAGTCTGTCGTGAAGATTATCTTGCCGTACGCAAGAGCTTCGCGGGAGAACGTGTTCTCTAGGACTCCGGTCATATAGCATCTCTCGATTCTACCCACATCCAAGTTGTACAGATCTCGTTCGCAGAATGAGCTGGGAATGATATCCACATGAGATAGGTGCAAACAGCAAAAAATAAATAAAATAAAATTATAATGCTATTTGCGTACCAGCATTTGAAAAGGAATTCATGACGTTCATGGCTGGATGGGTCTGCCTGATGGGTACACGACATGGTTGAAGGATAAGGAAAAAAGGTCGTTAGCCGTAAGGACAGTATTTAAGTTCCCCCGGGCTTTTTTGACGCGTCTCTGTGGCTTGCATCCGGTACCGGTACCGAAGCGCGAGTCATGACATGACAATGGGGCGGCCTTTTCCACGTCGGCAATAACCGGTGGACACCCTCTCAAGCCACGTCTAAAGCGGAGTCAATAGGTGGATGGCTCACGGAAACAGACAAAAAAAACTTGGACAGCAACACGGTGAACAGGTTACGGTTTGCCAAAAGTCTCTTTATATGATACGTACGTGGAGGAAAACCGCGTAAAGCACCTTAAAACAAGAATAAAAGAGAATTACCGAAATGAGAACAAACGACCCTTGCGCTGCGACAGTGTAAGCAAGTGCATACCAATTACCAAAAAGAGTCCGTGGCCAGGTAAGTAACGTGACCGCGTCCCTTCATAAAGGACGGGCGAAACGGGGGCCAAAGCGCAAACCACACAACACACAACTTCGTTGTATTCGACCACGACTACGAACGACATCCCTGACTGCTTACTTCCCGTCCCATAGTCCCTACCGCTTCCCGCTTCTACTTCCCACTCCCACTCGCGCCTCTTAAACACCCACCTTTCACATACATAACATCTAGTAGCACCATTGCAATAGCGAGAGAGATGGTCGCGACTAGGCAGATGACAAAAGCCCGTGCAGCCAAGCAGGGTGGCTCCAACCCAGCTGCCCGCGAACTCGCCCAGGCCGGGGCATCCAAGGCCATCGTCGCATCTACTGGCGCTGTTGCCCGCCGGGGCGCAAAACGAGGCGCCGCCAACAATCGCACTCCTGCTCAAGGTGAGGGCAGCAGTGCCCCGGCACTGCACGACGTGAAAGAAGACGAGGAGTCTGCTTCCACGGCTTCTCTCTCCAACTCCAGAGACAAAAGGGGTGAGTACTCAGCTTCACGATCCGTCCCGATTAGAGATTGAAGAAGCGTATCAGGGGGCTCAGCTCGGTCTTCGGGTGCAGTCCAGACCGCAACTACAACCACAACCACAACCACACAGACGTGTGGTTTATACCTTGAAGTCAAGATCGAACATATCTCCGCTTCGGTAAGCGGACATTCTGGTTAGTACTTTCAACTAGCATCTCCTTCATCTCGCTCATCGAAACATGCATGGCAGGTGCATCCTTACCCCCTCCCCAACCATCTAAGAAGACCGGGCCACGAAAGGCGCGCGGCACCAAAAAGGCTCCCACAAAGGGCGGGAAGCCCAAAGCAAACACCAATAAGGGCAAAGCCGCTGAGAAGACAGTAGTGGTACCAGACAACGAGACGATCGTGACGGGCTCCAAACGCCGCCGCGAAGACGTGGACGATGAGACCGAGGGTCAACCAGAGACCTCGCGGCAAGGCTCGCGAAGGACTCGTCGAAGGATAGAGCCTCCTGCAGACCAGGATGGCGAGCCCGTCGTCAAACGAACGCGCAGTAGTCGTAAAGCTGCTGCTGCTGCCGCCGCCGCCACGGCCGTCTCCTCCCGTCCTGAGCCTCCCAAACCCCGTGCTTCTCGAAGGAAGGCTCAGGCGAGTCGCGCTGAGCCTGCGTCACCTAAACCTCAAGTGACGAAAAGGGAGGTCCCGTCACATGACGATATTACCGAAGTGGAGGAAAAAGTGCGAAGGAATAAAGGAAAGGGCAAGGCGGTTGACTTACCTTCTACCGAGGTTGCTTCGGTAGGCTCGAAGCGGAGACGCGACGAGGAGGATGTTGACGTCGAAGATGTCACCGAGCAGCCGGTGGACCCTGGTCCGTCCCGACGTACGACTCGGCGTACGAGGCAAAAGGTCTCGCAGCCGGTGAAATCTGAGTCTTCGACAGAAGTCGCCAAACCGAGGCGAAGGACTACGAAGGCGAAGGCTGCTAACAAAGGAAAGGGTAAGGCGAAGGATGAGACGCCTGAGCCTACCGAGCCAAAGCGCGAGTCTCCCGAGCCTGAGGAGCAGTCTGGACAGCGTTCTCCGGGAGTAGAAAATCTGGCGCTCGTTAAACAAGAATCGCAACATTCTTCGCTAGTCCTTTTCAAAGAAGAATCGCTCCCGAGCTCGCACACCGATGTCTCCTCGACTACGGTGTGCAAGAAAGAGGAGCCTACATCCTCACCGCTCCGACTGCTCCTGACGGCGATGGAATATCCAGAAAACGGTCCTATCGCGCCGCTCGAGACGCATGCATCTTCACGGACCGAGCTCACGCCGACACTCCGAAGTGGCGCTCCTCTACTCGAGTCTCCGGCACCGACGTTGACGCTGAAACCAGAGGAGTCAATGCTCATTCTAGCGCCCAGACGCGTTCTTCCCGAGTCCGCGATGCGGGGGACCTACAGTGTGAACGATGAAGAACCACACGGCTCCCGCTCCCGCTCGCCATCTCCCGACAGCCTGAGCGCCGTCATCCCAGCATGGTCCAGGTTCATCCAGTCCTTTCGAAAAGCGTGTGCCAACATGGGCGCCTTCGCAGCTTCTTCTCTGGCGCAGCAGGGCTCTGGAGGACCCGCGGTGCCCACGCGGACATCGACAAGCGTAGTGCCGAAGAGCGGGGTGCGAGTGGTTGCTGCTGATCGCGTTTCGTCTGTGACTCCGGGTGCTAGGAGTGAGAAGGACGAGAGAAGCCCGACTTCGTCATCTGAGGTGTCTGAGATGCTGGGCGGTGATGTCAGGTCGGATAGCGAGGACGACGAGACGTCGCCTTGTCGTACCAGCGGGGTCTTAAGAGATGGATCTCATAGGAGCCTTACGTGTCTGTCCCGGCCATCTCGCAGATCGCTAACTACTCTTCCTGCGTCCCCCGAGCAGCGAGACGCAGGAAGCTCGAGCATGGAACTCGTCTTGTACAATGGCTCCGAGATTGAGGCTGGAGCTCCAGAAGCTGGTCCATCAAGGTTACCCGAGCGCACGCCCTCGCCCTCACCGTCCGACGTGTCCTTCCCAAGCGACAGCTTCGGGTTGCACTCGGATGACGAGATTGAGATCGAGTGGACGGGCGGGCCCGAGCCTGCCCCAGAGCCGCCAACGCCTCCGCTCATCCGGGCAGCTCGACTTCAGTTCGCTCCTCGGTCAACGCCATCGCCGCCAAAACGACCAGCGGGACCCTCGGGGACCATCGAAGATCACGACCGTTTCTTCTACAGCGAGGACGAAGTGCCTCCGGAGCTCAAGAAGGCATACCGCTTCGCGAGATCTACTCCGTTCAGTTATCTGCGCGGTGGTGTTAGAGAAAAGACCTTGCTGTATATCAATCGCCGACTGACGGTTGAGCGCTAGTGTTCCTTGGGAGGGCTGGGCTTAAGTATTCCGAGCCTTGTCGTTGTGTCCCCCTACTCGCCTATTGTTGTCTTTGTCGCTGTTATTTGATTATATCTCTGTTAGCTTCTGCTTGGTTCGTTGTTTCGCTGTGTCTGTACGTACCTAATACCTAGATCCATTCTGATTGTTTTCTGTTTTCGCTGCTGTCTTTATTGTCTTCCCTCCTCTGTATTCCGTGCATTGTAATAGTAGTAGTGATAAAAGATGAGCGACTCGATTCGCTCTTTTGCTCCGGTCTTGAAGACCAACGGAGCACCTCATAAAGTCCATCGTGCGTGATAAAGGAATCAATGTAGTAGGAAATATTTTCGCGGACGGATGAAGACATAGGACTTTCGAGTGGACATTCACTTATGTTAAGTGAATATTAATGTCTGTCCAAAGCATTTGGTCCCAACTGCAGCTCCTAGCGAAATGTATCTCTGACTCGTTGCTACATCACGAGTGCAAAGAACGGTCATGACCAGACAACCGACCCGGTGCAGCAGTCCAAGCAAAGTGACCTCAGCGCGGCGGTTTGACGCGGAAGCCGCCATCAGGTCGCACCGGCACGTGAAGCGAGGACTCCGCCGACGACCAAGTGCGCCTCTGTTGATCGAGGCTCCATTGTGATAGGTCGCCATCACAGGCAGAGGCAAAGGAAAGGGAAGACCTTTTTATTTTATTATCCTAGTATATCTGAGTCAAATGTTAGTAGTCAAGCAATATAACATACAGCAGTGGCGGTGAAACAGGAGATAGGAGTGCTCATCTTGGCAACGGACGACAGAAGAGCTGAGCTGCACTCAGCGACGAGCGAGAGTCGTTCATTGCTCTCATCCACCATCACATACACACAATGTCGTCCTTCTTCAAGAAGCTGGGAGACAAAGTGCAGGAAGGCATCGTCCGCACGTCAGATACAATCGAAGGTCCGTTCGTTATATCAGTGGTTCGTCCGTCCGTCCTGCTCATCGACATCCCCCCGCTCCGTGGTCGCGTTCTATAGGTCTCGTAAACCCAGATCGTAAGCATTCATTATCTTTACTTTAGCTTAGGCCCAATGATAACCGTATCTTCGCTTCTTCGCATCTTGCCCGGACCAGACCGCCACGACGAGGAGTGGGAGAAACAGCAGGACGCAATCCGCGCAGAGATATGCGCATCGCACCGCTTCAACAGCTTCGCAGGCGAACGGAGTGGTAATTCCGTCAAATGGTGCGCCCAAACATAGGATGTATATAGTTTCTTAAAATAATAGTTGTTACTATTGTCGACTTGTCGACTTGCAGGCACGTCGATGGGCATGATTACATGTACGCCGTATCCGAGATGATCGATCGCGCAAAGGAATGCATCTTCATCCTCGTCCGTCTCATCCCCATCTCATCCATGTTCTCCAAAACTAACTCGAGGAACTTTGCTTTGCTTGACTCTGAAAGGACTGGTGGCTCACGCCCGAGCTGTACCTCCGCCGTCCGCCCGCGTACTTTCCCGAATGGAGGCTCGACCGCCTCTTGCAGCGCAA
Source organism: Sanghuangporus sanghuang (assembly GCA_009806525.1). Lineage (NCBI taxonomy): Eukaryota > Fungi > Basidiomycota > Agaricomycetes > Hymenochaetales > Hymenochaetaceae > Sanghuangporus > Sanghuangporus sanghuang. The sequence goes on along the minus strand of VVIT01000002.1, from coordinate 2,176,784 downwards.
GGCCCAGCAGGGCGTCAAGGTGTATGTCATCGTGTACAAGGAGGTGCGCCTACCACACTTTCTTCTTCATCCATATGGGTCTGCTGATGTGAATGTGTAGGTTACGCAAACGATGAACATGAGCTCGCATCATACCAAGGTCGGTTCCGGTATTGGGAGGGTATTGTCGACGTTAATGGGGATTTCGTACAGGAAACGCTGGACGCGCTTCATCCTAACATCTCATGCATGCGCCATCCGGATCACATCGGTGCCAAAGGTGAAGTAACCTCCGCTATCCATCAATCCCCGTTACTTACTACTGTACTCCAGACACGGTCGAGTTCTGGTCTCACCACGAGAAGGTCCGTCCGCGCTACATAACGTCGAGCATACAAAAACTACCAATTTATTGTCTGACCTATTTACTACGCAGGTCGTGATCGTCGACAATCACCGCGCCGCGATCGGCGGGCTCGACCTCTGCTTCGGGCGCTGGGACACACACACGCACCCGCTCGCCGACGTGCACCCCACGGACTTCAGCAAGACGCTCTTCCCGGGGCAGGACTACAACAACGCGCGCGTGCTCGACTTCCAGCATGTGGACAAGTTCGTGGGGAATGCGGTTAGTATACTCGAGACGGCGCGGATGCCGTGGCATGATGTGCGTGTTTTTTGGTCTGCTTGGTTGGTTGAGTGACTGATTGATGCTTGCTTGTGCGATTTGTTAGGTGCATATGACGTTCACGGGCGACGCTGTCCTCGACGTCGTCCAGCACTTCATCGAGCGGTGGAACGAGATCAAGAACCGGAAGGTCAGCATGCACTCTCAGGCTCTCTCTATCTGGTCGTCATTGACGGACCCCTTGACTTTTCAATAACAACAACAGTACAAGGATAACAAGTAGGCGCAGCCATTTTTATCCACTATACACGATGTCCCTTGCTAAATACATACGGCTTCAATTCGATACAGGCGCTTCGACTGGCTCGCCCTCCCGCACAACGTCGAAGTGGCGCCGAACGAACCTGTCGTCCGTACGTCCCCTCTCCTCCCTCTTCGCTCATCTGTTCATCAACTCATTCTCCTCATCCATTCATCCCACGTACCCACGCAGGCCACCCGCACCGCGAAGCCTGGCATCACATGGGGCGGCGCTTCCGACAGCGCTTCCACATCCCATATGACGAGGAAGGCCGCGGGTACGGCGACGAGGAGCGCGACGCGTACCCGCCCCACCCCGCCGGCGCGTGCCGCGTCCAGTGCGTGCGCAGCGTGAGCGACTGGAGCCATGGTGTCTTGACGGAACATAGTATCCAGAATGCTTGTACGTGTGCTTTTTTTCTTCCTTTTTTCTTCTTTTTTGTTGTTGTTGTTTGTTTTGCGCTTTCCTCCCCGGAGTTGTGTGGTGACTGACATGCTGGGCGCGTTAGATATCCAGTTGATCATGGAGGCGAACCATTTTGTCTACATCGGTTAGTACAATATCACTACTCATTCTCAGCACTCTCCTTAACTAACTCTTTTCCTCAGAGAACCAATTCTTGTAAGTCCCCCTCCAGCTCAGCTCAGCTCACCTTCACTAAACCTACGCACCAACGCACGCCGCACACAGCATCTCAAACACCGTCGACAAAGGGCCCGTGAAGAACCTGATCGCGAAGGCCCTCGTCGACCGGATCCTCATGGCCGCGCGCTCCGGGAAGAAGTTCAAAGTCATCATCGTCATACCGGAGGTGCCGGGTTTTGCGGGCGATATTAAGGACCAGTCGGCTATTAAGACGATCATGGCGGCGCAGGTGCGTTCGACTTGCCTTCGTTGCCTTCATGACTAGTGTTTCTGGGATGCGAGTTTGTTCTTGTGCTAACTTTTCTTTCAATTTTTTTTGACAGTATCGCACTATGAACCGCGGTGGCGACTCGATCTATGAGGCGATTCGTAAGGAGGGATACGATCCGTACGTTGCCTTTCTGACTCGCGCCTCTGACCGTACCTAAGCTAAAACATATTGGTAGTGAACTCTACATCAAGTTCTACCACCTGCGTTCGTACGACAGGCTGAACGCTCCTTACAGTAAGTCCTCAAAGTACATCATCATCTCGGATAACATCTTACTTATCGGGGTCCTTAACCTTAAAAAGAATCCTTCATCAGCGAAATGGAACAGCGCAGCGGCGTGTCCTTCTACCAAGCCCAAGTCGCGCTCGCGCGTCTCTGGATCGGGAACGGCGGACCGGGGGAGGAGAAGATCGAGAAGGTGCAGATCAAGAAGATCGAGCCTACCGGCGAGGGCGTCGTCGTCAGCGACGACACCAAGGCCGAGATCGAGGAGGTGCCGCTCCCGCAGTCGGAGGAAGAGGCGAGGGAGATTATCGAGAGGTTCGAGCGCGGGGCGCAGGACTTGAGGGCGGACGATGAGGTTGCGGACACGGTTTCGCAGCACCTTTTGGAGGACAAGACGGGCTTGAAGGAGGAGAAGTGGTTGGGCACGGAAGAGGAGGAGCTTAACTGGTATGTTCCTTTCGAGCTTTCGGATGTATGGATGAATAGATGTATGGATGCTGATGATGTTGATGTTGACTAATTCATAAGCTTCGTCTCGGAGCTTCTGTACATTCATTCCAAGGTTATGATCGTCGACGATAGACGTGTTATCGTAAGTTCCCTTTCATTACTCTCGCAACTTTCCGTCGTTCAACAGGAACTTGGCGTTCTCCCGCGACTAACTAGATGGGCTCTGCTAACATCAACGACCGCAGCCAGAAGGTCTGTCCTTCACATTCTAGCAACACGTCGGAACCCAGCTGACGGGACTTTCATTTCACCTTGCGATAGGGAGATGGCGATTCGGAGATAGCTCTTGTCGTGGAAGACAACGACACAATCGAGACGACCATGGACGGAAAACCGTACATGGCCGCTCGCTTCGCCGCAACACTCCGGCGCTATCTCTTCAGAGGTGAACCTCCCTTACTCTCTTTTCTATCTTGCCTTTTTTTTAAACTTACTGACTCACCAACCAACTTAAAATGCTAAACCATAACTTAAAACACACACACACACACACACACACACACACACGAAACAAAAAGAGCATCTCGGGCTTATCCCCCCGCAGAACTGCGGGAGCCTGCAGGAGGAGGTCACGTCGCACATGCGCGCGGCGCCGGTGCCGACGGAGTATGAGCTCGGCTCGGAGGAGGACCAGGCCGTCGCCGACCCGCTTGCCGACTCGACGCTCGAGCTCTTCGACGGCACGGCACGGAAGAACCGCGCCATCTTCACGGAGGTGTTCCGCACGGTGCCTTCCAACCTCGTGAGGGACTATAGAGCCTATGAGGTACGTACAATTTCATAAATGGGTGTTCCGTTTTTTTTTTTTTTTGTTCTTGTTTCCTTTTGCTGACTGACAATGGTTCAACCTGGCGAACGACTAGAACTTCGTCCCGAAAGTCAAAGTCGGACACGTTGCACCCGGCATCTCGCTCGAGCGCGTGAAGGAGCGTCTCTCGGAAGTCCGCGGGGCACTCGTGGATTCTCCTCTGGTACGTCTTCGTTCCTTTTTCATTAAGCACATTCCTGCACACGCTAGCATCTTCTTCGCTTTCCCTATCTCTCAACTTTCTCGGCATCCACCCCCTCCCCCCCGCGGGGGGGGACTTCTCCCGGGTGTCCCTCATTGTTTTAATCCATCGCTTAAACACCTGACTTCTGACGCTGACCGGACTCTCTCTTTTTCGATCCCCGACAGGACTTCCTGATCGATGAGAAGTCGCTCGTGGATAACCCCGACTGGTCAGGCCTGAACCCGACTCTGCCCATCTACATCTAGAGTTGAGATGGGAAGGGATATGGGGGGTTGTCTGGTAGCATGGGGGAATAAAGATGGTGATCATGATCGTGAGACGATGCGATGCGAATGCGATGCGAAGCGGTGTGAGGTGCTTGCTATCTAATCAGTGGGTTGGGGTGGATGGACGCGGGGATGGACGAGCCTTTTCCCAAGCCTTCCGTTCATCTACACGGAGCGTGAGGTCGTTGGGGGGGAGAGGGTGTGTGTATCGGAGCAGCCCACTGATAAATTACGGACTAACCTGCGGCTTCTGCTGTCTGTCGCTCCACTCTGCGAACCATCCTCTTCTCATCGATCAATCATTGTCACCATCGAATCCCAGAACATTATAATGAATCTCCGAACCGAACCAACGGAAATCCGACCTCCTAGTCGTAGGAGTAGTACTAGTAGTTGCAACAACAAACCACCCCGGATGATTTGATTTGATTTGATTTGATATGATATGATATAACTTACACATGTAAGTATGTACATTAACTTCGGAGTGGAAGTCGTCGTAGGGTAGAAGGGACTGCGCATGTATGTATGTATGTATAATAATAATAGATCACACTCGGACGTAAAGACACGGTCATGTCATGTGGATTCATTTTTTTTACTCGGAAGCATGCCATGTTTTCGTTTCGTTTTCGTTTTCGTATAGTGCGAAGAACCTCACAAGACAAACCACACGCACAGTAACAATGCAGTGCAATGCAAGGCGAAGAAAAAATAAGGAGTTCTATCTCATCTATATCTACCCAGTAATAGTACGAGCCAACGAACAGGAACCATCTATGTATATCCCAGAAATTCTATATATGTATGTACAGTTATAAGTACAGTATATACCACCGTCTATATCCCGCCCAAAAAAGAAACAAAGATATAATGAAAATCAATCTATAGACATCTAAAAAAAATCTAAGCAAGCAACCACATCACAGTCAATCTATCGTGCAAGGCGAGCGAGGGTACAGAGGTATCGAGTATCAAATATCGAGGTATCGAGATTGAGATTGAGACTGAGATTGGAATAAAGTCTATACAGAGATGAAGTCTCTACAAAGCGGGAAGGGTGAGGGTGAGGAGGAGGGGGTATAAGAGGAAAGAGGATATGAAGAATATACAATTATAGCTAATAAGCAAAACGAGCGGGTCCGCTTCATGTATGGGAGAGCCCACATTAATATTGATCTGGATGAGATGTAAAAGCATTGTTCGATCTTCGGCATCGGCTAAGATTCTGAAAAAAAAAAAGGAATGTAAAAGGAAGGAGATGGTAGGTTTCGGTGAGGGAGAAAGAATCAAAACAAAACAAAAACACCCGTCAAATCGACGACTAAGCAGCGCTTATCCACGATGAAAAAACATACTAACACCACAACCGCTCGGCAGAAGAAGCGGAGTTCGATCCAAAAGGACAGAATAGAACTCGTAGAGGTTGGAGTGGGAGTGGGAGTGGGAATGAGATATGTCAAATATGTCAAAGTGAAAGCACTGGGAATCGGGAATCGGGGAATTAGGAATCGAGAGAGAAAAGAGGAAGAAAGAAGTCGTTTTGTTCTGTACATATGTTATGATGTGATATGTTGTTATGTCCATGTGCATCTAAATGTTGGCTAATCTACACAGTTCGAAAAAAAAGAAGAGAAACGAGGGTAGAAAACCTTGGAAAGGTTTCTTTCCCTCTTTATTTTTGTACAATGCACGTCATAGCAGCGAAGAAACGGGGTCGAGAATGAGACTAGATGGAAGGAAGGGAAGCCTCCGAGCGTGAAAAATCGCGGGGAAAGGAAGAAGGAACTTGTAAGATGTACAACAAATACCATAGAAACGGAAGAAGATGCCGAAGGGTAAGGAATAAAGCTGAACGGAAAACATAAGGCACAAGACGTAAGGCGAAGGAGGAATTATGATTGGAAGACATTTCGGAGAGCGAGGGGCTAAAAGCAGGAAAAGGTTCGGGAGAAGAGGGACAACAAAGTGGAGGGCGGGAAGAAGAAGAGTTATTCATAGCATAGGACAAATCGCACGGTATCCACCCTTCGTTCCTCCTTTCGTACATTCCAAAATCGAAACGAAACGAAATGAAGAACTCAAAAATTGCCGACACTTCATGTTTTTTTTTCTCTCTCGTCATTCGGTCCGATTCGATTCGAAGCAGGAGACCCAAAATGAGCACAATCATAAACTGAATATGCCTCCAGCACGCTTCCGACTCTGAATGGGGAAAATGACGACCAGCGAGATCCCCAATCCGACTGTCAAGCCAACGCTGACGGAAATTAGCTGCGAAGCCGTTCGGAAACCGGATAGATACGAAGTGGACGTTCCAGAGGAGTTGTTCTGCGATGCGAAGGTGATGAGACCGCCGTTGCCCAGCCCTGAAGGGAGTTGGAACAGGATGCCTGTGATCTAATGGGCACAGAATCAATCAAGTCAGTCAAACAGCAATTTTTTGAAAAAAAGTACGCACCATAATGACGAACGCGTTCCCAGAGAAGAACCGGCCGTACAAGTTGGCAACGAAGCCTACAGCAAACGCTCTGAATCCAATTGAGTTAGCCACGTCTTACCAACAAGAAAACAGAATCGCCAAAGCCACATACCCAATAGCCGAACTAACATCATTCCGATTCGGGAACTTGAGCGCCGAAAAGTGATTACACGTCCACCCAATGCACGAAATGATCACCGTCACAATCAGTTCCTTCTTCCGCCACGGCGCCTGGTTCCTCAGCGTCAAGAACAGCGAGAACATCGGGACGGACAGAAACGCCCACTGTCCCTCCAGGCGTGCGCTGGTACCAGGGCCCATCAGAGTGATGACTACTGCCACAAGTATAATCTTCCGGATCCGCAACGGGGTTCCCAGTGAATTTCTCGTAAAGCGTGCCGCCGATGCTGAGCCCGAAACCGAGGAATAAAGCGTACATGACCGCGTAGCCGAGTCGTACGGCGCCAGAAACGATGTTCCGACTCGAGAGCTCCAGCGAGCCGTTGAGAACCAGAAACCCCGGGAGAATGAGCACGATAGACCCTGATGCAACCGCCGAGTAGCAAAAGTGGTGCGTCCCAGCGAAGACAGCGCACAGGAAGCTGAAGGGCGTTGTAATCGTAATCCTAAACAAGACAACATCACATCAGTATACTGCAAATATCTCAAGTGGAAAACAAGAGAAAGACATACTCAAACACGTTCGAGTAAAGCTCATTCCTCACACTCATGATTTGCACGAAAACCAGGAACATCCCAAGCGGGAACGCAATGAGGCAGTCAATGAAGCTCCCGCTGAAGCTCACTTGACAAATCGCCGCAGAGCAGAATCCTCCAAACAACGCCAACTGCCAGGTCGAATACGGCGGCTTCTGCTGCATGAGTGCATCGAGCGCACGACTCGCCTCGCCAACGCCGACTTCATCGTGGATGACCTTCCAATACAGATCATACGCGTCCTGTAATTTCCCGAGAGACAAGGCAGCGCCCTGGCGGATGAACTTGATGTTACTCGTGCTCGTCGCAGCATCGTCGAACGAGATGAGCATCACATCCGGCAAGTACATACAGCTCAGCTCCATCTCCAGCACACGCGCCGTCGCCTGGATCTGCGCAGGCAGCCGATGGCTCGGCGCGCCGAACATCATAAACGCACGCGCGAGCTTGAGTATGAACTCCTGCCGCTGCATGATCTCCGCAACGTGCCTCGTGATGAAGATCTCCGCCTTCTTGCGCTTGCGCTTCCGTTTCTCCTCCGCCCGCATACGGTTTTTCTCGTCCCAGTAATCATGGCTCCCCGCGTCGCTCATCGTATCGGGCGTACCCGCCCCGCTCCGCGTCTGCATCATCTCGCCGCTGCTCCCGTTCATCGACGACCTCTGGAAATCTTTCAGTATCCCCGCCCACTTGCGTCGCGCCACACCAGGCGTGCTCGCTCCGGTATTATTATTATTCAGCGTCACCGAGGTAGCTACGCTCCCGCGAGTGGGTATAGTCGTCAAACTGAGAGTATCGCTGTGCGTACGCGAATGACCACCAACTCCGAACCTATCACCAAGAAGCGGAGCCGTACTATCAACGCTCTTAGACTGCGCATGCCCAAGCGGAGGCAAGGGCGAAGAATCGCCAAAGCCCAGAACAGCTCTCGAAGCGCCTATAAGCGGCGTCTCGCTCGCATCACTTGCCGGACTCGGGGTCGCATTAGCAATGACATCGATAATACTCGGCGGGACCTCCCCCGCAGGCGTCGTCGGTGCGCTCCTCGACATTCCCAGAGCCAACGTGGAATCACTCCCACTCGCCGCGGCACCCAAGAACCCGGGTTCGCTCCTCGTCCAGCTCATCGACACGCTCGTGCGTGGAGTGTTTCCTGGAGTCCTAGAGGGAGATTTGTTTGCTTTTTTAATCCGCCGAAGCGCCTCCTCGGCTTCCGGATTGGCACCCTCTTCGCTCCATGAATACCGATTTAAATGGAACCCAGGTTTCTTCGGATTCGGTCCTATACGCGAAGCCGCGGGAGCGGCTATACCCGTCAAGTTGCCCGTGCTCGCTATAAGGCTCCCAAACACTCCCGCACCGCTCCTCGCACCACTCGGCAACGAATCGCCCAGCACAGGAATGCGGGGTATAGGAAGAGCAGTGAGTCTCGTCGGCGAGGTCTTTTCCTTTATCCGTTCGATACCTCCAGACATCGTGCGCGTCAAATCACTGAACGAACCCCTGATGTTCAACGACTGCAGCGAGCGCGTTCCGGCGCGCTGCGCGTACAAGGGTTGCGGAGGTGTCAACTCTACACTGCTGCCACTCTTGCTTCCAGTTCCAGATTCCAGTCCAATTTTGCGTTCCTGACTCCGCTCGCGAGACCTCTCGTGCTCGAACCGCTCTCGTTCATGCTCGCTATCAATCATGCAACCAGAGTTCAAGCGCGTGTTGATCCTCTGCAGCTCGTCCCTCCGTCGTTCATCCTCATCATGATCTCGATCTTTCTCTCCTCGCGCAGAAGCATGCTTGCCGAAATAATCACCTTTCTCTTCCTTCTTCTCCTTTTCCTGATCTTTTCGTTTCCCATAAGCGAAAGGACCATACGCAGGGAAGCCTCCTTCGCTCTCCGGCGAGGTCGGTTCACTCCCATTAGGTGTCCTATCACCGGGCGTCGTGAATCCACTCCTCGCTCCACCCGCAGGTCGATCGTACAACGTCAACAAAGCAGAAAGGACACCGCCTCCCAAAGCAAGCGGTGCATGATGCGACTGCTTATACGTTGCGGTATTCTCGACGTCCTCGTCTTCCCGCCGATGAGACTCAGATCGAGTCCGACTATGACTCCGTCTCCGGAAGCTAAACAATCCCCGCCTCTCGCTCCCCGCCTGGTTCTCGTCCTTATCAATAGAGCTATTTCGTGACATCTCGTTCTCTACATCTGCCTTACTCTCCGAGGGTGCCGGTGCAGAGCGCGACCGCTTTCTCTCCACAGACGAAGAGTGTGAGAAACGCGTGAGCCCACGCGGGAGAGGCGCATCAGGGTCAATATCCTCGGGTGCCAAGCGCTGAAGGGCCCTGTTCCCTTTGAATCCCGCCAGGAACTGGAAACCCCTCGTATGCGCACGTACAAGCTTCGACGCCCTTCTCTCCACGCGCCGCTTCTCTTGCTCCTCTGCATCGAGAGCATTGAAACTCCCAAGCGCACCATCGCCTACCTTTCCCCCTCCACCGCCAGAATCAGCAGCGGAAGAAGCCGTCGGGTAGTTGTCCTTCGAGCTTGACCTAAACGGGAAACGCGAGAACCGACTCGCTAGTCCACCTCCACTCGCACTGCTCTTCAGCCCATCGGATGGCGTTATTCGACGCAGACGCGGGCAAGGGGCGCGGCAACCCGTACTGCTCAGTGCTCTCGATGATGGCTTCGCCGGGCATGTTCCGATCTGGCGTATACTCGCTTGTTTCCGTCCCAGCGTCGCTATGGATAGGAGAAAGCGTCGTCGGACTGAATATCTCGGTCAAATTGTTACTTGTCGAGATCCGGTTTGCATCCGAGAAAGGATTGGGGGGGAGAGAAGTGAGGTGCGGGGGCTCTGTGCGACGGGATCCAAGCTGTGGTCTTGAAGAAGGAACAGCGGAAGGACCACCGGAAGAACCTGACTGGTGTTCCGCAGTCATTTTACTATTGTTTTGATGATCTGCGGAGTCGCGTCGGAGAGTGGTATGAGATTGCGAAGGTGAATTTTCGTGTGAACTGGATTTGTGACGCTCGAGGGCGTGAGTGAGAGTTTGGAAAGCTTTGGGCTATTCGTCGCGAAGAGCAGCAAGAACGTCGTTATCGTGTGGTAGTGGCGGCCGAAGAAAAGACGTGTAAATCGGAATCGCAAGAACATCCGCGCAACCCGACGAGAATCAAGGACATATACCGAAAAAAGCGACAGGTCAGTCGATCATGAAAACACAAGAATAACAGAAAATCCAAATCAGGAAAAGCGCCGAACAGCAATGAGAAACCAAACTATATATACAAACCAGGGTGCTCGGGATGGCGAACCGAGAGAGCCGTATCCAGCCGCATCGACGACCCGAAGAGCCAGAAGAAAGAAGGATAGAAAGAGGGCAGTCACCGTGCACTGAACCCCGGAGCGGAAAGTCCAGGCCAGATCATAATGCATTGCATGTCACAAGAGCACAATGCGTCGACGCTCCAACAGTGGCCCCCAGCGATTTGATCCGCCTTACGTGCTCCCACGCGCATCCAGGTGCCAATCGTCAAAACAGTGATGCAATATATGCTCAAATACGGACAGCGCATTAACCCCATCCAGACCGCAATAACAAATCCGGGCCACAGAAGCAACGCGCGAAACGTAAAGCAAAATTGAAAATGAAGAGAGAACTCACATCTAGCCCTTCCTCATCCAGTAAATGCATATGTCGTATCTCAGTCGCATTCGGCACTCCAGCGTTCGGATTTGGGTTATCGTTCTGTCGAGATGGATATCCAGCTCGATGATAAGCGGGATGAGGTGAATGGGTGTGCTCGGCAGCACCCATCGGGCCTTCGCCTTTCGTGTTCGCAGCCCACTGAACGTTCTTCCGAGGCGTCTTTATCCCATTCCCATTCCCAGTGCCACTAGCACTACCAGTCGGAGCATTCAAGGACGCTTGGGAGATTCCACCCGCCCTTCGTTCGGTAGACAAAGGAACATTCGGGGACGAACCCTGTCGCGAACTCGAGTCGGTAGAAGAGGACGGGTTCGACAATGGAGAGGGCGGATCAGAAACAGAACGGCTGCTCTCAACGGGCGGGAGGCTGAGTGCAGGCGCAGGCACAGGCATATTTACGAACTCGGGAAGTTCGATCTCCTCTGGCGTTCGCGTCGGCGACGGAAGTGAAATTGGTGTCGACATCTTTCTCAATCTCGTCCTTCAACGCGTTTTATGCTTGTCCGGATGTAGGCTCCCAAATACCGAGTAACAGAGTCCGAGCAGTAGGCTTTTCCTCGAGATGAACTGTATGGACCGGTCTTCCGAAGCGGAGGGTGAAAGCAAGAAGGAAGAAATAGAGATTAATGACAAGAAGGAAGGGGGACGAAGCGTTGGCGAAATGTCAACGGTGGCTTCCCAAGTTCGTGGAAGAGCGAAGCCAAAAGAACGCGTGTGTCGTCTATTGGCCGATGCCTTTCTTTCTCCACCGAGGAGCGACAGATAAAGAACGGACAGAATAAATCGCGGATAAGTCGCGGATTCGGTTTTGCTCGCTGGTAGGACTTGAGAATCCGAACGAAGATCGAAGATCGAAGAATCGAAGGTACGTTGTTAGCTTCGAGAGAGGTGGGAAGGGAGGAAGCAGTAGTACGGTACGGAACAACGTTGCAAGCCGTACACTATGTATATATCAGGAGGGGAAGGACAGTGGTAAATGAAGGGGAGTTTTCTTCAAGGCAGCCACGGGGAACTTGAAGTGGGAAGTGGAAGTGGAAGAACGTCGAACGCCGCAGACACTACTATGCCAACACGCTCGATAAGCCGCAGTAGAGTAGAGTAGAACACGCGCGTGCGATATGTCGTGCTCGTGCTCGTGCTCGTGCTCTTAGATGGTATGGTGGTGAGTGGAAGGAAGAAGAGGAAGTGGGAGATGCTCCGTGGTACTGGTGTGTAAAGTAATGTAATGTAACGCGAGTACAGTACTCTTCTTGTGTACGTATGTATGTATCAAGCTCAGGCTCTTAGCTAAGCCAAAACCGCCAGGTCAAACTATAATCAACGGAGAGGAAAAGGGAGGAACGTGCGATGGACAAAATAGCCCGAGCGCAGCACAGTACAGTCACAAAAAAACACAGTCAGCACTAAAAACAAAGAAAAGGGCGAGTCCAGACCTTGCACTGCTTGCTGGATCTACGAGTTATCTGCACCCCTAGAATGTTCGTCTGACCACTTTTTGTTGCTGCTGCTGCGGCTCTGTTTTGTTCCTCGTTCCTTCTTCGTCTTTGTCCTTTGTTCAGAATGCGCGGATCGTTACGACGGGGGTGAGTGGATCGCAAGGCCGAGACAAAGCACACACAAAACAGCAGTCGGAGGGTACGTTGCGTTGAGCGAGGAAGACAATGACAATAACAACAATGAGCGAGGTATAATGAGCCAAAGGAAGGCAGATGTGCGACGCAGGAGGGACGTCGGGCAGAGGAAGGAAGAGGAAAAGAAGGGGGGGATTGGAGGAGCAGGTATGTATAAGCAGCTGTGGATACTCTGTCCCGCTCGGCGTGGCCAACGCCAACGATCGTCTGTTCTTCGATCACTATCTATCTCCTTGCGGAGACAAGGGATAGGGAAATCAACAGACTCGTATCTCGCGACGACTCGCAAGTCCCTTCTAGCATCCTCGATCCGATAGTAACAAAAAGTTAGAAAGAAGTTAAGAGATTAAAAGTCGTGTTTGTTAGAAGATAAGTGAAGCTTTCATCTCATCATCTCATCTCGGTCCCATCATCTCGCTTGGGGAAATCTGTCCAATCTCGGCGTCGGCTCACGGCCCGCGCTACGGCACTTGCCTGAAGCAGGCACGGACCCTCTAACGTAATATCCATGATCGTCCTTCTTACTCCCGGCTCGGCTGGCGCTGGCCTGGGAAAACATAACATCATCCCAATAACAAATTAAATTAATTAAACAGCATCCCGAAAAAGAAAATGTGGCACTTTAAACCTTTAAGTTATCTGAGAGGAGAGGAGAAACGTCAGTGTTTACTCATCAGACAAAATTCATCTAGAGTCTCTTCCAAATTTCCGTTCAAAAAAAAATTTTTTTTCCAGGCCCCTACCCTCGCTAAAAAGCAAAATATTCTCCTAGAGAAAAAAGAATCTGTGCATGCAAGCGAGTCGCGATCGCGACCTGCACATCGAGAACGTTCTACCGGCCACCGAAGAATCGTCAGTGCTGTGCTCCTGCTCCAGCATTACGCAAAACATCATTATCCTTCACGGCAGTGGTGACTGTGGTGACGATCCTCTCTCGTAAAAAACATCATTCATGATTCTGGCACTATATCGTGAAACGTGAACTACATATATTGTACGTCGGTAGCATAGCTTGCGCATCTCACGTATTTCATTCATACCAAAGGATAGAAGTATAGTCATCGATCAGCACACGAGTCCATCTCACTCGGATATACATGCCATGCAGGTGCCCGCTTAGATTTAGTTCCGTCAAGTATACGATACTTGAGTACTCACCACGTATCTACACGAGCCCTCCAGATCGACGTGACGACATCTGCGCCGCAAGCTAAAAAAAAAAAGGTCGTACTTCCATGACACGATAGATGGAACCATGCACAAAATATTGATGCCTGCCCGCCCGCCTGCATGCATATTCGACTCCGAGTCCTCATGGCCTCCATCATATCCGTTCCTTCTCAATTCCGGCCCCAATTCGCAAGTACAATTTGTCCTTGCCTTGCAATCTCGCCTAGCAGAGAAGCAGGAGAGCTTCGAATTCCTTCCGGACACTCGCACTACGATTAATAAAAGCTGCTGAGATGCACGTTATATATATATATATATATCGCCGCATGTACTGGAGTCTCTCGTCCCAAATCTACTCGATACGCGTTTTTTGGCTGACAACTCTTCCTTGCTTCCTTGCTTCCTTAATTCCTTCCTTCCTTACTGTAACTTAATCAGAACACAGATGCACGGATGCACGGATCAATTTGAAGCACTAGCACGCAGTAACGCAATATAAATCGAGCGTGAATACATACACGTTCCGTCCCATTCAATTCCTGCTAATATTAATCATAATCATCGTAGTAATCAAAGTACAGTCGAACAGAACCCCTCCTAGTACTCAAATTGAGCATATTTACATACACTGCCAAAGACTCGATGACACTCGCTAGACTCGCTCTACGTACGATAATACTGTAGCTACAAAACCAACCTCCACATTAATATTAATACATGTAGTCTCCTAGCATGGCAGACAGACCACACCTACGCCTTCTTTTTTCTTATAAGCCCAAATGACTCGTACGACTCCAAATTCACATTTTTTTTGGAGTATGTACGTACGGGTGAGGCTCCAAGTATCATCTCCAACGCACGAAAACTCCAATCCCGCCCGCTACTAGTAGGGCTGTCACTACCGCTATAGCTCCTCATCTCCAATCATACGTACGTACGCGTATGCACTCCACCTAACAAACTCACTCTCTCATTCACACTCACTCACTCACTCACTATATATATATATGTAGATACCACTCAGACCACCCCACATGCCTTCACAAAAAACACCCAGAACGAAAACACAAACAACAAAGAAATAAACCTTCTTTGCATGCGTATTGCGTATTGCGTATTATAAAACAAATGTCGAAGGGGGAAAAACACACATATAGAACAGCAAGAGACGGGACAGCTATAAAAACAAGAAAAGAGAAAAAGAGGAACGAGGAGAGGTAGAGAGAGATAGAGAGAGAGGTGGGTCGTGAGGGTAAGGGAACAAAAAGAGGACGACGAAAGAGTAAACGGAAGGGTCGGTAAGAAGTGAACGGCCGTACGTATGTACGCATCATGCGTGTATGTATGCATGCATGTATGTATGTACGCGAAAAGAGAAAAAAAAGGGGGTAACGTGGCGTACATACGATCAACATGAAAGTCGAGCGAAGGGCGCGGAGGAAGAAGGTATGTATAAACGGGACGGACGGGAGGTCGGAGGATTTCCATGGCTGTAGGATTCCAAGTCTGAAAAACCGGTCATGAAAGGCGTTGAAGCGCGATGGCTGGGGTAGGTGACGGACAAGATACGCAACAACGGAAAAAAGAGAAGAAAGAAGGGGTAAAGGAGACTAAACGAGTCATGATAAAAAAAGTGAAACATAGTGTAAGTACGTTACGTATGAAGTACAAGTAACAAGGATAAGGAAAAGAAAACATTGATATAATCCAGGTTGCCCGCACTCGAATTGCTTCCTTTCCTTTCCTCGAGCAAGGTGAGGTGAGGCAAGGTAAGGCAAGAAGCGCGCCTGGATGATAGGGACTGAAGTTGATTCATCCAATCGAGGGGAACTTGAACGTTCAACAGAACGTATCGGTGATAAAAGTACACAGAAACCGGTATGTATCCGGATGTCGTAGCCGTCTTATGCTTGAATCTTGATCAAAAAAAAAGGGACGCGAAGGAAGGAAGGCGAGTAAGACAAATCCAAGGCCCAAAACTCTCGGAATGTCTACGAGAGGTCAAGGTCAGGTCAAGTCGCATCCAGTCATCGCATAAGCTGCTCTGCAATCGCCGCCCGATGCTTCCGCCGGTGCTTCTGCGCCTTCTCACCGGCGAGCTTGTTGATCGCATTCAGCAAATCTCCTCGTCTCAGCGGTTCTATTCCACCGAGATCCAATCAGCACTTCTCATCAACGGATAAAGAAAAAGGGAGAGAGAAGCAGCAGGGTACGTACTCGTAATATGATCATCCTAAGTAGATCGATATGAAAGAAGAGCATGGAGAAGAGAAAAATTTAACACATGAGATCCGATACACATGAAACACATGAAATTATAGGAAATTAAACGCACCATCCCGGCTTGGAGACACCGTTCCCGATCACCAATCACTACAGATAAGAGAGAAGGAAGGAAGGAAGCGTTAGCCAGGTTCGCGACGCAAACAGGACAAGACAATGAGACAAGATAGGAACACAAGCGTAAGCGAGACGAAAAGTGATGTAGGAAACGTATGGATTAGGAATATTAGGCACGGAGACCGAGAAGAACGAACCGAGAAGAACGGAACGAGAAACTCAAAGAAACGAGAATATCAAAGGAAGAAAATTTCAACACGTACTAGCATGAGCAGTGAGCGCGATGATAGGAGTCCGGTCTAGACCCTCGTGCAACTCAAATGCGCGAATAAGCTCCGTTGCTTCCATTCCTCCCATGAACGGCATCGATACGTCCATCTACACAAAGCAAGAAAAGGCGTGAGTCATCGATGAGTCAATATATCCAAAACAGGATGTCCCGGGCCCGGGAAAGGGAGAAAGAAGGGGGAAAAAACCCCTCGAAGACCGACTAACTGGAATGAAACGACGAAAATGAAAAATACATACGAGAATAATATCAAACGGCCGCCCCTGCGCAACGCGCAGCTTATACGAATCCACCGCTAGGCTCCCGTTCTCCGCAATCTCCACCGCGTGCCCGTACTTCTCCAGAATCTTAACCGCGAGCTTCTGGTTCACCAGATTATCCTCCGCGAGCAGTATGTCGAACGTCACGTCGTTCAGCGCGGCCACCGGCGATACCGTGTTGCTCTCCAACGCGCTTATCAGAGCCGCGGAGAGGTCTTGGGCGGTTGCGGGTGTCGTTACTTGCGACGAGATGCTGTTGTCCAGACACCATTTCACTGTGTAGACAAAATAGTATGTACGAGTTAGTTTGTTTATGGAGGGGAAGAGAAGAAAGGTTAATATGCATACGGTTTAATCTGTGTATGGACTGGATAAGGTGGAGAAACCTCATGTGAGTAACACAGATACGCACGGATGTGTAAAATCACGCACCGGTGCGAGTAGTACTATAGGTATGTATCGGAGGTGTTCGTATTCCCGGATCTGCTCCGTCTGTAAAAACCAAGCAAAAAGCAACGAGCATCCGCAACCATGTGGCCATCACACAATCAGAGAGAGAAAAAAGAAGAAAAAAAATTAAAAACACATACCACAGTCAACGAATCCACCAAGATCGTATCGATATGCGGGCATCGTTCCTTATCCGCAACCTGCACGACGTCCTTCACCACATACGGCTTCAGACCCAGATCCGATATCCGATCCGCCACGCCCGTCCTGTCCCCAAGCGTATCGACAAACAAAATCGCGCGCCTCGCGAAGGGCTGCATCTTCGCGAGCACGCTCTCCATGGAGGACAGCGAGACTTGGGAAGTGATGGTGAAGAAGAACTTGCTGCCCTTCCCGAGCTCGCTCTCCACCCACATGTTCCCGTTCATGAGCGAGACGAGCCGCTTGGAGATGGACAGCCCGAGCCCTGTTCCGCCGTATTCCTATTCGAGTACATACATGAACATATACATGTCAGTGCCTCATTCATACAGTGCCGAAAAGTCGAAAACTTACTCTCGTCGTCGACCCATCCGCCTGACAGAACGTGTCGAAAATCAAGTTCAGCTTGTCCTTCGCAATCCCAATGCCCGTATCCGAGACGCAGAACTCCAACTTCACCGTCGTCTCCTCGATCGACACAAGCCTGCACGCCAGCGCGACGTGGCCCTTCCTCGTCACCTTGCTCGGCGTGAACTTGATCGCGTTGCCGACGAGGTTCGTGATGACCTGTCGCAGGCGTAAGGAATCACCGATAAGCTGGTCGGGGATGTCCGGGTCGACGTCGTACGTCAGGTCGAGGTTGTTCTGCGACGCGCGCACGACGAGCGTCTTGAGGATCCCGAAGACGGTGTGTCGTAATGAGTACGAGACCTGCTCCATCGTCATACGACCAGCCTCGACTACGTTTCAAATCAGTAACCCGAAAGAAAAGAAAAAAAAAACAAAAAAAAAAGGAAGCCAAAAGCAAAAAAGAAACTCACTCTTCGAAATATCCAAAATATCATCAATAATAAGCAGTAACGACCTCGCCAGACTATGCACAAGCAGCAAGCTCTCCCTCTGGCTCCTATTCAAATCGCTATCCAGGGTAAGCTCCGTCATCCCAATGATGCCATTCATCGGCGTCCTAATCTCATGGGACATATTCGCCAGGAACTCCGACTTGCTCCTGTTCGCCAACTCCGCCGCTTCACGCGCAGCGGTGTTCTTCTGGATCGACTCACGCAGGTTGTACACCATCTGGTTGATCTGCGTCTTGAGCGAGTCCATCTCACCCGAGGCCTCGACGGTGATAAAGCGCGTAAAGTCCCCGTCCATGGCCGCCGCGCTGATCTGTGCGAACCCTCGGACTTGCGTCGTCAGGTTCCCGGCCATCGTGTTCACGGCCATGCTAGCGAAATAAGAATTCCGCAGTATAGATACAACGCGATCACGGATCGACGGGATGAGGTGATGATTGATATTGTTGCCACGACCAAGAACACATAACGGAATTACCCATTCCCGTTCCCCCAACGACAAAAGGTTCGCGGAAGGTCGTCCGAAGTAACCAAGAAAAAAAAATTCAATAAAGAAAAAAGAAAGTCAAAGTCAGCTCCGAAAGTCCTCGACTTCAATTCAAAAAAAAGATGAACATAAGCTGAAAAGAAATATCAACGTACGTGATCTCCTGCCACGTCCCCTGCACATTGCCCACCTCCGCCTGAACGCCCAGCTTACCCTCCGTACCGACCTCCCGAGCGACCTTGGTGACTTCAGCAGAGAACATCGCGAGCTGGTCGATCATGCCATTGATGGTGTTGACGAGGTCCAGGAACTCGCCCTGTACGCTCACACCCGTAATCTTCTGCGTCAGGTCACCCTTCGCGACCGCCGTTGTCGCTACCGCGATCGTACGCACTTGTAACGTCAACTATTGCGCATCAAAGGGAGGTGTCAATACCCTGCATCAATGGTAATGTGATGTGAATAACGCACGTTAGCAGCCATAGCGTTCACATTATCCGTCAAGTCCTTCCACGTCCCGCCCACATTCGTCACCCGCGCCTGCCCACCGAGCCGTCCCTCCGTCCCGACCTCCCTCGCAATCCGCGTTACCTCGTCCGCAAACACCCGCAACGACTCCGTCATCCCGTTCACCGTCTCCTTCAGATCGAGTATCTCCCCGCGCACGTCGACGGTGATCTTCTTCGTCAGGTCGCCGCCTGCGACCGCCTTGGTCACTACTGTGATCGAGCGCACTTGGTCCGTGAGATTCATCGCCATTAGATTGACGTTATCCGTAAGGCTCTACGGTTGACAAACACGGAAACGAAATCAGTAACCAACGAAAGAAAGATTGTTATCATGACCAACCTTCCACACTCCCTTCACATCAGGCACAACCGCCTGCCCACCAAGCTTGCCCTCCGTACCGACCTCAATTGAAACACGGATAACCTCATTCGCAAGGGACGAAAGCTGCGCAACCATGCTATTCACGGTCTCCTTCAAGTCGAGCATCTCACCCTGCACGTCGACGTCGACGACCTTGGATAGGGTCCCGTGCGCGACGGCCTTCGTAACCTCTGAAATCGAGCGCACTTGGTTCGTCAGGTTGCTCGCCATTTTCTAGTTCATAGCATTAGTCGTCTTCTTCGTTTCTCGAAGAGATATGGGAGACCTACATTGACATTGAGCGTCAAATTTGCCCAAGTCCCCTGCACACCCTCCACGCGCGCCTGTCCACCAAGGATACCCTGCGTGCCGACCTGGAGCGCCACACGCGTGACCTCGCTCGCAAATGTGCTGAGCTGGTTCACCATGGAGTTGACTGTCTCCTTCAACGTCGCCATCTCGCCCTCGACCTGGATCTCGATCTTCTGCGTCAAGTCGCCCCGCGCAACGGCAGTCGTCACATCCGCGATAGACCGGACTTGGTTCGTTAGATTCGAACACATCCGATTGACCTGTTCATCACCACCAAAAAGTAAGCCGACAGTGATGATACGATGAGGCATATTCGCGTACGTTAACTGTAAGCTGCTCCCATACACCTTCTACATCCGGAACGACTGCCTGACCGCCCAATTTACCCTGACTGCCTACTTCCAGCGTGACTCGCGTCACTTCCGTAGCCAGCGCCCGAAGTCGAATTACCATGCCATTAACCGTATTCTTCAAATCCAAAATCTCGCCACTGCAGTCGACCTCTATTTGCTTAGAGAGATCTCCGAGAGCGACAGCTTTTGTAACCTGAGCGATAGACCGGACCTGCGACGTAAGATTGGCGGCGAGACGATTGACGACACCGGTAAGCTCGCGCCATGTGCCCTCTACGTCAAGCACCAACGCTTGGCCGCCGAGTTTACTATATGCGCGTAGTTAGCTTTACGTAGATCGTACCTCATACAGCAGCACAACGAGTTATGAAGCTATCAAGCAAATACGTACCCTTCTGTACCAACCTCCTGACTGACTCGAGTAACCTCCTTTGCGAATTGTCCCAGGTTGTCCACCTGCAAAATATGAGGAAGTACTGTGTGAATTTTCCGTTCAATTAGGAGTTTGAAAGGAAGATAGACGTACCATAGTATTAATGACTTCCTTGAGTTGGATCATGACGTTACCTTGGACGGGCACGGTGATCTTCTGCGAGAGATCGCCGCGCGCGACGGCCTGGCATACACGAGAGACGTCCTGGATTTGGGTCTTTAAGAGTTTAAGTTCCTCCATCGCGCTCAGGCCGCCCTCAATCGCCGCGGTAGCGAGCGGGCCGGTAGCGGGGACGACGAAGGGGCTGTCACCGGGAGTGCGATTCATGTAAATGTCGAAATCCTGAGAGAGTGGGAAGCCGTTGAGCGCGTGGCCACAGTAAGGGCACTTGGGCTGCTCGGTGACCGATGTGACGGGCTCGCTGCGCGCGCTGCTCATGGACTGCGGCAGGCTGCGCTCGAATATCTTCGCGGGGTCGATTTCGTTCTTGAGACCCTCGAGGGAGATGGTCATCGGCGTCGGCTTGGCGCGCTTCTTCCTATCTCTCCGTAGGCCCATCGGGGCCTCGCGGTGCCGAGGCGCATTCGGCCGGCGAGGGTGATGGTTCCGCTGCTCCACCTCCGCGCCGTCGTTTGTGTCCATAGCGTCTGCATCGGAGGCATTGCACATATCAGAGTCGGCGGTGGTAGTGGACGAATCAGGGGACGATTGTCGATGATGGGTGTGCGCATCATTGACGCTATAATGGCTGCAGCTGCTCGTCGTGCTATCTGTCAGCGTGGATTGCGAGTGCGCGCGAGTTTTATAGACCAACTTGACACCATTGCTCGTATTATTATTATTATTATTATCAGGCTCACAGAGGTCCTCGAGCTCTACGCTGCGCCTCTTCTTGGGTTGACCCCCGACGGTGGATGACTCCCAGACGGTGTCCTGCATTCTAGCGAACTTGAGTGCGTCCTCTGCGGCGTACATTCTGCGAGCCATAGCTGAGAGAGAGCGGAGGATAGATTCCGTCTGCCAGCTAGTCGGGCCATCGTAGCGCAGGACTGGGGACGATGCAGGGCCCGGACCGAGTTCGTAAAGAGAGAGAACGGCGATGAGATGAGAAATAAAGGGGTCGTTGTGAGCTGGGACGACGCCGACGCTGTCTTCAGCGCCGTAAGCGTCGTTGAAGTTCGACATTGTAGAAAGAGGAAAAACGAGTCCTCGACGACGAAATCGAGTCGAGTCGAGCGAGCGAAAGTGAATAGTGAATAGAGAGAGATGAATGGACGTATCCGTGGGAAACTACTGCCTTTCGGACCGACATTCCTTTTCTGGAAGGAAAATCTTAAATTCTAATCAATTATTAACTCAATAAATACAATAAATACCTGGTAACCCAATATTAATGTAGTAAGCACTCGTCACCGATGGCAGGTCGTATCCCGTGATCATGCAATGATGCAGCACCTCTGCCTCATGTTCCGTTCTATGCCTCTCGCCATTCGATACCATATCATACACCGACCATCATCTCATCTCTCACACAGATCTCATCTAAATTACTCCACTTTCATCTGAAAAAACAACCCGTGCTTAAAGAGACTCTTATCGATCTGTTCATCTCTCTCTTCGGCACTTGTTTTCCCCCAGCGCTTACTTATCGTCTGCATCTGTCCCATTCAACGGAAGCAGAAGTTGTGTGCTTATATGAAAAGGAAGGGATATGGTCCGACCAGTACCAGTACTAGTGACCAGTCACTGACGACAAAAGGACGGTGGCACTCGTCAAGCGCTCTTCAGTGCGGCCCGAATTCCGGGTTCCCGGGATATCTATGAAGCCTAACGAGACAACAAAAGCAGAATACGGGTAGATATACCTAGCTAGTAATAGTAATAGTAATAGTAATAGTAATAGTAATAGTAATAGTAATAGTAATAGTAATAGTATATCTACTCCTCGCGAGTCCAGCCTCAAGGTCAACGATCTTCACCTTCACCTTCACCTTCACCAGGCGCCAGGCGCCAGACGACGTATGTGGCACAAGCGCTTCCGCTCCCAGCTCCAGCTCCAGCTCCCCTCCTACCTCTTCCTACTCTTCTAGCGCCTCTAACAAGGTACATCACATACTACTCCCCCCGTAGGTCCCGTCCGTCCGTCCGCTCTACCTTCACCCAAAGTTTATCAACACAAGTCCAAGTAGGTTTCGTCCAGCGGCGACGTCGCCAGTGAAAGGACAGACGACACGCTTCTTCCCCGGATCGATGGTGATAGATAGTCTGAAAGTGCAAGGCGGAAGTCCGTCCTTGACTTCGTGATTCTATTCTGACTCAAACCCTACTTGAAGCCGAGTCGCTCTTTTCTCGGCTTGCGGCTTGTTCCCTTCTTGCTTCTCGCTTCTTGCTTCTGCTTCTTGCTTCTGTCTCTGCTTCTGTAGTGTGCTGTACTGTCTTGTTCCTCTAAGGCATCTCTACTCTACATACCAGCAGTACAGCTGCTCGATTTCCCGCCTGAGCGAGAGTAGCTCCTCTACTGGACCGGTAATTCCCATTCTGTAAGTGCTGGACTGTCCATCCGATTCTAGACTCTGAACTACGTGGATAATGACCTACACACGCATAGCCAATCGTCCCGCCGGCATCCCCTGCCGAACCACCGGCACCTGTATCAGACAAGACACATCCTCTCTCCAGCAGAAAAACCTCCGACGACGAGGACGACGTCTTGATGTCGTGATCTCGCGTTTTCTTTCTTCGTGTGAGTAATCACTCCACATACAGTACAGTACAGCGCTAGGTAAGTTTATTGCGTAGTCTATCTATCTAGATCCGTACTGTTTGTTTGTACTGTACTGTTGAAACGACGTGCAGTCCAGCTTCCAATCAGAATACATACAGAAATACATACATAAATACCTACCAATCACGCACGAGCACGACTCTCGAGTGTACCCAATCCCATCCCATCCCTGCATCTATCCGCCACGTCCAATGAGATAGACAGATAGACAGACAGACAGTTAGATAGCTATAGTACCATCCATCCGATATCTTTCTTCTCGGAAAGCAAAGATAAAGGCAATACATACCCACGAAAGAAAATACAGTTCTACACGTTTTATTATTATTATTATTTTTAAATTCTTTTAAATTTAATACTATGATAGGGGCCCGGCACGCCGGACTCCGAAGGGTCCTTCCGTCTCCCCCTAAACTCTATACCCTATGAACAGAAACGATCAATATAGATCGACTAAAGAGAGGAGAGGCTTGAAGAGAGGATCTGCAGCTAACCAGCTCGGAACTTGGTGCTTGAAGTTGGTACTTGCTTAAATATATACGTATGTTGGATCAGGATTACTGGAAGTAGAGACGATGAGCAGATTAATATTGAACTGGAGGGGATTAGATTAGATTACATCGATTACTGAGTACTGATATGAAAGCGCATATTCAATATCATTCCATATATCATTACCGTACAGCGAGTAGATACAATATGGCATTTGATTCCAACGAATTTGTCGTGTCTTTCGAGATTTGGATGCCGGAACTTTTATTTATTCAGTACTGTATAAACATGTACAAATAAAAAGTATCAAACCTTACGTATGGTAAGTGTTATGATATTCTAGTTGATACGTACCGCCAGCACTCAAAGGTCTAGAACTAGACAGACAGACAGACGGATGGTTGTTTATACATACATCCTGCGATGGATGTCCGAATATCGTTGTGTATTGACAATGAATTACACCATCCCACTCGTCCTAAATAAGAAAACAAAAGAAAGTGACTCCCGTTTCGCTGCTCAAACTCATGGAATGGAATTGGAATGGAGGGAAGCTGGGTTTTTTCAAGATAATAGGAATACCAAAATCGTACGCTGCTCGCCCTCCGACTCGTTTCGTTTCCCGAGCAGTTACTCACTGCCACCTCCACGTCTATGGCACAGAGTCTACGCTTCTGTCTGCTTTGCTTGACCTAGACTCGGCTTGTCCCTGGTACGGTGCGTGTTACCACCGACCTCCTCCGGGAATCGCTGTGCGTAGCCAATGTTCTACTCCATCCCACTCGGTCTAGGCAAGAAGAAAGAAGAAAGAAAGAAAGTCCCTCGTTTGATGCGAACGGAAATGTAATTGACAATAGCCAAAAATCGAAGCTGCTTTCTTTCCTTCTCATATTCGTTCTCCACTAAATACAATACTACTCCCACATCCATGTCTAGACTCTGATAAGATCCAGACTCTCTCCTAGACCCAGACCCAGACCCAGACTCAGATCCAGATTCAGTCCCGCTCTGCTCTGCTCTAGATTCCTCACCAAAGCTGAATATCTGTTCCAGACCTATATCCATCCATCCATTCATTCAAATACACGGGACGGAGAAAGAACTCTGCTTTCTGAGTTTATCAGGATTGCCGAGCGTGTATATCGTAGGGTTATAGATCCGACCTCCTGAACTTGTCTATGTACTGACTGGGACCCAGAGAACAAACCTCCCGAATGACCGACTAATTCGAAGGAGACCGAGTAAACCCACGCGCGCATAGCGCTTCATTCGCTCCGAGTCGGATTCTCGAAGTATACATACAACTACTCGAACTCGTAATTAGAATCAACCACAAATCTGAATCTGAATCTGAATCCAAAGTCGGAGGGTGTGTACTACTTGGCGACAGGCGAAGTTCGCCATTAAAGTTGGTTAGATTAAAGCTTACGAGCTGAATGTGGATGGGACGGCGATGAAGAGGTGTAGCCGACGTTCATCCATCCATCCATCCATAGTAATAAAGGTTAGGAGACTAGCAAGAGTCGCTCCGGCATCGGAACGTTTCACTGCAAGTTCGTTACCCGGATTCACATGTATGTACAGAACTGCTTACTACGTATATAGCAGCACAGACTGCACAGAGTCGGTTCTGGTTCCGACACATTAATATTCCAAGCCTCTCAAAAGCCACACACTAGCACGTACGTACGTCCCAAGCAAAAATATGTACTATACTTCACACGTACAAGTATGCCGGCCGTAAAAGAACTGTACCTGAACTGTACTGCCGAACTGTACTGTAGTTGCCATCGAAACCGGCAAGAACATTAATAATAACACAAGAACTCGCATTTTGCATTTCGCATTCAAAGATTCGCTCGACCCCGCACAAGATGACACAACTCAAATCAAATCAAGTCGCGCAAAAAAAGTGGAGGGAAAAAAGCAACACGCACAAGCACAAGCACAAGCACAGGTAAGGCATCGTATTCGCTTACTATTACCAAAAAAAGAAAAGAAACAAAAAATCGGCAAGAAAAAGGCAATCAATCACTGAGCGAATCGATTCGCTGAACCACGTCGTGGTCAAGGCAGTAATAAGGGCAGCAGGGCAAGCGAGGCAAGGACACAGAAGTCGTCGAGCCGACAAACGGAAAAGGGGGTATACAACGACATGCCTGCCAGAGACGTTTATAAAAAAGCAGAAAAAGTGGTAAAGGGGAAATGAAAGACGACGAAGTGATCATAAACTGATCATGATCGTGAAAAGGCTCTCTTCGACGACGCCTCTGTGGGAGTCGTCGACCTAGGGGAGAGAGCCAAAGTGGTTGAAAATTAACGGATCACAGGAAAAGAAAAACCGATCTGAAGGACAAGGGCTAAAGCACACGGAGGGTTCGAACCAAGGAAGAAAGACAAATCGAGGACGAATCAGAGAAAACCAGGACAAGTGAAGTGGTATATATGTAAACCTTATAAAAGAATGTTATTCGCTCGTTCAACTTCGACTTCAACCTCGAAACTTCGTAAGGATGAAGGCAAAGAACGAACGAACGAACGAACGAGTAAACCAAACAACCGCTTCACATAAATATACATAAAATTGTCAGATCGCAAGAAAAGAGGCAGAAGATAAGATATAGAGGAAGTGAGAATGACAGGACGCCTGAGACGATATGGCTCGGGTAGCATGAGGATAAGAGGGGAAAAGGGATACGGATATAGTTGTACATAACGCGCTCGACTACTTGCTCAACTCATCTTCGTCTAATCTCCGTCCTGCGTCTGAGCATTGGCTGCTTCAAAGGAATCCACGGCAACGCAATCAATGCGCAGATCCGATATGCGCGTCCTCATCTGCGTTCTGCGTATCCGTGCTCGAGCGCGTCACAGCCATGCTCTTCCTGAAGGGGTTCGTTTCCGTAGAAGATGAATCGGAGCGCAAACGCATAGCCGCATTATCCAATCCCATTACCGTTCCAGGTGCTCCGAACGTCGTCGAAGAGGGCGGAGGCGAGTACAAAGTTCTCATTGCAGGTCCTGCAGGAGGGGGGACCGTCACCGCAGCCGCGTTCAGGACAGGCATGGGGAACGAGATCGTCGGACCAGGCGTACCAGGTGGGGACGTCATCCCACTTCCACCCGTGCGACGGCGCTCAGCATACGCTCGGAGCATCTCATCCGGCGACATCGCCGCACTAGCAGACAGGGGAGTCATCGGCATTGCTTCCATAATGGGCGACTTCGCCGTTGCTACTGGGGGCGGCGCAGCCGGCATGGACACAGACATTTCGACGCGCATGGGTTGAGATTGCTGGTGTTCGGAACGAGAGAAGAGGAGATCCGCTTGTGCGTCGTTCCCCGTGCGCATCAGCGACAACGCGGGCAAGACGGCGTCCAGAGAGGAACGGGACTCATTCTCGCCATCTCCGTTCATCCTTGCGCGGATTTCGTCCGCGCTGAGATCGAGAGGTCCGCTGCGCTGAGTCGGGCTCAACATAATAGCGTTATTATCATCAGCATCGGAACTGTTATTTGTCTCGACATCAGGCACGTATTCCGAGAGACGCGATGGAATGGGAACCGGTGGGATGTAAGCCGAGTGGAATGCACGAGACGGGACACCAGCACGACGAGAATCAACCGAAGGACGGCCACGAGAACCAAGTCCGTCTCCGGTAGAGGTACGAGAGAAGCGAGTGTCAGCAGCGAACGAAACGCGAGAAATGCGTCCAACACTTCCCGCAGAGGAGGCGACTGGACCACGAAGACCAACACCAGTACGGCGAATTTGTCCCATTTCAGGTTGACCATCAGACGAGGTACCCTCAGCTGCGTATGCACTTGACGGACGAGGTATACCAACACCAGCATTACCTGCACCAGACCAGATAGATGCCCTGTTTGGATCAGCCATGCTCGCACGGATAGCAGCTTCGGCTCCCTTCACGCTCATGCTGCGCCAATCACCTGAAATGACCGACATGCGCTTATCGACCGCCTCACTCCACCTCTTGCGGCGCTTCTCCTCACGTTTGCGGGTGATCTTGATGTACGCGAAGAGCGCCAGAGCGACGCCGAGGAGAGAAAAGATGACAGCTGCTGCAATTCCACCCTTAGACACGCCACCCTTGTCACTGGCAAGGTTGTTCACCTGCGTGACATTTGCATCGCCCGACGACGTCGTTCCGATGGCCGAATCATCTGTGTTCTTGGCGGACGAATCGTATTTCGCGGTCCAGATAGGACCGGGTGGCAGCGAGGCGAAAATCTCTGGGGTACCCGTCTGGACGATGGTAAGTTGCATGTCGACGGACGAGGTCGAGTTCCACCACTTTGGTTTCAACGTCGCCTGCAGTGGGAAACGTTATTAAAAGTCCAATAGTTAGAAGGAGATAACGTACGTTGTAGCTGCCCTTCGTGAAGTCGACGTTCTGGAACATTTGAACGAGGGTCGTTGCTTGGTAGGGTGCGTAGAGATAGATGTCGGCGCCAGTGATGTTCAAGCAGCTGGTATCCCAAGCGAACATGACATCGTTGCCTACATCGACGACTTGACCGGACGAGGGAGCCGTAATGAATCCCGTCGAGCAAGCTACATACCAAAAGATCAATAAATGAACACGAAGAAAAGGACGAGGACGACATACAAGCCCGTTTTACAGCCCTTTTATGAATGTTCTTGGCAGCGCCCGCATGCCCTATACGAAAAGTGCCTATAGCCATCGCCTTGATGATGTTGTCGTCGTCGTAGAAAAGCAGTTGAAGAAAAGGAATGTGGTGGCCAAGCGGGCCCTGGATGAGAAAAGGGAGAGAAAGGACGAGGTCGTGAAGGAGGCGATAGGCGAGATGAAGATGGCGGGCAGAGGACAAGCGGGGACTGATACTGATAGAAGCGTCGGCTGGGCGCATCTTGATTACCTCATTCCCCCGACAATCCATCATCCCACGATGATCATCATTAACACTCAATTTCTTGGCATCCACCACAAAAACTGGTTGAAAAACCACATACTCAAAGCACATGCAAGAGTTTTTGGGGCCTGGAAAACACTTTGGATCAATTTACAGTGAGGAGCGAAAATTAGAGTGTTCCCAAGCCAAACCCCCCTGCTTCAAACCCACATCATCTGACTTTCTCACTTCCTGCCACTTTTCATGAACCTTTGCTGAGTATAATAATATAATATGATGTCTTGCCCACTTCCTCTCATAAAATATGCAATAAATACCTGAGATGTCATGCTATTTGCCCGTGTAGCTAAGAGTCAAAACAATATGATTCAAATCAGAGGATTTTCAATTCACTGTGTCGCATTGAACTGATTACTTTGGTAAAGTTGTAGACTCATATATAAAGAAACCAAATAAGCTCTCGGAAGTTCCTGTTTATGCACAGATCAGTGCAACTGACTTCAAGATTGATGTGTTGAATTTTTTTATCAGATCCGATAGACAGAAGAACCAGTTACAAATACTAGAATTTATGGACAGCAGAGTTTCTGGTAGGAACATATATCCAGAAAAGTATCGGAGGCTCAGTTATTTCTTTTATTCTAGTTTCCGATATTCATGGGTAATCTCATGTGAGCTTTTTGTCGCGGTCATGGCTCCCTCGTAAATTCTCAATGTCTTCGCCTCATCAAACTGCCACTCAGTCATTATATAGAAGCTCTAACACATTGAAAAAAACCCGCTCTTCAGAAAAAAAATTAGCATCACTCTAAATCCGATGCCATTCCAGCAATCACGCATTCCTTTTCCTATCCTTGGACATGTCCTGCACTCGTCAGATAGACCGAGCGCGAGAGAGCGAACTGCAGAAATAGATTTATAGTAAATAGTTATAACACATCATGGATAAACATCCACTCGATTTGATCTTCTTCCAATAAACTCGATCGATCATGAGTTAGTCGCCACAGTTTGCACTGCTTATGTAGCCCCGACATCTGTGCCGTACTATCATTTTGAGGACCTTTGGGATCTGTCATGAAATGAGGCAAAATAAATTCACAAAACCAACAAATGGTGCAGGACAGTCTAGGATATCACGCGTAGAGGTCTCAACGGGTCCGACCCCCCGTTCTCCAGCCCGCGCAGAATCGCCTGGCGTATCGAGCGGAGATAGTCTTCCATCCGCTGCAAGCCGTCACTGATAAAGTCCTCGTATAACCCATACCGCGAGTCTGCGACGATATTCGCAAGGCTGAATGCATGCTTCAGATTTCTTGAAAAAGCGCAGAGGCACATAAGCACGGGGACTACGAGATGAGAAGAAGAGGGAGGAAAGAGGACTTACCGAGGAATCCTGTCTCCCGATCCGACAAGCAAGTCATGTAGCCGGACGACGAATTCCGGGATATAGATTCTCCGTATGCGAACCATGACGAGTTTTCGTTGGTCGCCTAAATCGAGTTCGTCAGCTGTCTCAATTCCGAGGCAGCCCAAAGAAACAAGGATACGTACGAGTCTGACTTCTCGCCACCTCTTCTTCGTTGACAAGCCATTCCGTTGTCAGCAACTCGATAATCCTCTCTCTGATGTCATCTAGTAATTTCTAACGAACAGGGACACACCGTCAGTTCAGCCGCCAACAATATGAAAGAAAGAAGGCAGAAAGAAACTCACGGAATAGGCATCCAACCATTTCTCCTTCGCCCCTTTGGTTGTCAAAGAACGTTCTACGGTTTGCGCCTCCGCAACACTATCAAACAGTTCCCAAAGACCGAAGAATTGCAAGTAGTGCATGTATTCCGTGCTCTGACTCCGCGAGCGAGCACCCTCGGCAGGAAGAAGTTTGAGCTGGGAGGGGAGCATTCGGAGAAGTGTACGTGCGCCGTGAATTCTTCCGCATCCTTTAAGGTTTATTGTATGTCAGTACCGGGAGGGAGACATGAAAAAAAGGAGACGAACCTAAGAAATACCGGATGATAGCATTCGCTTGTTCTAGAGCATCCGGATACGTTTGTTCATAGAATGTGGTCCACTCAATCGAGCGGATGAGGAACCATTCTGTATCTGACAGAGTGTCGTTCGTAACTACTGGAGGTAGAGTTACTTTCATGCGTGGTAGCATCTACGACACCGATGAATCATAAGAGTTCTACGTTTATGCGGAACAAGCAAAAAACGAACCTCGAACGCCTTTTCGAGCGTTTTCTCCGCTGTGACCTGGGCGACGCGGATCATGTCCAGAGTGTTCCTTTGAGCGCGCAACAAAGCCTGTCGACGCTCGTCGATGTCTACAGACAGGTCTAAGCTCGTGAGGAACAGAGCATATCGCTCGACGGCATTGTCGCCTAATGCGCTTGCATAGAGTGCTATGTGTTCACGTTGGCCTGCTCTCTAGAGTTCTAGTTTAGTAACACGCGAGATTTTGCTGAAGATAAGGATAAATAATACCTCAAGAACCTGAAGATAGACTTCGAGTATGATCTGTGTCGCGTCCGCAGGAATAGGCATATCAATCAAGCGAAGGAAAAGACACAGATGAGCAAAGAATCGCGTTAGGCTCGGAAAGCTACGCGTTCAGTCAATACCGACAATACATTGTACAGTTTTGTGAGGAGAAACCGACTTTGGTTGAGTAGGGTTGAACTCGCCAGATTGGAGACCTACGGCGAATTCATCGAGTAATTTATCCGTTCGATTGAGAATAATATGAAGCTGGGAAACGTGGAAAGGATCTGTTGATGGAGGACTATCGGACGTTGAAAATCAATCTGTTTGATGATTCCGGAAAGACTAAAGCACATACCCCTCCGCAACGCCGACATGTGTTAACGACTCTAGAGCAGCAACCGCCTCTCGCTCCCATTCTCTCTCCTCCCTTTCCTCTGCTCGTTTTTCCTGCTGTTCACGCGCAGGAGTAAAAGTCGCAGCAGATGCCTCTTCCGCTGCAATACGCTCAATAGCCTCAATTCCACCTTCCCAATAACCTTCTCCAATCCGATGGAGCGCGTCGGAGGTCCGACCTTCACATACAACACTGACTTGCGCCCAGAGGTGATCATGCCAGGATCGGCAGACGCTTTTAAGGACGACGGACGTTGCAGCCGATGGCGCGAGGGCTGCGTGTAAAGCGCGGTCCGGTTCCGAAAGAAGTGGCTACCAAAGTCAATGAGTTTAGTTGAGGCGAAAAAAATGTATAACTGGCTTACATTCAAGGCAGCGCGAGTGCACGTCTGCTTCCAGAGCTTTCTACGCTTATTTCCCGACCAGCCTTCTGCAAATTCTGTATCGCCATTTTCGTTCGTCTGAGTTTGCACTGTAAGTGCCTTCCAGTCGAAAAGCAGCGAGCCACGTATACATCCTGCACGCCAAGGTCGTTTCGCTCTTCGACATAATTCAACGGCTTCATCTATCTTCCCGGCTCGTACATATCCATAGAGAGCTTGTGCGAGAGCTTTTTCGTAGGTCTGTGTCCTTCGTTAATGTGATGCTATTCAAGGACGGACAATCAGAGCTCACAGCATCGTCAGCAAACAAAACCTTCCCATTATTCTCTCTGTTCAAGGCATCTGGATCCAATTCAGTCACGAGTTTCTCCACGTCGCGTCGATCGCCCGTCCTCTCTGCCTGCTGCAATCTCAATCGCGTAAATTTCCAGTAACCCGTCGCGTTTTCAGGCGGAATCGGTACAGGCGCGCTATCATGCAACCATTCCCGGACTATCACGAGCTCATTGAGGAGAGGAGAGTCCCTAAGAATAGATTGTGCGAGCGTTCTAGTGGGCAAGTAGGGATTCTTGCGGAGGAGCTCTTTTGCAGATGGGAATGGAGCTGGTTCGGTCTTACGAACGCTGGTTGAGCACCGGGTTTGAGTTTATTTAATGTCTACCAAATGGTGGAGTTTACTCACGACATGAGCAACTGGACGAGATCCCATGTATTACTCTCCAGCTTCAACATCGTAATCTCGTCCTTCGTGGCTTGAGTCACAACCTGCCCTTCGGTCGCTTCTTTCAATTCATGAAGCCTAGTGGATTTTCAGAAGTCATCAGCAGACGAACTCATCGCCATTTAATGTTCCATACACACCGTTTCTGGCACATCTTGCTCAGCCTCGGTGCAAATCCCTTGTCGCGGTCGAGCACGGCGTCCAAATCGTCTCGATTTGAGAGACATCCTGCTAGTACCTCCGCGGCTTGCGCGTAAAATGTCATCGCGCTCATCACTATCGTTTGGAATCCAGGATTACGCCAGCCGTTAACAAGCGAGAAAGAAAACGAGGGGAAACTATGTTGTGGACTGTGGTTGACTTGACCTTGTTCCGGACAGATTTGGTTCCATATTCGTGGGAAAAACGCCCAAACTTTGAATACTTCCAACCACAGATTTAAAAAAGATATCTTTAGGAAGGAAAACAATTCCAGCTGTCGACGAAATCGTAATCATCACTACATAGAACTCAACTTATGATGTTTCTCGGCTTTGAGCTGGTTTAAGTTCTTCTCTAATTCGGTCCTGATCGTCGCGGGGCTGATTTTAGTATCTGAGGCGTGGGAGAGGATAGACCATATTTCAGGCTCAGGCGAAAATCATGAAAGCCAAACTCTCCTCATCCAAGGACAGTCTACATGAAGACGTCCAGTCCTTCAGTGGCAGGAAGCAGGTCAATGTGCCGGTATGATATGTTTGCCCATTTCCTTGCGACTTTATATCGATCTCATCGAACAATTATACAGTAGACTGAGGCTTTCGTAGAAGGCTCTTCTTCAACTATCCTTTGATATGCTGGCGGTGGGATCGGTCCCCTTCTCAAAACATTGTGGTTATTTTCCTTTCAAACTTATGAGACACCACGGCGATCTCAAAAGATCACCGAGGCGATAAACAATCCGTTTATTACATCTGAGGCACTAGGGAAAAATGCAAGGTACGGTGGAACACAAGGTAAACAGAAAGCTAAAACTGGCGAGATAAGCACAAAGGAGACAGAAACAACAACAGATGGCGAGTACGAGGTATAGCGCCGTTCATCATTCTTCTGGCGCAGGTCTGATAATTGCCTCGTTGCGCATATTTGATTCCTCAAATCTATACGGCGTTGCTCGGCGGATTAGGAACGCGAAGTCATCCGGATCCAGTCGTGGTGCCTGGAAAGCCTCAACAGGGAGTGGAAAGTGAGCCTCGTTCTTCTCCCCACTGGGCCCGGTGTTATTAGAAGAAATACGCGGTTTGGACAGTGCCAGCATAGCCCGTGCCAAAACGAATTCTATTCCAGAGCACGTGCCCTTGCGACGAGAGCGCTCTAGGGGGCTTGACGTTAAACGTGCTACGGACGCATTTTCCTTCTCCTGAGACTGTCCTGAACAGACTGCAGCGGAGCCGGAAACACTGTTGCGAACAGGCATCTCGTCGGGGATGTGTTCTACGCCGTACTGGCTTGCCGGCAGGTTTAGAACGTCGTTGACTTCTACTTCGGAGTTCGCGTTCGTGGAATCCCGGAGGTTGCGCACGACTGAAGGCGCTTCTCCGACAGGTGTACTTCGGCGGATGTTCCGATGAATGCGCCGTGTCTTGGTCCGCTTCGAAACAACATCACTCGTTTGCAGATCTGCGTCGCTCGTCTCTTCTCTCGCTCTCTTTCGTCCGATTGCTACTTTGCTTGTCTCTTCCGAGGTGCCGTTATTATTCTTTGCATCAACGTGGTCTGGCGAAATTTGATTATGGCCGATAATTCATTAGCTAATGAGACAGGTATCACAATTTAGTCACTCACTTCCAGAAACATCTGGAGCCGATGTTTCACGACTTGAGCCACCTTTCCTCTTGGTGGGTTGTCTAATTCGACGTGGCCTGGTCGCACCTGGGAGCAGTCTCGTTCAGTATAAAAGAGGACTGAGTTTCAGATATGAATACTCACGAGTTGCCTTCGTACCGCGACGACGACCATTGGTCCCCGATTTCGGGTCGGCAGATGGAGGCTCGCAAGGAGTGATCGACTCGCTCTCTCTGTGGATTTCGGATTTGAGAACCTCGTTGCTCTCTGCGCCTCTGTCATTTGCAGAGATGCAGCTTTCATTGACATCTCTCTCCATGTCTACATTGACGGCGGAGTCCTTTCCATCGGCAACAGTACGTCGTACTTCTGCAATTTCAGAGCCACCATTGTTGGCGGCGAGTCTCTTCGCCATGGCACGCGTAATGAGACCCATGTCTGTGATGATGAAATGTACAAGCTGGAAATGGATAAGGACAAAGGGCTGGAATTGCTCAAAGTTGGTATGTGAGCGAGGAGTGGTTGTGGTTAATTGTGAGGAGGTCGCGAAGAATGCAGGACCTTAAATAGTACGTGGCTTGGACGCGGTCACGTTACCTGACCAGCACCGGGCCACGATTCAAATCACATCACGACTCGCCCTGACTCGCCTGCCTGCCTGGTATAAGTCAAGACAATCTTCGGGTACGTCTGCTCGCACTTTCCAAACCTTCGACGGATCTAATCATCGCGTTCTACTTGCCTATGTCGCTCGGTTTTGCGTCATCAAAACTTTGGGGCTTACGGATCGTCGCCTAGTGCCACAGCGATCTCGAAGGATTGCCGAGCCGAAGAACACATCTATCAATTCAGCTTCGATGTGCAAGGTAATTTATTAAGAAGACCTGACAGGGAGACGAGGTGATTATTTTAAAAAAGGGGGAGCTGAAATTGACGAGATATGCGAAAAAGGATCGGATACGAGCACGAAAGGCATCAAAAGACCACCTAACGACAAACGATCTGTGTAGTACTCGGGAAAAAACGCACGGCACGGTGGAAAACAAGGTGAAAAGAAATCTAAGACTGGCGAGATAGAAGGAAGGGGACAGAAACAACAACAGGCGGTAAGCACGAGATGTAGCGTCGTGCGTCATTCTTCACGCGTCGGTCTGGTTAATGCCTCATTTCTCATATTTGATTCTTTAAATCTATACGGCGTTGCTCGGCGGATCAGGAACGCGAAGTCATCCGGATCCAGTCGTGGAGCCTTCCATGTTGGAGCCTGGACGGCCTCATTGAGGAGATCTGGCAGGGGCAGAGCCGTTGCACCGTCGTTATGCTCGATGGACAGGAAAGATTTGAGCGGAAGTTCGTGTGGAAAGTGAGTCTCATTCCTCTCCCCATCGGGTCCGGAGTTATCCCGGAGTCCAGAGAAAATCCGTGGTTTTGATAGTGCCAGCATAGCCCGTGCCAAAATGAATTCTGTTCCAGAGCACGTGCCTTTGCGACGAGAGCGCTGCAGGGGGCTCGATGTTAAATGATCCGCGGGCGCGTTTTCCTTTTCCTCCTGAAATTGTCCCGAGCAGACTACAATGGAGCCGGGAACACCGCTGACGCTAGGTGTCTCGTCAGACCTGCGCTCTGCACCGCACTGGTTGCCAGGCAGTTTATGAACACCATTGGTCATTACTCTGAGGCTTGAATTTGTGCAGTTCACGAGTTTGCGCGCATCCGAAGGCGCTTCGCTGACAGATGGACTTCGGCGGATGTCCCTGTAAATGCGCCGTGTCTTGGCCCGCTTCGAAACAACATCACCCGTTTGCAGATCTACGTCGCTCGTTTCTTCTCTTCCTCTCTTTCGTCCGATTGTTACTATACTGGTACCTTCCGAGGTGCCGTTATTATTCTTTGCATCGCTGTGGTCTGGTGAAATCTCTGCGATTATGGCCGATAATTCATTAGCTAATGGGACAGGTATGAGAATTTGGTCACTCACTTCCAGAAACATCTGGAGCCGATGTTTCACGACTTGAGCCACCTTTCCTCTTGGTGGGTTGTCTAATTCGACGTGGCCTGGTCGCACCTAGGAGGAGTCCTGTTCAGCATAAAAGAGGACTGAGTTTCTGATATGATTACTTACGAGTTACTTTTGTACCGCGGCGACGTTCAGTAGTTCCCGATTTCGGGTCAGTAGATGGAGACGCGTGAGTAGCGATCGGATCGCTCTCTGTGTGGATTTTAGCTTTGAGAACCTCGCTGCTCTCTGCGCCTCTGTCATTTGCAGAGATGCAGCTTTCATTGACATCTCTCTCCATGTCCACATTGACGGCGGAGTCCTTCTCATCGGCTACAGTACGTCGTAATTCTGCAATTTCAGAGCCACCATTGTTGGCGGCGAGTCTCTTCGCCATGGCACGCGTAATGAGACCCATGTCTGTGATGATGAAATGTACAAACTAGAGATGGATAAGGACAAAGGCTGGATCTGTTCAAAGTTGGTATGTGAGCGAAGAGTGGTTGTGGTTAACTGTGAGGAGGTCGCGAAGAATGCAGGGCCTTAAATAGTACGTGGTGTGGACGCGGTCACGTTACTAGTTCACCACCAGCACTACGGGCAATTTAGTATTTTACATCGGATGATAAATGGATTGATATGTAATTTGATATTTTCAGTATCATTCAATATCATACTGCATATCCTCATAAGGGATATTTAAAATATCATCAAAGTATTTAGAATATCATCAAAGCAGATATTCTGATTGACCAATCGGGATAATTTTTAGGGATATCTGCTTCGATGATATTTTAAATATCCCTAATGAGGATATTCAGTATGATATTGAATGATATTGAAAATATCAAATTACATATCAATCCATTTATCATCCGATGTAAAATACTAAATTGCCCGTAGTGCAGGCCACGACTCAAATCGCGACTCGCCAGCAAGGTGTAAGTCAAGATAATTTTCGGGTACGTCTGTCAACACTTTCCAAGAGTCTGACGGACCTTATATCCACATCCTCTTTATATATGTCGCTATAATTCACGTCACCAAACATTTGGGCTCACAAATTCCCGCCTATCAAGTTTATGAGGTGCCACAGCGATCTCAAAGGATCACCGAGCAGAAATTTTCATCTATTAAATACACCTTCGTTGTACGGATAAATGACTAAGGAGACCTGGCAGGGAAACAAGGCGATTATAAAGGAAACGGAAAGGCAAAAATAGGCGAAATAAGAGGAAAAGGACTGAAAACAAGCACGAAGGCAGCACTGTGCACATGATTTCATTCTTCTTCCCTCGTTCTAGTGATGTCTGAGTTCCGCATGCTTGAGTCCTTGAAAGCATATGGGGTTGCTCGATAGATGGGAAACGCGAAGTAGCGTCGATCTAGCTCTTGCGCGTAATATAGCTCAGCAGCAGCAGCTTCGATTCCAAGCTCTTCGTCCAGGGTGTGCGAAGGTTAGCCTTGCAACCGAGTATGGACGACAGGAAAGGACGGAGCTGCCACAGCATGACGACACTGGATGGACGAAGGTCTGATTCTAATTTCAGATTGCGAATGACCTTTGGTTTTCTTTTGACCGACCTTGGTCCGGTCGATAGGGAATACAGCGGCGCAGAGAGCCCCATGATAGTCCACGCCCCACCAATATCTCTTTCCGAGAACTTGCCCTTATGAAGAGAGCGCCACGGGAGGCTCGTTGAACTTTATCTGAATGCGTTCTCCTTTTCCTCCTGGCGACGCCTGGATGAGACTCCAACCAGATTGGGAAAACCTGTAAGGGCTATGCATGTTGGTGACTTCAGGTTCTGCGCCATACTGTTCTTTGCACAAGGAAAGACTATAAATGTCCGGGCATGGATCAGCGGAATCCCGAAGTTTGCGCGCAGCCGAAGACGTCTTATCAATGATTTCGCTCTCTCTTTAGTCCGATCGCGCCTGTGCGGGAATATTTTGGTTTGCCTTTATTACCCTTCGTAGCGTATAAACCTGTCTTTGAATTACCACTGCGCGACGAGGGCCCTGTGATCAAGGCCGCGACTTTATCAGCGATTAAATGGTGCAATGGCCTGTCACTCACGTCTAGATACTTCTGGCGGTTACAGTTCATGATTTGAGCCACGCTTGCTCGCCGTGGCTTATACAGCGCAACATGGCTTGGCCGCATCTGGGAGGAGGCCGTTCAGTATAAAAACGGACTAAAGCTCAGACGTTAAAGCTCACGGACTACCTTCTCACCACCATTAGCACCCGATTTCCGGACGACAGATACAGGCGAGCCGGTGTGGATCTTGCTCTCTGTATGGATATTGGATTTGGGAGCCTCGTTGGTCTCCATGTTTATCATTAGCAGTGACTCGGTTTCCGCTGACGTCTCTATCCGCGTCCGCATTGATGGCCGGGTTCGGTTCTTTTCAACCACGACAGTACCCGTTCGATTCACAGTGATGTATCCAGATGCTTAAGAACCACTACTATTGGCGGCGAATTTCTTCACTGTGGCGCACGTAACGAGTACCATGATTTCGGTGATAAAGAGTACAGCTTAGAAGTTGATAGGGACAGAGGCCGGACCTGCTACGGCTCAGATACAAGCGCGAAGTGGTTGTGGTGAATTGTCAGGAAGTATGCTTATACAAATGAACGTGCTGGTTCTTTCAGAAGACAATAGCTAGTCTTTCTTCTACGTCCAAATTTCAATTTACTTCCTTCTATAGTACAACAACACGTTTGATGAGAAGTGAGTTGTTCCTGGTTCAGTGCGTTTATGGTTGTCCATTTAATTATTTCAAAGGCATGCAACATGACACACCCTCAAAGCCTTTCAGATACTAACGCTCGGGATCTTCGAAGAGGAACCGCTATTGATCAATCATTAATCCAAAGCATACCTTGAGCGAATCAAAGCAGGCGTCTTCATTGACGACCTTGGATTCCCGGCCAGATACAAGAAGCTACTAGAATAGACGGATTTGAAGGCGATCAAGGCTTCTTTGCGTGTACATGCTATTCAGACTCCGTGCATAAATTGAGGACTAGGTAAGAAATTAGACAGCTAAAACTTGATGGAATCTACCAGATATTCAGTGAGTAACTCTTCCAAGCTCATTCTTCCCAGATGAGATGTCATAGTTTTGTGAGGGAACCGTGCATCGGAATCGTGACTTTCACTCGGAGTTCGAAACAGATGGGTCACGTTACCCTCATCGTCTCTATCAAAGGTGTGGTGTGCATGTGACACTGAGAGAAACTCTGGATTTCCGTCAACTTTCACTCAAAGACACACAGTCTGACTACCAACACTCATCATTAAATGGCTCATACCGATCATCTTTGATGTCTTTGTCGGTCTGTTTCAGGGAGGCAAGTAATGAAGCTCTCAACTTTCGAGGGACACTTAAATGTCGAGTTCTTACAGGACCATGTCCCGACAGTTGGGCTTGGCCTCGATCAAATCTTTCGTTATAGTGCTAGGACGCTATCACACCCTCCAGGTTTATGAGGTGACACAACGATATAGGAAGATCGCTGAACCAACGAATGACTGAGGCCAGTCGCTCGTATATTACAGTGATACTACACAGGAGAGATGCAGACAGAACAAGGAAAAGGCAAAGCACAAACGATATCGAGGGTGAATCTTGACATTCGAAATATGTACAAATACCGAAGAGGAATGCTTTGGTTGCTGAAACAGAGAGAGAACGCAACCGTATCAGGAGCAGGTGAATCATCATCGTTGAGCGGAATCGAGCGCGATCGTTGGACGGACAATGGGACTTATCATTGCGAGTAATGAACGCGTCGCGCTTAGCTCGCTTCGTGCATTGAAGGTGGAGGCGAAGCAAGGTCTGGGATTTCCCCTGATCGGATAGCGTTTATGAGGCCTTGATCCGGCTCGGGAGCCAGACTCCGATAACGATTCGTAACTATGTGGTCGTGTGCGTCCTCATCAGCTTCGATCAACTGCTCATCACCGGCTTTTTCGTCTCCGAGCTGTAGCAGATGTGTGAGTACCACGCTCGCTCCATCTTCTTCAGCATCTCGAGAAGCGAGAGGAATCATCATGTCCAGATCTTGGTTGATAAGGACGATCTCCTCCTCTTCCTGTTTTATGTATGGTGGAGGAGTCAAAAGAGGCTCGATGGATGGACTTCGTCGTTCGGCTCTGTCTCCTTCCGACCAAATCGCTGATGGGACACTCTCCACGGACATGTGACGTCCACGGGAGAGTCCCCTCGAACTTGGCCTGATTGGTTCGCTGACTAGATCCCCGTTCAAAGGGAGAGAAGATGGCTGGGGAGATGCATCGTCGGACCCTGGCCCGCTGGTCTTTAGTGGACTTGACTCGTCGTTAACCAGGGTTTCTTGCGGCGACTCCGTTGAAGTTCCGCAAGTAGATGAGCTCTTTCCCTCGTTTTCACCTTCTGGGCGGTCAGATCCTTCCAAAGTACGTTTTCGTACACCGCGCGAGGGGCCAGGTGCTTCGGTCGCATCATTGGCCCGTTCGTGATCGCGCTTTCGCTTTCTCGATACTGATTTCTTCTTCGCTGGAGCGTTCCCGTGACCTTTCGTCTTCCGAGAGCGGTTTGATCTTCTGCGGTCCTGCTGGGGAACGCAAACGGATGATCTAGCCGCTAGACGTGCAGAACGTCTTCCAACCGTGGAAGAGCAGTTGTCATGAAACACGATTTCCCCATTTATTGGACCTCGAGCATCCTGACCCACATCTTTGTTTGATCGTGTCTCTAGCTTGCGCCGAATGCGCCGCGTGTTCACGCATGGACCGGCTGCAAATGTCGGGACTTTTTCTTCATCTCTCTTTCTTTTCACGCCTCGGTTTGATGGGTGATGTTCGTCTCTTTTCTCAGATCTATCTTTTACAGAGCCAATGATGATTGTCGGCGTATGCCGTGACAATATTTCTGTTGCTATCGCAGTAGAGAGTGGTGAGGATCCTCAAGGGAAGGGAACGTGGAGCTACAGACCTCTGCACTTATTCATGGAGCCATTCGAGCGTATCTCAGGCTTCGAGCTACGTTTCTTTTTAGTGGCTTGAACGGAGGGTAGTTGCTTTCCTGCGCATGTGAACGATCATCAACGTAAGAACCGGTTAGAAGAGTGATCTGATTGCTCACGAATAGGCCTTCGACCACTACCATGCGAAGTGGTGCCTGGCGGGACACCTGAACGAGAACGAGAACGTGCGGACTTGTCCTTTCTGACGAAGGTCGGAAGAAGAGCACTGTTGCTCTTCGCGCCTCTGCTGCAAGCAGAAGCATGGTTATCAACAGCACCTCTCACTGCATCTTCACGGACGACCGCGCTCGTACTGTGATCGTTATGGTATGGTCTTGTTGATGCAGTTACGCCAGAGCTACAATCCCCAGCGGCGCATACCTTAGTCATTGAGCGCGTAACGACCATTCTGGAGGCGCGTAGTGATACACAGCAGA
The DNA here is from genome assembly GCA_009806525.1 of Sanghuangporus sanghuang. Classification (NCBI taxonomy): domain Eukaryota; kingdom Fungi; phylum Basidiomycota; class Agaricomycetes; order Hymenochaetales; family Hymenochaetaceae; genus Sanghuangporus; species Sanghuangporus sanghuang. The sequence continues at coordinate 2,134,944 of VVIT01000002.1, read as the reverse complement.
GGTTTCGGAATCGCTGGGAATGAGGTTCTCGACGGGGAACTGATAGTTCTTTAATGCTGGAGCTCACGGGCAGACTAGGGCCTTAAGTAGAACATGAGTCTAAGCACGGTCACGTTCTTTGACCAACAACAGGCCACGGTCTAAGCTTCTGCAAATTTAGCTCCGCTTATTTTCGACGCGTCGCTTCAAAGCTGTGAACCACGTGATCGTTTTTCTAGATTTAATGCATCAAGTGTAGTGCGTTGGCCGTTGTGTCAAGGCACAGTGACCATCCCCAAATAATTAATGTCAAGTACTGCTCTGTAGACTCGCTTAATGGGCTTCTATTGATTGAAATGGTGGTGTCGCTTAGATCTTCCCGCTTGGACATGTCTATCAAAGCTTAACAAAAGGTATTCGGCATGCTTTCGCACTACAGTGTCATTTTTGACAACATTGATAATATAACTCGCCATGAGCTGCGCATGTGCGTGCATCTTCTTCATTACATTTCGTGAGTACCATTGATACATCACTTGTTATATGCTGGAGAAGAACAATGCATATTCTTAGGCTCTTGGTCTCTCAGTAGCGATACTACTGTATTGACTACTGTCGCATTTCTGGTGAAGAAGACATACAGTATGTACAGTTCAGGAAAGATGCATAGATGCAAGCACTTTGATTGAAATGTGTCCTTCACAACAACAATCCTTATACCTTGAATAAAAGACAAGAAACATACTATGGAATCTACTAAGAGTGATTAACCATCTAAAATTTCTAATAGGCTTGCTGTCCTTCTTTATTAAGCATGGTGATCTGTGCTGATTGTTACGAAAATTGTGGTTAGCTAATGTGGTATGATATCAGATAATTTACACACCATATCATGCAGCCTAATTCAGCATATGAAAGGATCCGCTCAAAACTTCGCATCACGATCGACGCGATCGGCAGATCAACAGGATTGGCACTCTGAACGTGACCAGTAACCGGCTCAGCAGTAACGCGACCAAACTACTGATCACACAACTAAGACAACGGTCACCGGTATCACCGGCATCAACGGCAATACACGAGCACCTAGCAACTATACGTAAACCCGTGAGGCACTTAACACCACCGACCATTACCTTAACATCACCGACCATATACACCCGACCCGATCCGATCAAAAGAACTCAAGAAGCGCTCTAGAACACCAGAAGTCCAGAAGTCCAGAAGCACAACTACTAAAGCCTAACGCCTAATTGACTAAAGGCTAAATAAATCCCAATGGAGACAACACTGGCTTTCCAGCACTGCCAGACGTGTGCCCGGACATACATGGCTCTCTATGAGATATACTTCATAGTATGCCATGCTACAACTGAAACTCGCAACTGCCACATCGAAATTCAACATTGAACGCAAGAACAACTCTATGCCAATCCACCAAATCCAATAGTACCCAAGCGACATGAAGAACTCACTATCACTACTCGAACCCCTCGAGATGCAAACCCAATAACTTGGAAGATACTAGGATGGTACAAACCAGAGCTGCATGACCCATGTCCAGCTTCTACAGTGCAAGCAAACCTCTACCTACCAAGGGACGTGAACCTGGAAACCAGACAGTTACAACTAGCACTCCAGCGAAGGATATGGCATTACATTTGCGATGTTCGACTCAATGGCAAAGCATGGCTAGTTACTTGAACTCAGAGGCATCCACCAGCAGAGCACATACAGTTCCAGCTGTGTATTGGACCATACACTACACCAACTCGACATCTCAATACTGATGTCCGAGTTACACTCTCACCCTTCGGGCCAAGGAATGAACAACGGAAGGTCACATATCGAGCCGCTTACATTGCACCAAGAGCTAGAGTCCCCAATGAAGACCTCGACGTCATAATGAAGTACTGACTCATCACTCCAACTCGGAACTACGTCTCAGTTAGCAATGCCACAAAGGCTCTGCAATAGTGGAGACAATCTTACAAATCTTGGAGCAAGGTGGCACTCGGTGGCACAGCATGAGTAAGGCAATGGTGGAGCAAAGTGGAGCTGAGTAGAGTAAGGTGGAAGGAGATGAGTAAGATATGGGACGGAAATTGGATTATCAGAAGAGCATAAATAGGGTTAGAAGTAGGCCCCCATTCCCCATCTTTCGATCCTCTTAACATACTAGTGATCATCGTAGCTTAATGATTATTACTGTGTGCTTTGTACTACTACGCCTCTTGGAAATACCAATCTGCTCTTGCTTACCTTGTATCTGAAAGTATCCCTTGTCAGGACTATGACTAGGAAGGATAGTAAGGGGACCGCATGGTACAGCTATATGTGGGTAGATAGATCACCTCTGCACAACATACCGCTGCTTAGGCAAAAAGATTGAACCCGGTGTAACTCCAGACCTACACCTCTAACATTGGATCGAAAGATCACTCACTAGTTTTAACACCACCTCTCACGGGCAAGGTTCTTGGCTAGTGTTTTATCGAGGCGAGGACCGTCGACCTCAAGTCCCTATCGACGCCGCTAGTTTCGAGATTAGCCAACCCATTCCCTAGGACAAGTGCACAATCCTGGAGAACACTTACGACTCACTCAAATCAACCATCTATTATCATAACCCCTTCACCGACGAAGTGTATCCGATAGCAAAGGCATCTGGTTGCCCTGCAGTTGGAAGCACACAATCAACAATAACCAAAGTAGTGACAGTACCATCTACTATTGCTACATTCGACGAGAAAGGAACGGTTTGGTCTGCCGTACCTTATAACACCCCACCCGAAGCAGTACTTGAGAAGGAACGTTTATGAACCAGCCAGAGAACGGAACTGGAGGAAGTAACGGTCATAGAACACACGAACATCCGAATACTCGAACGAACAACCGAGGCAGAACAGGACTGCAGCAGGAGCTCAACCATATCCAAGGACGACTGGCAAGATTGGAACTAGAACGCGATATCCTTTGGGGACGAACTATCAATCAAGTGACGAATATCCACCAGTCATACGATACCTACGACAAAGGGTAGTCCAACTTGACGGAGTACAATCCAGTCTGGCTAGGGCTCAGGCAAACAACAATCTGCCGAGCGCAGCATATGCAACTACAGTTGGAAATCGACTCGAAGTACTCGAGATTAATACCAATGGACTAGGAGCACAAGTGGCAACACTGCATCGAAATGATGACACGCTAGATCGAGCAGTCATACTCCTGAATCAACAAGTCACCTCTGAGATAACAGTAGTGCAAGAAGAAATAGGACAAATTTGCTCTACACTCAGTGCATATGAACAGCATATCCAAGCAGTCGAAATAGCAACCACGGAACTTACAAGAATAGTTCAGACAACTCTGAATGTTGCACAAGATATCAACAACTTGCGAGAAGCACTCCTTTCACTAGGATGCACAGTCGAAGCAAGTCAGGAAGGTTATCAGGCGCTATTGGCAGCAGTCAACTCAACAGAGAACACTGCAAGGAACATACTCGAGCATGCAGACTTCCTCAGACATGAAGCTCAGCGAATTCGAGAAATATATGCATGGAACAAATGCCCTTCCGACGATTCAGTATCATCAGACGAAGAGTTATCTCGAACTCTAAGGCCATACGCACTACGAACATTTCGTGCACGAGGAATTACTATCCAAGTTCCAACAGGCGGTTCAGTAGCAACCCAAACACCAACAACACCAGAAAACCCACCCACTTATTTGCCACCAGCAGTACTAATAGCAACATACGATAATGTCGACAACCTACCAGAGGGTACAAACGCTGGAGACTCAACTACAAACTCTTCAGACACAACTCAATAAACACAGCATCAAATTGCCAAAGTACTATGGCAAGCGAAATGAGGACATTGATCTGTGGATTAGCCGATGTGTATCGAAGCTGGCACAGCATGGAGTCAAGGATGAGGAGGAGATTGCGAAGAGTCTATTTGCAGCACTCAAAGGCGACAGTTACGATTGGTTTGCGGAGAAGCAAACATTGACATCATTCGACAACCAAGGAAAACTCAAACCAGTACCAGCAATCATCAATGCAGCTGGGACAGGCATGTTCAAATCATTCAAGGAGATGATCGATTGGATGAGGATCCAAGCAGGACATCCAATAGTAGGAGAACAGGAAGCACTATTCCACCTACTATGTATCCAACAGAAAGGATCAAGCATCAGGGCCTATAATGATGAATTTCGACGGCTCAAAGTGAGAGCACCAGACTCATTAGATGTTACTATGCTCAAGTACATCTATGTCAAAGGACTAGACAACTGGGTCAAATGACGAGTCAAATCCGTACAGCCGGACACTTTCGAAAAGTACAAGCTCGACGAATGGATGACATGGACAACCAACCTAGCAGACGTTGATGCAAGACAGAAGTTGATCGGAAGCCAGACATACACTCCAAGATTCAAGACAAATGGGCAATCATCATACTGACCACCAGTTCAACAGATGAAATGAGATCCAGATGCCATGGATGTAGATGCACTCCGAGGCTTGCCGAAGAAGGGAGCGAAATGCTACAACTGTGGGAAGACTGGACACTACTCAAGGAATTGCAAGGCACCAAGGAAGCAAAAGGGTTCTTCCTCAGGACAGCCAAAGAAGCGAACCAATGGTCAGAAATGAAAGCCGATGACAGCACGAGCTGTAAATTTCAAGGAAACATGTCCCAATCCACATTGTTGAAAACCAGTCCACTATGACCACATAGCATGGGCTAGAGGAGACGAATCAGCAGGATATACATGCAAGCATGACGAAGAATATCGAACCAACTTCCGCAAATCCCTAGCAAGTAAAGAGCAACAGGGAAAAGACTAAGACCTCCATCGAATGAGACTGCGCGATGTGAGTGTAACAAAGGTGACAAGAACAATGGTTTCAACAACCAGCGATTCATACCTCCTGGGTTCAACCCCAGTGAAGCAATGTACAATAAGCGATTGCCAATACATGTATTGCATCCTCGATTACCTATTTGAGTGAAGGTTGGAACGAAGACCCTAGCAGTCCAAGCATTAATTGATTCCAGAGCAACTTGTAGTACGATTCATCCAAACTTGGTACAACACCATAACCTATTCAAGAAGAGGCTTGATCACCCTCGACCCCTGAATAATGCCGATGGAAGCCCAAACCAAGGAGGAGCAATCACACACGAGGTCTATACATTAATCTTTGATGGACCTAAGCTGCAGCCACAGACACTAGCAGTAGCGACTACAGGACAAGATCAAGTTATTCTAGGCATTGACTATTTGGCCAAAGTCAATCTAGAAATTGATTGGAAGAATCAGATATGGAATCGGAATGGTAACGCGATACCATTCGAGCTCAGTATTATACGAGCCACCAAGAAGTGAAAGCGCAGAAAGCACAAATGAAAGCGGCAAAGGAAAGGTAAATCTGACAAGACTAGACCTAGGCAAGACACAAAGAAACAAGCTCTGAACAGAGACAACCATCAACACTCTGGAGCACCAGGAATACTATTCGCACCATGGAGGGAAAGTAACAATAGAAACCCTCAAGAGTCGAAGTCAGAAGCGAAACCAGTGACGCAACCAGGAACACCACAACTGGAGCAGCCAAAGAAGGCTGATGTACCGAAGAGTCCGAGCATGGAAAATATACCAGACTCTATACCAAGACAACCATCAGAACAGACAAGTATAGTGCAATGACAAACAAGGCACATACCACGAAGGATGATCCCAGCACGGCAATTGTACCAGACATCCGAAGACGAAGTTACAGAAGTAACAGGTAAGCGCAGCCATGACGAACAGGAGGAAATAAATGACTCTCCTAAGCGATGGAAGAAACAGCCTTTAAGACAGAGAAAGCCACTATCACAGAAGAAACCAGACATCGAAGAAACTCAGCCTGTACCAAAGGAAGATCCTGGGATGACAGTCTATATTCATCCACGAGAGGAACGAAGGTCAGAGAAAGTGGTAGCAGGAATGAAACGACATTGGACATCAAGACCAATACCAGTCAAGGAAGCTATCCCCACACTGAAGCGTACAAGATGGGCAGCAGAAGACAGCGATATCGACATGCAGAACGAACAGGAGACAACAGAAGACACTCCAATACGCGATATAGAGCCACTAGACATTGAAAGGCTCAGGACGACCAACCAAATGATTACCCTTACCAGAAAGGAAGAGCTCGCTGAAAAGCTAGAGCTAGACCTTAAACGAAATTAGTCACCAAGGCAGCAAGGCCAGGTTTCACAACCACTGAACAAAGCTAGTTCAGTATCATAGCAATACTCGCAGCAGAAGGCAGCTGCAGAAGGATTACTCTGTTATGAAAATCGTGGTTAGCTAATGCGGCGTGGTATCAGACAATTTACACACCGAATTATGCAACTGAATCCAGCTTATGAGCAAGGGCTTCAAAGCTATCGACCTGGGGATGATACAGGTCCGCTACTACAGCCAGTACCTAACGAGGTAGCTGCAAACAACAAAGCCGAATCGAGCGAGAGTGATGATTCAGTAGGCATACGGTCAACCATGGCTAGGATGCATATTGGACATACTCCTCCTCTACGAATACGAGGCCTAGGAACTATGGAGAGCAGTAATGTCACAAGGTATACCGAACTCCTGCAGAAAAGACTTTATCGACGAGGTGCAACCAGACGTCTAGTTCACGAGAGTCTGGTGTGCAGTAATTGCTACTTAGCATACCAACGCAGCTGGGTTCTTTCGGAATGGCTCCTCAAGAATTTTGTGGAATGATTGGTGGTGAAGGAGGCAGCCGATGTCAAGATTCGGCACAGGCCTGGGCCTTTGGAAACAACAGAAGACCAACTATTGCTGAACCGCGGAATGAGCGCATACTATCACGAAGTAACCATATGGCTCAGTGATAGGGATATGTACGCAATGAAGGTCTGCATGAGAGCTTGGATCAATCAGCATCGTCACCAGACCTTGTGCCCTTACGTCGCAGTGGAAGTCGATTGGCCGGTATACTTGATACCACCCTCGGACATAATCGAACTCTCGGAAGAAGCAATCGAAGGATTCCTAAAGGCTTGGCGAACATCAGATACAGGGGTTATTACAGTTGACGAATGGCGCGGACCTCGACACATCGGTCAGCGATTCAGGTTAACGATGGGCACCGGACTACAGCTATTGGATATTGCAATAGCGGCTAGGCACATTAGGCTAGAAGCCTATTTTACACAGCCGCCAAGATTAACCTCAGAAGATCAGCAAGCAGTTGCCGGTCGCGAATCCCGAGATAACGGCCAGCCCCATGATCACTGATTAGCAGCAGAAGCTCGGCCAAGATAACGGAGCAGCCTGGAAGCATGTGCTTGGCAAACCAAGGAAGGATCAGTGGGAAGATCGGCGGAAAGGATTAACATGTGATAAGCGATGGGATCGGAAGAAGCACGGAAGAAGCTTCGGAGCAACGGAGGTTAGAAGGAAGCCTACCTAATCTGGAAAGAAGTATTCAGAGTGGACACAGGTGATGTCACTTTATTCGATGTCGACACAAGGGCGGTAGCAACTCGGTGCTAGGACTTGATGTCGACACAGGTGGGTAGCAACTCACGCTGAAATATACTGTCCTGTCCAATGGTGAGGCAGTCCAGTAGCAGTAGGTAGCAAGTAGTGAATAGTGGAAAGTCTATATAAGTGCCAGCTGAGCGGGGCATTGTCCCTCAGCAAAATTATTTTGTACTCTCAATCATAACTGTACCCCTTTGATTGAAACTCTGCTCTACTAGTAATTCAAGCTCGAGCCCTTAGCTCGCTTATTATTAGTACATCTTAACCTTTACTACTCTACTCTCCAAGCTAAAATAGTATGAAAGGAGGAAGCAGGGACTTATTCCGGTACGCTCGGACTAGCCACTTCGTCCGAGAATACTGATCCTAACAATCTCGAGGGGTTCGAGTAGTGATAGTGAGTTCTTCATGTCGCTTGGGTACTATTGGATTTGGTAGATTGGCATGGAGTTATTCTTGCATTCGACGTTGAATTTCGATATGGCAGTTGCGAGTTTCAGTTGTAGCATGGCATACTACGAAGTATATCTCATAGAGAGCCATGTACGTCCGGGCACACGTCTGGCAGTGCTGGAAAGCCAGTGTTGTCTCCATTGGGATTTATTTAGCCTTTAGTCAATTAGGCGTTAGGCTTTAGTAGTTGTGCTTCTGGACTTCTGGACTTCTGGTGTTCTAGAGCGCTTCTTGAGTTCTTTTGATCGGGTCGGGTCGGGTGTATATGGTCGGTGGTGTTAAGGTAATGGTCAGCGGTGTTAAGTGCCTCGCGGGTTTACGTATAGTTGCTAGGCGCTCGTGTATTGCTGTTGATGCTGGTGATACTGGTGACCGTTGTCTTGGTTGTGTGATCAGTAGTTTGGTCGCGTTACTGCTGAGCCGGTTACTGGTCACATTCAGAGTGCCGATCCTGTTGATCTGCCGATCGTGTCGATCGTGATGCGAAGTTTTGAGCAGATCCTTTCACTGTACCCCTTTGATTGAAACTCTGCTTTACTAGTAATTCAAACTTGAGCCCTTAGCTCACTTATTATTAGTACATCTAACCTTCACTACTCTACTCTCTAATTGATACAAGATCAGAAGGAGGAAGCAGGGACTTGTTCCAGTATGCTTGGACTAGCCACTTTGTCCGAGAATACCAATCCTAACAAGAACAATAGAGATTTGGGTGAGTAAAATGACTGGGAAAGAATCATTTGAACACCAGTAAAAATGCTATCATATACTGTTATCAATGTTTGTTTATGCTTAATTTGTACATGTATACTGCCTCTGATACAGAGAAGCTTGCCATGCAATGGTAAAATATGAGATGAGTCAGTCAAAATAATCAGAAATATTCGTGGGAAGGTATGACAGATTCAGACTCCGATCCTGTGCATTTCCACAGACGCGTTTCATCTGTTTCCTCACTCCCTCATCACGCTCATTTTGCAAGCTGTGCTGTTCATCTTCCAGTTCACTCTTTTATTTATTCGTTCAATTCGATTCTGTACTTTGACTAAGATATCTCACTGAAGAACGCAACAATTGCATATAGCAACCGGTGAAGACCATAGGTGGAAGACCTGGTAGGTCGTATCTCGGTGCTTGGGACGAAATGGCTCGCTAATACAGCAGACGCTTGCATTTCGTTTCGTGAACCTGGGTCTCGGAAGCGATTCAAGTGTATACATTCTGCCCATTTGACGTGTTTGCCAACTATGACTGCGCCTGCCGTTTTTCGCCGGGATGAACGAGAAATACTTACAGCTGGCAATTTAGAGCAGTCATATGCACCTGACGCTGGTCGTCAAGACAAGACACCTATACTTCCACCTGCTAGTATGGATGGTAGCTTTGGACCATTCTCGTCTTCGCCATCTACTTCGCCTAGAACTTCCACTTCGCCGCGAACAGCTAATGATGTGGGCGCATATACTCAGGACTCGGAACCTGTTCCCTTCTCCAGTACCCCCGATCTTTGTTCTAGGACGGCTTCCTCTTCTCCGGGCTTTGACTATGTCTCACAGCTGGTAGTTACTCCTCCGGAAGAAAAGTTTATTCGCACTTTGGACAGGAAGCTCCAAGCTCTGCTTAATGCGAAAAATCATGGAGACGTCTCCTCTTCTGTGACATCTTCCCGTTCTTGCTCGGCGGATGAGGCGTCGCAGACTACGGCGTCCGTAGTAAGTGCTATGAGATATGACACAGCACCATCGTCGGTACGCTCGGTCAACTCTCATCTTTCCCTCAAGCGCAAAAGGACGGAGCCTCCTACCTGTGATGCGACTGTCGAGGATGTAGAGTCAGTGGTCTATTATTCCGATGACGATACAGATCCAGAAGACAGTAGTACTCAGCTCAGTGTACCTGTTTGCAAGAAGCTCAAGGAAACGTCTTTCAACTATACCGTAAAGGAAGCTGCTTCAATGCGACGGGCCCGTTCACTCTCAGTCTCCTCTTCGCACGAGTCCCTTGTTCCTACAGAGAAAGCTTCTCCTTCTCCTCCATCTACTCCGGTATATAAGGCTCCAGCTGTTCCTATCATCGCCCCTCCTGAGTTTGTCTCTATCCCTCGTCCACCCACGTCTCCAGACGACGTTTGCGAGGCGCGTCTCAAGACTCTCTTGAGGAGAGAAACAATTCTTCGTCGTCGCGAGGGATTCGAAGGAGGCATTGACGATATTTTTGACAGATCAACGACCAAAGAACAAGTGGATGAGCTGCTCGGAATCAATGAGGAAGTTCGTAGAGAGGTTATAAGCTGGATGCTCCGGGTACGGTATCTTCATGATTTTAGGCTATATGCGTTTCTAATCATTGTGTAGATCACACCGAGCAAGAAAATGGACGTTGGCGAACTGCGGCATCAGCTGCGGACTTGCCCGGAAACGCGATTCCATGCCATACAACTTTTCACTCGTTACTTCATGCGAGTCGGTGACGCGATGCCTGTTGCTACGGGACGAGAGACACCGCTCATGAGACTCTGCCGGAAGCGTATCACTTGGGACGTCGCTATGAGCTGCCTAGCACTTGCTGTCAAAGTCTGTACACTTACTATTTCCCTTGTTTGCTTATGACCGAGCTTTGAGTATAGTTCAATCGTGACTTCTTAAATCCGTTCTCTCCTGTATACTCACGCGAGTTTCTCGTCCTTGCTCCTCATCCCATGTCTCATGATGACTTCGAGGTATCGCTCTAATACCAGTTTGAGACGCAAAACTTAACAGATGTCACTTAGATCTCTCAGAAGGATGTCCTTCAAGCACTGAACTACGAGATACGTGACATCACTCCTGGACCGTTCATGACGGAGATATGGGGGAGCCTTCCCTCGCTGCGCAGGCTCCTGTCCTTCCCAGACGGTTGGGAGCTCACGCAGCTCAATGCGTGGCAGATCCTGAATGCAGGTGCTGCAGGTAATTCTGTTCGTTCTTCGCAAAAACGTCTTTGAAGCATGTCCTTGCAGCGAGTGAGATGATCCAGTTTCCCATGTCTTTGCTCACGGCAGCTGCTGTCATTGAGGGCGCCGTAGTTGCACTCATGGACAAATTTGAAGAAGAATCAGGGGAGCCGGATTCTGATGTAACAGTCAGAGAGGAAGCGGAAGCTGTTATTGCTGACACGGTCATGGATATCAAGGAACTTATGGACATCGCGTCGGTAAGTCCAGCTATAGGATGTATGAAGGGTTGTAGATCACATATACTTTGAAGGTTGACATGAAGCGCTGCCGAAGATGGTTACGAAAGGTTTTACGTGCAGCTTATTGAGTATACTTCCTTCGACAGTAAATCGCAATCCTTCATTATCTGCAACTCTCGACACGTTATCTACAGCAAATGCACCAGTTTCTCTCGTGCACTAATTCTGTGCTCCGATTATTCACTATTAGAAATCAGCCGTCATGTCTTCGCTTTCCATTCATAAACTGACATAGCATACCCATAGATTTTCACTCTTAATGTTTTTCCCGTCGTGGATCAAGTACACCATCAGTTTACAAATTCATAGACGTTATGACTACGTATTGGAGCAACTCAAGTAACTTGCGCTGTGGTTATGGATTAAAATTCAGTTTCTGCGGGATTTCAAATAGACAAAATCACTACGGGCAATTTAGTATTTTTTAGGTGATGATAAATGATCGGAAATTTAATTTGATATGCATTATATAAGTATGAATATCTCCATTCAGGATATTAAAAATATCTACATGCATCTAAACCTAGTTTATATATTCAATATCATGCTGCATTTCTTTGATGATGATATTTATTATATCATCATGATCGATATGGATATAGAAATCTAAATTGATATTTTCTTTATCAGCAAAGAATATCATTGAGGTAGATATTTTTTTGATGATATTTTCAATATCAAAGTGTCTGTTATTTGAAATATCATTCTGTATATCAATGTCAATGATAATTTACACGATGAGCAGGCGATGAGCGGGCGCGATGAGGGTGCACAGTGGGCATGTTGTGGGCGCATGGGGGGCAGAGAGAGAGTGAACTGCGGGCGGGATGGGGGCACACTGTGGGCTGTTTTGGGTCAAGGAGTGTCCGGTAAGCGTTTTTGAGGCTTGAATGTCAAGCCTAATGGCCAATATATTATATGAGTAGGCTTAGCCACGTATATGCGTATACGTCGTATATTATACGTGCGTATGCGTATCACACTTCAGATCCAAGTATATGCTCGTATAAAATACAAGCGTATGCGTATAAGCCTAAAATTATATGCGCATATCGTATACGATACACGTGGAGCCCTAGTTTGCAGGGGCACACGTTGCACCAACAACACGGTCTGACTCATCACCAACACATCGATCCCAGGCTTCGTTGCCAATGAAGTTTTGCGTGTAAAATCACGATGAGGTTTGTGTGTACCGCCCATCAGATCATACTTTGGATACAACCAATGACGGGGCTCACAAGATTGTCCCAGCAATAGTCCACAGCACTGTTCTGAAGGTTTACGAATGAGAGCAAACAGGTTCTCAAAGTGAAGATCTGACATCTAGTTATGAATTTATTCCGGTTTTAAATGACAGCCTTCCTGCTGTGAGTTCTATGTTCTCCGACTTCTTTTGTGCACTCCGGACACTCTTCACGCACCCACACACACTGTATGCCCTCTCTGCGCCCTCTCTGCGCCCGCTATGTGCCTCCAGCATGCCCTTACAGTGCCCACAGTGTGCCCCCATCCCGCCCGCAGTTCACCCTCTCTCTGCCCCCCGTGCGCCCACAACATGCCCACTGTGCACCCTCATCACGCCCGCTCATCACCTGCTCATCGTGTAAATTATCATTGACATTGATATACAGAATGATATTTCAAATAACAGACACTTTGATATTGAAAATATCATCAAAAAAATATCTACCTCAATGATATTCTTTGCTGATAAAGAAAATATCAATTTAGATTTCTATATCCATATCGATCACGATGATATAATAAATATCATCATCAAAGAAATGCGGCATAATATTGAATATATAAACTAGGTTTAGATGCATGTGGATATTTTTAATATCCTGAATGGAGATATTCATACTTATATAATGCATATCAAATTAAATTTCCGATCATTTATCATCACCTAAAAAATACTAAATTGCCCGTAGTGAATGCTGGAATATCTCTTCGCACGTGCAAGTCCTTTTCCGCGAAATTGTCGGAGCTTGAAAAAATCGAGCGACGACGTGTTGGGGACACGTGCTGCGTACTTCCCTTCTTCAAGTTCCACGTTCACTGACCAAGTCAGTTTTCATTGTTTGCGATATAGCCTGGACAAGCTCTCGGTGTGATTCTGTTTCGCTACAATCTGTCGAGGAAGGATGTCTGGAGGGTGGGAATGGCGACCGAGAGGGACACGTCTGGCGATTGCAGTCCTTGGTTGGGTCTTCCTTTCGCACATGGCCGGTCTATACCTTTTCACTCGAGGATTTCTGCTTACGAGGATGGCGCTTTCGGACATAAGTAGCTGTCCAGACGGGAGCTGTACTCTACCAGCGACGCACCAGCGCGTTGTGCTACTCATAATCGACGCTCTTCGTTTCGATTTCATCTCGCCCGACCCACCTGAACCGCGCTCACCTTATCATCATGATGTTCTGACACTTCCGAGAGAACTTACATCGAAGCATCCGGACCGCTCGTTTCTGTTCAATTCGTTCTCGGACCCGCCAACTACGACGCTTCAGAGAATTAAAGGCATTACAACTGGTTCACTACCGACCTTTGTGGACATTGGGTCGAATTTTGCAGGATATGCTATCGAGGAGGACTCGCTTATTAACCAATTGCATTTGGCGGGGAAACGTGTAAGTTCAATTTTCTGTTTGGTCTGCTGGTTCGTGTGTGAAAGAAAAGGTTTCGCGGGATCAGGAAAGGAGATCATTACTTTCCTTTATATTGCCAGTTCTGTTGAAAACTTGGGTCTTGCTTTTGACATGTTTGGCTTACACTTGCTGATAGTCTTCTAGGCTGCTTTTATGGGTGATGATACCTGGATGACGGTCTTCCCGACACTCTTCGCTGCAAATATGACCTATCCTTACGACTCATTCAACGTGGAAGACTTGCATACGGTGGACGAGAGTGTGATCCGTCACTTGTTCCCGTTACTTGAGGAGAAATCGCCTTTTTGGGATGTGATAGTGGGTCATTTCTTGGGAGTCGACCATGTAGGACATCGAGTCGGTCCGGACCATCCGGTGATGAAAGCCAAGTTGACACAGATGGACGATGTGCTTCGTCGCGTCGTTGATAAACTTCACGATGATACGCTTCTTGTCGTCCTGGGAGACCATGGAATGGATAGAAAGGGTGACCACGGTGGAGATGACGTTTTCGAGACTTCTGCCGCTATGTGGATCTACAGCAAAGGCGTAGCTTTGCAAGATCCCTCATCTACAAACTTGGTTCCAACCGAGATTCTAGAACGAAGGACCTATCCTGGATCCGTTGTGGAACATCGGTGGATACAGCAAATCGATATTGTGCCGACATTGGCTCTTCTACTTGGTTTGCCAATACCGTTCAACAATCTCGGGTCCGTCATCCCAGAGCTATTTTCCCGGGGATCGGTTCTTGCTGAAGCCATCAAGCTCAATGCTGCTCAAGTGAAGCGATACTTAGAAGCATACCGTTCCGGCGCCTCGGACCAAGAACTCATCTTGAGATGGTCCTCTCTTGAAAAAGCATGGCATGACGCTATTTCTGATTCTGGTCCGTCGGCCTACGTCGACTATGCGCGGTATGTACTGAATGTATGCCGCTCGTTGTGGGCGCAGTTCAATGTTGGACAGATGTCCATTGGTTTGGGCTTATTGACGATGTCAGTGGTCACCACCGCAGGTCTTTACGCCCGTTTGGGGGCCATTTCAGACTGGGAGAACTGGGCTACCAAGCGTATAAGAAAACTCGTTCGGGTATCCACTGTGAGCTTTCTTGCGAGCCCAGTCATTTACTTCGCCGTGCGTTCCGTTAGCTCCGAACTGGGTCTCATGGATGTCATGCTTGCGATTCCAACTTTCTCTTCCTGCATAGCTATGCTAGTAGACCTGTTTCCTAGCTTCACTCTTCACTCCGTGACTTCGTTCCCTGTAATCCTAATCTTACATTTCCTACTTTTCTTCTCGAATTCCTTCACTTTTTGGGAAGAGCGTATTGTGCCATTCTTCCTCATCAGCTCTTTAATTCCTGCCGTCCGTGTTGGATTCACAGCCGCAGATGAACGTTTACGGAGACGGATTTTGTTTTTCTCGGCTATCTATGCAATTTGTGTGCGTCTCATGGCGTTCAGCACTGTATGCCGAGAAGAACAACAACCTTATTGCCACGTCACGTTCTATGCCTCGTCGGCGCAGTCTTCTTCCCCACTGTTTCCCGTAGTACTATCCATTCCTATTTCCATTATCTTGCCGTCGATCTTCCGTCGCTTCCTCGCTATTTCGGCGTCGGATAAGGGCCTCGTACCGAGGTTCATGTCTTACGTTCTTCGACCCACGCTCGTCATGAGCAGTACGAATTGGATGCTGGAATGGGCAGAGTCGAAGGACCTGTTCGGACTCGAATGGGCCATGACTTCGCGTGCTATCCGTTCAATACTAGCAAGCTGTACATTCGCTGGAGTTTTGTTGGGCGGGTTGGGTCTCTGGTGGCTCAATCCTCTCTGCATTGACATTCGCGTATCTAAGCCTTCAGGTGGCGAGTCATCTGCCAGCGCTAAGCCCAAGACCGTTGTCGTGGTAAACTCGAATGCGTACGGAGCCCCATACCTGCTATTTTGGACCGTCGCTTTCTCACTTGTGTACCCTGCGACACAACTCACGGGTCAGATCATCTTGGCTCTTTCTGCGGTTGCGCTGCTCGCGCAACTTGAAGTAGCCGATAGCGTTCGCGATGCTGAAGCGCTCGCTCGCGCTTTCTCCGGATCGAAGCTGTCCACTGTATTTGATGCAGAGAAGCTGGATACCCCTCCATTCTCTTTTAGTCAACTTTCACCGCTAGCGTTACTCGGTCTACATGCATTCTACGCAACAGGGCACCAAGCGACCATTGCATCGTTACAGTGGAAGTCAGCGTTCTTATTTACGAGCACCGTATCAGCAATGTCGCGAGTCTCCGTCGTACTAAATACCGTCGGTCCAGTCGCAGTGCTGGCGCTCGCGGCACCGCTACTTGCGTGTTGGCAAGTCGTCGTCCCAACACGCGGAGCACCCGTCGTCTCACGCGCGCGCGTCATGGGCGAGTCCGTACGAGCAGCCATGGGGATTATGCTCTACTATTCCGTCTTGCTCTTGAGCACGGCAGCGAGCGCGGCTCTTCTGCGAAGACATCTCATGGTGTGGAAGGTATTCGCACCGAGATTTATGGCTGCTGCCATCGAGCTTATCGCTGTTGACTTGACGGTTCTTGTTGGTGTCGCTGTTGGCGTAAGTAGGATGTCCTCGGCTGTGTCGACTTTGTTGCAGCGTACGGCACAAAAGACTACGTAATTAGTTGTCTACCTCAACTCCGTGATTGTATTGCATCGCATAGACGTAGACGGCCTCGTGCCACCGAAATGCCTTTAATCAACAATGGAAGCATCTGTCTGGATAAGAAAGCAAAGGATGTCCTCGGTCATCGGAAGTGTTGTCGCAACGGAAGATGTACGTATACGATGTCATATTTGGCCTTCCGGAGCTCTTGAAAACGGTTACTCGGCTAAGAAGCACACATCGTATCGAGGTCAACGGGTATTTCCAGTGAATCAGAGTTAGGGATCAATCAGTTTGAAGAGGTTGCACAATTTCTTATAGTGTCCTAGACCTAAAGAAACGACGTTGGTAAGCCGTCCTTGGCGATGTTAGATGATTGTGAAGTGTACCAGTGTCTAGTAACAGGAACTCGATTCCCGCATCTGCAGCCTGCTCTTGGAGTTTTACTTGCCTCCGACGCTCATAATCGATAGGCATTCCGTTGATGCGCACGGATTCCAGATGCAGGAATGCCTTCCCCGTTTTCTTTAGATTAACAAGCTCCATAACATGATCTTGAATAGTGTAAAGGGGTGGCTTCGAATTAAAGCATGGATTATCAATTATCACAAAATGCGCGAGCCGCGGTGAAAGGGAGAAGAATGATCTGTCTTGTTCCGGTGTCGTCAAATCTACACAGTATGCAGGACAGAGGCGGAGTACCGCAAGCGACGGGAGCATCTCGAGTTCATCGTCATACGGAATACTCGAGGAATAAACGGGAGCGAACGTCAGTAGCTCGAGTGACTGTCCGATGGCTACGATCTCCTTCCAGAGGTGATACGTATGGAAATATCCGCCGACGATCTCGATGGCGCGAAGACGAGAAGCATTCGGTAAGGGCACGTATTCATCTCTGAAGCCGCACAGGAAGAAATACAAGCTCCTCAATCTCGGCATAATTGGCCACTCGAGCAGTTTCTTCCTTGTTCCATCCGATTCGTAGTTTCTAATAAGAAGGTGCTCGAGTGACGGGAAGGTAAGGTGTCGGCCAAAAAGATTCGGGAGGGAATTTTTGAGAGGCCGTATCTCAAGTCGAGTGAGTCTGGACACGTCGAGGCTCGCCAATCGCTGTTGTAACTGTCGGTGTGCTGTGCCACGTAGACCATTTAGAGCACGGCAGGGAAAGGAGACTTGCATGTTCATTATTTCAGATCGCAGGTTCGGGCACATTGCGTGTACCGAGTCAAGGTCGCTCCTTTTATCGAACCGAAGCCAGTCTTCCCCGCTTCCGGAATAAGCACGACAGAAGTAGAATGATCGAACGAGCGGTCGCAGACGCTCTCGATTCCGAAGTGACGACGAGAAATTTGATAAAGTCCGATCGCTCGTCAATAAGACATCTTTATACAAAACGTCCTTGGCCACCTCGCTCCAGCATTTATTAACGAGAGATGCTGCAAATAATGTCGGTTGCAACACGGTTTTCGTATACAACCATGGAGCATAATCAACTTTTCGATCGTTGTCGATTTGGAAGAAAATTGCTAGAAGGAGATTGACCGGCAGGTGTTTCCATTTGCTGACTGTCGCTCTTCCGATAACATCGGTCGGGAGTTTGATGTAGCCTTCTCGAGCCAGATGATTGGGTAGCAGGAAGAACATGGTAAGAAAAGAGATGCATCCAGCACTAAGTGATTGAGAGGCTGATCCCATCATCCCCTTTCATATTGTCGCCAAGAGGACCCTGAGATATTGTATTGAGCGCGCGATTGAACGCACAGAAAAGCCGCTCACAATCATTGATGTGACGGTGAAGATCCTGAGGAAACGGGATGTAAAGTAAAGGTAAACGAATGGATATTTGAATCACTACCGTGCTACCACAGGAAATACACATTTACAAAGACTACCCCGCTTTTGATCCAGGAAGCTCAAGTTTTGGCTGTTCCCTCAGCTCTCCAGCCAAATCCTCATAAAAATCCCTCGTCAATCCAGCTTTCTCCCGATCTTCATCATTGAAGGGTCCTTTCAGATGCCCCGAGAAATGAAGACGCACTTCCTCACGGAATGTCTGAACGGGATCCACGCCTTGCGCCGCGCAGAGGAAGGTGAACCAACGGTGACCAGCGGTGACGTGAGTGAGCTCGTCGTTGTGGATTATATTTAGCGCTTCGACGCTTTCTGTATCGCCCTGCCTCGCGAACTTGGCGATTGTTTGAGGGTTGACGTCGAGTCCGCGTGCTTCATGCACGAGGTGAACGATTGCGAGGCGGGAACGTAAGGAGTGCGCTGTCTCGGTTGCGGATGACCAGAGTGCTGCGTGGATAGGGAGTGAGCCATACGCCGTGTCTAGCGCGGCGAGACGAGACAACAGAAGAGAGAAGTGCTTTGCCTCGTCGAGTGCGATTTTTGAGAAGTCGGAGAAGAATTGGTGCGGCAAAGTTGGATTTGTTGGTCCGAAGCGGGCAATTGCATCCCAACTAGCACTCGTACGTTAGTTTGATGAAAGAGCTCAGAACCGGTGACTTACGCCAGGTCAATCCTATAGTCGCACTCGTTCAGTACTGTTTTATTGGTCAAAGGAATCTGTGTAACTTACGCCCATTGCTCAATATTTGCAAGAGCATGTAACATTGCAGGTCTTCCCTTCCGTTTCGCCGCTCGCCCGGGGTCGACAAATTTCATTATATCCAGCCTTGGCGGGAAGTCAGGAGGGTTCGGTGCATTCGCGCCTCTCCCGATAGACGCCAGCTTCCCTGAGCGGAAGAGCTGCACGGCATGTCTCGTGCGCTCGACTTTGAGTTGAGGATGAGGAGTGTTGAGTATGAGAACGGCCCACTGGACGAGCGTTTTAGGTGGGTTATCTCTAGGCACAATGTCCTCCGGCAATGTGATGAGATCTGGAATGGGCTGATCGGATGCTGCGAATATACTTTTGGGCGGTGGTGGGTCGGCAAATTCTACAAAATAATATGAATCAGATCAATGGCTGCTCATAAGAGGAAGGTTTGATGGGTATACCTTCTGACACTGGCCTGAACTCTACCAGTCTCCAGCTCCTTCCTTCTTCGGGTGCTTCAATCCAAACCACATCCTCACCCTTACTATCCTTCCTCCGGACGTCAACTCTATATACACAAGCTTTTAACCCAGTATCACTTTGCCCGGTTCGCATGTCAAAGTCGTATCTGAAAGTAAACATGAGATTCTAAAGATCTTCGATTGACATCTATAGATAGCGCACCTATGCCAAGGGCAAACAGCAACGACGCCAGCATCGCATTCCTCAATATCTGCATGAGACATGTCTGCGCCTAGATGTGGACAAGCTGACTCCATCACATATAGTTGCTCAGAAATTAAAGAAGCATCGTTGGCAACTGAGCCGGTAGCAAGTCGGAAAAGAAGAAGTGAGCGATAGACGCCTTCACTTGATCTCAGCGTTAGCAGGTATCGCGTATGAGACAAAACCTTTGAGACAGGAGCTATCCTATGTCGATTTTCAGTCAAGTTGTGGAGAATACTATCCAGACGTACTCAATGAAGTCCATAGCCAGAAAGTTTGGGACTGTAAACAAGCAGAGCAGACAAGTTCTCTATGTTGAGAGCAATTCCGCAAAGTCGCTTTCTTCGAACGCCTCAACACCTTCGAAGGTCAGAAATATAGCAATAGTTCTCCGAGCAGCTCATTGTAAAATCCGGTAAAACTGGGGGAAAAAAAACCGGCCCACGTGATCTATAAGTGATTCGTCTACGTCTACGAACATGAACACGAGAAAATCGTTCTCAGCTACTTCCACCATATTTTACATATCTCATCCTGTCTTGGTTACTCTTTCGTTGCTCTTTTAGGCCAATCATACTTCACCAGTCTGTAAGTTTACGCGGGTATTGCGCAAGACCATCATTAGATCCGGTAGTACGAAATAGAATGGGCAAGAACAAAAAGAAACGGCCAGGAACTCCTGAGGAATTTCGATTGTTCCTGTCGTCGGTCGAGGCTTCCGCAGAACCGATTTTCGATACGCATACCCATTTACTCTCGACCTTCTCCGCGTACCGAAGTAAATACACCATGGGAAAGTACGAGTCCGTGTTTGATTTCGTACGAGGTGGTTACGAAGGAAAGAACGTGGAGGCGATGATTGATGTATACTGCGAAGCACCTATACAGTCACAGTGGAAAGAGTTGGCGGATTCAGCTTTGACTCCAGAGTTGAGGCAGGGAAAGTGGAATGGGATAGAGTACTGGTTCGTCATGGGTAAGCTTGTTCAATTTATTCGTGACCGTGTCCGAGAGATTTAAGATTCTATTGTATATCTAGGTGTACATCCGTAAGCGAATGAAACTGCCTGTTGGCTGTCTGCTAACATTGTTTTAGGCACGAATCTAAGGACTACACTGATGAAGTAGAGGCGCAAATGTTCGTCCGGTCAATTACTAACACTCACTGTCTGTACCTCATGATTCTCAAGATTAGAAGCAATGACACACCCTAGAAATGTCGGTTGGGGAGAAATCGGCTTGGACTACCATTATGATCTTTCGCCACGCGACATTCAACGAAGCGTCTTCATTCGACAATTGCAGCACGCCGTAAGACTAGGAAAGCCATTGACTATCCACACGCGAGAGGCTGAGGAAGATACTGAGCGTATCTTGAAGGAGCATGTACCTAAAGACTATAAGGTGAGCCGATGATTTCATTGTGGATAAACAGCCGTACTGAGGAGCCTAAGATCCACGTTCACTGCTTCACCGACTCTCCAGAGTTCGCAAAGCGACTATTAGACCATTTCCCAAACTTGTATGTCGGCATTACAGGTACACTGTCCCTCCTGCGTGAAAGAAAACCATCTCACTGACGCCGTCTTATTTCAAGGTGTCATAACTTATTCGACGAATTTAAATACCTCGAGTGTCATCAAGAATCTTTGCACAGGACCGTCGGGATCAATGCGAATAGTTCTTGAAACGGACGCGCCTTACATGGTCCCTGGTAATATCTACAAAGCGCTTCCGGAGCTCAAAAGTGGCACCCGCTTCCCGATTTGTCACACTGCTATGATCCCATGGACTGCAGACTTTATCGCTAGCGTTGCGAAGGACGCGGGTTCAGACTACGACAGGGAGCGAGTGATGCGCGAGGCGAGGGAGAATGCAAAGAAGGTGTACGGTGTATAGACTTAATTAGATAATAGAGGTAAGGACTCTTATTTTTCATGTTTCATTTAGCAATGAAAGTGCTAATAAATTAAAAGGAAGATTGTAGCTTAGACACTGAGAGAATACACCAAGTCTAGTATCGTTCTAGACTTTGTCTACTCTCTGGAGCGAAGTCTAGAATCTATGAAAGAGAGGTAAAAAGCAAGGAAACCGAAGAAAAGGAAACAGGTGAATCCAGTTTAGCAAGTCTACGCTCCTGAATGGGCTACTTTGCAGGCTAGCTGCAAAGCGAGTGATTCTAACGACTTCTTCGCGTTTATGAAAATCCACTGAGCTCGTCAGTTGGCACGCTGCCGAAACTGCTGGTCGACGTCGAGAAGCTGCTGGAAGTGGAAATAGGAGCTCCGCCGTCTACGGCCTGACTATCGAATGAGTCACCGCTTGGATTGGCACTAGTTTCAGACGCAGCAAGGACAGTGTCACTGTCGGAATCACTACCGTCGGAATCACTACCGTCGGAGCCACTGTCGGTGCTCGCCGGACTTTCAGTTGTATCAGTCGGGCTACCGAATCCGCTCGATGTGTCTGAGGGACTGCCGAATCCGGTGTCCGAGTCTGTAGGACTGCCGAATCCGGTGTCCGAGTCGGTAGGGCTGCCAAATCCAGAATCGCCCATGCTGTCAGTAGGTTCACTACCGAGACTGTCGGTCGGGACGTCGCTCAGGCTATCGGTATCGGTACTATCATCTGTAGGAGCCCCGAACGTCGCGTTCGAGAACGGCCTGAGAGATTTCGTCAGCTTTATTTTCTTTGGAAATACTCTGCCTGTCACTCACGTTTCCTCCGTCGCATTGATGATACGAATACCGTACGAGCTGGCCTCGGAACCGTTGTTGGCAAAGTGGACCGCACATTGTACAAGTCCGTTCTCTGGGCACCTAAAATATGCTTCTGCGATGGACGCTGCACCACTCAGAGCCTGGCCGGTGGTAGAGTCCTGATCCAACAAATAATCACTTCTAGAACTATGTAGCAAAGATTGAGATAGGCACGTACCAGGACCATGAGGGATTCGATATTGTCTACATCGCCTGCCGTGCAACCGGTCGTGTCAGTAGCCTGACAAGTATAGCTGGATGAAATGTGAGTATCACTTATTAATTCCAGAAGATAAATTATCTAATGTGGCTCACTTTGAGTCCGTCGTGCAAGTGAACAGCTCGACCGTCCAAGGACCAGCAAGTGGCCCCTTCGCACTGCATCTGAGCTCACCGGTGATCTCCTGGACTTGACGTTTGCTAGTCTTAGGAGCAGTAACGCGGAGAACAGATGGCGAAGCTACAGCGCTACCGAGGAGCGCGGCAGTACCAATAATGATTGCTGCGGATCTGAAATGCATGTCAATTGGAGAACTCCTCTCAGTACCAGTGTATCAGCTAGGTCCTAGAATGTAAGAGCGAGCAAGGTGGGATGCAGAAGTGCATTGAATTTCTGGATATCGATGCTATATATGCTCACTATGCATCTTCGTACGAGGTTTGCCTGTTGCACACCTCTCGAAGGCATGATCGAGTCGCAAAGGATGTCGAGAGACTGGATTCTCAGCTGTTGTAATAGCAAACAAAGGCAGGTATGCTCAACTTTGCAATCGTTGACCTTTTGCTTTCTCACGCAATGATCGGTCGCTTTTGATAGTTGGATCGCATAATATTTCGAACTTTTCAGAGTACGAAGACACGGACAGGCGAGTTTATTTGAGAAATGAATAAACAGGAGAGTAAAACTACATGAAAGATGGAGAAACGGATCGACGCCAGGTGGATTCTCTAGGGTTCTCCCAGACAACGCCAGGACTTCATGCGCAAAGTAAGGACTATTGTCTCATAAAAGATGCCTATACGGTCTTGACGCTGAGATTCTTTGTATCAGGCTGATTGAGATTGGGTTTCTTCTTTTCGTATAATGTTCAGACCGTACAGGCTAGCTTTACTTTTGCCTTCCTCTGTAAAGATGACTGAGCAGGATACCATTCCGGTCTCCGGGCAGCGGAATGGAGCCTCCGATATAGATGCTGCTCCGCCAGCAGGAGCAGCGGTTGACGGATCCTGTGAACGATATGTTGGCATTTGATGATCATATAGGCTAGGACACTGAAATTTGATACTCACCCTGACGACGAGCTCCTCGATGTTACTCGGGTCTCCTGCCATGCACCCAGTGCTATCTGTCGCCAGACAGGTATACCTAACAAATTTCAGGGGCATCAGTGGAACTCTGAGGCCTACAACAAGGATGAGATCGTGCCATTGTTCTGGTACGCAATTCGCCAGTAGAACGGTATTATAAGGACTGAGTGGTCCGAACGCATCGCACTGCATAGTTTGGGTACTGTAACCCTCGGCCTGTGTCGGCGATGCAATGGCCGACACGGCAAAATATAAGGCGACAGAGAACTGTGCGATGATCTTCATTGGTAATTGAAGTTGAGGTACGGTTTCACAGCAGCGTTGGACGAAATGGTGAATCAGCAAATTTGTGAGGCGTATATTTGGACCGATGATACTTTATGGATCTGCTCACATCCGGTTGGCCGAGCTGGATGTAACTTTGCATTTGCTCACGAATAAGAGATAATTTTGCCGACGCAGAATTACATGAGCTCGCAAAGTTACCTAGACAGATTTACGATATCAATAAATGCGTACACGCTTGGACTTCCGACTTCCCAGGAAATAATTTGATGGAGTTATGAGCCTTACCTGAAAGTTTGCTGAGTGTATTTCGTGACACCAACTTTATGGAGGCATGCAGAAGTCAGGATAGAGACAGCATCAGGAAAGCCACAGTAACTGTGCACGACTAAATTTCATATATACATACATGATCCAGCTGATTACTTCAGCTTCTACCGGCCTGTGTCGGAGCTTGAACATTTGGGCCTCCGTAGCAACTGCAACTCATTGGACATTGGAACTATTAAGTGTATATTAATGAAAATAGACATACATGTAATTAAGTGCTACTATAAAATGATATGTGCCTTGAGCAGAGAGCATCAAAGTATAGACATGATCTACTACTCACCACTAACCTTTTCACTATCTGCTCTCATCATCAAAATGGTCTGCATTAAGATTCTCTACTTTGATATCATTATGGGTTGCTAGACATGGTGTCAAGAGCTGCTTCAAGTGCAAAATAGGTTCACTTTATATACAGTTCATTGTGATCTATGATATAAATAAAACATTAACATTATATTTAGAAACCAGGTAACTTGCACTTTGACAAGTGCTAATTCAAAATATGAGATAGTTGGGACAGCAATTGACTGTCTTCTTTCCTTGACCAGTGCACAAAAGGGAGGTCAAATTATTTATATTCAGTGAAATATATCCCAGCAATGAGATTCTATATAATATTCATATATAGAATATTGTCAAAAGATCTAGCACTCTAAATTAGAAAGAATTATAAAAATAGTATCTTAGAAAACTTACAGCTAGTTGCAAAATTGTTAGCAATCATGTGTTTTCACCACTTTTTATACCACGAGAGCCTCAAAACACAGATAAAATCATATCTCACCCAAAACTCAACGGTTTCACATCATCTAAGTTGATAAATTCATCTTTTCGAAAGGGCTTTTATTTAGAAACAAAAATTGAGAAAATAGAGTAAAGACTGATGATGAAATGGCGAAAATATTGTTTTTTGCCTCTTCTTTGCATGTGCATTTTTTTCTGTGCTCCCTGCTGGTCCAGCACCTCTCAAAATCTGTCTGAAATGATTATATAATTATATTATGATTTTAGAGGCTGAATTTGAGCTGAATTGTGTGCCAGAATGTACTGCTTTGAGGCATGCCAGAATCACTCAAAACTCATCATTTCCCCCTAGCCTCCCAAGCTCCAGGAAATTTTCTTACAGGTCAGATTTATGCATGTAAATTCATTTCAGATGTAACAGACTAGGTTTACATATCAGCTAGGTCCTCAGCATTTACTGGTGAGCTTGGAAGATGCTGTCTAGAATGGTGCATACAACCAGAACTACTTGTTCAGCCCAGCTCCCCAGTGGATCCTACAGTAACAGGTGGTGCTCAAAGCTTATTTTTTTTATCTATAGTGAATTTACATGCATGAATCTGACCTGTAAGAAATTTTCCTGAAGCTTGAGAGGCTAGGGAAAAATGATGAGTTTTGTGTTATGAAAATTGTGGTTAGCTAATGCGGCGTGGTATTAGACAATTTACACACTGAGTTATGCAACTGAATCTAGCCTATGAGCAAGGGCTTCGAAGCTATTGACCTGGGGATGACTCAGGTCTACTACTACAGCCAGTACCCAATGAGGTAGCTGCAAACAATGAAGACGAGTCAAGCGAGAGTGATAATTCAATAGGCATACTGTTACAAAAATCGTAGTTAGCTAATGCGGTGTGGTATCAGACAATTTGCACACTGAATCATGCAACTGAATCCAGCTTATGAGCAAGGGCTTCAAAGCTATCAACCTGGGGATGACACAGGTCCGCTACTACAGCTAGTATCTAACGAGGTAGCTGCAAACAATGAAGTTGAATCGAGCGAGAGTGATGATTCAGTAGGCATACGGTCGACTATGGCTAGGATGCATATTGGACATACTCCTCCTCTACGAATACGAGGCCTAGGAATGATGGAGAGCAGTAATGTTGCGAGGTATACTGAACTCCTGCAGAAAAGACGTTATCGATGAGGTGCAACCAGACGTCTAGTTCATGAGAGTCTGGTGTGCAGTAATTGCTACTTAGCATACCAACGCAGCTGGGTTCTTTCAGAATGGCTCCTCAAGAATTTCGTGAAATGGTTGGTGGTGAAGGAGGCAGCTGATGTCAAGATTTGGCACAAGCCTGGGCCTTTAGAAACAACAGAAGACCAACCATTGCCAAACTGCGGAATGAGTGCATACGATCACGAAGTAATCATATGGCTCAGCGATAGGGATATATATGCAATGAAGGTCTGTATAAGAGCTTAGATCAATCAGCATTGTCATCAGACCTTGTGCCCTTACATTGCAGTGGAAGTCGATTGGCCAGTATACTTGGTGCCACCCTCGGACATAATCAAACTCTCGGAAGAAGCAATCGAAGGTTTTCTAAAGGCTTGGCGAACATCGGATACAGGGGTTGTTACAGTTGACGAATGGTATGGACCTCGACACATTGGTCAGTGATTCAGGTTAACGATGGGCATCGGACTACAGCTATTGGATATTGCAATAGCGGCTAGACACATTAGGCTGGAAGCCTATTTTATACAGCTGCCGAGATTAACCTCAGAAGATCGGCAAGTGTTGCCGGTTGTGAATCCCGAGATCACGGCCAGCCCCATGATCACAGATTAGTGGCAGAAGCTCGGCCCAGATAATGGAGCCATCTGGAAGCATGTGCTCGGCGAACCAAGGAAGGATCAGTGGGAAGATCGGTGGAAAGGATTAACATGTGATAAGCGATGAGATTGGAAGAAGCATGGAAGAAGCTTCGAAGTGACGGAGGTTAGAAGGAAGCCTACCTAATGTGGAAGGAAGTATTTGGAGTGGACACAGGTGATGTCACTTTATTCGATGTCGACACAAGGGTGGTAGCAACTTAGTGCTAGGACTTGGTGTCGACACAGCTGGGTAGCAACTCATGCTGAAAAATATTGTCCTGTCCAATGGTGAGGCAGTTCCAGTAGCAGTAGGTAGCAAATAGTGATTAGTGGAAAGTCTATATAAGTGCCAGCTGAGCGGGGCATTGTCCCTCAGCAAAATTATTTTGTACTCTCAATCATAACTGTACCCCTTTGATTGAAACTCTGCTCTACTAGTAATTCAAGCTTAAGCCCTTAGCTCGCTTATTATTAGTACATCTAAACCTTTGCTACTCTACTCTCCAAGCTATACTAGTACTGAAGGAGGAAGCAGAGACTTGTTCCGGTACGCTTGGACTAGCCACTTTGTCCAAGAATACTAATCCTAACACATACGGGCAACAATGGCTAGGATGCATATTGGACATACTCCTCCTCCATGAATACGAGGCCTAGGAATGAAGGAGAGCAGTAATGTTGCGAGGTATACCAAACTCCTACAGAAGAGATGTTATCAACGAGGTGCAACCAGATATATTGTTCATGAGAGTCTGGTGTGCAGTAATTGCTACTTGGCATACCAACACAGCTGGGTTCTTTTGGAATAGCTCCTCAAGAATTTTGTAGAACAGTTGGTGGTGAAGGAGGTGGCTGATGTCAAGATTCGGCACAAGCCTGGGTCTTCGGAAACAATAGAAGACCAACCATTACCGAACCATAGAATGAGTGCATACGATCACGAAGTAACCATATGGCTCAGCGATAGGGATATGTATGCATTAAAGGTCTGCGTGAGAGCTTGGATCAATCAGCATCATCACCAGACCTTGTGCCCTTATACTGCAGTGGAAGTCAATTGGCCAGTATACTTTTTGTCACCCTCGGACATACTCGAACTCTCGGAAGAAGCTATAGAAGGTATCCTAAAGGCTTGGTGAACTTTGGAACCAGGGGTTATCACAGTCAATGAATGGCGCGGCCCTTGACATATCGGTCAGCAGATCAGATTAATGATGGGCACCGGACTACAGCTATTGGACATTGCAATAGCGGCCAGGCACACAAGACTAGAGGCCTATTTTACACAGCTGCTGTAGACTATCAGACTCTCCTGGACATTGTCAAAGGCTGCAGTGGCGTTTGACCATAGGGAGGCGATGCTGGCATCAATATCTCAGAAGGTAAAAGGGGAACTGTTCCAGTCCAGTAGCGGCTCTGGAGAATCCAGAGACTCTCAGTTCAGATACGATGGCCATGCGCCGCGAAGGTCCACTGCACGGTAGGATAATCCGCCATGGCGGCGAATCCTTTGATTGTAGGTGAGAAGCGCTGGAGGGAAACGGGACGGCGAAAGGCACGTGATCGAGGAATTGCCAATCCGGGGTCGAGTCGCTGATCACCTTTGATGACCTGGTACTGGATGGCAGCAGCGGGTTACAAGCGGCGAATCGAGGGCTGAGATGAAAGAGAGATGGGAGAGATGGTCTTTTTAGGAGGGCTCTGTCTTAGGGTTTTCTGTGAGGTCTGGGTGCTATCTCCTATATTCACTGCCTTCTAGCTGTATGTACATGAATGCATTATATACTGTAGGCTGCTACCAACGAAGGTGACGGCAGCGGCGGGTGGCGAGGCATGACACAAGTGCTGTGACAGCAGGGGCTGACACCAAGACATGCCACCAAGATGCTTAGTACCTGACAGCGCCCCAATCAAAAGAGATGCAATCGGGTACCGCACCTATATATCGGGGGCATCCAGATCAGTAAGGCGGCGGTGTAGACTATCAGACTCTCCTGGACGTTGTCGAAGGCCACGGCGGCATTTGACCACAGAGAGGTGATGCTGGTATCAATATCTCAGAAGGTAAAAGAGGGACTGTCCCAGTCCAGTAGCGACTCCAGAGAATCTAGAGACTCTCAGTTTAGATACGATGGCTGCGTGCCGCAAAGGTCCGCTACACGGTGGGATAATCCACTGTGGCGGCGAATCCTTTGATTGTAGGTGAGAAGCGCCAGAGGGAAACGGGACGGCAAAAGGGCATGTGATCAAGAAATTGCCAATCTAGGGTCAAGTTGCCGGTCGTCTTTGATGAATTGGCACCGGACAGTGGCAGTGGGTTACAAGCGGCAAATTGAGGGCTGAGATGAAAGAGAGATGGGGGAGATGGTCTTTTTAGGAGGGCTCTGTCTTAGGGTTTTCTGTGAGGTCTGGGTGCTATCTTCTATATTCACTGCTTTCTAGCTGTATGTACATAAGTGCATTATATACTATAGGCTGCTACCAACGAATATGACAGTGACAGCGGGCGGTGGGGCGTGACATGAGCCCCGTGATGGCGGGGGCTGACACCAAGATGTGCCGCCAAGATGCTTAGTACCTGACAGCACCCCAATCAAAAGAGATGCAATCGGGTACCGCACCTGTATATCGGGGGTGTCTGGATCAGTACGGCGGTGGGCTGTATGGATTTGAAATGCCAAGGCATCAAATAATACTAAATGGGGGAATATGCATAGAGGCGCTGGGGCGCTAACATGCCCGGCGCGTGATGTGGTGAGACAAGGATACAAATCGTTTGAATAGATGACCCTGAGCCAGGCCAGAGGTGGTCCGATAGTTCTGGCAGCGGGCGAACATTGCCACCGCTGTAGTGCCCTGGCCAATCCTGTGCCAGGACACTCATACTCTGGCTCTCTCCTACTGCAGACACCATATACCACCACCGCCTACACTTCAGAAGACCAGAGAATACTCACACCACACTCTAGAGGCCATACGAGCACATATCCATAGATTCTAGCCTACGCTTTCCCCTGCGGTGCCCTCCGAGAGCCCAGATGAGTCCGCCACTGGCTCCCTTGCACCCATACAGGTCCACCAAAGGCTCCTACCCAGCACCAGACACTATAGGAGATGTCCCCCAATCATTATAGGCCCTCGTTATTGCAATTTCTGATACGTACAGCCTCGAGGTAGATTTGGACGCCTCTGCGGCAGCCCCCCAAGCCTCAGATTGGTCCGGCGGCCACTCAGGCGTCCTCAGGTGCCCTCTCCGAAGCTTCTCACAGCTTACCAGACAGTCCCCCAAGGCCTGCAAAGTTATCTAGTATCATCTCTGCTTATACGCCACCGAAGGCTGCACTTTTACGAATCTGCCGCCGATCGAGCGGCAACTTGCAGATCCGCTGCTCCGGCGCTCTCCTTACTTACCATGGATCGCCTACACTCTATATTGAGTGCGGCGGCGGCCGTGGGTGGCCTAGGGACCCTGACTGATATGCCCTCGATCTCATATACACGATATTAGCCTCCAAACATTGGCCCCGATGTTTCCCGACTTCCCCTCAAGCGGCGGGCGACTCTAGGCCATACCTAGCAGTCAGGCATGTGGTACAGTGACGTGCCAAGCCCCCGACCGCCGCCGCCAAGCCAGACTCTGCCGGCGCCCGTTTTATTGCAGATACACGATATATCATACTATTGGATAGCCCCTTCATGTTGGTGCCGCCGTATGCCTCCTAGGCACTCCGGCGGTGGCCCTTGGCAAGCCTTATGACTCAGGAGATGTTGTCAGACAATAGGACTCAGCGGCAAGAGCAGTAGAGTATATATAGAGTCTATATTTATCAGTAGAGAAAAAGATAGATACAGAGCATATACATAGCAGATAGTGCAGACAGGCCGCACATCATAGAAAGACCTCAGCGGCCCTCTGGCGCCCCAGGCCTTCTATTCTACATCCCTTTGGCACCCTTTCCAGTTACTGGCCGCACGTTGGTCCTTATATTCATCTTACATGGACCTTACCTTTCGACTACCTAGTTTACGCTACTGCGGCGGATTTACATATGCTCCCTTGTTCCCAGCGGCCCCCCATTTGACCTCGGCGGCCCTCCGGCACCCCAGGCCTCCTTTCCTATTACCCTTGGGCGTCCCTTTCATCCACTGGCCATATGTTATTTCTTATATTCATCGTACACCATCCTTGTCTTTCATCTACCGAGTTTACACTACAGCGGCGGATCTGTGTGACGCTCCCTTGCCCCCGGCAGCCCCCTATTTGACCTCAGCGACCCTCCGGCAACCCAGGCCTTCCATTGTATTCCCCTTTGGCGTCCTTTTCACCTACTGGCCGCATGTTACACCTTATATTCATTGTATACGCTCCCTAGCTCTCTATTACTGAGATTGTACTACTTCAGCAGACTCCTGTGACCTCCCCCTCGATCCGGCGGACCTACTAGACCATCTCTTTCATACCTCGGCATCACTAGGCCACTCCATTACATCTCTGACGGTCTCTGGCACCTGCCAGGTAGTAGGTGGCAAGAGTCTGATAGCTTAGGGCTTTACTTCTGGAGGTTTCTTCATATATTCAGTACCTATAGTAGGACGGACATCGGTAGCACCTTCAGATAGGAACACCACCAGAATACTACACCACGGAGACATATACTTCCGCCACAGCAGGGTACGCATCCGCTGCATCCTGTCAGATGACCTTTCCAAGGTCAGGGGAGTCTGGGACATTGTCTTCCCGGAGAAGTGGGGTACTTTCGAGGTGCAGTGAGGGCGTCACAGTGGCAGACTACTTGATTGGCAGCGGCGGCGGTGCCGGTGTTCAGTGAAGTTGGCGGAAGCCCGGCAGCCATTGATTGGAGTATGTACTGCATAATGAAGGTGGAGGGTGAATTGGAGACGATAGTACATGGAAAGTCCTGGGTGTAGAGTAAGGGTGTGGGCTCTATACAGGCCTGTGCTGCTGAACCGGTACAGGTTAGTGCGGCGCACTACAGCGGGCTGTATAGATTTGAAACACCAAGGCGTCAAATAATACTAAATAGGAGAATATGCATAAGGGCACCGGGGTGCTAATGCGCCTGGCATGTGATGTGGTGAGATAAGTGTTAGGACTCGAACATTTTTATTTTTATTTTTATTTTTATTTTCCTTTCTTATGTCCTTATTTCACTCATTTTACCTTTTCCTTGTATGACTCATTCACCTTTACTAATTCCGTTTACTTCGTTGTGGCTTATTCATCTTCAGACATCTGCCATGACTAAATCTGTTCCTTCCGACTAAGATGCTCACTAATCACTCCACCCCCTTCTCATGTGATTCCTTATTAGAGTAGACCTTTCACACGCTCGAAGTCTATATAAGTAGATAGTTTGACTCTTTCGATTCCTTGTCTTACTATTCTACTTACCTTCACTTCGACATAGGTATCTACTCTTGTATTATTAGTTTATTGAATTCTACTTACCTTCACTTCGACATAGCGTGCGTTCGCTCGGCAGTTCGCAACTAGCTTACTGTTTGTTGTTGTGTTGGCCGCCTCGAGATTGACGCCTGTTAGTCTCGCCGCCTAACATAATAGTAAGACCTACCTTTAGCCCGCATAAACGTTTGTTTGCGCTCGCTATCGCTACTCCACACAAGGAGTTAACGTCGACGGTTTACCACCGTGCCCATCCTGGATTCATCCGAGCAACCCCTATCTAGCCCATCATTGTCCGATTGACTCTGACGTGTCCCGATAGTCTAAATTCCTAACAACCACTCACATCAACGTGGCACTCCACATTAGTATCTGGTGGGGAGGTCATCTGACGTGTTCGTGGGTAACGCGACGAGTACAATCTTCTACCAGTCTTTCATTTGTCATCTACGTGGGAGTTTTTCGCGTAGTCCTTCATTTCCACGACGAGCCGAACATCCGAGGTCAGGCCCGTTCGAACACACCCATTCCAGTTCCACCCCCAGTTCGTCAAGGTGGACCTAACTGACGAGCAACGTTGCGCTCTTCCCCAAGTCCGTTGGAGCGAAACTAACAAGTGTTATCGAGCTCGCCTTCACGGAACTTCGTACAACCTCATCTGGGATGACGCACGGAAGGTTTGGAAGTTGCAAGATGCAAAAGGAAGCTGGTTTCCGTGGGCACCCAATCCCGACGCAAACATCTCCTTATTCAACGTTCAAGAAGGCTCATCGAACATTCCACCACCAATCATCACAACTCCAGTTGAAGCCCCACCACTCACAACATCCTTGTCTTTCACGGAACCACGAGAGCCAATCCCCGAAGTCGAAAGTCGAACCACAACCCCAGAACCATCAATGGCTCCCCCAGTTCCAACAATGTCAGCGCCTGCTGCATAGCCTACAATTGATGCCACTACCCTTGCAACGGCAGTCGCATTAGCATTACGTCAAGTTAATGGCGGAGGGATGAAGAAGGGAGTAGCACCTCCACGCCAATATGAGGGTGGAAAAGATTACCTCGACTTCAGGCGCAAAGTATTACTCTACTTCAAGGCTTACAACTCGAGTTTCCAGGATGATGACGACAAGATCACCTTTGTCCTCTCTTACCTCAAGGAAGGATCAGCGGTGACATGGGCGGAGAATTATGTCAACGAAGCATCGAGTACTGGCCAATTCCTAATTGCGGACACTTGGAAGACGTTCCTCAAGGAATTAGATACCTCCTTCGTCGACCCCAACCGCCACCAGAAGGCCTTCGAGAAGCTAGATGGAATGCGGCAGAAAAGTATATCTGCTAGCGAGTTCTTGAATGACTTCGACATCGAACGAGTAAATGCTGGACTTACGAAGCCAGAACATGATGGCGTCCTCATTGACAAGCTGAAGAAGGCACTTAACGCAGCCGTAATCGATGGCGTGATGCGAACCGATCCTGAGCCACAGACGTATGATGATTGGAAGAGGTGGGCCATCACGGTAGACAATGTTGAACACCAGATAAGGCACCTTCATGAACAACGTCGAGGAATACAACGTCCAATGGTACCACCTCCTCGTCAACAAAACTTCACCCGACCCTACCCTCAAGCAGTGGCAAGACCAACGACACCTTTCCCTCAACAGGATTGTCGTGACGCAACGGGAGTGACATATGGAGGACTAGGACAGCCTATGGATGTCGCTATGAACCAAGCACGCGCCCGACGTGCATGTTACAAGTGTGGCAAGGTCGGCCACTTTATTAGAGATTGCCCATGCGGTGTAGTGCGCCGCACTAACCTGTACCGGTTCAGCGGCACAGGCCTGTATGGAGCCTACACCCTTACTCTACACCCAGGACTTTCCAGGTACTATTGTCTCCAATCCGCCCTCCACCTTCATTATGCAGTACATACTCCAATCAATGGCCACTGGGCCTCCGCTGACTTCGGTGAACGCCTGCGGCGCCGCCGCCGCCGATCGAATAGTCCGCCGCCGCGGCGTCCCCGGTGCACCTCGAAGTCACCCCACTTGTCCGGCGAGAGAACGTTCCGGACTCCCCCGACCTCGTGAGGGCCGCCCGACAGGCTGCGGCAGATGTATACCCTGCTGCGGCGGGAGTATACGTCACCGCGGCGGTGATGTTTACCCGCCGCCGGGACTGACGGGCCACCTCTGGCCTGGTTCAGGATCATCTCTTCGAACGATTTACATCCTTATCTCACCACGCCACATGCCGAGGGCGTTAGCGCCCCGGCGCCCGTTTGCATATTCCCCTTTTAGTATTATTCGACGCCTTGGCGTTTCAGATGCATATGGGCCACCGCATTAGCGATCCGGACGGCCCCGATATCGGGGCGCGATGCCCCGGCGCGTCTCGTCTGATTGGGGCGCCGTTAGGTATTAGTGCCTTGGCAGCGCGTCTTGGCGTCGGCCCCCGCCATCACGGCGCTCATGTCACACCTCGCTGCACGCCGCCGCCGTCACATTCGTTATTAGTAGCCTACAGTATATATTGCCCCCATGTACATACATCCAGAAGTAGTGAAAAAAGAAGATAGCACCCAGAGTTCACAGAAAACCCCAAGACAGAGCCGCCCTAAAAAGGGTTGCCCCTCTCATTACTCTTCCCTTTTTACGCTCGATCCGCCGCACGAAACACGCCGCCGCCATCCCGCGCCGGCTGTAAAAGGAATCGGCGACTTGACCCCCGAATTGGGAATTCTTCAAGCACGTGCCTCCGCCGTCCCTTTTTCCCCGGCGCCGCTCTCACCTACGCTCGAAGGATCCGCCGCCGCGGCAGATTATCCCATCGTGCGGCGGACATTCGCGGCGCGCGGTTGTGGCATCTGAACTAAGGGTCTTTGGATTCTCCTAGACGGCCTCTGGCCCGGGATACTTCCCCTTGTTACCTTCCGAGATACTGACACCAGCACCGCCTCCCTGTGGTCGAACGCCGCCGCGGCCTTCGACAACGTTCAGGAGGGTCTGATAGTCTACATTTTGGAGCCCACCGCGAGGGAGGTAAAAAGGTGTCGTTCCAACTGGTCTCGGGCCCGCCTAGGGGCACGCGATACTCGCTGAGGCTGCAGAGAAGGGCCGAAAACAGCCAAACGGCCTCAGCTACAACCGCCGGTCAACCATACCACTACTCCACACTCTTTACAAGGGGCCGCACTGAAGAACCCCACCCCACCGCTCCCAGATCACCTTCTGCACCAAACCGCCGACGTGCATCTATCGCCGCCGACGACCCAACTGCCCGGCGACCCAGAAGATCATCCGCCACCCCCCTTACCCGCAACCCGCCGCTCGAAGAAAGTGTAAGCGCCACCGCTGCACGACCGCAGCCACCCATCAATCCCCCCCGCTTCATCCACGCCCCCAAAGACCTCCGCGAATCTGAGATCTGCCCCAGCACTCACGTCTGCGTGCCCGGCGGTATCAAAGACCTGTCAATATCTCTCCAGGAACCGCCGGCCACTGGCCCACTAGAAACAGACCTTTTCGCCGACATAGAAGACCATCCCGCCAATCAGCCCCGCCTCACCGGCCTCCAGTTAGACACCGCCGCCGAAGAACAAGAAGACGATGACGACCTCTACGTTCCCGACTCACTCGTCCACGGTCACGCCATCACCCCAAACTCACCACTCACCCCCGTCGAAGAAGAATGATCGGCAAGGCTCTTTCCGCCTCTCCCTCTCTCACCGCCGACTCCAGCCCAGTGCCGACGGCGCTCCCCAATTGACAACCCCCAATCGCCCTCTGCCAGTTCAACCCCTAACTCGGCCTCATTACCAACCATGACTAGCGCATACGCCGGCGGCCCCGCTACACAATATGCGACTTCGGCATCAGTCCCGCCGCCGTCCCAACAACACGGCCCCACCGCACAATATGCGACTTCGGCATTGGTCCCGCCACCGCCCCAACAACCCTCCGCCGCCGCACCAACGTATACCACCCCATCACCCGCCGCAATTGGTGCCCCACCCCCCCTTCCTGACCTCAGTGACCCAGACACCCACCCACTCAGCGGTCCCAATCCCCCAGTGCCAGGTGCTACAATGCCCTATCCGGGAGACCGCCGCGCGCCGAAGTTCAATGCTGCCAGCGACCCTGCGGAAATCCCCATCTTCTTCAATCGAGTCCGGCTATTTGGACGAAGCGCCGGCCTGTCAGACGCTGAGATGATCGCATGGGCAAGATGCTACGCCGACGCAAAAGACGACCAGCTATGGTGCAAAAGGCCGGAAACAAGAGGAAACGACTTTATGGCATTTAAGGACGCCATCCTAAAGTACTATCCCAACGCCACGACGCAATACACCCTCGGCAACCTCCATAACCTCATCGGCGCAAGCCGCAACCAAATTATGCTCAACACCGCCGCCCTCTGCGAATATCATAGGAACTTTATCACCGTCTCCTCGTACCTTATCGACGCCGGAATGCTTTCTGAGTTCGAACAGAAGCGCATGTTCAGAGAAGGGCTTCACCCCACACTAAACAGAGAACTCGATCTGAATCTGCGGTTCGTAAAACATGATCACCCCAGCGGCGTCCCTTGGGACATCGACACGGTCGTAAGGGAGCTTGAACGCATACTTACCGGCGGCCATCTAACGACCGCCGACCAGCCACTAACGTATTCAGCTACAACGGCCGTACCCACCTATACCCATGTCACCACTTATACGCCGCCACCGCCGCAACCCGGCGCCCCTGCCTACGGCGTCATCAATCAACCCCAAGTGAAGCAAGAAGAGCCTTGGGTATCCTTACTTATCCAGGAAATGCGCGCTCTCCGAGAGGCCACCGAGAGATCGAACCGTCGAGCGCCGCCGCCGATCGCCGGTGTATCACCCCAGCCTCGACAAGCCAGATTCAGCGGAAAATGCGCCGTCTGCGCCAGCGCGTCGCATTCCACTCGAGACTGCCCCACCAAGATCTCCCTGATCCAAAGAGGAGTCATGCTCGCCGACGCCAAGGGATACCTATACCCGGCCAACGGCAGACTCCCCCAGGGCGAACCAGGAATGTCAGTTCTGGACAGAATTAACAAACTCTTCATCGAAAACCTGAACTACGCGCCGGTCGGCGTCCCACTCCCCATCCAACCTGTGCCCGACACGCCGCCGAGGATTGCGGCGCTGCGGCAAGAAAACATGTACCAGGCCCAACCCACGATGCAACACTCAATGTATCAAGGACACAATGCGCCACAGGAATCCATGTACCAAACCACTGACAGGGCACCGCCGCCTGCCATGTACGGCACCGGTTCGCCGAACGGTCCGCCGCCGCGAGTCCAGGAATCAAACTACTTCGAGGCAATCACGCCCGACGAATCCCCAGAAGACGACCCCTGTGAAGGGATTGCCCTCATTTTTGAACAAGAAGAAAGCCCCGAGGACCCCCAAGAATGCCTCGCCGCCGCTGCAAAGCGCTCAGGACTGAGAGAAGTTTTCGACGGCGTTGAAATTGTAACCAGAAAGGGACCCTCAGGACTGAAACCAAAATGGCGAGACGAGAACAGAAAGGGGAGACCACCCGGACATCGGCCAGCATTGTCACCCACTCCAGTGGCACCGCAAGAAGAAATCGCCGCAGATCCCAAACCTCAATACCGGACTACCATACCAGCGTACGACGACGCCGCCGTATCAAATGTTTTCGGCAAGATTCTCGACTCAGAAGTAACCCTGCTGATCAGAAGCCTATTCGCCGCGTCCCCCGAGATCCGGCGAAAGTGCAAGGAATTCGTCACCGGTCGCCGGGAACTAATAAGGGAAAACCCCGATCACGGGATGGCAATGTATGCCTCAATCCCGCGGCCCACCTCGCCGATTCTGTACAACGACGAAGAACCTACCGTTGTGCCACCGAACATCCCCCTCCGGGAAATCGAAGTATGGCTCGACAACAAAATTGAAGTGAAAGCCCTGCTCGACTCCGGCTCAACTTTTATCGCCGTGCCCAAGGAAGTGTGGAAAGACCTCGGATCCCCTACTGTATTGAGCCAGGCGATCACAGTAGAAACTGCCGACCGCCAAATCTCGTGCTCAGTGGGACTCATTCCCCGCGTCCGACTCACAATAGGCTCTTTCTCCATCGTCCTACAAGTCCAGGTCGTCGACAAGGCGCCCTTTCAACTACTGCTGGGCCGGCCATTCTTCGTACACACAAGGGCACAAGTCATTGACGAATCCGACGGCGACCAAACACTATACCTCACACACCCAGACACGAACGAAACCATGTCGATCCTGACGATTCAGCGCGGCGCCGGGACTGAAAACCAGCGCCCCCCTAACCAATGACGCCCCTGCGGCGCCCACCGGAATCTATGCGGCGAATACCCATTTCTATACCCGACGCATACGTACTCCATCACGGACTGGCGACTGTAAATATCGGCTTCAATCCTCGTACTATCGACGTTTCTATATCCTTTTCCAACCACTCCGCCGAAAAGAGCTCCATAGCCCAAACAAAACCACAAAAACATCCAGCTTTCTTTATTAACTCTGTTTTCGATGACGAATCACTCCCAATACGCAACCACACACGCCGCTCCAACAGCGCCGCTAATACAAAGGCCGCTCAACTGGTCGCCCAAGCCTACAAGTATAAAAAGGTCGCCCAACGTTCAAAACCTATATCGGCGACCCTTCCTGAAGACTACCGTATCATATGCAAGGCACACCCCGAGCCGCTCAAGGGGTTGCCGAAACTCCCTGTTCATCCGCCGCACTTCGAACCTGGCCGCCGCTTCACCCAGGAACGCTTCGACGCCTTAGATATCGATCCAACGGGGTTCCTTAGCAATGAAGAAAAGAATCTCGCCTATTGGACACTCCGCCAACACGAAGATGCACTCGCCTGGGACGAAACAGAAAAGGGCTCCCTCGACTACCAGTATTTCGCGCCGGTCTTGATCCCCACCGTCGACCATACGCCGTGGGTGATGAAGAACATCCCCATACCACCAGGGATCTTCAACGAAGTCGTCCGGATCATCAAGGACAAAATTAACTCCGGCGTCTATGAGCCGTCCAATTCCTCATACCGATCCCGCTGGTTTTGCATCGTCAAAAAGGACGGCAAGTCCCTCCGGCTCGTACATGACCTCCAGCCGCTCAACAAAGTCTCTATTCGAGACCCCTCCGTCCCATACCCCACAGAACACATCGCCGAGACCTTCGGCGGGCACGCATGTTACACCACACTCGACCTGTTCGTCGCCTTCGACCAAAGGAAACTCGATGTACGATCCCGCGACCTCACAACCTTCCAAACGCCGCTCGGCGCGTTCCACCTCACCTCAATTCCCATGGGGTACACCAATTCACAGCAGATCATGCACGCCGACGTTACATTCGTCCTCAAAGATGAGATACCCCACGTCTGTATCCCTTATATCGACGATATTCCTGTAAAAGGCCCCAAATCGAGATACGAACTCGCCGCCGGCGCATACGAAACGACACCGGGCAATCCAAACATCCGCCGCTTCATCTGGGAACACCTCAACGACGTCAACCGCGTCCTCCAACGCCTCAAAGTGGTCGGCACCACCGTCTCCAGCAAGAAACTTGTCATCGCCGCACCCGAAGCAGTCATTGTAGGGCATACCTGCAACTACTCCGGCCGAGTCCCCGATGCCTCTAGGATTAAAGCCATAGTAGACTGGCCGCCGCCGCAGGATGTCCATGACGTTCGAGCATTTCTAGGAACCGCCGGCGTCCTAAGACACTTTGTAAAGGACTATGCCAGACTGTCCGCCGGTCTCAACAAGCTCCTCTGTAAAGACCAGCCGTTCACACTCGACGAAGACGCCTGCCGATCAATGGACCTACTCAAACACGCCGTAGCATCCTCCGGCGCCATTCGCTCCATTGACTACGAGTCAAGGCGCCCTGTTCATTTCTGTGTAGACTCCTCCATCCACGGCTACGGCGCCATTCTACTACAGCTCGGCGAGAGCGGCGAAAGAATCCCATCACGGTTCATGTCCGGAACCTGGAACCACAGAGAACGAAACTACTCCCAGGCGAAGCTAGAACTCTTCGGCCTCTTCAGAGCCCTATATGAGGCGCGCATATACCTCGTCGGCATTGACCACTTCTTCGTCGAAGTCGATGCCAGCTACATCAAAGGTGTTACGAAAATCGTGGTTAGCTAATGCGGCGTGGTATCAGACAATTTACACACCGAATTATGCAACTGAATCCAGCTTACGAGCAAGGGCTTCAAAGCTATCGACCTGGGGATGACACAGGTCCGCTACTACAGCCAGTACCTAACGAGGTAACTGCGAGCAACGAAGTCGAATCGAGCGAGAGTGATGATTCAGTAGGCATACGGTCAACTATGGCTAGGATGCATATTGGACATACTCCTCCTCCACGAATACGAGGCCTAGGAACAATGGAGAGCAGTAATGTCGCGAGGTATACCGAACTCCTGCAGAAGAGACGTTATCGACGAGGTGCAACCAGACGTCTAGTTCACGAGAGTCTGGTGTGCAGTAATTGCTACTTGGCATACCAACGCAGCTGGGTTCTTTCGGAATGGCTCCTCAAGAATTTCGTGGAACGGTTAGTGGTGAAGGAGGCAGCCGATGTCAAGATTCGGCACAGGCCTGGGCCTTCGGAAACAACAGAAGACCAACCATTGCCGAACCGCGGAATGAGCGCATACGATCACGAAGTAACCATATGGCTCAGCGATAGGGATATGTATGCAATGAAGGTCTGCGTGAGAGCTTGGATCAATCAGCATCGTCACCAGACCTTGTGCCCTTACGTCGCAGTGGAAGTCGATTGGCCGGTATACTTGATACTGCCCTCGGACATAATCGAACTCTCGGAAGAAGCAATCGAAGGATTCCTAAAGGCTTGGCGAACATCAGATACAGGGGTTATTACAGTTGACGAATGGCGCGGACCACGACACATCGGTCAGCGATTCAGGTTAACGACGGGCACCGGACTACAGCTATCGGACATTGCAATAGCGGCGAGGCACATTAGGCTAGAAGCCTATTTTACACAGCCGCCGAGATTAACCTCAGAAGATCGGCAAGCGTTGCCGGTCGCGAATCCCGAGATCACGGCCAGCCCCATGATCACAGATTAGCGGCAGAAGCTCGGCCGAGATAACGGAGCAGCCTGGAAGCATGTGCTCGGCAAACCAAGGAAGGATCAGTGGGAAGATCGGCGGAAAGGATTAACATGTGATAAGCGATGGGATTGGAGGAAGCATGGAAGAAGCTTCGGAGTGACGGAGGTTAGAAGGAAGCCTACCTAATAGGGAAGGAAGTATTCGGAGTGGACACAGGTGATGTCACTTTATTTTATGTCGACACAAGGGCGGTAGCAACTCGGTGCTAGGACTTGGTGTCGACACAGGTGGGTAGCAACTCACGCTGAAACATACTGTCCTGTCCAATGGTGAGGCAGTTCCAGTAGCAGTAGGTAGCAAGTAGTGAATAGTAGAAAGTCTATATAAGTGCCAGCTGAGCGGGGCATTGTCCCTCAGCAAAATTATTTTGTACTCTCAATCATAACTGTACCCCTTTGATTGAAACTCTGCTCTACTAGTAATTCAAGCTTGAGCCCTTAGCTCGCTTATTATTAGTACATCTTAACCTTTACTACTCTACTCTCCAAGCTACAATAGTACGAAAGGAGGAAGCAGGGACTTGTTCCGGTACACTCGGACTAGCCACTTCGTCCGAGAATACCGATCCTAACATTATAATTTTGCTCCAATCCTGGGATAATCAATCTTGCTGTTTCATAGTGCAATACCCACTATCGATCAGTAAGTATTGCTCTGCCCCGGGAGGGTTTCTTCTGTGCCTGACACAAAACCGTGCTGATAAGACGATAAGTGTATCGCTTACAGCTCGAACAGGTTTACACACTCCATCGGAGTTTTGTTAGAGCACTTCGCACATTCGAAGGAGAAGTTAAATCGGCACTTCGCACGATAAACTTCTATCGAGGTAAGAAGCGCTCAAACACCCCTATTTTAGAACCCTACCGGTCGGTTATACTATCCGCCCTGGAGATTCAATTCGCTGCCGAGAAACACGAGAGGACAGGAAGAAAGGTCCTGCTCAAACACCTAGATCGCCTACTGAAGGGAACACGCCTCAATTGGGAAGTACTCCGAGGCCCAACACCAGTAGAGCAAGAACTCCTCACCTGTTCCCAACAATATAAAGCGTTTGAATACACCCTACTCGAACATTCACACTTCCTACACCAAGTACTCGCTCAAGTCTACCAAGGTAACTACGCTCTAGCCAAGACACTATGCCATTGATGGAACTGTGGCAAGCTGGTTGGACTTATTTCTGGGTTACACTTTACGTCATCTGGTTTTCTTCCCTGGTATTCGTCATTGCTCAACGACTCCGACATCGAGAAGTTATTCTTCCAGGCCTTGAACAGCTACGGACATGGGTGGAATGGCAAGTCAGCGAAGCAGGCTCCCCATTCTATCAAGGCGCTCGGAGAATACTACAAGAGGCGCGACAACGATTGGCGCTACCTCAATCCCGATCTGGAGAACGTTTGGAATCCACTCTGGCTGACCTCCGAGACCGACTCGACGCTTTTCACCGACGCTTGGACGGAGTGGTCGGTCCATACGGGCATACCAATGAAATTGTGTCCGGGCTACGACAGGCCGTCCTCGCCCTTGATCTCTGACTTGGAAGCGTTGATAGGTCCCTCCGAACTCTCACAGCTACTGTCGCTCGACTATACGACATGGGCTCCGACTTCTCGGAGAACTTAACAGTCGAGGGGCAGACGGTTGGGAACTACCTGGCGCACATCCTGGATCACATCAGAGATCAGGTTGTTGACTCGTTTCGTCGGGACTTCCATGCGACCATGGGAAGCTTGGATACGAGGCTCAACTTCGCTCTGGGAATGCTGCAAGGACGTCTCACTCACCACATCAACATCACCAGCCAGGGCAGTCAATCAGCCCTTTCTCAACAGCTGGCCGAAAGTCAACGTGAGATCCTCCGGCTCTGCGGTGCAGACTTCCTACATGTCTACACCCAACTCGGTCACTTGGTCGAACAAGCCGAGGCCATCCGAGCTCGGATCAGCAATCCAGAAGAAGAGGTCGCCGCTCAGTACTCTCTCACGGAAGGAATTCGTCGGGTCCAGCAGACGATCAGGATGAGACAAGACTACACGACTTTACGAGCAAGGAGGAGAGGGATACGTCTTAGTCCCGACTCTCCACTCCAAGGTCGCGGCAACCCCCTGGTCAATCGTCGCTGGAGCG
Organism: Sanghuangporus sanghuang; assembly: GCA_009806525.1. NCBI lineage: Eukaryota > Fungi > Basidiomycota > Agaricomycetes > Hymenochaetales > Hymenochaetaceae > Sanghuangporus > Sanghuangporus sanghuang. Next base: position 2,091,058 of record VVIT01000002.1, on the reverse strand, counting down.
CCGAGACGGACTCCGAACCGGAGCAGATACCGAGGCTGGATTTCTTCCGCGAATCGAGCGAGAGTGCGCAGAGGGAAGACGAGGCGGTAGACGGAGCACGCGCCCTAATACCGGAAACCACCGAGGTACTAGGGCTAACGATCAACGAAGTTGCCAGGACCAACCCGACGCTCATCCAAAGGACGAGGGAAAGCATTGAGAGGCTTATGAGCGCTCGGGCAGAGGTAGACGCAGCAGCCCGAGGGATCCTGGAAAGACTACGGTCCCTGGAGCCAGCAGTAGAAGAAGAGGAACAGCGAGAAGAAGAGGAAGTCCGCCATAGCGTCGAACCCGAAGAAGAAGAACAGGACCTCCCGGACTACGTCTCCACCGACACACAGCCATCAAACCTGGATCAGCAAGCAGAAGCATTGCTGAGAGAGGTAATTCCCGAAGAGCCTCAACGACCATGGCCTCAGGGGAATGGCTGGGAGAATCCACCACCTGGTCAACAAGAAGATATACCGGAGCTGATGTGGAACGAGGCCGGAGAACTGGTCGAAGCACGCCCCCAACGGCTTGGGGTTAACGGCTTCTACATCGAGAGGAACGAGCTCCAGCACCCCCACGAAAACTCGCCGCCAGGATCACCTACTCCGAGTGCCGAAGTCATTCAGGAGAGAGAAGATAGGCTCCAGGCGTCGAGTGAGTACTCCCCTGATTCAGACTATATGTATGATCCTATCCTGCGCTCTAGTAGCTGCCCTCCACGGCCTGCCCCTACAGTGGTTGTAGGTCAGCCAATCCAGGGGGTAGTAAACATGGTGCAGATAGTTTGGGTGCAGACTCACGATGTAGGCGTGCAGACCGAGGATGTCAGTGAAGGCACCTCGACGGAAGACTTCTTCGATGCGACCGATGACTGGGAAAGCGAGGAGGAGAGCGAGGAACACGAAAGCGGCGAAGAGCGAATTGAAACTCGGGAATAAAGGAGATAGGCCTTGGTTGAGAGCTGGGAGCTTGCCAAGAGGAAGGAAGACGCCCAAGAACCGATCGGAAAGGAAGGGTAAGGTAGCTAGTTAAAAGGCGGAGGTGGCACTCGCTGGATAACATAGTTACTTTTACCATGTATTATTTATGCGCTGAATTTCAGTGATACTCATGAAAATGTTGGTTGAATTCGTCTAGGTCAACATGTTGAGTAAAGACATTATGAAGTATCCCTTGTTTAAGGGAAACCCTTATGAGTCACTTGAGAACTTTCAGAACCAAATGATCAGTCGGTTGAATGAGAAACATCCTGACAACCCAGAAAAGCGGGTCAAGATCATTTTGGAGTGTCTGCGAGGTCAAGCTCAGACTTGGGTGAACGGCAAATGGGCTGTGAACAGAAATTGGCTAGTCTCCACTGGACATCATGACGACCATGGCAATTGGGTACTTGATCTCAAGGGTGGATGGGACAGCGAACACGACCTATGGAACGAATTAGCGCTCAACCACAACGGCATTTTCGGGCTAGAAGAAGAAGCCGAGCGAAACATCAGGACGATTTATCAGGAACGGGCGCGGGTGAAGCAGTATAACAGGGCCTTTAATGACATCAGGATGAGACTACCGAAGCATTACGACCATCAAGCACTGATTTATGAGTACAAGAGGGGACTCAATCAGACCATCCTAAAGGCACTCCTCACGAATACAGACCACCCCAAGTGGGACCTGACCCAATGGCAAGAGAATGCTAGCAATCTGGAGGCCAGTCTTATAGCTGCCAAGGTAATAGGCAGTAACAGGAAGTACACCCCCATGTTTAAAGATGGGCAAGCGGTATCGTACACGCCAGTGCCCCCAAGAAGCTCGTCGTCCAGCTGAGTTTCTGGGTGAGCCTATGGACATCGACATGTCTAGGCGCTTTACTGGGGGTTCCCGAGGTGAAAATTCCGGGGCTTGCTGGGCGTGCGGCAAAACAGGTCACTTTGCACGGGACTGCAACAATGTAGGGCGAGATACACAGGGAAGCCGTGGACACCGTACCAACTACAAGAGACGGGTGCAAAGGAAACGATCTGGGAAGACTGGCCGCTTCCTAAAACGCCGGGAAGTTGGGATTAGCAGTGATTCTGAAATTGAGGAACTATTGGACAAGCGAACGAAGTTACCAAGGCGTAAGGAACGGGCTTCGATTTCCCTCGAGGAGGATTCCGAGGAGGATTTTTGAAGGGCCGCCAGTCGACATCGGACACTGGCGAGGGCTCAGCGGATACACAGGAAATAAAGCGCCGATGGACTATTGCTCGACCTAACTCCAACCATCCTACTATACCGATTGACGTCATTCAGGGGCAGAAAAAGGTTAATCTCTCGGCTATGATTGACTCCGGATCTGCGATCACTACTATTAGTCCCACGGTTGTACAGAGCCTAGGACTAAGAACGGTGCCGGCAGAAGGTAATTATACCATCCGGAATGCCGATGGATCGATTAATCATGGAGGATGGACGCGGAACGTTAGAGCAATAGTGGACACAGGGATTACACGAGGTTTAATGGACATCGCCGTGGTCGACACTCACGAAGACAAGTTTCTAATAGGGAACGATTGGCTTGAACAGTATAAGCCAACCATCGACTGGACAAGAGGAACTCTCCGGAAGGGCGGCAAAGAGATTGCGTTCAAAGGTACGGCACGATTGCGTACCATACAACTAGTCCTAGCCCCCAGGAAACTCCGGAAGCGCAGACGATGGCGAAGAATTCCCCAGTACATCCCACCAGAATGGGATGCGGACGACGAGAGAGAAGAAGAATGGGAAACTAGGGTCTACTACCACAGCGATGCGGATTCAGGACAGAGTACCGAGAAGGAGGAAGAAGTCGAAACCGAGGAACCAGCGATTTTACCACCAGAAGAGGATAACACACGAGGCAGCACTCAGATCGAGCCCCCAGTCAGGTTTCCGGCAGCAATGTATGAACCACCCAAGCCACCCACGCTATACTTTGTTAAGCAACAAGGAACGTGGAAGTTCTTTCAGTTGGGGAACAAGTACCGACTAATGAAAGATCACCACCAATGGTATGACTACAACACATTGGAGGAGGCCGATGCTGCGGAATACGAAGCCATGATGAGGGACATCACCAATGGGGCTGATGCAACAGCGCTCCAGGACGAATACGGCAGCCTGTATGCGAGTCATCTGCAAGTTCTGCAGATTCAAGAGCATGCCTCGAGCGTACCTTCGCCCACCTTTGCCGATGCACTAGCAAGTGTGCAAGTGGAAATACAAGGGCAAATGTCGGTCGATGCCGAGGGATCAGATGTCACTAGGAGAAAGAAGCCTAGTGTGCCGCCGAAAGTAGGGAAGCCGGGGCATTACAGTCCTGATCCGCTCAGGGTACGAAGACAGAAGAGTGGAGGAAGTGGTAATGAATCGAACCCTGTAATAAGGAGTATTAGGGTGGAGTGGACTCCTCCATCCGTGCACAAGGGCAATAATGACTCAGCCCTGGCAGTGCAAAAGCAGTCGGTCAGTTTCACCACACGAAACAGAAGTGCAAGCGGGAGCACTTCGGGTCGGGAGCGCCTGGGAACTAATGCCCAGCAGCGTACTAGGTTCGGCCACCTAGCGAGATCTCCTCCTACGATAGACCGAGGAGTGACTAGACATGAGACGCCGTTCAAGGGTAGGCTAGTGTCTAGGAAAGTGGTCCACCCCAAAGGGAGGGTAGTCCCCACGAACAAGCACAGGGCCGAAGTCAGTACGCCGCAATCATCAAGTAGGCTGGCTTTGGGAGCTCAGGTGCGCCCGCGAAGACCACGGTCAGGAGACCAAATGCAGGGCCCTGCTCCGACAGGGAAAACAAACAGTAACGGTAATGGGTTCATTTCAAATTACGCCGCGATAGAGCAGGGGCTCTCGCAGGGGCGGAAGGGGCGCCGATGGCGCACGCCTGTTGACTTGGTTATGCGGCCACCCAAAGTGGAAGGAAAAGCGCTAGAGAGAAGAGCTGGATCCGAGACGGAGTTCAAGGGTACCCTAGGATCGCACAAGCCCGCTATCTGGAGAGATGCGGAGGACGCCTCTCGAAGTGGAAGGTTACCCAGGCCTCCACCCTATATCCGTCGTATGCAATACAGACGGGATCGACAGGTCGCAGCTAGGAGAGAACACCTTCTCAAGTACAACAGCATAGCTCAAAAATATGTCTAAGAGAAGGCTCTCGATGAAAGGCTGGCAGACCCAGCAGGTAACAAATCCCTGGATGAAATTCTTCCGAAGCAAATCTGGGAGTTCTGGGACCGGTTCGATAAGGATGCCGCCAAAAGGCTACCTAACTCGAGCCAATGGGACATGAAGATCGAGCTCCTACCAGGAGCAGAGCTCCCGAAACCTGGACCAGTATACCCACTCGCTCCTGCTGAAAAGCGAGCGGTCGAAGAATGGATTCGCGATGATCTGAAGAAGGGATGGATTCATGTTGTAGGAAATCAGATACCAGCCGAGGAAAAGGCAAACACTTGCGCTCCAGTATTCGTCATAGCCAAGAAGACGCTAGGTAAAGACGGCAAGCCGGAATATCGCATAGTAATCGACTATAGAGGGCTGAATGTGGTGGTCATCCCTGATCACCAACCAATGCCTCTATTACATATGCTTCCGGACGATCTGGCTCATGCGAAATGGTTCTCTACGCTGGATTTGCAAAGTGGGTACAACAACATTCGAATACATCCGGGGCATGAGAAGTATGCCGCCTTCAGAACTCACATGGGAGTTTACCAGCCGATGGTGATGCAGTTTGGGTTAATGAATGCACCTGCGGTATTCCAACGTGCAATGAACGAGCTCTTTCATGACATGATTGGGCAGGGCATCCTCATTTATCTAGACGACATTATTGTCTATGCAGAAACGGAACAGGAACATTGGGACCTGCTAGCAGAGGTATTGCGCAGGTTGCGCAAAGCAGACTTCTTCTGTAAGCCAGAGAAGTGCTACTTTGGCAAGAAGGAACTCGACTATTTAGGATTTGTGGTTAACCAATTGGGCATGCAGATGGATCCTTACAAGGTGAAAGCAGTTCAGGAATGGCCTGAGCTGTCAAGCAAGCGAGACATTCGAAAGTTTATCGGATTTGCGAACTTCTACCAAAAATTTATCGAAGGCTTCGCAAAGATCGCTAGGCCACTTACGGAACTGATGTCTGGCAAGAAGACATTCACCTGGGGAGAACGACAACAGGAGAGCTTTCGGAAACTAAAGGAAGCTTTCACCACTGCACCAATGCTAGTATGCCCCGATCACAACAAGCAATTTGTGCTGGAAACCGATGCATCGAACTTTGTGATGGGAGCTGTGCTCTCGCAGCTCAGGGATGATGAAATTTTGCATCCCATTGGATACTGGTCGAACACTTATCGAGATGCTGAGAATAACTACCCAGTAATGGACAAGGAATTGCTGGCGATTGTCAAAGCCTTGAGCAATTGGAGGCACCACTTGGAAGGAGCGAAACATGAAATTCGGGTGATCAGTGATCAAGCTAATCTCCGATATTTTATGGGAGCGCGGAAGCTAAGTGGCCGCCAAGCAAGATGGGCTACATTTCTCAGTCGGTTTCGATTTCGAATCGAGTATCGACCAGGAACTAAGAATTCACGAGCGGATGCGTTATCTAGAAGGCCAGACTATGAACAGGGCCAGGAAGACCAGCCAGAACAAGTCCTACTTCCTCCAGAATTATTTCGAACCACAGCTCTGCCCATGCGCACAATTTGGGTATTTGAGCTTACAGGAGGTTCAGAATTACGAGAGAGGATTCGAGCAGCATATGAACGTTCGAAAGAGCCAGCTGAAGGAACGTTCGAAGAAGGGTATTGGTGGAAGGATGATAAATTGGTTATCCCACCAGACGAAGAAATTAAGAAAGAGATTGTACAGTCACATGACAAAAGTTTTGTCGCGTCTCGCGCCTCAACACAACCACTTTTGCCTCACACCACAACAACCACTAAACCAATCATGCCCAAAATTTCTGGTGCTTCGAATACTACTCCTGCTCAACGTGAAGCCATACTTAAACTTGCTAATTCTTCTCTCACTCATGCTGAAATTGCCAATGCCTTCAATTGCTCTATTCGCACCATCCAACGCATTCTCAAGAACCATGCTGAGCGTGGCCATATCAATGATGCTCCCAGAAGTGGACGCCCACACAAAATCGACAACCGGGGTTTACGTTACCTGCAGCGCTCCCTCAATGGTGACAGACGCCAAACACTCGCCGATATAACCCAAAGTCTCAATGCTGCTGCCTGCTCTCCAGTTGCACCCAGAACTGTTCAGAGGGCATTACATCATGATTTGGGGATGCACTCACGCCATGCACGCAAGAAACCCTTCCTAACTGACCTGCACAAGGAGAGGAGGCTAGAGTGGGGGAGGGCTGCAATTAGGCATGAGAAGGAGGACTGGCACAGGGTCATCTGGACAGACGAATCCTCAGTAGAGCTTGGAAAGCACTCAAGGGCCCCACTGGTGTGGCGCAGAGTTGATGAAGAATACGACGAGAAGTGCCTAGCTCCCACATTCAAGTCAGGAAGGACAAGTGTCATGGTTTGGGGGGCTATTGCGTATAACAAGAAGGGCCCACTCATTTTTATGCCAAAGGACAGGAGGAAGGCGGTGGATTATGTTGATTTGGTCATGTCTGGACCCCTCTGGGACTTTTATGTGGAGGTGTATGATGAAATGGGGGTTGCAAAGGTGGTTGAAGATGGGGCACCAGTTCACAGAAGCAAGGTCGCTCAAAGTTTCAGGGATACGAATGCGATGGAGACACTTCCCCACCCAGCACAGTCACCAGACATGAATCCCATTGAACATGTTTGGTATCTGATGAAGATTGCAATCAACAAGCGAGCAGTTAGGCCCAGGAATGAGGAGGAGTTGAAGAGAGTGCTTTTGGAGGAGTGGGAAAAGATTGACATTAAAATAATTAATAATTTAATAGATAGCATGCCAAGGCGTGTAGAACAGCTGGTGGAGGTCAGGGGAGGGTCTACCAAGTACTAAATAGATAGCTTAGCAAATAGTTGTGCATTTATGGCACTTTGAAATCTTATCATTCTTGTCTCAAATGTGACGCGACAAAACTTTTGTCATGTGACTGTACAACAGTGCCATGACGCACCGGCGTCGGGACACCCGGGGATACAGAAGACTATCGACAAACTGGAACGAAGAGTTTGGTGGCCGAAGATGAGGGAATGGGTCGAGGAATATGTGCGCACATGCGATGTGTGCCAAAGGACGAAGGCGCGACGAGGCAAGACACAACCCCCACTGCAGCCTCTGCCAATAGCGACGAGGCCTTACGAAGAGATTACTATGGACTACGTCACTGGACTTCCGACAACGAGTAAAGGACACAACGCTATACTCGTGGTGGTAGATAGGTTCTCCAAAATGGGAACCTTTATACCTACTACAATAAATGCAAACTCGAAGACCACTGCGGACCTAATGATCAATTATGTCTACAGTAAGGTCGGAACTCCTAAAACGGTAATTTCGGACAGAGGGCCACAATTCGCGAGCCGGTTTACAGAACAGGTGAACCAGGCCCTCGGGATCGAAACGAAGCTTAGTACGGCATATCATCCACAAACCGATGGTCAAACGGAGCGAGTAAATCAGGAGATGGAACAGTTGTTACGTTGCTATTCCAGCCTGCAACAAGATGATTGGGACGAACATCTGCCTATGGCAGAATTCGCCTACAATAGTCGAACTCACTCCAGCACAGGCAAGACACCATTCGAGGTTATTTATGGATTTCAGCCAGAAATAGGATTTCAGCTTCCGATCCGAGGAACTCAAGATTACGTGGCATGGAGGCAAAGGAATCAAGCACAAGCGGTGAAGGCACTAGAACAGGCACGCGAAGCGATGAAGAAGTTTGCAGATAAACACCGAGGCCCGATGCCAGAATTCGAAGTCGGCGATAAGGTTCTGTTAGATGGTCGGAACCTAACACTGCTAGTTCCCACGAGGAAGCTAGGTGATAGGAACCTGGGACCTTTTCAGATTATCGCGAAGCATGGGACGGTGAACTACGAGTTGGATCTCCCAAAGGAGTTGAGGATCCACCCGGTGTTTTATGCAGGACTATTAATTCCCTATCGAGAACGTAAAGATCCGGCACAGAGAACAAGACCACCACCAGAAGTCATCGCAGGAGAAACCGAATACGAGGTTGAGGCGATCCGGGAGATTAGGAAACGGCACAACAAATGGGAATATCAGGTTAAGTGGCTCGGCTACCCAGAGGAAGAGAATACCTGGGAACCTGTAGAAGGGTTACGCAATGCCCCAGAAATATTGCGGGAGTATCACGAGAGGAATGGTTGGCCGGCAACCATGGACCTTCCCTCTAGGAAGAAGGTCGCAGATATCATCGACATATCACGGAAGATAGTCGAGATTGTCAAGGAAGACGTAAAGTTCCTGAGTTCAGCGCTAGGAGAGCCTGAAGCTCAGAGGGTAATCAGACGAATCAAGAAGCGAAACCAAACAGGTATCAAGCAGTGCGACTTCGCATATCCGGAATGGCATAAGCGGCATTGGAGACCAGCAAAAAGGCCATTCACTCGAAGTACGGCGCTTAAAGCTTTCAGAAGCTACGAGATTCCACGCGGATGGAACATGGGTGCTGACTCCTCGGATAGTGAGTGCAGCGAGGCTTAGACCCTGAAGCCTAAGACCTGAACAAGTCGTTAAACTATTCCTAGCATGTTGGGAAGCATCTAGTATGTTGAAGCCGACACTCAGCGAGGCGTTTAAGTATTGAGCAAGTTAATCAATACGGATGTATGGTACTCCAATTCCTAGTCAAGAGGAATGTGTGACTACTACATCAGGAGCGTATAGCTAGGGAGGCGCCTATGCGAAACAGCAAGAAGATGAAGGGTTACCATGATTAGAGGGATCCACACTCTCCTTAAGCAGTCCGAAGTGGATCTTAGGGGGAGGAATGTTACGAAAATCGTGGTTAGCTAATGCGGAATAGTATCAGACAAGTTATACACCGTATGATGCAACCGAATCCAGCTTATGAGCAAGGGCTACGAAGCTATCGACCTGGAGATGATACAGGTCCGCTACTACAGCCAGTACCTAGCGAGGTAGCTGTAAACAACGAAGTCGAATCGAGCGAGAGTGATGATTCAGTAGGCATACGGTCAACTATGGCTAGGATGCATATTGGACATACTCCTCCTCCACGAATACGAGGCCTAGGAACTATGGAGAGCAGTAATGTTGTGAGGTATACCGAACTCCTGCAGAAGAGATGTTATCGACGAGGTGCAACCAGACGTCTAGTTCACGAGAGTCTGGTGTGCAGTAATTGCTACTTAGCATACCAACGCAGCTGGGTTCTTTCGGAATGGCTCCTCAAGAATTTCGTGGAACGGTTAGTGGTGAAGGAGGCAGCCGATGTCAAGATTCGGCACAGGCCTGGGCCTTCGGAAACAACAGAAGACCAACCATTGCCGAACCGCGGAATGAGCGCATATGATCACGAAGTAACCATATGGCTCAGCAATAGGGATATGTATGCAATGAAGGTCTGCGTGAGAGCTTGGATCAATCAGCATTGTCACCAGACCTTATGCCCTTACGTCGCAGTGGAAGTTGATTGGCCGGTATACTTGATACCGCCCTCGGACATTATCGAACTCTTGGAAGAAGCAATCGAAGGATTCCTAAAGGCTTGGCAAACATCAGATACAGGGGTTATTACAGTTGACGAATGGCGCGGACCTCGACACATCGGTCAGCGATTCAGGTTAACGACGGGCACTGGACTACAGCTATCGGACATTGCAATAGCGGCTAGGCACATTAGGCTAGAAGCCTATTTTACACAGCCGCTGAGATTAACCTCAGAAGATCGGCAAGCATTGCCGGTCGCGAATCCCGAGATCACAGCCAGCCCCATGATCACAGATTAGCAGCAGAAGCTCGGCCGAGATAACGGAGCAGCCTGGAAGCATGTGCTCGGCAAACCAAGGAAGGATCAGTGGGAAGATCGGCGGAAAGGATTAACATGTGATAAGCGATGGGATCGGAAGAAGCACGGAAGAAGCTTCGGAGCGACGGAGGTTAGAAGGAAGCCTACCTAATAGGGAAGGAAGTATTCGGAGTGGACACAGGTGATGTCACTTTATTTTATGTCGACACAAGGGCGGTAGCAACTCGGTGCTAGGACTTGGTGTCGACACAGGTGGGTAGCAACTCACGCTGAAACATACTGTCCTGTCCAATGGTGAGGCAGTTCCAGTAGCAGTAGGTAGCAAGTAGTGAATAGTAGAAAGTCTATATAAGTGCCAGCTGAGCGGGGCATTGTCCCTCAGCAAAATTATTTTGTACTCTCAATCATAACTGTACCCCTTTGATTGAAACTCTGCTCTACTAGTAATTCAAGCTTGAGCCCTTAGCTCGCTTATTATTAGTACATCTTAACCTTTACTACTCTACTCTCCAAGCTACAATAGTACGAAAGGAGGAAGCAGGGACTTGTTCCGGTACGCTCGGACTAGCCACTTCGTCCGAGAATACCGATCCTAACAACAAAGGCTTTTTCTCCATCAGAACGACGATTCAGGACCGTTTTTGGTGGCCTGGAATGCATCAGGACATCAAATGGTATATCAGAACGTGCCACCGCTGCCAAACGAGGCAATTCACGAAGATCTATACCACACCGCAAAGCCCAACGCCGGCGCCGCTTTTCACCAGAGTACACATAGACGTGATGCTAATGCCGCCCTCCGGCGGATTCAAGTACATCGTCCAGGCCCGCGACTCACTCACCGGCTACCCCGAGTTTCGAATGCTACGCAAAGACAACGCCGCCGCCATAGCACGATTCGTCTTTGAAGATATTTTGTCAAGATGGGGACGAGTCGAAGAGATCGTAACGGACAACGGCGCCTCATTCTCCAAAGACCTACCATGCCTCCTCGCCAAATACAACGTTCAGCACATCAGAATCTCGCCGTACAATTCTAGAGCCAACGGAATCATCGAACGCCACCACCGCGACCTCAGGGAAACACTTATGAATCTCGCCGACGCAAGCCCAGACAAGTGGTCCCAACACATATACTACGCCATCTGGGCCAAACGAATCACAATCCAACACTGCACAGGCTACAGTCCATACTTCATGGCCCACGGCGTCGAACCCGTGCTCCCTTTCGATCTCGCCGAACAAACCTACATCTCACCGGCGTTCGTTTCCAAACTGACCGACATGCAACTCATCGCGGCTAGGGCAAGGGCACTCCAGAAACGACCAGAGGACCTCAAACGAGTCAAGGAATCTGTCATCCAAGGACGGTTCAAATCCATCCAAGACTTCGAGAAGGCCCACGCCGCAATGATCAAAGACTACAATTTCGCGCCAGGATCACTAGTCCTAGTCCGAAACTCCCAGATTGAAAACGAGCTGAACAGGAAGACAAAGCCGAAGTACCTGGGACCCATGGTCGTCGTGCGGCGAACCAAAGGAGGCTCCTATATCCTCGCCGAAATCAGCGGCGCCATCTCAGCACTCCGATACGCCGCTTTTAGAATCATTCCTTACCATGCACGCACCCGGATTGTCCATTCTATAGAAGACCTCACCCAGAAATCAACCCCGGAACTCGACAAACTAGTAGAAGAGCCCGCGGCGCACGATCTAGGCACCGACTCTGACTCACCCGAATCCGCCGCAGCCTCATAATACCCCCTTTCTTTCTCATCCAGCCCCCAACTCAGTCTCTTGAACCCATCCCCATCTATATACCCCCCTAATAACAGTCACACGACTGCGGCGAAGCACCTAGTCATTCTCCTTCAACTCTTCACACTGTCCAAGTCACTCCCTTCGGCCCCAGCGCTATTTATAGATCGCCCATACTACTTATTCACCCCCCTCTCTCTTACTAGTACACTAGATATCTTACTCCCTGGTCCCACACAAACAGTTCACAAGAAAAATTTTCGACTTGTTATTTCAAGCCACTATAGTACACAAGAAAAAGAAAAATACATTTTTTTACTTTTATATTTTCCCTATGTTTTTGTTTTTTTTTCAGCCCATGAGCAATTCATGGTCGCCCGAGACCTCGAGCCGACGCCGCTTGCGTCGTTTGGCTCGGGGCCTACCCACGGCGTTTACCCAGGGCCTTTTCAGATGCCCCCCCTCCCACCCCACCCGCCGCCACCTCTCCCATCTCCTCCACCCGCCGGCGCAGTACGGCGGCCTCCTTCTCCGCAAGGAGACCCGCCTCGCTTTCCGAAATCTCGCACCGGTGGTGCGAGACTCGGCATGCCTGGCACAAAGGCGCCGGCGGGCGCCTCGTGCAGATCTCGCTGCGCAGGATGCACCGAGCACACCCTGGCGACACGATCTCGAGGAGGCGCCGGCTCTGCCCCTTGGGCAGCCGGGCCACCTTCTCGAGCTCCCACCCGCCCTCCTTCGAATATTATAGTCAGAGACGGTGAAGAACAAGATTCAAAGCGATACTCACCGCCTCCTCTCCGCCGCGCCGTCCCTCCTCCTTCACCCTCACCGCAATCGAAGGCGCCGCCCCTGGCGCCCTTGCGTGCTTCACCGGCGCTTCGACCACCGGCTCGCGCACCCACTTCGGCAGGGAGGGGACCTATAGAAGAAAACATCAGGGAAGAATAAAATCCAGGACAAGAAACACACATCAACATATACCTCCGTCCCGGCGGGCCCCTTGACCGTCACCTCACCCTCATCAGACTCATCCTCGCTCAGGTTGATGGTCTTTCCTGTAAGCGTCTTCGCACGCCCCCGCCGCGTGATCCGACCGCCCCCAGGGACGAGCTCCCCCCTGGGCGTCTCGCTGCCTGAGCCCGCCACCCCGACTCCGGGAATCGACGACCCGGGAAGGGTGATTGTCTTACCCGTCGCCTTCCTGGCCACAGGACGCGGCCGCACCTTCGTTTTGGTGCTCGTGTGTGCCGCCCCGACCTAAGAAAGGAATCAGGAAACGGTGAAGAACAAGATTCAAGACATTACATACCAGGTTCCCCGCCTCGTCGCGCCCCTTCGACCTACAGAAGGCCGCCACGACCTCCGGTGCCTCGCTGCGGAAGGTCGCGAGCCTCTCGAGGAAGGAGGCTTTCGCCTCCTCCTCGAGCCTCACCGCGCTCCGTTTCGCCTCCTCGCGGGCCTCCTCTTCCCGACGAGCGGCGACCTTTGCCGCGACCCGACGGAGGTGCTCGACCTCCGACTGGGCGGCCTTCGCCAGCCCTCTGGTGGCGTCCTTGGCCTCACCGGCGGCCAATGCCACCAGGGTCCCGCGGTTCCCCACCCACCTTCCCACACAGTACAACTCGGGCCTTTCGGCCCTCGCCTCGTCGCTGAGCATGGGGAATTGGTCCCCAACCGCTTTCTGAGAAGGAAAAGAAAAACTTCTATTAACCAACCCACACAGTCATAATCAAGGGGACGCAAACATACTAGGAGCTCGTCGAGCTCATCCGCTGCGGGTCCCTCGTCGTCGTTCGCCCGGTCAACCCACCCCCTCACCGCCATAATGGCAGCCCACAGGCCGCCATGGACCTCCCCCTCCCCCCCCCTCCCCCCCCCTCCCCCTCCTCCTCCGTCTCCCCCTGCAACTCAGGCGGGCACTCCTGCCCGCTGGCCGCCCGCGCCATCCCGCCCACAGCGGGAGCCATCGACGCCGCGTCAGCGTCCACCTCCATCTGCTCCTCGGGAGCCTCCTCCTCGCCGAGGGCATCCTCGTCCTCCCTGCTGCTGTTGCTGTTGCTGTTGCTGTTGCTGCTGCTGACGCTGCCGCTGCGGCCACGGACCGACTGAGCCATGGCGGAAAGAGAAAAAGAAAGACGGAGACCTTACACACGACCCCCAACAACTATATCCCCGCCGGATACAGTTCAAACTCCGATTTCAGCCCTCGGACACGCGCCCAACCCGCCTCCGATCAACTAAACAATTACTCAATCACCCACATTGCGGCGGCTTCTATTACCACCCAAAATCCACAAGATAATCGGCCACTGTCACACCTAACTGAATCCGCCGGACCATCTCGCCAAAGACACAGCCGCAAGTTCCGTGCCCCTGCCAAGGCCGCCGATCATTTCGACGACCCACAAAAACGCCGCCGCTAAGGCACACAATTAAACTAGCGCTATACCCAATAACCACAGAACTTCCAACCTGTAGGCCTTCATTCACTCCATCCTAAGCAGATTCCAAGCGTCCTCCACCAACTCCTGGACTCCCAAAATCCGCCGAACTGCATTTCCGCCCCACTACCACTCCGGCCACCTCCCCACTGTATCTATATCTGGAACCAGATCGAAATCATGATATGACAACACCCTCCAGAATTAGCCATTTAGACTTTCTCTCTGGCGCCCCTTCTATTCAAAGCCCAATCCGCCGATGCACCGCCTTTATGAAATACCTTCGAGAAGCCCCCCCTTCCATTCGAAAGAACACTTCAACTCCGCCGCACCCTACTAAACCCAATAACATGTCACGCCGACATCCCGCCTACACGAAATTCCTTCGTCCAGGCCTCCAAACAGTCGAAGACCACTTCGCCCCCTGCCGCCTCCGGCCACTATCCCACAAACACAGATAAACCAAACCCACCAAACCCAATAACACGTCATGCCGACACCTCGCCTACACGGAACTCCTTCGTCCAGGCCCCCATTAGTCGAAAAACACTTCGCCCCCGCCGCTTCCGGCCCCTGTACCAACAATCTCGGCGAAATAGCCTCGCCGCAGCCCACTCAACCCAGTTACCCGTCCCGCTGACGCAACCCCTATACAAAACACCTTCGCATAGGTCACGTTCCATTCGAACTTCCCATCGCCGATCGCCTGTACCGGCCCCTATACCCAAAAACACCGACGAATCGCCATCGCCGCACGCCATTAGCCGCTACTTCCAGCCCTGAATACACTCGCCAAATACATATAAACCAAGCGGCGTCTCCCCCACCGCCCAAAAACATCTATTCTACACAGTACACCCGCCCGCGGCACTTTCCTATTATGCCCCAACCGTTCCCCAACCTCGCCGAAGCCTTCCCATTTGCGCCGGCGATACCACTCCTTCAAGTCCCGCACCCAGTCCACTTCCCTGGACATGCCCAACACCTCTTAAACTTAAACTTCGCCCAGTTGGTCACCATACCCGGCCATCCAATGCTTCTATACCCATGGACCCCTGAATACACCGCCATACCACATATCCTCATCGTCGCCCTCCACAGTCTCCAACACCCCTGCCCTGACACGACGACACTCATCTTCCTGCTGTACATCTGGGCCACACCGGACGCACAGCAACTCCTCAGCCAAGACCCGCGCCTCGCCGGCGACAATTGGAAGATGTTCTGCGACCTCCTCGCCGACGCCTTCCCTGCGGCGATGCCATGCCCCGCCAGACACGTCACCACACTCCTCCAAGTCATCCCAGAACTCTGCAACAGACACCACCTAAACCCCGCCGACAAAGCCACACTCGTCTGCCGCATTCGAGAAACGCTCCGTGTCGGCGGCGCCCTCACTACAATCCCAGTCATCCTCGGTGCACCGCTCAGCGACGCCGCTCTGCCCGACGCCCCCCTCGCCATCCTAAGGGAGGGGCCCATCTCTCTCGAAAACGCCATCATCTACTCCGACGCAGCATCAGAACTCGCCCACAATGCCATCATTCAAGTCCTACGTCTTTTCGACGAGCGCGGCGACGACGACATTCGTGACTGCACCACCAATATTATCACTATCATGCTACAATCTCAGCACTACTCGCTCGCAGCAATCGCCGCGGCCCAGGACATCGAAGATCACCTCGCCGAGCTCCGCGAAACTATACAACGCCACCCACACCTTCCCAACCTGCCACAACAAATCGCCGCCAACGCCGTCAACCCTACGCCGGGCGCCGCCGAACCACACCAACACTCGCCGACGATCGATCTCACCATAGAAAACTAGCCTAGGCACAGGCCGCAAACATACCACCACTCCAGCCCCTCGGCCACACTCATTCCCACCTAATTACCCCTACACTACCCAGCATTTTTTTAATCATTTTTTTTAGTTCGTCAGAAGGAGATGTAGTGCGCCGCACTAACCTGTACCGGTTCAGCGGCACAGGCCTGTATGGAGCCTACACCCTTACTCTACACCCAGGACTTTCCAGGTACTATTGTCTCCAATCCGCCCTCCACCTTCATTATGCAGTACATACTCCAATCAATGGCCGCTGGGCCTCCGCTGACTTCGGTGAACGCCTGCGGCGCCGCTGCCGCCGATCGAATAGTCCGCCGCCGCGGCGTCCCCGGTGCACCTCGAAGTCACCCCACTTGTCCGGCGAGAGAACGTTCCGGACTCCCCCGACCTCGTGAGGGCCGCCCGACAGGCTGCGGCAGATGTATACCCTGCTGCGGCGGGAGTATATGTCACCGCGGCGGCGATGTTTACCCACCGCCAGGACTGACGGGCCACCTCTGGCCTGGTTCAGGATCATCTCTTCGAACAATTTACATCCTTATCTCACCACGCCACACGCCGAGGGCGTTAGCGCCCCGGCGCCCGTTTGCATATTCCCCTTTTAGTATTATTCGACGCCTTGGCGTTTCAGATGCATATGGGCCACCGCATTAGCGATCCGGACGGCCCCGATATCGGGGCGCGATGCCCCGGCGCGTCTCGTCTGATTGGGGTGCCGTTAGGTATTAGTGCCTTGGCGGCGCGTCTTGGCATCGGCCCCCGCCATCACGGCGCTCATGTCACACCTCGCTGCACGCCGCCGCCGTCACATTCGTTATTAGTAGCCTACAGTATATATTGCCCCCATGTACATACATCCAGAAGTAGTGAAAAAAGAAGATAGCACCCAGAGTTCACAGAAAACCCCAAGACAGAGCCGCCCTAAAAAGGGTTGCCCCTCTCATTACTCTTCCCTTTTTACGCTCGATCCGCCGCACGAAACACGCCGCCGTCGTCCCGCGCCGGCTGTAAAAGGAATCGGCGACTTGACCCCCGAATTGGGAATTCTTCAAGCACGTGCCTCCGCCGTCCCTTTTTCCCCGGCGCCGCTCTCACCTACGCTCGAAGGATCCGCCGCCGCGGCAGATTATCCCATCGTGCGGTGGACATTCGCGGCGCGCGGTTGTGGCATCTGAACTAAGGGTCTTTGGATTCTCCTAGACGGCCTCTGGCCCGGGATACTTCCCCTTGTTACCTTCCGAGATACTGACACCAGCACCGCCTCCCTGTGGTCGAACGCCGCCGCGGCCTTCGACAACGTTCAGGAGGGTCTGATAGTCTACAGCGGTCGTGAGGCAATATGGTCCATCATCGCCACTCTTGAACCAGAAGACAGATTGGCTTTCCTCGAAGAACTCGGCAATGCGAAGGAATCAGACTTCGAAAGCGTCGACGTGTGAGCAGTGCCAACTGAGCTGGAGGAGATAGTTGATGGTGAGGGTTTTCAGGACGACCAGGCGTAAACGTCGGAACGACTGGTGAAACGGCTAAAGGACTCTTTTCGTCGCGTTCGTTAAAATATAATTGCCCCAATGTACACTACTTAGATGCAAATATGCGAGGCGGTTTTAACCTTCGAAATGTCCTATCCGACGTGACACCCAACGAATCAGAAGAGGACGATGATTTCAGCGTCTATGATGAGTTGTTTGCTCGAAGAGTGAGTACGCAAGGAAGCGACTCAGATGTATGGAGGGCGGAAGAGCGGATTCAAACCGCTATAAAAAATGAGGTTGTGACGGGCGAACCTTACCGTGAGAACGTTGTCGCCCAGGCAAACGATACTGAGGCAATATGGGAGGTTGTTGGCAGGCGCGCGGCTGATGTATGGCGCGAAGGGATAGAGGATGTAACATGTGGGGAATTCGTTAGGAGGAGAGGCGGTCAAGAACTTGATGCCTTCGTCAGCATTGTACACCCACAGGTAGTGAATGACGACGAGGTAGATGCCTTAGAACCGCTGAAGCAGGATGAGTACCTAATTGACGCCCATGCCCTCATCGACTCGGGATGCACCGGCTCTTGCATTGACGAAGGTTTTGTTAAAAGGTATAACTTTCCGACACAAAAGTACATTCGTCCACGACCTGTTTTCAATGCTGACAGAACGAGCAACGAGAGTGGTCTGATCAAGGAGTATGTCATTGTATGCATGATCTTTGGAAGACATGAAGAAGAACTCCGTCTGGCAGTAACCTCACTGGCATCGTCCAACATCTTCCTCGGTCATGACTGGTTGCAAAGACATAACCCCGAGATCGATTGGAAGATTGGAAAGATCGATTTTACATGTTGTCCTGAGGAGTGCGGATGTGTGTTGTCGAAGGAGGAGATCGATGATGAGTATATACGAAGGGTGAGGATGGACGAAGTGAAGAAATGGCCATCATATCTCAAGGAGTACTCCGACGTCTTCAGTGAGGAGTCTTTCGAACGGTTACCTGATCATCGGACGTGGGACCACGCCATCGATCTGAAGCTGGATTTTAAGCCAAGCGATTGTAAGGTGTACCCACTGTCGCCCAAGGAACAAGAGGCGATGAAGGCATTCATTGAGGAAAACCTTGCATCGGGACATATCAGGCAGTCGAAATCTCCAATGGTGTCGCCGTTCTTCTTTATCAAGAAGGAAGACGGGAGTTTGCGAGCGATCCAGGACTATCGAAAGCTCAATGATGGGACAGTCAAGAATAAGTACCCATTACCGCTAATCAATGAGCTCATAGATAAGGTCAAGGACACTAAGTACATCACCAAGCTCGATGTCCGTTGGGGATATTACAACATCCGGATCCATGAAGGCGACGAATGGAAGGCAGCTTTCAGGACGAACCTAGGTGTTAGGATCGGTATTCTCGGACGAAGTGGCTAGTCTGAGCGTACCGGAACAAGTCCCTGCTTCCTCCTTTCGTACTATTGTAGCTTGGAGAGTAGAGTAGTAAAGGTTTTAGATGTACTAATAATAAGCGAGCTAAGGGCTCAAGCTTGAATTACTAGTAGAGCAGAGTTTCAATCAAAGGGGTACAGTTATGATTGAGAGTACAAAATAATTTTGCTGAGGGACAATGCCCTGCTCAGCTGGCACTTATATAGACTTTCTACTATTCACTACTTGCTACCTACTGCTACTGGAACTGCCTCACCATTGGACAGGACAGTATGTTTCAGCGTGAGTTGCTACCCACCTGTGTCGACACCAAGTCCTAGCACCGAGTTGCTACCGCCCTTGTGTCGACATAAAATAAAGTGACATCACCTGTGTCCACTCCGAATACTTCCTTCCAGATTAGGTAGGCTTCCTTCTGACCTCCGTTGCTCCAAAGCTTCTTCCGTGCTTCTTCCGATCCCATCGCTTATCACATGTAAATCCTTTCCGCCGATCTTCCCACTGATCCTTCCTTGGTTTGCCGAGCACATGCTTCCAGGCTGCTCCGTTATCTCGGCCGAGCTTCTGCTGCTAATCTGTGATCATGGGGCTGGCCGTGATCTCGGGATTTGCGACCGGCAACGCTTGCTGATCTTCTGAGGTTAATCTCGGCGGCTGTGTAAAATAGGCTTCCAGCCTAATGTGCCTAGCCGCTATTGCAATGTCCAATAGCTGTAGTCCGGTGCCCGTCGTTAACCTGAATCGCTGACCGATGTGTCGAGGTCCATACCATTCGTCAACTGTAACAACCCCTGTATCCGATGTTTGCCAAGCCTTTAGGAATCCTTCGATTGCTTCTTCCGAGAGTTCGATTATGTCCGAGGGCAGTATCAAGTATACCGGCCAATCGACTTCCACTGCGACGTAAGGGCACAAGGTCTGGTGACGATGCTGATTGATCCAAGCTCTCATGCAGACCTTCATTGCATACATATCCCTATCACTGAGCCATATAGTTACTTCGTGATCGTATGTGCTCATTCCACGGTTCGGCAATGGTTGGTCTTCTGTTGTTTCTGAAGGCCCAGGCCTGTGCCGAATCTTGACATCGGCTGCCTCCTTCACCACTAACCGTTCCACGAAATTCTTGAGGAGCCATTCCGAAAGAACCCAGCTGTGTTGGTATGCCAAGTAGCAATTACTGCACACCAGACTCTCGTGAACTAGACGTCTGGTTGCACCTCGTCGATAACATCTCTTCTGCAGGAGTTCGGTATACCTCGCGACATTACTGCTCTCCATTGTTCCTAGGCCTCGTATTCGTGGAGGAGGAGTATGTCCAATATGCATCATAGCCATAGTTGACCGTATGCCTACTGAATCATCACTCTCGCTCAATTCGACTTCATTGCTCGCAGTTACCTCGTTAGGTACTGGCTGTAGTAGCGGACCTGTGTCATCCCCAGGTCGATAGCTTTGAAGCCCTTGCTCGTAAGCTGGATTCAGTTGCATACTTCGGTGTGTAAATTGTCTGATACCATGCTGCATTAGCTAACCACAATTTTCGTAACATTCCTCCCCCTAAGATCCACTTCGGACTGCTTAAGGAGAGTGTGGATCCCTCTAATCGTGGTAACCCTTCATCTTCTTGCTGTTTCGCATAGGTGCCTCCCTAGCTATACGCTTCTGATGTAGTAGTCACACATTCCTCTTGACTAGGAATTGGAGTACCGTACATCCGTATTGATTAACTTGCTCAATACTTAAACGCCTCGTTGAGTGTCGGCTTCAACATACTAGATGCTTCCCAACATGCTAGGAATAGTTTAACGACTTGTTCAGGTCTTAGGCTTCAGGGTCTAAGCCTCGCTGCACTCACTATCCGAGGAGTCAGCACCCAAGTTCCATCCGCGTGGAATCTCATAGCTTCTGAAAGCTTTAAGCGCCGTACTTCGAGTGAATGGCCTTTTTGCTGGTCTCCAATGCCGCTTATGCCATTCCGGATATGCGAAGTCGCGCTGCTTGATACCTGTTCGGTTTCGCTTCTTGATTCGTCTGATTACCCTCTGAGCTTCAGGCTCTCCTAGCGCTGAACTCAGGAACTTTACGTCTTCCTTGACGATCTCGACTATCTTCCGTGATATGTCGATGATATCTGCGACCTTCTTTCTAAAGGGAAGGTCCATGGTTGCCGGCCAACCATTCCTCTCGTGATACTCCCGCAATATTTCTGGGGCATTGCGTAACCCTTCTACAGGTTCCCAGGTATTCTCCTCCTCTGGGTAGCCGAGCCACTTAACCTGATATTCCCATTTGTTGTGCCGTTTCCTAATCTCCCGGATTGCCTCAACCTCATATTCGGTTTCTCCTGCGATGACTTCTGGTGGTGGTCTTGTTCTCTGTGCCGGATCTTTACGTTCTCGATAGGGAATTAATAGTCCTGCATAAAACACTGGGTGGATCCTCAACTCCTTTGGGAGATCCAACTCGTAGTTCACCGCCCCATGCTTTGCGACAATCTGAAAAGGTCCCAAGTTCCTATCACCTAGCTTCCTCGTGGGAACTAGCAGTGTTAGGTTCCGACCATCTAACAGAACCTTATCGCCAACTTCGAATTCTGGCATCGGGCCACGGTGTTTATCTGCAAACTTCTTCATCGCTTCGCGTGCCTGTTCTAGCGCCTTCACCACTTGTGCTTGATTCCTTTGCCTCCATGCCACGTAATCTTGAGTTCCTCGGATCGGAAGCTGAAATCCTATTTCTGGCTGAAATCCATAAATAACCTCGAATGGTGTCTTGCCTGTACTAGAGTGAGTTCGACTATTGTAGGCGAATTCTGCCATAGGCAGATGTTTGTCCCAATCGTCTTGTTGCAGGCTGGAATAGCAACGTAACAACTGTTCCATCTCCTGGTTTACTCGCTCCGTTTGACCATCGGTTTGTGGATGATATGCCGTACTAAGCTTCGTTTCGATCCCGAGGGCCTGGTTCACCTGTTCTGTAAACCGGCTCGTGAATTGTGGCCCTCTGTCCGAAATTACCGTTTTAGGAGTTCCGACCTTACTGTAGACATAATTGATCATTAGGTCTGCAGTGGTCTTCGAGTTTGCATTTATTGTAGTAGGTATAAAGGTTCCCATTTTGGAGAACCTATCTACCACCACGAGTATAGCGTTGTGTCCTTTACTCGTTGTCAGAAGTCCAGTAACATAGTCCATAGTAATTTCTTCGTAAGGCCTCGTCGCTATTGGCAGAGGCTGCAGTGGGGGTTGTGTCTTGCCTTGTCGCGCCTTTGTCCTTTGGCACACATCGCAGGTGCACACGTATTCCTCGACCCATTCCCTCATCTTCGCCCACCAAACTCTTCATTCCAGTTTGTCGATAGTCTTCTGTATCCCCGGGTGTCCCGACGCCGGTGCGTCATGGCACTGTTGTACAATCTCTTTCTTAATTTCTTCGTCTGGTGGGATAACCAATTTATCATCCTTCCACCAATACCCTTCTTCGAACGTTCCTTCAGCTGGCTCTTTCAAACGTTCATATGCTGCTCGAATCCTCTCTCGTAATTCTGAACCTCCTGTAAGCTCAAATACCCGAATTGTGCGCATGGGCAGAGCTGTGGTTCGAAATAATTCTGGAGGAAGTAGGACTTGTTCTGGCTGGTCTTCCTGGCCCTGTTCATAGTCTGGCCTTCTAGATAACGCATCTGCTCGTGAATTCTTAGTTCCTGGTCGATACTCGATTCGAAATCGAAACTGACTGAGAAATGTAGCCCATCTTGCTTGGCGGCCACTTAGCTTCCGCGCTCCCATAAAATATCGGAGATTAGCTTGATCACTGATCACCCGAATTTCATGTTTCGCTCCTTCCAAGTGGTGCCTCCAATTGCTCAAGGCTTTGACAATCGCCAGCAATTCCTTGTCCATTACTGGGTAGTTATTCTCAGCATCTCGATAAGTGTTCGACCAGTATCCAATGGGATGCAAAATTTCATCATCCCTGAGCTGCGAGAGCACAGCTCCCATCACAAAGTTCGATGCATCGGTTTCCAGCACAAATTGCTTGTTGTGATCGGGGCATACTAGCATTGGTGCAGTGGTGAAAGCTTCCTTTAGTTTCCGAAAGCTCTCCTGTTGTCGTTCTCCCCAGGTGAATGTCTTCTTGCCAGACATCAGTTCCGTAAGTGGCCTAGCGATCTTTGCGAAGCCTTCGATAAATTTTTGGTAGAAGTTCGCAAATCCGATAAACTTTCGAATGTCTCGCTTGCTTGACAGCTCAGGCCATTCCTGAACTGCTTTCACCTTGTAAGGATCCATCTGCATGCCCAATTGGTTAACCACAAATCCTAAATAGTCGAGTTCCTTCTTGCCAAAGTAGCACTTCTCTGGCTTACAGAAGAAGTCTGCTTTGCGCAACCTGCGCAATACCTCTGCTAGCAGGTCCCAATGTTCCTGTTCCGTTTCTGCATAGACAATAATGTCGTCTAGATAAATGAGGATGCCCTGCCCAATCATGTCATGAAAGAGCTCGTTCATTGCACGTTGGAATACCGCAGGTGCATTCATTAACCCAAACTGCATCACCATCGGCTGGTAAACTCCCATGTGAGTTCTGAAGGCGGCATACTTCTCATGCCCCGGATGTATTCGAATGTTGTTGTACCCACTTTGCAAATCCAGCGTAGAGAACCATTTCGCATGAGCCAGATCGTCCGGAAGCATATGTAATAGAGGCATTGGTTGGTGATCAGGGATGACCACCGCATTCAGCCCTCTATAGTCGATTACTATGCGATATTCCGGCTTGCCGTCTTTACCTAGCGTCTTCTTGGCTATGACGAATACTGGAGCGCAAGTGTTTGCCTTTTCCTCGGCTGGTATCTGATTTCCTACAACATGAATCCATCCCTTCTTCAGATCATCGCGAATCCATTCTTCGACCGCTCGCTTTTCAGCAGGAGCGAGTGGGTATACTGGTCCAGGTTTCGGGAGCTCTGCTCCTGGTAGGAGCTCGATCTTCATGTCCCATTGGCTCGAGTTAGGTAGCCTTTTGGCGGCATCCTTATCGAACCGGTCCCAGAACTCCCAGATTTGCTTCGGAAGAATTTCATCCAGGGATTTGTTACCTGCTGGGTCTGCCAGCCTTTCATCGAGAGCCTTCTCTTAGACATATTTTTGAGCTATGCTGTTGTACTTGAGAAGGTGTTCTCTCCTAGCTGCGACCTGTCGATCCCGTCTGTATTGCATACGACGGATATAGGGTGGAGGCCTGGGTAACCTTCCACTTCGAGAGGCGTCCTCCGCATCTCTCCAGATAGCGGGCTTGTGCGATCCTAGGGTACCCTTGAACTCCGTCTCAGATCCAGCTCTTCTCTCTAGCGCTTTTCCTTCCACTTTGGGTGGCCGCATAACCAAGTCAACAGGCGTGCGCCATCGGCGCCCCTTCCACCCCTGCGAGAGCCCCTGCTCTATCGCGGCGTAATTTGAAATGAACCCATTACCGTTACCGTTTGTTTTCCCTGTCGGAGCAGGGCCCTGCATTTGGTCTCCTGACCATGGTCTTCGTGGGCGCACTTGAGCTCCCAAAGCCAGCCTACTTGATGATTGCGGCATACTGACTTCGGCCCTGTGCTCGTTCGTGGGGACTACCCTCCCTTTGGGGTGGACCACTTTCCTAGACACTAGCCTACTCTTGAACGGCGTCTCATGTCTAGTTACTCCTTGGTCTATCGTAGGAGGAGATCTCGCTAGGTGGCCGAACCTAGTACGCTGCTGGGCATTAGTTCCCAGGCGCTCCCGACCCGAAGTGCTCCTGCTTGCACTTCCGTTTCGTGTGGTGAAACTGACCGACTGCTTTTGCACTGCCAGAGCTGAGTCATTATTGCCCTCGTGCACGGATGGAGGAGTCCACTCCACCCTAATACTCCTTATTACAGGGTTCGATTCATTACCACTTCCTCCACTCTTCTGTCTTCGTACCCTGAGCGGATCAGGACTGTAATGCCCCAGCTTCCCTACTTTCGGCGGCACACTAGGCTTCTTTCTCCTAGTGACATCTGATCCCTCGGCATCGACAGACATTTGCCCTTGTATTTCTGCTTGCACACTTGCTAGTGCATCGGCAAAGGTGGGTGAAGGTACGTTTGAGGTATGCTCTTGAATCTGCAGGACTTGCAGATGACTCGCATACAGGCTGCCGTATTCGTCCTGGAGCGCTGTTGCATCAGCCCCATTGGTGATGTCCCTCATCATGGCTTCATATTCCGCAGCATCGGCCTCCTCCAATGTATTGTAGTCATACCATTGGTGGTGATCCTTCGTTAGTTGGTATTTGTTCCCCAACTGAAAGAACTTCCACGTTCCTTGTTGCTTGACGAAGTATAACGTGGGTGGCTTTGGTGGTTCATACATTACTGCCGGAAACCTGACTGGGGGCTCGATTCATGTGCTGCCTCGTGTATTATCCTCTTCTGGTGGTAAGATCGCTGGTTCCTCAGTTTCGACTTCTTCCTCTTTCTCGGTACTCTGTCCTGAATCCGCATCGCTGTGGTAGTAGACCCTAGTTTCCCATTCTTCTTCTCTCTCGTCGTCTGCATCCCATTCTGGTGGGATGTACTGGGGAATTCTTCGCCATCGTCTGCGCTTCTGGAGTTTCCTGGGGGCTAGGACTAGTTGTATGGTACGCAATTGTGCTGTACCTTTGAACGCAATCTCTTTGCCGCCCTTCCGGAGAGTTCCTCTTGTCCAGTTGATGGTTGGCTTATACTGTTCAAGCCAATCGTTCCCTATTAGAAATTTGTCTTCGTGAGTGTCGACCACGGCGATGTCCATTAAACCTCGTGTAATCCCTGTGTCCACTATTGCTCTAACGTTCTGCGTCCATCCTCCATGATTAATCGATCCATCGGCATTCCGGATGGTATAATTACCTTCTGCAGGCACCGTTCTTAGTCCTAGGCTCTGTACAACCGTGGGACTAATAGTAGTGATCGCAGATCCGGAGTCAATCATAGCCGAGAGATTAACCTTTTTCTGCCCCTGAATGACGTCAATCGGTGTAGGATTCTGGTGGTGTTCCTATCTGAAGGTGCTACCGATGTCCGTCCTACTATGGGTACTGAATGTATGAAGAAACCTCCAGAAGCAAAGCCCTAAGCTATCAGACCCTTACCACCTACTACCTGGCAGGTGCCAAAGACCGTCAGAGACGTAATGGAGTGGCCTAGTGACGCCGAGGTATGAAAGGAATGATCTAGTAGGTCCGCCGGATCGAGGAGGAGATCACAGGGGTCCGCCGAAGTAGCGCAATCTCAGTAATAGGGAGCTAGGGAGCGTATACGATGAATATAAGGTGTAATGTGCGGCCAGTAAGTGAAAAGGACGCCGAAGGGGAATGCAATGGAAGGCCTGGGTCGCCGGAGGGTCGCCGAGGTCAAATAGGGGGCCGCCGGGGGCAAGGGTGCATCACACAGATCCGCCGCGGTAGTGTAAAGGCCAGTGGATGAAAGGGACGCCTAAGGGGAATAGGAAAGGAGGCCTGGGTCGCCGGAGGGCCGCCGAGGTCGATAGGGGGCCGCCTGGGACAAGGGAGCATGTGCAAATCCGTCGCAGTAGCGTAAACTAGGTAGTCGAAAGGTAAGGGCCGTGTAAGATGAATATAAGGACCAATGTGCGGCCAGTAACTGGAAAGGGCGCCGAAGGGGTGTAGAATAGAAGGCCTGGGGCGCCGGAGGGCCGCCGAGGTCTTTCTATGATGTGCGGCCTGTCTGCGCTGTCTGCTATGTATGGGCTTTGTGTGTATATTTTGCTCCTGTCTACTGACAAATATAGACTCTATATATATTCTACTGCTCTCGCCGCTGAGTCCTACTGTCTGACAACATCTCCTGAGGCACAGGGCTTGCCAAGGGCCGCCGCCGGAGCGCCTAGGAGGCGTACGGCGGTGCCAACGTGAGGGGACTATCCAATAGTATGATATATTGTGTATCTGCAATAAAACGGGCGCCAGCGGAGTCTGGCTTGGCAGCGGCGGTCGGTGGCTTGGCACGCCGCTGTACCACATGCCTGACTGCTATATATGGCCTAGAGTTGCCCGCCGCTTGAGGGGAAGTCGGGAAACGTCGGGGCCGATGTTCGGAGGCTAATATTGCGTATATGAGATCGAGGGCACATCAGTCAGGGTCCCTAGGCTGCCCAAGGCCGCCGCCGCACTCAATACAGAGTGTAGGCGATCCATAGTAACTAAGGAGGGCGCCGGAGCGGCGGATCTGCAAGTCGCCGCTCGATCGGCGGCGGATTCGTAAAAGTGCGGCCTTCGGCGGTGTATGAGCAGAGATGACACTAGATAACTTTGCAGGCTTTGGGGGACTGTCTGGTAAGCTGTGGGAGGCTTCGGCGAGGGCACCTGAGGACGCCTGAGTGGCCGCCGGACCAATCTGAGGCTTGGGGGGCCGCCGCAGGGGCATCCAAATCTGCCTCGAGGCTGTACGTATGAGGAATTGCAATAATGAAGGCCTATAATGATTGGGGGACATCTCCTATGGTGTCTGGTGCTGGGTAGGAGCCTTCGGCGGACCTGTATGGGTGCCAGGGAGCCAGCGGCGGACTCATCTGGGCTCTCGGAGGGCGCCGCAGGGGAAAGTGTAGGCTAGAATCCATGGATATGTGCTCATATGGCCTCTAGAGTGTGATATGAGTATTCCCTGGTCTTCTGAGGTGTAGGCGGTGGTGGTATATGGTGTCTGCAGTAGGGGAGAGCCAGAGTATGAGTGTCCTGGCACAGGATTGGCCAGGGCACTACATCGGTATAGTAGGATGGTTGGAGTTAGGTCGAGCAATAGTCCATCGGCGCTTTATTTCCTGTGTATCCGCTGAGCCCTCACCAGTGTCCGATGTCGACTGGCGGCCCTTCAAAAATCCTCCTCGGAATCCTCCTCGAGGGAAATCGAAGCCCGTTCCTTACGCCTTGGTAACTTCGTTCGCTTGTCCAATAGTTCCTCCATTTCGGAATCGCTGCTAATCCCAACTTCCCGGCATTTTAGGAAGCAGCCAGTCTTCCCAGATCGTTTCCTTTGCACCCGTCTCTTGTAGTTGGTACGGTGTCCACGGCTTCCCTGTGTATCTCGCCCTACATTGTTGCAGTCCCGTGCAAAGTGACCTGTTTTGCCGCACGCCCAGCAAGCCCCGGAATTTTCACCTCGGGAACCCCCAGTAAAGCGCCTAGACATGTCGATGTCCATAGGCTCACCCAGAAACTCAGCTGGACGATGAGCCTCTGGGGGCACTGGCGTGTACGATACTGCTTGCCCATCTTTAAACATGGGGGTGTACTTCCTGTTACTGCCTATTACCTTGGCAGCTATAAGACTGGCCTCCAGATTGCTAGCATTCTCTTGCCATTGGGTCAGGTCCCACTTGGGGTGGTCTGTATTCGTGAGGAGTGCCTTTAGGATGGTCTGATTGAGTCCCCTCTTGTACTCATAAATCAGTGCTTGATGGTCGTAATGCTTCGGTAGTCTCATCCTGATGTCGTTAAAGGCCCTGTTATACTGCTTCACCCGCGCCCGTTCCTGATAAATCATCCTGATGTTTTGCTCGGCTTCTTCTTCTAGTCCGAAAATGCCATTGTGGTTGAGCGCTAATTCGTTCCATAGGTCGTGTTCGCTGTCCCATCCACCCTTAAGATCAAGTACCCAATTGCCATGGTCGTCATGATGTCCAGTGGAGACTAGCCAATTTCTGTTCACAGCCCATTTGCCGTTCACCCAAGTCTGAGCTTGACCTCGCAGACACTCCAAAATGATCTTGACCCGCTTTTCTGGGTTGTCAGGATGTTTCTCATTCAACCGACTGATCATTTGGTTCTGAAAGTTCTCAAGTGACTCATAAGGGTTTCCCTTAAACAAGGGATACTTCATAATGTCTTTACTCAACATGTTGACCTAGACGAATTCAACCAACATTTTCATGAGTATCACTGAAATTCAGCGCATAAATAATACATGGTAAAAGTAACTATGTTATCCAGCGAGTGCCACCTCCGCCTTTTAACTAGCTACCTTACCCTTCCTTTCCGATCGGTTCTTGGGCGTCTTCCTTC
Source organism: Sanghuangporus sanghuang (assembly GCA_009806525.1). Classification (NCBI taxonomy): domain Eukaryota; kingdom Fungi; phylum Basidiomycota; class Agaricomycetes; order Hymenochaetales; family Hymenochaetaceae; genus Sanghuangporus; species Sanghuangporus sanghuang. The sequence goes on along the minus strand of VVIT01000002.1, from coordinate 2,061,983 downwards.
CTCTTGGCAAGCTCCCAGCTCTAAACCAAGGCCTATCTCCTTTATTCCCGAGTTTCAATTCGCTCTTCGCCGCTTTCGTGTTCCTCGCTCTCCTCCTCGCTTTCCCAGTCATCGGTCGCATCGAAGAAGTCTTCCGTTGAGGTGCCTTCACTGACATCCTCGGTCTGCACCCCTACATCATGAGTCTGCACCCAAACTATCTGCACCATGTTCACTACCCCCTGGATTGGCTGGCCTACAACCACTGTGGGGGCAGGCCGTAGAGGGCAGCTACTAGAGCGCAGGATAGGATCATACATAAAGTCTGAATCAGGGGAGTACTCACTCAACGCCTGGAGCCTATCTTCTCTCTCCTGAATGACTTCGGCACTCGGAGTAGGTGATCCTGGCGGCGAGTTTTCATGGGGGTGCTGGAGCTCATTCCTCTCGATGTAGAAGCCGTTAACCCCAAGCCGTTGGGGGCGTGCTTCGACCAGTTCTCCGGCCTCGTTCCACATCAGCTCCGGTATGTCTTCTTGTTGACCGGGTGGTGGATTCTCCCAGCCATTCCCCTGAGGCCATGGTTGTTGAGGCTCTTCGGGAATTACCTCTCTCAGCAATGCTTCCGCTTGCTGATCCAGGTTCGAGGGCTGAGTGTCGGTGGAGACGTAGTCCGGGAGGTCCTGTTCTTCTTCTTCGGGTTCGACGCTATGGCGGACTTCCTCTTCTTCTCGCTGTTCTTCTACTTCTACCGCTGGCTCCAGGGATCGTAACCTTTCCAGGATCCCTCGAGCTGCTGCGTCTACCTCTGCCCGAGCGCTCATAAGCCTCTCAATGCTTTCCCTCATCCTTCGGATGAGCGTCGGGTTGGTCCTGGCAACTTCATTGATCGTCAGCCCTAGTACCTCGGTGGTTTCCGGTATTAGGGCACGTGCTCCGTCTACCGCCTCGTCTTCCCTCTGCGCACTCTCGCTCGATTCGCGGAAGAAATCCAGCCTTGGTATCTGCTCCGGCTCAGAGTCCGTCTCGGCGCTCCAGCGACGATTGACCAGGGGGTTGCCGCGACCTTGGAGTGGAGAATCAGGGCTAAGGCGCATCCCTCTCCTCCTTGCTCGTAAAGTCGTGTAGTCTTGTCGCATCCTGATTGTCTGCTGGACCCGACGAATTCCTTCCATGAGCGAATACTGAGCGGCGACCTCTTCTTCTGGATTGCTAATCCGAGCTCGGACGGCCTCGGCTTGTTCGACCAAGTGACCAAGTTGAGTGTAGACGTGTAGGAAGTCCGCACCACAGAGCCGGAGGATCTCACGTTGACTGTCAGCCAGCTGTTGAGAAAGGGCTGATTGACTGCCCTGGCTGGTGATGTTGATGTGGTGAGTGAGACGTCCTTGTAGCATTCCCAGAGCGAAGTTGAGCCTAGTGTCCAGGCTTCCCATGGTCGCATGGAAGTCCTGACGAAACGATTCGACAACCTGATCTCTGATGTGATCCAGGATGTGCGTCAGGTAGTTCCCAACCGTCTGCCCCTCGACCGTTAAGTTCTCCGAGAAGTCGGAGCCCATGTCGTATAGTCGAGCGACAGTAGCTGTGAGAGTTCGGAGGGACCTATCAACGCTTCCAAGTCGGAGATCAAGTGCGAGGACGGCCTGTCGTAGCCCGGACACAATTTCGTTGGTATGCCCGTATGGACCGACCACTCCGTCCAAGCGTCGGTGAAAAACGTCGAGTCGGTCTCGGAGGTCAGCCAGAGTGGATTCCAAACGCTCTCCAGATCGGGATTGAGGTAGCGCCAATCGTTGTCGCGCCTCTTGTAGTATTCTCCGAGCGCCTTGATAGAATGGGGAGCCTGCTTCGCTGACTTGCCATTCCACCCATGTCCGTAGCTGTTCAAGGCCTGGAAGAACAACTTCTCGATGTCGGAGTCGTTGAGCAATGACGAATACCAGGGAAGAAAACCAGATGACGTGAAGTGTAAACCAGAAATAAGTCCAACCAGCTTGCCACAGTTCCATTGATGGCATAGTGTCTTTGCTAGAGCGTAGTTACCTTGGTAGACTTGAGCGAGTACTTGGTGTAGGAAGTGTGAGTGTTCGAGTAGGGTGTATTCGAATGCTTTATATTGTTGGGAACAGGTGAGGAGTTCTTGTTCTACTGGTGTTGGGCCTCGGAGTACTTCCCAATTGAGGCGTGTTCCCTTCAGTAGGCGATCTAGGTGTTTGAGCAGGACCTTTCTTCCTGTCCTCTCGTGCTTCTCGGCGGCGAATTGAATCTCCAGGGCGGATAGTATAACCGACCGGTAGGGTTCTAAAATAGGGGTGTTTGAGCGCTTCTTACCTCGATAGAAGTTTATCGTGCGAAGTGCCAATTTAACTTCTCCTTCGAATGTGCGAAGTGCTCTAACAAAACTCCGATGGAGTGTGTAAGCCTGTTCGAGCTGTAAGCGATACGCTTATCGTCTTATCAGCACGGTTTTGTGTCAGGCACAGAAGAAACCCTCCCGGGGCAGAGCAATACTTACTGATCGATAGTGGGTATTGCACTACGAAACAGCAAGATTGATTATCCCAGGATTGGAGCAAAATTATAATGTTAGGATCGGTATTCTCGGATGAAGTGGCTAGTCCGAGCGTACCGGAACAAGTCCCTGCTTCCTCCTTTCGTACTATTGTAGCTTGGAGAGTAGAGTAGTAAAGGTTTTAGATGTACTAATAATAAGCGAGCTAAGGGCTCAAGCTTGAATTACTAGTAGAGCAGAGTTTCAATCAAAGGGGTACAGTTATGATTGAGAGTACAAAATAATTTTGCTGAGGGACAATGCCCCGCTCAGCTGGCACTTATATAGACTTTCTACTATTCACTACTTGCTACCTACTGCTACTGGAACCGCCTCACCATTGGACAGGACAGTATGTTTCAGCGTGAGTTGCTACCCACCTGTGTCGACACCAAGTCCTAGCACCGAGTTGCTACCGCCCTTGTGTCGACATAAAATAAAGTGACATCACCTGTGTCCACTCCGAATACTTCCTTCCAGATTAGGTAGGCTTCCTTCTGACCTCCGTTGCTCCAAAGCTTCTTCCGTGCTTCTTCCGATCCCATCGCTTATCACATGTTAATCCTTTCCGCCGATCTTCCCACTGATCCTTCCTTGGTTTGCCGAGCACATGCTTCCAGGCTGCTCCGTTATCTCGGCCGAGCTTCTGCCGCTAATCTGTGATCATGGGGCTGGCTGTGATCTCGGGATTCGCGACCGGCAACGCTTGCCGATCTTCTGAGGTTAATCTCAGCGGCTGTGTAAAATAGGCTTCTAGCCTAATGTGCCTAGCCGCTATTGCAATGTCCAATAGCTGTAGTCCGGTGCCCATCGTTAACCTGAATCGCTGACCGATGTGTCGAGGTCCGCGCCATTCGTCAACTGTAATAACCCCTGTATCTGATGTTCGCCAAGCCTTTAGGAATCCTTCGATTGCTTCTTCCGAGAGTTCGATTATGTCCGAGGGCGGTATCAAGTATACCGGCCAATCGACTTCCACTGCGACGTAAGGGCACAAGGTCTGGTGACGATGCTGATTGATCCAAGCTCTCACACAGACCTTCATTGCATACATATCCCTATCGCTGAGCCATATGGTTACTTCGTGATCGTATGCACTCATTCCACGGTTCGGCAATGGTTGGTCTTCTATTGTTTCCGAAGGCCCAGGCCTGTGCCGGATCTTGACATCGGCTGCCTCCTTCACCACTAACCGTTCCACGAAATTCTTGAGGAGCCATTCTGAAAGAACCCAGCTGTGTTGGTATGCCAAGTAGCAATTACTGCACACCAGACTCTCGTGAACTAGACGTCTGGTTGCACCTCGTCGATAACATCTCTTCTGCAGGAGTTCGGTATACCTCGCGACATTACTGCTCTCCATTGTTCCTAGGCCTCGTATTCGTGGAGGAGGAGTATGTCCAATATGCATCATAGCCATAGTTGACCGTATGCCTACTGAATCATCACTCTTGCTTGATTCGACTTCATTGCTCGCAGTTACCTCATTAGGTACTGGCTGTAGTAGCGGACCTGTGTCATCCCCAGGTCGATAGCTTTGAAGCCCTTGCTCGTAAGCTGGATTCAGTTGCATACTTCGGTGTGTAAATTGTCTGATACCACGCCGCATTAGCTAACCACGATTTTCGTAACAAAGGACGTAAGAAAGGAAAAGAAAAAGAAAAAGAAAAAGAAAAATGTTTGATTCCTAACATCACCCCCCCTTCAAGGTTGGGCGTCCCGACCAACCGCTATATCCTTCCGATGTCGTGAACTTACGTATCGCACGAAGACTCTGCTGGGGTATCGACAATCTTCTTGGAGCGCCTGGATGCTTCCGATAGAACTCATCGACTGCTTCCTTTGCATTATCTCCAACGTCCGATTCGGGTTGCCAAGTTGCTTTGTCGTATCCAACCCACTTGATGAGGAATTGAAGCTTTCCTCTATGTAGACGTGAGTCGAGTATTTCTTTGACCTCGTATTCCTCTTCGTCGTCTACAAGAACCGGTGGCGGTGGTGGAGGTTTTTGCTGAGACTCGAAGGATGGTTCGACAGCCGGTTTGAGCAGGACCTCGTTGAAGACGGGGTGGACTTGCCTCCAAGTGCGTGGTAATTTGAGTCAATATGTGCTTGCCCCGACCTTTTTGACAATCTCGAAAGGGCCAAACCACTTGTCATCCATCTTCTTCGTCGGTCTTGTTGTCTTGATATTACGCCCATCAAGAAAAACTTTACTGCCCGCCTCGTATTCCATCGACTTTCCTGCGTGACGATCATAGAAACGTTTCATGTCTTCGTTGGCCTTGACGAGATTTGCTTGTGCGAGTTCATGAATACCCTTGACGTGTTTCGCGAATTCTTCGGCTGACATGTTTGAAGATGAAGTCCGAACACCCGTGAAGCCTACTGGGTGCACTCCCGAGTTGACAAAGAATGGGGACAGCTTCGTCGCTGAGTGTTCATGGTTGTTATATGCAAACTCTGCAAGCGCTAACCAGTCTGCCCAGTCCGATTGACGGTGGTTGACTGTATAGCCTTAGGTATTGTTCGAGTTCTTGGTTAACTCGCTCAGTTTGGCCATCGGTCTGGGGATGGTATGCCGTTGAGGGGTTACCTTCGATATGGAGGAGCTTGTACAGTTCCTTCATCATTTTTGTGTCGAACTGAACACCTCGGTCATGGATGATCTTCTTTGGCAGTCCGTGTAGTCGAAAAACTTGGTCGCGGTAGATGCGTGCCATGCCCTCTGCTGTTAGTTTCGTCGTCGTTGGAATCACATGAATCTGTTTGCTGAAGCGATCAACCACAATGCATATCGCATTGAAACCAGTGGACTCAGGGAGTTCTCCAATCAGGTCGACCGTGACAATCTGCTATGGCGCCTCTGGCACCTCGTTCGGGTGCAAAACCCTTGCCCTCGTTACTCGCAGAGCCTTCGTTCGTTGACAACGATCACAACCTCGCATGTAGTTCTGAACATCGACATACATGTTTGGCCACCAGAAGCTTCGGCTTACCATTGACACTGTCTTATTCGCTCCCGGGTGTCCCGCCAGCGTCGAGTCGTGACATTCCTTCATGACAACTTCTCTTACCGATGTTGGTACGAAGACGTTCCAGAACTTCTTCGAGCTTGTCGTCGACACCTTGACCATTACTTCCTTCGACCACATGCCATCCCTCATCACCAGTCCTGACGGCTTGTCTTCTTCACTCATCTCCTTCTGAGCCTCTCTGATCCTCTCCATTAATGCATCCCTTGACGTCTCAATCGTTGCTCGGACTAACCAGTCGCTCTTGATAAAGGTGACGTCTTTGTTATCGTGTTCACCCTTGTCATAGTCTGCACGTCGTGATAATAGGTCAGCTTTTCCAAGTGTCTTTCCTGGCTTGTGGACAAGGGTGAAGTCGAACTCTGCTAAATCAAGTTGCCATCGGGCTTGTCGACGATTCAACTTCTGGGGGGCCTTAAAGTACGTCAGGTTGGCATGGTCCATCCAAACCTCAAACGGTTGGTTAGCTCCCTGAAGATATTGATGCCATTCCTTCAACACCTGAACAATAGCGAGCATCTCTTTGTCATAGATCTCGTAGTTTTGCTCAGCATCTAAGAACGTTGATGATCTATAAGCAACAACCTTCCATCTACCTTCTTGCTTCTGAAGGAGTATGCCTCCGGTTGCAAAATCTGATGTGTCAGCCTCGACACGGAAAGGGTCCTCATTATTTGGAATCACCAGGATGGGGGGGTTCGTCAACCGCTTCTTCAACTCCTCGAACGCCTTCTGCTGCTCCTCCCCCCACCTCCACTCTGCCTTCCCTGTCAATGACGTCAATGGCTTAACGACCGAACTGTATCCTTCGACGAAGCGATGTAGCCAATTGCCTAGACCCAAGAACTGCTGCACTTCATGGACGTTCTTTGGAATTGGCCATTCCTGGACTGCGATCGTCTTCTTTGGATCCATACGTACTTCGCCGTTGCCAATGATGTGGCTGAGATATTTGACAGTATTGACCTTGAATTCACATTTCTGCGGCTTTAGGAAAAGCTTGTTCTTACGCAGAATCTCGAAGACTCGTCTGGTTCGCTCGCGATGCTCTTCCCGGGTATTCGAGAATACGAGTATGTCGTCGAGGTAAATGATGACAATGCCTTCATGGATCAAGTCTCGGAAAATGTCGTTCATGAATCCTTGGAAGGTAGCCGGCGCATTGCATAAGCCAAAGAACATTACCGTCGGTTCGAACAATCCTAGTGTTACAAAAATCGTGGTTAGCTAATGCGGCGTGGTATCAGACAATTTACACACTGAAGTATGCAACTGAATCCAGCTTACGAGCAAGGGCTTCAAAGCTATCGACCTGGGGATGACACAGGTCCGCTACTACAGCCAGTACCTAATGAGGTAACTGCGAGCAATGAAGTCGAATCAAGCAAGAGTGATGATTCAGTAGGCATACGGTCAACTATGGCTATGATGCATATTGGACATACTCCTCCTCCACGAATACGAGGCCTAGGAACAATGGAGAGCAGTAATGTTGCGAGGTATACCGAACTCCTGCAGAAGAGACGTTATTGACGAGGTGCAACCAGACGTCTAGTTCACGAGAGTCTGGTGTGCAGTAATTGCTACTTGGCATACCAACACAGCTGGGTTCTTTCAGAATGGCTCCTCAAGAATTTCGTGGAACGGTTAGTGGTGAAGGAGGCAGCCGATGTCAAGATTCCGGCACAGGCCTGGGCCTTCGGAAACAATAGAAGACCAACCATTGCCGAACCGTGGAATGAGTGCATACTGATCACGAAGTAACCATATGGCTCAGCGATAGGGATATGTATGCAATGAAGGTCTGTGTGAGAGCTTGGATCAATCAGCATCGTCACCAGACCTTGTGCCCTTACGTCGCAGTGGAAGTCGATTGGCCGGTATACTTGATACCGCCCTCGGACATAATCGAACTCTCGGAAGAAGCAATCGAAGGATTCCTAAAGGCTTGGCGAACATCAGATACAGGGGTTATTACAGTTGACGAATGGCGCGGACCTCGACACATCGGTCAGCGATTCAGGTTAACGATGGGCACCGGACTACAGCTATTGGACATTGCAATAGCGGCTAGGCACATTAGGCTAGAAGCCTATTTTACACAGCCGCTGAGATTAACCTCAGAAGATCGGCAAGCGTTGCCGGTCGCGAATCCCGAGATCACAGGCCAGCCCCATGATCACAGATTAGCGGCAGAAGCTCGGCCGAGATAACGGAGCAGCCTGGAAGCATGTGCTCGGCAAACCAAGGAAGGATCAGTGGGAAGATCGGTGGAAAGGATTAACATGTGATAAGCGATGGGATCGGAAGAAGCACGGAAGAAGCTTTGGAGCAACGGAGGTCAGAAGGAAGCCTACCTAATCTGGAAGGAAGTATTCGGAGTGGACACAGGTGATGTCACTTTATTTTATGTCGACACAAGGGCGGTAGCAACTCGGTGCTAGGACTTGGTGTCGACACAGGTGGGTAGCAACTCACGCTGAAACATACTGTCCTGTCCAATGGTGAGGCGGTTCCAGTAGCAGTAGGTAGCAAGTAGTGAATAGTAGAAAGTCTATATAAGTGCCAGCTGAGCGGGGCATTGTCCCTCAGCAAAATTATTTTGTACTCTCAATCATAACTGTACCCCTTTGATTGAAACTCTGCTCTACTAGTAATTCAAGCTTGAGCCCTTAGCTCGCTTATTATTAGTACATCTAAAACCTTTACTACTCTACTCTCCAAGCTACAATAGTACGAAAGGAGGAAGCAGGGACTTGTTCCGGTACGCTCGGACTAGCCACTTCATCCGAGAATACCGATCCTAACATTATAATTTTGCTCCAATCCTGGGATAATCAATCTTGCTGTTTCGTAGTGCAATACCCACTATCGATCAGTAAGTATTGCTCTGCCCCGGGAGGGTTTCTTCTGTGCCTGACACAAAACCGTGCTGATAAGACGATAAGCGTATCGCTTACAGCTCGAACAGGCTTACACACTCCATCGGAGTTTTGTTAGAGCACTTCGCACATTCGAAGGAGAAGTTAAATTGGCACTTCGCACGATAAACTTCTATCGAGGTAAGAAGCGCTCAAACACCCCTATTTTAGAACCCTACCGGTCGGTTATACTATCCGCCCTGGAGATTCAATTCGCCGCCGAGAAGCACGAGAGGACAGGAAGAAAGGTCCTGCTCAAACACCTAGATCGCCTACTGAAGGGAACACGCCTCAATTGGGAAGTACTCCGAGGCCCAACACCAGTAGAACAAGAACTCCTCACCTGTTCCCAACAATATAAAGCATTCGAATACACCCTACTCGAACACTCACACTTCCTACACCAAGTACTCGCTCAAGTCTACCAAGGTAACTACGCTCTAGCAAAGACACTATGCCATCAATGGAACTGTGGCAAGCTGGTTGGACTAGTTTCTGGTTTACACTTCACGTCATCTGGTTTTCTTCCCTGGTATTCGTCATTGCTCAACGACTCCGACATCGAGAAGTTGTTCTTCCAGGCCTTGAACAGCTACGGACATGGGTGGAATGGCAAGTCAGAGAAACAGGCTCCCCATTCTATCAAGGCGCTCGGAGAATACTACAAGAAGCGCGACAACGACTGGCGCTATCTCAACCCCGATCTGGAGAGCGTTTGGAATCCACTCTGGCTGACCTCCGAGACCGACTCGACGTTTTTCACCGACGCTTGGACAGAGTGGTCGGTCCATACGGGCATACCAACGAAATTGTGTCCGGGCTACGACAGGCCGTCCTCACACTTGATCTCCGACTTGGAAGCGTTGATAGGTCCCTCCGAACTCTCACAGCTACTGTCGCTCGACTATACGACATGGGCTCCGACTTCTCGGAGAACTTAACGGTCGAGGGGCAGACGGTTGGGAACTACCTGGCGCACATCCTGGATCACATCAGAGATCAGGTTGTCGACTCGTTTCGTCAGGACTTCCATGCGACCATGGGAGCTTGGATACTAGGCTCAACTTCGCTCTGGGAATGCTGCAAGGACGTCTCACTCACCATATCAACATCACCAGCCAGGGCAGTCAATCAGCCCTTTCTCAACAGCTGGCCTGAAAGTCAACGTGAGATCCTCCGGCTCTGTGGTGCAGGACTTCCTACATGTCTACACCCAGCTCGGTCACTTGGTTGAACAAGCCGAGGCCATCCGAGCTCGGATCAGCAATCCAGAAGAAGAGGTCGCCGCTCAGTATTCACTCACTGGAAGGAATTCGTCGGGTCCAGCAGACGATCAGGATGCGACAAGACTACACGACTTTACGAGCAAGGAGGAGAGGGATACGTCCTTAGTCCCTGATTCTCCACTCCAAGGTCGCGGCAACCCCCTGGTCAATCGTCGCTGGAGCGCCGAGACGGACTCTGAGCCGGAGCAGATACCGAGGCTGGATTTCTTCCGCGAATCGAGCGAGAGTGCACAGAGGGAAGACTGAGGCTGTAGACGGAGCACGTGCCCTAATACCGGAAACCACCGAGGTACTAGGGCTGACGATCAATGAAGTTGCCAGGACCAACCCGACGCTCATCCAAAGGATGAGGGAAAGCATTGAGAGGCTTATGAGCGCTCGGGCAGAGGTAGATGCAGCAGCTCGAGGGATCCTGGAAAGGTTACGATCCCTGGAGCCAGCAGGTAGAAGTAGAAGAACAGCGAGAGAAGAGGAAGTCCGCCATAAGCGTCGAACCCGAAGAAGAAGAACAGGACCTCCCGGACTACGTCTCCACCGACACTCAGCCCTCGAACCTGGATCAGCAAGCAGAAGCAGTTGCTGAGAGAGGTAATTCCCGAAGAGCCTCAACGACCATGGCCTCAGGGGAATGGCTGGGAGAATCCACCACCCGGTCAACAAGAAGATATACCGGAGCTGATGTGGAACGAGGCTGGAGAACTGGTCGAAGCACGCCCCCAACGGCTTGGGGTTAACGGCTTCTACATCGAGAGGAACTGAGCTCCAGCACCCCCATGAAAACTCGCCGCCAGGATCACCTACTCTGAGTGCCGAAGTCATTCAGGAGAGAGAAGATAGGCTCCAGGCGTCGAGTGAGTACTCCCCTGATTCAGACTTTATGTATGATCCTATCCTGCGCTCTAGTAGCTGCCCTCTACGGCCTGCCCCTACAGTGGTTGTAGGCCAGCCAATCCAGGGGTAGTGAACATGGTGCAGATAGTTTGGGTGCAGACTCATGATGTAGGCGTGCAGACCGAGGATGTCAGTGAAGGCACCTCGACTGGAAGACTTCTTCGATGCGACCGATGACTGGGAAAGCGAGGAGGAGAGCGAGGAACACGAAAGCGGCGAAGAGCGAATTGAAACTCGGGAATAAAGGAGATAGGCCTTGGTTTAGAGCTGGGAGCTTGCCAAGAGGAAGGAAGACGCCCAAGAACCGATCGGAAAGGAAGGGTAAGGTAGCTAGTTAAAAGGCGGAGGTGGCACTCGCTGGATAACATAGTTACTTTTACCATGTATTATTTATGCGCTGAATTTCAGTGATACTCATGAAAATGTTGGTTGAATTCGTCTAGGTCAACATGTTGAGTAAAGACATTATGAAGTATCCCTTGTTTAAGGGAAACCCTTATGAGTCACTTGAGAACTTTCAGAACCAAATGATCAGTCGGTTGAATGAGAAACATCCTGACAACCCAGAAAAGCGGGTCAAGATCATTTTGGAGTGTCTGCGAGGTCAAGCTCAGACTTGGGTGAACGGCAAATGGGCTGTGAACAGAAATCGGCTAGTCTCCACTGGACATCATGACGACCATGGCAATTGGGTACTTGATCTTAAGGGTGGATGGGACAGCGAACACGACCTATGGAATGAATTAGCGCTCAACCACAATGGCATTTTCGGACTAGAAGAAGAAGCCGAGCGAAAACATCAGGATGATTTATCAGGAACGGGCGCGGGTGAAGCAGTATAACAGGGCCTTTAACGACATCAGGATGAGACTACCGAAGCATTACGACCATCAAGCACTGATTTATGAGTACAAGAGGGGACTCAATCAGACCATCCTAAAGGCACTCCTCACGAATACAGACCACCCCAAGTGGGACCTGACCCAATGGCAAGAGAATGCTAGCAATCTGGAGGCCAGTCTTATAGCTGCCAAGGTAATAGGCAGTAACAGGAAGTACACCCCCATGTTTAAAGATGGGCAAGCAGTATCGTACACGCCAGTGCCCCCAGAGGCTCGTCGTCCAGCTGAGTTTCTGGGTGAGCCTATGGACATCGACATGTCTAGGCGCTTTACTGGGGGTTCCTGAGGTGAAAATTCCGGGGCTTGCTGGGCGTGCGGCAAAACAGGTCACTTTGCACGGGACTGCAACTAATGTAGGGCGAGATACACAGGGAAGCCGTGGACACCGTACCAACTACAAGAGACGGGTGCAAAGGAAACGATCTGGGAAGACTGGCCGCTTCCTAAAACTGCCGGGAAGTTGGGATTAGCAGCGATTCCGAAATGGAGGAACTATTGGACAAGCGAACGAAGTTACCAAGGCGTAAGGAACGGGCTTCGATTTCCCTCGAGGAGGATTCCGAGGAGGATTTTTGAAGGGCCGCCAGTCGACATCGGACACTGGTGAGGGCTCAGCGGATACACAGGAAATAAAGCGCCGATGGACTATTGCTCGACCTAACTCCAACCATCCTACTATACCGATTGACGTCATTCAGGGGCAGAAAAAGGTTAATCTCTCGGCTATGATTGACTCCGGATCTGCGATCACTACTATTAGTCCCATGGTTGTACAGAGCCTAGGACTAAGAACGGTGCCTGCAGAAGGTAATTATACCATCCGGAATGCCGATGGATCGATTAATCATGGAGGATGGACGCAGGAACGTTAGAGCAATAGTGGACACAGGGATTACACGAGGTTTAATGGACATCACCGTGGTCGACACTCACGAAGACAAATTTCTAATAGGGAACGATTGGCTTGAACAGTATAAGCCAACCATCGACTGGACAAGAGGAACTCTCCAGAAGGGCGGCAAAGAAATTGCATTCAAAGGTACAGGCACGATTGCGTACCATACAACTAGTTCCTAGCCCCCAGGAAACTCCGGAAGCGCAGACGATGGTGAAGAATTCCCCAGTACATCCCACCAGAATGGGATGCAGACGACGAGAGAGAAGAAGAATGGGAAACTAGGGTCTACTACCACAGCGATGCGGATTCAGGACAGAGTACCGAGAAGGAGGAAGAAGTCGAAACTGAGGAACCAGCGATCTTACCACCAGAAGAGGATAATACACGAGGCAGCACACGAATCGAGCCCCCAGTCAGGTTTCCGGCAGTAATGTATGAACCACCAAAGCCACCCACGTTATACTTCATCAAGCAACAAGGAACGTGGAAGTTCTTTCAGTTGGGAAACAAATACCGACTAACGAAGGATCACCACCAATGGTATGACTACAATACATTGGAGGAGGCCGATGCTGCGGAATATGAAGCCATGATGAGGGACATCACCAATGGGGCTGATGCAACAGCGCTCCAGGACGAATACGGCAGCCTGTATGCGAGTCATCTGCAAGTCCTGCAGATTCAAGAGCATACCTCAAACGTACCTTCGCCCACCTTTGCCGATGCACTAGCAAGTGTGCAAGCAGAAATACAAGGGCAAATGTCTGTCGATGCCGAAGGATCAGATGTCACTAGGAGAAAGAAGCCTAGTGTGCCGCCGAAAGTAGGGAAGCCGGGGCATTACAGTCCTGATCCGCTCAGGGTACGAAGACAGAAGAGTGGAGGAAGTGGTAATGAATCGAACCCTGTAATAAGGAGTATTAGGGTGGAGTGGACTCCTCCATCCGTGCACGAGGGCAATAATGACTCAGCTCTGGCAGTGCAAAAGCAGTCGGTCAGTTTCACCACACGAAACGGAAGTGCAAGCAGGAGCACTTCGGGTCGGGAGCGCCTGGGAACTAATGCCCAGCAGCGTACTAGGTTCGGCCACCTAGCGAGATCTCCTTCTACGATAGACCAAGGAGTAACTAGACATGAGACGCCGTTCAAGGGTAGGCTAGTGTCTAGGAAAGTGGTCCACCCCAAAGGGAGGGTAGTCCCCACGAACAAGCACAGGGCCGAAGTCAGTACGCCGCAATCATCAAGTAGGCTGGCTTTGGGAGCTCAAGTGCGCCCGCGAAGACCACGGTCAGGAGACCAAATGCAGGGCCCTGCTCCGACAGGGAGAACAAACGGTAACGGTAACGGGTTCATTTCGAATTACGCCGCGATAGGAGCAGGGGCTCTCGCAGGGGCGGAAGGGGCGCCGATGGCGCACGCCTGTTGACTTGGTTATGCGGCCGCCCAAAGTGGAAGGAAAAGCGCTAGAGAGAAGAGCTGGATCTGAGACGGAGTTCAAGGGTACCCTAGGATCGCACAAGCCCGCTATCTGGAGATATGCGGAGGACGCCTCTCGAAGTGGAAGGTTACCCAGGCCTCCACCCTATATCCGTCGTATGCAATACAGACGTGATCGACAGGTCGCAGCTAGGAGAGAACACCTTCTCAAGTACAACAGCATAGCTCAAAAATATGCCAAGAGAAGGCTCTCGATGAAAGGCTGGCAGACCCAGCAGGTAACAAATCCCTGGATGAAATTCTTCCGAAGCAAATCTGGGAGTTCCGGGACCGGTTCGATAAGGATGCCGCCAAAAGGCTACCTAACTCGAGCCAATGGGACATGAAGATCGAGCTCCTACCAGGAGCAGAGCTCCCAAAACCTGGACCAGTATATCCACTCGCTCCTGCTGAAAAGCGAGCGGTCGAAGAATGGATTCGCGATGATCTGAAGAAGGGATGGATTCGTGTTGTAGGAAATCAGGTACCAGCCGAGGAAAAGGCAAACACTTGCGCTCCAGTATTCGTCATAGCCAAGAAGACGCTAGGTAAAGACGGCAAGCCAGAATATCGCATAGTAATCGACTATAGAGGGCTGAATGCGGTGGTCATCCCTGACCACCAACCGATGCCTCTATTACATATGCTTCCGGATGATCTGGCTCATGTGAAATGGTTCTCTATGCTGGATTTGCGAAGTGGGTACAACAACATTCGAATACATCCGGGGCATGAGAAGTATGCCGCCTTCAGAACTCACATGGGAGTTTACCAGCCGATGGTAATGCAGTTTGGATTAATGAATGCACCTGCGGTATTCCAACGTGCAATGAACGAGCTCTTTCATGACATGATTGGGCAGGGCATCCTCATTTATCTAGACGACATTATTGTCTATGCAGAAATGGAACAGGAACATTGGGACCTGCTAGCAGAGGTATTGCGCAGGTTACGCAAAGCAGACTTCTTCTGTAAGCCAGAGAAGTGCTACTTTGGCAAAAAGGAACTCGACTATTTAGGATTTGTGGTTAACCAATCGGGCATGCAGATGGACCCTTACAAGGTGAAAGCAGTTCAAGAATGGCCGGATCTGTCAAGCAAGCGAGACATTCGAAAGTTTATCGGATTTGCAAACTTCTACCGAAAATTTATCGAAGGCTTCGCAAAGATCGCTAGGCCACTTACGGAATTGATGTCTGGCAAGAAGACATTCACCTGGGGAGAACGACAACAGGAGAGCTTTCGGAAACTAAAGGAAGCTTTCACCACTGCACCAATGCTAGTACGCCCCGATCACGAAAAACAATTTGTGCTGGAAACCGATGCATCGAACTTTGCGATGGGAGCTGTGCTCTCGCAGCTAGGGGATGATGAAATTTTGCATCCCATTGGATACTGGTCGAACACCTATCGAGACGCTGAGAATAACTACCCAGTAATGGACAAGGAATTACTGGCGATTGTCAAAGCCTTGAGCAATTGGAGGCACCACTTGGAAGGAGCGAAACATGAAATTCGGGTGATCAGTGATCAAGCTAATCTCCGATATTTTATGGGAGCGCGGAAGCTAAGTGGCCGCCAAGCAAGATGGGCTACATTTCTCAGTCGGTTTCGATTTCGAATTGAGTATCGACCAGGAACGAAGAATTCACGAGCGGATGCACTATCTAGAAGGCCAGACTACGAACAGGGCCAGGAAGACCAGCCAGAACAAGTCCTACTTCCTCCAGAATTATTTCGAACCACAGCTCTGCCCATGCGCACAATTCGGGTATTTGAGCTTACAGGAGGTTCAGAACTACAAGAGAGGATTCGAGCAGCATATGAACGTTCGAAAGAGCCAGCTGAAGGAACGTTCGAAGAAGGGTATTGGTGGAAGGATGATAAATTGGTTATCCCACCAGACGAAGAAATTAAGAAAGAGATTGTACGACAGTGCCATGATGCACCGGCGTCGGGACACCCGGGGATACAGAAGACTATCGACAAACTGGAACTGAAGAGTTTGGTGGCCGAAGATGAGGGAATGGGTCGAGGAATATGTGCGCACCTGCGATGTGTGCCAAAGGACGAAGGCACGACGAGGCAAGACACAACCCCCACTGCAGCCTCTGCCAATAGCGACAAGGCCTTACGAAGAAATTACTATGGACTACGTTACTGGACTTCCGACAACGAGTAAAGGACACAATGCTATCCTCGTGGTGGTAGATAGGTTCTCCAAAATGGGAACCTTTATACCTACTACGATAAATGCAAACTCGAAGACCACTGCAGACCTAATGATCAATTATGTCTACAGTAAGGTCGGAACTCCTAAAATGGTAATTTCGGACAGAGGGCCACAATTCGCAAGCCGGTTTACAGAACAGGTGAACCAGGCCCTCGGGATTGAAACGAAGCTTAGTACGGCATATCATCCACAAACCGATGGTCAAACAGAGCGAGTAAACCAGGAGATGGAACAGTTGTTACGTTGCTATTCCAGCCTGCAACAAGACGATTGGGATGAACATCTGCCTATGGCAGAATTCACCTACAATAGTCGAACTCACTCTAGTACAGGCAAGACACCATTCGAGGTTATTTATGGATTTCAGCCAGAAATAGGATTTCAGCTTCCGATCCGAGGAACTCAAGATTACGTGGCATGGAGGCAAAGGAATCAAGCACAAGCGGTGAAGGCGCTAGAACAGGCACGCGAAGCGATGAAGAAGTTTGCAGATAAACACTGAGGCCCGATGCCAGAATTCGAAGTTGGCGATAAGGTTCTGTTAGATGGTCGGAACCTAACACTGCTAGTTCCCACGAGGAAGCTAGGTGATAGGAACCTGGGACCTTTTCAGATTATCATGAAGCATGGGACGGTGAACTACGAGTTGGATCTCCCAAAGGAGTTGAGGATCCACCTGGTGTTTTATGCAGGACTATTAATTCCCTATCGAGAACGTAAAGATCCGGCACAGAGAACAAGACCACCACCAGAAGTCATTGCAGGAGAAACCGAATACGAGGTTGAGGCGATCCAGGAGATTAGGAAACGGCACAACAAATGGGAATATCAGGTTAAGTGGCTCGGCTACCCAGAGGAGGAGAATACCTGGGAACCTGTAGAAGGGTTATGCAATGCCCCAGAAATATTGCGGGAGTATCACGAGAGGAATGGTTGGCCGGCAACCATGGACCTTCCCTTTAGGAAGAAGGTCGCAGATATCATCGACATATCATGGAAGATAGTCGAGATCGTCAAGGAAGACGTAAAGTTCCTGAGTTCAGCGCTAGGAGAGCCTGAAGCTCAGAGGGTAATCAGACGAACCAAGAAGCGAAACCGAACAGGTATCAAGCAGTGCGACTTTGCCTATCTGGAATGGCATAAGCGGCATTGGAGACCAGCAAAAAGGCCATTCACTCAAAGTACGGCGCTTAAAGCTTTCAGAAGCTACGAGATTCCACGCGGATGGAACATGGGTGCTGACTCCTCAGATAGTGAGTGCAGCGAGGCTTAGACCCTGAAGCCTAAGACCTGAACAAGTCGTTAAACTATTCCTAGCATGTTGGGAAGCATCTAGTATGTTGAAGCCGACACTCAGCGAGGCGTTTAAGTATTGAGCAAGTTAATCAATACGGATGTACGGTACTCCAATTCCTAGTCAAGAGGAATGTACGACTACTACATTGGGAGTGTATAGCTAGGGAGGCGCCTATGCGAAACAGCAAGAAGATGAAGGGTTACCACGATTAGAGGGATTCACACTCTCCTTAAGCAGTCCGAAGTGGATCTTAGGGGGAGGAATGTTACAAAAATCGTGGTTAGCTAATGCGGAATAGTATCAGACAAGTTATACGCCGTATTATGCAACCGAATCCAGCTTATGAGCAAGGGCTTCAAAGCTATCGACCTGGGGATGACACAGGTCCGCTACTACAGCCAGTACCTAGCGAGGTAGCTGCGAGCAACGAAGTCGAATCGAGCGAGAGTGATGATTCAGTAGGCATACGGTCAACTATGGCTATGATGCATATTGGACATACTCCTCCTCCACGAATACAAGGCCTAGGAACAATGGAGAGCAGTAATGTTGCGAGGTATACCGAACTCCTGCAGAAGAGATGTTATCGACGAGGTGCAACCAGATGTCTAGTTCACGAGAGTCTGGTGTGCAGTAATTGCTACTTGGCATACCAACGCAAGCTGGGTTCTTTCGGAATGGCTCCTCAAGAATTTCGTGGAACGGTTAGTGGTGAAGGAGGCAGCCGATGTCAAGATCCGGCACAGGCCTGGGCCTTCGGAAACAACAGAAGACCAACCATTGCCGAACCGTGGAATGAGCGCATACGATCACGAAGTAACCATATGGCTCAGTGATAGGGATATGTATGCAATGAAGGTCCGCATGAGAGCTTGGATCAATCAGCATCGTCACCAGACCTTGTGCCCTTACGTCGCAGTGGAAGTCGATTGGCCGGTATACTTGATACCGCCCTCGGACATAATCGAACTCTTGGAAGAAGCAATCGAAGGATTCCTAAAGGCTTGGCAAACATCAGATACAGGGGTTATTACAGTTGACGAATGGCGCGGACCTCGACACATTGGTCAGCGATTCAGGTTAACGATGGGCACCGGACTACAGCTATTGGACATTGCAATAGCGGCTAGGCACATTAGGCTAGAAGCCTATTTTACACAGCCGCCAAGATTAACCTCAGAAGATCGGCAAGCGTTGCCGGTCGCGAATCCCGAGATCACGGCCAGCCCCATGATCACAGATTAGCGGCAGAAGCTCGGCCGAGATAACGGAGCAGCCTGGAAGCATGTGCTCGGCAAACCAAGGAAGGATCAGTAGGAAGATCGGCGGTGTAGGATTCTGGTGGTGTTCCTATCTGAAGGTGCTACCGATGTCCGTCCTACTATGGGTACTGAATGTATGAAGAAACCTCCAGAAGCAAAGCTCTAAGCTATCAGACCCTTACCACCTACTACCTGGCAGGTGCCAAAGACCGTCAGAGACGTAATGGAGTGGCCTAGTGACGCCGAGGTATGAAAGGAATGATCTAGTAGGTCCGCCGGATCGAGGAGGAGGTCACAGGGGTCTGCCGAAGTAGCGCAATCTCAGTAATAGGGAGCTAGGGAGCGTATACGATGAATATAAGGTGTAATGTGCGGCCAGTAAGTGAAAAGGGCGCCGAAGGGGAATACAATGGAAGGCCTGGGTCGCCGGAGGGTCGCCGAGGTCAAATAGGGGGCCGCCGGGGGCAAGGGAGCATCACACAGATCCGCCGCGGTAGTGTAAACTTGGTAGATCAAAGACAAGGACGGTGTACAATGAATATAAGAAATAACGTGCGGCCAGTGGATGAAAGGGACACCTAAGGGGAATAGGAAAGGAGGCCTGGGTCGCCGGAGGGCCGCCGAGGTCGATAGGGGGCCGCCTGGGACAAGGGAGCGTGTGCAAATCCGTCGCAGTAGCGTAAACTAGGTAGTCGAAAGGTAAGGGCCGTGTAAGATGAATATAAGGACCAATGTGCGGCCAGTAACTGGAAAGGGCGCCGAAGGGGTGTAGAATAGAAGGCCTGGGGCGCCGGAGGGCCGCCGAGGTCTTTCTATGATGTGCGGCCTGTCTGCGCTGTCTGCTATGTATGGGCTTTGTGTGTATATTTCGCTCCTGTCTACTGACAAATATAGACTCTATATATATTCTACTGCTCTCGCCGCTGAGTCCTACTGTCTGACAACATCTCCTGAGGCATAGGGATTGCCAAGGGCCGCCGCCGGAGCGCCTAGGAGGCGTACAGCGGTGCCAACGTGAGGGGACTATCCAATAGTATGATATATCGTGTATCTGCAATAAAACGGGCGCCAGCGGAGTCTGGCTTGGCAGCGGCGGTCGGTGGCTTGGCACGCCGCTGTACCACATGCCTGACTGCTATATATGGCCTAGAGTCGCCCGCCGCTTGAGGGGAAGTCGGGAAACGTCGGGGCCGATGTTCGGAGGCTAATATTGCGTATATGAGATCGAGGGCACATCAGTCAGGGTCCCTAGGCCGCCCAAGGCCGCCGCCGCACTCAATATAGAGTGTAGGCGATCCATGGTAAGTAAGGAGGGCGCCGGAGCGGCGGATCTGCAAGTCGCCGCTCGATCGGCGGCGGATTCGTAAAAGTGCGGCCTTCGGCGGTGTATGAGCAGAGATGACACTAGATAACTTTGTAGGCTTTGGGGGACTGTCTGGTAAGCTGTGGGAGGCTTCGGCGAGGGCACCTGAGGACGCCTGAGTGGCCGCCGGACCAATCTGAGGCTTGGGGGGCCGCCGCAGGGGCATCCAAATCCGCCTCAAGGCTGTACGTATGAGGAATTGCAATAATGAAGGCCTATAATGATTGGGGGACATCTCCTATGGTGTCTGGTGCTGGGTAGCAGCCTTCGGCGGACCTGTATGGGTGCTAGGGAGCCAGCGGCGGACTCATCTGGGCTCTCGGAGGGCACCGCAGGGGAAAGCGTAGGCTAGAATCCATGGATATGTGCTCATATGGCCTCTAGAGTGTGATATGAGTATTCCCTGGTCTTCTGAGGTGTAGGCGGTGGTGGTATATGGTGTCTGCAGTAGGGGAGAGCCAGAGTATGAGTGTCCTGGCACAGGATTGGCCAGGGCACTACAGCGGAAAGGATTTACATGTGATAAGCGATGGGATCGGAAGAAGCACGGAAGAAGCTTTGGAGCAACGGAGGTCAGAAGGAAGCCTACCTAATCTGGAAGGAAGTATTCGGAGTGGACACAGGTGATGTCACTTTATTTTATGTCGACACAAGGGCGGTAGCAACTCGGTGCTAGGACTTGGTGTCGACACAGGTGGGTAGCAACTCACGCTGAAACATACTGTCCTGTCCAATGGTGAGGCGGTTCCAGTAGCAGTAGGTAGCAAGTAGTGAATAGTAGAAAGTCTATATAAGTGCCAGCTGAGCGGGGCATTGTCCCTCAGCAAAATTATTTTGTACTCTCAATCATAACTGTACCCCTTTGATTGAAACTCTGCTCTACTAGTAATTCAAGCTTGAGCCCTTAGCTCGCTTATTATTAGTACATCTAAAACCTTTACTACTCTACTCTCCAAGCTACAATAGTACGAAAGGAGGAAGCAGGGACTTGTTCCGGTACGCTCGGACTAGCCACTTCATCCTGAGAATACCGATCCTAACATCCTTATTTCACTCATTTTACCTTTTCCTTGTATGACTCATTCACCTTTACTAATTCTGTTTACTCCGTTGTGGCTTATTCATCTTCAGACATCTGCCATGACTAAATCCGTTCCTTCCGACTAAGATGCTCACTAATCACTCCACCCCCTTCTCATGTGATTCCTTATTAGAGTAGACCTTTCACATGCTTGAAGTCTATATAAGTAGATAGTTTGACTCTTTCGATTCCTTGTCTTACTATTCTACTTACCTTCACTTCGACATAGGTATCTACTCTTGTATTATTAGTTTATTGAATTCTACTTACCTTCACTTCGACATAGCGTGCGTTCGCTCGGCAGTTCGCGACTAGCTTACTGTTTGTTGTTGTGTTGGCCGCCTCGAGATCGACGCCTGTTAGTCTCGCCACCTAACAATAAGGATATAAACCATTTAAATAGATGACCCTGAACCAGGCCAGAGGTGGTCCGACAGTTCTGGCAGTGGGTGAACATCGCTGCCATGGAGACATATACTTCCGCAGCAGCAGGGTACGTATCCGCTACATCCTGTCGGATGGCCTTTCTAAGGTCAGGGGAGTCCGGGACATTGTCTTCCCAGAGAAATGGGGTAATTTTGAGGTGCAGCGGGGACGTCACAGTGGCGGACTACTTGATTGGCTGTGGCAGCGGCACCGCCGGCATTTGGTGAAGTCGGCGGAAGCTCGGCGGCCATTGATTGGATTATGTACTGCATAACGAAGGTGGAGGGTGAATTGGAGACAATAGTACATGGAAAGTCCTGGGTGGAGAGTAAGGGTGTGGGCTCCATACAGGCCTGTGCCGCTGAACCGGTACAGGTTAGTGCAGCGCACTACACTGCCAAGATTAACCTCAGAAGATCGGCAAGCATTGCCGATTACAAATCCCGAGATCACAGCTGCCCCCATGATCACAGATTAGCAGCAGAAGCTCAGTCAAGATAATGGAACAGCCTGGAAGCATGTGCTTGACAAGGATCAGTGGGAAGATCGGCAAAAAGGATTAACATGTGATAAGTGATAGGATCGGAAGAAGCATGGAAGAAGCATCAGAGCGATGGAGGTTAGAAGGAAACTTGCCCAATAAGGAAGGAAGTATTCGATTGTGACACAGGTCCTAAGGAGCAGTTATGACACTAGGTGCTAGGACTTAGTGTCAATACAGGTGGGTAGCAACTCACTCTGAAACATACTGTCCTGTCCAATGGCGAGGCAGTTTCAGTAGCAGTAGGTAGCAAATAGTGATTAGTGGAAAGTCTATATAAGCACCAGCTGAGCAGGGCATTGTCCCTCAGCAAAATTATTTTGTACTCTCAATCATAACTGTACCCCTTTGATTGAAACTCTGCTCTACTAGAAATTCAAGCTTGAGCCCTTAGCTCACTTATTATTAGTACATCTGAACCTTCACTACTCTACTCTCTAAGCTATACTAGTACTGAAGGAGGAAGCAGGGACTTGTTCTGGTATGCTCAGACTAGCCACTTCGTCTGAGAATACCAATCCTAACATTTTGAGCGATTCTGGCATGCCTCAAAGCAGTACATTCTGGCACACAATTCAGCTCAAATTCAGCCTCTAAAATCATAATATAATTATATAATCATTTCAGACAGACTTTGAGAGGTGCTGGACCAGCAGGGAGCACAGAAAAAAATGCACATGCAAAGAAGAGGCAAAAAACAATATTTTCGCCATTTCATCATCAGTCTTTACTCTATTTTCTCAATTTTTGTTTCTGAATAAAAGCCCTTTCGAAAAGATGAATTTATCAACTTAGATGATGTGAAACCGTTGAGTTTTGGGTGAGATATGATTTTATCTGTGTTTTGAGGCTCTCGCGCGCGGCATAAAAAGTGGTGAAAACACGTGATTGCCAACAATTTTTGCAACTAGCTGTAGTTTATATGTGTTGCTCATGAATTTTCTCAATTGCGATATCTGATGTAGATCTCCTTGGGGTGACTTCCTGCCCACTACGACCTCAACATTAGAAGACATTCAATTATATTCTACAAATCAATTCTTTTCTTTCAAATTTTGACAGGCAGCAGACGGTCAATAGTTGATTTAGAAACCTGTTCTGAGCAATTTGGTTGAGAATTGAGCTCGGGACAAAATGGATAGTACCAGATGAAAGGCGGAAGGCATGCCAGATGTGGAGTTGGAACGGCGAAGTCCATTTTCCCATCTGCTTTTGAAACAAGTTTTCTTCATTCAAAAAACACCCGGGAGTGCCATTACTAATACAAACAGCTATAATGACCATGATTGATAATCTACGCATTTTTATCTTGAACATGTGGATGGAGTATTATTCTTCGTCCTTGCAGCCTACATGCCAATTCCTTCCTTAAGGTTCAGTCTGTGTGTATCTCTCGTCAGCCATTATTCCAGCTTTTTTCGAAGAGCTTCTTACTGATTCCCAACGACAAGCTCACAGGAGTCGTGCACCATCGAACTTGTCGATCTTAAGCTTCTCAATATCCACGTCTTCGAACGTCCGCGCATTTGCACCAGCGCGCCCCATCCCGGTCCAGAATACTGTAATACCGCATGACGGACAGAAGCGATGGTGTACTTGGGCGGTTTTACTGATGAATCCGGCTGGTTCGTCGCCAGTGATGCGTAGCGTGCCTTCGGGGCCATATCTGGTCAGTAATAGTAGCTCAGACAAATCAACGCCAATGCAATAATCAGGCACTGAGAAGAAAAGGACTTACATATAAAGAGCACCGGTGCGCGAGCAGTAGCTGCAATTGCATGATACAGGTATCTGCACTTCGAGCGGTGGGTGATCGAACTCGAATGTGACTCTTCCGCAGTGGCAACTACCCCTAAATGTCTTTACCTCTGCATCATCTGGCCATTTGCGAAACGGCGGTGGGACGAATACTGGAGTAGCGGACGACATGATGGCTTGATACCCAGTAAAGCGAAACGGTGAGTAAAAGGTCCCAAGTTGATTCCCGGAATCGAAAAGAGCTGCTTACAGTAGTGTTCAAATATAGGACGAAAAGAATTCTACTCCTGGGAAGGCATGTGAAGTACACACCGGGATGAACGAACCCGATGAGACGTATTTATACACTGAAGCAAGGGTTCTGCGGATGGGGTCCTGCAGATTTGTAATTTGGGTATCTTATATAGTGATTAGAAAGGTTACCTACACCTACAAGCGACTCCGACTCGGAAGCGAACACGAATGCGATGTTATTGATACTTCACTATACCAACGGGCTACTGATACATCTTGCGTCTCATACCATCCACATGAATATTTCATGTTGGCCTTTCTGCCAGGCCGACACTACTTCTTGCTTCGTCCATCAACGGAAATAGTACTAAGCTTTTCCACCTCTATGCCATCAAACATGCGAGTATTGACACCGACCATACCCATTGCGCGCCAGAAAGAACAGATAACATCCACAGCCCGGACAGAAGTGATGTGTGGAACCTTTTAACTTGGCTTTGAACGTCGAGGGTTCGTCACGACTTGCGGAAGTCTCGTCAAAGCGTAGCATTTTCTCCAGCGCGAAACTAAGTTAATTTATGGTGGAATGGTGCCGTTAATTTAGTAATCAGTGATTTATTAGCGGGAAGCGAACATACACGTTCATTGTCCCTCTTTTCGTGCAGAATGTGCAATTGCAGCAGACGGGCTTCTGAACATCGAGAGATGGATGATTAAGCTCGTACGTGAACTTTCCACAGTGGCAAGCGCCTTTGAACATTATGAGCTCTGCTCCTTCAGGCCATTTTGCAACATCTTGCCATTTCCCAAAGTGCGTGGTTTGTTGTTGAGGTGTGACACGATGATAAAGATATCTTGAGGAGTCTTCACGGAGAGCCCTCTATATCTTTGTCGATTTGGCGAGCGTGCCGAAAGATTGCAAAGTCCGATTGGTTGCGGGGCGGGGGAGGTTGACTTGTGATCATCAATGCTCCGAAACGGGAAGTTCATGCGATCGATAAGGTATGTAAAGAGGTAGTCCAGCAGGCAAAAAATAGCAAGACGTACAGCCATTGACCGGTCCTTTGAACACCTATTACAGATCCACTTTTATAGCTTACTACGCAGTGCGCTTTTCTCAAAATCCAGTACATACTCCAATTGTCTGCCGTGAGATACAACTTGCTGTTTGTTTGTTTGTTTGTTTGTTTGTTTGTTTGTTTGTATGTTTTCATTCGTGAGATAGACAGGGAAAATTAATATGGCCACCTGAAAAAACATATACCGACAATTTAGCTGACATTATTTAAAGCTCACCAATTAACCTTGAAGATTTTTTGCGACAACGCTGAAAGAAGTCTTAAAGTCACAGGTACAGTATCCAAACCGAGAAAGCGAGGTATGACATAAGACATATAAATCACATGAATTGCACGTGTTCGTGATAAGATAACAAAATTGCTGTGACTCGAAATTTTTGATCTAGCCGACCCACGATTCACCCTCAACCACCATTATCTCGTCGGTACGTGTACTCATCATATCATCCACCGATCAACGTTTATCAGTGACTATTGTAGAACAAGGCGGTCGAATATATCTATGGCACCTCTTTCTCATCCGTCTATCATCGGTGCGTATCGCGTGCTGACTATATGCGGTATATTAACTGTAAACAGATGGTTGGTTTAGAGAGATCTCGTCACAATGGCCTGGTCAAGCGATGACATTAAAGGTCAACAAAATTCTCCATGTGGAGAAATCAAAATATCAGGATGTGCTTGTCTTCGAGTCCTCCACATATGGGAATGTGCTCGTGCTCGACGGTGCTATTCAGTGCACAGAGCGCGATGAGTTCTCGTACCAAGAAATGATTGCGCACCTTCCCCTCGCATGTCACCCAAATCCGAAGAAGGTTCTTGTTATTGGAGGTGGAGATGGCGGTGTCGTTCGTGAGGTGCTGAAGCACGAGTCCGTAGAGAATGTCGTTCTCTGTGACATTGATGAGGTGTGTTGCTCACTCTCATTGAAGAGACAATGCCCATGATTTCATAGGCAGTCATTAGAGTATCGAAGCAGTATATGCCCTTCATGTCGAATCTTCTCGATGATCCACGAGTTACCGTTTTCATCGGTGATGGATTCAAGTTCCTCGCCGACAGAACCTCAACTTACGATGTGATCGTCACCGATTCCTCTGATCCCCTTGGTCCTGCAGCATCCCTTTTCCAGAAACCGTATTTCCAACTCATCCATGACGCTCTTGCACCGGGTGGGCATGCATGCTCGCAAGGCGAGTGCCTTTGGCTGCACCTCCCACTCATTCACGAGCTGCGCGAAACGACAAAGGCTATTTTCCCGACCGTAGATTACGCGTATACGACAATTCCGACATACCCATCCGGCCAAATCGGGTTCGCGTTGGTTGCAAAGGCGGCCGGACGCGACCTTAGGACACCTCTGCGCCAGGTGCCAAATTGCAAGTACTACAATTCTGAGGTACATCGCGCGGCTTTTGTATTACCAGAATTTGGTCGTGCGAAGTTAGAGGAGAACAAAGACATCGCACCAGTCCTTGCTAAAACTGTCGGCCCTCAAAAGAAGATCCTGTTGCTCGGGAGCGGTTTTGTCGCTCGGCCGGCGGCAGAGTATCTTGCTCGTAATCACGCCAACCTCATCACGGTCGCCTGTCGCACTCTCTCTTCTGCCCGGGCGTTTGCAGATGGACTTACGAATACAACTGCTATCTCACTTGACGTAAATAATCCGGAGGCGCTTGAGGCAGCTGTTGCGGGTCACGATCTTGTGATTTCGCTTATCCCATACACTCATCATGCAAAGGTGCTTAAAGCTGCGATCAAGGGCAAGACGCATGTTGTGACGACTTCATATGTCTCTCCCGCAATTCGCGCTTTAGATGAGGAGGCGAAAGCGGCTGGAATCGTCGTTATGAACGAGATCGGGCTAGATCCTGGCATTGATCACCTCTACGCTGTGAAGACGATCACAGAGATCCACGAAAAGGGCGGAAAGGTGAAAGAGTTCCACTCTTACTGTGGTGGTCTTCCAGCACCGGCATCCGCAAACAATCCACTTGGTTACAAATTTTCATGGTCATCACGTGGTGTCCTGCTCGCCCTGCTTAATTCTGCGTCGTACTATTCCGAAGGGAAGCGCAAGGAAATTCCTGGTTCAGAGTTGATGGGCGAGGCTAAACCGTATTACATATCCCCTGCATATGCGTTCGTTGCGTACCCTAACCGCGACTCGACGCAATTCAGAGAAGCGTATAATATTCCAGAGGCTGAGACAGTCGTACGAGGAACGCTCCGTTACCAAGGGTTCCCGGAGTTCATTGCAGTTCTTGTGGAATTAGGATGGCTAGACATGGATGAGAAGGATTGGTTGAATGAGAACCTCTCCTGGGCTGAAGTGACACAAAAAGCTATCGGCGCCAATGATTCATCTGAAGTGTAAGTATTTCTCCGTTTCTATCTAACTGGATGACGATAACGACAAATTCGCTTCGCTCCCGTCGTATTTCTATGCAGTTCCCTTGTCGAGCATATTGAAGCACTCTGTAACTTCCCCTCCCCGTCCGAGCGCACACGCATTATCTCTGGTCTTCGTTGGCTCGGTCTCCTCTCATCTGAGAAAATCGCACCTCGCGCTGGCAATTTGCTCGATACCCTCTGTGCGAGACTAGAAAAACTCATGCAGTACGGACCCGGGGAGCGCGACTTCATCATGCTTCAGCACAAGTTTGTAGTTGAATGGGCGGATGGGAAACAGGTGAATCTCGTTACTCTTATTGCGTTTTTTAAATATGGCGTCTAACTTTTTTGGATATCATAGGATATGATCACATCCACGCTCGAGCTCTACGGCGAACCGACTGGCTCGGGCTACTCTGCAATGGCGCGCACTGTCGGCATACCATGCGGGATCGCCACGCAGCTCGTTCTCGATGGCGTGCTCAACAAGACTGGTGTCCAGGCACCATATACTATGGACATCATCAATCCAATCATGAAGATTTTGGAAAGCGAGGGACTGGGCATGATTGAGAAAGTGCTGTAACAAGTGTTCAGCATGGAATGAAAGATGCACGAGGTGTGATAGAAACTCAGACAGCAGATTTGTATAGTTTCTGTATGATGGTAGAGGGTCATAGAATCTTGAAGTCTTGAATGTCGAAAGAAGCAACACGATTTGTTGCATTCATTATTTGTTGTTTGGCTTTTGATGATGGGTGATTGGCGCCCGACTGAGTGGGAAGGCACAACACACGAATGGACCCACAAATGACTCAACTTCAATGTGCTTCCATTGCTTCTCTTCTCTTCTTATCCATCTACCATCGCCATCGAGCTACGGGAGTAGGTAGAGAACATGGATAGTGCAGAGTTCCATGCAGCAGTGAGTATCCAGTGAGGTGTTTCTATCGCTGTCACTGAATCAGACGCGGCGATGTCCTAAACACTCCTGGGGAATGCTTTCCGTTGAACCATATTTGTTTGTAATACCGGGATTGAATTCTCCTGAGGTTTATCAAGTTGTCCGTTTGGTTCCGTTCGGGAAGGCTACGAGCTATGGGTAAGTGCGTGCTTGCGCCAACTCGGTCGGGTTATTCTAGCGTCCCTGCGCAGGGGCAAGGTCTAGTCTAATGTACAACGATAGCTGATGATGGCTTGGATGCAGACATGTTGCAAAGTTGATTGGGATGCCTCGCCATGCGAGGCACGTTGGACAAGGTAGAAAGGAACTCCAGCCCATTTCAGGGATAGACTCTCACCTCTCCGTCTTCCTTTGGCATCCTGCCCCCTCCAATCAAATAGCACTCAAATTCCTCCCAAACGGTACGGATATCCCTTGGCAACGTGTCGTCTCCTCTTCTGGAAAGATATCTTCTCGGGGACCAGGGACTGAGGGTGCGCAGAGGCAGCGCGAAGCATTAGAGGCGGAGGGTGTAGAAGTACGCGTGACGAGGGAAGGCGAGTTCGTGGTCAATTGGGACGTATACGGATGGTTCCCCGAGCGGGTTGACGTCAACGTCAACAACTTGACCACAAATACGAATGGTCTAGATAACGAGGATGGTGAGAACGACGCTAGCTTGGGCGCTGGGGGGGAGGCGGGCGAGACGGAGAATGGAGAGACATGAGGGGGAAAGAGAGGAAGTCATGATTGGGCCGCTTCTGTTGGTCCCTTCGATGCGCTGACATTCAATGTATCTCAACCTTTATTCTACTCCCGCCCCCCCCTCTTTACGATCGAGCTAAAAACACAAAATTGGGTACATTTATTCCTGAGCGGTTGGAGCACCATTCAACCTCTCCGTCTTTCCATTTTTTTACGTTGAATCCCGCGTGCCTAATGATCACATCACGATGTAACGATTTTTGAACAAGCCAGAGAATGTCATTTCCATACCAGTTTATTTCTTTCGAATAAACAAGGAGTACTTCCTATAACTCTTTTTCTTTTCCCTGCTTTCGAAGATCCAGGGTACGGATCGGGATCTCTGACTTCAGAGGCATACTCGTAGACGTAGGGCCAGAAGAGGCCTTGTGTATCGCGCGTGCACAATCTCTCCAATCTCTCGATACGAAATCCGTCTACCTTCTCTTTTGTGTGCCTTTGTTCTCTCCCCCTTCCAGTTCACTCCCCCCTCCCTCTCTTCACGCGAATTTCTCTCTTTGTCCTGTCTCACATTACACGTTGCTGTATCCTTTCCGTCCTCCCGTCCGAATTGGGCAAGATTTGCTATTTTGTCCCTTCCATCTCGAGGAGACAGCCAAAATCGGGTTCGCGCCGAGTTCTCGGCCTTACTCGATGCTGCATTCGTCCCTCCCGACTTTCCTCAAGGCAGGTAGGTGAGTTGCCTGGCCACAGAACTATCTTCACGCACGTCGTCGAATAATGGCAAGACTTGCTTTTGATGGATATATTAATTTTTATTTCATATTATATACATACTTACAGTAGATCGATTGATTTCGCGGAGTCGTGATTATACTGTTTCTTTCTTTCTTTCGTTTCTCCCGTTTCGATCCATCGTTAGCGCCGTCGTGAAGCTTCTTCTTTCTGGTCCCTTTGGTCTTTTTGGCGCTCGATCGGTCGGTTAAGTGGTCCCTTTCGTATATAAAGACCAAATCCCGGAGACCATCCTCTTGTTTCCGCCCTTTTTGGTCTTTGTCTTCTTTTGGCGACGGAGAGTTCTTTGTTTGTGGCCCTCCCAAACTCTCGTCATCCCTTTCCATCCGGCGTTCTCGTAATATTTACTCTTCTCCGCTGAGGAAGCACTGACGGCGTCATGCCTTGCGTGCGCCATGTTAACACGCAGCGTGAAGACCGACGCGGTACGTTGGCTTCCGTCCGATCCACGAAGACGCTGACCGTGCCGCACAGGGCCATCTCCATCTCCCTACCCATCTAGCAGGAGCTCGAGCATCAGCCGGAGCACGGCCATACCACCCGAATCACAGTTGTCAATCGACAAGTCTAATCCGATAAAGAAACCTCATGCGCTACTAACATCGCAATCAGAGGCACAATCGCATGCACGAAAGCGCGAAGAGGGGTACATCAAGCGACCCTCCAACGCGTTCATCCTCTTCCGCACCGACTTCGTCGCACAGGGACGAATTCCCTCCTCTCTTGAGTCGCATTCACAGAACCTCTCCCGGATCGCCGGAGCGGTATGGAGGTCTATGTCCGAAGATGAGAAGGCGCCTTGGAAGAGGAAGGCAGTGGAAGTGAAGGAGGAACATAAGAGGATGTTTCCGAAGTACGAGTATCATCCGACCGATAGTCATGCGTTGAGGGGGAGGCGGAAGGTTGTGAAAGGGAGAGGAGAGAGGGAGTTGCGTGAGGCGATGAGGAAGTGTAAGGTCGTTGCACAGCTTGTGAAGGATGGTGCGCAAGGAGAGGAGCTCGAGAAGGCCATTGAAGAAATGGAGGAAGCGAAGGAGAAGTTTAAAAATAAGGGGAAGGCGAAGATGGCTAGGAAGGAGAAGGAGGACGAAGTTGACCCTTATCTCACACCCCGACCCAAGATAATTCCTGATGCAACGAGAGGGATGGTACCTCTGCAACGTAACAATCACCTAGCAAAACATGAGAGAGATCTGAAACGGATGAAGCGACGAGAGGAAAAGGAAGCATCCGGCCACTGCTCCGTTCCTTCGTACGAGCTGCCAAGTATCGACGAGTTGCGGAGGAATCCAGCTTTGCTCGGATCTCTATCCGTGCCTTCGACCTCGCCTTCGACAGACGAAGTCGAACCAGTAAACTCCGTTAGCGCGTCAACGTCGGCACTCTCGTCCCCGGCTTCGGATGCAAGTAAGCATTCGCTCTCGCTTCCGCCTCCTTTACTCTGCCTTCCGAATACGTTCATTCCGCCTGGACATGTCCTAGAGAGCGAGCTTCTGTCCTCAAAGGCTTTCGCGTCTAACATGGCGTCGATTCAAAATCGATCTGATTTTGTGAACATCCGGAACGAAAATCCAGATTCCAGGATGGCTTCGGGGTCTAAGGTCACCTTACCTCCCATACGTTCGCCTACGGACGCGGATGCCTTTTCCGTTGCAAACAGGCTAACACCGAAAACCTTATGTAGAGGAGGAGAAAGAAATCCCCTGTTCGTTTCCACGCGAAAGTTCCCTGGAGCATTGCATGTTCCTGATAAACCGCGTTCTGCGACCCATACGCTTACATCCGTTGTTACCGACAAAGATACGCCGCCGACCAAGGCATCGGAACGTAGTAGTGCCTACCAACGTCGGAGTAGATTGACTTCGAAGGTTCATTCACTGAATCTTTCTGGTGATCCGTCTTCCGTTTCGAAACCCGCGTTCTGGGGTTCTTCCGGATTCGCGATTGCGTCTATAGATTCGAATCCTTTCGGCTCCTCAGCTTTTGGCACTTCGAGCTCCAGCTTTCACGACAAGGAACTCGCGGGACAGGAATGCAAGGGTGCCACTTTTCGTCATTCAGGATCTAATCAAAGTCAAAGTCAAATGGGCGCCCGAAGTATCCGTGAAACCGAGAAGTGGACTCTACATCAAGTCAATTCTCAATCTCATACCCGCCTGAAACCGACGCTAGACGATGTCGCTACGGGTAGATACAGGAGAATGAGGAACTTCGAAATCGAAATCGACTCTGATCGCTCTGTGGTCGGTAGCATAAGTCGTTAAACCGAACGCTAATCTGATTTACCACGTCGACTCCGAACAGTCACGATACGATACCACGTAGATTTATTCCCTTTTTCTTTTTCTTCTGGAGATTCAGTCATGAGAGCGGAGGATTCTGTAATGATACGTGGGGTAAAAATGATACGGCGGTGATTGGGCGGTGTAAATTATGAAATGTTGAATGTTGAAGATTCATTAGTGCTCGGAACTTATTGGAATTACCTTTTAGTGTACATTTTGGTTTTCGTAGACCTATGGTAATCAATATCATACTTACCACCTTAAATCATTTAGGCGCTATGAATAGGCCTGATTTCCATCTGGATGAGAAAACTTGAGCTGCGATTGGAAGACTGATAAACTCAAGCTTTTCAAGTCAAGTTCAAATTATATCTAAATTAACTCAATAATAACAATAACCTTTGTGACACAGTCACATTGATGTCACAGACCTTGGGGCGCGGCTCAGCTCAGCTCAGCTCTCAACCTCCCCCACACCCATCGAGCACGACGGCGAGCAGTATCTGCACAGCGTGAGCTAACCCGACGACAACGACGGCGACGGCGACAAAGAAAAGGGTGGTTTCATCGACGTCGTCTGCCGCCACCACAGCAATCAGCTAGCCAATTCGCTCGTCAGTTGTGCACAGCGCACATCTTCGTGCATCACCCCGCTTCTTCCTCCCTTCTCACAGTTCAGCGCTCTCGCCGGCTCACCAACCGCCTCCTCCCCATCTTCTTGTACTTACACGTACTTTTGATAGTCGATAGCGATGCCCGTCCTTGCTGAGCGTCCACCTTCGACGCCGTCGGGAACTCCCACCCCGACCCCGCGACAACCAAGCTTGAACGGCGCGGCATCTCGTCCGAGACCTCTATCTATGCCTCTCGCACCTGCGGCGCAGCAGTATCTCTCCGCAGGTGCACCGGTTCCTCCTCCCTCTGCGGGTGGCGCTGGCGATGTCACTCGGACACCATTAAACGAAAATGCCGCACGAGCAATGGGAGCAGCTGATGCGGGTATGAATCCACCAGGGAGCGCAAGTCGCGCACAGAAGCCACGCAGCTCGAATCGCGTGTTAGGTGATTACACTCTCGGCAAGACGATCGGTGCGGGTAGCATGGGTAAAGTGAAGCTTGCATATCCTAATATCACTGGCGAGAAGGTAAGCCTCAATCCTTTTCTTCCTTGCGGTTGTGGATGTCTAGAGTTTAACGTTTTCTCGTTATTGTGTCATTGGTACTGTAGCTCGCGATCAAGATCATCCCTCGTGCGTTGGCTGCGAACGCTAATGCTAATGGAGCCCCTCAGACGCCGGAGCAGCAGGCAAAACAGGCTTCTAAAGACGCCTCGAAGGAGATCCGCACGATCCGGGAGGCTGCGCTGTCTATGCTTCTGCATCATCCATACGTCTGTGGCATGCGAGAGCTTATCGTTCACACAAATCATTATTACATGGTCTCCGAATACGTCAACGGTGGACAGATGCTCGACTATATTATTAGTCATGGACGACTTCGCGAGCGCGTCGCTCGCAAATTCTCTCGCCAGATTGGTTCCGCGCTCGATTACTGCCATCGGAACAATGTTGTCCACCGGGACCTGAAAATCGAAAATATTCTTATTTCGCAGACTGGGAATATCAAAATTATCGATTTTGGCCTATCAAATTTATACAGTCCTACCGCACACCTATCTACGTTTTGTGGTTCGCTATATTTCGCGGCTCCGGAGCTTTTGAACGCGAAGGTGTACACTGGTCCAGAGGTAGATGTCTGGAGTTTCGGTGTCGTGCTTTACGTTCTCGTCTGTGGGAAAGTACCATTCGACGATCAGAGCATGCCGGCCTTACACGCCAAGATCAAACGTGGACTTGTGGAGTACCCGGACTGGTTAAGCGCAGGTGCGGCCTATTTTAACTTCTAACAAATGCTACGGTATCTAGGCAACTGACATATATTATCACATTTATGGGGTTTTATTTTTATCCTTTATCCAACCCTGCGCAGAGTGTAAGCATCTGCTGACGCGGATGCTTGTTGTCAATCCTGCTGCGCGTGCACCGCTGTGGGAGGTGTTGAATCACCCCTGGATGATCCGTGGGTATGGAGGACCACCAGACCCGCATATGCTCCACAGGGAACCACTACGCGCTGATGACCTAGATAGGCAAGTCATCAAGGGTATGTCAGGCTTCGAGTTCGGGACAGAGGACGAAATTGAGCGAAAGCTCATTGAGATATTGGAGAGCGATGCTTACGCTCGTGCCATTCAACACTGGGAACGAAAACGACAAGGTCGGAATGGACATGGTGGAGTCTCGAATGCATCGCTGGCATCGTACGATAGTGGCCAGTCTAACGATATGCCTATTACGCCATCCAAGCAGAAGTCACGACGATTTTCTGGATTCGACTTTTACCGGCGTAAACTGTTCTCTCCGAGCTCATCGCCGCCAGACACGCCAATGCATCGATCCCCTCCAACATCGACTTCACATCTCTCTCACGCATCCTTGACGGATTTGCAGCGTGAGCCTCCTGACCCGACCGGCGGATTCCACCCGCTGATTTCAATATACTTCCTTGCGAGGGAGAAGATGGAAAGAGAGAAGGTGTACGGCCCTGGCCATTTCGCAAGCTCACAGATGTCCCTTTTGGGACGCGATGAAGCTGCTGCTTCCGCCGCAACATCTGCCTCTCCCCCAAGTGCGATGAAGCATATTGTCGGTCTGACATCTCCTGCAAAGATGAACGGGAAGCAACAACAACAACAGCAGCAGCAGGCTCAGCAGACTCCTCCAGATTCAACTGCTGCAGGCAAGGCGGACTATACTATGCCTCTACCGCGATTGCCCGCGCCAGCAAGCACTCATTACTCGGGGCTATCTTACGACGTTCCCCAGGCCGTCCCCTCTCCAACTTCACCGGGCTTCATGCCTCAGCCGCGTGCAAGAGATGTCGGAGGAGGATTAGCTGTATCAAAACGAGGAGAGGTCGACGAAGATGCTCCAAGTCCAAACCAGCAAATGCCGGCAAGTGCGCCTTCGACACCCGCTAAGGCGAGCTTACCACGGGCTCCGGCTGCGTCTGCGCATAGGAGGAGCCATAGCCTTAGTCAGCGCCCCTCGACAGGAAGCATGTTTAGACATTTAGGAGGGGTCCTCGCGGGACACGCATACCATGATCGCGATCGCGAGAAGATCCCTGTCACTGCTGGCCCAGAGATGCAGACGTTCGCGCAGAAGATGGAGATGGAGAAGAGGGATGAGGCTGCTACAGTCAATGCTGCTAAAGCTGCCCAACAACAGCACCAGCAGGACGAGGCGGGCGGATACGAGGCTGAGCAAGAGTTCGGCACGACTGGCTCTCATCCACCTTCAACTGGTGCGACGCTCGTGCGCAAGTTTGGAACTCTGTTGGCCAATGCACGGGGAGGCAATGATGAGTCGCGCCGTAGCAAGCGAATGAGCATGTTTGCCGGGCATGGATATTCGCCCAGACCGTCTCGCGATGAGGCTGTGGATCGGCAGGAGAAACCGCAGCAGTACGACCAACCTTCATCTGCTGAAACGACCGAAAAGGAGAAGGAAGCAACATCAAATGTCGTCAGACACAGCGCGAGTCAACCCGTTGGTTCCGTTCATCGCCGCGCACAGACGATATTAGATCCAGCAGGCCGAGCAGCTCGTCACGAACGGCGAAGCTCGGCAGGCGCAGCACTCTTCGCTACGGGAACGATTGGGAGACACCGAAGACCGTCCACGAGTATGGGCGCATCTGGTACACCTACAAGAGGAGACAGAATCTTTGAGCGTACGGAAGAGGAGGAGGAGGATGGGGCGGGCGAGAGTGGAGAGGCCGGTAGAGGCGAGAAAAACGGGAGGGAGATGAAAAGTGATGATGAGACTGATCGTGGTGCGGACAAGGAGTTTAAGCCCGTATTCCTAAAAGGTTTCTTCAGGTTCGTCCTTCATTGTCTTTATGATAAAATCTATTTTGACCGGTCTTCCATTCCCTATTTAGCGTCTCGACGACCTCGTCTAAACCTCCGTCTGCGATTAAAGCAGACATCCGACGTGTGCTCGACCGAATGCAGGTCCAGTACAGGGAAACGAAAGTCGGATTTGAGTGCATACATGCGCCGTCCATTGACCTCACGTCTGTTCAGAGCGGGCAATTGTTTAGTACTTCAAGGCGGTCTCATCAGTTCGGACTTTCAGCCCATGCCGGCAGCGGTACGGATGGTGGTGGGGTTAGGAGATCTTTAACCAAGAAAGCGTCCAAATTATCCTTCGGGCTGAAGGGGAAAGAAAGAGAGAGGGACCAGGCTGCCTCGCCTTCTCCCGCCCATGATCAGAGGGCAGAGAGGGACAATGCGACGGTGAACTCGGCGACGACGGATATGTCGAAGAGCAATAGCTCGTCGCTTTATAACATCTCCAACGCGCACACAATCAAAGCGGAAGTCGTTGGAGCGACTACTAATGGAACCATCATCGTCGGTGACGCGCCGCCACCCTTGCCATTATCCGAGAAGGACAGGGAGAACACGACTGTCGAGACGTCCCCATCGAAAACGAAGAACTTACCACCTATACCACGTGATTATGCGCAGCTACCACAGCAGCAGCAGAGAGCGGTGAGCCCGGCCCCACCTACCTCATTCCCTTCGGGATCGTTCCCTACCGGCGAAGTTGATCAGGATGTGTTCGATGCAATGGGTGCGAGCAGGTTGAGTGTGAAGTTCGAGATTAACATTGTTAAGGTCAGCCTCCTATCATCACCTCGTACAAAATGAAATGAGTAGTAGCTGACCGTAAACGTGCTTTTCTACACAGGTACCGTGGTTACCATTGCATGGCATCCAGTTCCGACGTGTCGGAGGTGATGGGTGGCAATATCAGATGCTTGCGCGCCGCGTGTTGACGGAGTTGAAGCTGTAGACTGGTTGATCTACATACCTACACAACCCTTTTGATCTATTCCCTTCATGACACGTATGCCGCTGTCACGAATGTTTCCTTACTCTTTCTCTCAAAGTCGCAGTGCTGTAAATGGTACTCGCACACAGGATCTTCCGTTTTATCATTTTTTTACGTTTCTTTCCTTTTCTGTGTCATGACCAGACCGTCCCGTCCACTCTCCATTTGTCCAATAAACACAGGCATCCTCACGAGTTCCCTTTCCTTTAGTCTTTTATTCCCCTTTATTTCATCTCTTTGCTTTCTAATCCCATTTGCTTTCCTTTCTCTCATTTTTTTTTCGGCTTCTTTTTCTTCGTACTGGTTTAGGGATCCCACAATCAAGTGTCCCGTCTAATAAAATATCTCTGTATGGTTGGCTCTCGTTTTCGCACTCGTTCGCACTTACTCTCGTTTGGTGGATTTGGATGGATTTCCTCATCTCACAGCACACTGTACCCCCATTCGCTTCTTGATCTTTTTCGCTCTTTTCCGCTTGGCCGTCATGGGCGAGGTGATAGCCATTCCAAAATCCACATTCGTTTGCTCTTCTTTCGACCGTCTACCCCTTGAGTCCAGTTTGGTTTCGATTTTATGAGACACCTTGGCATGTAGCCGTTTTCGCCAAAGTACTGCATCAAGAGAGAACAGATGCGTCTTTGCCCCATAGTGTGTATTTACTAGGAAATAAGTCTATCTTTTCAGGGTCTACTCTCATATTCCCATCCCGTAATGTATAATGTGTAAGACGTGGGAAAAGAGAATTTCCAGTCGTGGATTGCTTCAGTTGCGAC
Source organism: Sanghuangporus sanghuang (assembly GCA_009806525.1). Taxonomy (NCBI): domain Eukaryota; kingdom Fungi; phylum Basidiomycota; class Agaricomycetes; order Hymenochaetales; family Hymenochaetaceae; genus Sanghuangporus; species Sanghuangporus sanghuang. Next base: position 2,023,908 of record VVIT01000002.1, on the reverse strand, counting down.
TTCAGTTTGTCTTCTATTTACTACCATCTTGTTGAATGACCAGAAGATGAAGGCAAAACAGGGAATCGTTCAAGAAGCTGGTCGTATCTCGCTTGATCCTTCTCAGACTGAAGGTATAGGGGTTCTGCTTTGAACCCACTCTCTTTTTACCCTGTGTAAAATGCGCTGCATAATCTCTACAGGGGAACACCACGCGTTAGTGTAAGATTGCGACGCCCTTTGACACGCATTTTCTTTTCTCAGTTTCAGGCCTCTCTTTGTAAATAACAGGCGGTTATATGGTGTCTCTAAGTTACGCAGATCCGTCCATCAGCTAGCTTCTCTGCCGTCACTAGGTACGACTTAGGATGAGCACAGACCCAGTCGTCTGGCTACCTGATGGCTCTGATGGTTGGTTCGCGATATGACTCATTCTTGTGTTTGGACCTCGCTCAGTACATGCTTCTTCAATACTCTGCGCATTTAGTAGAGAAGGCGAGTGCTTCTTTCACTACTTCGAGCATTGCAAACTTACTAAGCGATTTACAGCCTTGCGTTTCTCTATTGATCTTCGAATCGCATTACAGCCGTTCGGCTCTCTCGCTCTACATTCTTGTCTCCACTGATGTTGTATGAAATCAACGTCGTACTCGCTTTACCTGGCCGAATCTACGACCAAAGAATTTATTGTGCTGGATCATCCGACCAACTGATCATCGCAAATGTTGAATATTGAATAATCTCCTCTCCCTCAATCGGCGTGTTCGGAAATCTCAATATCATGCGTCGACTGCCACCATTGCCATGGACCAGAGTATGATATGATATACATTCTGCGATTTCACTCTACATCACAAATCGACATCATTGCGTTTCCAGCTACCTCCTCAAACGTATCTTAGCCGGCGCTTCGTGACGTTGTCTTGCGCCTTTACATCTCCCACTCCGACTTCGCCGATGCGTCGTGTGGACACACGAGAGCTCGGCCGACTCTGCTTGGGATTGAGAAGCATTGTGCGAATCCGCTGATCCTCAGAAACATGCTTTTCGTGCCGCCTTCTGCAAGACTCGCAAGCGAGCTATGTGGAGTGTAAACGAGACCACCGTTGCTTTACTCTCGGTGAGCAATATGCCGGAAGAAGACAAACGCGACCTAAGGATCGTTGAGACGTGGAATACGTCGGAGTTGCATTCATCATTCGGGATGAAAATCTCGTGATGGTCTCCTCGAAGCGCCTGAGGCGAGGTGAATTTACCCTTGTGCTCTTTCGCTAAGTTCGCAACGCTAGCAATAGGCCGCCAATATAAAAGGCTTGCGAGTGTCGCACCTACAAGACCAGGCTTGTCCGCTTCTTTGTATAGACTTCTTAGGTTCAGTTCTCTTTGGGAGCCCGGCGCTCATTCATTCAAACTTTATTGCTTATTATTATTCATATTCACATACGCTCTTTCAAATCATGGCTTACTTCAAGAAGCTCCTTGCTTTTGTTATTGCTGCAACCGCTGTCTCAGCGATTCCGCTTCAGAAGCGAATCGCGCAAGTCATCGCGGACTCCACTGCTGACTGGGAAAAGGCTTGCGTACGTCGTCTGTCTTTCTTATTATTATTATTGAGTTCTATTTCTAATGAAATCCCGCGCCCATAACAGCTTGCAGCAGGTGGCGCTGGCCAATGCAACCCGATTTCTCAGACGGCATTCACCAGTCTACTTGCTGCAGGAGGAAATTGCGACCAGCAGGATGCTGCGGATAGCATGATCGATCTCGCGAAGCAATTGAACGACGACCCAGAAATGATCCGTCTTGCGCAATTATTCGTTCAGCAACCGCGTAATGCCGTGAGTATTTCCGAACGGCCTTTTCAAAGTGATTTACTCAGCTAATGATTCATCAGCCTGACAGCCTTCAAGTTCCTTACTGCCAGAAGGCGCCGAAGAATGCGGAGCTGAACGGATTGTTCCACTGCCAATTTGCTGGCTCGGACTTTACGAAGTTCAGTGGAGACCAGACAGGTAACTTGCCGCTTGGTCTCAGCGCAGTGAACCCACCGGGTTCTTGCCCAGCGAAGACAGACGGCCCTGTCCCCGATGGTGTGCAGCTCAACACTCTCGTCTCGGACCCTGGTACGCCTGAGGGCGGTAACGCGTAAGTCTCCCATTTTGATTCTCTGGCGCTGGACAGAGAGTTTGTCTGATTGTGATGTGCTTGGCTTTGATTTCAGTGCCCCGGGAGCTGCTTCAGCGGATAAAGGAGCGGTGTCCAGCGCGACCGACTCCGTCGCCAACGCTCCTGCGACAGAATCAGCACCTAGCGTGGCTATCACTCCCGAATCAGGAGCTAAAGGTGCGGGAGACGTCACTTCTGTCGCTCCCGCTGCAGTTTCTTCGCCGGCAGCAGCAGCTTCTGCGCCTGCTGATGCTAAGCCTTTCGCTCTCCGTAAGTATCCTCCGGTCATTAGACCCGTAAAAGAAACAGATAAAACTGACCATGTAAACACAGAAAACGGACTTGACGCGCAAAAAGGCAACGCCGCCGCAGCGACGATAAGCGCCGGCTCTTCATGCACAGACGATGAGACCGTCTGTGCTGGGACGGAGATAGGACAGTGCGTAGGTGGACAGATTGTCACTTCTGTTTGCAGTGGAGGCACGCAGTGCTTTGTTCTCCCTCTCGTCAACAAGGCCGGCACCGTAAGTCCATTCTTCTGTATTCATGGCCGGGTTAGAATGTAAGATGTTGATCGGCTTCTTGTCAGTCTGTCGCTTGCACAACCCAGGATGACGCTGCAGCGCGGATTGCAGCCACTGGTGCCACCTGTGGTATCACAGGCGTGTAAACCGATTGTGGTTTGGATTGACAATGAAGGAGCACGAGCATCTTAAAACATCGTACATATCTTCTGCATAATAACTTATACCAATGCACAATGCCTTTTACCCACATTCGAATCAGTTCGTGTTCATCATACATGTACTGTATCCTTAGGAGACGGGCCATATTGCTTGAAAACACGACGAATATATATTTACTCGAAACTAGCAGTAAACAAAGATAAAAGCACTATATACAGAATTGGTAGGAAAGCTCCAATATCGAAAGCAAGACGAGATCGACGAGTATGGTAGAGCTACGATCCGAGCGGCATTCTAAGATTCAAGACAAGAAAAGATACTTTAGAAGTCTCTGCCAGCATGCGAGATGAGTGAAAGAAGGACGGAAAGAACAAGACAAAAAAGAAGAAAATGACACGACCAATCACGTCACAGAACCAATACCAGATGAAAATCTGTCCCCAGCCCCCGTCCTGTTATCATTTTAAACCGAAACGACACGTGAAGTAGATTGAATGTTGACCGGATGAGAGAGACAAGGATGATGCTTGCAAGTGAGAATGAGTGCAGGGAATAAGTATGAAGTCGAGATTGTAAAAAGAACGTTCGCCAATTGACGTCGGTAATTTGCACGCGAAAGGAATGATGTGGTATGGTCGTGCCGTACTTTGGTATTTATGATACAGATGTGGTCTTGTCCCTTCTACACCCTCGTTGCCGGCCCTTTACCGGAATAAATAAATAAGTTTCTTCGACATGTGCGCATTCCCTTACGCATAAATTTTGTTCGAACTGGAGTTCTACAGAGAGAAACACCGCTTCCACCTCGATAACTTGATCACACGAGCGACTTGATTAGTAACCCCTCGAGACGAATGTACTCAGGTACAATGGACGCATATGCCATGAATGCATCTACGTCTGGTTCAGCGACTTTCACCCAACCCAACTGAGCTTCCGTGTCTCCTGTTGGTAGGGCGCCCACAGGTGTCAGTGGTGTGATTCCACTCGCCGGTGGCATGCCGCTTGCATTTCCCGGGTTTACGGCTCCAGCCAATGAGTTGAGATCCGTCGTAGGTGTCAAAGCGCCTACGCCTGTCGGTGATGTACCAGCTCCATGCCCTGGAACAGAACCAGGGATGGCTCCAGATATAGAGTGACCGTAGGCTGAAGCCAAGTCGGGAGATGTAAGCGCAGTGAACGCGCTCCCTCCCGTGCTGACTGATGGCGAGACCGAGAATACAGACACGCTGGCAGTCGTAGCGAGCGACGAGCCCGTCGCGGTACGAACGCGCGGCGGAGGTGTCGTCGTTGACATGATACCAGTCGAATCGAGCGCATGATCATAGGTTGATCCTGCCGAGTAACTACTTCCTGCGGTACCTGCGCTCACACCCAGCGGAGCAGGCGAACGATAAGCGTCTTCCTCTTCCTCATCTTCTTCAACCAGGACATCCGCACCAAGGCCCGCGCTGCGCTGGTGCTTGAGGTACGGAGCAGGCGAGTGCGTACCCGAACCGGAATGCTGCTTCGCGCGGAGGTTCCATCTCCTCGTCAACAATCTCCTCACTTCATCTTCGTACGCTACGGGAGGAACATTATTCCCTGTAGAACGCTCTCGACTCCAAGCCCATCGGGCAACGTACGCGCCACCTAGCGCAGCACGTGAAGGGAACCCAGGAGCAGGTGCGTTCCTATGCGCAGCGGCGAACTGCGCTTTCGGCCCGCCTGCAACACCCGCACCTGGTCCCGCCGGTGCAACAGCATGCGCAGAATCAAGCTGGGTCTGCGGGATGAAAACAGGTGCATTGAAGATGTCTCCAAGAAGGTTGACAATAGAGGGAAAGTTGGCCGCTGCACCCGTAGCGATTATCCTCCTCGGTAGCTGCGCAATCGAATACGGATCAAAAGGCAAACCAAGGCCCGTGGCGATCAAAGACTGAGTCTGCGGAGTCGAAGAAATACGCGAGTACAACGTCGAGGACCGCATACGTGCATAACGATTTCGGAAGGACAGAAGTTGTGATTCGAGTAGGCAGCGTGGATTGGCGCGCAGGTCACGAAACTCGCTCGTCTTGATCCCGGTCTCGAACCGGAAGATACCCTTAACATGTGAGAAGGGAAATGCCTCGGCTTGTAGGTGCCAAAAACTGAAGAGCTTATCGTCCAGACTGTCAATGAGAAATCACAGTGAATAAGGAGAGTACCATTCGGAGAGCTAGGATACTTACCCAATAGAGCCGCCCGGAGGCACGATAGCTACTAACCTATCGAATGCACTCCAGCTCTTCGTGTACATGTCACGTACAAGTGCACGAGGGACGTCGCCGTTTCTATTATGTTTCCATGAGTCACATTAAACTAAAGCCAGAAAACCAAATAAGCTCTCTGGCGTACCTGTTCATCAGCATCGCTACATAACGCCGCTTCTCGGCGGTGTCCTGGGCTGGATGTGGGACCAACGTGTACTGGCGGTTTGGGATGAACTGAGTGGCTGGGCTAAGCATCACGTCCATTGGTCCAAATTGAAGGACGACATCGGTCGGTGAAGGACATAGGGACAGGTAAGTAGATAGATAGTCGGATGTAAACGGGAGTAATATAGTTTCTGCGAGCCTTTAATTAACGTTCAAGCGAGTCCGGAAGCAAACTAAACTTACCAGGACTAAACCCAAAGCGCTCAACGTAATATGGGGAGATATTCCCTATTTTCCGACCACCAGCATGGAGGTCAACTTCACCCAGCATCACTCTCAGTCTTCCTGCATGCTCGGCTGAGGAGGAACCAGCGACAATTTCAAGCACCGAATCATCCCACATACGCTGTGCGACGCTCCACATACCCGTAGCACACGCTTCGCTTTCAGACGTTGGTGCCCAGTTGCCAAGTAGCAAACTGCACAGCAGCGTACTGGCTAAAGTAAGTCTGCCTGTACGCCGCCAAACTTCCGGCTGAGTCTCTCGCATGCGTAGTGCATGCGCAGCTAATAGGGACGCATGCAAAGAGGTCCCGAGACGCGAGGCTGCTGCATCCGGACCGCCTAATGCATGTTCAAGCGCAAGCGCTTGAGGCAACGTTGACGTGTCTTGCGCGACTGGAGAGTTTGGAAGTGAAAATGGATTTCCAGAGCTAAAGAGATGATCAAATATTGACCGTGATGGATCGGTGAAGCGTAGAAGTGATGCGGGGATAGAGCTCTTCCACCATACACATGCGAGCTGCAGAAAACGCTAATTAGAATTCGGATTTTAAGTGATGGACATGGCTTGCCCACCTGAGAAGAACCGCCTATAGACTTAATCTTAGACAAATCAAAATTGCACTGCAATTTCTGTAGCAAGAGGTCTGTGCCATATAACCGGTCAGATGAGCTGTGTATAAACGCCCTCTGGGCAATGCGGGGACAGACGCTCACCAAGTGCTTTGATCCACATCTCAACTGGTGTTGTGTACGCCTCTCCAGGCGTTGTGAAAATTCCGCCATGAGTCCTACGCATCACGTCTCTAAGCACGTCTAGCGACATACAAGCAACGGACAAACTCACTGGAATTCTGTGAGCTCGGAGTCAAAATCGACACACTCGACACCGACGAGGTCTAGTTGCTCATCGACTATAGCTGCTCGCAGTTGGTCTGTGGCAAGCTCAAGACCCAAGAAGTGCGCGGTAGGCGACCGCGAAGGCATAACAAGTGCTCCTCACGACGACTTCCTAACCGTGTCCTCGCGTTCTACGTGTCGTGTCGTATCGTGTCCAGACGTCGTCAGCAGCCTTAGGCAGCGTGCTTGAGGCAACCACACGTCAGATATCGTTGTCGCCGTCGTGTTCACAGTCAGCGTCGTGGTCGTCGAGCGGCGTTTAAGTTACCCAGGACTGAAAAAAAGGACGGAAATAAATAAAATCCTATGTATTTTTCGATTTGGGAAAAAATTGGTTCCGTTTCCCAAGGTATTGATTACGTGTCCGGTAAACTCTACTTTGCCGCCCGTTCGTGCCGGCCCACTTGGTTGCGACACGGTCCTGCCGTTGGCCCAACTTGTTCACCACCAGGCGAGCGACGTCGACAAGTGTGCTCGACGTCAAGTGCAGTGGCAGGGTCGGTGGCAGTACTAACAAGGTGGTAACTGAAATGGTAACAAATAGGAAAAGTTTGGTTTTGTAGGGCCTGCCTGCATTCTTCCGGCTTTTCCTATTTATTTTATTCAATAGCTCCCGTCCGATGCCGATCCTCAAGCGCAAATTTCGCTCCGTTTTGTTTCCTTTCGGGTCTTCAATGCTCGAGCCATAGAGCAATTAATGCAGTGTTTCATTCGCCTCTTTTCTCAGTATTCCAGCTGCAGGTTTATAGCTCATGTTTACCAAACTTGGTTTCGGAACGTACCCAGTGAGGCTACACATAAATAGCCTACCATATTAGGTATTTTCTCACATACATAATTTAGAAAGGTACACACAGGGCAAAAACCCATTCTGAGCCCTTAGAAATTTTGATCGAAGCGGTTGAGCTCTCATCCGATTGGCTCTTTTTCCATTTTGGGTAACATTTTCTCGGTTTGGAAATGGGTTTTTGCCCGGTGTGTTATCAAGTTCGGGCTTTGATTGGCATTGCAGTATCGCATTGTGAAGCAAGTTCAATGAGTAGAACAATCCGTCTGGGCGAAGGCGAAGATTTTCAGGCCCAAGATGCTGTATCAAAGTTTCAAAGTGGAAAATGCTTGGTGACAGCCTGTACGATTTGGTTCCCACTTTGAAAGATAGGATTTGTATATCAATGTAGTTTGGATACGCGCTGTTCGGAGTTTCGAATACAGCCGAGTAAGTGTTCGGTAACTGGGTCAAACGAAAGACAGAAATGGTGAGATCCCATCACCATCTTGTTGCATCAAATCCAACAAAATGCACAAACCTTACAATAAGCAAGAACTTCTTTGATATATCACAGGGCCATATTTCAGGATAGGAAGAATGAGAGTGTTAAGATATAGTCCCAGAGTTGGAAAAAACGCTCAGATATAGGGTATCGTAAAGAAGAACAAGAGACAGAGGTGATTAGAACAAGATTTTATCACTGAGGGGCTTGCAATAGGTTGATTTTGCGACACCAGATCATGTATATGAAGCAATCAAGATCCCTCGTTCGAAACCACCGTCGACTAATTAAATCCAATTTGATCAACACCCTCCGCGCACAGCCCGCAGCTGATGCATTCCAAGCAAGCTGTGAAGAAGAAAAAGAAGCTAAGTCAGTACCCGGAGCATCCAAAGGATTGGAAATAATGGAAGGTGAGAACGCCAAGAGGATGAATACGGAAGGATCATAACACCGAAGAGCATGTTGGGACGGTGAAGACATCGTGATTGCGGAGGAAGAGAAACGGGTGGGAGATGGTGAAGGTGCCGAAGCAATTGCCGAAACGCTTGCCAAGCAAACGGAGAGGAACACGATGTAAATGATCCCGATGCCGAAGTACAAGAGGCTTGACAACGGTCAAGATGCAGGCGCCGACACAAGCAACAGCACAAGCGCGAACGCCAGAAGAGCGTAGGATAGCGGAAGAAAGACTTACCAAGACCGCCACAGCACGCGCACAAATAACACGGACAGCAGAGAGGGTTTTCAAACGAGCCCCGGCAACACCAAGCGGCAAGCATGATGGCCAGTATCAAGCAAACAAATAGACCGACGAAGACAACAATAAGATAAACTGTAAAATACCCGTTGCGTATATAAAGTCAGCTGTAGCATCCAGCTTGAAGACATACGATTTAATACGTACGTTTATTCTTTACGAACACACCGTCGTCGTCGTCGTTAGTGCTTCCGTTAGACTGGCGCTTGACCAACCCAACGCCATCACTAAGCATCTCCGCCACACCACTGCAACCATAGGCATATACGAGCCCTAGTACGCCGAGCAGGAGTAATACGGCCGCGATAATGAAGGCGAATTGTAGGAGGCGTCGACGGCGAGCGGCGTGGCATGCTTTATGTGACCCACATTGGGTCTCGTGTCCGCATTGCTGACCAGCATGTTCTTTAGGCGAATGCACGTCCATCGCGTCCTGTGGGAGCGGTTGGTACGTGGCGTGAACGTACGGGGCGTTCTTGAGAGACATTGAAGGCATCATGGTATTCGTCTCTTCGATGATTAACGAAACAAGACGACTTCAAGAGCACCAGCTCAAATCCAGAAAATGATGGGCAAAAAAGGGAGAGAAAGGAATAAAATGTAGACGCGGTGTTAAATATTGAAATACAAGACCGAGATTGATTGCTGAGCTGTGCTGCTTCCATGCCGTTGGAACGATGCCGACCACAGCCGGTTACGTAATATCATCCGCTGCTGTGTTCCGCAGTCATTACTCGCGCCCACCATATAGACGGCCGCCATCATGGCGGGATGCTATAACGCATCTCCTTAAATACTGGAAGCCGGTACAGCCAAGGCTGTGCGTTGTACTTTATGAGAAGTAGTTGGTCTGCGGTAGACATTTTTGGTATCTAAGCATTTGTAATGAAACCAGCGTAGAGCGAGCAATTGGCGGCTTAGCCAGAAAGAGTTGTGAATTGGCTTCAGCCTGTGACCACCCAAATTACTCTGCGTAGCGAGTTATTCCTTCGTATCTTCGTAGAGACAATTATAATGTGCTTTCAGATACCATGGCTTCACAGATCAAGTACACGTATCTACACAGTAAAACCAAAATCGCCATGATCAAGGAGCAAATCCAAGGATGGTCGGATGCGATGAGCATAATGTGCAGATTTATAACGCCAGCATTTGTGCAGTGTCGGAATTCTCTATGCAAAGGATCAGACTGCAATCTGCAAACAAAAGTCTGAAAACGTGCCTGCTACCTCTGGAGCGTTCGCATCGTAAAATTCGATGTTACTCAGACTCTTCGGCCAGTAATTAGTTCCCTCGTTTAAACCCCGTTTTCCCGCTTCTTTCAAGTTGAATAGCATTCGACTTCCCAAGATGGATAAATATGCTGGCATCCCCGCTTCCTGGAGAATTATTTGTTCCAGATCGCTTGTTCCTAAGTCTTCCAGCTTATTATATGCTATATTGAGGGCACAGAATACTATCAGACTTCGAATAATTAATATTAGCCATTATGGAATGGATGATTGCCCAAGTTCACGCTGAGAAATACACAACTTGATCCCGAATAAGGACCTTGATAAGCTCGAAACCCTTGAATCCAGTGGAAATTTTCCAGTACTCCGCAGCCTTGTAAAGGATTAGTCCCATGAGTATTAGTCCGAACGACATGGGTAGCGACCTTGAATAATGAGTAAGCTTTGGTGTTTCTTTGATGACATATTGAATCTTCACCAGTCTACAATCGCAGGTGTCACAAGCGTCGGATCGTAGCCTTTAGAAACACAAACTGTGATGCCTTCCGCAACAGGAGAGCTTATAGCTAGTATTCCGCATTGTCAGGTCATATTTACATTTCATCAGAGGTTCGGCACTCACTGTGTGAAACATATGTCCCGTATATTGTCGCAATAATTTTGGTGGCTACTTCCATGGTAAGGAGGATTTTCAGGCATAGTGAAAACATTTTATCTAATTGGGAGTCAGCAGTGATCACACAAGATATATTGCGCGTACGTTGAGAATAAAATGCGAGGACTCGGAATGTAAGAATGCCTGTAAACGCAATTAGCAACAAATCGAATGAAGGAAAAGAAGACGAATACAATCAATAGAGATGATAACAACGGCAGCTAGGATCGTGGTGAATACAGGAATGCATAAATTAGCTCGGAAGCTTACTGGTAATGTTGATCGACCAGTTGGAAAATTCGCCTAGTTTGAAAGTTTGAAATCTCCATCAAAGTCTTCAGTCCGGGATGTTTAATTCACGGCTCACATCTGGAAGTAGCATTGTGTTACAAATAGTATTTCAAGAAAAGCATAATTACTTACTTCACAGTTGTCTCATTCGTCGAGATCGCTTTGAGAGACAACTGTTAGAAATTTGCAAATCTGTAAATAATTATCTGTAACTCACCAAGAAAGTACGCCATTGATCCGAAAATTGTTATATATCGATTCTTGAGCGACAAATAGATGCCAACGTTGTAGCGTCAAGAATGCTGGAATTACATACCATGAAATAAATCAGAGTAGCCGGTTTGCGGAAGGATGCTCGCTATTGTATAGAGATTAGTCAATAATCTTCATCGGTAAGATGCTGGAGGGATACCCAGAAGTACTCGACCTGGCATTGCGTTGAGTACATGGGAAGGGAAAAACTAGAAGACGGAACATCACCTCTCTGTCGAATGTGATTACTTTGGGTTCTCAATATCCGTATCAAAAGAAATATATGGTTATACGTACGAGAATCATAGATCAGAAGAGCAACAAGCGCAATCTGACAATACTGGGCGGTCCTGTTCTCCGACACGATGTCTTTAATAGTACTGAGATTAGGTAGCTGAGAGTCGTCTCTGACCAACAGAGCCATGTGTATATCGTACGCAGATTCGAGGCGAAGAATTCAGAGATCCATTGCAAGCTGGAACACGTCCTTTATAGACTGAGCAGTGACGCAGATAAGATTGAGCGTAGCTTGTGCTTGAAATATCATCCAATAGCTTTACTGAATCATCCAACACTTGGTATATCTCCAATCAGAGATGTCAGAAGTCTGCAATGTGCAACGATCAGTCTGGCACTGCTTGGTTGATTGTTAGAAGACCTACTTTGCAACTTATATCGATCGGATCGTTGAAAAATCTTCATGATAGGCACATAGTTACAATGATAGACGGCAACACATAATTACATGCTTTTCACAGGCCCAATAATCCCGCGTCACTTAAAATAGCGCTTCAAAGAACGCAAAGTTACGTAAGTCTTCTAAGCCGCAGTGCAACACACTGTACAGTATTGTATAATCACAGACTCGGCTTTATGATAGTATCACTTAGTACATCTCATCTCAATGATTCACCAAAGATCGATCTGACAGTAGGTTCATCAGCAGACCTCGCGTCTCAACAGGAAGAAGCATTGAGCTTACCTTCTGGATAAAGGATCTCCCTAGAGTTTAGATTCATTGCTTCCCGGAGGGAGTTGATTACATCAGCTTTGCATCATAGACTACTCATTGGTTCTATGTATGATTATTCCATTATACAGTGCTAGACACGTCTGTACACTAGATAAGCGCGCCATCAGCTGCTGAAGCGCCACAAACACACCTTATGTTCCCGGAACATCGGGCTCGCAGAATTCAATACCGCTCAAGCTCTTCGGCCTATAGTTGGTTCCCTCGTTGAACCCGTACTTCCCAGCCTCCTTCAGATTAAATAACATCCGGTTTCCCAAGACGGATAAGAACACCGGATTAGCGACTTGCTGTATGATAGCTAACTCGGTCCAAGTTGCATGCCCCAATCGTCTATACCATGCAATGTGGAGGGCACAGAGTGATATCATGCTTTTCGAAGCAGTCAGGTACTGAAGAGATACAGTGGTGAAACAACTTACACGAGGAAATATATCGCCTGGTCTCGAATGAGGACATTGACTAGAAGAAGCCCTTTTATTCCAGCGCACTCTTCCCAGTATTGTGCAGCCTTGTACAATGCAAGACACATGAGTATCAATCCGAATGACATAGGCAGTGACCTAAAAGAGCGAGTAGGTATGATCTCTTTTATAGCCGTTGACGATCTCTCGTACCAATCCAATATTGCTAGCGCGATCATGTATGATGAGAGCGTGTTACTCCAGCATGCTGTAACGTCTCGACCAAGAGATACGCCCCCCACTGAGTGTATCGTCAGCTTCAATAACCTATATGATATATCATGCTAGCTTAAATCACCATCTTGGACGTATGTGCCATATAGTGTGCCAGAAACCTTGGTGGCGACCTCGAAGACAAGGAGAATCATGACGCTCGTGGAAAGCGTCCGATCTGGCGCACGGTAAGCATGCTAAGTCTACTACCCGTGCATGAGTCTGTGACGTACGATGAGAATAAAATGCGAGGACTCGGACGGTAAGGATGCCTGTCACCAGTTATGAAAAAATAAGCAATCGAAAAAGGGACGCGCTTTACAATCAATAGAGATGATGATAATACAGGCTGAATCACCATAAGGGCCAGCACTAATTTCAAAAAAGGCCATGACTCACCCGAGATATTTTGCACCCAGAACGTAATTTTGCCTGGCGTTAAGTCAGGATGTATATCGTGGCATTCGAATTTACAACACACATCTTACGGCGACTTCTCATTCATTATCAGTGGTCTGATTGCAGAATGGACGCACCGTTCGAAGTTATGATTAAGCATCGTTACTTTTGTACAATATTATTATTCCTTGTTTTTTGTAGTAAAGGCTTAGATCACTCACAAATGAGGCGTGCTATGGCGCACAAAATTGCAATGTATCGGTTCTGACAGAAAGAAGAAACACCATGACATTTCAATAATGGAAGGAAAGGGAAGGTAACTCACTACAAAGAATAGTATCGTTACGGGTTTCCGGAAGGATCCTGCCTGTATTGTACATACAGTATTTTTGCAGTCAGATTTAGTTTTCGATTAAGACTAGCGATTTTAGCTTATACCCAGAAGTGCTCGACCTCCTTGTCAAAAGTGATCACTGCACGATTGTCAGTGTCTAGATAACGAGAAAGGCACACCGGTACGTACAGACATCGTATATCAGAAGAACTAGTGCCGCAATCTGACAATATTGAGAGATGGTAGCATTCGAAATAGATGTTTGTAGGAGATTAATATCGAGACCAATAGGCCGAGAGTCCTCTCCGATCTCGATTGGAAGTGACATCAGATTAGTTTGTACAAGTAAATCCGCTGCTCAAGGGGTGTGTCGATACCGTTTCTCGTATCACCAGATGAAAGGACTATCCTTATATCATGAAGAGCGGAGGTAAATACAAATGGAAAAGTCAGGTCTGTTGTTCTGTCTGTTGCTACATCAGCCGCATCAGACAAAGGGGTACTTTCATATTCAGAGAACAAGGTCCGAGAAGCATGATTGCTCGTTGATCAGCACTGGATTGATCGTATATATCCATTACAGAGCGCCTTTCTAGTTACTGTCTTGGCGACCACGGAGACCTGGGGTAACATCCAAATTTGGAAATGTTTGTCTTCAATGATCATGCATCTCTTAAAGAACAAGAAATCCACTTCCATTTCGTAGATCACAGATATACTTATAGCATCTCAGACTTTTGTTGACATTTTTTGCAGTGTATTGAACAAGAAAGTCGACATATTTCTCATTTCCAGATATGCGATTGTCCGGAATAAGTTCAAACTACAGTGCAATCGTTAGCTTACGGGTGCGTCGGGAAAATCAATCCGGAAATGTACCTCCTTCGAAGCGCCAAAGTTGGTTCTGGCCATCTGTAGCGCTCCACAAGTGAATCACCGTTCCAGGCTAGTCATCAACATCGCAGGACAAGTTCATCAACCGTCAGTACGAGGGATTTAATTTCCATACAGGAATGCCACAAAGGTAATACTCACTGTCGGGTCTCCGTGGTTCGCCAAATCAAAGTTGAAACCGGTACCCGGGAAGAACACGCGCCAAACACTGGAATCGTTGGAGTCTCGGCGAATTGCCCACTTGTCCGGCGAAGAACTTGCAATGACGCGCGTCCAGTCATTTGGAGCATCCTCAATGGCGAGGTAAAGGTTCTTCGCCTGGCAGTAAATCGTTTGGTTATCGTCCGAGTCGGGCTCGCTAATAGTCCACTGCACATCGCATTTCAGGGGGCGGTTAGATTGCAACGAGACATAGTGACAAGAGTGAACGAACCTTCTGATTGTCTCCACCAGTGTCCTCGAAGCCAATGATGGTGCGGTTGTCTCCACCAGAAAGGTCGAGGGCGGTACCCGCCTTAACGTTGATGAGCTTGTAGGTACCTGGTTGAATGGACTGCGACATTGCTTTGAGTGGGCTATGCTGGGGAGTCTACTCCAAGGCAGACCCTGGCTTTATATCCTGCCTCTAGAAGAGGAAGGTGACTGCCGGGGTCATTCACTACGTCTTTTGCCCATGCCTCATCTGGAATCATCGCACCTTCAGAGCAGCCCTCGACGTCTTCTTCACTTCATCTCCACTTCTCCCTAAGGACTTATGTAATGAGAAGTATACCGAAAGCAGATCGATAAAATGGAGTGGATTCGAAGAAGGTCGCCTGTGGACTCTTGGTTCAGGGGATCTCCAACGCCCGGTGTATCGCATCGCATGTAGTAGCTGGGATCTTCGCCTTTGTGGTTAGTTAGAACGTGTGTGATAGCTCTTTGAGCACTAGTTCAAGGAGGTAAGTAGTCAATATTAGAAATTCTTAGATCCAAGCACACAATGTGCCTCGCTTGATCCACCAGCACTCTGCGATCTCCATCGATTATCATGAGCTTTAACCACAGGCACGATGTGAATACGGCAGATACTTCCCGGATTGGAGTCGTAGTGATCACTTGATGAATTGGTCACGAATTTGATTATGTCAAAATGAACGACGAGTCCTTGGATTTGCTTGGAAATATAAATATAATGTGGTGTGGGGAAAAACAAGAGACCAACTTAAGGTGATTACATAATATTACTGATGTGCATTCCAAATCAAGTAAATCGGAAATCGGAAAGCCCCGCCTCCAAAAAGTGCGCTCTCACATTAATGAAGCGCACGGGCGTTTTTGCGTATAAAAAGACCAGAATATGTCTCAAGGAGAAAAGTCGGAGTTTGAGCCAGATTTGAAGATCAAGGGCGTAGCCAGAGCTTTCCTTTTTTCCCCTTCTGCCGTCATGGACTCCTGCCAGTGGTTAGCTCTCGGGTCACTTTCCACCCCATTCATCTTCATTCATGCCATATCAAGAATCGCGTGAGAAAAGCAATTGGGTTTTAAGATCAGACAACTTACTGGTGCTGAAAACATCTTTTGATACCAAATCGATGAAATTGCCATAGTTCACGCGCTCGTCTTCACCGGGTCTAGTCCCACTATCGTCAACCGGACACGGAACTTCAAAAAGAACGTCTTGCGCCCTTTCTTACTTTACAAAACGATAGCGAGATAGCAAGATAGCAAGCTATGTGGTTCGACGATCCGAGAGGGGTCATCCGGAATCCCTTTTTGCGCCTCACAACACGTCATATCAGAGCACCTTCTCAACCATTCCAATCCCTTCGCTCTCAGGTCTCTCCATAATAGGCTGGATGATGTCTATCATGTACAGCGATTGTGTTCCCGCCCTGTAAATCGCCATCGAGTATGAGTTGACCTGCAATCCCACATGGGATCCCAACTGTGCGTGCCATTGTGGAATGACCCTGGTCCGTTGGCTCACCGTAAAGTTGAAGAGTAGAGGTCATGGTATCCTAAAGCATCTATTAGCATGATACGCGGTACATCGAGCAGGTGTGTTGGTACGGACCACTCTCTCATTCTTTCATTGTATGACGAACTTATGCTGGAGCATGATAAGAACCCGCTCCCCAGGCGCATACTGCATTAGTTTGTCCAATCTCGCGTAGTTCTTCCGAGGACATATCTTCTCGGACGAGAATAACCTAACCCATCTCAATCCAGAGATTACACGAGCGCGCTCGCTGACGGAAGAAAATCCGCAGAACTCATCGATGCAAGAAATGAGGGATTTAGACCGGAAACGTAAGCAATCATTCATCGAGGCGTACGATATTGATGGTAGTTCGTATACTTCTGTTATATCACTAGCGCCCGCGGCTCTTTGCGTTACTTCTGCCCACGAAAGGCTTTCATCAAGCCAGCTCTTCTGGTTCGCATCGTGCCATCCTAGGTTCACTGATACACGAATGAATTACGGGAAACCCTGGTAGCGCAATGTACCACGTACAATTGACTCCGCTTCGCGTATTCATACGCGTCGCAGAATGGATTAGGATATCCAACAAAAACGTATCCGGGTGAAATGAAGTAAGGTTTCGCTTCGTTCATTAGTTCCGAACCAGGAACATCCCTTTTCTTTCCCTCTGAGTAAAAAAGATGCGGAGTTGAGTAAAGCGAGCAGTACACCTCGCGCAGACCAGAAAATTTTATATCTTAACGGATTTTCAGCATTTGCGAGTGCAGGGAGGCCACCACAGTGCGGTAAGAATTGCTTGATCTTTCCGCCTTTCGCGTGGACGTCCGAGATATACTGTAGTCGCGACATGTGTCTTCCCCTTGATTGCCGCCTTGATCACTGACGCGTGACGAGCGCTGCTACCGAGGCTTCCAGTTTCCCCGTGTCATTGATGTCCAGAGGGATTGCGGATGCGTGCGGAAAGTGCTTGGCAAGTGCCTGAGCGGAAGATCGTGCGGCACTGTGAGTGTGTGATACCTGTTTCGGGCGACGTACTCTGCTGCAGGCCGAGACACGAACCCGCTTCCAGGAAGAAGGATCCTCTTCTCACTCTGCGAAGCGTCGTTAATGCTATTCGCGCCATTCACGACATTCATACCATTCAGAAATCCGTTCGACACGAAAACTATGTCAGGAGCAATGTCTTTCTCTTATTCCAGTAACGCCCATCCAAATTCCGGAAGCACAACCGCCTCAGAGTGCACTTCGGCATTGTAGTATTTGCAACCGGTCACCTTACGAAGCGGTGTCTTGACACTGCATTTACAACGGGTATTCAGCAGCAACAGTGAACCCAATTTGACCTCCGAGGTATGTCAGAACTGATACGAACGTGTAGTGGACTCTCGGACCCCACTGCTGGGCAAGCGATGAATATGTTCGAGAAGTGGGGAACCGAGGGCGGCAAACAAGAGATCAAGGAGAAAACCGTGCAACATCTAAGCATCACTGGAGATTGATAGAGCACCCTGGGGTGGCAGAACCCGAGCCGAGAAAGCGAGCGCGTGCCGGAGATGACTCTTGTGCGTTCTCGGAAGACTATGACCTCGATCCGTTGCAGGATGATAGGAAACTGGCTTCTGACGGGAATCCGTTGAATGAAAGGAATATTTACTCCCTAGAAGCATATTTCTCCGAGCAGACTAGCATAACGCATATTGCCCTTCCCGCCTACGTCACAGACTGGGTTCAGCAATCAATTCAGAGTGCTGACGAGCCTGGTACGCCGGGTGCTACGAGTACGGTATTTCGGCATGCTCAACAGATTTCGAACAGGTGTCTCCACGCCATCCTGTGCTTATCCAGTTGGATTGTGTCCTGGAAAAAGCGATAAGATTAGATGGAAATCTAATCTTGATAAAATCTAATATGATATGATGATCCCATTGGTTGCTCAAGGAAGGGGAGGTCAAACATAGAATTGCGGCCGCCGGTCGGGACTTACAGGAACTACGGTCACCTTTCAGGTTCTTTTTCAGGTAAAGGTTGAATGCCTGCCGATTGATTGATATCTAAGCACTAATCGCCTGCTTATCAGATAACCCGAGTCGGGCATGATCATCCGATCTGACTTCCGTGCAATCCGTTCTTTTAAAACCTCGACCGTACCGTTATGACCTCGCTTACGGACTTGTACTTCTCGTTAATAGTTCCATAGGAACGATGACGGTGGAGAATGTGGTGGTGCTTGGTGGTGCCTACGCAGGTCTGTCATTGTCAAACTTGAGTGAACTTCAGCTCCGAGTGATACTCTCATAAAGGCGCACATGCGTATCAACTCCTCGCTCATGGCCTCGGAGAAAACTTCCGAGTTATTCTGATAGATAGGAATACGTATGTCGTGTTTCCTTACTTTCCTCGACACAAACTCACGATATCTTTCCAAGCCATGCGAACCGTACGTACAATATCCATCCTGCAGTACTTTCCTTGACACAGAATAATTAGACGTCTATGCATTTGCCCGCTATGCCGTCCTTCCGGGACATGAGCATAAATGCTGTACGTGAGGCAATGGTAGTTCATCGCTTCTCCCGTTGACGCGATAAATCAAGTTATCCCATACAAAGGTGTCCTACAGCCGATTAAAGCATCAGATCCCGCCCCTCCGCCATCGCCTCGTCACCTCATCCTCCACGCGAAGGTCATTTGCTTTACACCACATGAGGTTACGATAGATCGCACATTCCCTGAGCTTGGCTTCGACTCAGCAGTGATTCCTTACAAGTTTGCTGTCTATGCGCTCGGCAGCCACCTGCCTGCGTCGCTCGACGTTTGGGGAGGGAACAGCAACGCTATTGGTAAGGAACCTGTTCCCGGAAAGAATGAGGATAAAGGAGCAAAAAAAAAGGAGTACGATGGGACGAAGCCGGAGGGTATCGATTGGTTCAAACACTGTCAAGAGCGTATACGTTCTGCGGATAGTATTCTTTGTGTCGGCGGCGGAGCATTGGGTATTCGTAAGTCGCATCTGCAACTGTGTCTTGACTCGACTGACATTATCTCAGAGTTTGCGACGGATGTTAAGTCTGTTTACCCTCAGAAGCATGTTACGCTTCTCCATTCACGAGTCAGGCTTCTTCCACACTTCATGCGCGAGTTGCACACCGAAGGTTAGAATATTCATGCCTGATGCTTTGAGAATGTTTTAGATTTGATTTTGTCTCTATTTAGTTCTGAAGTCTGTAGAAGATCTCAGCGTCGATCTAATACTCGGAGAACGCTTGGACATGGCATCGGCGCTTCCTGAGAACACCAAGTATAACGAACGCGGTCAGCGCATCGTGTGGACAGAAAAGGGCCGTGAGATTGTCGCGGACCTTATTGTAAACTCCATTTCATATATTTAAAATGTCGAAGACTGATGCCTTGTTCTTATGATGTAGCTTCTTTGTACTGGACAAGTGCCGAATACGGAGCTTTTGGCTGAAATGTCTCCGGTGTCGATCAACCCTAAATCGAAACTCGCATATGTGCTTCCAACTATGCAGCTCAGTGTTACACCTCCTGCCTCGGAGCTGTATAACGACATCGAACAGCTCAAACTGGACGATGCACCTACACCTCTGCCAGCGCCGAAAGCCGCATCTCCGCCGCCTGCTTCTACAACTCAGGCTGCTTCCGAAGCACCGAGACGGCACGCACCAGTGCCTCTTAAGGTAAAGGTCTCAGAGCTTCCGGACACACCATATCCCCATATATTCGTCACTGGAGACTGCGCAGACGCTTTTGGTGCCACCAATGCAGGTCACTGTGCCTATTGGCAAGCGGATATCGCATCTCAAAACATCATACTGTTGGCCCAAAGGGAGAATAAAATGGAGGTGTCGGTGACTACCGCTGACGTCAAGTCCGAGAACAGCGAGAACAGCGAATCAAGGAAGAATGACGACGATTTTGAACTTGAAGCGTATACTCCTACCCCGCCTGCCATCAAAGTTTCTCTCGGTGTCGTACGTGCCAGCTTTTTTCTCCTGATTCAGGTCTTCTACATCGACAAGCTAACGGATGTATGAATTCAGGGACGAAGGTCTGCGTACCAAATCCATGGCATGGTAGGACGGAAAGATGTTCCTGAGGCAGACGACCTCGACGCACCGATGGCGTGGGCTTTCTTCGGTCTGTTGGATGCGAGACCGGAGGATATGTATCAGTAATTTGATACCTGAGCTTAAATATGAATTTGATTGTTGGTCTCCCTATTTGTTCAGTAGTTTGTTTCGATTCGATAAATGTACGTATGCAACTATCTATCTACCGTGACATATACAGTAAAAGGGTCTTTGTTAAGTCTGGATTGTCTTGCCAAATGAGAATCACAGACAGCGAATTCGGGGGACATCAGGGGACATCGCGCTTTTGTACAGTATGTGATTCTCGGGATTGATGTCAAATGCAATCGTTTCCGCTCTTGCCAGTCGTACTTCACATTCAACCTCGTGTATTTTGGCATGTTTACGAGATTCCGCTCATTTCCTCCTATCTGATAGCTTCGCGCAAACCGAATATCAGATCAACTACTGACATGAAAGGGCCCAAAACAGGTCTAACAGTGAATATTTGGAATGCTTTATTAAAAGCTTCAGGCTGCATCGAGGAAGATATTCAAGGCCAAGAAGACGGCGACGTCACGAAGAAGCGTTCATATCTCATAATCTTGTCGACGGAGACAGTGAAGTTTGGGAACATGGACAGTTTGCGTTCAACGGAAGCTGATCAACTTTGATTACACTGAAGTAGTCTCTCTATGTATACCTTGACGAATAATATTAACAAAATAATTAACTGATTATATCCCGCCAGGAATCTCGGGATAATGATTAGAATTGGATGAATGTTTGCTTCAGCCAACGCAAGAAAACACATTAAGCAGACCGACATGGAAACGGACGAGACATGGCACGGAAGAGTCGTATACGATACGAGGCCTAAGCTAGTCGTACATCTCCTCTGGCTTGACGTCCTGCATACCAAAGAACGACCAAACGAGTGGCGCATCGAGGTCGTCTGACTCGGGTGTATCCTTCCTTCCCACCATACCATTGAACTGGTATGCCGCGGTTCGTCCCTGCACAACAGAGCCGCGCCGCAGGTCAGATGAACGGAGAAATGTGAAGATGAGAAGTCACGTACGATTCCGAGTGAAACCTTAATAGCGGGTAAGCCTGGTGTGTAAGACTCCAGCTCGAGTGATTCTGGTTCCTTTGGCTCTTGACTAGCCTTGCCATTGGCATCACCTGACTCTGGTACAAAGACATCCTCAGACTCAGCCTCTGTCCGAGCGAGCCGAATAATATTTCGCGCAGCAACTTCAGCTTGCCAGTATGCCGTGTGTCCAGCCTTGATTGCGCCGAAAGCATCCGCACAGTCCCCTACGACGAAGATATGAGGGAACGGCGTCTCCGGCAGAATCTCTACCTCGCCTTCTTCATCAATTATCTGAGCAGGAATCTCCGACGTATATTCGCCTTCCAAAGTATTGGAAGTCAGTGATTTCTCTTGAAGGTGAAGCTGATTGAGGTCAGGTTCAGATGGGAGAGATGAATCTTGGGCGGAAGCCGATGCAGTGTCCGAATCTGGAGCGGGCGGGATAATACCCAGTTGCATTGTCGGTAGCACATACGCGAGCTTGCTCTTCGGATCCACCGATTGTGGTGACATTTCTGCCAAAAGGTCGGTATTCGGTATCTGACCCGTGCAAAGGAGCTACGAAAGGAACGGCTCAGCTGCGGACGCCTAGACAAATAAGGCAATACCAACCAATATATTAGCGGCAACCTCACGACCTTTCTCTGTCCTTACGACGCGCTGGCCGAATTCATTGAACTTGGCCGCTTCTGGCAGCGTAGACGAAAGGTCGAGACGCTCGCCAAGGATCAGATCGATCCGGAGATCTTCAAGCGTTTTCAAGACTGAGGAGAAACAGATGTGAGGTGTAGCAACACAGCTACGCAGACGCAATTGAATTTTACCTTCACAATGTAAATCATACTCAAAACGTGGAAGGAGGCGGTGCCGGGAATGAAGAAGTGTAACTTGTTTTTCAGGATAAAGTGATTTGATGTCCGTAGCGAATTCTGCGAAAGAATTCACATGAGATTATTATTGACGTAAAAGATGCAAAACTTACGAATTCCAAGTGCTCCACCACCAACGCATAATATACTGTCGGCCGCGCGAATTCGGTCTTGACAGCGCTTTAACCACGCCATGGCTTCCTGCTTTGTCCCGCCATACTCTTTCTGCGCCGGCTCCGCTGTGACATCAGCATCTTCGGCTCTTCCGACCCCCCGCTGGGCAGCGACCGCAGCTTCTTCCGGAGACCATAGGTCTATTGGAGCAGGCAACCGATTACCTAGCGCGTAAACTGCGTATCTGAATGGGATAACCGGCGAGTAAAACCCGAGCTCCGGGAAAGTTCGATCGATGGTGACGTCGTGCTGCGAGAAGCCGATAACTCTAGCATGCAGAACAACATGTGGAGGTGGAGGTGGAGGAAGGTCGGAGCTACTGGCAGATGATGGATTGAAAATACGTTTATATGGAATGACTGGAATGGTCTTGTTAATACACCGATGACAGGATATTAAGCCAAACACGCACAAGCTTTGTGCTCGTGTCCAGAAAGGACAGCAAAACGCGGAATAACGTAGAGATCTGCGAGTGGTTCAGGTTTGCGTACAATGTGAATTTGTGGAGGTACACATACGGTTTGCGTGGCTAGCAAAAGGTCATAAGCAAATTGATCTAGCTGACGCGGAGCGACACGTACCTGTTGCGGTCTATCATAATGACCCGAAACCTGCTCCCGAGGCCATGACCAAGCAGATGGGCTGCCCGCGCACCTAACACAACAAAGACAGTCAATACGGTGGGTCGACGCAAAGCGGCAAAAGCTGACCAGCATATGAACCACCGAGTACGATTACATTCTGCATATCCATAAACTAGGAATCTATGAATAAAGGGAAAAGAGAAAGAGAGGAGGGAGTGGGGAGGAAAGAGGAGAGCTGTACTCTGGGGAACGGAGGAGTGAGCGGTGCGGGTGAGAGATTATAAAGAAGGGAGTCCCGACCAAAATTACATGTCCGGAAAGAGTTATCAGATAAGCGATCTATGATTGGCGCTGCCTGCTTTGGTAATCATCGCGTCATTTCACAACACTTCACCCGCGTTTTCTTCGTGCTCGAGTTTCATGTTCTCCGACCCAGCACGGCTCGGGGTTCTTTATTGAATGTTCCACAAGTCGTCCCGATTGCATTTTTCGACTATCAAAGCATCTGGGGAATGGACGGAGCCGGTGACCCTCGCATGGGAAGGAGAGCCGCTCACTCTTTCCACGTTCATTTAGATTTCTCATGATACCTTGGGTGTGTGACACAAGAGCACACAACCATCCACCCGTCATTGGTGATCCATCTCTAATTTCAGAAGCAGAAGGCGAGGCCTTTGAGGCCTTGGGGGAGCTTTTGGGTCGGTCGGCTTGGAATGGCATGGAATCGGCGCAAGGATTATCCGCAATCCGAGCCAATGGAGTATGCAACCTAAATGCGAAAAGGGGAAAAAGGAAACTTCGATCTTATCTGATTAAATATCCGCCTAGATGGTGAAACATTATAGATCTCTTCTCGCATCTATCATCCTAAGGCCTTGACCACCTGAGCCTCACTTCAGGTAATTTGCCGAGCGAGACGTTATTTCCAATCAAGGTCACTAGTTTTCATTGGCTCTTCTCCGTCGTCCGATGAACACATCTTCTCCGAAAGTCGGATTGGATACCTTTTTTCGACGTCTTTCAGGTTCCCGTGCGGACGCGTGAATTCATCGTTGGAGACCCCAAATTTGTAGTCACTTATCATCG
This sequence comes from Sanghuangporus sanghuang, assembly GCA_009806525.1. Classification (NCBI taxonomy): domain Eukaryota; kingdom Fungi; phylum Basidiomycota; class Agaricomycetes; order Hymenochaetales; family Hymenochaetaceae; genus Sanghuangporus; species Sanghuangporus sanghuang. The sequence goes on along the minus strand of VVIT01000002.1, from coordinate 1,999,838 downwards.
TCAATCCGATATGCGACAGGTATTTCCATCAGGTCCATGCGAGCTTCCCTTTCACCTCATAAATAGTTTGCACGCTGACAACATCAGTCAGGCGTGTACATGCACCTACGAGATCGCCAGGCAGATAGATGAAACGATATTACACAGGCTATCGATGAGCGACAATAGCCTCTGTCAGCTGTTCGTCTGTATCGGGTTGTTTCAAGACTTTATTAATGCAGGTTCTGGTCTGGCACGATGCCGTGAGGTTCGAATCATTGGATAAGGGACGGATACAACGGAAGATGCGCGACTCACGGAGCTCCAGATCAAAGTCCCTCATAAGGAGTTCGACTTCCTTACGAAATCACGTTACACGAAGTAATCATAGAGGAACAATTTCATGGATTTTGAAACAGAATGGAGCTTCAAATTTCAAGACGTCTTGAATCATTCTACAGAGACTGTTTTGTCTTTCACCGCTCACAGGCACTGTATGACATAAATGTAGCTATTCTTCAGGAAAAAAAGGCTTTTATAGCGGAGAGCGCGAACTCCTTCTCATTCTAGTGACGTCATTTGAACCTTGAGTGCAAAAGAAGTTCTTTGATACCGACGGATAATAGTATCCATCCAAAAATTACATTCGTGGGGATTCATCTCATCCACTCAATCCATTTCACATAACACGTCGATTGAACAGCTGCGAGGGAGAATCCTGCTCACAAACAGGGTGAATTCCAATGCGTCTTCTTCTGCGAGTGGTGCCTTTCCGAAACTAATATGTCTCAGGGATGAAAAGCGGGGGCCTGAGTCATCGTGTATTTGCATCCCGAATGTCGGAAGTCCGATGTTCGTTACCAAGCACAAAGAAGGCGCCGTAAGTTTAGAACAAGATTTGGCTAGAAGCAGTAGAGTGGCACATGTCATCGTCGGATATTCTTCATCGGATGGGTCGCTGCAGAACCGAAATTCCTCCAGAGCCGGCAAGTACAAGACAAGGTCCACCAACTCTGGGCTGCTGAACTGAAATTGGAGATCGTAATCGAACCGAAGAGACTCTGGTGTGGAGAATTCCTGTAATGGAGCTAGACCTCCAGAGTAACATGATCCGCCTCATGCGAGTTTGGTGTCCACGGCGCTGATATCGAACCAAATGGACCAAGACGTACTCCATTCAGATTAGGTCTGTAATTCGATATCGCGTGTAGTAGATGCTGTATTGACGTCGGTTTCTCGGATACAACCGAATAAATAAATAAGTACTCCATATTATGGACAAAATCCTTCTTCAGAGTTCTGATGCGTTCCCAAAGGTCACATGGAACTCGAGTCTGACAAGTGCATTAAAAGCACTAGCAGGAATACTGGGCTCGAGATCCATTGTGAAGCAGAATGTAAACCTGAAAGTTTTCCTGTCCCCGACGGCAACGACGGCAAGACGTGCCAGCTAAGACGGGGCGTTTGTAATGACGGACGTGAGACCATATCCTGGGTAGCGGAAAGTCTCGAGCCTCGACAATGTAGGAAGCAGCGCCACCCACCAAATCCTCCTGAATCTTCTCGAACGACCACATGCTGTCATGACGAACGACATTTAACGCTTTACGGTTCGGCATACGCTTCGCGATCTCCCAAAGAAAGCCCGAGACAAAACTTCCCGGAGCGTCGATGCATGACTCCGGAATGTCGAAATGGAACTCAGTGATATTCCAGGCCATAAAGAAAAAGTAATGACCCAGACATTTCATTCCTCTTGAACAGAGCTTCAGCCAAGAGATCCCGGGCAGAAGTCCCATGGAGCGTCTCTTTTGTTCCGTTTCTTTGTGGACGCTCTCGCATAACCTCGGCCTTTTCATATCAACTGTCAGTGCCCTAACATGCCGAGCATAATGGACAAAGGTCTACCAGTCCTGGACTCTAAGTCGTCTGTTAAACTGAATGCCAGGTGACCTAGAGGAAGTCGCGTATCAGCTGTTGACAATGAGCACGACGAAACGAGTCCGAACGTATGAGTTTCTCTCCAGCGGACAGAGGATTGACGCTAAAGGTAATTCGGAATCCAGATCAACCCACAGGTTTTCCAAAGCAGCATTTTTTCACTGCTTGCACAAGAATGCGTATCGAAATTGCGATCGAGAATTCAAATAATTAAGTATGGGAATGAGAATATTTCCGATCTGTTCATTGGCTGAAAGGGTAAAGTAAAGAACTTGAAATTGAGACAAACTTCGCTCTGAAATCCTTGCACGTGATTTCAATTCACGGGTATCGAAATAATCCGCTGTCTGTTCGACATCGACGCTGATGCACGTTGGTAAAAGCTCCATTTCATAATATATTCTGAAACACCTAGACTCGGTCCATGAGAGCGAAATAAGAGCAAAGAACGGATAAAAAAACGGAACGAGCAATCCAAGACATTCCATTGCGAGTCCAAAGAGACTTTTTGCATGACAGTATGGCAATAGTGAGAGACTGATGAACAAAAATGAGGTGTAAAAATTTTGATATTCGTAGAGCATAGTCCGAGTCTGATACGAGGAAGACATCTCGCTACATATGCAAATTAATAAAAGATCCGAGTAGTTACACAGGAAGGATGTTGTGACGTACATCTTCTGCGAATAGTGCATCCTGTCACTCATTACTGATGCACACAGACGCTAGCGCTACCCTTCCTCTCAGCGATGGCGGTCAGTCCCAAACGTCGCTGCTCCTTTAGCATCGCAACACACATCGAAAGGTCCTTCGCTTCCTTCTCCAACTCACGAGTGCGCAATCGTTCTTGCTCGCGTGCAGTAATGAGCATTCTCAATGCTGACGACACCTGCTTCCACCGCGGAACAACCTCCGGTTCGATGCCAAAGCCTGCATGGACCATCTCTTCTTCCAAAAGCCAGCTGACACCACAAAGTGTCTCGACGTTGCAAGTTCCCGGTAACAAATCACTCAAATACAGACAGAACCCGGCAGTGTCCTTTTCTGCGAGAGGAGATGTACCGAACTCTATTCGCCGGAGAGAGGGAAACCGGGAGGGATAGACTGGGTCAGTGATCGGAAGATATGGATCATTGACATGGGTATCGATGTACAATGACAGTTCCTGTAGTTTCGGGCAGCATTTGGCAATGGTTGGTAGAATGGCCGGAGTTAACATGGGCTTTTCCTGAAGGAAGGGATCGCTGCCGAAATGAAACACTTTCAGATCATGCCAGCTCTCGATAAGCATTTCTAGTTCTGAATCGTTCAGCTGGAAGGGACAATGATAGGATATTTGGAAATCGACAAGAGTTGGGAAACCCATCAAAGGCACCAGAGTCTCATAGGTGACGCGATCTATCTCCCAGTTCCCTTCATCCTTCGAGGAGTCTCCGCTCACTGGGGATACTGAACTGAGACAAAGTTGTAGGAGTCCCTTCCGACTCTCCAACAAACGCGACAATAAGAAATGCAACTGAGACGCAGATTCAAGTGTCGGGGAATGTATGAACAGTTTCTTCAACTTCGGCGCAAAGTCCATCTCCAGAAACCTTGACGCATCTTCGAAGGTCGCAGAAAACGAAAGATCGATGAGGGCGGGAAAAGAGTCATTCATGAGTGTCGGACAGAAATCGATGATATCGACTGACTTCCCGATACCGCATTTGGTTGGATAATCGAACGTGATGGCTCGTAGAGACGGAAGCTGGGACAAAGCGACAAAGGTTGCGGAGGTAGCGAAATACAGCGAGCAACTAAACGTCTCTAGGTCCAAAAATGCAGGAAGTAACTTCACAACGTCTGTCTGGAGCTGAGCGATGTAGTCAATCTCAAACCCGTATATCGCAAGCTTCCTCAAATTTGGCATACGCGCCGCGCATTCGCCAAAGAAGTCGGAAATGTATTCGGGGGTGAGTGCGGTTAACTTCGGCACCCAACGAAACTCCAGTTCTCTGACGTTATGGCCAAAAAATAGTAGAGAGTGGACAAGGTTCCACTGCGTTTCCGGAATGATCCCCAGGCTCTTGAGGTTTGGGAAGAGAGTAAGATGTGGCCTTTTCTGCGCTACTTCGGAGTAGACTTCATCATGCACGCGCCATAAGGACAGGTAATCTAACTGCAGTGTCCTGACACGGCTCGCATATCGATCAAAAACCTTCCAATCATCCACCCTGATTGGTCTTTCATATTCTAAAACCCGCGAAGACTACCTCGTGTTAGGTGTGGCCGATTAAAGAAGGGACTATCTTACTCTATTCCAGGGGGCGAGCAGACGGAGGAGTGGTAGTGGATTGTCCAACTTGCCCCATAGCACATCCAAGGCGACTTCTGACCACCCTTTGCATACGATTGCGCAGCGTAGCTGATACAATGAGTCAAGATGAGCAAAAATGAGACGAAGAAGTTCAGGAATCTGAAGAACACGCTCCATGGCAAAAGGGAAAGTGCTACCTGTCAGTAGCACAGCACAGTAAACGACTCAAAGAGGTGACGTTCATCCGTGTATTACGTAATTTACTATTATATGCAACGTAAAATCAAAATTAGAGTCTTATTACTCGTAACTGTTATGATTATTTCACGACATCAGTTTCGCGTGAACTCAACCATGAGCCATAAATCCGTACTTGAGTAAATGTTATATCGCCATCGATTATTTGCAAGTGTGACAATTTCAGAAGATTTCCGCACTGGAATATCCGTAGCACTACAGGGAATACAAAATAGTATTTTCTCCGTATCCTCATCTTCATTTTGTTCGCATTGTTACAAAATCATTTCCCTGATTGAGCCGGACCCGAGTCAATCTCATCGCCTACCTAGATTCGTCATGGATGATGGTAGAGACTTGTTGTTCTTCAAGAGATTTAATATGTTGTTGGAGCGCCTCCAACTGTATCTCTAGTTCGCGGATATGAATCCGTTCCTCGCGAGCCAAGGCAAACATCGTGTGATTTCGCCTTCTCCCACCGTTCATTCTGCAAGCGGAGATGTACAAAAATTAGCTTATTCCTCGGATGAGAAATGGCATTGACCGGCAGCACCTTGCAAAGAACGCTTTGGGGCAACAGATTGAATATCTAAATACAAACATAGACATATCATCCTTGGACAGTGATTGACGACAGCTGGTAGGACTGCTGCCGTGAGCATTTAGGATACCTTAAGAAGCGAGTCAGCGCAGAGAGTAATGTCCACCATATTTGACCAACTGCCAACCAACTTTTATACATCCACATTATTGAGTTGAAATGGGTGATGTTAAGCTACTTCAATGCGTTGAAGAAGAGGAAAGCTTAATAACGGCGTTAGGATATCAAGAGTGACATGATCGATTTCCTGCTCATTAAAATCTCGCAAAGGTCCTTCCATCTCGTGAAATGAAACAAGAGATAAATGCATGAGCGTATACTGGTGCTTTGATAGGACCAATAGGAGATGAAGCAATGTTTATGCATCATCGAGCTGCGGGGAATGAACAAAAAGTTTTTCCAAGTTGGGCGCAGAATTCATCTCCATGACTTTACAGGCATTTCCGTATTCAGCGCAGAATCCGACTGTCGTGAGTTCTGGGAATGAATGAAAAGTGATCGTAGGTCTCAAGGCCATAATGCCCTCTTGGTGACCAGTGGCATAGCTAAAGCTGGTGTTTCTGAGTGACGGCAATTGCGATAGTGCACCTAGTACAGGTGAGGTCGCAGAGTATAGGTCGCACTTGAACGTCTCCATGTATACCACGGAAGAAAAAAACATCCATATGGATTCCTGAATCGTCGTAATGGGCCAACTGCGAACAGAGGAGTAGAGATCGAACTCCTTTAATTGGGGCATACGAGTCGAACACTCCTCAAAGAAATATGAGAAGCGACCAGAGAGTGATTATAATGTTATCGTCCTCGGAAGGCACAAGGTTAGCTCCTCTACGCTCTGACCCATGAAAAGGAAGAGTGAGCACAATGCCTCTTTTGTGCTATTTCATGGAACACATTCGGTGATAGCCGGCGATTTCCAAGTTCAATCACCAATTTCCTTACGCGAGACGCGTGGCGAATTTCCAGTCGATAGCTCTAATCGGCCAAATACGAGTGAATGCGGTACCTACAAGGCCCAAACGGATTATTTAAAGGCTAAACTTGAAAGAAGAACATGGAGGCTACCTGGTTCTGTGGACGCATCCTGCAGATTAGCGAAATGAGTGGTTCCGGTGATCCCAACTCTACCCACAATTCGTCCAAAGCAGCACCATTCCAAGTCTTGCAAACCAGTGAACAAGAGTGTTGTGAGTTGGCATTGAGAAGTCCGAAGTAGTTGACGAGAAGTTCAGGAAGCTGGAGTGCGAGGCTCGTGGCTGTATAGGGTTGACATTGAGATGTGTTAGAAATGGTATTCCTCGTTGTCAGCGTCACGGTGCACATGTCTCGCTCGCTCCGAGTCCCTCGTCTGGACTTCAATTCTTATAATTTTCCCAAGATCTTTAGCACTGATGGAGAGGTTTCCCGAATGGCGGATGTGATGCACATTACGAAGGTTGATATTGAATCTCGAAAGCCGCACGTAGATCGAGAAAATGACTGTTCGAATAGCAATCGTTTTGGCTTCCGACAGGCCGAGCAATATTTCCGAATAGATTACGAGTTTCATCTTCAGCAAGGCAGATGCATCCTTGTGTGCAGTGCAGATCGACAAAAAGTAATTGAACGAAAAATAGAAGCTGAGAGACGGCGAGAAAGAAAAGAACTGACATGCAACTCATGACCATAATATACTGTACTAATACATGTGAGCATATACTGTGAGCGATGTTCATACATGAGCGAAGTTTATTGCCTCCCCTTTTTCCAGTTGCCTCATCCCTAAGAGATGTGACCAGTGTGCAAGGCAGATGTCTGGATCCCAGCAGTTTCAAATCAGAAAAATTCGACCCGACGGTATTTTTCTGCTTCAAGGATCGAGACGCGTGCCTCTAGCGTGTCAGTTCTCAGACTGAGATCGCGCGAGTGGACATTTTCTTCTTCCCATGCCATGACAAGAACGTTCAGAAGCAAAGACACATGGCCCCATCGACGAGTGGCGACATCGCTGACAAAATGTCCAGCGGTCCGGAGTTCGTTGCTATTCAGCCAGTGGACATCGGCTAGTGAATCCATTTTGCATGTAGGAGGAAGGAGTTTGCTTAGGTAGAACGCAAATCCCGATACATCTTCCTCTGCAAGCGGCGAAGTACCGAACCTGATCTGTTTGAGATGCGTGAATTGGACATGGAAGGAAATTGCTTGAGTCGAAAGCGAAGGGGGACCGACACGCGTGTCTATATACATAGCCAATGAATTAATCATGGGACAACGCCTGGCGATAATCGGCAGAACGGCGGTCGTAAGTAAGGGGGGCTCTTGTAAAAGAGGCTCTGCACAGAAACCGAGGCCAGAGAGGTTAGGGAGGTTCATAAGCAGCTTTTCTAGGTCCGTATCGGTGAGGTGAAATGGACGATGGTAGGACAAGTTCAGAGTCTGGAGTTCGGAAAAATCCAGCAACGGCTTTAGAACTTCAAATGTAACACGATCGATGTTTAGGTCGTCGTCAAGGTGTCCAATAGACTTGTCTGTCGCATGCACTGCGTCGAGAGATAGACCTTCGAGCCGGGATCGTTTCCTTGACAAAACGTAAAGTAAATGATGTAATGACTTTGCGGTCTCGAGTTGTGGAGAACTGATCATGATTTTTGCCAACTGCGGCGCATGTATCACTTCCATCAGGTCTATTGCTCCTTTGAAAGTGGCGCAAAACGATAGCGTCCGAAGTACAGAGAAAGCGTCGATTGCGAGCGATGGCCGAAACAGAAAGACATCCGACGGATGACCTATCCCTTTGAAGCGCGGCCAGCCGATTTCTATGGATCGTAGCGACGGAAGATTGGATAAAGCGCTGACGATATCCGAGGTTGCAAAATAAGGCGCGCATACGAATCGTTCCAAACTTTTCAGAGCCGATAGATATGTGACCAAATGGTCCTGTATCATCGCAGCTGATTGGCGATCAACGCTGTCGAGTTCAAGAACAGCTAGCCTGGGCATCCGTGCCGCAAACTGCACGAAGTAACGACATAGTGGACTTGCATTGCCTCGTGGAAGACTGAGATAAAATTCCTTAACAGTCGGACCCATGAACAGAATCGATTGATGGAATGCGTTTAAATCGTCATTTCGGTCGAAAACGATCTTCAAGGTTGAAAGGTTGGGTAGCAGACCGACGACATCTTTTGCCCCTAGAATACGGTAAAAGACCTCTGGTGATATTTCTAATTTCGAAAGGTCAACAACCAAGTGCCTCACGCGGCGAGCGTAGCGACTGAAAGTCTTCCAATCCAGGGGTCGAGGCGCTTTGACTGAGAACATAGATAACTATGAAAGATCCTTCAGAAACGAAAGCAGTCGTATTTGTGAATAACTCACGTAGAAACTCTGCATAGGCCTGAGAAGAGCCACAAGTGGCTTTGGAGACTCTAGGTCTCTCCACAATCTGTTCAAAACGACCTCGCACCATGACTTGCATACGAGGGCACACGAAAACTGAGACGATTTTTCCAGAAGGTCAAATATGTGGCATATAATCTCCTGGATATAAAAGATGCGGTTCATAGCGAATGCGGATGGACGAAGATCAGAGAAAAGAATGACCGTTAGTAATAGTATTGTCGTCGCGGTTTAGTTTACCTTTGAGGTTTGGCACATGTGACCGTGGCTTGGTAGTCAATCACGTGCAGATCCTCTATGATTATATAATCCTCCTCTCCTTTCGTTTTCGACAAGCAAGTAATTTAGAGGTGATTCCGATTTCTGGAACCCTTGTCGGTTTGAAACGGCTGGATCTACAGAACTAGACAAACGAACCACCGCAATTGATCGGAAGCAAACAGCTTGTCCCGGTACAGTTTCTGTGGCCAATTCAGGCGGAGGTACTACCAGAGGTCTACGGACAGGAGTACTAGTACCCATAGTCCATATATCATGTCTGTTAATACGATGCATGCGATCTCGAGGCGGTATTAGGAGGGACGATGATACTCAGATGGAAGAGTGAGCGTGTTTCACAGTGCTGTGTCCTCGAGATCCATTTGAAGAAGGAACCTTTGCTTCCGAATGTACCGTTCGATCTACACGCAACCTGTTGGACCAGGTTAGTTCGTATGTCACATTGCAAGCAATTGACTGATTGTTCTCCGGTCTTCAACAGAGACAAAATGTTTACTGATAAACAGCAGATACCCACTGGGATATGTACTCCAATATTCCACCACTCTCCGTGCCACTGATCATCATGAAGGCGCATCGCACTGGCGGCACATTTCCTCTTGAGTTCGGGAAAACGAGAAATTTCCTCTAAAAGAGCAGGAATGAGCACTCTTAGTGTTCGTGAAAGTTCCTACCATCCTTCCGGGCGATCAAGAGCACCATTGCTACTCGACTTAGGTAAATGTCGAATTCAGAGGTGTCTTCATCTGTCAATGGAAGTCGATTTCTTCAAGGGGTCCGAAATGGATTGGTTCGAGAGTTACTGGAGGAGGAAGCCACGGCTCGTCGAGGCGAGTGTCCACATATAAGGCCAGACGCCGGAGCTTAGGACAGTGCTTTGCAATCATCGAAAGGGTAGCTGGAGTAACACGAGGCCAGGATTTCTGCACAACGAAAGGACTTCTAGACTAGACCAAGTCTGAGAAAATCAAGCACGGGTCCCAACATCTCGACCGTGACGCGATCTGCTTCTTGTCCGTTTCTTTCTGTAAAAGGGTTAACCGCGCTACGGAACAGAGTTAAGATGAAGTTCTCCTGAGCCAGGGTCGCCTCTCCGATAGCATGCAAAAGCATTGACTCAGCGATTCTGCGTTTTCGAACCACGGAGATGTAACGGATACCTCCTCCAAGTCAGGAGTAAAATCCATCTCCAGTAAGTTGAGTCTGTCATCGAGAGTCTCACATATTTCGACAGTCGAAAGTGAGCAGAAAGCATCACCGACTGCAACCAGAAGACGGAAATTCACGACGTACCAGTTCAATGAATTTATTTCCATTATCATGAAGTCGATGGTCCGAAGTGATGATATGATAGTCTACGCAATGCACATGGAATGGGCGCGCTCGTTAAGAGTCTGATGTCAAACTTGAAGGTGGCCACATCGGTGAAAGACGACAGGAGCGATGCCTCATGGTTCTCGACGAATGGAACCGGCCATGGATGAGTGCTGTCGAGTTCGAGTGTTCTCAATTTGGGCATATATACCATGCACTCCGCAAGAAAGTCTAAAGCGTCTTGGAATGGATCGGAGAGGTAAGGCTCGACATGACGTCTGAGTTCCTACATATCCTTTCCCATGAACAAAAGTGAGTGCGCAAGCATTGCCGAACTACCCTTGTGTCCAGACCAGCCTGCATGTGGATATATGTAGAGACTTCCAAGCGCGAGAGGTTAGGAAGGAGAGGGAGAGAAAGCCGTTCGTCCTCGATTTAACTGTCGTTGATAATCTCGATCTCGAAAAACGGAAGTCCAAATTTAGCACCCTGACCCGCCGTGCATAGCGATTAAAAGTAGACCAGTGACCCCCACTTATCGGCCTCGCGAGGTCGAGCGCATACTGAAACGAATCACACTATGTTTTAGTGAGGAAGAAGGAAGTATGGACCATATGAAGCGTAGCCTAACGTCTTCACTGACCTTCGGAGGGGGCAAGGAGAGAAACAAGAGGCTACGGTGAGTCGAGCTCCTTCCGCAACCTGTCCAGCGCGAGTTCGCTCCACGACTTACAAACGAAAGCGCATGAAGGAAGGTCTCGCTTAATATCCAAATGATTAAACATTATATCGTCGAGGTCAAAAACCAGGAGAATACGGGCCATAAGGTCTTCCAAGATCGTTGATGAGGATGAAGCTGAGGACCTCTACTTTCAACGTGATTCGATTTTCGAATTTGGAACACGTAGTCACGTGCACGTGACTCGATCTTCGATTGCAGGTGCTAAATTGCTGGATAGACGTCATGTCTTTTACATGTTTCGCCATCACCAAACATACACAGGAAAGCAGCGCCTGAAACTTGAAGGATCTGATTGACCCGACGACCACTGTCGTGCTCAAGCAACTCATCGAACTTTGCTCAATGTTAAAATCCCAAATCTAAGTAAATTATTTCATACACGTCCATACGCACACTGTGCGATACCATACAACACCTCGAATCGTTCGATAGCAGACTACGTAAGGAAAAGAAAAAGGCATTGCCCTAAGTACTAGTGTTGGTTTGGTTGTCTTATTACGGTACATAAAAACCATCATCGCTGGTTGAGAGAGAGCTGGATCCAGGACACAACGGCAGAAGGAGGAAAAATATCAGGAGTCTAGCTGTGTAAAGGCATTTGCTGTGGCATCGGCCCCGAGTTTAGGCCAAGAATACCATTTTGAGATTGGTGGAACGGTGAGAGACGCGCTGTATCCGGCCACATAAAACTGCAGAAGAAAGGTAGGTCGATGTTCAGAATGATTCCGAACAAAGAATGACTAGAGGCGAACATACCCAGGCATCATCATGTTATCCCAGAATGCAGGGTTCTTGATCGCATGCATCGTCGCGAGCATGTCTTCTTCTTGCATCGGGCCATAACCGAACGGTCCAGCTCCCATGCCCATTGCGAATTGCAATCCTTCAGAACTGCTCAGTTCAAGCGGACCCGTGCCGATTGCATATGTCGCCTCGGCCTCGTAAATCGGTGTGTCCATCGGTGTATTTGAGGTCATCGAAATTGGACTAGCGAGCGTACCCTGGTGCGGAACGAGCTCAGGAACAGATCCTCCACCTACATGTACCCCAGAGCCGGACAGAGTGTGCTGCGACCCACCGTGCTGCGGAGAAGTTCCACCTTGCGAGCCCGTGTTGACATGAAATACAGTCTGCGTCGGACCCCCACCGGGATGCATCGGGCCTGGTGCTCCATGTCCGTCTGAGTCAGGCATCTGACTGTCGGAAGGTCGACCGGGGTGCAATCGCCCACTTGAAGATCCTCCAGGTTGATGCTTTGCGAGGAGTCCAGCAAGAAATCGTGCATAGAGCTTTGGAGTATGACGGTCGTCGATGGAGACTTCGCTTGATGCCAGCACTTGGATGAGCTTCCCTATAAGAGCAAAGATCTGATTCGACTGTTCTCTAGTGACGAAGTTCGAGAACTCGGGACGAAGCAACTATTCATTGCTCGAATCAGTAAAGGAAAGAATGATACTTCAGGTGAGGTCTAAGCGCACCTTCAGCAAGAACGCGGATGCGAAGGATGCAAAGACAAAATGACCATCCGGTGAGTACCGGAAGTAGCCGCTCGGAGCAAGAACATCAATAACACATTTAATGACATTCGTTGCAGCGTCCATGCACTGGTGGAATCGAATTCAACCACTGGTCAAGCATTCAATCGAATGTCCTCACTTTATTGAAAAACAGTTCATCGCCCTGATGAAATCCTCGGCGATACGCCTGTTGGAATCCGAACGAGTACATCACAAGCCGAGAGTAGTTCGTGAGGCTGGCAAGAAATAAGTTAACGTTATCCAATGAGACGATAAGCAACGATAGCTCACAAGGGAAGTAACATGCTGCGGAACTTGCAACCATTGTCTGTGATCCAAGTCAGTATCCTATAACGTCATGAGTTAATTTAGTGTCAATTACCTTCTGGATCTGAATCATCCTTAAACCTCTGAGTCCATTCAACGAAGTACTCCTCCAGAACAGCATCATGCCTCAATACAATCTCCCGGAAGTCCGAGTTCTGTAGTCACATCAGTAAATAAAGGGATTCGCGAAACACAAAAGGAAGGTGCACAGACCTGATTAAGCCCGGTAGGCGAATCCTTATCCGAATATATTTCCTCGTGAAACGCAGCAACAATTCGCAAAAGCGAACTATAAGCGCACAGATGCACGTCATACGGATGGTTATACTTCGAGCGCTTGTACCAATCCTTCGAATTCCGGATAATGCTGAGTTGTTTGCTGAGTATCAGTATGAGTTCCGTTCAACGACGAGGAAGGGCTTTAAGAGAGGACACCTACTAGTCTTCTTTGATCGTCGAGGGTTTCCCAAATTGCGTTGCTGTTGAGCGGTCGAGATTGAAGCAGATCATCCATACGCGCGTGCGATTTAGGATCTCGCGTTCATGTAGCTCACTTGTCGGCTTCGTGCTGCTTGCTTGGTGTAAATTTAAGTCTGTCGCAAGCCGAATAGCCAAGCCGATATACAGCCAGCTGCGGTCCTCTTCCCAGCGACGTGCGGGAACGGCATAGACGGCCATGAGAATGTATGCCTGGCACAGCTCGACGGATTTCCATCCGTCAATGAGTGCAGTTGCAGCAGCATGCTTAGCAAAGTGCATCGCTATTGCGTATATTTCTGCCTTCTCGCGATAGTACCGGGAAGAAATTGCGCAGACGACCGTGAAGAGGAACGGGCAACGAGCAAAAGTTGATGCGGGAGTATGAAGTTCGGGATCCAAAAGGGATAGGAATGGCTATATATGAAGCATCATCAGTTTCGAGCTCAAAAGATGAGATAACCACCGATTAACTTACGTTAACTTTCTCATAGAAACTGAAAGGACAAGTAGAATATAGGTTAAGCATGCTGAAAATTTACTACAATGTGCAGTTCACTTACATCTCGAACAACTTTTCTACATCTTCGGCATTCACAAGTCCATGCACAAGGATCTCAGGAGGACTATGCCTCTCAATCAACATCTTCCTCACATGCAAATCGCTCGCCGGACCGGGCAGGAAGTACGTCTCGTTCGCAACACCGACATTCGTATCGTCATCCGCGTCACTCTCGAGATCCTTTGCGCTCCCTATGGTACTTCCACCGGCTCCACCACGTCCATTCGAATGTTCGCTCCGCGTGCGCGAGCGTTCTTTACGCTCCCTCGCCCGGCCAGCGTGATTCGAGATCGACAGATTGGCAAGCAGACCGATAGGTACCGCATCATCCGGCAAGGAGTCGTTTTGCCTTAACGTCTCCGAAACAGCTGCCGCATTGGCTTCCTGCTCTCCAGATGCAGGTGCAAGAGACGAAGCATCGACTCCATCTGCAGGGTCAGGCTGCTCGTGCTGGTCGTCCAGTTCATCTTCACTGTCACTGAGGTCCTCTCCGTCCATGCCCGCTTGCTTCCTCCTGGCGTGCCTCTCGAGGGCACGTGCCGTCCTGGGCCCAGCGCCCGCGCCAGGCTGGTTTTGCGCGCTCTGTTGCAAGCGCTCAAGCCATTGAATGACATTCCGCGAACCTTGAGCATCAGACGGAGAAGAAGCCATGCGATAGGCCGCTATGGACAATGGCGTAGCCATGTATGGATTATGAAGCTAGTGCAATACTAGTCAGTATGACGTAATAGACATTATCAAAGAGTCTAAAGCGGGATTAGGTAGATGCTCTCAGAGCGGTCATAATTTTCCGAACATCGAGACCGGAGCGAATCATGACGCTAGCGTACACGAGACGAAGGAGGATATTGGACGGAACATTCGACTCACCTGCTTGAGTAACGATTCAATGATCGCATCTTTCTGCCTAATTTGCGCAAGAAGGTATTCGCGCTTGCTGTTGTCAGGAATGTCAATCACATTCACAAAAGCGTCATCGTCGTTGAAGTTGGTAGGTAAGTCGGTAGGAGTGCGCGAGCACGTTGGACAAATGTCGAGTGAAGCCATGACAAACAAAAAGGAACCCCAAATCCGAAGTTATGTCCAAGAGGTAGGGTATGATCCCGAAAGATAGCCCGAGACCACGCAAGTTATACCAAACACCAAAGCCAAAATGTCACAACCCGGCGTCCACAGAGTTGCGAAAAGCAGCGTGCAGAACACGATACAGGAACACGAAACAGTCGGTCCAGTCCCGGGTGCCGTGCCCGTCCGAGTCAATGTGTCGAACCAGACAGACAGGAAGGATCACAGTGGAGCGGAAGGTGAGGCGAGGTGGGATTGAGGAATAAGGGTCCGTGTGTAATGCAATGTGCAAATGCAATGCAATGCAAATGTAGTCCGCAGTCGCAGAACAGTCACCGCAAAAAAATTGTCGTTGTTCGGATGTTCCGAACGCACAGTAGTGTAGATGGAGCAGGGTTAGACAGAAAGGAGTATGAGCACGGTCCGAATGAGCGAGCCGCGAATCCGGAGAGGAAAGGTAAGTTGCCAGTAGCAGGCAAGCGAACAACGGGGTGTGAAATGACAAGTCGAAGTCAAGACAGGGATAGGACGAGAAACGACATTCCCGAGCCCGACCGAAGTCATGATTCATATACAAACCCATCCACCACAAAAATTACCGGTGGTGCAAACAAGCGGAATGCGCCGTGAAAGGGGGCGTTCGCGGATACGGTAACAAATTCCAAATCCATCCAGTACGGTCGAGATGCGCACAAGGGTGGACGAAGTGAAAAGGGGTTTGGATGAAGACGCAGGCATTGGGCGACAACCAATAAGCCGGACGTGCGGCAGGAAGGGAGACGAGACACAGGAGACCAAAAACGGTGCATCGAATGACGAAAGGCAGTGACCACACCCATGTAATGCAGGAGCGTCGATAGAACGAAGGGCCAAGGTGAGATTAAAGGAGCAATAGAAAACAACTCAGTCAGTAATCGATATCCTCATACACCAGAAAGGCAAGAAGAGCTAAAACGAAACAGCAGGAAATAATGGAAATGCGGATCGGAGTATGAAAAGGAAGATCGGGGTCGAATGGAAGAGAGAGCGGAAGCTGATTAAGGATGCGGGAGAAGTGGATAATAATGGGAGAAGAAAAAGAAGACAAGAGAAAAACTGACTTTGGTGCGGAGCGAGGTTTGCGACCTTCAACGATGCACGCATGACCACCGGCCTTGCATCGCTTGCAGACATTATCGCCCTGCGGGAACTCACACTTCATCTGTTCTCGGCATTCCACATTCAGTTCACAACCATCGAAGTTATCGTCAGAATCAAAGTCGGATGCAAAATCCATGTCCAAGTCGATATCCAAGTCGGAGTCCATGAGAAAGGAAGTATAGAAGTCGAAACCAGTCCAGTCCCATTCATAAAGGAAGTTGAGAATGGCAAGGGTCGACGCGAAACAGCAGATCCGTATATCAGCCAGTGCCGAGTCGACGTCGTAACGCCGCAGAGCACCAAAAACAAGTCGTACCATAGAACATTGAGAGTAGAGCGGAGCGTGCGCCGCAATGATGCGGGTCATTCCAAATTCGGTCAAGAGGGCGTAAGCGGAAGGTGGAGATTCGCCCAGCGGGACGTTGCAACACGTTGCATATGGATGACGGCCAGGATATCCGATGACGAGCAGGCAAGGAGGGTCGAGATTGCAGAACAACGGTACAGCAAATCGCCGGACGGCGTACCAGACGTCAAGGCAAACAGGGAAATCGTGACAGCCCCGTAATACAATCCAGGATCAACCATTCCCACCAGCAGCGAGCAATTAGCATGGCAAACCATCCAAGACATACAGGTGGTTCGAAATGACCGGTTACCAGAGCGAGCGACGTTGTGGTCAGCAGGCCGAGTTCGATCCAGAGTTAGGAGAAGGCGAGACGGAGTTGACAGAGTTGCGGAGGCAGCGCATCCAAAATACCAAAAGTGTTGAATGACATAACAATTTCATATGTAGGCGTTTGAGAATCCCGATGAGAAATGTTATAGAAAGAGGAAAAATCCAGTGAGCTTGAATGGTCTTCAACGGAAATGGTACGAAGCACGAGACGAAACGCACCTTGAGTTTCTTGCAATGCGTACATGCTCCGGGCCTGCTAAATCACGATTCACCATTGGAGCCCGCAAAGCGGATAAGAAGAACGACCGAAAATCCACGACCGAAGCCGAGTATGCAAAAGTAGATAGGAGCACAGGTGCAATCCAACCACCGAAATGCGGTGCATGGCCGGCATTGCCCCATACCGAGCGCACGATGCCAAGTACACAACCATATTCACGACCGCGTATTCCCAGTCGTACCACAAGGCGCATCGGAAACCATGTATGACCGATTCAGACCACCCATGCGTATGCACATTTTGAAGTGTTTCGTCGTCGCGTTGAATGAGAGGAACGGGAAACGCCGAATAACACGTAATCATGTCCGAAATCGGAGATCGACGGATTAAGCGCCCGTGATAATTAAAACGGCAGTATTTTTCAGATCGCCGATCCAGATGTAGTGAATGAAGAAGTCCGAAAAGCAAGGGAAGCGATCGTCAGCAAATCTTCTAGTAGTGTTCAAAAGCGGAAGGAAAAGAAACAAAGCGAAGAACAACGAAATGAAACGAAGAGTACTCACAGTCTTGCATTCTGTCCACCTACAAGATTCGCAAGCGTAGGAATGCCACTCGGGCCAGACCAAGAAGCACCACCACCAGCAGGGAAGCTGCCCGCTGGAGGACCATGAGTCCACGATGGGAACGAAGTTCCGAACAGTGGATTCGGTGCTGGGTTAGCACTGGCCGGACCACCAGCACCAAGTTCATCTTCTGAATCATCATCCGAACCGTCTGAGGCGTCTGCCGTGCGCGTGCGTTTGGTGCGCTTGCGCCTCGCGGAGGCACCTTGACTGGAAGGAGTATGCACTTGCTTCGGACCCTGGCCGTGAGTCTGTTTTTGCTGAGTGGACGGGGATTGCTGAGGTGGTAAAGATGCTCGAACTGTTCCTCTCCTTCCTGTTCTTCCCGCTGGTTCTGTGCCTGTGGAACGACCCCAATCTTTCTGCGCTTGCCCTCTGTGCCCTCCTTGACTCATCTGACCAGCTCCTTGCATCTGATGAGGTTGGCCCGTCTCGGGTATGCCAGACACTTCTCCAATGTTGCTATTCCACAACGGCACTGGCGGAGTGCCTGTTCCTGTTCCCGCTGAACTAGGAAAAGAGTCGAATCCCGGCCCAGCGCCCGCGGCACCAGATGGAGGAGGGAAGTACACGTCGAATGGTTGCTCTGGGAGGCCATGATGTGCAAATTGCTGCTGCTGGCCCGGCTGACCTTGGTGCTCATATCCCTCGTAGAAGAACCCGGTTGAACCAGCACCTGGAGGCGCGCTTGGCGTACCGCCACCAGAGGGTAAAGACTGCGTACTCGCCGAAGCAGGAGAAACACTATTGAGCTGGTGTTGATGCTGCTGGTGGAGGGCATGTTGTTGCTGAGTATGGGCGGAAGGGTGGCCATACACCTGTTGATGTTGTTGATGACTTTGATGTTGGGGTGCAAAGGAACCAAACCCAACATTAACGTCGACCATGCCTTCCAAACCTTCGTAGCCTCCGTAACCACCAGCATCGATCCCATACTCGCCCTGTCCCTGCACATAGCCCATCTGGCTTTGATGAGCATGATGATGAGCTTGCTGCTGCTGCTGTTGATGCATCATGAAAGTCGCGTAGTCGAGGGCAGGTTGGGGATGAGAAGGCGCGTCGGGGTCGTAAAAGGAGGGGTGGGTGCCTATAGCCGGCATTCGTGACCGACTCTGACTTTGCTTCGAAGACGGGTTATTATTCGTGTTGGCGCCTGGATTGGCAGAAGGAGCGGCGGATAAAGCGGGTGGAGGGTGATGAGTGGCAGAAGATGATGAAGCGGCGGAAGAGAGAGGGTGAACGTGAGCGTGGGACTCCACGTCGACGTCAATCGTACCGCGCTGGCGTGCCGTACCAATATCACAAGCGCGATTGCGGCGTTGGTACAAAGCGTCGATGGGGACGACGGCGAGGACGCAATGAATGCAGGGTCGAGGAGAAGGAAGACAAACCAGATGTCAGCTCAGCGATCAATATCGATAAAGAGAGCGAGAAAAAGGATTGCAAGAAGAGAAGGATTAATACAAACGCGATGGCCATGTATAGATATAGATAGATAGATATTAATCATTTCGAGAAGTATCAGTATGCACTTGTCAGCATCGGCCATATCTCAGCGCCCAACAATTCCATCTAGTCAAGTAGCCGTCTATCCTATCGCGTGATGCACCTCCTAGCCCTCACCGTAGAGCTACAGCTATTCGCCGGTCCACCCGGAGAAAAGAAGAGAGAGGGGAAGAAAACAAGCAAACATTCCGCCATAGGCGCGGACACACCAAAATGGATAATAAAAATAAACAGAAAAAGGACAAGAGACTCGAGTCGACTCACCCTACTCCCAACAGTGCTAGAACTAGACTGGAACCTCGGGTCGCTGCCTGGACGGTCGTTATATCCAGGCCGAAGAGAGGAGCCAGTGCCACCGGCTCCAGACATTCCGTACCGCGAGTCTTCTTTAACCCGTGAAATATCTTTTTAGTTATTGATTCGTGTGCACCTGTCGTGCGGTCTCGTGTTGTGAAGGTATTGTTGTTCTACGTAGCGTGGTGCTGTCGTTGCTGGGGTGAGATGGACGAAACAAGGGGTCTGACTGGCTGTTGTGCCGACCGCAAGCGAGGATGCAGAAACGCCGGGGTAGGACACTGGACAGTACTAGTCAGGTCGACAAGACTCAGCTGTCGAAAAATGTGGGGCAGGAGGAGGGGGACGATCAGTCGAAGAATGAGATAATAGTAATTTTTTTTTCGAAATGGAAAGAGCTATCCAGCAATAGCAATAGGTACGGATGCAGATCGTGTTTGAGTGCGTATACAAAGGAGAGTGTGCTTGAGTCTGTTAGGTGGACCGGTGGAAGCACAGTGAAAGTCCCGGTCTGTCGAGTCGAGTCGAGTCGTCGGCTCGTCCACGGTTGGCTAAGGCTAAGCCGTCTCTCGATATCTCGTCCGTCCACGTGCTGTTCGCCCAGATTCCGCCCTAGATTCGCAATCCTCCCTCTTCAAGCTTACGGACGCAATTCTGATCCTTCTCCTCCCGTTTGGGTTGCCAATTCCAGCGCCCCAATCGGCGGATGACGCACAGTTCTTTCTAGGTCTATTCTAATCCCAAGGAAGAATTATTATCAGTGAGAAATCATCAGTCATCAAATGTAGTCCCAGATAAGAAAGATAAAATAAAAATAAATGTAAAAAAAAGGACGGAAGAAAAGGAATGATGAGAAGATGATGAGCACGGGACGAGAGGTGAGACGCGAGTTACGAAACGGAACACGAGGCATCACGCAGTGGCGGCGGCGTCACGCGGGCACGAGCATGGACTGCGTGACATTGCGCACGGGTTGCGGTGTTCAAGAAACATACGCATCTTACCATCTCATCGATAACCTTTTCATATGAAAAGAAGGGAAATACTACAGTTTGACGAGCCGCGGACTCACCTTCTACCTTCTTTGCTGCCCCTGTCACTGTCCTTGTCTCTGCTCACGACGGTTGGCGGATGGACCTCAGCCTCCCGAGTCCTGGATGCTTCTTCTTATCTCCTCGCAACTGAATACAACACAACAATGACAAGAACAATAACACTCTTCCGTGCAGCGCTCGCTGTCGTGTCTCGTCTCGGCTCAGCGTAGATCGTGGAACGTGTCACGTCCTCGACAGTCAACTGTCTACGATCGTCGAGATCTCACAGTATGTATGTATATCCGCGGAGTTGTCGTACGTACAGAACGGTTAGCAGGAAGGGATGGACAAGTCCACGCTCAGTCTCATTCTTTCTATACTATGTATATTTTCGACCCTCTACCTTCGCTACACAGCTCACAGCCCAACTCAAAAGTTCTGACTAACGTATCTCGGGGATGAACTCCGCAGCTGCTCTCTAATTCATCCCCCGCCACCCCTGGCACACTGCGCGGAGAGTCCGAGACGAGAGAAATGTCCCTCACAAGAACCAAGACGTGACCTTATCGCTTGTATTTTCGCTGCAAGTGGATCGCTGCAACATAGCAATGACTCCATGCCTGCATCGGCCCTGCTCAGCCCCCGACAACACTCGAATGGAATATGGAAAAGTATATTCGGAGCGAATTAGTTTGGATTCGGATTGGGTTCCGCGTGTGCACTGCACTGCTTTGCACAGGAACGAGATTCAGTCATTCGACTGGTATTGGATGATTATTTTGATTCCCTACGTCTATCTGCGAAAGCTCGCCGCGTTACGGATTTGGCTATCGTGCATTCACCGGATGACGTTCAGGTATCAAAATTATTTCTGCAGTGCGCCGCAAGCTCAGAGTCTCATCCACTATCGGCCGCATGTTCTTCTCTGATATTATCCATCCATTTAATTTATAGTACATCAATCATCCACACGACGAGCAACAACCTTCTAGTATGAAACAAATTACACCTAGTATCACACTCAATCAAATTCCTGACCCCATATGCGTCTTCTCAAAATCAAACTTCTAAGTTCAGATACATTCGCATCTCCACTAGCAATAAGTAGCACTTCTTCTCCTTCCCGATCAAAAGATCTGAGTCCGTCTCACCTCTGATCTTCATCATCTTCACCATCTCGGACGAAGTCCACTTCCGCTGCGCGTCTATTATTTACTTATCTACTTTCTCTGCATCTGTGTTCATTGCCATCATCGTGATGCACCGCTCTGATTCTGCTCGTGCACAGCATTACTCTTTTTCATTATGACACACCGGGTAAGAACTCATCCTGAGCCCTTAGAAATTTTGATCGGAATGGGTGAGCTCTTATCCGATTGGCTCTTTTTCCATTTTGGGTAACGTCTCTATGGAAATGAATTTTTGCCCAGTGTGTAAGTCTTGCAACACGTGCATTCCATATGAAATGAGCTGGGTTTGAGCCAAAACATTGAAAATAGAAATGAATGGACATTTTCTCTATGAATATAGCACAGTACCTATTAATTAAGCACTTTAAAATTGGCTTTAGTCCCAAGGAAAATAAATATGTAAAAATTGAAGTGATACATCAAGAGTGTAAGGGGTAAGAGGCCAGACAACTGCTGCCAGTCTGTTCCCTCTTACATTCTCACTGAGGTTTAAAATTTATTGCTCCTCTACATCTGTCCTTAAGTTTTTTTTCTTCATCTATAAATCAATACAACATTATAGCAATATTCTCTGTGAGTTTAAATGGATTTATGCAGTATTCATTGTGCACTAGCAAAGTTTACATTCTGCATCAAGCTGTCTAAAAGTATCTACTTAAAATCTCACATCAGAATTAATATGATTGGCAGATCAATAGAATACGCATTTCAAATATAACTAATAACTAGTTTAGTGAAAGAATCTACTCAAAACCTCATATTAGGATTAATGTGATCAGCAGATCAACAGGATTGGCACTCCAAATGCAACTGGTAAACAGTCTAACAATAATGTAATCAAATTACTATTCATGCAACTAAGATAGCTATTATAAAAATTGTGATTATCTAATATAGCTATTAAGCAGATGGCTCAGAGGCTGAGTCAAGGTAAACCAACATAGTAACAAATAAGTATATCTGAGGTAATCCTAAACACGTCACTCAGATTAAGACAGCTAAGTCACAGCTTAAGTCTGAACTGTTAAACATTATATCAAAGTAAAGGTAAGTAGAATAGAAAGGCAAGAAAATGAAAGAGTCAAACTTGAAAGGATCTGCTCAAAACTTCGCATCACAATCAATGCAATCGGCAGATCAACAGGATCGGCACTCCGAACGTGACTAGTAACTGGCCCAGCAGTAATGTGACCAAACTACTGATTATATGACTAAGACAATGATCACTAGTATCACAGGCATCAATAGCAATATGCGAGCACCTAGCAACTATGTGTAAAGCTATGGAACACTTAACACCGCCGATCATTACCTTAACACTGCTAACTATTTATGCCTGACCCGATCTGATCAAAAGAACTCAAGAAGCACTCTAGAACATCAGAACTCTAGAACTCCAGAAGTACGACTACTAAAGCCTAATGCCTAATCGACTAAAGGCTAAATAAATCCTAATGGAGACAACACTGTCAGATGTGCACACAGACATATATAGCTCTCTATGAGATATACTTTGTAGTATGTCATACTATAACTAAAACTTGCAACTGCCAGATCAAAGTTCAACGTCGAATGCAAGAACAACTCCATGCCAATCCACCAAATCTGATAATACCCAAGCGACATGAAGAACTTATTGTCACCACTCAAACCTCTTGAGATGTGAACTCAATAACTTAGAGAATGGTAGGATGATATAAACCAGAGCTACATGATCCATGTTCAGCTTCTAAAGTACAAGCGAACCTCTACCTACCAAGGGATGTGAACCTGGAAACCAGACAACTATAACTGGCACTCCAACGAAGGATATAGCATTATATTTGTGATGTTTGACTCAATGGCAAAGCATAGCTAGTTACTCAAACTCAGAGACATCCCCCAGTGGAGCAGATACAGTTCTAGCTATGTATTAGACCATATACAACACTGACTTGACATCTTAATACTGATTTCCAAGTAACGCTTTTATCCTTCTAACCTCAAGACAAATAGTAAAGGACTACCTATTAAGCAGCCTACATTGCACCAAGAGCCAGAGTCCTCAACAATGAAGACCTTGACGTTATAATGAAGTACTGACTCATTACTCTGACTCAAAACTATGTATCAGTCAGCGACACCACAAATGCTCTGTAATGGTAGAGACAATCTTATAAATCTTAGAGCAAGTGACACATATAGAGGTAGAATGACAAAGGAAATGGTATAATGGAGCTAGGTGAAGTCAAGTGGAGAGGAGATCAGTAAGATATTAGATGAAAAATAGATTATCTAGAGAGCATAAATAGAGTTAGAAGTAGGCCCTCATTTGCTATCTTTCAATCCTCTTAACACACAGCTAGTCACTGTGTGCTTTGTACTACTATTGTTAGAAATTGCTTTAGTCAGCACTATAGCAAACACGTGACAGCATACAGATAAGATGTTCACACGCCAGACAAGAACACTGGAAACTACAATAAAGAAGATTGTTAACCAAGCACGAGCTAGCCAATGGCCAGAAATACAAGAAGACTGTGAGAAGTGCAAACAAGTATAACAAATAGGATGGGACATATATTGTATAATAATTTTATCGCTCCTTATAACAGAAGTATTAGCAATGAACTTCGACATATATGCAATACACAGAGTATTTGCAGAATATACACTACGGGCAATTTAGTATTTTACATCGGATGATAAATGGATTGATATGTAATTTGATATTTTCAGTATTATTCAATATCATACTGCATATCCTCATTAGGGATATTTAGAATATCATCGAAGCAGATATCCCTAAAAATTATCCCGATTGGTCAATCAGAATATCTGCTTTGATGATATTCTAAATATCCCTAATGAGGATATGCAGTATGATATTGAATGATACTGAAAATATCAAATTACATATCAATTCATTTATCATCCGATGTAAAATACTAAATTGCCCGTAGTGATATTACAGAAGGAGGCTGAAAGGATCCGCTCAAAACTTCGCATCACGATCGACGCGATCGGCAGATCACAGATCGGCACTCTAAATGTAACCAGTAACCGGCCCAGCAGTAACGTGACCAAACTACCGATCACATGCCCAAGACAACGGTCACTGGTATCACCGGCATCAACGGCAATACGCGAGCGCCTAGCAACCATACGTAAACCTGCGAGGCACTTAACACCGCCGACCGTTACCTTAACACCACCGACCATATACGCCCGACCCGACCTGATCAAAAGAACTCAAGAAGCGCTCTAGAACACCAGAAGTCCAGAAGCCCAGAAGCACAACTACTAAAGCCTAACGCCTAATCGACTAAAGGCTAAATAAATCCTAATGGAGACGACACTGGCATTCCAGCACTGTCAGACATGTGCCCGGATGTACATGGCTCTCTATGAGATATACTTTGTAGTATGCCATGCTACAACTGAGACTCGCAACTGCCACATCGAAAATCAATGTCGAACGCAAGAACAACTCCATGCCAATCCACCAAATCCAATAGTACCCAAGCGATATGAAGAACTCACTGTCACTACTCGAACCCCTCGAGATGCAAACTCAATAACTTGGAAGATACTAGGATGGTACAAACCAGAGCTGCATGACCCATGTCCAGCTTCTACAGTGCAAGCAAACCTCTACCTACCGAGGGATGCGAACCTGGAAACCAGACAGTTACAACTGGCACTCCAGCGAAGGATATGGCATTACATTCGCGATGTTCGACTCAATGGCAAAGCATGGCTAGTTACTCGAACTCAGAGGCATCCACTAGCGGAGCACATACAATTCCAGCTGTGTATTAGACCATACACTACACCAACTCAACATCTCAATACTGATGTCCGAGTTACACTCTCACCCTTCGGGCCAAGGGATGAACAACGGAAGGTCACATATCAAGCCGCTTACATTGCACCAAGAGCCAGAGTCCCCAACGAAGACCTCGACGTTATAATGGAGTACTGACTCATCACTCCGACTCGGAACTACATCTCAGTCAGCAACACCACAAAGGCTCTGCAATAGTGGAGACAATCTTACAAATCTGGGAGCAAGGTGGCACTCGGTGGCACAGCATGAGTAAGGCAATGGTGGAGCAAAGTGGAGCTGAGTGGAGTAATGTGGAAGGAGATGAGTAAGATATAGGACGGAAAATGAATTATCTGAAGAGCATAAATAAGGTTAGAAGTAGGCCCTCATTCCTCATCTTTCGATCCTCTTAACACACTGGTGATCATCGTAGCTTAACGATTATTACTGTGTGCTTTGTACTACTACGCCTCTTGGAAATACCAATCTGCTCTTGCTTACCTTGTATCTGAAAGTATCTCTTGTCAGGATTACAACTAGGAAGGATAGTAAGGGGACCGCGTGGTACAGCCATACGTGGGTAGATAGATCACCTCTGCACAACATACCGCTACTTAGGCAAAAGGATCGAACCCGGTGTAACTCCGGACCTACACCTCTAACAGAGGCATACCAAAACATAATATGAATTACATAACATTCGAGCACATGATAGCAGCATTCTCACATGATGAACGAGAATACTTAATGAACGCAGGGGTACAGATTAAATTCCCAAAGCGGAAGCATAAAGAAGAATGTCAATTTATTACTATCAATATAGACATACCATACAGCAGAGGAGCCAGTGAAATAATACAACGTATAGCAGAAAATACAGTAACCAGAGTAAAAGAATTCATTAGGCTTATTGATACAGAAGGAGTATCAACTATGGACGAAAGAATCACCGATATAGTAATAGAACTGCAGAATTAAGTTTGTGATCGGACCTATCAAGATTCCGATGCCGCTAGAAGAAGGTTTTATGAGAATGACAATATACCTACACAAAAAAAGTTTTCCGGTAGATGATAGAACACCGGTGGGGAAACCCGTAGGACTTCCGGAAGAAGAAGGCATACCGATCAGGGACCAAGCCTCGGAAGACATAGAGATCGATGATTACTAGTTAAGCAAAAAAAACCCCGATCGGGAATGAGAAGTGTATGTGTTCATAGCTAAGAAAAGAATGAGAGCAAGACTTTTACAACTAACTCAGGCAAAGTAACAACAACAGTCAGCAATTCGAATTGAAAGAAGAACCTAAGTCCTAACTCCGAGGAGGAGAGGCAACAAGAACGGTCTAGAATAAAAGAATGCTAACAGAGTAAGTTGAGAATATTGAAAGTTCCAACACTGAGAGAGCCACAACTGTAGAGCTCAGAGATTGTAACATACCAGCTGGAATCGCTAAGAAATTAATAGAATGACCTAGAACATACAGTATGATCGGAATTGACAAGGAACTGTAGAAATTGACAAAGAACGAAAGGAATTGACAAGGAATGAATGAAATTGGCAAGGAAAGGAAAGTAGATAGCACAAAGACTGAGGTAGATAGTTATAGTAGTAGTCTAGCATAGCCACACCTGAAAAGTATAAAAGGAGGCCAAATGAGCCATCCTGAGTTTCAGTTCAATTCATCTTCCAAACGCCCTCACAGCGAGTTGGAATCTTCTCTCATAACACTAGCTTGATAGCAATCACTGCCTGATTCTTTGATACTGCTTAATAACTCTTGACAGTGTGAGATACTTGCTTCGATTGTAGGTTATATAATACTCATCCTACTTCGATTCTATCAACTATGCCTCTTAGAAATACCAATCTGCTCTTACTTCTCTTATATCTGAAAGTATCTTTAACAGGGACTACAACTAGAAAGGTTAGTAAGAGGACCGTATGATATAGCTAAACATGGGTAGATAGATCACCTCTGTGCAATATACCATTGCTTAGATAAAAGGATTGAACCTGGTATAACTCCGGATCTACACCTCTAATAGTGGAGGAGGAGTGTGCCCAATATGCATCCTAGCCATTGTTGACCGTATACCTATTGAATCATCACTCTCGCTTGACTTGTCTTCGTTGTTTGCAGCTACCTCATTAGGTACTGGCTGTAGTAGCAGACCTGAGTCATTCTCAGGTCAATAGCTTTGAAGCCCTTACTCATAGGCTAGATTTGGTTGTATAATTCAGTGTGTAAATTGTCTGATACCATGCTACATTAGCTAACCACAATTTTTGTAATAATCTCTATATACTAAAGGTCTGTATAAGAGCTTGGATCAATCAGCATTGTCACCAGACCTTGTGTCCTTATACTGCAGTGGAAGTCAATTAGCCAGTATACTTTTTGCTGCCTTCGGACATTCACAAACTCTCAGAAAAAGTATTAAAAACTATGCTAAAGACTTAGCAAGATATGGAACCAGAGGTTATCACAGTTGATGAATGATGTGGTCCTCAACACATCAGTCAGTGGATTAGACTAGTGATGGGCACTGGACTACAACTATCAGACATTGCAATTGCAGCTAGGCACAGAAGAGTAGAAGCCTATTTTACACAGCCGCTAAGATTAACCTTAGAAGATTGGCAAGTATTGCTGATTGCAAATTCTAAGATCACAGCCACCCTTATAATCACAGATTAGCAGCAGAAGCTTGGCTGAAGATAATGAAATGGCCTGGAAGTGTAGGCTTAGCAAAATGAAAGAAGGATCAGTGGGAAGATTTATAGAAAGAATTTATATATAATAAGTGATGAGATTAGAAGAAGCATAGAAGAAGCTTTGGAGTAATGGAGGTCAGAAGGAAGCCTACCTAATCAGGAAGGAAGTATTGGATTGTACTACAGTTTCTATCAGTGGCACTATCACTGAACTTAGTGGTGACACAGAGATTAGCCAACAGTGACAACACATTCTGAAACATACTGTCCTATCCAATAGCAAGGTGGTGTCAGTAGCATGTTAGTAATAGTAGGTAGTCAGTAGTATTTCTTAGATAGTCTATATAAGCACCAGCTGAGTAGAGCATTGTCCCTCAGCAAAATTATTTTGTACTCTCAATCATAACTGTACCCCTTTGATTGAAACTCTGCTCTACTAATAATTCAAGCTTGAGTCTATAGCTCACTTATTATTAGTATATCTAACCTTTGCTACTCTACTCTCCAATCTATACAAGATCAGAAAGAGGAAGCAGAGACTTATTCTGGTACGCTCAGACTAGTCACTTCATCTGAGAATACTGATTCTAATAACATTGGTCAGTAGATCTGATTAACAATGAGCACTAGACTACAACTATCAGACATTGTAATTGTGGCTAGGCACAGAAGAGTAGAGGCATATTTTACACAACTGCCGAGATTAACCTCAGAAGATCGGCAAGCATTGCCGATTGCAAATCCTGAAGTCATAGCTACCCTCATGATCACAGATTAGTGGCAGAAGCTTGGCCGAGATAATGGAGCAGCTTAGAAGTATAGGCTTAGCAAATGGAAGAAGTATCAGTGGGAAGATTTGTGAAAAGAATTAACATGTGATAAGTGAAGAGATCAGAGAAAGCACAGAAGAAGCTTCAGAGCAACAGAGGCTAGATAGAAGCACATCTAATTAGGAAGGAAGTATAAGTGGTGCTACCAGTCTCAGGAGTAGCTGTACCACTGAGCACAGTGGTGACACACTCCAAAGTATACTGTCCTATCCAATAGTAAGGCAGTGTCAGTAGCATGTTAGTAATAGTAGGTAGTTAGTAGTATTTCTTAGATAGTCTATATAAGCACTACCTGAGCAGGGCATTGTCCCTCAGCAAAATCATTTTATACTCTCAATTATAACTTGTTAGAGGTATAGGTCTGGAGTTACACTGGTTTCAATCCTTTTGCCTAAGTAATGGTATGCTGTGCAGAGGTGATCTATCTACCCATGTTTAGCTATACTACGCAATCCTCTTACTAACTTT
Organism: Sanghuangporus sanghuang; assembly: GCA_009806525.1. Classification (NCBI taxonomy): domain Eukaryota; kingdom Fungi; phylum Basidiomycota; class Agaricomycetes; order Hymenochaetales; family Hymenochaetaceae; genus Sanghuangporus; species Sanghuangporus sanghuang. Next base: position 1,970,613 of record VVIT01000002.1, on the reverse strand, counting down.
CCTATTTGTAGTCCTAGTTAGGGATACTTTCAGATACAAGAGAAGTAAGAGCAGATTGATATTTTCAAGAGGTGTAGTAGTACAAAGCACATAGTAATAATTATTAAGCTATGATGATCACCAGTATGTTAAGAGGATCGAAAGATGGGGAATGAGGGCCTACTTCTAACTCTATTTATGCTCTTCAGATAATCCATTTTCCATCCCATATCTTACTTATCTCTTCTCCACATTACTTCACTCAGCTCCACTTTGCCCTATCATTGTCTTACTCATGCTATGCTACCAAGTGCTGCCTTATCCCAAGATTTGTAAGATTGTCTCCACCATTGCAGAGCCTTTATAGTGTTGCTGACTGAGATGTAGTTCCGAGTCGGAGTGATGAGTCAGTACTCCATTATAACGTCGAGGTCTTCATTGGGAACTCTGGCTCTTAGTGCAATGTAGGTGGGTTGATATGTGACCTTTTGTTGTTCGTCCCTTGGTCCGAAGGGTGAGAGTGTAACTTGAACATCAGTATTGAGATGTCGAGTTGGTGTGGTGTATGGTCCAATACACAGCTGGAACTGTATGTGCTTCACTGGTGGATGCCTCTGGGTTCAAGTAACTAGCCATGCTTTGCCATTGAGTTGGATATTGCAAATGTAATGCTATATCCTTTGCTGGAGTGCTAGTTATAACTGTCTAGTTTTTAGGTTTACGTTCCTTGATAGATAGAGGTTTGCTTGTACTATAGAAGCTGGACATAGATTATGTAGCTCTGGTTTGTACCATCCTAGTATCTTCCAAGTTATCAAGTCTGCATCTCGAGGGGTTTGAGTGGTGACAGTGAGTTCTTTATATCGCTTAGGTACTATTAGATTTGGCGGATTGGCATGGAGTTGTTCTTGCATTTGATGTTGAATTTCGATGTGGCACTTGCATGTTTCAGTTGTAGCATGGAATACTATAAAGTATATCTCATAGAGAGCCATGTATGTCCGGGCACATGTCTGACAGTGCTGGAATACTAGTGTCATCTCCATTAGGATTTATTTAGCCTTTAGTCAATTAGGCATTAGGCTTTAGTAGTTGTACTTCTGGACTTCTGGACTTCTGGTGTTCTAGAGCGCTTCTTGAGTTCTTTTGATTAGGGTCAGATTAGGTGTAGATGGTCAGTAGTGTTAAGGTAACAGTCGGCGGTGTTTGTTAGGATTAGTATTCTCGGATGAAGTGGCTAGTTCGAGCGTACTGGAACAAGTCCCTGCTTCCTCCTTTCGTACTATTGTAGCTTGGAGAGTAGAGTAGTAAAGGTTAAGATGTACTAATAATAAGCGAGCTAAGGGCTCGAGCTTGAATTACTAGTAGAGCAGAGTTTCAATCAAAGGGGTACAGTTATGATTGAGAGTACAAAATAATTTTGCTGAGGGACAATGCCCCGCTCAGCTGGCACTTATATAGACTTTCTACTATTCACTACTTGCTACCTACTGCTACTGGAACCACCTCACCATTGGACAGGACAGTATGTTTTAGCCTGAGTTGCTACCCACCTGTGTCGACACCAAGTCTAGCACCGAGTTGCTACCGCCCTTGTATCGACATCGAATAAAGTGACATCACTTGTGTCCACTCCGAATACTTCCTTCTACATTAGGTAGGCTTCCTTCTGACCTCTGTTGCTCCGAAGCTTCTTCTGTGCTTCTTCCAATCCCATCGCTTATCACATATTAATCCTTTCCACCGATCTTCCCACTGATCCTTCCTTGGTTTGCCGAGCACATGCTTCCAGGCTGCTCCGTTATCTCAGCCGAGCTTCTGCCGCTAATCTGTGATCATGGGGCTGGCCGTGATCTCGGGATTCGCGACCGGCAATGCTTGCCAATCTTCTGAGGTTAATCTCGGCGACTGTGTAAAATAGGCTTCTAGCCTAATGTGCCTCGCCACTATTGCAATGTCCGATAGCTGTAGTCCGGTGCCCGTCGTTAACCTGAATTGCTGACCGATGTATCGAGGTCCACGCCATTCGTCAACTGTAATAACCCCTGTGTCTGATGTTCGCCAAGCCTTTAGGAATCCTTCTATAGCTTCTTCCAAGAGTTCGATTATGTCCGAGGGTGGCACCAAGTATACTAGCCAATCGACTTCCACTGCGATGTAAGGGCATAAGGTCTAGTGATGATGCTGATTGATCTAAGCTCTCACGCAGACCTTCATTGCATACATATCCCTATTGCTGAGCCATATGGTTACTTCGTGATCATATGCGCTCATTCTGCGGTTCGGCAATGGTTGGTCTTCTGTTGTTTCCGAAGGCCCAGGCCTGTGCCGAATCTTGACATCGGCTGCCTCCTTCACCACCAACTGTTCCACGAAATTCTTGAGGAGCCATTCCGAAAGAACCCAGCTGCGTTGGTATGCTAAGTAGCAATTACTGCACACTAGACTCTCATGAACTAGATGTCTGGTTGCACCTCGTCGATAACGTCTCTTCTGCAGGAGTTCGGTATACCTCACAACATTACTGCTCTCCATCGTTCCTAGGCCTCGTATTTGTGGAGGAGGAGTATGTCCAATATGCATCCTAGCCATAGTCGACTGTATGCCTACTGAATCATCACTCTCGCTCGATTCGACTTCGTTGTTCACAGCTACCTCGTTAGGTACTGGCTATAGTAGTGGGCCTGTGTCATCCCCAGGTCGATAGCTTTGAAGCCCTTGCTCATAAGCTGGATTCAGTTGCATAATTCAGTGTGTAAATTGTCTGATACCACGCCGCATTAGCTAACCACGATTTTCGTAACATTCCTCCCCCTAAGATCCACTTCGGACTGCTTAAGGAGAGTGTGGATCCCGTTAATCGTGGTAACCCTTTATCTTCTTGCTGTTTTGCATAGGCGCCTCCCTAGCTATATGCTCCCGATGTAGTAGTCACACATTCCTCTTGACTAGGAATTGGAGTACCGTACATCCGTATTGATTAACTTGCTCAATACTTAAATGCCTCGCTGAGTGTCGGCTTCAACATACTAGATGCTTCCCAACATGCTAGGAATAGTTTAACGACTTGTTCGGGTCTTAGGCTTCAGGGTCTAAGCCTCACTGCACTCACTATCTGAGGAGTCAGCACCCATATTCCATCTGTGTGGAATCTCGTAGCTTCTGAAAGCTTTAAGTGCCGTACTTCGAGTGAATGGTCTTTTTGCTGGTCTCCAATGCTGCTTATGCCATTCCAGATAGGCAAAGTCGCGCTGCTTGATACCCGTTCGGTTTCGCTTCTTGATTCGTCTGATTACCCTCTGAGCTTCAGGCTCTCCTAGCGCTGAGCTCAGGAATTTTACGTCTTCCTTGACAATCTCGACTATCTTCCATGATATGTCGATAATATCCGCAACCTTCTTCCTAGAGGGAAGGTCCATGGTTGCCGGCCAACCATTCCTCTTGTGATACTCCCGCAATATTTCTGGGGCATTGTGTAACCCTTCTACAGGTTCCCAGGTATTCTCTTCCTCTGGGTAGCCGAGCCACTTAACCTGATATTCCCATTTGTTGTGCTATTTCCTAATCTCCCGGATCGCCTCAACCTCATATTTGGTTTCTCCAGTGATGACTTCTGGTGGTGGTCTTGTTCTCTGTGCCGGATCTTTACATTCTCGATAGGGAATTAATAGTCCTGCATAAAACACTGGGTGGATCCTCAACTCCTTTGGGAGGTCCAACTCGTAGTTCACCGTCCCATGCTTCGCGATAATCTGAAAAGGTCCCAGGTTCCTATCACCTAGCTTCCTTGTGGGAACTAGCAGTGTTAGGTTCTGACCATCTAACAGAACCTTATCGCTGACTTCGAATTCTGGCATCGGGCCTCGGTGTTTATCTGCAAACTTCTTCATCACTTCGTGTGCCTGTTCTAGTGCCTTCACCGCTTGTGCTTGATTCCTTTGCCTCCATGCCACGTAATCTTGAGTTCCTCGGATTGGAAGCTGAAATCCTATTTCTGGCTGAAATCCATAAATAACCTCGAATGGTGTCTTGCCTGTACTAGAGTGAGTTCGACTATTGTAGGCAAATTCTGCCATCGGCAGGTGTTCATCCCAATCGTCTTGTTGCAGGCTGGAATAGCAACATAACAACTGTTCCATCTCCTGATTTACTCGCTCCGTTTGACCATCAGTTTGTGGATGATATGTTGTACTAAGCTTCGTTTCGATCCCGAGGGCCTGGTTCACCTGTTCTGTAAACCGGCTCGCGAATTGTGGTCCTCTGTCCAAAATTACCATTTTAGGAGTTCCGACTTTACTGTAGACATAATTGATCATTAGGTCCGCAGTGGTCTTCGAGTTTGCATTTATTGTAGTAGGTATAAAGGTTCCCATTTTGGAGAACCTATCTACCACCACGAGTATAGCGTTGTGTCCTTTACTCGTTGTCGGAAGTCCAGTAACGTAGTCCATAGTAATTTCTTCGTAGGGCCTCGTCGCTATTGGCAGAGGTTGCAGTGGGGGTTGTGTCTTGCCTCATCGCGCCTTCATCCGTTGGCACACATCGCAGGTGCGCACATATTCTTCAACCCATTCCCTCATCTTCGGCCACCAAACTCTTTGTTCCAGTTTGTCGATAGTCTTCTGTATCCCCGGGTGTCCCGACGCCGGTGCGTCATGGCACTGTCGTACAATCTCTTTCTTAATTTCTTCGTCTGGTGAGATAACCAATTTATCATCCTTTCACCAATACCCTTCTTCGAACATTCCTTCAGCTGGCTCTTTCGAACGTTCATATGCTGCTCGAATCCTCTCTCGTAGTTCTGAACCTTCTGTAAGCTCAAATACCCGAATTGTGCACATGGGCAGAGCTGTGGTTCGAAATAACTCTGGAGAAAGTAGGACTTGTTCTGGCTGGTCTTCCTGGCCCTGTTCATAGTCTGGCCTTCTAGATAGTGCATCCGCTCATGAATTCTTCGTTCCTGGTCGATACTCAATTCGAAATTGAAACCGACTGAGAAATGTAGCCCATCTTGCTTGGCGACCACTTAGCTTCCACGCCTCCATAAAATATCGGAGATTAGCTTGGTCACTGATCGCCCGAATTTCATGTTTCGCTCCTTCCAAGTGGTGCCTCCAGTTGCTCAAGGCTTTGACAATCGCCAGCAATTCCTTGTCCATTACTGGGTAATTATTCTCAGCGTCTCGATAGGTGTTCGACCAGTATCCAATGGGATGCAAAATTTCGTCATCCCTGAGCTGCGAGAGCACGGCTCCCATCACAAAGTTTGATGCATCGGTTTCCAGCACAAATTGCTTATCGTGATCGGGGCGTACTAGCATTGGTGCAGTGGTGAAAGCTTCCTTTAGTTTCCGAAAGCTTTCCTGTTGTCGTTCTCCCCAGATGAATGTCTTCTTGCCAGACATCAGTTCTGTAAGTGGCCTAGCGATCTTTGCGAAGCCTTCGATAAATTTTCGGTAGAAGTTCGCAAACCCAATAAACTTTCGAATGTCTCGCTTGCTTGACAGATCAGGCCATTCTTGGACTGCTTTCACCTTGTAAGGATCCATCTGCATGCCCGATTGGTTAACCACAAATCCTAAATAGTCGAGTTCCTTTTTGCCAAAGTAGCACTTCTCTGGTTTACAGAAGAAGTCTGCTTTGCACTGCCTGCGCAATACCTCTGCTAGCAGGTCCCAATGTTCCTGTTCCGTTTCTGCATAGACAATAATGTCATCTAGATAAATGAGGATGCCCTGCCCAATCATGTCATGAAAGAGCTCGTTCATTGCACGTTGGAATACCGCAGGTGCATTCATTAACCCAAACTGCATCACCATCGGCTGGTAAACTCCCATGTGAGTTCTGAAGGCGGCATACTTCTCATGCCCCGGATGTATTCGAATATTATTGTACCCACTTCGCAAATCCAGTGTAGAGAACCATTTCGCATGAGCCAGATCATCTGGAAGCATATGTAATAGAGGCATCGGTTGATGATCAGGGATGACCACCACATTCAGCCCTCTATAGTTAATTACTATGTGATATTCCAGCTTGCCGTCTTTACCTAGTGTCTTCTTGGCTATGACGAATACTGGAGCGCAAGTGTTTGCCTTTTCTTCAGCTGGTACCTGATTTCCTACAATACGAATCCATCCCTTCTTCAGATCATTGCGAATCCATTCTTCGACCGCTCACTTTTCAGCAGGAGCGAGTGGATATACTGGTCCAGGTTTCGGGAGCTCTACTCCTGGTAGGAGCTCGATCTTCATGTCCCATTGGCTTGAGTTAGGTAGCCTTTTGGCGGCGTCCTTGTCGAACCGGTCTCTGAACTCCCAGATTTGCTTCGGAAGAATTTCATCCAGGGATTTGTTACCTGCTGGGTCTGCCAGCCTTTCATCGAGAGCCTTCTCTTGGGCATATTTTTAAGCTATGCTGTTGTACTTGAGAAGGTGTTCTCTCCTAGCTGCGACCTGTCGATCACGTCTGTATTGCATACGACGGATATAGGGTGGAGGCCTGGGTAGCCTTCCACTTTGAGAGGCGTCCTCCGCATATCTCCAGATAGCGGGCTTGTGTGATCCTAGGGTACCCTTGAACTCCGTCTCGGATCCAGCTCTTCTCTCTAGCATTTTTCCTTCCACTTTGGGCAGCCGCATAACCGAGTCAACAGGCATGCGCCATCGGCGCCCCTTCCGCCCCTGCGAGAGCCCCTGCTCCATCGCGGCGTAATTCGAAATGAACCTGTTACCGTTACCGTTTGTTTTCCCTGTCAGAGCAGGGCCCTGCATTTGGTCTCCTGACTGTGGTCTTCGCAGGCACACTTGAGCTCCCAAAGCCAGCCTACTTGATGATTGCAGCGTACTGTCTTCGGCCCTGTGCTTGTTTGTGGGGACTACCCTCCCTTTGGGGTGAACCACTTTCCTAGACACTAGCCTACCCTTGACCGGCGTCTCATGTCTAGTTACTCCTCGGTCTATCATAGGAGGAGATCTCGCTAGGTGGCTGAACCTAGTACGCTACTGGGCATTAGTTCCCAGGCGCTCCCGACCCGATGTGCTCCTGCTTGCACTTCCGCTTTGTGTAGTGAAACTGACCGACTGCTTTTGCACTGCCAGGGCTGAGTCATTATCGCCCTCGTGCACGGATGGAGGAGTCCACTCCACCCTAATACTCCTTATTATAGGGTTCGATTCATTACCACTTCCTCCACTCTTCTGTCTTCGTACCCTGAGCGGATCCGGACTGTAATGCCCCGGCCTCCCTACTTTTGGTGGCACACTAGGCTTCTTTCTCCTAGTGACATCTGATCCCTCGGCATCGACAGACATTTGCCCTTGTACTTCTGCTTGCACACTTGCTAGTGCATCGGCAAAGGTGGGCGAAGGTATGTTCGAGGTGTGCTCTTGAATCTGCCAAACTTGCAGATGACTCGTATACAGGCTGCCGTATTCATCCTGGAGCACTGTTGCATCAGCCCCATTGATGATATCCCTCATCATTGCTTCGTATTCCGCAGCATCGGCCTCCTCCAATGTGTTGTAGTCATACCATTGGTGGTGATCCTTCGTTAGTCGGTATTTGTTCCTCAACTGAAAGAACTTCCACGTTCCTTGTTGCTTGACAAAGTATAACGTGGGTGGCTTAGGTGGTTCATACATTACTGCCGGAAACCTGACTGGGGGCTCGATTTGTGCGCTGCCTCGTGTGTTATCCTCTTCTGGTGGTAAGATCGCTGGTTCCTTGGTTTCGACTTCTTCCTCCTTCTCGGTACTCTGTCCTGAATCTGCATCGCTGTGGTAGTAGACCCTAGTTTCCCATTCTTCTTCCCTCTCGTCGTCTGCATCCCATTCCGGTAGGATGTACTGGGGAATTCTTCGCCATCGTCTGCACTTCCGGAGTTTCCTGGGGGCTAGGACCAGTTGTATAGTATGCAATCGTGCCATACCTTTGAACACAATCTCTTTGCCGCCCTTCTGGAGAGTTCCTCTTGTCCAGTCAATGGTTGGCTTATACTGTTCAAGCCAATTGTTCCCTATTAGAAACTTGTCTTCATGAGTGTCGACCACGGCAATGTCCATTAAACCTCGTGTAATCCCTGTGTCCACTATTGCTCTAATGTTCCGTGTCCATCCTTCATGATTAATTGATCCATCGGCATTCCAGATAGTATAATTACCTTCTGCAGGCACCATTCTTAGTCCTAGGCTCTGTACAACCGTGGGACTAATAGTGGTGATCGCAGATCTGGAGTCAATCATAGCTGAGAGATTAACCTTTTTCTGCCCCTGAATGACGTCAATCGGTATAGTAGGATGGTTGGAGTTAGGTCGAGCAATAGTCTATCAGCACTTTATTTCCTGTGTATCCACTGAGCCCTCGCCAGTGTCCGATGTCAACTGGCAGCCCTTCAAAAATCCTCCTCGGAATCCTCCTCGAGGGAAATCAAAGCCCATTCCTTATGCCTTGGTAACTTCGTTCGCTTGTCCAATAGTTCCTCCATTTCAGAATTGCTGCTAATCCCAACTTCCCGGTGTTTTAGGAAGCGGCCAGTCTTCCCAGATCATTTCATTTGCACCCGTCTCTTGTAGTTGGTACGGTGTCCACGGCTTCCCTGTGTATCTTGCCCTATATTATTGCAGTCCCGTGCAAAGTGACCTGTTTTGCCGCACGCCCAGCAAGCCCCAGAATTTTCACCTCGGGAATCCCCAGTAAAGCGCCTAGACATGTCGATGTCCATAGGCTCACCCAGAAACTCAGCTGGACGATGAGCTTCTGGGGGCACTGGCGTGTACAATACCGCTTGCCCATCTTTAAACATGGGGGTGTACTTCCTGTTACTGCCTATTACCTTGGCAGCTATAAGACTGGCCTCCAGATTGCTAGCATTCTCTTGCCACTGGGTCAGGTCCCACTTGGGGTGGTCTGTATTTGTGAGGAGCGCCTTTAGGATGGTCTGATTGAGTCCCCTCTTGTACTCATAAATCAGTGCTTGATGGTCGTAATGCTTCGGTAGTCTCATCCTGATGTCGTTAAAGGCCCTGTTATACTGCTTCACCCGCGCCCGTTCCTGATAAATCGTCCTTATGTTTCGCTCGGCTTCTTCTTCTAGCCCGAAAATGCCGTTGTGGTTGAGCGCTAATTCGTTCCATAGGTCGTGTTCGTTGTCCCATCCACCCTTAAGATCAAGTACCCAATTCCCATTGGCATCATGATGTCCAGTGAAGACTAGCCGATTTCTGTTCATAGCCCATTTGCCGTTCACCCAAGTCTGAGCTTGACCTCGCAGACACTCCAAAATGATCTTGACCCGCTTTTCTGGGTTGTCAGGATGTTTCTCATTCAACCGACTGATCATTTGGTTCTGAAAGTTCTCAAGTGACTCATAGGGGTTTCCCTTAAACAAGGGATACTTCATAATGTCTTTACTCGACATGTTGACCTAGACGAATTCAACCAACATTTTCATGAGTATCACTGAAATTCAGTGCATAAATAATACATGGTAAAAGTAACTATGTTATCCAGCGAGTGCCACCTCCGCCTTTTAACTAGCTACCTTACCCTTCCTTTCCGATCGGTTCTTGGGCGTCTTCCTTCCTCTTGGCAAGCTCCCAGCTCTAAACCAAGGCCTATCTCCTTTATTCCTGAGTTTCAATTCGCTCTTCACCGCTTTCGTGTTCCTCGCTCTCCTCTTCGCTTTCCCAGTCCTCGTTCACGTCGAAGAAGTCTTCCGTCGAGGTGCCTTCACTGACCTCCTCGGTCTGCACGCCTACATCGTGAGTCTGCACCCAGACTATCTGCACCATGTTCACTACCCCCTGGATTGGCTGGCCTACAACCACTGTAGGGGCAGGCCGTGGAGGGCAGCTACTTGAGCGCAGGATAGGATCATACATAAAGTCTGAATCAGGAGAGTACTCACTCGACGCCTGGAGCCTATCTTCTCTCTCCTGAATGACTTCTGCACTCGGAGTAGGTGATCCTGGCGGCGAGTTTTCGTGGGGGTGCTGGAGCTCGTTCCTCTCGATGTAGAAGCCGCTAACCCCAAGCCGTTGGGGGCGTGCTTCGACCAGTTCTCCAGCCTCGTTCCACATCAGCTCCGGTATGTCTTCTTGTTGACCGGGTGGTGGATTCTCCCAGCCATTCCCCTGAGGCCATGGTTGTTGAGGCTCTTCGGGAATTACCTCTCTCAGCAACGCTTCCGCTTGCTGATCTAGGTTCGAGGGCTGAGTGTCGGTGGAAACGTAGTCCGGGAGGTCCTGTTCTTCTTCTTCTTCGGGTTCGATGCTTCGGCGGACTTCCTCTTCTTCTCGCTGTTCTTCTACTTCCACTGCTGGCTCCAGGGATCGTAACCTTTCTAGGATCCCTCGGGCTGCTGTGTCTACCTCTGCCCGAGTGCTCATAAGCCTCTCAATGCTTTCCCTCGTCCTTCGGATGAGCGTCGGGTTGGTCCTGGCAACTTCATTGATCGTCAGCCCTATTACCTCGGTGGTTTCTGGTATTAGGGTGCGTGCTCCGTCTACAGCCTCGTCTTCCCTCTGCGCACTCTCGCTCGATTCGCGGAAGAAATCCAGCCTCGGTATCTGCTCCGGTTCGGAGTCCGTCTCGGCGCTCCAGCGACGATTGACCAGGGGGTTGCCACGACCTTGGAGTGGAGAGTCAGGACTAAGACGTTTCCCTCTCCTCCTTGCTCGTAAAGTCGTGTAGTCTTGTCTCATCCTGATCGTCTGCTGGACCCGACGAATTCCTTCCGTGAGCGAATACTGAGCGGCGACCTCTTCTTCTGGGTTGCTAATCCGAGCTCGGACGGCCTCGGCTTGTTCGACCAAGTGACCGAGTTGGGTGTAGACGTGTAGGAAGTCCGCACCACAGAGCCGGAGGATCTCACGTTGACTGTCGGCCAGCTGTTGAGAAAGGGCTGATTGACTGCCCTGGCTGGTGATGTTGATGTGGTGAGTGAGGCGTCCTTGCAGCATTCCCAGAGCAAAGTTGAGCCTAGTGTCCAAGCTTCCCATGGTCGCATGGAAGTCCCGACGAAACGAGTCGACAACCTGATCTCTGATGTGATCCAGGATGTGCGCTAGGTAGTTCCCAACCGTCTGCCCCTCGACCGTTAAGTTCTCCGAGAAGTCGGAGCCCATGTCGTATAGTCGAGCGACAGTAGCTGTGAGAGTTCGGAGGGACCTATCAACGCTTCCAAGTCGGAGATCGAGTGCAAGGACGGCCTGTCGTAGCCCGGACACAATTTCGTTGGTATGCCCGTATGGACCGACCACTCCATCCAAGCGTCGGTGAAAAACGTCGAGTCGGTCTCGGAGGTCAGCCAGAGTGGATTCCAAACGCTCTCCAGATCGGGGTTGAGATAGCGCCAGTCGTTGTCGCGCTTCTTGTAGTATTCTCCGAGCGCCTTGATAGAATGGGGAGCCTGCTTCTCTGACTTGCCATTCCACCCATGTCCGTAGCTGTTCAAGGCCTGGAAGAACAACTTCTCGATGTCGGAGTCGTTGAGCAATGACGAATACCAGGGAAGAAAACCAGATGACGTGAAGTGTAAACCAGAAATAAGTCCAACCAGCTTGCCACAGTTCCATCGATGGCATAGTGTCTTTGCTAGAGCGTAGTTACCTTGGTAGACTTGAGCGAGTACTTGGTGTAGAAAGTGTGAGTGTTCGAGTAGGGTGTATTCAAACGCTTTATATTGTTGGGAACAGGTGAGGAGTTCTTGTTCTACTGGTGTTGGGCCTCGGAGTACTTCCCAATTGAGGCGTGTTCCCTTCAGTAGGCGATCTAGGTGTTTGAGCAGGACCTTTCTTCCTGTCCTCTCATGCTTCTCAGTGGCGAATTGAATCTCCAGGGTGGATAGTATAACCGACCGGTAGGGTTCTAAAATAGGGGTGTTTGAGCGCTTCTTACCTCGATAGAAGTTTATCGTGCGAAGTGCCGATTTAACTTCTCCTTCGAATGTGCGAAGTGCTCTAACAAAACTCCGATGGAGTGTGTAAGCCTGTTCGAGCTGTAAGCGATACGCTTATCGTCTTATCAGCACGGTTTTGTGTCAGGCACAGAAGAAACCCTCCCGGGGCAGAGCAATACTTACTGATCGATAGTGGGTATTGCACTACGAAACAGCAAGATTGATTATCCCAGGATTGGAGCAAAATTATAATGTTAGGATCGGTATTCTCGGATGAAGTGGCTAGTCCGAGCGTACCGGAACAAGTCCCTGCTTCCTCCTTTCGTACTATTGTAGCTTGGAGAGTAGAGTAGTAAAGGTTAAGATGTACTAATAATAAGCGAGCTAAGGGCTCAAGCTTGAATTACTAGTAGAGCAGAGTTTCAATCAAAGGGGTACAGTTATGATTGAGAGTACAAAATAATTTTGCTGAGGGACAATGCCCTGCTCAGCTGGCACTTATATAGACTTTCTACTATTCACTACTTGCTACCTACTGCTACTGGAACCGCCTCACCATTGGACAGGACAGTATGTTTCAGTGTGAGTTGCTACCCACCTGTGTCGACACCAAGTCCTAGCACCGAGTTGCTACCGCCCTTGTGTCAACATAAAATAAAGTGACATCACCTGTGTCCACTCCGAATACTTCCTTCCCTATTAGGTAGGCTTCCTTCTAACCTCCGTCGCTTCAAAGCTTCTTCCGTGCTTCTTCCGATCCCATCGCTTATCACATGTTAATCCTTTCCGCTGATCTTCCCACTGATCCTTCCTTGGTTTGCCGAGCACATGCTTCCAGGCTGCTCCGTTATCTCGGCCGAGCTTCTGCCGCTAATCTGTGATCATGGGGCTGGCCGTGATCTCGGGATTCGTAACCAGCAACGCTTGCCGATCTTCTGAGGTTAATCTTGGTAGCTGTGTAAAATAGGCTTCCAGCCTAATGTGCCTGGCCGCTATTGCAATGTCCGATAGCTGTAGTCCGGTGCCCGTCGTTAACCTGAATCGCTGACCGATGTGTCGAGGTCCGCGCCATTCGTCAACTGTAATAACCCCTGTATCCGATGTTCGCCAAGCCTTTAGGAATCCTTCGATTGCTTCTTCCGAGAGTTCGATTATGTCCGAGGGCAGTATCAAGTATACCGGCCAATCGACTTCCACTGCGATGTAAGGGCATAAGGTCTGGTGACAATGCTGATTGATCCAAGCTCTCACGCAGACCTTCATTGCATACATATCCCTATTGCTGAGCCATATGGTTACTTCGTGATCATATGCGCTCATTCTGCGGTTCGGCAATGGTTGGTCTTCTGTTGTTTCCGAAGGCCCAGGCCTGTGCCGAATCTTGACATCGGCTGCCTCCTTCACCACTAGCCGTTCCACGAAATTCTTGAGGAGCCATTCCGAAAGAACCCAGCTGCGTTGGTATGCCAAGTAGCAATTACTGCACACCAGACTCTCGTGAACTAGACGTCTGGTTGCACCTCGTCGATAACGTCTTTTCTGCAGGAGTTCGGTATACCTCGCGACATTACTGCTCTCCATCATTCCTAGGCCTCGTATTCGTGGAGGAGGAGTATGTCCAATATGCATCCTAGCCATAGTTGACCGTATGCCTACTGAATCATCACTCTCGCTCGATTCGACTTCGTTGTTCACAGCTACCTCGTTAGGTACTGGCTGTAGTAGCGGACCTGTGTCATCCCCAGGTCGATAGCTTTGAAGCCCTTGCTCATAAGCTGGATTCAGTTGCATAATTCGGTGTGTAAATTGTCTGATACCACGCCACATTAGCTAACCACGATTTTTGTAACACTTAGCTCACTTATTATTAGTACATCTAATCTTTGCTACTCTACTCTCCAATCTATACAAGATCAGAAGGAGGAAGCAGGGACTTGTTCCAGTATGCTCAGACTAGTCACTTCATCTGAAAACACCAGTCCTAATAAAAACTCTCTATTATTTTATAATACAGGCTTTATAATAATTTTATAGTACATAAGAAATCTGAGACATGAATTGAGATAAAACAGTAATGAAATAGAATAGTGATACAACAATGAATAGGATTGGCAAATAAGAATGATGAAGTGAGGATCAGAGTAAGTAAAACAAAACTAATAAATACTTTATATTCATTCAAAACAGTAAGTAATACAGTACTTTAGAATTTCAACAGTTTGACAATCCAACATCTCTTTCATGATGTTTAGTTACCCTCTCCATGTGCAGGCTGATACATGTAGATTCCATCAATTAATCTGTAACAAAAGCATTTATTGCTCGGGCCTTTTGGAGAACTTAGAGAAGTACACATGAAACATTCCCAGCACGTGCTGTGAACCTTACTTCCCGCGCCGCGAATCGACTTTCTGCTTCTTTCTTATCTACATTCATTCCCAAAGCCTCCTAACTCGGGCTCTGGCACAATCCGGGTTCTGGCATGGAACATAACATAACATAAGGTCGCTTTAACTCGACTAGCCGCCTCTCGCAGACAGAAGCATCTCTTATCAAATCAGTGCTCAGAGCGAAAGCCGTTCTTCATCTTCACGCTGGAGTGATAATCGGAGAACGCGCAAATAGCGACAGTCGTTTCACTCTTATGTCGGCCGCCGTCTTCGAAGAGCACAGGGCACTACCTCCAGTTTCAGGTACATCGTAATGACTTCGCATGGTTCTCGCCACAATTTGCTAGGAGATGGTGGAAATGATATGCTCTTGCACCATGCTGATATACATGTGCGCCAGCTTCTTTCCGTCGGTTCCGCTGCAGTGATCGCATTCTCTCATTAAGTATTGCCGGGAACCACGCTACTTCCTCGGTATCTGACATATTGGAACTCGTTGGAAAAGATACGCCGTGTGACAATGGTATTCTTTATAAATACCCCATTGCCAAGTATCGTTTCCTCTGGCCAAGACTCACCATCTGGTGTAACTAGCAACGCATCTCACCATGCATCAGCTGTCAGCTTACTTTGTTGCTATTTCCCTTGCGATATCGGTTGCTGCAACGCCGCTTGTGCAAGTGCGTGAGCCGAACGTTCGTCTTCCGTTCAAGCGCTTCTTCAATATCTCTGGAACCACGCTCCCCGACATCGATCGTGCCCGCGCTGCTCACCTTAAAGAACTGGGTAAAACACTCTCCAAACGCCAGTCATCTTTCTCGGTTACGAACGAAGCCGTCACATATGTCGCATCCGGTACGTAGCTACGCGTTGGAATGCGATAGCCTAAAGCTCATCATTGTTGATTTAGTCGGGGTTGGGAGCCCTCCGACTACGTACTCCCTCATTATTGATACAGGATCCTCGAACACATGGTACAGCAGATGCGAATGCGAAGGATGACTGAATCTGACGCACTTTGCATAGGGTTGGTGCAGGCAGTGCATTCGTGACAACGAGCACGTCCGTCAATACAGGCAGGAGCGTTTCGGTTACCTATGGCTCCGGAAGCTTTAGCGGCACAGAATGTTCGTCTCCGATGTTACAATTATTATCCTCTTTCTGATTTTGTCCGTCAAGACACCGATACTGTGACGCTATCAAGCGATCTTGTCATCACAGGTCAAGGCATCGGTGTCGCTTCTCGTTCGTCTGGGTTTGATGGAGTAGATGGGATCCTTGGAATAGGCCCAACGGATCTCACAGGTAACTCTCTTCATTTTCTTCGAGATGCCTTCGTTCACTGATCGCTTTGATAGAGGGAACCGTCTCCGGAGTCTCTTCGGTGCCTACTGTCACGGACAACTTGTTCACCCAAGGAACAATCTCTGAAAAGGTTGTTGGCGTGTTTTTTGCCCCAACAAACACACTCGAAACAACGAACGGTGAATTGACTTTCGGCGGTGTCGATTCTTCGAGAATCTCTGGGTCTATAAGTTACGCGTCCTTCACATCAACGTCTCCAGCAACATTCTACATCGGAATAGATGAAAGCATTACGTACGGCTCCGCTACTGGCTCGACGGTCCTGTCCTCGACCGCGGGCATAGTTGACACAGGAACGACCTTGCTACTCATTGCAACGGATGCCTTCAACCGCTACGTATCACTCACCGGTGCGGTGCAGGACAATGCTACTGGTCTGCTGCGCATTTCTAGTGCCAACTATGCGAACCTTCAGAGTCTATTCCTGAATGTGGGAGGAACAAGCTACGAGTTTACTGCTAACGCTCAGACGTGGCCGAGGGCGCTCAACACTGCTATTGGGGGTTCTTCTAATAGCATTTACTTGATCGTCGCGGATGTACGTGATATTCTGTCTGCGTGCAACTATTCTCCTTCTACTAAGGTTTTAATGTTTCAGCTCGGCTCAAATAGCGGAGAGGGCCTGGACTTCATTAACGGATATGTCTTCTTGGAGCGCTATTATTCCGTTTATGATACGACTAACAACCGTGTTGGCTTTGCCGCCACCTCTAACACATTCTCGACACTCAATTGAATAAGTATCGAGGTCCTTGGGAAACATAAAGTTGTGCATGCGAAACACGAGTCTCTTCGCTATATTTTCGGCAGCTTGCTTCGTCACCAAGATTATTTTGCAGTTTGGTTTCGTTGGTTCAGATTCATAAAGTATTGGGCTGTTTACTATTTATTTATTTCCAATGTATCCACGGGATGTTCTTAAATGTTCGTGGATAGAGATTCGGTTGCATCTACTTACATATGATAACAGACGGAAGAAAAAGGTGAAAGAAATGATAAAAAGGAAACTACGAGCGAATTTTCCGAGCGTGGATGACTAAACGGGACAATATTAATGCATAATCCTTACAGGGAATTCCATAATACAATAAATATTGTATATAGTTGTCATGACATGCGCACATGAGGACTATATGTCCACGATCACGAGACACGACGGAAAAGAAAAGCCGCACACATCTGAGTCTGGTTGTCTCCGTCGCGTCAAACAAATAGTCGTTCTCAGAGGATTCTATGGATCCTATTCTCGGAATTCGGAAGCTCACGAGTTTCATATTCGACCACCTGAATAAGCCGGCCCTCGTCTCATGTGCTCTCATGTGCAAGTCATAGGGTGAACTCGCATTGGACAAGTTGTGGAAGAGGCTGGATTCGCTGATGCCCCTTATTTCTCTCCTTGCTCCTAAGTATGAAGAGATCTGAAGATGTAAGTCACGCTTCGCATGGTCCACATTGCCCTTCTTCTCGCTGATACACGGCGTACTCTATGATCCTTATATGCTCGAGTTCGCGAGGTCGATTCGCGCGTGGAGTATTTTCGATCGTTATGCACGACAGGTCAGGTCACTAGATTTAGACGACATATTATCCACACTATCAGCGAGCACATTTTACCAAATCGCGCTTAAACGGCTCTCCCCTGTCCTACTCCCGATCTCTCGCGCTTGAAGATCATGGTAGATGAAGATAATTTGGACATCCTTTCGCACTCGCTTCTATTCATGGACAAGAATATTGAGGAATTCGCTCTTGCTCTTCCATGTCCAGGCTCCGGTCTATTTCAAGAACGCATCCCGGACCTTTTCGTACGGTGCGATACGTATGCCGAGATTGAGGATATTTGAACTTTACAGTATTTACAGTGATTGGCCGGTTGCGACCATCGAGAACTACGTGGCTTTATTCCTTTCGTCCCTGCCGAAATTGGTTAACTTCAGGTGTAGCGTACATTTTACGACCCCTGCATCGCTAGTGCAAAATCTAGACTACCGTCACTTCGGTCCATCGAATTTAAGACGGAAGGGGATATTAGCAGCGGACTTCAGTCTGACGTAATGGGTTTCGAGCCTTTGATTACATTCGCTGGCGCTTTCCATGCACTTTCGGTCTTCGAAGTTTCTGCGGCTTTCGACGACATGTGCAAATTACTAGAAAAGGAGTTTGCTCTTGGTTTGGACAAGCTATTCATTCACTCTCCGCAACTCGAATCCGCAGAATCGCTGCGTCAATGCCTTTGCGCACTACCGAAGCAGCGACCATGGCTCAGGAGTTTTCATCTTGACTCAGTCAATGAGGCGGATAAGCCTTTAATGAACGATTATGGTCAAGAAATCGACTGTGTCACACTAGAGACGCTCGAACATGTATTATATTCTCCCAGACTCATCGACCTGCGAGTCGGCTACCATCGCCCATTTCAACTCAGCGACTCAGATCTGGAAAGATTGGTCGCTGATCGGCACAGCCTGGAAGTCCTCTGGTTATGCATTGACCCTGTTCTTGGTCAGCGTCCAATACTCACGCCGGCCGTCCTTCCTATGCTCGTAAGGCGCTGCCCTAGACTA
The DNA here is from genome assembly GCA_009806525.1 of Sanghuangporus sanghuang. NCBI lineage: Eukaryota > Fungi > Basidiomycota > Agaricomycetes > Hymenochaetales > Hymenochaetaceae > Sanghuangporus > Sanghuangporus sanghuang. The sequence goes on along the minus strand of VVIT01000002.1, from coordinate 1,952,416 downwards.
CGGCACCTGGCATTGTATTTGAATACTCACTTCGACGGCCCATGGCTTCCTTCGCAAGATACCGTCGAATCAGTCCGTTTAATATCTCTAGAAGAAATCGAGTTTCGCACATCTTCGATTACAAATGAAGACATCTCTAAATTTGCTTTCTACCTCAGCAGAGTACTTCCTCAGACCTGCAGCATCGATTCGTTATGCGGAGTATAGTGGATGAGGCACCAAGATTTGGAGGACTTGGGTCATTGCATAGAGCCGGAACTCCTTGACAGATGGGAAAAAGTTTCATCAGCACTGAAGATACTGATTCCCGCTCGAATGGAAGAAATTTACCGTTTAAGCGAACTCGAGAGGAAGTATGACGCCTTGCGTCACGTCTCTGTGTTTCATGATGGCGAGTCGCGGAAGACAAAGTATGTATCCCAGTAGTTGTAGCCTGTTTCGGTTCTTCTTTATATACTTATCAGAGAAATACTTACCGTTCTTAAACAGCATCTGCGTCAATATTCTTGTGCTGTACATAAAAAAGGTGTTCTGTTTTGTTCTGTACAGTTCGTAACTTGTTGTTACGATACACAGCGCATTGTTCCGAGAAACGAAGAGGGGAAGAGGAGAGGAGGCCATCCATCGAAGGCGACTAGAGTTCTCTTTAATCCGGGCGGTCGTTCCAAAAAGTCCTCAGCACGTCCAAGCATGGAAACTGACCGTGATTCCTGACATAATCGGCGATAGACTGTGACATTTGGTTTTGATTGTGGGTGTGGAGAGTATCCTTGTATCATTGGACTGCCGACCGAGAGCTGAGGTCCTGGCGAAATATAAGGTAACACTCATTCGTGTTCCGAACATCTGCTTCTGACCATTCTCGCACAGTGGCCGGCGTAATGAGAATCGACATGACAACAACCCAACCCAACCCCTAGTTATATTAAGGAAAGACGAGATGTAATGACTTACGAAGAGTAATCGAGCTTTTTAAGATATCACGGTCTTGATTTCTCTCCGTCCTAAAAATAATAAGTTTTCACAGACCGACATCATGGACAAACTGTCGTTGACATGTCACGAGTTAACAGAAAATAGATGAGACGAATAAGAAGCATCCTTTCAAGCAAACGCCCCCTTCCACCCCCAATCGGTGTCACGAACAATCTTAGTTCGTCTCGTCTGTGGTGTGAGCGGTGGTGGCGAACCCGACTTGACTATTCGCGCTGTCGAAGACGGAGTAGAACCGCTCAAGAAACACCATGCCATTGACAAAGTCGAAACCTTCGCCGCTATTAGAGCCCAACTATTTCGAATACTCAGCTTCTGAGCAGTCGGAGAATAAGGGATCGGTTCTTACATCAGCGACGATCAAGAAAATGTCATTCGTGGAACCACCGATGGCTGTATTCAAAGCCCTCGGCCAAAGCTGAGCATTTGGAGTGAACTCAAACGATGTTCCGCCGACATTGAAGAAGAGACTCTGGAGGTTCGAGAAGCCCTCGCTAGAGATGCTGAGTAGACCGACATTGTTGTCTATTGTTGCTCCGGTTAGAGACGTATACGTATCGAACGCGTCAGTCGCTATCAATAGAAGCGTCGTTCCTTAAAAGTATTGATATGAGCCAGATAAGAGAAGGGGGAAATTATGAAAGGCACCTGTATCGACAATACCAGCTGTTGTAGACAGCACGTTCTCGCCAGCGGCTCCATAGGTGATGCTTTGATCAATTCCGAAAAACTCTGATGCGGGCGAAGTAGATGTGATGGGAGTGAAGACAACGTCGCTTGTCGTCTTCGTGTCATCAATAGTCCCGAAAGAGAGTTCGCCATTGGTAACAGACAGTTCCGTGGTTGGAGCAAAGAACACTCCGACCACTTTCTCTGATATCGTTCCTTGAGAGAATAAATTATCTGTGACTGTCGGTATCGCTGCAAGATTATAAAGGTGAGCTACTTCATACAGAATTGTATCCCCAAATTTCATTCACATGAGATGCCATCGACTGTTCCCTCGGTTAGATCTGTAGGCCCAATTCCGAGAATACCATCTACACCATCAAAACCTCTGTTAAGTTTCCCATGGTTAGCATGGAAAGCAGGGGAAATCAGGGAATTCGTACTCGGAGATGGCCGCAGCGCCGATTCCCTGATTAGTGATAACAAGATCTTCCGCGAGCGTTACAGTATCAAGAACTGAGGTCAGATAGCAAATTTAGAACAAGCCTGGGATAGACAAGTCACAGGGGTTCACACATTCCGTTCCGATGAAGAAGCCAGACCCGTAGGTAACCTCTGTCAGCTTCGACCTTCGTCAGCCTGACTTTCTTGGTGAAAGGGGACATATCTCACATCGCCTGTGGCCTCGCTGGTACTTGTTCGCACGTACGCCCTTCCCGCTGCGCAGAGATTAGTATGCGTCAACAGTTGATTAACTTTACGAACCTCCGACCCTAGAACGAATAAATATCATTTAGGATAATAAGAAGATCGACTAACCAGGTATTTGAGCTTCCAGTATCGATAAGCAGAGAGTACGTTGTCGGGGGACTGCCGACACCGACTAGTAGGAGCAGGCATCAGCCTCGCAAGACAACGACAAGAGAGAGATTCACCTTCTGCAATATAGTCAACAGCTTGATTTGTAGCATCAAGTGACTGACGCTTTCCGGACTGATTGGGTTGTGAACTTCCCCTAGTAAGGTGGCTAGCTGCACGAGCACGGTCGATCTCAGCTACTGTCCGTCCGGTCACATTGAGTCTGCCAATAAACGGCAGCGTCACCTTCGGCTCGCGCACTTGCACGACTGGAGGAGACGGCACCGCCGCGATAAGCGCCGCTAAGAGGAGCAAAGAGGCGTAGACGAGCATTACGGATGATACAACAGCTCTGCCTCTCTGTTCTCTTGTCGGTTTACTTAAATATGAGGAACTAGAGTTCCATTTGATGCATAGAAAGCCACGAGAAGATGGATGTGAGAATATGTCCAGAACAACCGATGAATCGCACACTTATGTCAGGAGCATGGAATCCATACTCATACTTGAAATAGGAGTTCTGAGGTGTAAAACGCGTCTTTCGACCCAGACGAACAGACAGTCCTGTGAGGATGAGAAAACGCCGGCAAATGCATTCAAGCAAACAGAGCTTGCCATTTTCTCGATTCCATGGCGCGATGTGAGAATTCCAAAGACCTGGTATTAGAACGAATGCATTGCCTGAGCTTTGCGGAGGAAAAAGAATAGAAGCGATAGATAAGGAGAATATACGTGTATGACATTCGCCCAACGTACAATTGGACAAAGCAGTGCCACACTGATAGTCACACGAACGCATGTTATACCGAGGTAAGTGCTTGAGCCCGAAAGCGGAGAAACCTGAGTACACGCCCAGGCGTGAATGGCTCGGTTGAAGTGGCTCTTTCAGCAGAAAACGCATGGGATGAGATTATGCGCTCAGGGTCCCCCCGTGTGGAAGCTTCCTGAACAGAGTATGCGACGTGGATTTACAACTCAAAATCGAGCATCGATAACAAGTCGGAAAATTTCAAGGTATTTCAAGATTCGCCGCAAATAGACGTCTTGAGAAGATGAAAGATGACGCCCTGGAAATGTGAAAGGAACGCATATCAAAGTCGAGTCCGAGTCAACCTTGGTTTATAGTAGTAGTTGAGGGCCGGCTAACACGTGGTGGTTACGTACGCACATGCACATTTCACCGCTAGTAGTAGTACGTCGTCGTCGAGGAGCGTCATACCATAACCAATACCATTACCACGACGATACGATGGCCAGCTTTCTGCAAGATGCCTTTGAAGGAAAAATAGTGCGTGTATATCTATACTTGACCCTGCATTATGCGTCAACTCTCGAGATGCAGGACTTCGAGGGCCAAAGGCATGCCGACTGGCTCGTTCGAAATGCCCTTATTGCCACCACGGTCCGTCGTCTCGCGTCTCCTATGCGTGCTTGCTAATTTCGACGTTGTCGCGCGTAGATATTATCGTTCATCCTTGGGTTCGCCTTTCACTCGCTGCGCGTGACGTTCGGGACATTAGCATTGGGCACAGTTCTCCTTATTGTTGTGAGTAATCATTCTGAACGAATAGTTATCACCTTTGATTGAAGTAAATGTAGGCTGCTGTACCTCCTTGGCCTATGTACAGGAAGAACCCCGTAAAATGGCTGCCCGTGAAGAAGCCTACTAAATCAGAATGATATCCGCGCATCTTGACTCTTGGTGACGTTCTCGATCTTCTGTCGTATTCTCTGCTCGAAAATATCGCTGTGAGAACGGGTGGAACGAAGAATATCATTGCATTGACGCGTTCGCAAACTAAGGTCTGAAGAGACGGAATAGCTCAGACGGGTGGGCGACGCCGTTCAGCTCGCTTCCTTCTGTCTGGATGATCCGTCACGGAATGTTAAAGTACACCTTTTAATGGAACTGGGCCATTGATCGAGGCGCTCTTCAACTCTTATACCGCGCGCGTCTGTAGCCGTTACTCAACATAAGCCTTTCTAGATATAGTTAATCCAGTTGCATCGTTGCTTCTACACATCAAAGGCTGCAATCAATAATTCACTACCAGTAGCGATGATAAAACTTGTCGCATTGCAAAGTCGGTCACGCGCTGGCTCATACCCGATAGTAACGGGAGGACGATCGTCAGGCGTTAGGAAAAGTCCATCTCACTGATAGTACCAGATGCCACCCTGTAACTTGTCCCTTCGTTGACTCCTAGTTCACCGGCCTCCTTCAGGTTGAAGAGCATACGGGTGCCCAAGATGCACAGAAACGATGGGTTACCTAGAGATCCGAGAACGCCAGTCCAAAATAGACTAGCTACCTGGATCTTGAACTGCAATATATCGACTATGCAGCATGCCACGATACTAGTTTGAGCCAACTTCAGCCGTGACACAAGGAAGGGTCAATCAAGACGATACGTACAGCATGAAGTAAATGATTTGATCTTTGATCACAACCTTAACGAGTTGAAACCCTTTGAGACCAGCGGACATTCTCCAGTATTGTCCTGCTTTGTAAACTGCTAGTATCATCAGGACAAGATTATATACCATTGGCATAATCCTATTCAGTAATTAGGAAAGGACAGCAAATTTCAACTATGAGTAATCGACGTGCGTACCAATCAATAAGTCCCAATGTTACTGGTGAATAGTTTGCCTGCCCGCAAACTGTAGGACCCGTCACAAGCTGTCCGATGACATCTGTCGCGGTCTTAGATGGATGTCTATTCAGGTCTCGTTTTGCTTACATCCCGCCGTCACATCAAAGAATATGATGAGTCCCAGCTTCAAGCAGGCCTCAGTCGCTAGGAAGACCTTTAAGATAATAGAAAGTCTCCGGTCTAGAAGCTGATGCGTAAGCCTCCGTTTCAACCATCACTGTTGTATCGTACGTGCCTCGTTCATATAGTGCGAGAACCCTGATCATCAGTATATCTGTGAAACGGAAATTGATGAGTGACAAGGGCTCTGATTCAGTGAAATACTTACAATCAATAAGTACGATTGTTAACCAATCTTATTTTTTCTGTCAGAAACTGACTGGCTCTGATACGGATTAAAAACTGACTGGCGACATCCTGCATCCATGCAGAGAAATTACCTGCACGACGCTTAGGGTGCACCTAATGAACAGATGCTTCAAAACTCACATCTATCTCAGAAGATCAGTTTACAGTAATATAATGCAGGAGTGAAGAAGCACTGGCTTACTCCGCAAGATTCACTCCAAATGAATTAGCTGTACAAGGAAATCAAGAGTCAAATATCTCCTGTATCAAAGATATAAAAGGCGTACAAAATAAGTATGCTGAAGCGCCTATGACACCAATATATCGATTCTATGATTATGAGATGAGCTCGTAATGCACAGATGCGAAATGAGCGTCACAAACCGTATAATAGACGAATTTGACATTGGAAAATGCGGTTCCCTTACACGTCCAGGAGATTAGCTTCACTCGCATGAGGAAAGTTCAAGGATCCTGACAGTCCATACCCAAAAGTATTTCACCTGGTTCGCGTGAGCCATAGAAGCGAAACAGATCATATGAGACGTGTCATTACCTCTCTATCCACTGTTATGACTTGAACCGAGAAATGTCAATATAAAATACAGATTAGTGATCATTATTATTCCGATGCGCACCAATATCATACGCCAGTAGAGTTACGACGGCGCATTGGAAATACTGTTTATTTGTGTTGATCGAGACCCAATCACTTGTTAGGCTAGGATCTATAGGCAGGATACCGGAGCGGATGGTGAGGGGCATCTCTTAGACAGAAATGAAATCGAGCAAGAAGCAATATAACTGTTAGATGTGACGGATATGCTTGGTCAAAGTGTACTTCAAGCTCTTATCGGCGCAAGGAAAGTGTGATAGACGAAGGGAGATACTTGAGACGCTCTGGATGAGCTGAGAAGCTATATTGCTTCAGAGCCAAGACCTCATCTACGGCTTGGGATGATGAGCTTCTTCTACAGCTCTCCTCAAACTTCAGACAAAAGATGGTTGTGCCCGCAACTGAGATTAATGCTACACCAATCTCCAAGGTACCGTTGTTCAACACACGCGAATCCTTGTCGTCTCATGATTCTTGAAGATTGACTGACTCGGTAACTATGTCGAGCTTTGTTCTCCACACATCAGGAAGCAAAAAGGAGCTTTGCGGTGCCGTAACGAACACCGAAGGAATGATGATCATATGGCTGGCAACCGAAAGTCCATCAGGCACTTGCACATCGGAGAAACTCTACATCTTAATCTTTTGGCAACGATACAAATGCGCGTAGCAATGCGAAAGCGAGGATATGACAATGAGATTCCTGAGCGACGATGGTGCGAAAGAGAGGTCCGGATACGATCATCGAAGACGGCAGCTAAATATCCGAACCTTTCCCGTTATGCTCATCGCCGGACGAACTATGCACGTCATGCAAATCATGCTCAATCGCCTTCTCCTGGTCTCTGATCCGCGCAGCATGCTCCTCTGCGCTGATCGTTCCAAATATGACGTCCATCTCTTCTAGACTACGCCCCTTCGTTTCAGGGATGAATAAGGAGAAGGTGAACATGGCACCAATATTGACAGCGGCGAACATGAGGAAGATTTTGTAGCCCAAGCTCGCGATGATGCGAGGGGTCGTATAAGAAACCACGAAGTTCCATAACCATTGGCTCGCAGATGCGACTGATAGACCATAATGACGCGTTCTGGTGGGAAATATATCGGAAACATAAACTACGAGTGACATGAGCAAATGCTAGACGTAAGAAGGATAGCCAGTATGCAGATGAGCTCACCCCAAGGAAGCGGCCCCCAGCCCATGCTATAGAACGCAACGTAGATGTACAGCATAGCAGCCATAGCCTTAGAAGCGGGTGGGGGTGTAGCACCGTCAGGAAGATCACCGGGAGGATGCGTCTTCAGAATCGCGCCGATGATGAAGAAAAGCGTACCCATTCCAAAGGCCGAGATACCAAGAGAGAGTTTTCGTCCGAGAGATTCCACAAGGAAGAAGACGAAAAGAGCTGTAGCTATGACTTTGACGATTCCGTAGATCCCAGAGGCAAGGAGAGAGTTTGAGGCTCCTTCGTATCCAATCTGCATTCCAAGCTATTATGAGCTCTCACTCGGTGAAAGTCAAAGATTAGCGCACCGCTTGAAAGATTTGTGGCGCGTAGTATCCTACAGAGTTCTGCCCGGCCCATTGTTGTAGCAGGAAAATAACGAACGCAATCATGAAGCGAATGAAGTTTCCCTTTCCCAAGAATGCTTCCTTCATACCAAGATCTTTGCGAGCTTCGCGCTCCTCCTCGACAGCGGCTTCGATTTCTGCCATCTCGGATAGAACACTGTGATTCTCTATAGGTAGCTTCCGCATATAGGAGAGATTTTCCATTGCTTCGCTTTTACGTCCACAAGAGGCTAGCCACCGCGGTGACTCCCTTACGAAGAGAAGCCCAATACACATGATCCCTCCTGTCAAGGAATTGTATTGAACTATAAGGGTAACATCAACGGGAAAGTTATACAAGACCTGGTACAAGTTGGAAACCGAAGGGAATTTGCCACACTTTCGGCCCGACGGGATTGTGTTGACTGATTCCGACTAGATAAAGAAACATACGAGGAAATGGTGAAATGCCAGAACGACGAGCAGTACGTACAGTTGATGAAGTAGCTTGGGATGCCGAAAACAAGTTGTTGGTCATCTCCTGCACAGCGTTATAAAGAATAGTCACAGACCTCAGCATGACTCCTACCGCGACCATGATCTGAAATAAGCCAGTGATGCGTCCGCGGACATTCTTAGGAGAGCACTCAGAGACGTAGGTAGGAGCTACGGCTGAGATGGCGCCGACTCCCACACCAGCAATCACACGCCCAGCATAAATATACGAAATGCCACGACCACCTACACCAGAGATGACTTGCAAGATAGCCCCGATGATAAAGATGACCGAGGAGCCGAACAAAGTGTACTTGCGACCGATACCAGCTAGGCAGGACGATTAGTGATCACGTCGGTAGCTTCTCTGAGGACACACGCAAGGACAGACCTGAGATAGGGGCACTGCCTAAGGCACCAAAGAATGCGCCTGCCTGAAGAACAAAGAAAAAGTCTGTATCATCTGCCATGTGACTTTATAGACACCTGCCTGAAGAACAGAGACAACATTGGCGGACAAAGAAGTTACTTTATGAGAATCAACTGTCCCGTCGGGGTTGGCTAAAAAGTGTTGCTTGAAATAATCTTGAGCAATTACACCTCCCGCAACGCCGCTGAAATAATGCAGTCAAGACACAAAAATAAGCGGAAGAAGAGGAGACGCACGTGTCATAACCAAAAAGAACGATACCCCAATACTAATTTCAAACGTTTAGGAGCGGACGAGGCTGATAAAGACGGAAACGTACAGCAACGAACGCGAGAACTGAACAAAAGGTCAGGACTTGACCGAAATAAGAAAGAAAGCGACGCACAGTATACTCGACTGTTCTGAAAAAGACTGTCGACTCCCATGACGAATTGCCGGGCAGTCCTAAACTGTCTGGATGATGGCACGACAGAGGTGGGAGATGAAGAAGGATTGTGCTTTATTAATACTTATAGTTGTCGTCTGCTCCATGGCTTCTATTCTGAGTGCCATGTAGCGGATGCCGCCAGCGCTTCGGTTTTACATACTGCGCCCGGGACAGTGATGATGATGCTGTTACACGCTGTCCACAGCATAAAACCCAAAAATAACTGTTCTGGACGAATCCTGCGCCAACGGACCGAGCGGACCGCCGGACCATACCACCAATTGAACCCGCTCATGCATTCTTTCTATATGAACATATTTCCAATCCCAATATTAATGAATTCACGAGCGAGCAGAGCAGATCTATCATCTAGCTCCAGTGCTTAGTCTCGCGTAATCATTTCCTCACGTGATTGATGATTAGCTTCCGGTATCCGGTTCTCTCGTCTCGGCCTACGTCCTGCTCTGCTCCGTGCTCTGACTGATCCGCCACCAGCTTCATCTCGTGTCGTGCTTATTTGACCGTACCAGAGCACATTCCAGGTATCTGTTTTGATAAGGGCTAAACTCGACCATCATTACTAGTCAATGGCCATGTTTTTTCGGTTGACTATGCCGATGTGGGGTGGGACAAGGTAGTCATAATTCAGGCGCACGAAAGCAAACAGGACCAGTGCCTCAAGTTGAAAGATGTTTTGAAATTCGCGCGATCCCTGTGGTTGCAAATCAAGGCTCTCTCCTGAACTTGATGATCGCCTGCTGACCACAACTTAGCATCTCGGCGATGAGTCCGAATTAGACTCGACAGCAGAGCTTTCAACAAAGCAAAGCCCATGCCATACATTTACATAAACGACGCTAACCATTTCCATGAACTGCTTGTTTGGGCCCGGCCGATCATAAGTGAATGGAAAAGAAGTAGTGGACGCGGTCCGAGTTATCAGGGATATTGCTGAGCATGAGGATAAATACAGATCATGTTCGTCTCCCCCCATCATTTGCCTACGCAGAAATGATTTCTGACCATACAGGTTTGATACTCAGTCATTGACGTTTCTAAGAGGTTATACGGACCGGATAATTGCTTAGGTAATCGGATGAGACGGAGGTCTTTCGCGTGACCTGGGGGTACGTTCATTCAGCTCCGAATGACGGACTTCGTTCTTTGAAAATACTTCCGTCGATTATTTGGCGAGTAAGGTGCCAAGCCCGTGTCAGGCGACCACCGCGGTCCGCTTTTCCCTAGATGTCGCTATAAAGTACACGCTTTATCGCAAGGAAGCTTTCTGTGTTCTTGCCTTGAACCGTAACGTTCCCAGCACCCTTGACATACTCTGACAATGGACTACGCTTCTATCTTTAAGAATAGCCGTGTCTACTGTATGTATTTTTGTCTTGTTTTGCTGATCATCGTCTCACAAATACCATTACAGGGCTTGCATTTGTGGCTTACTGTCTGTACTTTGATGTCTAGGCGGTCGTCACCTTCTGATAAATTCTACTGCAGGGGGCATCGTACTCTTTGGTTACGACACGTGCGTATTTTTCGAATTGCACGCATACGTAATCCTGACAATCACCGATTATTAAGTGGTGTGGCGGGAGGTGTAGTCAATGCTAAAGCTTTTCAAGAGCACTTCCTCGCAGATGAAAATGGCAACATATCCGATAGCCGTATCACCAATACTTCTGGTAACATCGTGAGCGTGCTTCAAGCTGGGGCTTTTTTCGGTGCCTTGGGCAGCGCTCCGATTTCTTGTGAGTTCATTACGCTGACTTCTTTTGATTTTTATGTATCTGCTCAGCATGTGAAACAAATCATTGACCACAAAGATCTTTTGAGACAGCCCTACTCGGCAGGAAGCTTACGCTAATTGCGTTCTGTATCGTTTTTGCTGTTGGCGCGGTAATCGACCCTTCCTGATCATTCTTAAAGCTGTTGATTTTACTTGAGAATAGGTCCTTCAAACAATTGCAAGCAACGGTAGGGGTCTCGCGTACATTTACGCGGGCCGTGTCATCGCGGGAATCGGAGTCGGCGCCATCTCAGCCGTAGCTCCTACTTACGTCTCTGAGTGCTCTCCCAAGGATGTCCGCGGACGCATCACTGGCTTATTTCAGATCATGGTCGCTGTCGGTGTAATGATCAGCTATTTCGTGAACTGTAAGATTATTAAACTTGTATTAAAGCGATTCTGTTTACTATGTATATCCCTAGTCGGGATTAGCCAGCATAATCTGGTCGGATCAAAAGTCTGGCAGATTCCATTCGGAGTTCAGCTCGTACCGGGAGGTATCATGGTAAGATACAAGTTCGAATCCTGCCGGTTACAATCACCAACATCGAGCTCATTCATGAGGTCCTCGGCTTGCTCACTACTAAGGAATCACCAAGATGGTTGGCTTCCCGCGGTCGCATGCACGAGGCTATCCGAAATCTCGCATACCTACGGAAAGAACCTGTGGAATCTGAGAGTGTGCGACATGAAATGGCGGAGATCGAGGCTGCAATTGAAGAAGAACGTGAGGCTCGGAAGGGGTTGGGCCTTAAGGAGGCTTTCTTCGGGAAGGGCAATTTCATTCGATTTGTCGTTGCCTTCTTTATCTTCTTCCTCCAGCAATGGGCAGGACAAAACTCGGTAAGAACAGAAAAGATAAGGCGAGACTAGTCAACAAAAATCTGATCGAAGTATATCGTAGGTCAATTACTACGCGCCGCAAGTCTTTGAGGCTGTGCGTGTCATGTCTACAGTTAAGCAATAGCAAAACAAACTAATACTCTTTCTCGCTGCAGATTGGTTACGAAGGCGCTACGAACTCGCTACTCGCGTCTGGTATCTACGGTGTTGTCAAAGTCGTAGCCACAGCTATCTTCGTCTTCTTCATGGTGGAATCCCTCGGTAGAAAGTTGTCGCTTGCGATCTCTGCGTTCGGTATGGGCACATTGTTCTACATTATCGGAGCAATTCTCAAGACGCACCCACCTGGGGAGCTTGCCGAAGGCGCTTCACCACCTGCGGCTAGTAAGGCGATGGCGGCTATGCTTTATATTTACGTCTGCTTCTACAGCATGGGATGGGGTCCTCTTCCATGGGGTGAGTACGTTTCTAACTTGGAAGTGTCTTTCCGATACTTGGACTCAATGCTCTACCTACTGAATGCACGCGGCCCTGAAGTATATTCTTCCGACATCTTCCCGACGAGGACGCGGCATTACGGCCTCGCGGTTGCTTCGGGGAGCCAGTGGTTGTGGAACTTTGTCGTCAGTCGGTAGGCTGATGTTTCTCACCTTCGAAGTCAGATTATGACGATGTTTCAAGAATCACACCGAATATGATCGATGAACTCGGATGGAAAATTTTCATCATGTTTGGTGAGTGCAACTATACATTGCCACGTAAAAAATATATTGACGACTATTTTTTTTGTTATTTAAAAATAGCAACGATCAATATTGGCGCTATGTTTACGTTCTCACTGTGTGTTGAAGATATTCTATAAGCTGCTGGGCACTAACTCCGAAACAATTAGCGCCGTTCCCGAAACGAAAGGGAGGAGTCTTGAGGAAATGGATGTCATTTTCGGTTCTGTGACGAGAGAGGAACGCAATGCTAAGATCAAGGAGACTGAGCGAAGTATGTTCGGCCCTGCGTGTCCTTTTCGTACTGTAACTCATGTATTCTTGAACAGCGCTGGAGGCAGAGGTAGTCCACGATGCGCAGTCTGACTCTATCAAGCATAAAGATTAAATAGACATTACGTCTCGCAGGCATCTTTTATTTCCGGTATTCCAGTCAGGAGTCTTGAGGATTTTATGTATAGTGCTCGTCGTTCGGCGATTACATATTATTATGTTCTTGGAAGCGTCAATCTCGCCGTGCTGACACATCGTATCAACGTAGTCTTCATATAAGAGCAGTACAGTTTGCAGCAGCTCTTAGAGAATCTGAGAACATATTCATGCTTTCCATTCGAAAATGGTCATCCACAGTCCTTCATGACTAAAGTGTCTGCCTAGATCTAGAGTCTAGTTATAATAAATTACGCCATCTAAATAAGTCTAATTACAGATTATCAGTACTATGCTAGACGTTGAAAAAAACTTACAATGCAGAGATGAGGTTGCTTGTGGATTCATAATGACACAGAAACCCGGAGCGAAAGCAATGCAGCAAATTGGTATAAAATGCGTTAAGAGCTGCCTCATGAAGAAAGCGATGCACAGAAAAACGTGCCAAGAAACGAATGAACTCGCGTGAAGCATCGAAGTTTATGGATTGGCAGCATATCGGCTCCTTGCACGTATTCGTTCGCCGAAAGACCAAAACAACCATGGACTTAAGCATGAAGAAGGGGAAAGCATGTCAGTATGCTATGTAAACCACAACTCAGAAGTAGAACCTACGCAGGACAACCGATAGCAATTGCGAAGGCTGCAAGAATAGTGTCTCCCTTCCCATAACCTAATGCACTATACATTGCAGGCGCGAACAGCGGGAAACCGAAGCCGGCAAGAGAGCGCAAGAAAGAGACAGCTGCCAGCGCGGATGCGGCATGCAGCGTGAATGCATCGACGACATACGTCTGGATTGTTTGGAAGTTGAGTACGATACCGGCGGCAATAAAGGCAAGACCGATATCTGGCACAATCCAGTGTACATGCTTTTCAGCCGCCCACCCGAAGATGAGCAACCCGATAGGAAGACAGATCGTGCCGAAGACCATCATAGCTATCGGCACAAGCAGTATAAAAAATATGATAAAAGCATCAACTGAAGGCAGTAAACGCACGTAATCGATATTCGGGCTTTCCAGGTCCTCCATTTCGCTCCTTGAGTCGCTTGTAAATTGGATCCATGAGTCGTGCGTTGATTTGACTGACGCTTGTGAGTCCAATTCCAATCGCAAGGTAATTGAGTCCAGCTATGCCAACGGTCTCGCCGTAAACATTCTGGAAGATGCTAGGTACTGAAAGAAAAAGAGTTTATGCGGAGGAAAATGGTTTCGTAGCAATGATCCATCTCACCGGTCGTCAATATCAGATATACAAGGCCATATCTATAAGATAGTTGACATTAAATTCATAGATGCTACACTGTCGCAAACAAAACGACGCACACAAATGCCATGTAGACCCCGAGCAGTTGGATTATAGGCTCGTATGCAAACAGGACGAATGGTCGAATAATCGCCTTTTTGAAGACGTGCTTCCAACTGAACGGGTAGAATTTGGTGATTTTCTTCGAATAAGCGAAGAATAGTAACTTACTTCTGGTCCATTTTTTGGTAACGTGTTGTTATCCGGTCGGCGCCTTCGTCTGTTTTGGAGACTCCTAGCCGTTTCCGCAACTTGGTGGCCTTTCGTTCAAGTAATATAGGAGGGAAAGCTAAAGCAACGAGATTAGAAAAGAGTGACAAAAAAACGAGAGCCATTTATACATACTCTCCTTCAGAAAGAAAATGCCAAGGATTTGCACGAAACCGTCAACAATCGAAGTGCTCCAAAACTAAAGGTTTTTGTGTCACAATGCAATAAAAATTCTCTGTATACTCTATGTTACTCACTACCCAGCGCCATGTCGAGCGTTCTGCAATCCAGGATCCACATACTGGCCCGAGGACTGGACTACAAGGGAAGCTTAACAAGAAAGGAAGAAACTTTTTCGGATAATACCATACCCTAAAAGAGGAGCAAGCGAGTATAAGGCGATAGCTTGTCCACGTTCCTCGGCACGCCACAGGTCTCCGAGAACTCCACCGCCAATCTGTTGTACACGGAATGAGCACGTCACGGAAACCGATGACAGCAGAAAGCACACACGGAGAGGGGTGCACTACCACCAAGGCCAGCGAGGAAACGAAAGACCACGAGCTCGGAAGTATTCTCAGCGCCCCCGCAGGCAGTGTTCCAAACTGATCGGATCACGGGGATGTGAGAACGAAGTAAATGGAAAGGAAGACGTTTCTCACCGAGATACCAAAGATTGGCAATTTGTAGGACACGCGAGCGCTGCGCAAGATAGCAGGATCGTTACCCGGTAACACTGGCTTGCAGAACATAGCTATTGAACTCACCCCATACAACTCAGACAGCGGCCCGAGAAAGAGAGGCCCGAATGCTTTTTAAATATGAGTAAACAACAAAGAAAATAGTCACTGCTGCAGAAGTACCATATCCTAGAACAAAGACCGAAGTGCTCATGGCTAAGACCACAGTACTCGTAATACCCAAGTGCAAAGCCAGCTGGTCGGAAGCGGGAGCAATCATGGATGAGGAGACAGGTGAGATGAATGTGAATGCTACACGGACAGACAAGTGTCAAAGCTTAGCAAAACGAGATGGAGAAGAATAGTACGAACCGGAAACGATAAGTGTTGCTATCCATTTCTTTTTGTAGGACCAACTGGGGACAAATCAGTATTTGATTGATTCACTCACAGGTAAAGCCTCACACACATACTTCAGAGGATTAAAAGGATCTTCTGGACCATCCCAATCCACGATCATCACGCTACCCTTCTCTTTCGCTCCAGAGAAACCGGCTTCAAGTGCCTTGGGGCTTTCGTGTTCTGGAGAAATATTTTCAGTTGAAGCGAGTGAATTCCGTCGTGTCGTGTCTACACTTTGATGATTCGGATGTTCATCTTCGGCTACTTGTGATTGCGAAGTACTAATATCGCCGCTCTTTTCTTTGAGAGGAACGTCAACGGGCGGGTCGGGATGGAGAGACGCCGTTGAGACGTCCGTAATTTCACTTCGAGAGCCCGCCATCGCTATGCACGATGCGCAGAAGGCACGAGACGGTGTGGGATGCAGCTGACATTAATATATGTATATGTGATGTATGTATTTATAGGATCGGGGAAGGGCAAGGCGCTCGTTCGGCATCCGTTCGGCTCGGAAGTGCGCACTGCATATCCACGAATGGTGATTGGTCAAATTTTGCGCCGTGACATGCAGGTTTATTTATATCTTCCGTTCATTCCGCGATTAGTCACTGTAAACGTAATACTTTCTTTGTCACCTGAATCCGACTCGCCTGGTCGGTCTCTTGTGGTCGGTCGTGGTCGTGTGGAAGAAGTAAACAAAATTGCATTGATTTGATTGTCAATGGAGGTAGCGAGTTCTTGCGACGAAGTACTAGACAACAAAAAAAATAGAGCATTGCATACACAAGGATACATATCGTAGGGCAGAAAAACGGGGGGAAATGTAAAGTAAAGAACGGGAAGAGCCCGTTGAGGAAGTCCAAGTTGTCCTGCAAGTTTGCGTACGTAGTCATCTTGTACATAAGAATGTGGAAGACGCATCATAGTGCCACTCCTGTAGAAGCGACAGACGCGTTCAGCGATACTGTAGCACCTTCAGTACGGAGCAAGAGGCCTTTGACCTCCGCTAAACAGTCATGTAACCGCGATGTAACGACCCGAGCATTTTCTAGTAATGGTTTGATATTTTCGGGTGTCATTGCGAGCTTCAGCTGCGGACCTGGTAAAACAGAGGGAGGAGCATCAAACGACGGAGTACTCTTGCCGCATGCTCTCTGTGGAACCGCACGCATGGATGAAAACTGCTTCTCACGATCCTTGTCTCTTCCTGCTCGCGAATGAGGCCTTCGTGAGGTTTCTGGGGTCTGTCGGCCAGAAACAAGCCCAGAGCCAGTGGACAACAACATGCTGACGTCATTTTCATCCACATTTGAGAGACGCGCAGATCGCAAGTTCGTTAGAGATTGATCCTGCGACGCAAAGCTCCCTTGGGACGAATTAAACGGGAGCATGTGGTGATGTTTCGAGGAGACAGGGCCGGTTGGGAGCATCGAGAGGCGATTCTGTTGCTTCCTCTTGCGTAGCTTCATTGTGGACCCTCTACCCGAAGGTTCGTCTGCGATCGCAGCGAGCTGAGCGTCAACATCTGAGGTCGAGTCCATTCTGTCCCAGTCGGAGTCATCAATGTCGTCGTAGAGCGTCTCGCGAGACGTGTCAACTTGATTCCCTGACTCTACTCCCGAGATATTGGCGTACGTTTCTGGATGTCCACAGCTTCTCTCTGGAGAACCAGTCGCGCTTACGGCTTTGTGCTTTTGTCCTAGCCGAAACAAAGAGGCCAGACTCGGTCGACGAGGTGACGATTTGTGAGTGAGCAGCTCCCCAGTAAAAATATTGTACTCTTCGTCAGGAGACCGAATGGATTCCATCAAAGCCGCGCTCGTTTCAGACTTTCGCCTAACATTTGCCTTATGCGAAGGGATGCCTGACACGGTATTATATCCGTACGGATGGTTGTCGGTTTGCCGGGCATTGCTATCAAACGAGGATTCAGTGTCGAGAGTTGTTGAAGAATGAGCAACAAGGATTTCGTGTTGGCCTTGGCTTTGCAGAGCACGAGCTGTGCTGCGTTTCAGACTCCTCAGCATATCACGTATCCCAACAAGTCGACTTGTTCTTTTCTTCTTCGGAGTTCCGGGAGGTGGATTGGTCATAGCTGATTCATCGGTAGGAAGGGTAAGTGTGCTGTCCATTGCTTCATCCGCTTCTCCCCATTTCGATGAAACATCAGGAACGTCCAGCTGCGCGCCTTCTTTCACTGACTCTGCGTTGTTCAGCATCTCCTTCAAAAGATACAATTGCCGGTGTGCTAAGTCATCGCGACCCATTGCTGCACGCCAGGACACAAGCGGAGGTGGAGTACTTGTCAATGCGCTCTTCGAACTCTTCGGGTCGGGTTGTAAAAAATCGGCCTTTCCTTCGTCTCCTGAAAGTGTCACTGCTCGCTCACGAGTTCTATTTTGTTCAGTTGATTCACTACAGCCACCAGAACCAGACGGAACCGGCCGCGAAACCGGTTCCGCGACGTTCCCAGTACCCAAATCAATGAGTAGATCCGCACATTCCCAAGCAATACTGTACTTAGCATCGATGGCTTGAAATCCCGAAGCGAGAGCTTTGTAATCGATGCTAGGAGGCGGAGGGTTCGTTCCTGATCTTGTTCGCGAATTGGAACGCGAAAGATTGAAAAGACTACCTGTCGGCGATGTCGCACGAGACAGAGGACGAGGACCGTCAAGGATACTCTGAATTCGCGCGGCAATCGCAAAATACCTAGTTCGAAGTTCTTGCATCTCTAATGACGCATAGCTTAGCACAACTCAGACTAGACAAAGATAAATCTTACGTTCAACACGGGCGGCGAACTCCCGGACCCGACCTAAATCCCTCTTCAAGCCGTCCTGAGCCCGACTGATTCTACTGGGTATCTTCAGGTCACCTAGCGAATTCCTTCGGAATACGTTTGCGTTTCCATTTGCTGCGCCATTCTCCGGATGGCCCGTACCAATTGGAAGAGGTGAAGCACGACCGAGGGATGCGATTTGAGAAGCTGAACCAAGGCGCGAGACAGGAGCGCTTTGACTCAGAGACGAGGAAGTTGCAAATGAAGAAGATTTGGAATGCGTGAGGACAGGCAATTCACCGGACCGCCGATGGCTTCCTGCAGAGGGCCAATTACGTGGTGGACTAGCAACCGGAGATGCGACGTCTATGTGTATAGCCTCTACAGCCAGGGACTGGGAGATCGTAGATGATTCCTTTGCTAACGAGTCAGAACGTATGTCTTGATGAGAAGGAATAGAAGGAACTGGAGGTATTCCCAATACAGGACTCTGCGCGTGTACTTGTTCGTAAGTCGGATTTTGCTGTCGCTGCTGCGAGTGAGCACTGTTGAGGCTTATCCGGCGCAAACTTCCCATGAATCTCCTATGACCGACTTTTTCGTCCGAACCTTTGTCTGAATGAGCCAAATCTTCGCTGCTCGGGGCTGTTCCTGTCGAACCGGATGCACTAAAACTTCTCCCGCTTGCGCCGAGAGTTGGGACGAGCGTAACGCGCGATCCGCTTTCCTTCACGGCTGATCCAGAGAAGTGACGGGGCACAATTGAACACGCTCTACTAGAACCGAGAGCTGACGGACGTGGTTTAGAGCCGGGAGGGCGCGGTCTGAGTCGACTTGGTGTTTCTCCACTCAATGGCGTTGACACTTGTCGACGAGTCAGCTCATGCATGGACATTCGAGATGAACTGCCGTCAGATGAGTCCTTCCCACGTTCAGGTGAAGAAGCCGACGGCGACTTCTTGGTCATGAACTTCTGACCGAACGCACGAATTCTGGCTCTGCGCGGTGAAGCCGTAAGTCCTCCTTCTGAATCTCCGGATTGGCTACTCTCTGTTGTCATTGATACTGATTGTGGGATTGCAACCCGCAAATGCCCTCTCTCCCTAAACTCTGCACGGGGTACGTGCTGGACTTCGGTCACGAGGTTTGGACGCGCGCTGCCCGTCGGGTCCGCTTCCAACCCATTCGAAGAACCGCGAAAGAACTGGTTCGGACTCGGAGTCTGCGTAGGACCAGTGTGAATGCTCGTTTCAGGAGATTGCAGAAACGGAAAGCTTGAAAGTGGAGGGTGCTGAGCATTCATGACATGAGATCGAGGTCGAGGTGTCCTATTATTATCAAACCGGTCTGATTCTGCATCACGCACACTCGTCGAGAACGAGCTAGGGGGAGCTGCATCTGCGGGGGACCGCGTGTTTTGAGCACTCGGTCCTGAACTAAATTCTGCACCCGTCGTGGTACTTGCGCGTTTTCGGCCCCAGCGTCTAATACTGCCTAGACGCGTCAATAGAGGACTTTTGCTTGCGGATGTCGGCGACAGTGGTACAGACGGTATGGATGATGCTTGAGCAGAAGACGACGGAGTCACTGGCGGCACTGCAGTCGCTCCGTTCGTCGACGGCGGGGGAGTGCATGGCCTAGAACCTGGTGTCGAGGGACGATGAAAAACCGGTTCGGCCGCTGCCTTGTCATCAAGTTCGAGAATGCTAGAGTCCAAATGCGGAGGCCTGCTTTTCTTTCGCAGACGTCGGCGCTCTCTGGGCGTTATGTCTGAACCTTGCGGAAAGCGATTAGGGTTTCTGAATTTTTGCTGCAGGGGAGAAGTCGGGGATGACTCAGCGGAGTGCGTACGCCTGAGGGAAAGAGCAAGATGTGCTGTTGAGCCATACGTCGAATCTCTGTCACGCTGTCCTCCGGACGTCGTAGTTGCAGGAATCGAGAAAACCGAATGGCTTGGTGAAGAACGCGTAAATGGCGATGGAGGAGACACGTATGGACCAGACGCGTCGCCTGAAGGGATTGTGTGGAGAAATGTTGGCAGAGGAGGCAACGGCGGTAACGGTGGAAGAGGTTCGTTAGAAAGCGAGCTCAAGGCCTTTCTTCGAGATCGCGATGTCACTGTCTTGTCTTCTTCGTCATTACGATCGAAGCCCATCTCGTGATCGAAATCTTCCAACTCATCATCCGACGTATCCCACGCAGGACTCAGAGGCTTTCCTCCCCGAGATCGCTTTGAACGTGCACTTGGGCCTGCACCTGGACTACTCGTCGTTAAACCAATCTCGAAATCTTCGTCCCAGTTTTCTTCCACCAGTTCTTCGCTTGCTTGGGCAAGCATCGGCCCCCTGGGACGATTTGTAGGATTCGATGCTGACGGCCTTGCTGGAGAATCGGCGGAGTCGAGAAAATCGTCATCCCAGTTTTCTCGATCTTCCTGTCTATTAACTCGCTTAGGCTCAAATGCGGTACGTTGGCGCTGCGAAGCGGGTGATTCAGACCAAGTATGAAGACCGTGGGTGACATCGCGTTGCGGAGTCTGAGGGGAAATTGATTGGACTACTCTCGTCAGCAGCTTTTCGTGAAGATATGTAAATTGATGATCATACCCGTATCCTCATTGTCAGGTCCGGACTTGCACTTTCTAGCGTTCCTTGAGGATGAGCTTGTAGCTAAGTGCTTGGAAGACTCCGTGCCGGGTGCTTCTAACCGGAACTCGTGATCCTCCCAGTTTTCGGACAGCGCTGCGACTGCAGTTAATGATCCAAATGGAGACGCGGAAGAACGGGGAATAGACGTACACTTGATACTCTTGCATGGCTTTTCCAAAGCAGACGAAGCCATCATTCCAGAGAAAGCTCAAAAATGAAGTCGAGCCATTGCAGCCTGGTCGTCGTCCGGTCGGTGATGATCAGTGAAGTGAAAGTTAAGAACTCATGGAGCCTATATACTGTACAGAAGGGTCACGTGCCAATCCTGAGACCTCGATTCCACTGCCGGCAACAAAGGGTATTAGGATGACAGATGTTTTGCTGAGCACACTCCTTTCGACACGCATTCAGCATCACTGAAGTACTATCAGCACGGTTCCGTTCGACTTCATACTCAAGAAGACCGGCGCAAAGACTCACTATGACCAGACACACGGGGTAAAAGGAGACCGAACACGTCGAGTCAAGTCTCTCCTTTCACCGTCGCATCTCGCTGGCCACATGCCGATTGGGTCTCGGATGTCTCACTCGGGATGCAAGGCCATTTCGTCACGGCGAAGCGAGTTACGAAGCTCGTGTACGCTTTTGATTTATCGTAGACTCTCGTGCGTGCATACCTTCTCTGGCCGCACCAGGTCTTTGACATCAGTCTCTGGCTCACACCTCCTCACTACCGGCTGGGACAGCCTTATCTGTGACTGGGATACTCATATTCTATCCTCCGATGAAATTGCTCTTCTTTCAGCTGACAAAGGCAAGAATCGGAAACGCAGACGAGTAGTAGCAAACGGCGATGACACAGTTTCACCAAAACGAAATATCAGTGCTCAAAAGTCATCCATCGCGTGTCACAACGGCTCTCTTCTCTGCGACGGGTGCGAAACAAGCATATAGTGCGTCGCTCGATTCATCAATACGAAAGTGGGATATCGAAGTCGGAATATGTTTACATAGTCAGATGTTGCTGGAGCTCCGTTGCATATCATTCTGCGCCAGATATGCTTGCAGCATCATCAACAGATCGAACCATCCTCATATCCGGCACGCGTGCATTTACATCCAAGCCGTCCTCGTTGGCATCATCTGCGCTAATTCTCCTACAACACGCAAGCACTCCCGCAATACTTTCTGCATCACCTACGAACTCGCATCACGCCGCAAGCGACTGGTATGACGGCGTCGTGCGCATATGGGATGTGCGCAGTACGAAAGGAGCCATGGCTAGCTTCCGCATCGGGGAAGGTGCGGAACCCGAGATCCGGATGAATCGGCGGCCAGCGTTCCTTCTCA
Source organism: Sanghuangporus sanghuang (assembly GCA_009806525.1). Taxonomy (NCBI): domain Eukaryota; kingdom Fungi; phylum Basidiomycota; class Agaricomycetes; order Hymenochaetales; family Hymenochaetaceae; genus Sanghuangporus; species Sanghuangporus sanghuang. The sequence goes on along the minus strand of VVIT01000002.1, from coordinate 1,930,199 downwards.
AATAAAGACCGCTATCTTTGAGCTCTCCAAAGCTTACACTTACCGGTTTCTTATAAGCTCAAATTCACCCGAGGTATTCGTTCGCGCCCTCTGGAGTCTCCTCGGCGGCGGTCAGTGGTCTGGGGTCGCCTATGAAGGCCTCGTCAGTCAGTCAGTTCGTTTCTTAGCACGACTATCTGCTCTGAGAATTATCGAAGAAATTTCGAGAGGCAAGAGACTATCGATGGCCTTGTTGAAGGCGTTGTCGTACCCAATGTGTCGCTGGGGAATCATGACCAGAGCAGTTTGAAGACGACCTTCTCGAATATGTGCGTCTCGATCTCTCATTTGCTAGTGCAAATTCGGCTGCAATTGCTGGCAGTTTGACTGCAGAAGGAACGACACGGCACCAAGCCGCTGCAGATGTTCTGCGTGCCCTTGTTGCAAGTGGATATGTTGCAGTCACGACAGAAAATGCTGTCAGATGGATCGGGTTAGGCTTACAGGAATACGCGTCCGATCCACGAGGTGAAGATAGCTGGAAGCGGAAGGACTGGAGTGTATATCTTCTCACTGCTGTCGCAGTGCTCAGGTAGGATGCTTTATTCTGTCGACCAGTGTCCCTCAGTTTTTATTCATCTCGCAGCAAGGAGTGACGAGCACAGATACTCTGGTTGACGTAGATTTCTTTTCGCGAAACGTTTCCCAGGACCTACAGACCGATTCCGGCGCGGTGCATACGATCCTTCAAGTCGATTCGATTTGCTTCCCGCAGATGCCGGTTGCAACATCCAACATAGTAGCGTCGTCGCTCTGGGTGCAGATGACCTCTCCATCAGCATCTGGCAGATGAAGAGCGTGCGTCCAATCATTGTTGCAAAGGAGGTCTTTGAAAGACAGATTACGGATATTTGGCTTCTCCCTTCCACCTATGCCAAATAGCTATTCGCATTCCGTCGCTCAGCCAACGCCGTCTTTCGCTGTAAACAGACATGCAATGAGACGAATCACGCCTCCCTTAACGCCTCTATCTACACAACAACAACATGGATTCGGTCATGTGGGACCTTCGCAACCAGGTGAACAAGTCACCGACGGAATGGATGTTGAGAACATGAACGATCCCGGATCGGACATGGCTGTCCCTATTAGCGCTCTCGACACATGTGGATGGCAGGGTAGGGATGACACCAGGACGACACTATAATGTACCAACTCCAATGAAGTAGCCTCCTGGCGGACCGCAGACAGAATACATCGACAAGTTTCTACCGAAAATCTCAAGAGCTTGCTCTTCGGTATAGCTACGTAGTGGCGAATGAGAACGCGAATGATTTCGCTTCCGTTTCTTGCCTCGGGTGCGGCGCGAAAGAGCTTCTTCTATTCGAGACCATGTCTGGGTACACCTTGATCATAGGACGGAATAAATTCTTCGGGCCCATTTCCGGTGTGGTTCGCACAGACAGCCATATGGGTTGACTGTTCGGTGTGATAACGGAACAAAAGAAAAATGACAATTGCGAGAAAAATACGATTTTGGCTAAAATGCCATGAAATTCGCAAATAAACTGCGAGGCGAGGGGGGTAGAGGCGTTAGCCACTGACTGACGCCGGATGCGCTGACTCGGAGCCGGACTCAAGTCAAAGACGATCGCTCCCGCGACCCGCGACATCGACCAATTCGTCTCTTTCTCTTTCTACCATCACCACAAACGTAACATTGCACAATGCCTGCATCTCGAAGAGGCAGCGGCAGCATTACTCTCCCCTCGGGGGCAACACTCGCCATCCACACAAGGACGCAGGATGAGGAGGACCTCCCCCACGCAACTAAAAAGTGACATTTCATCCATAATCTTCGCATCTATTCCAAGCTGACTAGTGTGCATACAGGACGATAGCGGATCATCTCCGCAAGTATGAGCAACTGTACGTCCCATCGGTCGTTCTTAGATCATCTCGACCTCGCTCAAGTGTTGTGTCACGTATCGTGACAGGTTCACGCTCACTCCTCAACGCATGCGCATGATCACTCAGGAGTTCAGTGAAGTTCTTGACAACGGTCTCAAAATGCATAATCAAGTAGTCGTAAGTTCCATTACTTAGCTGTCGACACGCATATACCCACCACTCTCTTTGGTACTGTCTAGCCGATGATTCCAACTTCGTCTTTGGTTGGCCAACAGGTAACGAAGTCGGTGATTATCTGGCACTCGATTTAGGTGCGTCATATCGTCACATGTCGATCGCCGTGTCTATCAATAAATGCATATGCATATGTCTTGACCTCTAGGCGGCACAAACCTGCGCGTCTATCTCGTCTCTCTCCAAGGTGAGGGAAAGTTCGAAATCACCCAAACAAAATACCGCCTTACAGAAGAACAAAAACATGACGACGGAGAAAAACTATCCGATTCCTGCGCAGAGTGTCTTAAGACGTTCATTGAAACCAATTTGCCTACCGTTTCTGAACCCGGTGCCAACACAGTTCGGTCCACTTCAAGTTGCTAGGGCTCCACGCGTATCGTATACGATACGCGTGTATAATTTTAGGCTTATAAGCATACACTCGTATACTTAGTTCTGAAGTGTGATACACATACGCACGTATAATATACGGCATATATGCGTATACGCGGCTAAGCCTACTTATATAATATATTGGCCGTTAAGCTTGACGTTCGAGCCCCAAAACGCTTACCGGACACTCCTTGACCCAAAACAGGCGACACAGATTTCAACTTGATCATAGACGATGAGATTCTGTCAGGCAAGGTTGTGTGATCAAAATTCTCACAGTATAAGCAAAACAGCCCTTGATTCCAATGTCAAACCCGGTACTCAGGTCTTGAGAAAAATATCCAATGCTATAATTTCAGTGAGTAACAACTAGTTTTGATGTAAAATGGGCCACCTTTTTCTTTCAAGTCCGAGTTTCTCACAGATTTCAAGCCCTGAAAATATATGCAAAAATTTCCAGAACCATATATGCATATGACCGTATAAATACGTGCATATAATTTCATTCTTTGAGTTGATACACATACACGCGTATAGCATATATGCCGTATCGTATGCTATATACAATACGCTGTGGAGCCCTAACTTTAACCGACAACCGTCATTGCACAATATGTCTATGATGTGTCACAGGGTCTAATTAATGCCCTGTTCGAGCGTGTGCCCGACCTATATGTTCATGTCTGAACTCTGACTAATTGTATGCAACCTTTCGTCTCAATCTTTCCAGCACTCCTCTGTACAATGCCGATTTTGATGCAGTATGTTGCATTACTTCCGCCTTGTATTGCTGTTTCTGATCTCCGTATAGCATTCCCCAGGCCGAGGTGGCTCGGGCTGAACTCAGTCAAATAGCGTCGGTCCCCAGGCAGATCAGTCTACCTCAAGTGAACAGGACCGTTATGCAGTTCGTCTATATCAGAAATAGCATGGCTTTCATTGGGAGACAGCACACTAAAATATTCAACATCAATGATCATGAATTTGATCACTTATTTCACTGTATACTACTTGTCCACAGAATAAATACTTGTTATGCTGGAGTTCGAACAAAGCAACATGATACCAGGTGTAGGTATGCCCTCTCTGTACCCACAACACACCCACCCTGTGCCCCCAGTGAGCCCTTACTGTGCCCACAGTTTGGCCCCTCTCTGCCCTACATGTGCCCACAACATGCCCAGTATGTGCCCTTGTTGCACCCACTTGTTGCCCACTTATAATGAAAATTATCATTGACATTGATATACAGAATGATATTTCAAATAAAAGACACTTTGATACTGAAAATATCATCAAAAAAATATCTACCTCAATGATATTCTTTGCTGATAAAGAAAATATCAATTTAGATTTTTATATCTATATCGATCATGATGATATAATAATTATCATCATCAAAGAAATGCAGCATGATATTGAATATAAAAACTAGGTTTAGATGCATGTGGACATTTTTAATATTCTGAATGGAGATATTTATACTTATATAATGCATATTAAATTAAATTTCTGATCATTTATCATCACCTAAAAAATACTAAATTGCCTGTAGTGTGAGAGGACATGCATGGTCACATGACTGGCTATGCCATGTCCCTCATGCATATCATTCAATTCATGACATGCTCTGCCTATACAGCTTGTTCCCACCATGATCTCTCTCATGAGCCTGCTTGACAAAAGTCTTCATGCACAAGTGGCGGAGACCATTTCAATAATTGTGGGATACAATTTTCCAGAATGATAGGGGGGTCTTGTCAAGGTATGTCCAAACTAGTTATGAGTTATGCTGAGTTATACACTGGATGCATATGCAATCAATCTCTCAGTCCTTAAAACTGTGCACTCTATAATTGAACGATGGTAGTCTGAGATGCACACTAATAAGTTATTTATAGTTCACAGCATTGTCCTGGCCCAGTTTACAGAACTGTTCCTACAAGTTCTCCATCACACTATAGGGATGCTCCTCGACAGTGATAGAATCGAAGTAGGATGAGTATTATATAACCTACAATCGAAGCAAGTATCTCACACTGTTAAGACTTATTAAGCAGTATCAAAGAATCAGGCAGTGATTGCTATCAAGCTAGTGTTATGAGAGAAGATTCCAACTCGCTGTGAGGGCGTTTGGAAGATGAACTGAACTGAAACTCAGGATGGCTCGTTTGGCCTCCTTTTATACTCTACAGGTGTGGCTATGCTAGATTACTACTATAACTATCTACCTCAGTCTTTGTGCTATCTACTTTCTTTTCCTTGCCAATTCCTACAGTTCCTTGTCAATTCCTACCATTCCTACTCAATTCTGACAGTTCCTACTCAATTCCGATCGTACTGTGTGTTCTAGGTCGTTCTACTAATTCCTCGGCAATTCCGGCTGGTCTGTTACAATCTCTGAGCTCTACAGTTGTGGCTTTCTCAATGTTGGAACTTTCAATGTTCTCGACTTGCTCTGTTAGCATTCTTTTATTCTAGACCGTTCTTGTTGCCTCTCCTCCTCGGAGCTAAGACTTAGGTTCTTCTTCCGATTTGAATTGCTGACTGTTGCTGTTACTTTGCCTGAGTTAGTTGTAAAAGTCTTACTCTCATTCTTTTCTTAGCTATGAACACATACGCTTCTCATTCCCAATTGGGGTTCCTTCGCTTAACTAGTGATCGTCGATCTCCATGTCTTCCGAGGCTTGGTTCCTGATCGGTGTGCCTTCTTCTTCCGGAAGTCCTACGGGTTTCCCCACCGGTGTTCTATCATCTACCGGAAAACTTCTTTTGTATAGGTATGTTGTCATTCTTGTAAAGCCTTCTTCTGGCGGCATCGGAATCTTGATAGGTCCGATCACGAACTTAATTCTGCATTCTATTACTATATCGGTAATTCTTTTGTCTACAGTTGATACTCCTTCTGTATCAATAAGCCTAATGAATTCTTTTACTCTGGTTACTGTATTTTCTGCTATACGTCGTATTATTTCACTGGCTCTTCTGCTGTATGGTATGTCTATATTGATAGTAATAAATTGACATTCTTCTTTATGCTTTCGCTTTGGGAATTTAATCTGTACCCCTGCATTCATTAAGTATTCTCATTCATCATGTGAAAATGCTGCTATCATGTGTTCGAATGTTATGTAATTCGTATTATGCTTTGGTATGCCTCCTTCTGTAATATATCCTGCAAATACTCTGTGTGTTGTACGTATGTCGAAATTCATTGCTAATACTTCTGTCATAAGGAGTGATGAAATTATTGTACAATATACATCCCATCCTATTTGTTGTGCTTGTTTGCACTTCTTACAGTCTCCTTGTATTTCTGGCCATTGGCTAGCTCGTGCTTGGTTAACAATCTTCTTCATTGTGGTTTCCAGTGTTCTTGTCTGGCGTGTGAACATCTTGTCTGTATGCTGTCACGTATTTGCTATAGCGCTGACTAAAGCAATTTCTAACACTCTCTCTTCTAGGACAAAACTCGGACTTTAAAGGAGAATTTTGTCTAATTTTGCTTTAGTCTTAGTAAGATTCTTGATTAAATCTTATTTTCTCTTTATTTTTCAGAAAAGAAGAAATTTGTTTATTTATCTACAGATTTTCATCACACATTAATAAATTAGATAGCGCGGCCTCCTCTAAAATAGACCAGTGATGGCGGCCTAATTTCTCTTCTCACTCTGTACCCTGCTCTGACTTCTTCCAACTCGATCGCCCTTTCTGTGTCTGTCATCGGTCGCATCTAATTAAATTATTTAGTTGAATTATATAAAATAAAACTAAATAAGACTTACCGTTTTTCGCAATTTTACATATATGTAATATGCGAGGTTGGCAAATGCCACAATGGCAGTGGCAGCGACGATCATGAGGGCGGCATCGATATTCGCAAGCATGGTGGATTGGGTGTGGGAGCGGCTTGGTGATTTGATGATGGTAGTAACTAAAGAAGAACTTACGTCGCCGTTGATACGTCTTATAAGTAATATGAGTATGTGAATATATTTCCATATTAAAATATTTATGACTTACTAATCAATCTTCTTCTTCCAGTTTAACCTCGACTTCTTCATTAGTTCCTATGGGGTCATAGGATCCTCTGTCATTTCTTCGCATAATGACTTCATTTGGGTCGTAATCCGGGTGTAGGTGAACTTCTTCCCACAGGATGATATACTGCTTCTTCTTCTGATAGGGGCCTTGGCGACGCTTTGGCCTAGCATAAGGGTTCTTGCGAGGGCGGCGGCGTTGTTTTGGTTCGCGGGCATGTGGCATAGTAGCAGTAGTGATAGTAGAAGGGCGAGTTACTGATTTGTTTGTAGTCGTCTTAGTACTTCTTATACTTTCTTATCTTCGCATGTGACTATATGCTTCTTTTCTAAATAAAGCCTTAATACGTGTCGGCTTCCAACAGATCTGCTAGTTCCTCAGATCTCCCCTTTTTCGGAAAAGTTATTGGGTATACACCCTCACTAATCTCGTGAGAAGGGATTACTCTCCCTGGTGGGCCTTGGCTTATATTCGTGGAGTATCCTACCATCACAATATACGCTGTACCTTTTCGGCAGATTGCTATTATTCCTTTACGTACCTCGTTCTCTTACATAGCATTAACCGTACCTGCTCAAAGGCTTTTGTTCGCCTTAGTAGGAGTAACTAATAGAATTATACTCCTAGGAGGCGGACTCAAGTCTTTAAGTTAAGGCTTTTTGAGGTCCTGGTGGATTTTGCAGGCCAAAACCGTTAAGAATGGCTTTTCCTCAGTCGTAAAGGTGCACCCCATGTCGCCAGTTAAATTAAGTCTAGATTACTAGACTGCGACTTCCTACTCTACTCTTCCCTTTTGTTATTAATTAATAACTTATAAGGGTATCTTTTGTACTATTACAGTACAATCCTAGTTTAACGTCATTGCGGACGCTACTTCTTAAAGTTCCTCTTTGATCATTATGATGGCTCTAATTCTTTTCTCCTTTGGCTTTGTTAACCATGATTTTAGCCATTCGTCTAATCCTTCTGGTTTTGGTTTATTTGGGTATTTCTTATGGAAGTTTTCAATTGTCTCTGCTGATCCTGCCAGATCGTCACTCCATTTCTCCCATGTGTTATCTGCTTCACTATACCCTGTCCATTTGATTAGGTATTTATACCTTTTACTCCTCTTTCTAACATCGAGTATATTTTCTACTTCAAATTGTAGTTCATCTCCTACTACGATTGGTCCTGGATTTGTTGGAAGTTGTCGCTTTGGATATTCTTTTTCCTTGTATGGGAGTAATAATCCTGCATAGAATACTGGGTGTATCCTCATTTCTTTTGGTAATTCAAGTTTGTAATTCAGCTCGCCATGTTTCTTTATTATTCTGTATGGCCCTACGTTTCGTGCTGCTAGTTTTCTTGTTGGTGTTAATAAATCTATATTCTTTGCATCTATTAGCACTTTGTCCCCTACTTCAAATTCTGGTTTCTTTCCTCGATGTTTATCTTCGTATTTCTTCATTTGTTCTTGAGCCTTTTCCATTGCTTCTATAGCTGTTTTCTGTGCCTCTCGTTGTTTTTCTATGTATGTCATGGCTCCTTCTGTATTCGATTGTGTCATTATAAATTCCATTCTTGGGTGTCGCCCATAGATTAAGTAAAATGGTGATTGACTTGTTGCGCTATGCCGCTTGTTATTATATGCGAACTGTGCCAATTTTAAATATTGATCCCAGTTAGTTTGTTGATAGTCAACATAACACCTTAGGTACTGTTCGAGCTCCTGATTAACTCTTTCAGACTGTCTATCAGTTTGGGGGTGGTACGCCGTGCTTAGCGCTGGTGTAATTCCTATCATCTGATAGACAGCTAAGGTGAACTTACTGGTAAACTGCGGGCCTCTGTCCGTTGTAATCTTTTTAGGCATTCTATGTATCGAATAGATTTCATTTACAAATAATTTTGCTGTTTCTTGGGAGTCTGTTGTTTCTTTGCATGGTACGAAGGTCGCATACTTAGAGAATCTGTCCACTACTGTTAGAATTGCATTGTATCCTGCATCCGTCATAGGTATTCCAGTGATAAAATCCGCTGTAATATGTTCCCATGGTTGTTCTGGTATTTCCAGTGGTTGTAATGGTGGTTGTGTTTTCCCTCTTCTTGCTTTTGTTTTCTGACACGTATCATAGGATTGTACGTATTCCATGATCCATTGTTCCATTTTCGGCCAGTAATAGTTTCTTTTTATTAGGTCAATTGTTACTGCTGATCCTGGGTGTCCTGCACTTTGTGCATCGTGATGTGTCCTCACTATTTCTTCTTTTAACTCGTCTAGTGGTGGTACTATTAACTTTCCTTTATAATAGTAGTATTCCCCATTCTTTTCATAGTTTTCTCCTTCTACTTCTATTCCCTTTTTGCGATATCCTTCTTTTACTTGTTTTATGATCGTATTTTCTGTTAGTTCTATTGTTCTAGCATTTCTTTCAGTAAATACTTCTTTCGGTAGTATTATTACATCTTTGTTGTCTGCTTCTGTCAATTCATAATCTGATCTTCTTGATAGTGCATCAGCCCTACTGTTTGCTCGTCCTGGTCAGTATTCTATTTTAAACTTATATCGACTGAGTTCAGTTGCCCATCATGCTTGTCTTCGATTGAGCTTCCTTGCTGTCATGAACATTCGTAGATTTGCTTGATCAGATATTACTCTTATCTCATGTTTTGCTCCTTCCAAGTGATGTCTCCATACTTCGAAGGCTTTAATTATTGCATATAATTCTTTATCTCCTACCGAATAATTCCGTTCTGTTGCTGTGAATGTTCCGGACCAATATGCTATTGGATGTAATTTCTCATCTTTCCCTTCTTATGATAGAACTGCTCCCATTGCTACATCAGACGCATCTGTTTCTATTATGAACTGTTTTTCATAGTTTGGTCGTATTAGTATTGGTCCCGTGGTAAATGCTTCTTTTAGTTTCTTGAAGGCTTCTTGTTGTCTTTCACCCCATGTAAATATCTTTTTCTTTGATTGCAGGCTTGTTAGGGGTCGCACTATGGCTGAATAATCTTTAATAAACTTCCTGTAGAAGTTAGCAAATCCTATAAAGCATCTGATGTCTCGTTTGCTTGTAAGATCTGGCCATTCTTGTATTGCTTTAACTTTATATGGATCCATCTTTAGTCCTTCGTTATTTACCAAAAATCCTAAATAATCTAACTCTTTCTTATTAAAATAGCACTTTTCCGGTTTTAGAAAAAAATCTGCTTCTCGTAATTTCTGTATGACTCTTTTTGTTAGTGTCAGTAATTCTTCTTTGGTTTGTGCATAGATAATGATATCATCTAGATAGATTACTACTCCAGCTCCTATCATGTCTTCAAATAGTTCATTCATTGCTCGTTGAAAAACTGCAGGGGAATTCATCATTCCGAATTGCATTACTGATGGTTCAAATACTCCTTGATGTGTTCGGAATGCGGCTTTCCATTCATCACCTTCTGCAATTCGAATGTTATTATATCCTGCTCTCATGTCCAGTGTGGTAAAGATTTTTGCTTTTGCTAGCCCGTCTGGTAGGGTATGCATTATTGGTATGGGGAAAGGATCTACTTTGCATATCTTATTTACCTCTCGGTAATCTATTACCATTCTTGCTCCTGCGTCTTTCTTACCTACAAAGAATACTGGGGCTGCTATTTGTGATCTTGATTGCTGTATCCATCCTTTGTCTAGATTTTCTTTAATAAATTCTCTTACCGCTTCTTGTTCTAATGGTGTTAAAGAATAAATTGCTCGTTTTGTTGGTAGCTCGGCTCCTTCTTTGAATTCTATTTTCATATCCCATTGGGTATGTTTTGGTAGTCTCTTCGCTTGCTCTGCACTAAACCTATCTGCAAATTCCCATAATTCTTTCGGTACTAATTCTTTCCATTCTTTCACTCCAGTATCAGTTCTTTCTTCTTTAGCAGCTTTCTCTTGTGAATACTTCTGTGCTATACTGCTATACTTAGTTAGTTTCTTACGTGCTTTCATATCTTCTTCTGATTCTGGTATTATCGAACTAGACTTCTTACCATGGGAAAATTCTTGCGATGCTTTTTCCACTGGAAAAAGCGGATCAGATTTTATTCCCACGCTTGAGATACCTTTCGTTGAGTTTCTTTTACCTTTCTTCTCAATATCTAATTGATTTCTTGACTGCTTGAACTTCTCTTTAGGGTGACAGCTTTTCCCATCGAGTTCCTCGACAAACAGACTTTGTCGAGCTATGTTGCCTTGTCCTTGCTGTCTGGACGACCCCGATTGAAATAATTGTTTAGGATCTGTTCTTGGAGATTGATATCCTGCTGTTCCAACTCTTCTTGGTGTTCTCCTTTGTTGGCTTTCTTCGCTTCCTCCCGAGATTGATTGTGTTATTGCCGGTGGAATTACTGGTATTAGTTGTCCATTCCTCCAATTATATTTATTTCCTTTTCCATCGTAAAACACTAAATTTGGTGTTTGTCTGGTTATGCTATCAAAGTCTGTTTTCTCCACAAACATTGCTTTGAAACTTTCTTCTTTTTCTTTTGTAGTATTATTTAAGGTTATTGATGCTGTTACTCCAAAATGTTTGTTCCAGGCTACAAAAGTTCTTGTCGAAGTCATTACCTGTTCTGGAGCTGGGGGAGTTGGTGCTCTTAATACAAGTTCTGTCCTTGTTGGTGTTGGAGGGCTTGGTATCCTTGGTGGTGCCATAATTTGTAGTGGTGCTGGTGAAGTTGGTGCCCTTACTGGTGTTATGATTTGTACTGGTATTGACATTCCTGCTGGGGTTAGTATCGGGGGTCTGATATTCTTTTGTATCACAGTACTGCTTTTACCTTTACTCTATGGTACGGTAGATGGGAGTACTATATTCATTTCTTCTTCTTCATCTGAGTCGGAATCAATGCAGCTTTGAGAGTAATCCCATTGCACTTGTTGTTTTACCTTTTCTTTTTGCTTCTTTTTATTTATATTTTGTCGATAATTCCGATTCAAGTATTGTGTACCTTCGATCTGTGCTTTTTCATATCTGGTACTAATCTGTCCTGTTCGGAAATCTATGTTAGGTTTATATCGAGTTATCCAGTCATGTCCTAGGATGAATCGATCATTGTTAGTTTGTAATACTGCAATTTCCATGTTTCCAGTGCTTACTCCAGTATCTACCCAGGCCCGTACACTTTCTTTCCATCCTCCCGCTGTTGTTGATCCATCTGCATTTACTATACTTGTATTTCCCTGTCTGGGTATTGTTTTTAATCCTAATTGTTTTACTGTATTTGGACTAATGGTTGTAATCCCTGATCCAGAATCCATTAATGCAATTATAGGAATGCGTCTCTTTTCCCCTTGAGTAAGATAGATTTTTAACTTTGGTTGGTTAGAACTAGGGTGTACTGTCGTCCATCGGCGTGATACTTGTGGATTAATTAAAGTATTGTTTTTACCTTTTGTCTTTTCAGTGAAATCTACTTCTACTCCACTCTCGGCCGCCGATCTATCGAGAGTGGCTCTTAAAAATCCTCAGGTTGGCTTTGAGCCTTATTTTGATTTGTGCCTTGCTCACTGAGGTCCTCCATTTCTTCTCCTTTCTCTTCATCGATGATGTCTATTTCTCGGCGCTTAAACTTTGACCCTTTCGCTCTTCCTCGATTCCTTTGTTGGTTTCTGTTCGAGGGTTTACTTGTCTGTTTTCTGCAGTCCCTAGCGAAATGTCCTATCAAGCCACAGTTATAACATTTAATGGATCCTTTATTAAACTTTTCTTGTGGTTTCTTGATTCGTCTGACATCTACTTCCATTGGTGTATAATCGGGTACATATGATGGTTGTGTATTTCCTCCATATTGTGGTAGGTGTACCCCATGTATTGTCTTTGAAAATACCAAGCCTGCTTCCATATCTCTCGCAGTCTTCATCCAGGTTTCTAAGTCCCATGCATTACTTCCTGGATTAGCTGTTAGTCTCATTAGGGTGTTGTCTCATAATCCTGTTTTATACAATGCTCTGAGTACTATTGCATTATATTCTGTTGGGAGATATGCTTTGATTCGTTCAAATTCTGTATTATATTCTAAGATAGATGCTCTTCCTTGTCGAATATTGTGTATCTTCTTTATTGCATCTTCTTGTACATTATAGTGTTTTCCGTGCTTCATTTGTAGGAACTCAGTAAATGCATGATAATTTGCCCAGGCACCTGCTGCTGTTCCTACTAATGCTCCTACACTACGAGATTTTACATGTGGTGCTATCCATACTGCAGCATTCCCTTGCAGGCATTGACATACTGTTTTTGTTTTAACTGCATCATCAGTAATATTATTTGCATCGAATCGTAATTCTATTTGTGTAAGGAATGCTTCAATATCTTCTTTATTTGTCCCTTTGAATTTTGGGGCTTTAATAATATTTCCAGTAGCTGTTGCCATATTTACTACTCAGATAAATAATATGCTTATTTGTTCTGTCAATTCTTGACTGCTAAATCCTTCTGCTCTTGGTGTTCCTAATCCGACTCCGAGGTAGAGGATCCTGGGCTATTGGGATTGTCAGAGTATAATTCAAAGATATTTGTTTCCTGAGTACTTACTTCTGTTATTTCCGGATTTGTGTTTCTTGGATCAGATTCTTCCCCTTCCCCTATTATAGCCTCTAAATTGGACACCCCTTCACTGAGTGATAGTATTAAATCGTTGATAATTGGTAAGTGTTGGCGTGGGCTACCTACTCTTTCTTCTTCTTCGTCTGAATCTGATGCTACTGGAGAGTCTGGGTGTTGACTATGATTTCCGGAATAATCATTAAATACCGAGGATCTTGGTCTAAGAAAAGATCTTGTCGGTCTAGAACTTAGTGATGAGTTAGTATCTGTTGATGATGGTGAAGGTGGGTAAGGGTACCTATTTGGATGGTTTCCTCTTGTCGATTCTTGTGCTGATCCTCTGAGACGTCCTCTAGGTATTGTGAGGAGGTATTCAGATACTCTTGTTAATAGTTGATCGATTCCAACTATTAATTCTTCGGTCTCTTGGAGTTTCACTTCAATTCTGTCAGATCGCCTTTCGACAGTGGAAATGATTTCTTCTACTCTTCGTCGATCCTGTTCTTCTAACCTCTCTTCCAAGCCTTGTAGTTTAGTTAAGACTTGACTGTGAAACGCGCCTTCAATTGCTGTGATTTGTTCCTGCCTTTGTTGGTACTCCTTGACCTTGGTTTCAAGTTTCGCAATGTCGTCTTTATTCCCGTTGATGTCAGTTTGTATCCGCTGGACTCCTTCGTATAAGTATCAGGCAAGTTGGTTAATTGCGTCCCTAACAAAATCAACTGAAACCACGGCTCATTTTCTGGCGATGTACAAAACTGTGGCGGCAAAACAAAAGGTCCAAATGAAAACCGATGTGTAAGCCACTAAGTATTAGTTAGTATTCTTTCTTTTATAATAGTTTTTAGTTACTTACTTTTAGTTCCGTGTATTTCGCTTGTATCAGACAGGTGAGTGCGTGATGTAGAATATTCTTATGTTGGTATATAGTGTAGATGTTGTATCGATATCTGGAGATCACTTCTTGGTACTCCTCGTCTGTTATAGGTGTTCCACTACTAATGAGACGTCCTGTAATCAATTGTCCTTTTTGTAGTAGGTAGTATTGTACTTCAGTTACGACTTTCTGTATTTCTTGGGCCACTGTGACGTACCGGTCAAAATATTGAAAGAATACTAAATCAATAGAATCAAGAATCTTACTACTTTTATTCCAAGTAGTGTTAATTAGTGTTTCCTGATCGCTATGTAGAGTGATCACCTCTTCTAAAATAAGGTTGTGAAAGTTTAAACTTTCTTTAAACTGTTCACGTTGTTCCTGTAAATCTAGGTTGTTAGTTAAGTTGACCTCCTGAAGAACCAGAGCTACTAACCAATAGTAGATCAAATTGGTTAGAGATGCGTATCAGGTTTGGAGTTCAATTCAAATGATAGAATCGAAGTAGGATGAGTATTATATAACCTACAATCGAAGCAAGTATCTCACACTGTTAAGACTTATTAAGCAGTATCAAAGAATCAGGCAGTGATTGCTATCAAGCTAGTGTTATGAGAGAAGATTCCAACTCGCTGTGAGGGCGTTTGGAAGATGAACTGAACTGAAACTCAGGATGGCTCGTTTGGCCTCCTTTTATACTCTACAGGTGTGGCTATGCTAGATTACTACTATAACTATCTACCTCAGTCTTTGTGCTATCTACTTTCTTTTCCTTACCAATTCCTACAGTTCCTTGTCAATTCCTACCATTCCTACTCAATTCTGACAGTTCCTACTCAATTCCGATCGTACTGTGTGTTCTAGGTCGTTCTACTAATTCCTCGGCAATTCCGGCTGGTCTGTTACAATCTCTGAGCTCTACAGTTGTGGCTTTCTCAATGTTGGAACTTTCAATGTTCTCGACTTGCTCTGTTAGCATTCTTTTATTCTAGACCGTTCTTGTTGCCTCTCCTCCTCGGAGCTAAGACTTAGGTTCTTCTTCCGATTTGAATTGCTGACTGTTGCTGTTACTTTGCCTGAGTTAGTTGTAAAAGTCTTGCTCTCATTCTTTTCTTAGCTATGAACACATACGCTTCTCATTCCCAATTGGGGTTCCTTCGCTTAACTAGTGATCGTCGATCTCCATGTCTTCCGAGGCTTGGTTCCTGATCGGTGTGCCTTCTTCTTCCGGAAGTCCTACGGGTTTCCCCACCGGTGTTCTATCATCTACCGGAAAACTTCTTTTGTGTAGGTATGTTGTCATTCTTGTAAAGCCTTCTTCTGGCGGCATCGGAATCTTGATAGGTCCGATCACGAACTTAATTCTGCATTCTATTACTATATCGGTAATTCTTTTGTCTACAGTTGATACTCCTTCTGTATCAATAAGCCTAATGAATTCTTTTACTCTGGTTACTGTATTTTCTGCTATACGTCGTATTATTTCACTGGCTCTTCTGCTGTATGGTATGTCTATATTGATAGTAATAAATTGACATTCTTCTTTATGCTTTCGCTTTGGGAATTTAATCTGTACCCCTGCATTCATTAAGTATTCTCATTCATCATGTGAAAATGCTGCTATCATGTGTTCGAATGTTATGTAATTCGTATTATGCTTTGGTATGCCTCCTTCTGTAATATATCCTGCAAATACTCTGTGTGTTGTACGTATGTCGAAATTCATTGCTAATACTTCTGTCATAAGGAGCGATGAAATTATTGTACAATATACATCCCATCCTATTTGTTGTGCTTGTTTGCACTTCTTACAGTCTCCTTGTATTTCTGGCCATTGGCTAGCTCGTGCTTGGTTAACAATCTTCTTCATTGTGGTTTCCAGTGTTCTTGTCTGGCGTGTGAACATCTTGTCTGTATGCTGTCACGTGTTTGCTATAGCGCTGACTAAAGCAATTTCTAACAGACAGTCCATTGCCTCCAAATAAAGATGCAGAGACTATTACATAAGCAATGGTCAGTTCAGGGTTGCCTATGATGGCCTCATAAGCCAGTCACTCTATTTTCTTAGTATGTCTATCTGCTCTGGGAATTATTGAGGAATTTTCAAGAGCTGAGAGATGTTAGGACTCGAACATTCTTATTCTTCTTTTTTCTTTTTCTTTTTCTTTTCCTTTTCCTTTCTTACATCCTTATTTCACTCATTTTACCTTTTCCTTGTATGACTCATTCACCTTTACTAATTCCGTTTACTCCGTCGTGGCTTATTCATCTTCAGTCATCTGCCATGACTAAATCCGTTCCTTCCGACTAAGACGCTCACTAATCACTCCACCCCCTTCTCATGTGACTCCTTATTAGAGTAGACCTTTCACACGCTCGAAGTCTATATAAGTAGATAGTTTGACTCTTTCGATTCCTTGTCTTACTATTCTACTTACCTTCACTTTGACATAGCGTGCGTTTTGCTCGGCAGTTCGCGTCTAGCTTACTGTTTGTTGTTGTGTTGGCTGCCTCGAGATCGACGCCTGTTAGTCTCGCCACCTAACATAATAGTAAGACCTACCTCTAGCCCGTGTAAACATTTGTTTGCGCTCGCTATCGCTACTCCACGCAAGGAGTTAACGTCGACGGTTTACCACCGCGCCCATCCCGGATTCATCCGAGCAACCCCTATCTAGCCCGTCATTGTCCGATCGACTCCGACGTGTCCCGATAGTCTAAATTCCTAACAACCACTCACATCAACGTGGCACTCCGCATTAGTATCTGGTGGGGAGGTCATCTGACGTGTTCGTGGGTAACGCGACGAGTACAATCTTCTTCTAGTCTTTCATTCGTCATCTATGTGGGAGTTTTTCGCGTAGTCCTTCATTTCCACGACGAGCCGAACATCCGAGGTCAGGCCCGTTCGAACACACCCATTCCAGTCCCACCCCCAGTTCGTCAAGGTGGACCTAACTGACGAGCAACGTTGTGCTCTTCCCCAAGTCCGTTGGAGCGAAACTAACAAGTGTTATCGAGCTCGCCTTCACGGAACTTCGTACGACCTCATCTGGGACGACGCACGGAAGGTTTGGAAGTTGCAAGACACAAAAGGAAGCTGGTTTCTGTGGGCACCCAATCCCGACGCAAACATCTCCTTATTCAACGTTCAAGAAGGCTCATCGAACCTTCCACCACCAATCATCACAACTCCAGTTGAAGCCCCACCACTCACAACATCCTTGTCTTTCACGGAACCACGAGAACCAATCCCCGAAGTCGAAAGTCGAACCACAACCCCAGAACCATCAATGGCTCCCCCAGTTCCGACAACGTCAGCGCCTGCTGCACAGCCTACGATTGATGCCACTATCCTCGCAACGGCAGTCGCATTAGCGTTACGTCAAGTTAATGGCAGAGGGATGAAGAAGGGAGTAGCACCCCCACGCCAATATGAGGGTGGAAAAGATTACCTTGACTTCAGGCGCGAAGTATTACTCTACTTCAAGGCTTACGACTCGAGTTTCCAGGATGACAACGACAAGATCACCTTTGTCCTCTCTTACCTCAAGGAAGGATCAGCGGCGACATGGGCGGAGAATTATATTAACGAAGCATCGAGTACTGGCCAATTCCTAATTGCGGACACTTGGAAAACGTTCCTCAAGGAATTAGATACCTCCTTCGTCGACCCCAACCGCCACCAGAAGGCCTTCGAGAAGCTAGATGGAATGCGGCAGAAAAGTATATCTGCTAGCGAATTCTTGAATGACTTCGACATCGAACGAGTAAATGCTGGACTTACAAAGCCAGAACATGATGGAGTCCTCATTGACAAGCTGAAGAAGGCACTTAACGCAGCCGTGATCGATGGCGTGATGCGAACCAATCCTGAGCCGCAGACGTATGATGATTGGAAGAGGCGGGCCATCACGGTAGACAACGTCGAACGCCAGATAAGGCACCTTCATGAACAACGTCGAGGAATACAACATCCAATGGTACCACCTCCTCGTCAACAAAACTTCGCCCGACCCTACCCTCAAGCAGTGACAAGACCAACGGCACCTTTCCCTCAACAGGATCGTCGTGACGCAACGGGAGTGACGTATGGAGGACTAGGACAGCCTATGGACGTCGCTATGAACCAAGCACGCGCCTGACGTGCATGTTACAAGTGTGGCAAGGTCGGCCACTTCATTAGAGATTGCCCACGCGGTCGTGAGGCAATACGGTCCATCATTGCCGCTCTCGAACCAGAAGACAGATTGGCTTTCCTCAAAGAACTCGGCAATGCGAAGGAATCAGACTTTGAAAGCGTCGATGTGCGAGCAGTGCCAACTGAGCTGGAGGAGATAGTTGATGGTGAGGGTTTTCAGGACGACCAGGCGTAAACGTCGGAACGACTGGTCAAACGGCTAAAGGACCTTTTTCATCGCGTTCGTTAAAATATAATCACCCCGATGTACACTACCTAGATGCAAATATGCGAGGCGGTTTTAACCTTCGAAATGTCCTATCCGACGTGACACCCAACGAATCAGAAGAGGACGATGATTTCGGCGTCTATGATGAGTTGTTTGCTCGAAGAGTGAGTACGCAAGGAGGCGACTCAGACGTATGGAGGGCGGAAGAGCGGATTCAAACCGCTATAAAAAATGAGGTTGTGACGGGCGAACCTTACCGTGGGAACGTTGTCGCCCAGGCAAACGATACTGAGGCAATATGGGATGTTGTTGGCAGGCGCGCGGCTGATGTATGGCGCGAAGGGATAGAGGATGTAACGTGTGGGGAATTCGTTAGGAGGAGAGGCGGTCAAGAACTTGATGCCTTCGTCAGCATTGTACACCCACAGGTAGCGAATGATGAGGAGGTAGATGCCTTAGAACCGCCGAAGCAGGATGAGTACCTAATTGACGCCCATGCCCTCATCGACTCGGGATGCACCGGCTCTTGCATTGACGAAGGTTTTGTTAAAAGGTATAACTTTCCGACACAAAAGTACATTCGTCCACGACCTGTTTTCAATGCTGATGGAACGAGCAACGAGAGTGGTCTGATCAAGGAGTATGTCATTGTACGCATGATCTTTGGAAGACATGAAGAAGAACTCCGCCTGGCAGTAACCTCACTGGCATCGTCCAACATCTTCCTCGGTCATGACTGGTTGCAAAGACATAACCCCGAGATCGATTGGAAGATTGGAAAGATCGATTTTACGCGGTGTCCTGAGGAGTGCGGATGTGTGTCATCGGAGGAAGAGATTGATGATGAGTATGTACGAAGGGTGAGGGTGGACGAAGCGAAGAAATGGCCATCGTATCTCGAGGAATACTCCGACGTCTTCAGCGAGGAGTCCTTCGAACGGTTACCTGATCATCGAACGTGGGACCACGCCATCGATCTGAAGCCGGATTTTAAGCCAAGTGATTGTAAGGTGTACCCACTGTCGCCCAAGGAACAAGAGGCGATGAAGGCATTCATTGAGGAAAACCTTGCATCGGGACGTATCAGGCAGTCGAAATCTCCAATGGCATCGCCGTTCTTCTTTATCAAGAAGGAAGATGGGAGTTTGCGAGCGATCCAGGACTATCGAAAGCTCAATGACGGGACAGTTAAGAATAAGTACCCGTTACCGCTAATCAATGAGCTCATAGATAAGGTCAAGGATGCTAAGTACATCACCAAGCTCGACGTCCGTTGGGGATATTACAACATCCGGATCCGTGAAGGCGACGAATGGAAGGCAGCTTTCAGGACGAACCTAGGATTGTTCGAACCGACGGTAATGTTCTTTGGCTTATGCAATGTGCCGGCTACCTTCCAAGGATTCATGAACGACATTTTCCGAGACTTGATCCATGAAGGCGTTGTCATCATTTACCTCGACGACATACTCGTATTCTCGAATACCCGGGAAGAGCATCGCGAGCGAACCAGACGAGTCTTCGAGATTCTGCGTAAGAACAAGCTTTTCCTAAAGCCGCAGAAATGTGAATTCGAGGTCAATACTGTCAAGTATCTCGGCCACATCATCGGCAACGGCGAAGTACATATGGATCCAAAGAAGACGATTGCAGTACAGGAATGGCCAATTCCGAAGAACGTCCATGAAGTGCAGCAGTTCTTGGGTCTAGGCAATTGGCTACGTCACTTCGTCGAAGGATACAGTTTGGTCGTTAAGCCATTGACGTCATTGACAGGGAAGGCAGAGTGGAGGTGGGGGGAGGAGCAGCAGAAGGCGTTCGAGGAGTTGAAGAAGCGGTTGACGAACCCCCCTGTCCTGGTAATCCCAAATAATGAGGACCCTTTCCGTGTCGAGGCTGACGTGTCAGATTTTGCAACCGGAGGCGTACTTCTTCAGAAGCAAGAAGGTAGATGGAAGGTTGTCGCTTATAGATCATCAACGTTCTTAGATGCTGAGCGAAACTACGAGATCTATGACAAAGAGATGCTCGCTATTGTTCAGGCGTTGAAGGAATGGCGTCAATACCTCCAAGGGGCTAATCAACCATTCGAGGTCTGGACTGATCACGCGAACCTGACGTACTTCAAGGCTCCTCAGAAGCTGAACCGACGACAAGCTCGTTGGCGACTTGACTTGGCAGAGTTTGACTTCACGCTCGTACACAAGCCGGGAAAGACGCTCGGAAAAGCGGATTTATTGTCACGACGTGCAGACTACGACAAGGGTGAACACGATAATGAAGATGTTACGTTCATCAAGAATGAATGGTTGGTACGAGCAGCAGTTAACACATCCAGGGACTCACTTGTCGAGATGATCAAGAAGGCGCAGGAGGACATGGAGGATGGGGAAAGACCGTCAGGACTGGTGCTCAAGGATGGCGTGTGGTCGAAGGAAGTAACAGTCAAGGTGTCGACGACAAGCTCGAAGAAGTTCTGGAACGTCTTCGTACCAACATCGGTAAGAGAGGTCATCATGAAGGAATGTCACGACTCAACGCTGGCGGGACACCCGGGAGCGAATAAGACGGTGTCAATGGTAAGCCGAAGCTTCTGGTGGCCAAACATGTATGTCGACGTTTGGAACTACGTGCGAGGTTGTGATCGTTGTCAACGAACGAAGGCTCTGCGAGTGACGAGGGCAAAGGTTTTGCACCCGAATGAGGTACCGGAGGCGCCATGGCAGATTGTCACGGTCGACCTGATTGGAGAACTCCCTGAGTCTAACGGTTTCAATGCAATATGCGTTGTGGTTGATCGCTTCAGCAAACAGATTCATGCGATTCCAACGACGACGAAACTAACAGCAGAGGGCATGGCACGCATCTACCGCGACCAAGTTTTTCGACTACATGGACTGCCAAAGAAGATCATCCATGACCGAGGCGTTCAGTTCGACGCAAAAATGATGAAGGAACTGTACAAGCTCCTCCATATCGAAGGTAACCCCTCGACGGCGTACCATCCCCAGACCGATGGCCAAACTGAGCAAGTTAACCAAGAACTCGAACAATATCTAAGGCTATACGTCAACCACCGTCAATCGGACTGGGCAGACTGGTTAGCGCTTGCAGAGTTTGCATATAACAACCACGAATACTCAGCGACGAAGCTGTCCCCATTCTTTGTCAACTCGGGAGTACACCCAGTAGGCTTCACGGGCATTCGGACTTCATCTTCAAACATGTCAGCCGAAGAATTCACGAAACACGTCAAGGGTATTCATGAACTCGTGCAAGCAAACCTCGTCAAGGCCAACGAAGACATGAAACGCTTCTATGATCGTCACGCAGGAAAGTCGATGGAATACGAGGTGGGCAGTAAGGTTTTTCTTGATGGACGTAATATCAAGACGACAAGACCGACGAAGAAGATGGATGACAAGTGGTTCGGCCCTTTCGAGATTGTCGAAAAGGTCGGGGCAAGCGCATATCGACTCAAATTACCGCGCACTTGGAGGCAAGTCCACCCCGTCTTCAACGAGGTCCTGCTTAAACCGGCTGTCGAACCATCCTTTGAGTCTCAGCAAAAACCTCCACCGCCTCCACCGGTCCTTGTAGACGACGAAGAGGAATACGAGGTCGAAGAAATACTCGACTCGCGTCTACATAGAGGAAAGCTTCAATTCCTCATCAAGTGGGTCGGATACAATGAAGCAACTTGGCAACCCGAATCGGACGTTGGCGATAATGCGAAGGAAGCAGTCGATGAGTTCTATCGGAAGCATCCAGGCGCTCCAAGAAGATTGTCAATACCCCGGCAGAGTCTTCGTGCGATACGTAAGTTCACGACATCGGAAGGATATAGCGGTTGGTCGGGACGCCCAACCTTGAAGGGGGGGTGATGTTAGGACTCGAACATTCTTATTCTTCTTTTTTCTTTTTCTTTTTCTTTTCCTTTTCCTTTCTTACGTCCTTATTTCACTCATTTTACCTTTTCCTTGTATGACTCATTCACCTTTACTAATTCCGTTTACTCCGTCATGGCTTATTCATCTTCAGTCATCTGCCATGACTAAATCCATTCCTTCCGACTAAGATGCTCACTAATCACTCCACCCCCTTCTCATGTGACTCCTTATTAGAGTAGACCTTTCACACGCTCGAAGTCTATATAAGTAGATAGTTTGACTCTTTCGATTCCTTGTCTTACTATTCTACTTACCTTCACTTTGACATAGCGTGCGTTCGCTCGGCAGTTCACGTCTAGCTTACTGTTTGTTGTTGTGTTGGCTGCCTCGAGATCGACGCCTGTTAGTCTCGCCGCCTAACAAGAGACTATCAATGGCCTTGTTGAAGGTGTTGTTGTGCTGAATGTATTGCTAGGGACTCATGAAGTAGAGCAGTTTGAAAACAATACTCTTAAACATGTGCATCTTGATCTCTCATTTGCTAGTGTAAGTTCAGCTATGATTGCTGGTGGTCTTACTGCAGAAGGAACGACACGGTGTGAAGATACTGTAGATGTTCTATGTGCTCTTGTTGCAAGCAGATATAAGGTCATTACAATAGAAATTATTCTCAGATACATTGGATTAAGCTTATAGGAGAACATGTCTGATCTATGAGGTAAAGATAGCTAGAAGTGGAAAGACCAGAGTGTGTATTTTGTCACAACACTTAGAGCTACCACTCAGGTAAGATGGTTTATTCTGTCGATCTGCTGTCCTCATTCTTTAATTATCTCATAGGAAGGAGTGACAAGCACAAATGCTCTAGTTGATGCTATAGACTTCTTTTCACAAAACATATTTGAGGACCTACAAGCCGATTCTAACACTGTGCATTCAGTCCTTCAAGTCAATTCAATTCAATTCGCTTCTTATACTCTTTCTAAAACCAGGCAAGTTTATTATACTCCTCTTGGCCTTTAAGGAGCCTTGTTGATGGCATCATTGCAGCTCACAAAGGAACAGCTTATTTCCATCCTTCCACTTCTCCTGCACCATCTCGGTTCTTCCAATTACATCACTTATACATACACTGTGACAACTATCAAATGAATTCTTGTCATCCAGTGTAACTCACAAATGCTATAAGAAGCTTTGTTTGCTATTACTATATCTCGACTCATCATCATTCTAGATCTAATCAAGGAGACACTCATGAAGTTGTACTTCAAATTCTAGATGCTGTACTTTCTAGAGTCGAGTAAGATGGGTTGCCGAGAAAGATGATGAAATGTGTGTGTGCAACTTTTGTCCTCCAGTTCTATCTGAATTAGTCTGTGTAGGTGTTATGCATATCATACTCATTGCTTGTACAATGCTCATCCCTATCTATTAAAAACTTCTGCAGCATTTGATTGGCACTCTTGGAGCAATCTAGAATCTGAGCAATCCAATCTTGACCAATATATATTTGAAAGCATATCTGCTCTTACAAGGTGCATGGACACAGAGATTCTGCAAAATTTGTATTAGACCTGTATGTAAGTTTGCTGTCGTAACATCTCCAGAGTCGCTTTTGACCTCTAAAAAGAGTCTTTTTGGACTGTTTACAATTATCTTACAACAGAACATTGACAGTTAGTCATTAGCACCCCTACATTGTTCCTGACAATATACTGACTGTGTTAGGACTCGAACATTTTTCTTTTTCTTTTTCTTTTTCTTTTTCTTTTCCTTTTTTACGTCCTTATTTCACTCATTTTACCTTTTCCTTGTATGACTCATTCACCTTTACTAATTCCATTTACTCCGTTGTGGCTTATTCATCTTCAGTCATCTGCCATGACTAAATCCGTTCCTTCCGACTAAGATGCTCACTAATCACTCCACCCCCTTCTCATGTGATTCCTTATTAGAGTAGACCTTTCACACGCTCGAAGTCTATATAAGTAGATAGTTTGACTCTTTCGATTCCTTGTCTTACTATTCTACTTACCTTCACTTTGACATAGGTATCTACTCTTGTATTATTAGTTTATTGAATTCTACTTACCTTCACTTTGACATAGCGTGCGTTTTGCTCGGCAGTTCGCGTCTAGCTTACTGTTTGTTGTTGTGTTGGCCGCCTCAAGATCAACGCTTGTTAGTCTCGCCGCCTAACATAATAGTAAGACCTACCTCTAGCCCGCGTAAACGTTTGTTTGCGCTTGCTATCGCTACTCCACGCAAGGAGTTAACGTCGACAGTTTACCACTGTGCCCATCCTGGATTCATCCGAGCAACCCCTATCTAGCCCGTCATTGTCCGATCGACTCCGACGTGTCCCGATAGTCTAAATTCCTAACAACCACTCACATCAACGTGGCACTCCACATTAGTATCTGGTGGGGAGGTCATCTGACGTGTTCGTGGGTAACGCGACGAGTACAATCTTCTACCAGTCTTTCATTCGTCATCTACGTGGGAGTTTTTCGCGTAGTCCTTCATTTCCACAACGAGCCGAACATCCGAGGTCAGGCCCGTTCGAACACACCCATTCCAGTCCCACCCCCAGTTCGTCAAGGTGGACCTAACTGACGAGCAATGTCACACTCTTCCCCAAGTCCGTTGGAGCGAAACTAACAAGTGTTATCGAGCTCGCCTTCACAGAACTTTGTATGACCTCATCTGGGACGACGCACGGAAGGTTTGGAAGTCGCAAGACGCAAAAGGAAGCTGGTTTCCGTGGGCACCCAATCCCGACGCAAACATCTCCTTATTCAATGTTCAAGAAGGCTCATCGAACATTCCACCACCAATCATCACAACTCCAGCTGAAGCCCCACCACTCACAACATCCTTGTCTTTCACGGAACCACGAGAGCCAATCCCTGAAGTTGAAAGTCGAACCACAACCTCAGAACCATCAATGGCTCCCCCAGTTCTAACAACGTCAGCGCCTGCTGCACAGCCTACGATTGATGCCACTACCCTCGCAACGGCAGTCACATTAGCATTACATCAAGTTAATGGCAGAGGGATGAAGAAGGGAGTAGCACCTCCATGCCAATATGAGGGTGGAAAAGATTACCTCGACTTCAGGCGCGAAGTATTACTCTACTTCAAGGCTTATGACTCGAGTTTCCAGGATGACGACGACAAGATCACCTTTGTCCTCTCTTACCTCAAGGAAGGATCAGCGGCGACATGGGCGGAGAATTATATTAACGAAGCATCGAGTACTGGCCAATTCCTAATTGCGGACACTTGGAAAACGTTCCTCAAGGAATTAGATACCTCCTTCATCGACCCCAACCGCCACCAGAAGGCCTTCGAGAAGCTAGATGGAATGCGGCAGAAAAGTATATCTGCTAGCGAGTTCTTGAATGACTTCGACATCGAACGAGTAAATGCTGGACTTATGAAGCCAGAACATGATGGCGTCCTCATTGACAAGCTGAAGAAGGCACTTAACGCAGCCATGATCGATGGTGTGATGCGAACCGATCCTGAACCACAGATGTATGATGATTGGAAGAGGTGGGCCATCACGGTAGACAATGTTGAACGCCAGATAAGGCACCTTCATGAACAACGTCGAGGAATACAACATCCAATGGTACCACCTCCTCGTCAACAAAACTTCACCCGACCCTACCCTCAAGCAGTAGCGAGACCAACGACACCTTTCCCTCAACAGGATCATCGTGACGTAACGGGAGTGACGTATGGAGGACTAGGACAGCCTATGGACGTCGCTATGAACCAAGCACGCGCCCGATGTGCATGTTACAAGTGTGGCAAGGTCGGCCACTTCATTAGAGATTGCCCACGTGGTCGTGAGGCAATACGGTCCATCATCGCTGCTCTCGAACCAGAAGACAGATTGGCTTTCCTCAAAGAACTCGGCAATGCGAAGGAATCAGACTTCGAAAGTGTTGACGTGCGAGCAGTGCCAACTGAGCTGGAGGAGATAGTTGATGGTGAGGGTTTTCAGGACGACCAGGCGTAAACGTCGGAACGACTGGTCAAACGGCTAAAGGACTCTTTTCGTCACGTTTGTTAAAATATAACC
Organism: Sanghuangporus sanghuang; assembly: GCA_009806525.1. Lineage (NCBI taxonomy): Eukaryota > Fungi > Basidiomycota > Agaricomycetes > Hymenochaetales > Hymenochaetaceae > Sanghuangporus > Sanghuangporus sanghuang. Next base: position 1,903,824 of record VVIT01000002.1, on the reverse strand, counting down.
GCCCCGATGTACACTACCTAGATGCGAATATGCGAGGCGGTTTTAACCTTCGAAATGTCCTATCCGACGTGACACCCAACGAATCAGAAGAGGACGATGATTTCGACGTCTATGATGAGTTGTTTGCTCGAAGAGTGAGTACGCAAGGAGGCGACTCAGATGTATGGAGGACGGAAGAGCGGATTCAAACCGCTATAAAAAATGAGGTTGTGATGGGTGAACCTTACCGTGAGAACGTTGTCGCCCAGGCGAACGATACTGAGGCAATATGGGATGTTGTTGGCAGGCGCGCGGCTGATGTATGGCGCGAAGGGATAGAGGATGTAACGTGTGGGGAATTCGTGAGGAGGAGAGGCGGTCAAGAACTTGATGCCTTCGTCAGCATTGTACACCCACAGGTAGCGAATGACGACGAGGTAGATGCCTTAGAACCGCCGAAGCAGGATGAGTACCTAATTGACGCCCATGCCCTCATCGACTCGGGATGCACCGGCTCTTGCATTGACGAAGGTTTTGTTAAAAGGTATAACTTTCCGACACAAAAGTACATTCGTCCACGACCTGTTTTCAATGCTGACGGAACGAGCAACGAGAGTGGTCTGATCAAGGAGTATGTCATTGTACGCATGATCTTTGGAAGACATGAAGAAGAACTCCGTCTGGCAGTAACCTCACTGGCATCGTCCAACATCTTCCTCGGTCATGACTGGTTACAAAGACATAACCCCGAGATCAATTGGAAGATTGGAAAGATCGATTTTACGCATTGTCCTGAGGAGTGCGGATGTGTGTTGTCGAAGGAGGAGATCGATGAGGAGTATGTACGAAGGGTGAGGATGGACGAAGTGAAGAAATGGCCATCGTATCTCGAGGAGTACTCCGACGTCTTCAGCGAGGAGTCTTTCGAACGGTTACCTGATCATCGGACGTGGGACCACGCCATCGATCTGAAGCCGGATTTTAAGCCAAGTGATTGTAAGGTGTACCCACTGTCGCCCAAGGAACAAGAGGCGATGAAGGCATTCATTGAGGAAAACCTTGCATCGGGACGTATCAGGCAGTCAAAATCTCCAATGGCGTCGCCGTTGTAGACTATCAGACCCTCCTGAACGTTGTCGAAGGCCGCGGCGGCGTTCGACCACAGGGAGGCGGTGCTGGTGTCAGTATCTCGGAAGGTAACAAGGGGAAGTATCCCGGGACAGAGGCCGTCTAGGGGAATCCAAAGACTCTCAGTTCAGATGCCACAACCGCGCGCCGCGAATGTCCGCCGCACGATGGGATAATCCGCCGCAGCGGCGGTTCCTTCGAGCGTAGGTGAGAGCGGCGCCAGGGAAAAAGGGACGGCGAAGGCACGTGCTTGAAGAATTCCCAATTCGGGGGTCGAGTCGCCGATTCCTTTTACAGCCGGCGCAGGACGGCGGCGGCGTGTTTCGTGCGGCGGATCGAGCGTAAAAAGGGAAGAGTAATGAGAGGGGCGACCCTTTTTAGGGCGGTTCTGTCTTGGGGTTTTCTGTGAACTCTGGGTGCTATCTTCCTTTTTCACTACCTTTGTATGTATGTACATGGGGGCAATATATACTGTAGGCTACTAATAATGAATGTGACGGCGGCGGCGCGCAGCGAGGCGTGACATGAGCGCCGTGATGGCGGGGGCCGACGCCAAGACGCGCCGCCAAGGCACCAATACCTAACGGCGCCCCAATCAGACGAGACACGCCGGGGCATCGTGCCCCGATATCGGGGCCGTCCGGATCGCTAATGCGGTGGCCCATATGCATCTGAAACGCCAAGGCGTCGAATAATACTAAAAGGGGAATATGCAAACGGGCGCCGGGGCGCTAACGCCCTCGGCGTGTGGCGCGGTGAGATAAGGATGTAAATCGTTCGAAGAGATGATCCTGAACCAGGCCAGAGATGGCCTGTCAGTCCCGGCGGCGGGTAAACATCGCCGCCGCGGTGACGTATACTCCCGCCGCAGCAGGGTATACATCTGCCGCAGCCTGTCGGGCAGCCCTCACGAGGTCGGGGGAGTCCGGAACGTTCTCTCGCCGGACAAGTGGGGTGACTTCAAGGTGCACCAGGGACGCCGCGGCGGCGGACTATTCGATCGGCGGCGGCGCCGCAGGCGTTCACCGAAGTCAGCGGAGGCCCAGCGGCCATTGATTGGAGTATGTACTGTATAATGAAGGTGGAGGGCGGATTGGAGACAATAGTACCTGGAAAGTCCTGGGTGTAGAGTAAGGGTGTAGGCTCCATACAGGCCTGTGCCGCTGAACCGGTACAGGTTAGTGCGGCGCACTACATCTCCTTCTGACGAACTAAAAAAATGATTAAAAAAAATGCTGGGTAGTGTAGGGGTAATTAGGCGGGAATGAGTGCGGCCGAGGGGGTGGAGTGGTGGTATGTTTGCGGCCTGTGCCTAGGCTAGTTTTCTATGGTGAGATCGATCGTCGGCGAGTGTTGGTGTGGTTCGGCGGCGCCCGGCGTAGGGTTGACGGCGTTGGCGGCGATTTGTTGTGGTAGGTTGGGAAGGTGTGGGTGGCGTTGTATAGTTTCGCGGAGCTCGGCGAGGTGATCTTCGATGTCCTGGGCCGCGGCGATTGCTGTGAGCGAGTAGTGCTGAGATTGTATCATGATAGTGATAATATTGGCGGCGCAGTCGCGAATGTCGTCATCGCCGCGCTCGTCGAAAAGACGTAGGACTTGAATGATGGCATTGTGGGCGAGTTCTGATGCTGCGTCGGAGTAGATGACGGCGTTTTCGAGAGAGATGGGCCCCTCCCTTAGGATGGTGAGGGGGGCGTCGGGCAGGGCGGCGTCGCCGAGCGGTGCGCCGAGGATGACTGGGATTGTAGTGAGGGCGCCGCCGACACGGAGCGTTTCTCGAATGCGGCAGACGAGTGTGGCTTTGTCGGCGGGGTTTAGGTGGTGTCTGTTGCAGAGTTCTGGGATGACTTGGAGGAGTGTGGTGACGTGTCTGGCGGGGCATGGCGTCGCCGCAGGGAAGGCGTCGGCGAGGAGGTCGCAGAACGTCTTCCAATTGTCGTCGGCGAGGCGCGGGTCTTGGCTGAGGAGTTGCTGTGCGTCCGGTGTGGCCCAGATGTACAGCAGGAAGATGAGTGTCGTCGTGTCAGGGCAGGGGTGTTGGAGACTGCGGAGGGCGACGATGAGGATATGTGGTATGGCGGTGTATTCAGGGGTCCATGGGTATAGAAGCATTGGATGGCCGGGTATGGTGACCAACTGGGCGAAGTTTAAGTTTAAGAGGTGTTGGGCATGTCCAGGGAAGTGGACTGGGTGCGGGACTTGAAGGAGTGGTATCGCCGGCGCGAATGGGAAGGCTTCGGCGAGGTTGGGGAACGGTTGGGGCATAATGGGAAAGTGCCGCGGGCGGGTGTACTGTGTAGAATAGATGTTTTTGGGCGGTGGGGGAGACGCCGCTTGGTTTATATGTATTCGGCGAGTGTATTCAGGGCTGGAAGTAGCGGCTAATGGCGATTCGTCGGTGTTTTTGGGTATAGGGGCCGGTACAGGCGATCGGCGATGGGAAGTTCGAATGGAACGTGACCTATGCGAAGGTGTTTTGTATAGGGGTTGCGTCGGCGGGACGGGTAACTGGGTTGAGTGGGCTGCGGCGAGGCTATTTCGCCGAGATTGTTGGTACAGGGGCCGGAAGCGGCGGGGGCGAAGTGTTTTTCGACTAATGGGGGCCTGGACGAAGGAGTTCCGTGTAGGCGAGGTGTCGGCATGACGTGTTATTGGGTTTGGTGGGTTTGGTTTATCTGTGTTTGTGGGATAGTGGCCGGAGGCGGCAGGGGGCGAAGTGGTCTTCGACTGTTTGGAGGCCTGGACGAAGGAATTTCGTGTAGGCGGGACGTCGGCGTGACGTGTTATTGGGTTTAGTAGGGTGCGGCGGAGTTGAAGTGTTCTTTCGAATGGAAGGGGGGGGCTTCTCGAAGGTATTTCATAAAGGCGGTGCATCGGCGGATTGGGCTTCGAATAGAAGGGGCGCCGGAGAGAAAGACTAAATGGCTAATTCTGGAGGGTGTCGTCATATCATGATTTCGATCTGGTTCCAGATATAAATACAGTGGGGAGGTGGCCGGAGTGGTAGTGGGGCGGAAATGCAGTTCGGCGGATTTTGGGAGTCCAGGAGTTGGTGGAGGACGCTTGGAATCTGCTTAGGATGGAGTGAATGAAGGCCTACAGGTTGGAAGTTCTGTGGTTATTGGGTATAGCGCTAGTTTGATTGTGTGCCTTAGCGGCGGCGTTTTTGTGGGTCGTCAAAATGATCGGCGGCCTTGGCAGGGGCGCGGAACTTGCGGCTGTGTCTTCGGCGGGATGGTCCGGCGGATTCAGTTAGGTGTGACAGTGGCCGATTATCTTGTGGATTTTGGGTGGTAATAGAAGCCGCCGCAATGTGGGTGATTGAGTAATTGTTTAGTTGATCGGAGGCGGGTTGGGCGCGTGTCCGAGGGCTGAAATCGGAGTTTGAACTGTATCCGGCGGGGATATAGTTGTTGGGGGTCGCGTGTAAGGTCTCCGTCTTTCTTTTTCTCTTTCCGCCATGGCTCAGTCGGTCCGTGGCCGCAGCGGCAGCGTCAGCAGCAGCAACAGCAACAGCAACAGCAACAGCAGCAGGGAGGACGAGGATGCCCTCGGCGAGGAGGAGGCTCCCGAGGAGCAGATGGAGGTGGACGCCGACGCGGCGTCGATGGCTCCCGCTGCGGGCGGGATGGCGCGGGCGGCCAGCGGGCAGGAGTGCCCGCCTGAGTCGCAGGGGGAGACGGAGGAGGAGGGGGAGGGGGGGGAGGGGGGGGAGGGGGAGGTCCATGGCGGCCTGTGGGCCGCCATTATGGCGGTGAGGGGGTGGGTCGACCGGGCGAACGACGACGAGGGACCCGCGGCGGATGAGCTCGACGAGCTCCTGGTACGTTTGCGTCCCCTTGATTATGACTGTGTGGGTTGGTTAATAGAAGTTTTTCTTTTCCTTCTCAGAAAGCGGTTGGGGACCAATTCCCCACGCTCAGCGACGAGGCGAGGGCCGAAAGGCCCGAGTTGTACTGTGTGGGAAGGTGGGTGGGGAACCGCGGGACCCTGGTGGCATTGGCCGCCGGTGAGGCCAAGGACGCCGCCAGGGGGCTGGCGAAGGCCGCCCAGTCGGAGGTCGAGCGCCTCCGTCGGGTCGCGGCAAAGGTCGCCGCTCGTCGGGAAGAGGAGGCCCGCGAGGAGGCGAAACGGAGCACGGCAAGGCTCGAGGAGGAGGCGAAAGCCTCCTTCCTCGAGAGGCTCGCGACCTTCCGCGGCGAGGCGCCGGAGGTCGTGGCGGCCTTCTGTAGGTCGAAGGGGCGCGACGAGGCGGGGAACCTGGTATGTAATGTCTTGAATCTTGTTCTTCACCATTTCCTGATTCCTTTCTTAGGTCGGGGCGGCACACACGAGCACCAAAACGAAGGTGCGGCCGCGTCCTGTGGCCAGGAAGGCGACGGGTAAGACGATCACCCTTCCTGGGTCGTCGATTCCCGGAGTCGGGGTGGCGGGCTCGGGCAGCGAGACGCCCAGGGGGGAGCTCGTCCCTGGGGGCAGTCGGATCACGCGGCGGGGGCGTGCGAAGACACTTACAGGAAAGACCATCAACCTGAGCGAGGATGAGTCTGATGAGGGTGAGGTGACGGTCAAGGGGCCCGCCGGGACGGAGGTATATGTTGATGTGTGTTTCTTGTCCTGGATTTTATTCTTCCCTGATGTTTTCTTCTATAGGTCCCCTCCCTGCCGAAGCGGCTGCGCGAGCCGGTGGTCGAAGCGCCGGTGAAGCGCGCAAGGGCGCCGGGGGCGGCGCCTTCGATTGCGGTGAGGGTGAAGGAGGAGGGACGGCGCGGCGGAGAGGAGGCGGTGAGTATCGCTTTGAATCTTGTTCTTCACCGTCTCTGACTATAATATTTGAAGGAGGGCGGGTGGGAGCTCGAGAAGGTGGCCCGGCTGCCCAAGGGGCAGAGCCGGCGCCTCCTCGAGATTGTGTCGCCAGGGTGTGCTCGGTGCATCCTGCGCGGCGAGATCTGCACAAGGCGCCCGCCGGCGCCTTTGTGTCAGGCGTGCCGAGTCTCGCACCACCGGTGCGAGATTTCGGAAAGCGAGGCGGGTCTCCTTGCAGAGAAGGAGGCCGCCGTACTGCGCCGGCGGGTGGAGGAGATGGGAGAGGTGGCGGCGGGTGGGGTGGGAGGGGGGGCATCTGAAAAGGCCCTGGGTAAACGCCGTGGGTAGGCCCCGAGCCAAACGACGCAAGCGGCGTCGGCTCGAGGTCTTGGGCGACCATGAATTGCTCATGGGCTGAAAAAAAAACAAAAACATAGGGAAAATATAAAAGTAAAAAAAATGTATTTTTCTTTTTCTTGTGTACTATAGTGGCTTGAAATAACAAGTCGAAAATTTTTCTTGTGAACTGTTTGTGTGGGACCAGGGAGTAAGATATCTAGTGTACTAGTAAGAGAGAGGGGGGTGAATAAGTAGTATGGGCGATCTATAAATAGCGCCAGGGCCGAAGGGAGTGACTTGGACAGTGTGAAGAGTTGAAGGAGAATGACTAGGTGCTTCGCCGCAGTCGTGTGACTGTTATCAGGGGGGGTATATAGATGGGGATGGGTTCAAGAGACTGAGTTGGGGGCTGGACGAGAAAGAAAGGGGGTATTATGAGCCTGCGGCAGATTCGGGTGAGTCAGAGTCGGCGCCTAGATCGTGCGCCGCGGGCTCTTCTACTAGTTTGTCGAGTTCCGGGGTTGATTTCTGGGTGAGGTCTTCTATAGAATGGACGATCCGGGTGCGTGCATGGTAAGGAATGATTCTAAAAGCGGCGTATCGGAGTGCTGAGATGGCGCCGCTGATTTCGGCGAGGATATAGGAGCCTCCTTTGGTTCGCCGCACGACGACCATGGGTCCCAGGTACTTCGGCTTTGTCTTCCTGTTCAGCTCGTTTTCAATCTGGGAGTTTCGGACTAGGACTAGTGATCCTGGCGCGAAATTGTAGTCTTTGATCGTTGCGGCGTGGGCCTTCTCAAAGTCTTGGATGGATTTGAACCGTCCTTGGATGACAGATTCCTTGACTCGTTCGAGGTCTTCTGGTCGTTTCTGGAGTGCCCTTGCCCTAGCCGCGATGAGTTGCGCGTCGGTCAGTTTGGAAACGAACGCCGGCGAGATGTAGGTTTGTTCGGCGAGATCGAAAGGGAGCACGGGTTCGACGCCGTGGGCCATGAAGTATGGACTGTAGCCTGTGCGGCGTTGGATTGTGATTCGTTCGGCCCAGATGGCGTAGTATATGTGTTGGGACCACTTGTCTGGGCTTGCGTCGGCGAGTTTCATAAGTGTTTCCCTGAGGTCGCGGTGGCGGCGTTCGATGATTCCGTTGGCTCTAGAATTGTACGGCGAGATTCTGATGTGCTGAACGTTGTATTTGGCGAGGAGGCGTGGTAGGTCTTTGGAGAATGAGGCGCCGTTGTCCGTTACGATCTCTTCGACTCGTCCCCATCTTGACAAAATATCTTCAAAGACGAATCGTGCTATGGCGGCGGCGTTGTCTTTGCGTAGCATTCGAAACTCGGGGTATCCGGTGAGTGAGTCGCGGGCCTGGACGATGTACTTGAATCCGCCAGAGGGCGGCATTAGCATCACGTCTATGTGTACTCTGGTGAAAAGCGGCGCCGGCGTTGGGCTTTGCGGCGTGGTATAGATCTTCGTGAATTGCCTCATTTGGCAGCGGTGGCACGTTCTGATATACCATTTGATGTCCTGATGCATTCCAGGCCACCAAAAACGGTCCTGAATCGTCGTTCTGACGGAGAAAAAGCCTTTGTGGCCGAGTTCGTCATGGGTTGTCCTAATGATGGAAATTCGGCGCTCCGGCGAGACGACGAGTGCGGTGCGGCCCTTCTCATTCTTTCTGTATAGTTCTCCGCGTTGGAGGAAGAACCGGGTGGCTCGACGTACGAATTGTTTGAACTGGGTGTCTGAGAGGTCAGCGGGGCGGGAAGGGGCGGCGAGAAACTGCTTGATGTGGTCTATGTCTTTGAACCCTTTTTGTGAGGTTTTGTGATCGGGGAGTTGAAAGGATTCGCCGCTTTGGGTGTACACCGCGTTGGGGCGATCTTGGGCTAGGAAGGAATACTGATGGTCGATCCATTCTTCGAAACCTTCATCTCGCGGCGGATCTGATTGTGCGGCGCCGCGTCGTGATAGGCCATCTGGGCCGAGGTGTTTGGCCGCCGGTGTGTGGATAATCGTGAAGTTGAATAGTAGGACGCCGGCGATCCATCTGTTAATGGTGGCATTGGGTTGCAGGTCTGGGTTGTTGATCATTCCTTTGATGTAGCTGGCGTCGACTTCGACGAAGAAGTGGTCGATGCCGACGAGGTATATGCGCGCCTCGTATAGGGCTCTGAAGAGGCCGAAGAGTTCTAGCTTCGCCTGGGAGTAGTTTCGTTCTCTGTGGTTCCAGGTTCCGGACATGAACCGTGATGGGATTCTTTCGCCGCTCTCGCCGAGCTGTAGTAGAATGGCGCCGTAGCCGTGGATGGAGGAGTCTACACAGAAATGAACAGGGCGCCTTGACTCGTAGTCAATGGAGCGAATGGCGCCGGAGGATGCTACGGCGTGTTTGAGTAGGTCCATCGATCGGCAGGCGTCTTCGTCGAGTGTGAACGGCTGGTCTTTACAGAGGAGCTTGTTGAGACCGGCGGATAGTCTGGCATAGTCCTTTACAAAGTGTCTTAGGACGCCGGCGGTTCCTAGAAATGCTCAAACGTCATGGACGTCCTGCGGTGGCGGCCAGTCTACTATGGCTTTAATCCTAGAGGCATCGGGGACTCGGCCGGAGTAGTTGCAGGTATGCCCTACAATGACTGCTTCGGGTGCGGCGATAACAAGTTTCTTGCCGGAGACGGTGGCGCCGACCACCTTGAGGCGTTGGAGGACGCAGTTGACGTCGTTGAGGTGTTCCCAGATGAAGCGGCGGATGTTTGGATTGCCCGGCATCGTTTCGTATGCGCCGGCGGCGAGTTCGTATCTCGATTTGGGGCCTTTTACGGGAATATCGTCGATATAAGGGATACAGACGTGGGGTATCTCATCTTTGAGGACGAATGTAACGTCGGCGTGCATGATCTGCTGTGAATTGGTGTACCCCATGGGAATTGAGGTGAGGCGGAACGCGCCGAGCGGCGTTTGGAAGGTTGTGAGGTCGCGGGATCGTACATCGAGTTTCCTTTGGTCGAAGGCGACGAACAGGTCGAGTGTGGTGTAACATGCGTGCCCGCCGAAGGTCTCGGCGATGTGTTCTGTGGGGTATGGGACGGAGGGGTCTCGAATAGAGACTTTGTTGAGCGGCTGGAGGTCGTGTACGAGCCGGAGGGACTTGCCGTCCTTTTTGACGACGCAAAACCAGCGGGATCGGTATGAGGAATTGGACGGCTCATAGACGCCGGAGTTAATTTTGTCCTTGATGATCCGGACGACTTCATTGAAGATCCCTGGTAGTATGGGGATGTTCTTCATCACCCACGGTGTATGGTCGACGGTGGGGATCAAGACCGGCGCGAAATACTGGTAGTCGAGGGAGCCCTTTTCTGTTTCGTCCCAGGCGAGTGCATCTTCGTGTTGGCGGAGTGTCCAATAGGCGAGATTCTTTTCTTCATTGCTAAGGAACCCCGTTGGATCGATATCTAAGGCGTCGAAGCGTTCCTGGGTGAAGTGGCGGCCAGGTTCGAAGTGCGGCGGATGAACAGGGAGTTTCGGCAACCCCTTGAGTGGCTCGGGGTGTGCCTTGCGTATGATACGGTAGTCTTCAGGAAGGGTCGCCGATATAGGTTTGGTACGTTGGGCGACCTTTTTATACTTGTAGGCTTGGGCGACCGGTTGAGCGGCCTTTGTATTAGCGGCGCTGTTGGAGCAGCGTGTGTGGTTGCGTATTGGGAGCGATTCGTCGTCGAAAACAGAGTTAATAAAGAAAGCTGGATGTTTTTGTGGTTTTGTTTGGGCTATGGAATTCTTTTCGGCGGAGTGGTTGGAAAAGGATATAGAAACGTCGATAGTACGAGGATTGAAGCCGATATTTACAGTCGCCGGTCCGTGATGGAGTACGTATGCGTCGGGTATAGAAATGGGTATTCGCCGCATAGATTCCGGCGGGCGCCGCAGGGGCGTCATTGGTTAGGGGGGCGCTGGTTTTCAGTCCCGGCGCCACGCTGAATCGTCGGGATCGACATGGTTTCGTTCGTGTCTGGGTGTGTGAGGTATAGTGTTTGGTCGCCGTCGGATTCGTCAATGACTTGTGCCCTTGTGTGTACAAAGAATGGCCGGCCCAGCAGTAGTTGAAAGGGCGCCTTGTCGACGACTTGGACTTGTAGGACGATGGAGAAAGAGCCTATTGTGAGTCGGACGCGGGGAATGAGTCCTACTGAGCGCGAGATTTGGCGGTCGGCGGTTTCTACTGTGATCGCCTGGCTCAATACAGTAGGGGATCCGAGGTCTTTCCACACTTCCTTGGGCACGGCGATAAAAGTTGAGCCGGAGTCGAGCAGGGCTTTCACTTCAATTTTGTCGTCGAGCCATACTTCGATTTCCCGGAGGGGGATGTTCGGCGGCGCAACGGTAGGTTCTTCGTCGCCGTACGGAATCGGCGAGGTGGGCCGCAGGATTGAGGCGTACATTGCCATCCCGTGATCGGGGTTTTCCCTTATTAGTTCCCGGCGACCGGTGACGAATTCCTTGCACTTTCGCCGGATCTCGGGGGACGCGGCGAATAGGCTTCTGATCAGCAGGGTTACTTCTGAGTCGAGAATCTTGCCGAAAACATTTGATACGGCGTCGTCGTCGTACGCTGGTATGGTAGTCCGGTATTGAGGTTTGGGATCTGCGGCGATTTCTTCTTGTGGTGCCACTGGAGTGGGCGACAATGCTGGCCGATGTCCGGGTGGTCTCCCCTTTCTGTTCTCGTCTCGCCATTTTGGTTTCAGTCCTGAGGGTCCCTTTCTGGTTACAATTTCAACGCCGTCGAAAACTTCTCTCGGTCCTGAGCGCTTTGCGGCGGCGGCGAGGCATTCTTGGGGGTCCTCGGGGCTTTCTTCTTGTTCAAAAATGAGGGCAATCCCTTCACAGGGGTCGTCTTCTGGGGATTCGTCGGGCGTGATTGCCTCGAAGTAGTTTGATTCCTGGACTCGCGGCGGCGGACCGTTCGGCGAACCGGTGCCGTACATGGCAGGCAGCGGTGCCCTGTCAGTGGTTTGGTACATGGATTCCTGTGGCGCATTGTGTCCTTGATACATTGAGTGTTGCATCGTGGGTTGGGCCTGGTACATGTTTTCTTGCCGCGGCACCGCAATCCTCGGCGGCGTGTCGGGCACAGGTTGGATGGGGAGTGGGACGCCGACCGGCGCGTAGTTCGGGTTTTCGATGAAGAGTTTGTTAATTCTGTCCAGAACCGACATTCCTGGTTCGCCCTGGGGGAGTCTGCCGTTGGCCGGGTATAGGTATCCCTTGGCGTCGGTGAGCATGACTCCTCTTTGGATCAGGGAGATCTTGGTGGGGCAGTCTCGAGTGGAATGCGACGCGCTGGCGCAGACGGCGCATTTCCGCTGAATCTGGCTTGTCGAGGCTGGGGTGATACACCGGCGATCGGCGGCGGCGCTCGACGGTTCGATCTCTCGGTGGCCTCTCGGAGAGCGCGCATTTCCTGGATAAGTAAGAATACCCAAGGCTCTTCTTGCTTCACTTGGGGTTGATTGATGACGCCGTAGGCAGGGGCGCCGGGTTGCGGCGGTGGCGGCGTATACGTGGTGACATGGGTATAGGTGGGTACGGCCGTTGTAGCTGAATACGTTAGTGGCTGGTCGGCGGTCGTTAGATGGCCGCCGGTAAGTATGCGTTCAAGCTCCCTTACGACCGTGTCGATGTCCCAAGGGACGCCGCTGGGGTGATCATGTTTTACGAACCGCAGATTCAGATCGAGTTCTCTGTTTAGTGTGGGGTGAAGCCCTTCTCTGAACATGCGCTTCTGTTCGAACTCAGAAAGCATTCCGGCGTCGATAAGGTACGAGGAGACGGTGATAAAGTTCCTATGATATTCGCCGAGGGCGGCGGTGTTGAGCATAATTTGGTTGCGGCTTGCGCCGATGAGGTTATGGAGGTCGCCGAGGGTGTATTGCGTCGTGGCGTTGGGATAGTACTTTAGGATGGCGTCCTTAAATGCCATAAAGTCGTTTCCTCTTGTTTCCGGCCTTTTGCACCATAGCTGGTCGTCTTTTGCGTCGGCGTAGCATCTTGCCCATGCGATCATCTGAGCGTCTGACAAGCCGGCGCTTCGTCCAAATAGCCGGACTCAATTGAAGAAGATGGGGATTTCCGCAGGGTCGCCGGCGGCATTGAACTTCGGCGCGCGGTGGTCTCCCGGATAGGGCATTGTAGCACCTGGCACTGGGGGATTGGGACCGCTGAGTGGGTGGGTGTCTGGGTCACTGAGGTCAGGAAGGGGGGGTGGGGCACCAATTGCGGCGGTTGATGGGGTGGTATACGTTGGTGCAGCGGCGGAGGGTTGTTGGGGCGGTGGCGGGACCGATGCCGAAGTCGCATATGGTGCGGAGGGGGAGGGTTGTTGGGGCGGCGGCGGGACTGATGCCGAAGTCGCATATTGTGCGGTGGGGCCGTGTTGTTGGGACGGCGGCGGGACTGATGCCGAAGTCGCATATTGTGCGGTGAGGCCGTGTTGTTGGGGCGGCGGCGGGACTGATGCCGAAGTCGCATATTGTGTAGCGGGGCCGCCGGCGTATGCGCTAGTCATGGTTGGTAATGAGGCCGAGTTAGGGGTTGAACTGGCAGAGGGCGATTGGGGGTTGTCAATTGGGGAGCGCCGTCGGCGCTGGGCTGGAGTCGGCGGTGAGAGAGGGAGAGGCGGAAAGAGCCTTGCCGATCGTTCTTCTTCGACGGGGGTGAGTGGTGAGTTTGGGGTGATGGCGTGACCGTGGACGAGTGAGTCGGGAACGTAGAGGTCGTCGTCGTCTTCTTGTTCTTCGGCGGCGGTGTCTAACTGGAGGCCGGTGAGGCGGGGCTGATCGGCGGGATGGTCTTCTATGTCGGCGAAAAGGTCTGTTTCTAGTGGGCCAGTGGCCGGCGGTTCCTGGAGAGATATTGACAGGTCTTCGATACCGCCGGGCACGCGGACGTGAGTGCTAGGGCGGATCTCGGATTCGCGGAGGTCTTTGGGGGCGTGGATGAAGCGGGGGGGATTGATGGGTGGCTGCGGTCGTGCGGCGGCGGCGCTTATACTTTCTTCGAGCGGCGGGTTGCGGGTAAGGGGGGTGGCGGATGATCTTCTGGGTCGCCGGGCAGTTGGGTCGTCGGCGGCGATAGATGCACGTCGGCGGTTTGGTGCAGAAGGTGATCTGGGAGCGGTGGGGTGGGGTTCTTCAGTGCGGCCCCTTGTAAAGAGTGTGGAGTAGTGGTATGGTTGACCGGCGGTTGTAGCTGAGGCCGTTTGGCTGTTTTCGGCCCTTCTCTGCAGCCTCAGCGAGTATCGCGTGCCCCTAGGCGGGCCCGAGACCGGTTGGAACGACACCTTTTTACCTCCCTCGCGGTGGGCTCCAAAATGTAGACTATCAGACCCTCCTGAACGTTGTCGAAGGCCGCGGCGGCGTTCGACCACAGGGAGGCGGTGCTGGTGTCAGTATCTCGGAAGGTAACAAGGGGAAGTATCCCGGGCCAGAGGCCGTCTAGGGGAATCCAAAGACTCTCAGTTCAGATGCCACAACCGCGCGCCGCGAATGTCCGCCGCACGATGGGATAATCCGCCGCAGCGGCGGTTCCTTCGAGCGTAGGTGAGAGCGGCGCCAGGGAAAAAGGGACGGCGAAGGCACGTGCTTGAAGAATTCCCAATTCGGGGGTCGAGTCGCCGATTCCTTTTACAGCCGGCGCGGGACGGCGGCGGCGTGTTTCGTGCGGCGGATCGAGCGTAAAAAGGGAAGAGTAATGAGAGGGGCGACCCTTTTTAGGGCGGTTCTGTCTTGGGGTTTTCTGTGAACTCTGGGTGCTATCTTCCTTTTTCACTCCTTTTGGATGTATGTACATGGGGGCAATATATACTGTAGGCTACTAATAACGAATGTGACGGCGGCGGCGCGCAGCGAGGCGTGACATGAGCGCCGTGATGGCGGGGGCCGACGCCAAGACGCGCCGCCAAGGCACTAATACCTAACGGCGCCCCAATCAGACGAGACACGCCGGGGCATCGTGCCCCGATATCGGGGCCGTCCGGATCGCTAATGCGGTGGCCCATATGCATCTGAAACGCCAAGGCGTCGAATAATACTAAAAGGGGAATATGCAAACGGGCGCCGGGGCGCTAACGCCCTCGGCGTGTGGCGCGGTGAGATAAGGATGTAAATCGTTCGAAGAGATGATCCTGAACCAGGCCAGAGGTGGCCCGTCAGTCCCGGCGGCGGGTAAACATCGCCGCCGCGGTGACGTATACTCCCGCCGCAGCAGGGTATACATCTGCCGCAGCCTGTCGGGCAGCCCTCACGAGGTCGGGGGAGTCTGGAACGTTCTCTCGCCGGACAAGTGGGGTGACTTCAAGGTGCACCGGGGACGCCGCGGCGGCGGACTATTCGATCGGCGGCGGCGGCGCCGCAGGCGTTCACCGAAGTCAGCGGAGGCCCAGCGGCCATTGATTGGAGTATGTACTGTATAATGAAGGTGGAGGGCGGATTGGAGACAATAGTACCTGGAAAGTCCTGGGTGTAGAGTAAGGGTGTAGGCTCCATACAGGCCTGTGCCGCTGAACCGGTACAGGTTAGTGCGGCGCACTACACCGTCATTGCACAATATGTCTATGATGTGTCACAGGGTCTAATTAATGCCCTGTTCGAGCGTGTGCCCGACCTATATGTTCATGTCTGAACTCTGACTAATTGTATGCAACCTTTCGTCTCAATCTTTCCAGCACTCCTCTGTACAATGCCGATTTTGATGCAGTATGTTGCATTACTTCCGCCTTGTATTGCTGTTTCTGATCTCCGTATAGCATTCCCCAGGCCGAGGTGGCTCGGGCTGAACTCAGTCAAATAGCGTCAGTCCCCAGGCAGATCAGTCTACCTCAAGTGAACAGGACCGTTATGCAGTTCGTCTATATCAGAAATAGCATGGCTTTCATTGGGAGACAGCACACTAAAATATTCAACATCAATGATCATGAATTTGATCACTTATTTCACTGTATACTACTTGTCCACAGAATAAATACTTGTTATGCTGGAGTTCGAACAAAGCAACATGATACCAGGTGTAGGTATGCCCTCTCTGTACCCACAACACACCCACCCTGTGCCCCCAGTAAGCCCTTACTGTGCCCACAGTTTGGCCCCTCTCTGCCCTACATGTGCCCACAACATGCCCAGTATGTGCCCTTGTTGCACCCACTTGTTGCCCACTTATAATGAAAATTATCATTGACATTGATATACAGAATGATATTTCAAATAAAAGACACTTTGATACTGAAAATATCATCAAAAAAATATCTACCTCAATGATATTCTTTGCTGATAAAGAAAATATCAATTTAGATTTTTATATCTATATCGATCATGATGATATAATAATTATCATCATCAAAGAAATGCAGCATGATATTGAATATAAAAACTAGGTTTAGATGCATGTGGACATTTTTAATATTCTGAATGGAGATATTTATACTTATATAATGCATATTAAATTAAATTTCTGATCATTTATCATCACCTAAAAAATACTAAATTGCCTGTAGTGTGAGAGGACATGCATGGTCACATGACTGGCTATGCCATGTCCCTCATGCATATCATTCAATTCATGACATGCTCTGCCTATACAGCTTGTTCCCACTATGATCTCTCTCATGAGTCTGCTTGACAAAAGTCTTCATGCACAAGTGGCGGAGACCATTTCAATAATTGTGGGATACAATTTTCCAGAATGATAGGGGGGTCTTGTCAAGGTATGTCCAAACTAGTTATGAGTTATGCTGAGTTATACACTGGATGCATATGCAATCAATCTCTCAGTCCTTAAAACTGTGCACTCTATAATTGAACGATGGTAGTCTAAGATGCACACTAATAAGTTATTTATAGTTCACAACATTGTCCTGGCCCAGTTTACAGAACTGTTCCTACAAGTTCTCCATCACACTACAGGGATGCTCCTCGACAGTTCATTGCCTCCAAATAAAGATGCAGAGACTATTACACAAGTAATGGTCAGTTCAGGGTTGCCTATGATGGCCTCATAAGCCAGTCACTTTATTTTCTTAGTATGTCTATCTGCTCTGGGAATTATTGAGGAATTTTCAAGAGCTGAGAGACTATCAATGGCCTTGTTGAAGGTGTTATTGTGCTGAATGTATTGCTAGGGACTCATGAAGTAGAGCAGTTTGAAGACAATACTCTTAAACATGTGCATCTTGATCTCTCATTTGCTAGTGTAAGTTCAGCTATGATTGCTGGTGGTCTTACTGCAGAAGGAACGACACGGTGTGAAGATACTGTAGATGTTCTATGTGCTCTTGTTGCAAGCAGATATAAGGTTATTACAATAGAAATTATTCTCAGATACATTGGATTAAGCTTATAGGAGAACATGTCTGATCTATGAGGTAAAGATAGCTAGAAGTGGAAAGACCAGAGTGTGTATTTTGTCACAACACTTAGAGCTACCACTCAGGTAAGATGGTTTATTCTGTCGATCTGCTGTCCTCATTCTTTAATTATCTCATAGGAAGGAGTGACAAGCACAAATGCTCTAGTTGATGCTATAGACTTCTTTTCACAAAACATATTTGAGGACCTACAAGCCGATTCTAACACTGTGCATTCAGTCCTTCAAGTCAATTCAATTCAATTCGCTTCTTATACTCTTTCTGAAACCAGGCAAGTTTATTATACTCCTCTTGGCCTTTGAGGAGCCTTGTTGATGGCATCATTGCAGCTCACAAAGGAACAGCTTATTTCCATCCTTCCACTTCTCCTGCACCATCTCGGTTCTTCCAATTACATCACTTATACATACACTGTGACAACTATCAAATGAATTCTTGTCATCCAGTGTAACTCACAAATGCTATAAGAAGCTTTGTTTGCTATTACTGTATCTCAACTCATCATCATTCTAGATCTAATCAAGGAGACACTCATGAAGTTGTACTTCAAATTCTAGATGCTGTACTTTCTAGAGTCGAGTAAGATGGGTTGCCGAGAAAGATGATGAAATGTGTGTGTGCAACTTTTGTCCTCCAGTTCTATCTGAATTAGTCTGTGTAGGTGTTATGCATATCATACTCATTACTCGTACAATGCTCATCTCTATCTATTAAAAACTTCTGCAGCATTTGATTGGCACTCTTGGAGCAATCTAGAATCTGAGCAATCCAATCTTGACCAATATATATTTGAAAGCATATCTGCTCTTACAAGGTGCATGGACACAGAGATTCTGCAAAATTTGTATTAGACCTGTATGTAAGTTTGCTGTCGTAACATCTCCAGAGTCGCTTTTGACCTCTAAAAAGAGTCTTTTTGGACTGTTTACAATTATCTTACAACAGAACATTGACAGTTAGTCATTAGCACCCCTACATTGTTCCTGACAATATACTGACTACTTAGATAGAATTCACTTCTGGTGTGTCCTAAATTGCCTCACAAATGCTAGAACTATATTACTGAGAAATTCCTGCCGATTACCCCCTTCAGATTTACAACCCCTTCCTGTCTAAAAGATACATACTTATTCCAAGAGGTGACTTTGCAGAGACTCAGACATTTGTCTGGGATTGCTCTCAAGCTGTACACAATAATTTCACAATTTAGCAAAACAGTGGACCAATAGCTATCAAGTATCATGAACAATGCACATGTTTTCATATCCTTTCACTCCATCTCATATACAACGTACCTATGTTCGATCGAGCTTTGATGTTCAGACACCAGATGTGGCAGTTGTGTGTGTGACGTCTGACCTTCACTTGATTTGGCAAGAGAAGTAGAACTAGATCTTTCTAAACCAACACATTGTGTGTGGTTGCCACACTTCAAGAGATAGTGGACATGGCCGACTTGGAATTGAAGACCAGCCTTTGCAGAGTGTTGTGCCATGGAGGTTGTCTTACAGTGGCACAGGCTGACCAGTTAGATATGGACTCCCAGAATCTCGAATGTGCCTTACTGTGTTGCCAGTAGAAATCAGATAGCTGAAATTAAAATAAGAATTGAAATTTTGTTGTTTTGTTGTTTTGTTGAATAAGGACAAGTAATGACAGTGGGGGTAGCGACGTGTGGCAGCGAAGCCGCAAGGCTCATTTATGTTAAGAATACATGTCTCAGTGTGTATGGTACACAACTCTGAATAGGATCTACCTGTTAAGAATACATGTCTAGGGATGAAATAAGCCAATGTGGTTGTGCGGAATGGCTAAAAGCTCACCTCAGTGTGTATGGTACACGACTGAGGGGCAAAGATGCGCGGCGGGCATGCTAAAGGCCGCGGCCGGAAAAGGAAAGTAGAAGTCACGGGGTGCGTCGACCATAGAATCAATTACGCAAACTTGCATAAAGTTCCTCAGTGTTGACTCCTAAGACGTACTGGCCAATCCTTCTTTTCCATGTATCTGCTTCAGAAGCAGGTGCCCATGGCTGCTCAGTGAGACCACTTGCCTCATCCTCGGGAACAATAAATATGTACCTCCATTTCAAATCACTGAGGTGATTGATCTCCCACAGTGCTTTCACGAAACCTGTCTTGATCGGATGATCAACGGAGATGGTGAACTGGAATAAGATAACCTCGGTAGCGTGGCCTTCGGTGTCTACCGTCACAGCGAAGGAATCAACGCCCGCCAATCTTGAAGACAAAGGACGATAGTACTTGGTTGTATCTATGTTTTCAACCTTGCCGAAGTCAAAGGTCTTGTCAAGATGCGACAAGTTGAGGGCCACCGTTTCTCCCGGAGAAGATAACGAGGCCGCGGTAAGCAGCGACTTGCACGCTCTGAGCAACCATCTATGCCCCGCCCCTTCAAATAGCAATCCGGCGGCGGTCTGTGTGCCCTGATGTTTCATGAGAGTTTCATAGCTGCGCTGCATCTCGGACGCTATCTCGATCTGCGCCTGCTCTATAATCAACTCCAAGATGGCTTGCGAAATGATGCCGCCCGATGGAATACTTCGATCATACCGCGCAGATTGCGGATCTGTCATGGGATTTATTTCGACCAAGAAACTGCTGACGTCGTCTCTAAACTCTACGTCCGTCGGGTTGAACAAGTCTTTCGCGTTAGCCTGTCGGATGGCTCGTGTTGTCTTGAATGAGAGTGTTGTTTCTTTCATTGCGAGAAGATGTCTCGCTGATCCTCCATATTTCAGGAAGGCCTTGCGCCATTCATCGTCCGAGCGATTTGTAACAGCCATACCGCTGAAATAATATCACTACGCGGCAAATTTCCCTAAATAAAAAGAGTGTTCGTACCGGGATATGTACATCTCTTCCCATCCCCACGTCTTCATAATATACGTCTGCGGTTGGGTTTCCTTCTCCCATTCTTTCCACCGGCTATTTTTGGGAGAGGATGCCACAACAATATGCCAGTTTCGCATCTCATATGGCCTGGGCTGATTATTGTTCAGATCGTACAGAATAAGAGCATCTCTGTCACGATCATCGGTAACCTTTAACCCAGCAGCGGCGATGGTTTTGTTGGGAATCCAAAAAACACCATCATCTTGGAACAAATAGCGACTCGTGTCTGACCAAGAGACGATGGTGCGTTTTCCACTGGAAAGACGCTTCAGGAGGCAATACGTCAAGTATACCGTTTTCCCTGGTCATGAAAATCAGACGACCAATTAGCAGAAAGTTAGTGCGACACACCAATTCCTGGTTGTCCTATGAGCAAGACACGTGACGTCTTGCTTTTATCCTCAGACGCCAGGAATGAATCAAGCTCCTCGTATTCCTTGCGTATCAGAAACCGCGGCATAATCAAATTGGATAGACCCGCGGACCAACCTTCGAGCTTGGTCAGGTCGAGAAATCGGCCAACCAGCTCCGTATCCCCCGTCTGCTCATCAGAGATAGAGAGCTCGAGGCTAGGGACGCGATAGGTGCCTTCAACAATCAGGTCCGCGAGGTTCCCCTTTTTCCAAAGGCCTACATACAGCAAATATCGTAGTCTATGTTCTCTGTTTGTTTCAGAATCGTCCAAGCACAAAACTAAATAGCACAAACGGAAGTCAGAGACGTGTCAGCTTATATTTTGTCATAGTACTGACTTTCGCTATCTCGATTGATTTTAGTAACCGATCCATCACTTCTCGGGCGTTTGGAAGGGATGGTCGCAGCCAGTTGCCCTTCTACCATCAGCATGAGCGGCACATAGCCAGATACCAATTTGAAAAGAGAAAGGAAGCGCGACGCACCGGGAACCTCGATAAGCACTATCTCTTCGGAGAGGGGGAAAGAGAGTTCCATTATCTTGTATCCAGGACCAAGCTCTTCGGTTTTGGTCTCGTCGGTGAAGTCGATGCTACTCAAGCCCTTCTTTAACTGTGCCGGCTTCGTCCCTACAAGTAGTTTTGGGTTCATGCATCTCCACACGGTCAGCACTCTAGGAGCGACGTTCCCGAGGACATCTGGTTGCTTCTCCTTGACCTTCTCAGTCAAGTCTTCAATGCATGAATCGGGGCCGATGATGACAGAAAAGGCATTTCCAAAGGCAGCCTTCTTCTCGTGGCTGATGAGGAGGCACCAGACTTTGCGATTCGTCACCTCCATGCTGACTGTCGTTTGTGGTGATAGAGATAGAGTGCGGCCAACCGCACAGCGGCCACGAACGATACGTCATATGGTCACGTGACAGTGTAATAAGATTCCCACACAGCAGGCAAACAGTTATTTAGACCGGGAATAAATTCATAACTAGATGACAAATGAAATTTGAAATGTCATAATGCATTTAGTCACATAATATATTTGATTTCTTTTCCTTAGCTAAATGCTAAACTATATTTGAAATAATAAAAGGGATTTAGATTTGGATTTGGTTACAATTTGTTAGGCGGCGAGACTAACAAGCGTCGATCTTGAGGCGGCCAACACAACAACAAACAGTAAGCTAGACGCGAACTGCTGAGCGAAACGCACACTATGTCGAAGTGAAGGTAAGTAGAATTCAATAAACTAATAATACAAGAGTAGATACCTATGTCGAAGTGAAGGTAAGTAGAATAGTAAGACAAGGAATCGAAAGAGTCAAACTATCTACTTATATAGACTTCGAGCGTGTGAAAGGTCTACTCTAATAAGGAATCACATGAGAAGGGGGTGGAGTGATTAGTGAGCATCTTAGTCGGAAGGAACGGATTTAGTCATAGCAGATGACTGAAGATGAATAAGCCACGACGGAGTAAACGGAATTAGTAAAGGTGAATGAGTCATACAAGGAAAAGGTAAAATGAGTGAAATAAGGATGTAAGAAAGGAAAAGAAAAATAAAAATAAAAATAAAAATAAAAATGTTTGAGTCCTAACATCACCCCCCCTTCAAGGTTGGGCGTCCCGACCAACCGCTATATCCTTCCGATGTCGTGAACTTACGTATTGCACGAAGACTCTGCCGGGGTATCGACAATCTTCTTGGAGCACCTGGATGCTTCCGATAGAACTCATCGACTACTTCCTTTGCATTATCTCCAACGTCCGATTCGGGTTGCCAAGTTGCTTCGTCGTATCCGACCCACTTGATGAGGAATTGAAGCTTTCCTCTATGTAGTCGTGAGTCGAGTATTTCTTCGACCTCGTATTCCTCTTCGTCGTCTACAAGGACCGGTGGCGGCGGTGGAGGTTTTTGCTGAGACTCGAAGGATGGTTTGACAGCTGGTTTGAGCAGGACCTCGTTAAAGATGGGGTGGACTTGCCTCCAAGTGCGTGGTAATTTGAGTTGATATGCGCTTGCCCCGACCTTTTCGACAATCTCGAAAGGGCCGAACCACTTGTCATCCATCTTCTTCGTCGGTCTTGTTGTCTTGATATTATGCCCATCAAGAAAAACTTTACTGCCCGCCTCGTATTCCATCGACTTTCCTGCGTGACGATCATAGAAACATTTCATGTCTTCGTTGGCCTTGATGAGGTTTGCTTGCACGAGTTCATGAATACCCTTGACGTGTTTTGCGAATTCTTCGGCTGACATGTTTGAAGATGAAGTCCGAACGCCCGTGAAGCCTACTGGGTGCACTCCCGAGTTGACAAAGAATGGGGACAGCTTCGTCGCTGAGTATTCGTGGTTGTTATATGCAAACTCTGCAAGCGCTAACCAGTCTGCCCAGTCCGATTGATGGTGGTTGACGTATAGCCTTAGGTATTGTTCGAGTTCTTGGTTAACTTGCTCAGTTTGGCCGTTGGTCTGGGGATGGTACGCCGTCGAGGGGTTACCTTCGATATGGAGGAGCTTGTACAGTTCCTTCATCATTTTTGCGTCGAACTGAATGCCTCGGTCGTGGATGATCTTCTTTGGCAGTCCGTGTAGTCGAAAAACTTGGTCGCAGTAGATGTGTGCCATGCCCTCTGCTGTTAGTTTCGTTGTCGTTGGAATTGCATGAATCTGTTTGCTGAAGCAATCAACCACAACGCATATCGCATTGAAACCATTGGACTCAGGGAGTTCTCCAATCAGGTCGACCGTGACAATCTGCCATGGCGCCTCCGGCACCTCGTTCGGGTGCAAAACCCTTGCCCTCGTCACTCGCAGAGCCTTCATTCGTTGACAACGATCACAACCTCGCACGTAGTTCCGAACGTCGACATACATGTTTGGCCACCAGAAGCTTCGGCTTACCATTGACACCGTCTTATTCGCTCCTGGGTGTCCCGCCAGCGTCAAGTCGTGACATTCCTTCATAACAACTTCTCTTATTGATGTTGGTACAAAGACGTTCCAGAACTTCTTCGAGCTTGTCGTCGACACCTTAACCGTTACTTCCTTCGACCACACGCCATCCCTCATCACCAGTCCTGACGGCTTGTCTTCTTCACTCATCTCCTTCTGAGCCTCTCTGATCCTCTCCATTAATGCATCCCTTGACGTCTCAATCATTGCTCGGACTAACCAGTCACTCTTGATAAAGGTGACGTCTTCGTTATCGTGTTCGCCCTTGTCATAGTCTGCACGTCGTGATAATAGGTCAGCTTTTCCAAGTGTCTTTCCTGGCTTGTGGACAAGGGTGAAGTCGAACTCTGCTAAATCAAGTTGCCATCGGGCTTGTCAACGATTCAACTTCTGGGGGGCCTTGAAGTACGTCAGGTTGGCATGGTCCATCCAAACCTCAAACGGTTGGTTAGCTCCCTGAAGATATTGATGCCATTCCTTCAACGCCTGAACAATAGCGAGCATCTCTTTGTCATAGATCTCGTAGTTTCGCTCAGCATCTAAGAACGTTGATGATCTATAAGTGACAACCTTCCATCTACCTTCTTGCTTCTGAAGAAGTACGCCTCCGGTTGCAAAATCTGATGCGTCAGCCTCAACACGGAAAGGGTCCTCATTATTTGGAATCACCAGGACGGGGGGGGGGGGTTCGTCAACCGCTTCTTCAACTCCTCGAATGCCTTCTGCTGCTCCTCCCCCCACCTCCACTCTGCCTTCCCTGTCAATGACGTCAATGGCTTAATGACCGAACTGTATCCTTCGACAAAGTGACGTAGCCAATTGCCTAGACCCAAGAACTGCTGCACTTCATGGACGTTCTTCGGAATTGGCCATTCCTGTACTGCAATCGTCTTCTTTGGATCCATATGTACTTCGCCGTTGCCGATGATGTGGCCGAGATATTTGACAGTATTGACCTCGAATTCACATTTCTGCAGCTTTAGGAAAAGCTTGTTCTTACACAGAATCTCGAAGACTCGTCTGGTTCGCTCGCGATGCTCTTCCCGGGTATTCGAGAATACGAGTATGTCGTCGAGGTAAATGATGACAATGCCTTCATGGATCAAGTCTTGGAAAATGTCGTTCATGAATCCTTGGAAGGTAGCCGGCGCATTGCATAAGCCAAAGAACATTACCGTTGGTTCGAACAAACCTAGGTTCGTCCTGAAAGCTGCCTTCCATTCATCGCCTTCACGGATCCGGATGTTGTAATATCCCCAACGGACGTCGAGCTTGGTGATGTACTTAGCATCCTTGACCTTATCTATGAGCTCATTGATTAGCGGTAACGGGTACTTATTCTTGACTGTCCCGTCATTGAGCTTTCGATAGTCCTGGATCGCTCGCAAACTCCCATCTTCCTTCTTGATAAAGAAGAACGGTGTAGTGCGCCGCACTAACCTGTACCGGTTCAGCGGCACAGGCCTGTATGGAGCCTACACCCTTACTCTACACCCAGGACTTTCCAGGTACTATTGTCTCCAATCCGCCCTCCACCTTCATTATACAGTACATACTCCAATCAATGGCCGCTGGGCCTCCGCTGACTTTGGTGAACGCCTGCGGCGCCGCCGCCGATCGAATAGTCCGCCGCCGCGGCGTCCCCGGTGCACCTCGAAGTCACCCCACTTGTCCGGCGAGAGAACGTTCCGGACTCCCCCGACCTCGTGAGGGCTGCCCGACAGGCTGCGGCAGATGTATACCCTGCTGCGGCGGGAGTATACGTCACCGCGGCGGCGATGTTTACCCGCCGCCGGGACTGACGGGCCATCTCTGGCCTGGTTCAGGATCATCTCTTCGAACGATTTACATCCTTATCTCACCGCGCCACACGCCGAGGGCGTTAGCGCCCCGGCGCCCATTTGCATATTCCCCTTTTAGTATTATTCGATGCCTTGGCGTTTCAGATGCATATGGGCCACCGCATTAGCGATCCGGACGGCCCCGATATCGGGGCACGATGCCCCGGCATGTCTCGTCTGATTGGGGCGCCGTTAGGTATTGGTGCCTTGGCGGCGCGTCTTGGCGTCGGCCCCCGCCATCACGGTGCTCATGTCACGCCTCGCTGCGCGCCGCCGCTGTCACATTCGTTATTAGTAGCCTACAGTATATATTGCCCCCATGTACATACATACAAAGGTAGTGAAAAAGGAAGATAGCACCCAGAGTTCACAGAAAACCCCAAGACAGAACCGCCCTAAAAAGGGTCGCCCCTCTCATTACTCTTCCCTTTTTACGCTCGATCCGCCGCACGAAACACGCCGCCGCCGTCCCGCGCCGGCTGTAAAAGGAATCGGCGACTCGACCCCCGAATTGGGAATTCTTCAAGCACGTGCCTTCGCCGTCCCTTTTTCCCTGGCGCCGCTCTCACCTACGCTCGAAGGAACCGCCGCTGCGGCGGATTATCCCATCATGCGGCGGACATTCGCGGCGCGCGGTTGTGGCATCTGAACTGAGAGTCTTTGGATTCCCCTAGACGGCCTCTGGCCCGGGATACTTCCCCTTGTTACCTTCCGAGATACTGACACCAGCACCGCCTCCCTGTGGTCGAACGCCGCCGCGGCCTTCGACAACGTTCAGGAGG
Organism: Sanghuangporus sanghuang; assembly: GCA_009806525.1. Lineage (NCBI taxonomy): Eukaryota > Fungi > Basidiomycota > Agaricomycetes > Hymenochaetales > Hymenochaetaceae > Sanghuangporus > Sanghuangporus sanghuang. The sequence continues at coordinate 1,878,248 of VVIT01000002.1, read as the reverse complement.
GTCTGATAGTCTACATTTTGGAGCCCACCGCGAGGGAGGTAAAAAGGTGTCGTTCCAACCGGTCTCGGGCCCGCCTAGGGGCACGCGATACTCGCTGAGGCTGCAGAGAAGGGCCGAAAACAGCCAAACGGCCTCAGCTACAACCGCCGGTCAACCATACCACTACTCCACACTCTTTACAAGGGGCCGCACTGAAGAACCCCACCCCACCGCTCCCAGATCACCTTCTGCACCAAACCGCCGACGTGCATCTATCGCCGCCGACGATCCAACTGCCCAGCGACCCAGAAGATCATCCGCCACCCCCCTTACCCGCAACCCGCCACTCGAAGAAAGTATAAGCGCCGCCGCCGCATGACCGCAGCCACCCATCAATCCCCCCCGCTTCATCCACGCCCCCAAAGACCTCCGCGAATCCGAGATCCGCCCCAGCACTCACGTCCGCGTGCCCGGCGGTATCGAAGACCTGTCAATATCTCTCCAGGAACCGCCGGCCACTGGCCCACTAGAAACAGACCTTTTCGCCGACATAGAAGACCATCCCGCCGATCAGCCCCGCCTCACCGGCCTCCAGTTAGACACCGCCGCCGAAGAACAAGAAGACGACGACGACCTCTACGTTCCCGACTCACTCGTCCACGGTCACGCCATCACCCCAAACTCACCACTCACCCCCGTCGAAGAAGAACGATCGGCAAGGCTCTTTCCGCCTCTCCCTCTCTCACCGCCGACTCCAGCCCAGCGCCGACGGCGCTCCCCAATTGACAACCCCCAATCGCCCTCTGCCAGTTCAACCCCTAACTCGGCCTCATTACCAACCATGACTAGCGCATACGCCGGCGGCCCCGCTACACAATATGCGACTTCGGCATCAGTCCCGCCGCCGTCCCAACAACACGGCCCCACCGCACAATATGCGACTTCGGCATCAGTCCCGCCGCCGCCCCAACAACCCTCCCCCTCCGCACCATATGCGACTTCGGCATCGGTCCCGCCACCGCCCCAACAACCCTCCGCCGCCGCACCAACGTATACCACCCCATCAACCGCCGCAATTGGTGCCCCACCCCCCCTTCCTGACCTCAGTGACCCAGACACCCACCCACTCAGCGGTCCCAATCCCCCAGTGCCAGGTGCTACAATGCCCTATCCGGGAGACCGCCGCGCGCCGAAGTTCAATGCCGCCGGCGACCCTGCGGAAATCCCCATCTTCTTCAATCGAGTCCGGCTATTTGGACGAAGCGCCGGCTTGTCAGACGCTCAGATGATCGCATGGGCAAGATGCTACGCCGACGCAAAAGACGACCAGCTATGGTGCAAAAGGCCGGAAACAAGAGGAAACGACTTTATGGCATTTAAGGACGCCATCCTAAAGTACTATCCCAACGCCACGACGCAATACACCCTCGGCGACCTCCATAACCTCATCGGCGCAAGCCGCAACCAAATTATGCTCAACACCGCCGCCCTCGGCGAATATCATAGGAACTTTATCACCGTCTCCTCGTACCTTATCGACGCCGGAATGCTTTCTGAGTTCGAACAGAAGCGCATGTTCAGAGAAGGGCTTCACCCCACACTAAACAGAGAACTCGATCTGAATCTGCGGTTCGTAAAACATGATCACCCCAGCGGCGTCCCTTGGGACATCGACACGGTCGTAAGGGAGCTTGAACGCATACTTACCGGCGGCCATCTAACGACCGCCGACCAGCCACTAACGTATTCAGCTACAACGGCCGTACCCACCTATACCCATGTCACCACGTATACGCCGCCGCCGCCGCAACCCGGCGCCCCTGCCTACGGCGTCATCAATCAACCCCAAGTGAAGCAAGAAGAGCCTTGGGTATCCTTACTTATCCAGGAAATGCGCGCTCTCCGAGAGGCCACCGAGAGATCGAACCGTCGAGCGCCGCCGCCGATCGCCGGTGTATCACCCCAGCCTCGACAAGCCAGATTCAGCGGAAAATGCGCCGTCTGCGCCAGCGCGTCGCATTCCACTCGAGACTGCCCCACCAAGATCTCCCTGATCCAAAGAGGAGTCATGCTCGCCGACGCCAAGGGATACCTATACCCGGCCAACGGCAGACTCCCCCAGGGCGAACCAGGAATGTCGGTTCTGGACAGAATTAACAAACTCTTCATCGAAAACCCGAACTACGCGCCAGTTGGCGTCCCACTCCCCATCCAACCTGTGCCCGACACGCCGCCGAGGATTGCGGCACCGCGGCAAGAAAACATGTACCAGGCCCAACCCATGATGCAACACTCAATGTATCAAGGACACATTGCGCCACAGGAATCCATGTACCAAACCACTGACAGGGCACCGCCGCCTGCCATGTACGGCACCGGTTCGCCGAACGGTCCGCCGCCGCGAGTCCAGGAATCAAACTACTTCGAGGCAATCACGCCCGACGAATCCCCAGAAGACGACCCCTGTGAAGGGATTGCCCTCATTTTTGAACAAGAAGAAAGCCCCGAGGACCCCCAAGAATGCCTCGCCGCCGCCGCAAAGCGCTCAGGACCGAGAGAAGTTTTCGACGGCGTTGAAATTGTAACCAGAAAGGGACCCTCAGGACTGAAACCAAAATGGCGAGACGAGAACAGAAAGGGGAGACCACCCGGACATCGGCCAGCATCGTCGCCCACTCCAGCGGCGCCGCAAGAAGAAATCGCCGCAGATCCCAAACCTCAATACCGGACTACCATACCAGCGTACGACGACGCCGCCGTATCAAACGTTTTTGGCAAGATTCTCGACTCAGAAATAACCCTGCCGATCAGAAGCCTATTCGCCGCGTCCCCCGAGATCCGGCGAAAGTGCAAGGAATTCGTCACCGGTCGCCGGGAACTAATAAGGGAAAACCCCGATCACGGGATGGCAATGTACGCCTCAATCCCGCGGCCCACCTCGCCGATTCCGTACGGCGACGAAGAACCTACCGTTGCGCCGCCGAACATCCCCCTCCGGGAAATCGAAGTATGGCTCGACGACAAAATTGAAGTGAAAGCCCTGCTCGACTCCGGCTCAACTTTTATCGCCGTGCCCAAGGAAGTGTGGAAAGACCTCGGATCCCCTACTGTATTGAGCCAGGCGATCACAGTAGAAACCGCCGACCGCCAAATCTCGCGCTCAGTGGGACTCATTCCCCGCGTCCGACTCACAATAGGCTCTTTCTCCATCGTCCTACAAGTCCAAGTCGTCGACAAGGCGCCCTTTCAACTACTGCTGGGCCGGCCATTCTTCGTACACACAAGGGCACAAGTCATTGACGAATCCGACGGCGACCAAACACTATACCTCACACACCCAGACACGAACGAAACCATGTCGATCCCGACGATTCAGCGCGGCGCCGGGACTGAAAACCAGCGCCCCCCTAACCAATGACGCCCCTGTGGCGCCCGCCGGAATCTATGCGGCGAATACCCATTTCTATACCCGACGCATACGTACTCCATCACGGACCGGCGACTGTAAATATCGGCTTCAATCCTCGTACTATCGACGTTTCTATATCCTTTTCCAACCACTCCGCCGAAAAGAGTTCCATAGCCCAAACAAAACCACAAAAACATCCAGCTTTCTTTATTAACTCTGTTTTCGACGACGAATCGCTCCCAATACGCAACCACACACGCCGCTCCAACAGCGCCGCTAATACAAAGGCCGCTCAACCGGTCGCCCAAGCCTACAAGTATAAAAAGGTCGCCCAACGTACCAAACCTATATCGGCGACCCTTCCTGAAGACTACCGTATCATACGCAAGGCACACCCCGAGCCACTCAAGGGGTTGCCGAAACTCCCTGTTCATCCGCCGCACTTCGAACCTGGCCGCCGCTTCACCCAGGAACGCTTCGACGCCTTAGATATCGATCCAACGGGGTTCCTTAGCAATGACGAAAAGAATCTCGCCTATTGGACACTCCGCCAACACGAAGATGCACTCGCCTGGGACGAAACAGAAAAGGGCTCCCTCGACTACCAGTATTTCGCGCCGGTCTTGATCCCCACCGTCGACCATACGCCGTGGGTGATGAAGAACATCCCCATACCACCAGGGATCTTCAATGAAGTCGTCCGGATCATCAAGGACAAAATTAACTCCGGCGTCTATGAGCCGTCCAATTCCTCATACCGATCCCGCTGGTTTTGCGTCGTCAAAAAGGACGGCAAGTCCCTCCGGCTCGTACACGACCTCCAGCCGCTCAACAAAGTCTCTATTCGAGACCCCTCCGTCCCATACCCCACAGAACACATCGCCGAGACCTTCGGCGGGCACGCATGTTACACCACACTCGACCTGTTCGTCGCCTTCGACCAAAGGAAACTCGATGTACGATCCCGCGACCTCACAACCTTCCAAACGCCGCTCGGCGCGTTCCGCCTCACCTCAATTCCCATGGGGTACACCAATTCACAGCAGATCATGCACGCCGACGTTACATTCGTCCTCAAAGATGAGATACCCCACGTCTGTATCCCTTATATCGACGATATTCCCGTAAAAGGCCCCAAATCGAGATACGAACTCGCCGCCGGCGCATACGAAACGACGCCGGGCAATCCAAACATCCGCCGCTTCATCTGGGAACACCTCAACGACGTCAACCGCGTCCTCCAACGCCTCAAGGTGGTCGGCGCCACCGTCTCCGGCAAGAAACTTGTCATCGCCGCACCCGAAGCAGTCATTGTAGGGCATACCTGCAACTACTCCGGCCGAGTCCCCGATGCCTCTAGGATTAAAGCCATAGTAGACTGGCCGCTACCGCAGGACGTCCATGACGTTCGAGCATTTCTAGGAACCGCTGGCGTCCTAAGACACTTTGTAAAGGACTACGCCAGACTATCCGCCGGTCTCAACAAGCTCCTCTGTAAAGACCAGCCGTTCACACTCGACGAAGACGCCTGCCGATCGATGGACCTACTCAAACACGCCGTAGCATCCTCCGGCGCCATTCGCTCCATTGACTACGAGTCAAGGCGCCCTGTTCATTTCTGTGTAGACTCCTCCATCCACGGCTACGGCGCCATTCTACTACAGCTCGGTGAGAGCGGCGAAAGAATCCCATCACGGTTCATGTCCGGAACCTGGAACCACAGAGAACGAAACTACTCCCAGGCGAAGCTAGAACTCTTCGGCCTCTTCAGAGCCCTATACGAGGCGCGCATATACCTCGTCGGCATCGACCACTTCTTCGTCGAAGTCGACGCCAGCTACATCAAAGGAATGATCAACAACCCAGACCTGCAACCCAATGCCACCATTAACAGATGGATCGCCGGCGTCCTACTATTCAACTTCATGATCATCCACACACCGGCGGCCAAACACCTCGGCCCAGATGGCCTATCACGACGCGGCGCCGCACAATCAGATCCGCCGCGAGATGAAGGTTTCGAAGAATGGATCGACCATCAGTATTCCTTCCTAGCCCAAGATCGCCCCAACGCGGTGTACACCCAAAGCGGCGAATCCTTTCAACTCCCCGATCACAAAACCTCACAAAAAGGGTTCAAAGACATAGACCACATCAAGCAGTTTCTCGCCGCCCCTTCCCGCCCCGCTGACCTCTCAGACACCCAGTTCAAACAATTCGTACGTCGAGCCACCCGGTTCTTCCTCCAACGCGGAGAACTATACAGAAAGAACGAGAAGGGCCGCGCCGCACTCGTCGTCTCGCCGGAGCGCCGAATTTCCATCATTAGGACAACCCATGACGAACTCGGCCACAAAGGCTTTTTCTCCGTCAGAACGACGATTCAGGACCGTTTTTGGTGGCCTGGAATGCATCAGGACATCAAATGGTATATCAGAACGTGCCACCGCTGCCAAATGAGGCAATTCACGAAGATCTATACCACGCCGCAAAGCCCAACGCCGGCGCCGCTTTTCACCAGAGTACACATAGACGTGATGCTAATGCCGCCCTCCGGCGGATTCAAGTACATCGTCCAGGCCCGCGACTCACTCACCGGATACCCCGAGTTTCGAATGCTACGCAAAGACAACGCCGCCGCCATAGCACGATTCGTCTTTGAAGATATTTTGTCAAGATGGGGACGAGTCGAAGAGATCGTAACGGACAACGGCGCCTCATTCTCCAAAGACCTACCACGCCTCCTCGCCAAATACAACGTTCAGCACATCAGAATCTCGCCGTACAATTCTAGAGCCAACGGAATCATCGAACGCCGCCACCGCGACCTCAGGGAAACACTTATGAAACTCGCCGACGCAAGCCCAGACAAGTGGTCCCAACACATATACTACGCCATCTGGGCCGAACGAATCACAATCCAACGCCGCACAGGCTACAGTCCATACTTCATGGCCCACGGCGTCGAACCCGTGCTCCCTTTCGATCTCGCCGAACAAACCTACATCTCGCCGGCGTTCGTTTCCAAACTGACCGACGCGCAACTCATCGCGGCTAGGGCAAGGGCACTCCAGAAATGACCAGAGGACCTCGAACGAGTCAAGGAATCTGTCATCCAAGGACGGTTCAAATCCATCCAAGACTTCGAGAAAGCCCACGCCGCAACGATCAAAGACTACAATTTCGCGCCAGGATCACTAGTCCTAGTCCGAAACTCCCAGATTGAAAACGAGCTGAACAGGAAGACAAAGCCGAAGTACCTGGGACCCATGGTCGTCGTGCGGCGAACCAAAGGAGGCTCCTATATCCTCGCCGAAATCAACGGCGCCATCTCAGCACTCCGATACGCCGCTTTTAGAATCATTCCTTACCATGCACGCACCCGGATCGTCCATTCTATAGAAGACCTCACCCAGAAATCAACCCCGGAACTCGACAAACTAGTAGAAGAGCCCGCGGCGCACGATCTAGGCGCCGATTCTGACTCACCCGAATCCGCCGCAGGCTCATAATACCCCCTTTCTTTCTCGTCCAGCCCCCAACTCAGTCTCTTGAACCCATCACCATCTATATACCCCCCCTAATAACAGTCACACGACTGCGGCGAAGCACCTAGTCATTCTACTTCAACTCTTCACACTGTCCAAGTCACTCCCTTCGGCCCCGGCGCTATTTATAGATCGCCCATACTACTTATTCACCCCCCTCTCTCTTACTAGTACACTAGATATCTTACTCCCTGGTCCCACACAAACAGTTCACAAGAAAAATTTTCGACTTGTTATTTCAAGCCACTATAGTACACAAGAAAAAGAAAAATACATTTTTTTTACTTTTATATTTTCCCTATGTTTTTGTTTTTTTTTCGGCCCATGAGCATTTCATGGTCGCCCGAGACCTCGAGCCGACGCCGCTTGCGTTGTTTGGCTCGGGGCCTACCCACGGCGTTTACCCAGGGCCTTTTCAGATGCCCCCCCTCCCACCCCACCCGCCGCCACCTCTCCCATCTCCTCCACCCGCCGGCGCAGTACGGCGGCCTCCTTCTCCGCAAGGAGACCCGCCTCGCTTTCCGAAATCTCGCACCGGTGGTGCGAGACTCGGCACGCCTGACACAAAGGCGCCGGCGGGCGCCTCGTGCAGATCTCGCCGCGCAGGATGCACCGAGCACACCCTGGCGACACGATCTCGAGGAGGCGCCGGCTCTGCCCCTTGGGCAGCCGGGCCACCTTCTCGAGCTCCCACCCGCCCTCCTTCGAATATTATAGTCAGAGACGGTGAAGAACAAGATTCAAAGCGATACTCACCGCCTCCTCTCCGCCGCGCCGTCCCTCCTCCTTCACCCTCACCGCAATCGAAGGCGCCGCCCCCGGCGCCCTTGCGCGCTTCACCGGCGCTTCGACCACCGGCTCGCGCAGCCGCTTCGGCAGGGAGGGGACCTATAGAAGAAAACATCAGGGAAGAATAAAATCCAGGACAAGAAACACACATCAACATATACCTCCGTCCCGGCGGGCCCCTTGACCGTCACCTCACCCTCATCAGACTCATCCTCGCTCAGGTTGATGGTCTTTCCTGTAAGTGTCTTCGCACGCCCCCGCCGCGTGATCCGACCGCCCCCAGGGACGAGCTCCCCCCTGGGCGTCTCGCTGCCCGAGCCCGCCACCCCGACTCCGGGAATCGACGACCCGGGAAGGGTGATCGTCTTACCCGTCGCCTTCCTGGCCACAGGACGCGGCCGCACCTTCGTTGTGGTGCTCGTGTGTGCCGCCCCGACCTAAGAAAGGAATCAGGAAACGGTGAAGAACAAGATTCAAGACATTACATACCAGGTTCCCCGCCTCGTCGCGCCCCTTCGACCTACAGAAGGCCGCCACGACCTCCGGCGCCTCGCCGCGGAAGGTCGCGAGCCTCTCGAGGAAGGAGGCTTTCGCCTCCTCCTCGAGCCTTGCCGCGCTCCGTTTCGCCTCCTCGCGGGCCTCCTCTTCCCGACGAGCGGCGACCTTTGCCGCGACCCGACGGAGGCGCTCGACCTCCGACTGGGCGGCCTTCGCCAGCCCCCTGGCGGCGTCCTTGGCCTCACCGGCGGCCAATGCCACCAGGGTCCCGCGGTTCCCCACCCACCTTCCCACACAGTACAACTCGGGCCTTTCGGCCCTCGCCTCGTCGCTGAGCGTGGGGAATTGGTCCCCAACCGCTTTCTGAGAAGGAAAAGAAAAACTTCTATTAACCAACCCACACAGTCATAATCAAGGGGACGCAAACGTACCAGGAGCTCGTCGAGCTCATCCGCCGCGGGTCCCTCGTCGTCGTTCGCCCGGTCGACCCACCCCCTCACCGCCATAATGGCGGCCCACAGGCCGCCATGGACCTCCCCCTCCCCCCCCCTCCCCCCCCCTCCCCCTCCTCCTCCGTCTCCCCCTGCGACTCAGGCGGGCACTCCTGCCCGCTGGCCGCCCGCGCCATCCCGCCCGCAGCGGGAGCCATCGACGCCGCGTCGGCGTCCACCTCCATCTGCTCCTCGGGAGCCTCCTCCTCGCCGAGGGCATCCTCGTCCTCCCTGCTGCTGTTGCTGTTGCTGTTGCTGTTGCTGCTGCTGACGCTGCCGCTGCGGCCACGGACCGACTGAGCCATGGCGGAAAGAGAAAAAGAAAGACGGAGACCTTACACGCGACCCCCAACAACTATATCCCCGCCGGATACAGTTCAAACTCCGATTTCAGCCCTCGGACACGCGCCCAACCCGCCTCCGATCAACTAAACAATTACTCAATCACCCACATTGCGGCGGCTTCTATTACCACCCAAAATCCACAAGATAATCGGCCACTGTCACACCTAACTGAATCCGCCGGACCATCCCGCCGAAGACACAGCCGCAAGTTCCGCGCCCCTGCCAAGGCCGCCGATCATTTTGACGACCCACAAAAACGCCGCCGCTAAGGCACACAATCAAACTAGCGCTATACCCAATAACCACAGAACTTCCAACCTGTAGGCCTTCATTCACTCCATCCTAAGCAGATTCCAAGCGTCCTCCACCAACTCCTGGACTCCCAAAATCCGCCGAACTGCATTTCCGCCCCACTACCACTCCGGCCACCTCCCCACTGTATTTATATCTGGAACCAGATCGAAATCATGATATGACGACACCCTCCAGAATTAGCCATTTAGTCTTTCTCTCCGGCGCCCCTTCTATTCGAAGCCCAATCCGCCGATGCACCGCCTTTATGAAATACCTTCGAGAAGCCCCCCCCTTCCATTCGAAAGAACACTTCAACTCCGCCGCACCCTACTAAACCCAATAACACGTCACGCCGACGTCCCGCCTACACGAAATTCCTTCGTCCAGGCCTCCAAACAGTCGAAGACCACTTCGCCCCCTGCCGCCTCCGGCCACTATCCCACAAACACAGATAAACCAAACCCACCAAACCCAATAACACGTCATGCCGACACCTCGCCTACACGGAACTCCTTCGTCCAGGCCCCCATTAGTCGAAAAACACTTCGCCCCCGCCGCTTCCGGCCCCTGTACCAACAATCTCGGCGAAATAGCCTCGCCGCAGCCCACTCAACCCAGTTACCCGTCCCGCCGACGCAACCCCTATACAAAACACCTTCGCATAGGTCACGTTCCATTTGAACTTCCCATCGCCGATCGCCTGTACCGGCCCCTATACCCAAAAAACACCGACGAATCGCCATTAGCCGCTACTTCCAGCCCTGAATACACTCGCCGAATACATATAAACCAAGCGGCGTCTCCCCCACCGCCCAAAAACATCTATTCTACACAGTACACCCGCCCGCGGCGCTTTCCCATTATGCCCCAACCGTTCCCCAACCTCGCCGAAGCCTTCCCATTCGCGCCGGCGATACCACTCCTTCAAGTCCCGCACCCAGTCCACTTCCCTGGACATGCCCAACACCTCTTAAACTTAAACTTCGCCCAGTTGGTCACCATACCCGGCCATCCAATGCTTCTATACCCATGGACCCCTGAATACACCGCCATACCACATATCCTCATCGTCGCCCTCCGCAGTCTCCAACACCCCTGCCCTGACACGACGACACTCATCTTCCTGCTGTACATCTGGGCCACACCGGACGCACAGCAACTCCTCAGCCAAGACCCGCGCCTCGCCGACGACAATTGGAAGACATTCTGCGACCTCCTCGCCGACGCCTTCCCTGCGGCGACGCCATGCCCCGCCAGACACGTCACCACACTCCTCCAAGTCATCCCAGAACTCTGCAACAGACACCACCTAAACCCCGCCGACAAAGCCACACTCGTCTGCCGCATTCGAGAAACGCTCCGTGTCGGCGGCGCCCTCACTACAATCCCAGTCATCCTCGGCGCACCGCTCGGCGACGCCGCCCTGCCCGACGCCCCCCTCGCCATCCTAAGGGAGGGGCCCATCTCTCTCGAAAATGCCGTCATCTACTCCGACGCAGCATCAGAACTCGCCCACAATGCCATCATTCAAGTCCTACGTCTTTTCGACGAGCGCGGCGACGACGACATTCGCGACTGCGCCGCCAATATTATCACTATCATGCTACAATCTCAGCACTACTCGCTCGCAGCAATCGCCGCGGCCCAGGACATCGAAGATCACCTCGCCGAGCTCCGCGAAACTATACAACGCCACCCACACCTTCCCAACCTACCACAACAAATCGCCGCCAACGCCGTCAACCCTACGCCGGACGCCGCCGAACCACACCAACACTCGCCGACGATCGATCTCACCATAGAAAACTAGCCTAGGCACAGGCCGCAAACATACCACCACTCCACCCCCTCGGCCGCACTCATTCCCGCCTAATTACCCCTACACTACCCAGCATTTTTTTTAATCATTTTTTTTAGTTCGTCAGAAGGAGATGTAGTGCGCCGCACTAACCTGTACCGGTTCAGCGGCACAGGCCTGTATGGAGCCTACACCCTTACTCTACACCCAGGACTTTCCAGGTACTATTGTCTCCAATCCGCCCTCCACCTTCATTATACAGTACATACTCCAATCAATGGCCGCTGGGCCTCCGCTGACTTCGGTGAACGCCTGCGGCGCCGCCGCCGCCGATCGAATAGTCCGCCGCCGCGGCGTCCCCGGTGCACCTTGAAGTCACCCCACTTGTCCGGCGAGAGAACGTTCCGGACTCCCCCGACCTCGTGAGGGCTGCCCGACAGGCTGCGGCAGATGTATACCCTGCTGCGGCGGGAGTATACGTCACCGCGGCGGCGATGTTTACCCGCCGCCGGGACTGACGGGCCACCTCTGGCCTGGTTCAGGATCATCTCTTCGAACGATTTACATCCTTATCTCACCGCGCCACACGCCGAGGGCGTTAGCGCCCCGGCGCCCATTTGCATATTCCCCTTTTAGTATTATTCGACGCCTTGGCGTTTCAGATGCATATGGGCCACCGCATTAGCGATCCGGACGGCCCCGATATCGGGGCACGATGCCCCGGCGTGTCTCGTCTGATTGGGGCGCCGTTAGGTATTAGTGCCTTGGCGGCGCGTCTTGGCGTCGGCCCCCGCCATCACGGCGCTCATGTCACGCCTCGCTGCGCGCCGCTGCCGTCACATTCGTTATTAGTAGCCTACAGTATATATTGCCCCCATGTACATACATCCAAAAGGAGTGAAAAAGGAAGATAGCACCCAGAGTTCACAGAAAACCCCAAGACAGAACCACCCTAAAAAGGGTCGCCCCTCTCATTACTCTTCCCTTTTTACGCTCGATCCGCCGCACGAAACACGCCGCCGCCGTCCCGCGCCGGCTGTAAAAGGAATCGGCGACTCGACCCCCGAATTGGGAATTCTTCAAGCACGTGCCTTCGCCGTCCCTTTTTCCCTGGCGCCGCTCTCACCTACGCTCGAAGGAACCGCCGCCGCGGCGGATTATCCCATCGTGCGGCGGACATTCGCGGCGCGCGGTTGTGGCATCTGAACTGAGAGTCTTTGGATTCCCCTAGACGGCCTCTGGCCCGGGATACTTCCCCTTGTTACCTTCCGAGATACTGACACCAGCACCGCCTCCCTGTGGTCGAACGCCGCCGCGGCCTTCGACAACGTTCAGGAGGGTCTGATAGTCTACAACGGTTGTCGGTTAAAGTTAGGGCTCCACAGCGTATTGTATATAGCATACGATACGGCATATATGCTATACGCGTGTATGTGTATCAACTCAAAGAATGAAATTATATGCACGTATTTATACGGTCATATGCATATATGGTTCTGGAAATTTTTGCATATATTTTCAGGGCTTGAAATCTGTGAGAAACTCGGACTTGAAAGAAAAAGGTGGCCCATTTTACATCAAAACTAGTTGTTACTCACTGAAATTATAGCATTGGATATTTTTCTCAAGACCTGAGTACCGGGTTTGACGTTGGAATCAAGGGCTGTTTTGCTTATACTGTGAGAATTTTGATCACACAACCTTGCCTGACAGAATCTCATCGTCTATGATCAAGTTGAAATCTGTGTCGCCTGTTTTGGGTCAAGGAGTGTCCGGTAAGCGTTTTGGGGCTCGAACGTCAAGCTTAACGGCCAATATATTATATAAGTAGGCTTAGCCGCGTATACGCATATATGCCGTATATTATACGTGCGTATGTGTATCACACTTCAGAACTAAGTATACGAGTGTATGCTTATAAGCCTAAAATTATACACGCGTATCGTATACGATACGCGTGGAGCCCTAGCAACTTGAAGTGGACCGAACTGTGTTGGCACCGGGTTCAGAAACGGTAGGCAAATTGGTTTCAATGAACGTCTTAAGACACTCTGCGCAGGAATCGGATAGTTTTTCTCCGTCGTCATGTTTTTGTTCTTCTGTAAGGCGGTATTTTGTTTGGGTGATTTCGAACTTTCCCTCACCTTGGAGAGAGACGAGATAGACGCGCAGGTTTGTGCCGCCTAGAGGTCAAGACATATGCATATGCATTTATTGATAGACACGGCGATCGACATGTGACGATATGACGCACCTAAATCGAGTGCCAGATAATCACCGACTTCGTTACCTGTTGGCCAACCAAAGACGAAGTTGGAATCATCGGCTAGACAGTACCAAAGAGAGTGGTGGGTATATGCGTGTCGACAGCTAAGTAATGGAACTTACGACTACTTGATTATGCATTTTGAGACCGTTGTCAAGAACTTCACTGAACTCCTGAGTGATCATGCGCATGCGTTGAGGAGTGAGCGTGAACCTGTCACGATACGTGACACAACACTTGAGCGAGGTCGAGATGATCTAAGAACGACCGATGGGACGTACAGTTGCTCATACTTGCGGAGATGATCCGCTATCGTCCTGTATGCACACTAGTCAGCTTGGAATAGATGCGAAGATTATGGATGAAATGTCACTTTTTAGTTGCGTGGGGGAGGTCCTCCTCATCCTGCGTCCTTGTGTGGATGGCGAGTGTTGCCCCCGAGGGGAGAGTAATGCTGCCGCTGCCTCTTCGAGATGCAGGCATTGTGCAATGTTACGTTTGTGGTGATGGTAGAAAGAGAAAGAGACGAATTGGTCGATGTCGCGGGTCGCGGGAGCGATCGTCTTTGACTTGAGTCCGGCTCCGAGTCAGCGCATCCGGCGTCAGTCAGTGGCTAACGCCTCTACCCCCCTCGCCTCGCAGTTTATTTGCGAATTTCATGGCATTTTAGCCAAAATCGTATTTTTCTCGCAATTGTCATTTTTCTTTTGTTCCGTTATCACACCGAACAGTCAACCCATATGGCTGTCTGTGCGAACCACACCGGAAATGGGCCCGAAGAATTTATTCCGTCCTATGATCAAGGTGTACCCAGACATGGTCTCGAATAGAAGAAGCTCTTTCGCGCCGCACCCGAGGCAAGAAACGGAAGCGAAATCATTCGCGTTCTCATTCGCCACTACGTAGCTATACCGAAGAGCAAGCTCTTGAGATTTTCGGTAGAAACTTGTCGATGTATTCTGTCTGCGGTCCGCCAGGAGGCTACTTCATTGGAGTTGGTACATTATAGTGTCGTCCTGGTGTCATCCCTACCCTGCCATCCACATGTGTCGAGAGCGCTAATAGGGACAGCCATGTCCGATCCGGGATCGTTCATGTTCTCAACATCCATTCCGTCGGTGACTTGTTCACCTGGTTGCGAAGGTCCCACATGACCGAATCCATGTTGTTGTTGTGTAGATAGAGGCGTTAAGGGAGGCGTGATTCGTCTCATTGCATGTCTGTTTACAGCGAAAGACGGCGTTGGCTGAGCGACGGAATGCGAATAGCTATTTGGCATAGGTGGAAGGGAGAAGCCAAATATCCGTAATCTGTCTTTCAAAGACCTCCTTTGCAACAATGATTGGACGCACGCTCTTCATCTGCCAGATGCTGATGGAGAGGTCATCTGCACCCAGAGCGACGACGCTACTATGTTGGATGTTGCAACCGGCATCTGCGGGAAGCAAATCGAATCGACTTGAAGGATCGTATGCACCGCGCCGGAATCGGTCTGTAGGTCCTGGGATACGTTTCGCGAAAAGAAATCTACGTCAACCAGAGTATCTGTGCTCGTCACTCCTTGCTGCGAGATGAATAAAAACTGAGGGACACTGGTCGACAGAATAAAGCATCCTACCTGAGCACTGCGACAGCAGTGAGAAGATATACACTCCAGTCCTTCCGCTTCCAGCTATCTTCACCTCGTGGATCGGACGCGTATTCCTGTAAGCCTAACCCGATCCATCTGACAGCATTTTCTGTCGTGACTGCAACATATCCACTTGCAACAAGGGCACGCAGAACATCTGCAGCGGCTTGGTGCCGTGTCGTTCCTTCTGCAGTCAAACTGCCAGCAATTGCAGCCGAATTTGCACTAGCAAATGAGAGATCGAGACGCACATATTCGAGAAGGTCGTCTTCAAACTGCTCTGGTCATGATTCCCCAGCGACACATTGGGTACGACAACGCCTTCAACAAGGCCATCGATAGTCTCTTGCCTCTCGAAATTTCTTCGATAATTCTCAGAGCAGATAGTCGTGCTAAGAAACGAACTGACTGACTGACGAGGCCTTCATAGGCGACCCCAGACCACTGACCGCCGCCGAGGAGACTCCAGAGGGCGCGAACGAATACCTCGGGTGAATTTGAGCTTATAAGAAACCGGTAAGTGTAAGCTTTGGAGAGCTCAAAGATAGCGGTCTTTATTTGAGAAGGAACGCTGGCCGCCGATTCATCCGGATCTCGGGTTCCGCACCTTCCCCGATGCGGAAGCTAGCCATGGCTCCTTTCGTACTGCGCACATCCCATATGCGCACGACGCCGTCATACCAGTCGCTTGCGGCGTGATGCGAGTTCGTAGGTGATGCAGAAAGTATTGCGGGAGTGCTTGCGTGTTGTAGGAGAATTAGCGCAGATGATGCCAACGAGGACGGCTTGGATGTAAATGCACGCGTGCCGGATATGAGGATGGTTCGATCTGTTGATGATGCTGCAAGCATATCTGGCGCAGAATGATATGCAACGGAGCTCCAGCAACATCTGACTATGTAAACATATTCCGACTTCGATATCCCACTTTCGTATTGATGAATCGAGCGACGCACTATATGCTTGTTTCGCACCCGTCGCAGAGAAGAGAGCCGTTGTGACACGCGATGGATGACTTTTGAGCACTGATATTTCGTTTTGGTGAAACTGTGTCATCGCCGTTTGCTACTACTCGTCTGCGTTTCCGATTCTTGCCTTTGTCAGCTGAAAGAAGAGCAATTTCATCGGAGGATAGAATATGAGTATCCCAGTCACAGATAAGGCTGTCCCAGCCGGTAGTGAGGAGGTGTGAGCCAGAGACTGATGTCAAAGACCTGGTGCGGCCAGAGAAGGTATGCACGCACGAGAGTCTACGATAAATCAAAAGCGTACACGAGCTTCGTAACTCGCTTCGCCGTGACGAAATGGCCTTGCATCCCGAGTGAGACATCCGAGACCCAATCGGCATGTGGCCAGCGAGATGCGACGGTGAAAGGAGAGACTTGACTCGACGTGTTCGGTCTCCTTTTACCCCGTGTGTCTGGTCATAGTGAGTCTTTGCGCCGGTCTTCTTGAGTATGAAGTCGAACGGAACCGTGCTGATAGTACTTCAGTGATGCTGAATGCGTGTCGAAAGGAGTGTGCTCAGCAAAACATCTGTCATCCTAATACCCTTTGTTGCCGGCAGTGGAATCGAGGTCTCAGGATTGGCACGTGACCCTTCTGTACAGTATATAGGCTCCATGAGTTCTTAACTTTCACTTCACTGATCATCACCGACCGGACGACGACCAGGCTGCAATGGCTCGACTTCATTTTTGAGCTTTCTCTGGAATGATGGCTTCGTCTGCTTTGGAAAATCCATGCAAGAGTATCAAGTGTACGTCTATTCCCCGTTCTTCCGCGTCTCCATTTGGATCATTAACTGCAGTCGCAGCGCTGTCCGAAAACTGGGAGGATCACGAGTTCCGGTTAGAAGCACCCGGCACGGAGTCTTCCAAGCACTTAGCTACAAGCTCATCCTCAAGGAACGCTAGAAAGTGCAAGTCCGGACCTGACAATGAGGATACGGGTATGATCATCAATTTACATATCTTCACGAAAAGCTGCTGACGAGAGTAGTCCAATCAATTTCCCCTCAGACTCCGCAACGCGATGTCACCCACGGTCTTCATACTTGGTCTGAATCACCCGCTTCGCAGCGCCAACGTACCGCATTTGAGCCTAAGCGAGTTAATAGACAGGAAGATCGAGAAAACTGGGATGACGATTTTCTCGACTCCGCCGATTCTCCAGCAAGGCCGTCAGCATCGAATCCTACAAATCGTCCCAGGGGGCCGATGCTTGCCCAAGCAAGCGAAGAACTGGTGGAAGAAAACTGGGACGAAGATTTCGAGATTGGTTTAACGACGAGTAGTCCAGGTGCAGGCCCAAGTGCACGTTCAAAGCGATCTCGGGGAGGAAAGCCTCTGAGTCCTGCGTGGGATACGTCGGATGATGAGTTGGAAGATTTCGATCACGAGATGGGCTTCGATCGTAATGACGAAGAAGACAAGACAGTGACATCGCGATCTCGAAGAAAGGCCTTGAGCTCGCTTTCTAACGAACCTCTTCCACCGTTACCGCCGTTGCCTCCTCTGCCAACATTTCTCCACACAATCCCTTCAGGCGACGCGTCTGGTCCATACGTGTCTCCTCCATCGCCATTTACGCGTTCTTCACCAAGCTATTCGGTTTTCTCGATTCCTGCAACTACGACGTCCGGAGGACAGCGTGACAGAGATTCGACGTATGGCTCAACAGCACATCTTGCTCTTTCCCTCAGGCGTACGCACTCCGCTGAGTCATCCCCGACTTCTCCCCTGCAGCAAAAATTCAGAAACCCTAATCGCTTTCCGCAAGGTTCAGACATAACGCCCAGAGAGCGCCGACGTCTGCGAAAGAAAAGCAGGCCTCCGCATTTGGACTCTAGCATTCTCGAACTTGATGACAAGGCAGCGGCCGAACCAGTTTTTCATCGTCCCTCGACACCAGGTTCTAGGCCATGCACTCCCCCGCCGTCGACGAACGGAGCGACTGCAGTGCCGCCAGTGACTCCGTCGTCTTCTGCT
Source organism: Sanghuangporus sanghuang (assembly GCA_009806525.1). Taxonomy (NCBI): domain Eukaryota; kingdom Fungi; phylum Basidiomycota; class Agaricomycetes; order Hymenochaetales; family Hymenochaetaceae; genus Sanghuangporus; species Sanghuangporus sanghuang. The sequence goes on along the minus strand of VVIT01000002.1, from coordinate 1,860,211 downwards.
CAAGCATCATCCATACCGTCTGTACCACTGTCGCCGACATCCGCAAGCAAAAGTCCTCTATTGACGCGTCTAGGCAGTATTAGACGCTGGGGCCGAAAACGCGCAAGTACCACGACGGGTGCAGAATTTAGTTCAGGACCGAGTGCTCAAAACACGCGGTCCCCCGCAGATGCAGCTCCCCCTAGCTCGTTCTCGACGAGTGTGCGTGATGCAGAATCAGACCGGTTTGATAATAATAGGACACCTCGACCTCGATCTCATGTCATGAATGCTCAGCACCCTCCACTTTCAAGCTTTCCGTTTCTGCAATCTCCTGAAACGAGCATTCACACTGGTCCTACGCAGACTCCGAGTCCGAACCAGTTCTTTCGCGGTTCTTCGAATGGGTTGGAAGCGGACCCGACGGGCAGCGCGCGTCCAAACCTCGTGACCGAAGTCCAGCACGTACCCCGTGCAGAGTTTAGGGAGAGAGGGCATTTGCGGGTTGCAATCCCACAATCAGTATCAATGACAACAGAGAGTAGCCAATCCGGAGATTCAGAAGGAGGACTTACGGCTTCACCGCGCAGAGCCAGAATTCGTGCGTTCGGTCAGAAGTTCATGACCAAGAAGTCGCCGTCGGCTTCTTCACCTGAACGTGGGAAGGACTCATCTGACGGCAGTTCATCTCGAATGTCCATGCATGAGCTGACTCGTCGACAAGTGTCAACGCCATTGAGTGGAGAAACACCAAGTCGACTCAGACCGCGCCCTCCCGGCTCTAAACCACGTCCGTCAGCTCTCGGTTCTAGTAGAGCGTGTTCAATTGTGCCCCGTCACTTCTCTGGATCAGCCGTGAAGGAAAGCGGATCGCGCGTTACGCTCGTCCCAACTCTCGGCGCAAGCGGGAGAAGTTTTAGTGCATCCGGTTCGACAGGAACAGCCCCGAGCAGCGAAGATTTGGCTCATTCAGACAAAGGTTCGGACGAAAAAGTCGGTCATAGGAGATTCATGGGAAGTTTGCGCCGGATAAGCCTCAACAGTGCTCACTCGCAGCAGCGACAGCAAAATCCGACTTACGAACAAGTACACGCGCAGAGTCCTGTATTGGGAATACCTCCAGCTCCTTCTATTCCTTCTCATCAAGACATACGTTCTGACTCGTTAGCAAAGGAATCATCTACGATCTCCCAGTCCCTGGCTGTAGAGGCTATACACATAGACGTCGCATCTCCGGTTGCTAGTCCACCACGTAATTGGCCCTCTGCAGGAAGCCATCGGCGGTCCGGTGAATTGCCTGTCCTCACGCATTCCAAATCTTCTTCATTTGCAACTTCCTCGTCTCTGAGTCAAAGCGCTCCTGTCTCGCGCCTTGGTTCAGCTTCTCAAATCGCATCCCTCGGTCGTGCTTCACCTCTTCCAATTGGTACGGGCCATCCGGAGAATGGCGCAGCAAATGGAAACGCAAACGTATTCCGAAGGAATTCGCTAGGTGACCTGAAGATACCCAGTAGAATCAGTCGGGCTCAGGACGGCTTGAAGAGGGATTTAGGTCGGGTCCGGGAGTTCGCCGCCCGTGTTGAACGTAAGATTTATCTTTGTCTAGTCTGAGTTGTGCTAAGCTATGCGTCATTAGAGATGCAAGAACTTCGAACTAGGTATTTTGCGATTGCCGCGCGAATTCAGAGTATCCTTGACGGTCCTCGTCCTCTGTCTCGTGCGACATCGCCGACAGGTAGTCTTTTCAATCTTTCGCGTTCCAATTCGCGAACAAGATCAGGAACGAACCCTCCGCCTCCTAGCATCGATTACAAAGCTCTCGCTTCGGGATTTCAAGCCATCGATGCTAAGTACAGTATTGCTTGGGAATGTGCGGATCTACTCATTGATTTGGGTACTGGGAACGTCGCGGAACCGGTTTCGCGGCCGGTTCCGTCTGGTTCTGGTGGCTGTAGTGAATCAACTGAACAAAATAGAACTCGTGAGCGAGCAGTGACACTTTCAGGAGACGAAGGAAAGGCCGATTTTTTACAACCCGACCCGAAGAGTTCGAAGAGCGCATTGACAAGTACTCCACCTCCGCTTGTGTCCTGGCGTGCAGCAATGGGTCGCGATGACTTAGCACACCGGCAATTGTATCTTTTGAAGGAGATGCTGAACAACGCAGAGTCAGTGAAAGAAGGCGCGCAGCTGGACGTTCCTGATGTTTCATCGAAATGGGGAGAAGCGGATGAAGCAATGGACAGCACACTTACCCTTCCTACCGATGAATCAGCTATGACCAATCCACCTCCCGGAACTCCGAAGAAGAAAAGAACAAGTCGACTTGTTGGGATACGTGATATGCTGAGGAGTCTGAAACGCAGCACAGCTCGTGCTCTGCAAAGCCAAGGCCAACACGAAATCCTTGTTGCTCATTCTTCAACAACTCTCGACACTGAATCCTCGTTTGATAGCAATGCCCGGCAAACCGACAACCATCCGTACGGATATAATACCGTGTCAGGCATCCCTTCGCATAAGGCAAATGTTAGGCGAAAGTCTGAAACGAGCGCGGCTTTGATGGAATCCATTCGGTCTCCTGACGAAGAGTACAATATTTTTACTGGGGAGCTGCTCACTCACAAATCGTCACCTCGTCGACCGAGTCTGGCCTCTTTGTTTCGGCTAGGACAAAAGCACAAAGCCGTAAGCGCGACTGGTTCTCCAGAGAGAAGCTGTGGACATCCAGAAACGTACGCCAATATCTCGGGAGTAGAGTCAGGGAATCAAGTTGACACGTCTCGCGAGACGCTCTACGACGACATTGATGACTCCGACTGGGACAGAATGGACTCGACCTCAGATGTTGACGCTCAGCTCGCTGCGATCGCAGACGAACCTTCGGGTAGAGGGTCCACAATGAAGCTACGCAAGAGGAAGCAACAGAATCGCCTCTCGATGCTCCCAACCGGCCCTGTCTCCTCGAAACATCACCACATGCTCCCGTTTAATTCGTCCCAAGGGAGCTTTGCGTCGCAGGATCAATCTCTAACGAACTTGCGATCTGCGCGTCTCTCAAATGTGGATGAAAATGACGTCAGCATGTTGTTGTCCACTGGCTCTGGGCTTGTTTCTGGCCGACAGACCCCAGAAACCTCACGAAGGCCTCATTCGCGAGCAGGAAGAGACAAGGATCGTGAGAAGCAGTTTTCATCCATGCGTGCGGTTCCACAGAGAGCATGCGGCAAGAGTACTCCGTCGTTTGATGCTCCTCCCTCTGTTTTACCAGGTCCGCAGCTGAAGCTCGCAATGACACCCGAAAATATCAAACCATTACTAGAAAATGCTCGGGTCGTTACATCGCGGTTACATGACTGTTTAGCGGAGGTCAAAGGCCTCTTGCTCCGTACTGAAGGTGCTACAGTATCGCTGAACGCGTCTGTCGCTTCTACAGGAGTGGCACTATGATGCGTCTTCCACATTCTTATGTACAAGATGACTACGTACGCAAACTTGCAGGACAACTTGGACTTCCTCAACGGGCTCTTCCCGTTCTTTACTTTACATTTCCCCCCGTTTTTCTGCCCTACGATATGTATCCTTGTGTATGCAATGCTCTATTTTTTTTTGTTGTCTAGTACTTCGTCGCAAGAACTCGCTACCTCCATTGACAATCAAATCAATGCAATTTTGTTTACTTCTTCCACACGACCACGACCGACCACAAGAGACCGACCAGGCGAGTCGGATTCAGGTGACAAAGAAAGTATTACGTTTACAGTGACTAATCGCGGAATGAACGGAAGATATAAATAAACCTGCATGTCACGGCGCAAAATTTGACCAATCACCATTCGTGGATATGCAGTGCGCACTTCCGAGCCGAACGGATGCCGAACGAGCGCCTTGCCCTTCCCCGATCCTATAAATACATACATCACATATACATATATTAATGTCAGCTGCATCCCACACCGTCTCGTGCCTTCTGCGCATCGTGCATAGCGATGGCGGGCTCTCGAAGTGAAATTACGGACGTCTCAACGGCGTCTCTCCATCCCGACCCGCCCGTTGACGTTCCTCTCAAAGAAAAGAGCGGCGATATTAGTACATCGCAATCACAAGTAGCCGAAGATGAACATCCGAATCATCAAAGTGTAGACACGACACGACGGAATTCACTCGCTTCAACTGAAAATATTTCTCCAGAACACGAAAGCCCCAAGGCACTTGAAGCCGGTTTCTCTGGAGCGAAAGAGAAGGGTAGCGTGATGATCGTGGATTGGGATGGTCCAGAAGATCCTTTTAATCCTCTGAAGTATGTGTGTGAGGCTTTACCTGTGAGTGAATCAATCAAATACTGATTTGTCCCCAGTTGGTCCTACAAAAAGAAATGGATAGCAACACTTATCGTTTCCGGTTCGTACTATTCTTCTCCATCTCGTTTTGCTAAGCTATGACACTTGTCTGTCCGTGTAGCATTCACATTCATCTCACCTGTCTCCTCATCCATGATTGCTCCCGCTTCCGACCAGCTGGCTTTGCACTTGGGTATTACGAGTACTGTGGTCTTAGCCATGAGCACTTCGGTCTTTGTTCTAGGATATGGTACTTCTGCAGCAGTGACTATTTTCTTTGTTGTTTACTCATATTTAAAAAGCATTCGGGCCTCTCTTTCTCGGGCCGCTGTCTGAGTTGTATGGGGTGAGTTCAATAGCTATGTTCTGCAAGCCAGTGTTACCGGGTAACGATCCTGCTATCTTGCGCAGCGCTCGCGTGTCCTACAAATTGCCAATCTTTGGTATCTCGGTGAGAAACGTCTTCCTTTCCATTTACTTCGTTCTCACATGCCCGTGATCCGATCAGTTTGGAACACTGCCTGCGGGGGCGCTGAGAATACTTCCGAGCTCGTGGTCTTTCGTTTCCTCGCTGGCCTTGGTGGTAGTGCACCCCTCTCCGTGTGTGCTTTCTGCTGTCATCGGTTTCCGTGACGTGCTCATTCCGTGTACAACAGATTGGCGGTGGAGTTCTCGGAGACCTGTGGCGTGCCGAGGAACGTGGACAAGCTATCGCCTTATACTCGCTTGCTCCTCTTTTAGGGTATGGTATTATCCGAAAAAGTTTCTTCCTTTCTTGTTAAGCTTCCCTTGTAGTCCAGTCCTCGGGCCAGTATGTGGATCCTGGATTGCAGAACGCTCGACATGGCGCTGGGTAGTGAGTAACATAGAGTATACAGAGAATTTTTATTGCATTGTGACACAAAAACCTTTAGTTTTGGAGCACTTCGATTGTTGACGGTTTCGTGCAAATCCTTGGCATTTTCTTTCTGAAGGAGAGTATGTATAAATGGCTCTCGTTTTTTTGTCACTCTTTTCTAATCTCGTTGCTTTAGCTTTCCCTCCTATATTACTTGAACGAAAGGCCACCAAGTTGCGGAAACGGCTAGGAGTCTCCAAAACAGGCGAAGGCGCCGACCGGATAACAACACGTTACCAAAAAATGGACCAGAAGTAAGTTACTATTCTTCGCTTATTCGAAGAAAATCACCAAATTCTACCCGTTCAGTTGGAAGCACGTCTTCAAAAAGGCGATTATTCGACCATTCGTCCTGTTTGCATACGAGCCTATAATCCAACTGCTCGGGGTCTACATGGCATTTGTGTGCGTCGTTTTGTTTGCGACAGTGTAGCATCTATGAATTTAATGTCAACTATCTTATAGATATGGCCTTGTATATCTGATATTGACGACCGGTGAGATGGATCATTGCTACGAAACCATTTTCCTCCGCATAAACTCTTTTTCTTTCAGTACCTAGCATCTTCCAGAATGTTTACGGCGAGACCGTTGGCATAGCTGGACTCAATTACCTTGCGATTGGAATTGGACTCACAAGCGTCAGTCAAATCAACGCACGACTCATGGATCCAATTTACAAGCGACTCAAGGAGCGAAATGGAGGACCTGGAAAGCCCGAATATCGATTACGTGCGTTTACTGCCTTCAGTTGATGCTTTTATCATATTTTTTATACTGCTTGTGCCGATAGCTATGATGGTCTTCGACACGATCTGTCTTCCTATCGGGTTGCTCATCTTCGGGTGGGCGGCTGAAAAGCATGTACACTGGATTGTGCCAGATATCGGTCTTGCCTTTATTGCCGCCGGTATCGTACTCAACTTCCAAACAATCCAGACGTATGTCGTCGATGCATTCACGCTGCATGCCGCATCCGCTCTGGCAGCTGTCTCTTTCTTGCGCTCTCTTGCCGGCTTCGGTTTCCCGCTGTTCGCGCCTGCAATGTATAGTGCATTAGGTTATGGGAAGGGAGACACTATTCTTGCAGCCTTTGCAATTGCTATCGGTTGTCCTGCGTAGGTTCTACTTCTGAGTTGTGGTTTACATAGCATACTGACATGCTTTCCCCTTCTTCATGCTTAAGTCCATGGTTGTTTTGGTCTTTCGGCGAACGAATACGTGCAAGGAGCCGATATGCTGCCAATCCATAAACTTCGATGCTTCACGCGAGTTCATTCGTTTCTTGGCACGTTTTTCTGTGCATCGCTTTCTTCATGAGGCAGCTCTTAACGCATTTTATACCAATTTGCTGCATTGCTTTCGCTCCGGGTTTCTGTGTCATTATGAATCCACAAGCAACCTCATCTCTGCATTGTAAGTTTTTTTCAACGTCTAGCATAGTACTGATAATCTGTAATTAGACTTATTTAGATGGCGTAATTTATTATAACTAGACTCTAGATCTAGGCAGACACTTTAGTCATGAAGGACTGTGGATGACCATTTTCGAATGGAAAGCATGAATATGTTCTCAGATTCTCTAAGAGCTGCTGCAAACTGTACTGCTCTTATATGAAGACTACGTTGATACGATGTGTCAGCACGGCGAGATTGACGCTTCCAAGAACATAATAATATGTAATCGCCGAACGACGAGCACTATACATAAAATCCTCAAGACTCCTGACTGGAATACCGGAAATAAAAGATGCCTGCGAGACGTAATGTCTATTTAATCTTTATGCTTGATAGAGTCAGACTGCGCATCGTGGACTACCTCTGCCTCCAGCGCTGTTCAAGAATACATGAGTTACAGTACGAAAAGGACACGCAGGGCCGAACATACTTCGCTCAGTCTCCTTGATCTTAGCATTGCGTTCCTCTCTCGTCACAGAACCGAAAATGACATCCATTTCCTCAAGACTCCTCCCTTTCGTTTCGGGAACGGCGCTAATTGTTTCGGAGTTAGTGCCCAGCAGCTTATAGAATATCTTCAACACACAGTGAGAACGTAAACATAGCGCCAATATTGATCGTTGCTATTTTTAAATAACAAAAAAAATAGTCGTCAATATATTTTTTACGTGGCAATGTATAGTTGCACTCACCAAACATGATGAAAATTTTCCATCCGAGTTCATCGATCATATTCGGTGTGATTCTTGAAACATCGTCATAATCTGACTTCGAAGGTGAGAAACATCAGCCTACCGACTGACGACAAAGTTCCACAACCACTGGCTCCCCGAAGCAACCGCGAGGCCGTAATGCCGCGTCCTCGTCGGGAAGATGTCGGAAGAATATACTTCAGGGCCGCGTGCATTCAGTAGGTAGAGCATTGAGTCCAAGTATCGGAAAGACACTTCCAAGTTAGAAACGTACTCACCCCATGGAAGAGGACCCCATCCCATGCTGTAGAAGCAGACGTAAATATAAAGCATAGCCGCCATCGCCTTACTAGCCGCAGGTGGTGAAGCGCCTTCGGCAAGCTCCCCAGGTGGGTGCGTCTTGAGAATTGCTCCGATAATGTAGAACAATGTGCCCATACCGAACGCAGAGATCGCAAGCGACAACTTTCTACCGAGGGATTCCACCATGAAGAAGACGAAGATAGCTGTGGCTACGACTTTGACAACACCGTAGATACCAGACGCGAGTAGCGAGTTCGTAGCGCCTTCGTAACCAATCTGCAGCGAGAAAGAGTATTAGTTTGTTTTGCTATTGCTTAACTGTAGACATGACACGCACAGCCTCAAAGACTTGCGGCGCGTAGTAATTGACCTACGATATACTTCGATCAGATTTTTGTTGACTAGTCTCGCCTTATCTTTTCTGTTCTTACCGAGTTTTGTCCTGCCCATTGCTGGAGGAAGAAGATAAAGAAGGCAATGACAAATCGAATGAAATTGCCCTTCCCGAAGAAAGCCTCCTTAAGGCCCAACCCCTTCCGAGCCTCACGTTCTTCTTCAATTGCAGCCTCGATCTCCGCCATTTCATGTCGCACACTCTCAGATTCCACAGGTTCTTTCCGTAGGTATGCGAGATTTCGGATAGCCTCGTGCATGCGACCGCGGGAAGCCAACCATCTTGGTGATTCCTTAGTAGTGAGCAAGCCGAGGACCTCATGAATGAGCTCGATGTTGGTGATTGTAACCGGCAGGATTCGAACTTGTATCTTACCATGATACCTCCCGGTACGAGCTGAACTCCGAATGGAATCTGCCAGACTTTTGATCCGACCAGATTATGCTGGCTAATCCCGACTAGGGATATACATAGTAAACAGAATCGCTTTAATACAAGTTTAATAATCTTACAGTTCACGAAATAGCTGATCATTACACCGACAGCGACCATGATCTGAAATAAGCCAGTGATGCGTCCGCGGACATCCTTGGGAGAGCACTCAGAGACGTAAGTAGGAGCTACGGCTGAGATGGCGCCGACTCCGATTCCCGCGATGACACGGCCCGCGTAAATGTACGCGAGACCCCTACCGTTGCTTGCAATTGTTTGAAGGACCTATTCTCAAGTAAAATCAACAGCTTTAAGAATGATCAGGAAGGGTCGATTACCGCGCCAACAGCAAAAACGATACAGAACGCAATTAGCGTAAGCTTCCTGCCGAGTAGGGCTGTCTCAAAAGATCTTTGTGGTCAATGATTTGTTTCACATGCTGAGCAGATACATAAAAATCAAAAGAAGTCAGCGTAATGAACTCACAAGAAATCGGAGCGCTGCCCAAGGCACCGAAAAAAGCCCCAGCTTGAAGCACGCTCACGATGTTACCAGAAGTATTGGTGATACGGCTATCGGATATGTTGCCATTTTCATCTGCGAGGAAGTGCTCTTGAAAAGCTTTAGCATTGACTACACCTCCCGCCACACCACTTAATAATCGGTGATTGTCAGGATTACGTATGCGTGCAATTCGAAAAATACGCACGTGTCGTAACCAAAGAGTACGATGCCCCCTGCAGTAGAATTTATCAGAAGGTGACGACCGCCTAGACATCAAAGTACAGACAGTAAGCCACAAATGCAAGCCCTGTAATGGTATTTGTGAGACGATGATCAGCAAAACAAGACAAAAATACATACAGTAGACACGGCTATTCTTAAAGATAGAAGCGTAGTCCATTGTCAGAGTATGTCAAGGGTGCTGGGAACGTTACGGTTCAAGGCAAGAACACAGAAAGCTTCCTTGCGATAAAGCGTGTACTTTATAGCGACATCTAGGGAAAAGCGGACCGCGGTGGTCGCCTGACACGGGCTTGGCACCTTACTCGCCAAATAATCGACGGAAGTATTTTCAAAGAACGAAGTCCGTCATTCGGAGCTGAATGAACGTACCCCCAGGTCACGCGAAAGACCTCCGTCTCATCCGATTACCTAAGCAATTATCCGGTCCGTATAACCTCTTAGAAACGTCAATGACTGAGTATCAAACCTGTATGGTCAGAAATCATTTCTGCGTAGGCAAATGATGGGGGGAGACGAACATGATCTGTATTTATCCTCATGCTCAGCAATATCCCTGATAACTCGGACCGCGTCCACTACTTCTTTTCCATTCACTTATGATCGGCCGGGCCCAAACAAGCAGTTCATGGAAATGGTTAGCGTCGTTTATGTAAATGTATGGCATGGGCTTTGCTTTGTTGAAAGCTCTGCTGTCGAGTCTAATTCGGACTCATCGCCGAGATGCTAAGTTGTGGTCAGCAGGCGATCATCAAGTTCAGGAGAGAGCCTTGATTTGCAACCACAGGGATCGCGCGAATTTCAAAACATCTTTCAACTTGAGGCACTGGTCCTGTTTGCTGCGCCTGAATTATGACTACCTTGTCCCACCCCACATCGGCATAGTCAACCGAAAAAACATGGCCATTGACTAGTAATGATGGTCGAGTTTAGCCCTTATCAAAACAGATACCTGGAATGTGCTCTGGTACGGTCAAATAAGCACGACACGAGATGAAGCTGGTGGCGGATCAGTCAGAGCACGGAGCAGAGCAGGACGTAGGCCGAGACGAGAGAACCGGACACTACGGGCAATTTAGTATTTTACATCGGATGATAAATGGATTGATATGTAATTTGATATTTTCAATATCATTCAATATCATACTGAATATCCTCATTAGGGATATTTAAAATATCATCGAAGCTAGATATCCCTAAAAATTATCCGATTGGTCAATCAGAATATCTGCTTTGATGATATTCTAAATACTTTGATGATATTTTAAATATCCCTATGAGGATATGCAGTATGATATTGAATGATATTGAAAATATCAAATTACATATCAATCCATTTATCATCCGATGTAAAATACTAAATTGCCCGTAGTGGGAATCTTATTACACTGTCACGTGACCATATGACGTGTCGTTCGTGGCCGCTGTGCGGTTGGCCGCACTCTATCTCTATCACCACAAACGACAGTCAGCATGGAGGTCTGGTGCCTGCTCATCGATCACGAGAAGAAGGCTGCCTTTGGAGATTTCTTTTCTGTTATCGTCAGGCCCGATGCACGCATTCAGGAATTGAAAAAGAAGGTCAAGGAAGAGCGACCAGATGTCCTCGAGCACGTCGTTCCTGCAACGCTCACCGTGTGGAGATGCATGAACCCAAAACTACTTGTACGGATGAAGCCGGCACAGTTAAAGAAGGGCTTGAGTAGCATCGACTTCACCGACGAGACCAAAACCGAAGAGCTTGGTCCTGGATACAAGATAATGGAACTCTCTTTCCCCCTCTCCGAAGAGATAGTGCTTATCGAGGTTCCCGGTGCGTCGCGCTTCCTTTCTCTTTTCAAATTGGTATCTGGCTATGTGCCGCTCATGCTGATGGTAGAAGCGCAACTGGCTGCGACCATCCCTTCCAAACGCCCGAGAAGTGATGGATCGGTTACTAAAATCAATCGAGATAGCGAAAGTCAGTACTATGACAAAATCTAAGCTGACACGTCTCTGACTTCCGTTTGTGCTATTTAGTTTTGTGCTTGGACGATTCTGAAACAAACAGAGAACATAGACTACGATATTTGCTGTATGTAGGCCTTTGGAAAAAGGGGAACCTCGCGGACCTGATTGTTGAAGGCACCTATCGCGTCCCTAGCCTCGAGCTCTCTATCTCTGATGAGCAGACGGGGGATACGGAGCTGGTTGGCCGATTTCTCGACCTGACCAAGCTCGAAGGTTGGTCCGCGGGTCTATCCAATTTGATTATGCCGCGGTTTCTGATACGCAAGGAATACGAGGAGCTTGATTCATTCCTGGCGTCTGAGGATAAAAGCAAGACGTCACGTGTCTTGCTCATAGGACAACCAGGAATTGGTGTGTCGCACTAACTTTCTGCTAATTGGTCGTCTGATTTTCATGACCAGGGAAAACGGTATACTTGACGTATTGCCTCCTGAAGCGTCTTTCCAGTGGAAAACGCACCATCGTCTCTTGGTCAGACACGAGTCGCTATTTGTTCCAAGATGATGGTGTTTTTTGGATTCCCAACAAAACCATCGCCGCTGCTGGGTTAAAGGTTACCGATGATCGTGACAGAGATGCTCTTATTCTGTACGATCTGAACAATAATCAGCCCAGGCCATATGAGATGCGAAACTGGCATATTGTTGTGGCATCCTCTCCCAAAAATAGCCGGTGGAAAGAATGGGAGAAGGAAACCCAACCGCAGACGTATATTATGAAGACGTGGGGATGGGAAGAGATGTACATATCCCGGTACGAACACTCTTTTTATTTAGGGAAATTTGCCGCGTAGTGATATTATTTCAGCGGTATGGCTGTTACAAATCGCTCGGACGATGAATGGCGCAAGGCCTTCCTGAAATATGGAGGATCAGCGAGACATCTTCTCGCAATGAAAGAAACAACACTCTCATTCAAGACAACACGAGCCATCCGACAGGCTAACGCGAAAGACTTGTTCAACCCGACGGACGTAGAGTTTAGAGACGACGTCAGCAGTTTCTTGGTCGAAATAAATCCCATGACAGATCCGCAATCTGCGCGGTATGATCGAAGTATTCCATCGGGCGGCATCATTTCGCAAGCCATCTTGGAGTTGATTATAGAGCAGGCGCAGATCGAGATAGCGTCCGAGATGCAGCGCAGCTATGAAACTCTCATGAAACATCAGGGCACACGGACCGCCGCCGGATTGCTATTTGAAGGGGCGGGGCATAGATGGTTGCTCAGAGCGTGCAAGTCGCTGCTTACCGCGGCCTCGTTATCTTCTCCGGGAGAAACGGTGGCCCTCAACTTGTCGCATCTTGACAAGACCTTTGACTTCGGCAAGGTTGAAAACATAGATACAACCAAGTACTATCGTCCTTTGTCTTCAAGATTGGCGGGCGTTGATTCCTTCGCTGTGACGGTAGACACCGAAGGCCACGCTACCGAGGTTATCTTATTCCAGTTCACCATCTCCGTTGATCATCCGATCAAGACAGGTTTCGTGAAAGCACTGTGGGAGATCAATCACCTCAGTGATTTGAAATGGAGGTACATATTTATTGTTCCCGAGGATGAGGCAAGTGGTCTCACTGAGCAGCCATGGGCACCTGCTTCTGAAGCAGATACATGGAAAAGAAGGATTGGCCAGTACGTCTTAGGAGTCAACACTGAGGAACTTTATGCAAGTTTGCGTAATTGATTCTATGGTCGACGCACCCCGTGACTTCTACTTTCCTTTTCCGGCCGCGGCCTTTAGCATGCCCGCCGCGCATCTTTGCCCCTCAGTCGTGTACCATACACACTGAGGTGAGCTTTTAGCCATTCCGCACAACCACATTGGCTTATTTCATCCCTAGACATGTATTCTTAACAGGTAGATCCTATTCAGAGTTGTGTACCATACACACTGAGACATGTATTCTTAACATAAATGAGCCTTGCGGCTCCGCTGCCACACGTCGCTACCCCCACTGTTATTACTTGTCCTTATTCAACAAAACAACAAAACAACAAAATTTCAATTCTTATTTTAATTTCAGCTATCTGATTTCTACTGGCAACACAGCAAGGCACATTCGAGATTCTGGGAGTCCATATCTAACTGGTCAGCCTGTGCCACTATAAGACAACCTCCATGGCACAACACTCTGCAAAGGCTGGTCTTCAATTCCAAGTCGGCCATGTCCACTATCTCTTGAAGTGTGGCAACCACACACAACGTGTTGGTTTAGAAAGATCTAGTTCTACTTCTCTTGCCAAATCAAGTGAAGGTCAGACATCACACACACACAACTGCCACATCTGGTGTCTGAACATCAAAGCTCGATCGAACATAGGTACATTGTATATGAGATGGAGTGAAAGGATATGAAAACATGTGCATTGTTCATGATACTTGATAGCTATTGGTCCACTGTTTTGCTAAATTGTGAAATTATTGTGTACAGCTTGAGAGCAATCCCAGACAAATGTCTGAGTCTCTGCAAAGTCACCTCTTGGAATAAGTATGTATCTTTTAGACAGGAAGGGGTTGTAAATCTGAAGGGGGTAATCGGCAGGAATTTCTCAGTAATATGGTTCTAGCATTTGTGAGGCAATTTAGAACACGCCAGAAGTGAATTCTATCTAAGCAGTCAGTATATTGTCAGGAACAATGTAGGGGTGCTAATGACTAACTGTCAATGTTCTATTGTAAGATAATTGTAAACAGTCCAAAAAGACTCTTTTTAGAGGTCAAAAGCGACTCTGGAGATGTTACGACAGCAAACTTACATACAGGTCTAATACAAATTTTGCAGAATCTCTGTGTCCATGCACCTTGTAAGAGCAGATATGCTTTCAAATATATATTGGTCAAGATTGGATTGCTCGGATTCTAGATTGCTCCAAGAGTGCCAATCAAATGCTGCAGAAGTTTTTAATAGATGGGGATGAGCATTGTACGAGCAATGAGTATGGTATGCATGACACCTACACAGACTAATTCAGATAGAACTGGAGGACAAAAGTTGCACACACACATTTCATCATCTTTCTCGGCAACCCATCTTACTCGACTCTAGAAAGTACAGCATCTAGAATTTGAAGTACAACTTCATGAGTGTCTCCTTGATTAGATCTAGAATGATGATGAGTCGAGATACAGTGATAGCAAACAAAGCTTCTTATAGCATTTGTGAGTTGCACTGGATGACAAGAATTCATTTGATAGTTGTCACAGTGTATGTATAAGTGATGTAATTGGAAGAACCGAGATGGTGCAGGAGAAGTGAAAGGATGGAAATAAGCTGTTCCTTTGTGAGCTGCAATGATGCCATCAACAAGGCTCCTCAAAGGCCAAGAGGAGTATAATAAACTTGCCTGGTTTCAGAAAGAGTATAAGAAGCGAATTGAATTGAATTGACTTGAAGGACTGAATGCACAGTGTTAGAATTGGCTTGTAGGTCCTCAAATATATTTTGTGAAAAGAAGTCTATAGCATCAACTAGAGCATTTGTGCTTGTCACTCCTTCCTATGAGATAATTAAAGAATGAGAACAGCAGATCGACAGAATAAACCATCTTACCTGAGTGGTAGCTCTAAGTGTTGTGACAAAATACACACTCTGGTCTTTCCACTTCCAGCTATCTTTACCTCATAGATCAGACATGTTCTCCTATAAGCTTAATCCAATGTATCTGAGAATAATTTCTATTGTAATGACCTTATATCTGCTTGCAACAAGAGCACATAGAACATCTACAGTATCTTCACACCGTGTCGTTCCTTCTGTAGTAAGACCACCAGCAATCATAGCTGAACTTACACTAGCAAATGAGAGATCAAGATGCACATGTTTAAGAGTATTGTCTTCAAACTGCTCTACTTCATGAGTCCCTAGCAATACATTCAGCACAACAACACCTTCAACAAGGCCATTGATAGTCTCTCAGCTCTTAAAAATTCCTCAATAATTCCCAGAGTAGATAGACATACTAAGAAAATAGAGTGACTGGCTTATGAGGCCATCATAGGCAACCCTGGACTGACCATTGCTTGTGTAATAGTCTCTGCATCTTCATTTGGAGGCAATGGACTGTCGAGGAGCATCCCTGTAGTGTGATGGAGAACTTGTAGGAACAGTTCTGTAAACTGGGCCAGGACAATGTTGTGAACTATAAATAACTTATTAGTGTGCATCTCAGACTACCATCGTTCAATTATAGAGTGCACAGTTTTAAGGACTGAGAGATTGATTGCATATGCATCCAGTGTATAACTCAGCATAACTCATAACTAGTTTGGACATACCTTGACAAGACCCCCCTATCATTCTGGAAAATTGTATCCCACAATTATTGAAATGGTCTCCGCCACTTGTGCATGAAGACTTTTGTCAAGCAGGCTCATGAGAGAGATCATGGTGGGAACAAGCTGTATAGGCAGAGCATGTCATGAATTGAATGATATGCATGAGGGACATGGCATAGCCAGTCATGTGACCATGCATGTCCTCTCTGTTACGAAAATCGTAGTTAGCTAATGCGGCGTGGTATCAGACAATTTACACACCAAATTATGCAACTGAATCCAGCTTATGAGCAAGGGCTTCAAAGCTATCGACCTGGGGATGATACAGGTCCGCTACTACAGCCAGTACCTAACGAGGTAGCTGCGAACAACGAAGTCGAATCGAGCGAGAGTGATGATTCAGTAGGCATACGGTCGACTATGGCTAGGATGCATATTGGACATACTCCTCCTCCACGAATACGAGGCCTAGGAACTATGGAGAGCAGTAATGTCGCGAGTTGTCGCGAGGTATACCGAACTCCTGCAGAAGAGACGTTATCGACGAGGTGCAACCAGACATCTAGTTCACGAGAGTCTGGTGTGTAGTAATTGCTACTTAGCATACCAACACAGCTGGGTTCTTTCGGAGTGGCTCCTCAAGAATTTCGTGGAACGGTTGGTGGTGAAGGAGGCAGCCGATGTCAAGATTCGGCACAGGCCTGGGCCTTCGGAAACAACAGAAGACCAACCATTGCCGAACCGCGGAATGAGTGCATACGATCACGAAGTAACCATATGGCTCAGCGATAGGGATATGTATGCAATGAAGGTCTGCGTGAGAGCTTGGATCAATCAGCATCGTCACCAGACCTTGTGCCCTTACGTTGCAGTGGAAGTCGATTGGCCAGTATACTTGATACCGCCCTCGGACATAATCGAACTCTCGGAAGAAGCAATCGAAGGATTCCTAAAGGCTTGGCGAACATCAGATACAGGGGTTATTACAGTTGACGAATGGCGCGGACCTCGACACATCGGTCAGCGATTCAGGTTAACGACGGGCACCGGACTACAGCTATCGGACATTGCAATAGCGGCGAGGCACATTAGGCTAGAAGCCTATTTTACACAGCCGCCGAGATTAACCTCAGAAGATCGGCAAGCGTTGCCGGTCGCGAATCCCGAGATCACGGCCAGCCCCATGATCACAGATTAGCGGCAGAAGCTCGGCCGAGATAACGGAGCAGCCTGGAAGCATGTGCTCGGCAAACCAAGGAAGGATCAGTGGGAAGATCGGCGGAAAGGATTAACATGTGATAAGCGATGGGATCGGAAGAAGCACGGAAGAAGCTTCGGAGCAACGGAGGTTAGAAGGAAGCCTACCTAATAGGGAAGGAAGTATTCGGAGTGGACACAGGTGATGTCACTTTATTTTATGTCGACACAAGGGTGGTAGCAACTCGGTGCTAGGACTTGGTGTCGACACAGGTGGGTAGCAACTCACGCTGAAACATACTGTCCTGTCCAATGGTGAGGCGGTTCCAGTAGCAGTAGGTAGCAAGTAGTGAATAGTAGAAAGTCTATATAAGTGCCAGCTAAGCGGGGCATTGTCCCTCAGCAAAATTATTTTGTACTCTCAATTATAACTGTACCCCTTTGATTGAAACTCTGCTCTACTAGTAATTCAAGCTCAAGCCCTTAGCTCGCTTATTATTAGTACATCTAAACCTTTGCTACTATACTCTCCAAGCTACACTAGTACTAAAGGAGGAAGCAGGGACTTGTTCCGGTACGCTCGGACTAGCCACTTGTTAGGACTCGAACATTTTTATTTTTATTTTTATTTTTTCTTTTTCTTACATCCTTATTTCACTCATTTTACCTTTTCCTTGTATGACTCATTCACCTTTACTAACTCTGTTTACTCCGTTGTGGCTTATTCATCTTCAGTCATCTGCCATGACTTGAAAGGATCCACTCAAAACTTCGCATCACGATCGACGCGATCGGCAGATCAACAGGATCGGCACTCCAAACGTGACCAGTAACCGGCCCAGCAGTAACGCGACCAAACTACCGATCACACGCCCAAGACAACGGTCACCGGTATCACCGGCATCAACGGCAATACGCAAGCGCCTAGCAACCATACGTAAACCCGCAAGGCACTTAACACCGCCGACCGTCACCTTAACACCACCGACCATATACGCCCGACCCGACCCGATCAAAAGAACTCAAGAAGCGCTCTAGAACACCAGAAGTCCAGAAGCCCAGAAGCACAACTACTAAAGCCTAACGCCTAATCGACTAAAGGCTAAATAAATCCTAATGGAGACGACACTGGCATTCCAGCACTGTCAGATGTATGCCCGGACGTACATGGCTCTCTATGAGATATACTTTGTAGTATGCCATGCTACAACTGAAACTCGCAACTGCCACATTGAAATTCAACGTTGAACACAAGAACAACTCCATGCCAATCCACCAAATCCAATAGTACCCAAGCGACATGAAGAACTCACTGTCACCACTCGAACCCCTCGAGATGCAGACCCGATATCTTGGAAGATACTAGGATGGTACAAACCAGAGCTGCATGACCCATGTCCAGCTTCTACAGTGCAAGCAAACCTCTACCTACCAAGGGATGCGAACCTGGAAACCAGACAGTTACAACTGGCACTCCAGCGAAGGATATGGCATTACATTCGCGATGTTCGACTCAATGGCAAAGCATGGCTAGTTACTCGAACTCAGAGGCATCCACCAGCGGAGCACATACAATTCCAGCTGTGTATTGGACCATACACTACACCAACTCGACATCTCAATACTGATGTCCGAGTTACACTCTCACCCTTCGGGCCAAGGGATGAACAACGGAAGGTCACATATCGAGCCGCTTACATTGCACCAAGAGCCAGAGTCCCCAATGAAGACCTCGACGTTATAATGGAGTACTGACTCATCACTCCGACTCAGAACTACGTCTCAGTCAGCAACGCCACAAAGGCTCTGCAATAGCGGAGACAATCTTACAAATCTTGGAGCAAGATGGCACTCGGTGGCACAGCATGAGTAAGGCAATGGTGGAGCAAAGTGGAGCTGAGTGGAGTAATGTGGAAGGAGATGAGTAAGATATAGAACGGAAAATGGATTATCTGAAGAGCATAAATAGGGTTAGAAGTAGGCCCCCATTCCCCATCTTTCGATCCTCTTAACACACTGGTGATCATCGTAGCTTAACGATTATTACTGTGTGCCTTGTACTACTACGCCTCTTGGAAATACCAATCTGCTCTTGCTTACCTTGTATCTGAAAGTATCCCTTGTCAGGACTACAACTAGGAAGGATAGTAAGGGGACCGTGTGGTACAGCCATACGTGGGTAGATAGATCACCTCTGCACAACATACCGCTGCTTAGGCAAAAGGATCGAACCCGGTGTAACTCCGGACCTACACCTCTAACATGACTAAATCCGTTCCTTCCGACTAAGATGCTCACTAATCACTCCACCCCTTTCTCATGTGATTCCTTATTAGAGTAGACCTTTCACATGCTCGAAGTCTATATAAGTAGATAGTTTGACTCTTTCGATTCCTTGTCTTACTATTCTACTTACCTTCACTTCGACATAGGTATCTACTCTTGTATTATTAGTTTATTGAATTCTACTTACCTTCACTTCGACATAGCGTGCGTTCGCTCGGCAGTTCGCGTCTAGCTTACTGTTTGTTGTTGTGTTGGCCGCCTCGAGATCGACACCTGTTAGTCTCGCCGCCTAACATAATAGTAAGACCTACCTCTAGCCCGTGTAAACATTTGTTTGCGCTCGCTATCGCTACTCCACGCAAGGAGTTAACGTCAACAGTTTACCACCGCGCCCATCCCGGATTCATCCGAGCAACCCCTATCTAGCCCGTCGTTGTCCGATTGACTCCGACGTGTCCCGATAGTCTAAATTCCTAACAACCACTCACATCAACGTGGCACTCCGCATTAGTATCTGGTGGGGAGGTCATCTGACGTGTTCGTGGGTAACGCGACGAGTACAATCTTCTACCAGTCTTTCATTTGTCATCTACGTGGGAGTTTTTCGCGTAGTACTTCATTTCCACGACGAGCCGAACATCCGAGGTTGGGCCCGTTCGAACACACCCATTCCAGTCCCACCCCCAGTTCGTCAAGGTGGACCTAACTGACGAGCAACGTCGCGCTCTTCCCCAAGTCCGTTGGAGCGAAACTAACAAGTGTTATCAAGCTCGCCTTCACGGAACTTCGTACGACCTCATCTGGGACGACGCACGGAAGGTTTGGAAGTCGCAAGATGCAAAAGGAAGCTTGTTTCCGTGGGCACCCAATCCTGACGCAAACATCTCCTTATTCAACGTTCAAGAAGGCTCATTGAACATTCCACCACCAATCATCACAACTCCAGTTGAAGCCCCACCACTCACAACATCCTTGTCTTTCACGGAACCACGAGAGCCAATCCCCGAAGTCGAAAGTCGAACCACAACCCCAGAACCATCAATGGCTCCCCCAGTTCTAACAACATCAGTGCCTGCTGCACAGCCTACGATTGATGCCACTACCCTCGCAACGGCAGTCGCATTAGCATTACGTCAAGTTAATGGCGGAGGGATGAAGAAGGGAGTAGCACCTTCACGCCAATATGAGGGTGGAAAAGATTACCTCGACTTCAGGCGCGAAGTATTGCTCTACTTCAAGGCTTACGACTCGAGTTTCCAGGATGACGACGACAAGATCACCTTTGTCCTCTCTTACCTCAAGGAAGGATCAGCGGCGACATGGGTGGAGAATTATGTCAACGAAGCATCGAGTACTGGCCAATTCCTAATTGCGGACACTTGGAAGACGTTCCTCAAGGAATTAGATACCTCCTTCGTCGACCCCAACCGCCACCAGAAGGCCTTCGAGAAGCTAGATGGAATGCGGCAGAAAAGTATATCTGCTAGCGAGTTCTTGAATGACTTCGACATCGAACGAGTAAATGCTGGACTCACGAAGCCAGAACATGATGGCGTCCTCATTGACAAGCTGAAGAAGGCATTTTATGCAGCTGTAATCGATGGCGTGATGCGAACCAATCCTGAGCCACAGACGTATGATGATTGGAAGAGGCGGGCCATCACGGTAGACAATGTTGAACGCCAGATAAGGCACCTTCATGAACAACGTCGAGGAATACAACGTCCAATAGTACCACCTCCTCGTCAACAAAACTTCGCCCGACCCTACCCTCAAGCAGTGACAAGACCAACGGCACCTTTCCCTCATATTGATCGTCGTGACGCAATGGGAGTGACGTATGGAGGACTAGGACAGCCTATGGACGTCGCGATGAACCAAGCACGCGCCCGACGTGCATGTTACAAGTGTGGCAAGGTCGGCCACTTCATTAGAGATTGCCCATGCGGTCGTGAGGCAATACGGTCCATCATCGCTGCTCTTGAACCAGAAGACAGATTGGCTTTCCTCGAAGAACTCGGCAATGCGAAGGAGTCAGACTTCGAAAGCGTCGACGTGCGAGCAGTGCCAACTGAGCTGGAGGAGATAGTTGATGGTGAGGGTTTTCAGGACGACCAGGCGTAAACGTCGGAACGACTGGTCAAATGGCTAAAGGACTCTTTTCGTCGTGTTCGTTAAAATATAATCGCCCCGATGTACACTACCTAGATGCGAATATGCGAGGCGGTTTTAACCTTCAAAATGTCCTATCCGATGTGACACCCAACGAATCAGAAGAGGACGATGATTTCGGCGTCTATGATGAGTTGTTTGCTCGAAGAGTGAGTACGCAAGGAGGCGACTCAGACGTATGGAGGGAGAAAGAGCGGATTCAAACTGCTATAAAAAATGAGGTTGTGATGGGCGAACCTTACCGTGAGAACGTTGTCGCCCAGGCGAACGATACTGAGGCAATATGGGATGTTGTTGGCAGGCGCGCGGCTGATGTATGGCGCGAAGGGATAGAGGATGTAACGTGTGGGGAATTCGTTAGGAGGAGAGGCGGACAAGAACTTGATGCCTTCGTCAGCATTGTACACCCACAGGTAGCAAATGACGATGAGGTAGATGCCTTAGAACCATCGAAGCAGGATGAGTACCTAATTGACGCCCATGCCCTCATCGACTCGGGATGCACCGGCTCTTGCATTGACGAAGGTTTTGTTAAAAGGTATAACTTTCCGACACAAAAGTACATTCGCCCACGACCTGTTTTCAATGCTGATGGAACGAGCAATGAGAGTGGTCTGATCAAGGAGTATGTCATTGTACGCATGATCTTTGGAAGACATGAAGAAGAACTCTGTCTGGCAGTAACCTCACTGGCATCGTCCAACATCTTCCTCGGTCATGACTGGTTGCAAAGACATAACCCCAAGATCGATTGGAAGATTGGAAAGATCGATTTTACGCGTTGTCCTGAGGAGTGCGGATGTGTGTTGTCGAAGGAGGAGATCGATGATGAGTATGTACGAAGGGTGAGGATGGACGAAGCGAAGAAATGGCCATCGTATCTCGAGGAGTACTCTGACGTCTTCAGCGAGGAGTCTTTCGAACGGTTACCTGATCATCGGACGTGAGACCACACCATCGATTTGAAGCCGGATTTTAAGCCAAGTGATTGTAAGGTGTACCCACTGTCGCCCAAGGAACAAGAAGCGATGAAGGCATTCATTGAGGAAAACCTTGCATCAGGACGTATCAGGCAGTCGAAATCTCCAATGGCGTCGCCGTTCTTCTTTATCAAGAAGGAAGACGGGAGTTTGTGAGCAATCCAGGACTATCGAAAGCTCAATGACGGGACAGTTAAGAATAAGTATCCGTTACCGCTAATCAATGAGCTCATAGATAAGGTCAAGGACGCTAAGTACATCACCAAGCTCGACGTCCGGTGGGGATATTACAACATCCGGATCTGTGAAGGCGACGAATGGAAGGCAGCTTTCAGGACGAACCTAGGATTGTTCGAACTGACGGTAATGTTCTTTGGCTTATGCAATGCGCCGGCTACCTTCCATGGATTCATGAACGACATTTTCCGAGACTTGATCCATGAAGGCGTTGTCATCATTTACCTCGACGACATACTCGTATTCTCGAATACCCGGGAAGAGCATCGCGAGCAAACCAGATGAGTCTTCGAGATTCTGCGTAAGAACAAGCTTTTCCTAAAGCCACAGAAATGTGAATTCGAGGTCAATACTGTCAAATATCTCGGCCACATCATTGGCAACGGCGAAGTACGTATGGATCCAAAGAAGACGATCGCAGTCCAGGAATGGCCAATTCCGAAGAACGTCCATGAAGTGCAGCAGTTCTTGGGTCTAGGCAATTGGCTACGTCGCTTCGTCGAAGGATACAGTTCAGTCGTTAAGCCATTGACGTCATTGACAGGGAAGGCAGAGTGGAGGTGGGGGGAGGAGCAGCAGAAGGTGTTCGAGGAGTTGAAGAAGCGGTTGACGAACCCCCCCATCCTGGTGATTCCAAATAATGAGGACCCTTTCCATGTCGAGGCTGACGCGTCAGATTTTGCAACTGGAGGCGTACTTCTTCAGAAGCAAGAAGGTAGATGGAAGGTTGTCGCTTATAGATCATCAACGTTCTTAGATGCTGAGCAAAACTACGAGATCTATGACAAAGAGATGCTCGCTATTGTTCAGGCGTTGAAGGAATGGTGTCAATATCTTCAGGGAGCTAACCAACCGTTTGAGGTTTGGACAGACCATGCCAACCTGACGTACTTTAAGGCCCCCCAGAAGTTGAATCGTCGACAAGCCCGATGGCGACTTGATTTAGCAGAGTTCGACTTCACCCTTGTCCACAAGCCAGGAAAGACACTTGGAAAAGCTGACCTATTATCACGACGTGCAGACTATGACAAGGGCGAACATGATAACGAAGACGTCACCTTTATCAAGAGCGACTGGTTAGTCCGAGCAATGATTGAGACGTCAAGGGATGCATTAATGGAGAGGATCAGAGAGGCTCAGAAGGAGATGACCGAAGAAGACGAGCCGTCAGGACTGGTGATGAGGGATGGCGTGCAGTCGAAGGAAGTAATGGTCAAGGTGTCGACGACAAGCTCGAAGAAGTTCTGGAACATCTTCGTACCAACATCGGTAAGAGAAGTTGTCATGAAGGAATGTCACGACTCGATGCTGGCAGGACACCCGGGAGCGAATAAGACGGTGTCAATAGTAAGCCGAAGCTTCTGGTGGCCAAACATGTATGTCGATGTTCGGAACTACGTGCGAGGTTGTGATCATTGTCAACGAACGAAGGCTCTGCGAGTGACGAGGGCAAGGGTTTTGCACCCGAACGAGGTGCCGGAGGCGCCATGGCAGATTGTCACGGTCGACCTGATTGGAGAACTCCCTGAGTCCAACGGTTTCAATGCGATATGCGTTGTGGTTGATCGCTTCAGCAAACAGATTCATGCAATTCCAACGACGACGAAACTAACAGCAGAGGGCATGGCACGCATCTACCGTGACCAAGTTTTTCGACTACATGGACTGCCAAAGAAGATCATCCACGACCGAGGCGTTCAGTTCGACGCAAAGATGATGAAGGAACTGTACAAGCTCCTCCATATCGAAGGTAACCCCTCGACGGCGTACCATCCCCAGACCGACGGCCAAACTGAGCGAGTTAACCAAGAACTCGAACAATACCTAAGGCTATACGTCAACCACCGTCAATCGGACTGGGCAGACTGGTTAGCGCTTGCAGAGTTTGCATATAACAACCGCAAACACTCAGCGATGAAGCTGTCCCCATTCTTTGTCAACTCGGGAGTGCACCCAGTAGGCTTCACGGTGTAGTGCCCTGGCCAATCCTGTGCCAGGACACTCATACTCTGGCTCTCCCCTACTGCAGACACCATATACCACCACCGCCTACACCTCAGAAGACCAGGGAATACTCATATCACACTCTAGAGGCCATACGAGCACATATCCATGGATTCTAGCCTATGCTTTCCCCTGCAGCGCCCTCCGAGAGCCCAGATGAGTCCGCCGCTGGCTCCCTGGCACCCATACAGGTCCGCCGAAGGCTGCTACCCAGTACCAGACACCATAGGAGATGTCCCCCAATCATTATAGGCCTTCGTTATTGCGATTCCTCATACATACAGCCTCGAGGCGGATTTGGATGCCCCTGCGGCGGCCCCCCAAGCCTCAGATTGGTCCGGCGGCCACTCAGGCGTCCTCAGGTGCCCTCGCCGAAGCCTCCCACAGCTTACCAGACAGTCCCCCAAAGCCTGCGAAGTTATCTAGTGTCATCTCTGCTCATACACCGCCAAAGGCCACACTTTTACGAATCCGCCGCCGATCGAGCAGCGACTTGCAGATCCGCCGCTCCGGCACCCTCCTTACTTACCATGGATCGCCTACACTCTATATTGAGTGCGGCGGCGGCCTTGGGTGGCCTAGGGACCCTGACTGATGTGCCCTCAATCTCATATATGCAATATTAGCCTCCGAACATCGGCCCCGACGTTTCCCGACTTCCCCTCAAGCGGCGGGTGACTCTAGGCCATATATAGCAGTCAGGCATGTGGTACAGCGGCGTGCCAAGCCACCGACCGCCGCTGCCAAGCCAGACTCCGCTGGCGCCCGTTTTATTGCAGATACATGATATATCATACTATTGGATAGTCCCCTCACGTTGGCACCGCCGTACGCCTCCTAGGCGCTCCGGCGGCGGCCCTTGGCAAGCCCTATGCCTCAGGAGATGTTGTCGGACAGTAGGACTCAGCGGCGAGAGCAGTAGAATATATATAGAGTCTATATTTGTCAGTAGACAGGAGCGAAATATACACACAAAGCCCATACATAGCAGACAGCGCAGACAGGCCGCACATCATAGAAAGACCTCGGCGGCCCTCCGGCGCCCCAGGCCTTCTATTCTACACTCCTTCGGCGCCCTTTCCAGTTACTGGCCGCACATTGGTCCTTATATTCATCTTACACGGCCCTTACCTTTCGACTACCTAGTTTACGCTACTGCGGCGGATTTGCACACGCTCCCTTGTCCCAGGCGGCCCCCTATCGACCTCGGCGGCCCTCCGGCGACCCAGGCCTCCTTTCCTATTCCCCTTAGGCGTCCCTTTCATCCACTGGCCGCACATTATTTCTTATATTCATTGTACACCGTCCTTGTCTTTGATCTACCAAGTTTACACTACCGCGACAGATCTGTGTGATGCTCCCTTGCCCCCGGCGGCCCCCTATTTGACCTCGGCGACCCTCCGGCGACCCAGGCCTTCCATTGCATTCCCCTTCGGCGTCCTTTTCACTTACTGGCCGCACATTACACCTTATATTCATCGTATACGCTCCCTAGCTCCCTATTACTGAGATTGCGCTACTTCGGCGGACCCCTGTGACCTCCTCCTCGATCCGGCGGACCTACTAGATCATTCCTTTCATACCTCGGCGTCACTAGGCCACTCCATTACGTCTCTGACAGTCTTTGGCACCTGCCAGGTAGTAGGTGGTAAGGGTCTGATAGCTTAGGGCTTTGCTTCTGGAGGTTTCTTCATACATTCAGTACCCATAGTAGGACGGACATCGGTAGCACCTTCAGATAGGAACACCACCAGAATACTACAACGGGCATTCGGACTTCATCTTCAAACATGTCAGCTGAAGAATTCGCGAAACACGTCAAGGGTATTCATGAACTCGCGCAAGCAAACCTCGTCAAGGCCAACGAAGACATGAAACGTTTCTATGATCGTCACACAGGAAAGTCGATGGAATACGAGGCGGGCAGTAAAGTTTTTCTTGATGGGTGTAATATCAAGACGACAAGACCGACGAAGAAGATGGATGACAAGTGGTTCGGCCCTTTCGAGATTGTCGAAAAGGTCGGGGCAAGCGCATATTGACTCAAATTACCGCGCACTTGGAGGCAAGTCCACCCCGTCTTCAACGAGGTCCTGCTCAAACCAGCTGTCGAACCATCCTTCGAGTCTCAGCAAAAACCCCAACCGCCGCCACCGGTCCTTGTAGATGACGAAGAGGAATACGAGGTCGAAGAAATACTCGACTCACGTCTACATAGAGGAAAGCTTCAATTCCTCATCAAGTGGGTTGGATATGACGAAGCAACTTGGCAACCCGAATCGGACGTTGGAGATAATGCGAAGGAAGCAGTCGATGAGTTCTATCGGAAGCATCCAGGTGCTCCAAGAAGATTGTCGATACCCCAGCAGAGTCTTCATGCGATACGTAAGTTCACGACATCGGAAGGATATAGCGGTTGGTCAGGACGCCCAACCTTGAAGGGGGGGTGATGTTAGGACTCAAACATTTTTCTTTTTCTTTTTCTTTTTTCTTTTTCTTACGTCCTTATTTTACTCATTTTACCTTTTCCTTGTATGACTCATTCACCTTTACTAACTCCGTTTACTCCGTTGTGGCTTATTCATCTTCAGTCATCTGCCATGACTAAATCTGTTCCTTCCAACTAAGATGCTCACTAATCACTCCACCCCTTTCTCATGTGATTCCTTATTAGAGTAGACCTTTCACACGCTCGAAGTCTATATAAGTAGATAGTTTGACTCTTTCGATTCCTTGTCTTACTATTCTACTTACCTTCACTTCGACATAGGTATCTACTCTTGTATTATTAGTTTATTGAATTCTACTTACCTTCACTTCGACATAGCGTGCGTTCGCTCAGCAGTTCGTGTCTAGCTTACTGTTTGTTGTTGTGTTGGCCGCCTCGAGATCGACGCCTGTTAGTCTCGCCGCCTAACACCACTTCGTCTGAGAATACCGATCCTAACAAGATAGGGGTTGTTCAGATAACTCTGGGATGGGCACAGCGATGAGCTGTCGACATTGAGTCCTTGCATGGAGTAGCAATAGCAAGTGCGAACAAATGTCTACGTGGGCTAGGGGTAGGTCTTACTATTATGTTAGACGGCGAGACTAACAAGTGTCAATCTTGAGGCGGCCAACACAACAACAAACAGTAGGCTATATGCAAACTGCCAGGCTAATGCACACTATGTCGAGGTGAAGGTAAGTAAAATCCAGCAAACTAATAATACAAGAGTAGGTACTTATGTCGAGGTGAAGGTAAGTAAAATAGTAAGACGAGGGAAACGAAAAGTTAAACTATCTACTTATAAAGACCTCAAGCGTGTGAACAACCTACTCTAAGAAGAAATCACATGACACAAGAAAGAATGGATTAGTGAGCATGGAGGAATATTGTGGAACATTCCGGTGAATGAATGAGTAAGCATCAAGAAAAGAAAAGAAAAGAAAATTAAAAGATATTAAAATAAGGATGACATAAGAAAAGGAAAAATAAAGGAAAATAAAAATAAAAATGTTCGAGTCCTAATAGTATGAGGCTGAAATCCAGATAATTTGATTAGAAAACTCAATTGTATGGGGCAGATCCGGGCAATTTGGGCCCGTCAGGGCCCGAAAAATCCGGATTTGACGATGGCTCACCGGCCTCATACCTCTATAGGGATTATCAGAGGTCCTGGGTACAAGGGCAAAAAGTGCAGCACGTGGAGATCTTCGGTCTGATAACTGAACCATACATGATGGGATCGTAACGGGAAACAAATGGCGGTCGGCAGTCTCAGTTTACTGTAAGAAAAGCTGGCCTGGCATCTATCGATAAGTTGAGCTCGGAACCGAGTCAAGGGCTACTACAACATCGCTTACTCAACTATTCCCACGGTTTGTTCCCCGAAATAAGATTTCTTTGGCCTTTCAACTTGATCGACGATTTTGGAACCTATCTCACTGAAAATGGCCAAGAAAAAACAGAATGAACAAGGAAAGGCTGCAATAAAAGTGGCCAAGAAGGCGAAGGCAGTACTAAAGGTCGAACGCAAGGAGGCAAAAAAGACCGTCAAGTCGCAGAAAGACACAGCTAATGAGGAGAACCTTGAAGCAATACTGGAGAATGTCGGTCCTATCCATGCTTGTGCGACAGACTTACACAGCTAACATGTTGTCACTAGTAGATGCGGAAGGAATGGGAAGCATCTCATGCTGTGACGGTAGAGATTGCTGATGGTCCACCGAGTCGACGCGCGAATGCTACGCTGACCCCTTGTCCGTCTGGAAGTTACTTATGGTGCATTGGCGGAGAGTTCTTCAGCGATGATGGAAAAGCTGTAAGTGACTTCTTCAATTTACATTCATCCTTCTCTTGTTGAAATTTCTATCAAGCACTTTTACAATGATGTCTACAGATATGCACCAGAAAAGGTGATGACGGCCCTATTCTGATTAATCAAAGGCTCACACGAACCAATCGACGTCAAGAACGAGTGGCGAAAATTTGTCTCTCAGATATGCCCTGGCCCTCGATCAGCGCATGCGGTAGTGACATCACCTTCAGGAGGGGGAAAGCTCTTTCTTTTCGGTGGACAAGATGTCAAGCTTCCTTAGAATTATCGCATTTTCTGACGTTACTTTAGGGGGAGAGTTTTCTTCCTTGTATCAGAACTCGTTCCATCACTACCGTGACTTCTGGTGCCTCGATCTCATGAACCATGTCTGGAACCGAATAGAAACCAAAGTCAGACCCAGTGCACGAAGCGGATGCCGGTAAGCTGTTTCAGCGTCAAGGCTCATATCTGGACATGCCCTAAAAGACATTGTAGCATGGCGATGTGGAAACATTACATTTTTCTTTTTGGTGGATTCTATGACCCTGGAATACGATGTTTGTCTCTTGTCTGGCGATCTGCATCTTGCGTAATTCATGACAATTCATCCCACTAGCTACGTATCTTGACGACCTGTGGTATTTTGACACTCAGGAATATCACTGGAAGCGGATCGAGTTTCGAGAAGGCGACCGCAGACCATCGCGAGTAGCAATTTGTATATAAGTAAACGATTATCTCACTGTTGGCTAGACCTCGAAGTGGATTCTCGTTTCTTCCTACGACGGAAGGAATCGTGTTGTACGGTAGTTGTGAATTCAGTTTCTCTGCTGTCTCAAATCTGATAATGTAAACAGGTGGTTATTGTAAGGAATATGCTAAAGGCAAAAGGCCAGTAGGGATTATGCTCGATGATGCATGGTTCCTTCGGTACATTCTCTTCTCCTTGATACATTTGCATTATATGGCTCATTTCCTTGTATCGTTAGGTTATCGCCCGTAGAGACAGAGGTGGCCGTTCCTCCGATTGCAGGAAAGTCATCTGTCAAAAATGCAACACATCCTTTCACCATTAGATGGGAAAAGAGGAAGAAATTTGGGTATGCTCCTGGTCCACGTGTCGGATGCACCATGGCTCCGTGGAATGCTCGAGGAATGGGTGTCTTGTTTGGCGGTGTCACGGATGAGGATACGAATGAGGAGACTCTTGAATCAGTGTATCATAACGATCTGTGCGTCCTTCATAGCTTCAAAACTGACGAGTCTCACACTAGTCACGGTAGTTTTGGATATCAGCTTAGTGGAAATGGCCGCTGGGTATCGCTCGCTCTACGTAAACCGAAGAGCAAAGGAAAGAAGACCAGTGGTCGAAAGGACGGACGAAAGGCCACGGAAGTTCGAGGAGCCTGCGGTGATAATAATAGTGACAACGATGCTGATTCTGATGGGGAGGGAAAGATGACAAGTGCAGACAAGGTATTTTGCTCACGACGTATGTTTCACCCAGATTGACCACTCGCCTTCATAAGAGGGACCAAAACATAGAAAATGTTCCAGAAACGAGCATGGATAGTGAAAATTCTGAGATCGACCCAGACGATCCTTTGCTCACTGTTCCCCGTCCACGGTACAATGCGATGCTCGCAGTGCTACGAAACACGTTGTACATGTCAGTCGCGTCGTCTTTCACAAGTCTAAATACAGATGTTGAATGATTGACTGACATGAAGCTTAGCTATGGCGGCATACTCGAAATAGGGCCGAAGGAATTCACTCTGGACGATTTTTACTTTCTGTCTCTAGATAAACTCGACCGATACGTTTGTATCAAGCCGTGTGAGATCGATTTGCCAAAGGAAGGCGAGATTATAGAAAGCAGCAGTGATGAGGAGGAGGACGAAGATGATAGCTCCGATGACAATGATACGGAGGACGAACGAGACAATGAGATCAAGATGAAGAGAAGTGTGCCAGATGAGCGAGCTGAGGACAAGGGCGATGAAGAGCGGTCCTCCAAGTACAAGAAGTGGGCGCGGAGACAAGTCGACTCTGCGGGTGCAGACAGCTCCGAAGATAAACTAGTGGTCAGCGCTGTCTTCTAACGCCACACGCACATAACTTACCTACATGGTCTCAGTCTGAGATGATGGAGGCGGAAGCAGGAGCACTCATTGGCACAGGCACTTCTGAACCAGTCGAGCAGTCTGCAGATGACATTCTCAGTACACCTTTGCCAGGGGAAACACTTGCTGCATTCTACGTCCGTTCACGTATGTACTTTTTGTCAATTTATCTACGCGTGCCTGGTAAAAATTGGATTGTTTGAAGGCGGATATTGGACAGACAAGGCGCATAGAACAAGCGACAATCGTGGAAAGATGCTTCGTCGAGACGGGTTTGCCCTTGCTCAGGAGCGATATGGTACGTCAAGTTGCAAATATAGCTTTCTGATCTACCGACAATTCGAGCTACCCTCAGCTATGTATAAGCCCATGTTGGAAGAAGTCGAGAAGATTCTTGCAGAGGCGGGACTGGATGAGAGCGACATCAAGCGGGGCGCGGCTGCAGGTCCACGGTCGGCACAAGGCGAAAGTCGAAATCGACGTTAAAGATTTGTATGAAAAGTATTTGTACATAACAAACTGCGTGGGAAATGTATATGAAGGCGCGAAAGACCTAATTTCGGTGAACGACGGGATAGAAAAATCATTACTGTTCGTTCGTGAAAATCGCGGCCATTCCCATCCCTGACCCAATGCACATACTTGTGACGAATATCTTTGCACCCGTCTCTTTCGCGATTGGATAAGCAGTAGCGATTTGACGGGATCCAGCTGAGATAAAAGCATTATCAAAATACTATCAAGAAAACCTTTGAGAGACGTACTGCATCCCAACGGGTGGCCAATGGCAATCGCACCGCCACGCAGATTGACCTTTTCGAATGGAATACCAATCTGCTGGATTGAGAAAACCGCTTGGCTCGCGAATGCCTCGTTGATCTCATAAAAGTCAACATCGTCTTTTGATAGGCCGGCTTTTGAAAGGACCTTCGGGATAGCGAAGGCAGGACCAACACCCATAATTCTTGGTGGAACACCTACGACGGCTGCAGTGACAAACTTTCCTAGAATAGGGAGGCCGAGGCGGTTTGCTACTGAGCGTCGCGCGAGTAAGACTGCAGCCGCTCCGTCGGATACCTGGGAGGCATTTCCAGCATGCGTTGAACCTTCCTTAGAGAACGCTGGCTTGAGTCTCGCGAGACTTGCGGCTGTAACACCATCACGAATGCCGTCATCCGAGTCAACAACAACTTCGCGTTCCTCTTCCGTCTTCGGGTTGATTTGCTTGACAGTTACAGAAACGATCTCGCTGACAAACTTGCCCGCTTTTTGCGCTACTGCAGCACGACGGAAAGATTCAGCGGCGAATGCATCCTGCACCTCACGTGTGATGTTGAACTCCTTCGCGACATTCTCCGAGGTAATGCCCATCGGAATCAGGCAATCCTCAGCTTCTTGGGTCTCCAGAATCTTATCAGAGTACCTGGCAGGCTGGGCGGATGGTCCGTAGCCGTGAGTCATCGATTCCACGCCAGCACCTACGAAACACGGTAAACACGAGAACAGAATGGGAGAACGAGATTGAATAACTCACCAATGCCAATGTCAATTTCCCCTGTCGCGATCTCCATCGCGATCTGGTTTACAGAAGTCAATCCCGATGAACACTGTCTATTCACGGTATTGACAGCAGTGGTATTCGGGATGCCGGCTGCAAGAGCGGCCATACGAGCTGCCGTAGACCCTCCACCAGGGGGAAGCACATTACCGACGGCGACATCTTCGATGAGCTTCGGGTCCAGCTTGACCTTTTCATAAGCAGCACGTAACACCGCTGAGAGAATCTCTTCAGGCAGCGTGTCCTTGAAACCGCCCTTACGCGCCTGAGAGATGACGAAACGTGAGTTTGATCGGAGCACCACGACAAAGTACGATCGATACCTTTGTGACAGCTGTTCTGTAGGCAGCGACGATAACGACATCATTGTCGCTTTTCTGGAGGATCCTTGCTTTTCCTGCGCTCGTCGACATGATGATGATGATGATAATGATGAGTGAAGGTCGTTGGAATGAAATGTGAGCTCTTGTTTTGTACTGCCCGTGCCGGCTAATGAGGTCGAAGTCAATGCTATCGAGAATTATCATATGATATTATGTGTCTCGTGCACGTGACAGACTGCATTCGTCACCTGAATTCTGGGCGATGAGCGGGCGCGATGAGGGTGCACAGTGGGCATGTTGTGGGTGCACGGGGGGCAGAGAGAGGGTGAACTGCGGGCGGGATGGGGGCACACTGTGGGCACTGTAAGGGCACACTGGAGGCACATAGTGGGCGCAGAGAGGGCGCAGAGAGGGCATACAGTGTGTGCGGGTGCATGAAGAGTGTCCGGAGTGCACAAAAGGAGTCGGAGAACATAGAACTCACAGCAGGAAGGCTGTCATTTAAAACCGGAATAAATTCATAACTAGATGTCAGATCTTCACTTTGAGAACCTGTTCGCTCTCATTCATAAACCTTCAGAACAGTGCTGTGGACTATTGCTGGGACAATCTTGTGAGCCCCGTTGTTGGTTGTATCCAAAGTATGATCTGATGGGCGGTACACGCAAACCTCATCGTGATTTTACGTGCAAAACTTCATTGGCAACGAAGCCTGGGATCGATGTGTTGGTGATGAGTCGGACCGTGTTGTTGGTGCAACGTGCGCCCCCGCGAACTAGGGCTCCACGCGTATCATATACGATATGCATGTATAATTTTAGGCTTATATGCATGCGCTCGTATTTTATACGAGCGTATACTTGGTTCTGAAGTGTGATACGCATACGCACGTATAATATACGGCGTATACGCGTATACGCGGCTAAGCCTACTCATATAATATATTGGCCGTTAGGCTTGACGTTCAAGCCTCAAAAATGCTTACCGGACACTCCTTGACCCAAAACAGCCCACAGTGTGCCCCCATCCCACCCGCAGTTCACCCTCTCTCTGCCCCCCATGCGCCCACAACATGCCCACTGTGCACCCTCATCGCACCCGCTCATCGCCTGCTCATCGTGTAAATTATCATTGACATTGATATACAGAATGATATTTCAAATAACAGACACTTTGATATTGAAAATATCATCAAAAAAATATCTACCTCAATGATATTCTTTGCTGATAAAGAAAATATCAATTTAGATTTCTATATCCATATCGATCACGATGATATAATAATATCATCATCAAAGAAATGCGGCATGATATTGAATATATAAACTAGGTTTAGATGCATGTGGATATTTTTAATATCCTGAATGGAGATATTCATACTTATATAATGCATATCAAATTAAATTTCCGATCATTTATCATCACCTAAAAAATACTAAATTGCCCGTAGTGTGAAATTCTTTCCCTCAGCAGCACAGCAGCACCTTCTCATCCATAATCTGTGCTGCTTCCGATAGATATTATGGAGGAGTGTTGATTTTCGGTTGAGAGCAGAACTCAAACTTGAGACTCTTGCAGTATGCGTGTCCAAAACCTTCGGCAAATCTGATTCTGTTAACGATACCCGATCCGCTTACTCACATCAGATACCACATGCTTTTCAACGCGGAGCTGCGTCCTGGCCTGGCTTCACGGAAGAATTTCACGCTGACGACGCTTCATAAACTGACCAGTAAACCGTCCTGGGGACTCGCTGGAAATATTGTACTAGTAAAAGTTCGCTTATCGATTATGCTCAATGTACAATTCCGAAATATGCGACTCGCGTGGAGCATATTCCGATGATATCCATGACTGTACCCTTTTGTTGAAGAGATACATAGAGATCTTTTCCTAATCGTAAAATGGAGACTGTATCCAACTAACTGCGTGAGCGACTGTTGGGCCCAATGCTAACCTCCATAGATCTTTCATCTGTAATTGCCGAAAGGTCGGAGAATCAACTACTGATCCCAACTCGCGAAGCTGATACTTTCATCAACCGAAGGAAAGTAGAGGAATTAAATCAGTACGGCATGTTGAGGCTTGGCCTTGCACGAATCTTTCTCGTTCTCTAGGACCCAATCATCGCGATTTGAAATGGCCGGAGGGACAGAGTTTGCCACCTGCGTGGTCAAGGAAGTTGATAACGTTTTCGCCGCACGCATTCGTCTAGAGGCTACGTAGATGTTCCCGGGGATGAGACGAACAGAGTTTGGACATATTCACCAATAAATGAGAAGGCGTTACGTTTCATTAGATCCTATGTCCTGTGGTATATACGTCTAGTCCTTTTGCGCAGAGCTTCATTCGCTTTTTCTGCAATCTCCACGGCCCAGAAGCATTGAAAACTGACTTTTGAGATGCGGTGTTCATACATCCCGTTCATGATCAGACTTCGAGGTGCATGCTTATAACGAAGGAGTATTCTGATTTGAGTCTGAATGTTCTAAGGACTATGTTCATACTCGACCATATTTCACGATGCCGGAGACAACTTCTGCCATGGATGTGCTCTTATTCCCATCGATTTCGTTGCGAGGAAGCATCATTTCAAACCTATCGAGGTCGTCTTCTCCTTAAATAATAAGAGAAGACTCGTTGCGTATGGTACATCAACCCGGTTGACCAATCTACCATATAATCACCATCCATATCATCTCGACTCGAAGGCTCTACCAACGAGGCATCATAGAACTTTCTTATCGCAACAATGTCAAATTCGTTGTCGACATGAACTTTCTGGCAGGTGTCTCCAGAAATGCTGGATGAGATCAACATCAGAAGGAGGAGAAGAAAACGAGCGATGCTATGAGATAGTCGAACAGAGGATCGCTGCAGTCACTCCAAGCATCATGGCATCGCACCTTTTCAGAGACATACTGCGTGGGTCTGAAACCGCAAGAATGTAGTTCAGACAAAAATACAAGGTCTAAAATCCAGGATTGAGAATTTCCGCCTAAGAGAACTTCGAGACCCTTGAAGCACGGACAATAATTAATACCAGGACGTCGGATTTCTTGAATTCGATGTGCAAATCCGAGGAGTTTCAGGAAGAATTACTCCCGGACTTAGAGCTCATGCAAAGAGAGACCCATCAGGAGCAAGTACTGTGCTTCTGCCTGAAACGCTCAGTCTAAGGTTTTTTTCCTTCCACAAATTTTCGATTCATACTTTTCGCCACAAAATGTTGTCATTAGAATAGGTGCATATCTTTAGAATATATTTTGTGCTTTATTCAAACGAAAAAAACTAAGTAGAATATTTTATTGAATTTATGAGATGGGGGTCTCAAAATTGACTGCTCATGTGTCTGACCCGGAAACGCTCAGTCGTGGGAAAGGAGCTTTGGCATCTTGACGTTGTCTCCTTTCACCCATTCACCCCTCATCTTTGCTGGAAAGCAACTCGAAGACAGTCGCAAAGCACCATTTTAACATCTGGAAGGCCTCTATGGATGGTCATGAATATTCAGGCACTGCATCAATGGACAATTTTATGACAAGACATTCACAAATTTGTCTGACTTGAGATGGTGAAGAATAAGATTCCAGACAAGGATTAGTGCATAGCAATGAGCTCTTTTAATATTTCACTCAATGAACATGCTCTCTGGCTCATGGATAAAGAGATGTTGTGTCAGTTCCAAATCTGCATTGGTTTATGAGACTTGCATCATACTCAGAGTCATTCTACAATCAAGCACCATCAAACTATGATAAATGGGAATCTACAGTGTGTCTTCAGTCTCTTTCAGATAGCATACAGACCTTCATAGAGCCACTTATAGAGAAGGCAATTATCATGCTGGATCAGGTAGGAAAGTTGTACCATCTTTTCACTTGGACATCTGATGGAAAGAGATAAAAAAACACCTGAAGAATGGCCAACTCTGATGTTTTTTTGCCTCAAACTTTCTATTGTAATATTAATTGGTTGCTTTGCCAATAATTGTGTAAAATTTTCAAGAGGCTGCTGCACCTCATTTTCTGCATGATCGCATCATAAAAATCAGAGCAATTTCCGACATGCTCTAGTATTACTCACACATAACATTGGCTTCTGAAACTTTGCACATGGCTTTCAAGTATCTTCAACCATGTTTATACCAAGTTTCATCTTGATTGGTTCACAGGAAAAAATTATAGATGGTGCACATAGCGTGAGAACAATTCTGATTCACTCAAATCACCAAAATTAAGTATCTGTTCAGAATGCGTGTGCTATAACTCAGCTTGCACTGAGTATTTTTGGCCCAAATTTTGTAATAACATAGGCATAATGCTGCACTATCTACGTACAAAATTTCACGAATTTTGGACAAGAATTGAGTGAGAGATTGCAAAATTGAGCGTTACGGGGTCACTGAGCGTAAGGGGCAGGAACACAGTAGTATCAATAACAACGAGACAATAAAGGCATGAGCTTCTCTGCCGCTCATCAGAGCGGCAGAGGGGCATGGAATGCTGACAGATACTTCGTCTCAATCGGAAAGCCCGCCATAGGCCATCATTAGCTAGCAGTCAAGTCTGTGTAATGATGTGTGTATTCCAGTCCAATACCAGCCGGGGATGCCACGACCTGGCTAATAAATGCCATTAATTGAAGCGAGCTAGACAGGAGTCTCAGGAACGCTCCAGGACTAGGAACGACGCATTACGATGCGTCGTGGCATCACAAGGTAGGGTTACTCTCACCCCGCTCCCCCGTTCCATGACGGCACAGGAAAACTTAATTCCTTTGTAGTTTACCATACTAGAGCAGAACATCGCCGGCGTTTGGGAATGAGACGAGAGAGACACGGCAGAAGTCTCGAAACTGCAGCAAACTTACGTCCCGGGGTCATCAGAACTATGCAGACGCGAGGTCTCCGAGGAGCTGAGCTGAGATACCATTGATACGCCCCGCTGAAGCTCGCAAGTATTCAATGACCAGGATGCGAATGAGGGGGGAAAGTGTTGTCTATCTGATGTCTGACTTTGAATAGGCCAGCTATGTCAGGTCAATTTCATTTCGTCTGTGGGAATTTCCACTTCGCGTTCGGTACACAGTAAAAAAAAACATCAAAATTTGCGCACAATAAACAAAGGGTCGACGGTATCAGAGACACGACGTTCTCCGATCATGCGGGGATGTAGGGATGGATCAAGATGGATCGATACTCGGAGAGAGGTGTATTGGAAGTCAGCGCGTTCGGAGCACCATCTGAGCTTGATCTCGCGATCCACGCGGCGTTCCGAAACCCCCAAGGACGCTGAGATGATGACCGGCCGGACATTCGCGATGGCAAACTCTCCGATACGAGGTTCTGCATGACCCGTTGATCAAGCGAATCTGAATAAACTGCGTGGGAATACAACGCCGATACTGACCGATGCGCGCTATGACTAGTCACTACGGGCAATTTAGTATTTTTTAGGTGATGATAAATGATCGGAAATTTAATTTGATATGCATTATATAAGTATGAATATCTCCATTCAGGATATTAAAAATATCCACATGCATCTAAACCTAGTTTATATATTCAATATCATGCCACATTTCTTTGATGATGATATTTAGTATATCATCGTGATCAATATGGATATAGAAATCTAAATTGATATTTTCTTTATCAGCAAAGAATATCATTGAGGTAGATATTTTTTTGATGATATTTTCAATATCAAAGTGTCTGTTATTTGAAATATCATTCTGTATATCAATGTCAATGATAATTTACACGATGAGCAGGCGATGAGCGGGCGCGATGAGGGTGCACAGTGGGCATGTTGTGGGCGCATGGGGGGCAGAGAGAGGGTGAACTGCGGGCGGGATGGGGGCACACTGTGGGCTGTTTTGGGTCAAGGAGTGTCCGGTAAGCATTTTTGAGGCTCGAACGTCAAGCCTAACAGCCAATATATTATATGAGTAGGCTTAGCCGCGTATACGCGTATACGCCGTATATTATACATGCGTATGTGTATCACACTTCAGAACCAAGTATATGCTCGTATAAAATATGAGCATATGTGTATAAGCCTAAAATTATACGCGCATATTGTATACAATACACACGGAGCCCTAGTTCGCAGGGGCACACGTTGCACCAACAACACGGTCTGACTCATCACCAACACATCGATCCCAGGCTTCATTGCCAATGAAGTTTTGCACGTAAAATCATGATGAGGTTTGCGTGTACCACCCATCAGATCATACTTTGGATACAACCAACAATGGGGCTCACAAGATTGTCCCAGCAATAGTCCACAGCACTGTTCTGAAGGTTTACGAACGAGAGCGAACAGGTTCTCAAAGTGAAGATCTGACATCTAGTTATGAATTTATTCCGGTTTTAAATGACAGCCTTCCTGCTGTGAGTTCTATGTTCTCCGACTCCTTTTGTGCGCTCCGGACACTCTTCACACACCTGCACACACTGTATGCCCTCTCTGTGCCCTCTCTGCGCCCGCTATGTGCCTCCAGTGTGCCCTTACAGTGCCCACAGTGTGCCCCCATCCCACCTGCAGTTCACCCTCTCTCTGCCCCCCGTGCGCCCACAACATGCCCACTGTGCACCCTCATCGCGCCCGCTCATCACCCGCTCATCGTGTAAATTGTCATTGACATTGATATACAGAATGATATTTCAAATAACAGACACTTTGATATTGAAAATATCATCAAAAAAATATCTACCTCAATGATATTCTTTGCTGATAAAGAAAATATCAATTTAGATTTCTATATCCATATCGATCACGATGATATAATAAATATCATCATCAAAGAAATGCGGCATGATATTGAATATATAAACTAGGTTTAGATGCATGTGGATATTTTTAATATCCTGAATGGAGATATTCATACTTATATAATGCATATCAAATTAAATTTCCGATCATTTATCATCACCTAAAAAATACTAAATTGCCCGTAGTGAGTGGAGCGGTGTGCGTGCGCGTTGCCATATTTCTATTACGAATCTTACGTCCGTTCATTAAGAAGACATGAAAGCAACGTGCAAAACTCGTGCCTCGCGGACGACGTGACCACTTTTCACCAGAATAGGAGAATAGCTAGTGATCTCACAAAGATAGGACGTCCTGTCCTATCTATATTGCGTTTCTCTGTGAAATATTAACCTAGCTACTTCTCAGATCGGTAACAAGTTTTAATTCTTTTTCTTTCCTGCTATGCCTTCCAAACGCGGAGACCAGTAATATTAGTATTTTGAAACGTTAGTTGTATATAGACCCGGAGGACTCTTACGCCGGTGCTGGGAATGCGACGAAGTGGAAGCCACGGAGCAACGCAGCACAGGTTGATGTTGTGATAAAGGAAGGTAATCAGCGTCTTTACATCCTCAACAATCGAAGTTGAGAAGAGCCGCACCGGATTCAATGCTCGACAGGATTCTCCAACAGATCAACAGACCGGAGTAGATATGGTCGTATCTCTCTATCTATCTACGCGAGGCCGTCATCAGCGACTCGCAGCGACCGTTTCCGCCAACATAGCAAGTACCCGCGCCACAGCTCTGATGACCGAAGGACCCCACGGCCATCTTTCCCTATGAGATTTTGCATCACTGATGTGGAAAGAAGCTGTCTTCTTTGTGTAGAATCGCTGACTAGGACAGATACCAACAGCAGAGTTGGACTAATGTGGCAGATGGCTAGTACAGCACCTAGATCGCACCGGGTGCATCGCACCCTAGTTGATTCTTTTGATGATTACCCGCATGCGGAGAAAGGAAGAGCGTAGGATAGCATGATGTCCTTATTGCTCAGTTAACTAATACCTCCGAGCACCGGTCGGTCGCTGCGAAAGCGCGGTGGAAAGTTTCGATGTTAGATTTGAGAAGTCAAGTGTCTGCTCATGGTACGGCACGGTACGTAATTTCAAACAAATAATAGACCGGCCCTGACGAAGAAGTACTTAAGGTTCCGTGATGACAAAGATTGTCGGCATCAACGGCACAGCCTGTCGTCTCGTCACTCACGGTCCTGCCCTGTTGCACTTAAGATGTAGATGCAGAACGTGCCCGGCTTCCCAGAATGACTCCAAGAGATTGATAGAGGTAAAAGAATAATCACCGTATATTTCCTTCGTGGCGCTTCTGCGAGCTTGTCGGGGCCCCTATCCCACGCTCCAATCTTAACATTTTCAACACGAAAAGGAAACCTGGAGTTCGAGCTAATGCCGTCTGACAGCGGAAGCGCTTGCCATCGAAGCATCGGAGAAAAGGTCAGCACATAAGGCTGAGAGAAGCACCCGCGAAACACGCAGCAAACTCTTGGGGTGTAGTTCTCTAATCTAACTTTGCTCAGAAACGTCGTGAAGAATGAGGACTCGAAGCTGTTTCGTCCCACTGGCTATGTGCGGGATTTCCTACTTAGATGAGGACAGTCCTAAACTTAGGATAATCCTAAAGCCACCGCCTCGTCAGGTTAGACACATGCGTACAAATCGAGACAGAATCGCCCATCTGAAGAATGCCCGCTTTGCACGGGAGCTTGGTGAGCGGTATGCCGTTCGCTAGATTCGCGCAGATGCATGGAACGAGTATCCCTTCATTAATATCGAGCACTGGCTGGAATGCCTCACTAGTGTTGCCAGGTGTTGCCCCGCACAGCCAGGCGGAAGCAATTTTTGAAAATCCCACGAAGAATTTCTAGTTGGAAAATCGAACCGAACAAAAAAACCCAAATTGATATCAGAACGTAAATCCCTAGTGGTCAAAAGAACTGTTGCAATCGCAAGCGAGATTGCGAGATCTGGATTCCGTTCCTTTCATCAGTGGGGCCCCTTCACAGACGGAAACACAAATTGAGACAACAGCGACGAACACTCTGTCATGGTAGTGGCGCGATTCCAGCTCGAGTCAGGTGGGCGGCTAAGTATATTTTTGTCCAGATTGACGCGGCAGGTTGCACAGCCCGGATGATGCTTCCATCTGATCTAGCATGTAGTCAATCGTCCGCATCACACACACGAGTAATTCATTTCGAAGAGGATAAGGAGGCACAGATTCGGCGACTGCCCCAAACTTGTTTAAGTTAAAACAGAACGTGAAAAAAGAGGCGCCGCGGTTGCACAGGACGATAAGCGAAGAAGACAAATATTTTCATTTTCGTGCTTCTAAGCTTCTTCGCAAGCGAGCGGATCGAGGGAACCACAGAAAAATTCACGAAGCTCCAAAAATTTGGACGGTCTTTACTCCAGGCGAGTGTACCTAGTCCTTTGCAGACCGATAATTTGATCATTCTGTATCGCCACGCTTGTTCCGTTGGTTGGAACACTGTGACCCTGCACGGGAGCTAGAGGCTGGTATGGCGACACGTGCGCAACGGGGATAGGTGAGCGCCTCCCGAGTTGCGATCTGGATCGATTCATTTGGGCGGGACGTCATGCAACAGACAACCCGTGCTCTGTTTGACTTTTCCTTCCCTGCTCGAACCGGGGATAGCAGATTAAAAATAACGAGAACGTTAACGCTCAGCGCGCCGGGGGACGCCGTGTATGGCATATTTCGGCAATACTTAAGAGAAATGGAGTGTCATTACTGGACTGAGCTGGGGAAGCGGAAAAGAGCAGTGCACTGATGCTGTCCGGCTGCCTCCCTTTGTCGCAGAACTGGTAAAGTTGGACAAGAAGTGCATGGGACTGGCGCTTGGCATGTAGCATCTAGCCAAAAAGCACCTCGCGAGTGTGTTCATGCCGGCAGAGACACAGATCTAGTTAGAGAAGTAGAATTGCACAGAATGTCTGAGAATCGCTGGAATGTGCCGAAAGAGGAGTGAGAAGAAACTGGCATGTGTGATGAGAGGAGAGTGAGTGCCTCGGAGGAAGGATTGAAAAAGGAGGATTGCCGTAATTGCCATTTGAACGGGCGCTGAGATTGATAAGGTGTGATGAGTCTTTTGTTGTCCACAATGGTGCTGTTGTTCAGTTCAGCACGAGCGCTCCGCCTGGAAATAGGATTGGTGGAGATTGAAAGATCACGAATACAACGGAGGCAAATGAATAAATATGCGTATTACTGTATATGGGGAAACGAGAAGAAAGGGCAGAGAGATGGGGCAGAGCATGCGAACGTACGAAGGAGGCGGTCAAATTGATGATCGCCGAGTAAAACAGGGTGACTATGGGCTGAGAATGCCGCTGAGTCAGAAGTTTGTTGTGATCCGTTATTGGCATCACGTGCTCGACATGGCAGGTGAATGAAGTGTTCTTGCTCGCTGCTGCTTGTAACGCCGCTTCGAGTCCTCGCGTCGCCGTTGTCCATCATGCGTACTTCCAGGCGGTGAGTACTCGTCCTGTCTTTCACTAGCATACAAGGATATATGGCCTGCCTACTTCGGACGCGTGACACCGTCACGTATTCCTGGCTACGCGATTAGCCCTCCGAAGCCGCTGAGTTTTTATTTCTTTGATGATGAACGGAGTGATCACTCCATTTTTTTTTTTATTTCTCGACTTTTTTTTCTTTCCCCTTACCTCGTACTTTTTAACTTTTTAATAATGAATATTCTATCACGCAGAAAACCAAGGCATCAGAGCGAACCTCCGCCATCAAGACCGAGTTTAGAGTCGCCTTCAGACTCGGGCGACGAGTTAGACGCTGTCGACAACGCCAAGGTTCTAGGCGTGGAGGGACAGGCTGACTCGACAGGGCGCCTCTTAGCTGTGCAAACAAATAAAAGTGCTTCCATTGCAGAAAAGGCACGGGCTGCTCTTGAGACTCAGCCCATCACGTCCGGTGGTGGCAAAGCACGAAAGGGAACTGCGG
This sequence comes from Sanghuangporus sanghuang, assembly GCA_009806525.1. Lineage (NCBI taxonomy): Eukaryota > Fungi > Basidiomycota > Agaricomycetes > Hymenochaetales > Hymenochaetaceae > Sanghuangporus > Sanghuangporus sanghuang. The sequence goes on along the minus strand of VVIT01000002.1, from coordinate 1,816,676 downwards.
CACCATCTGTTGCGTTTCCTCTGACACCAACATCCGCTGCAGGGGAAACGACTGACCGAACGATGGCATCGCTGACGGCAGCAGCGGGAGCATCAATAGCAACAACCTCATCAGAAATGCAAGGATGGAACAAGAAGAGCAAGAACGACGGCAACAGTTCCAATACGAGCAGAACTGCTGCCAATAGCCCGAACGCGAGGGCACCTGAGGTGAGCCTGGCATCTCGTACTGTGGTGTCTTGTTTGGCTTCCGTTCCGAATTGTCTGCTCTGGTCCGCTCTGGTCTTCTCGCTTTCTCGCCTCGATGATGGAAATGGGATGTGATGTGACCCCCGACACAGCCATGCGATTTGATCATCTGTTTATGATTTTATTATAAATATGGAAATACTTACTCTGCTATTTTTTATTTTATTTTTATTCACCTCCAGTTCCAGCTCCAGCTCCCGGGCCAGTCTGCCCATAAAACGAGCGAGCCGATGAGTGCTCCTGGCAGTGGTATCAAGGATCCGTCCCCTGAAGCCCCCAGTAAGAACAACGTCTCATCACAGACCATCACCCAAAGGGCATCTCCATCGCACGCTCTCGCCCCCTCTGGTCCACATCCTCACGCGAACGGCGCTTCTGCATCATCAGCCTCCGCCGCCCCGCGCACAATGTCCTACCGTCTCGAGAACCAGACTATTCGTCCGCGGTATGTACTTCCCATCTTCTTTGACGCGCTGACGTCCCCAGCTGATCGCGTGCTGCTGCTGTTGCTGCTGCTTCTTTTATTTTTTTTATATATATTCTTATATACTCTCTGCAATTTTATGTCCTCGCCCTCTCGCCCTTCTCGCCCTTCTCGCCCTTCCCTCCCTTCTCATAGTCACGTCCAGGACCAGCACTTTCACGACAGTCACTATTACGGTCACCCCTCTCCCCCGCCCATCGCCACTCTGACTCACTCGCCCTCTCTCTCCTCCGATCGCTCCTCGGTCAACTCTCCCGCGCCCACTATCCTCCCGCCTCTCAACCATCCTAATCAATTCCAGCCCCAGCCGTACGTAGCTACAAGCGCTCATAGATACTCCACCTCTGCGCAGCCGGGCGCATATCATCATCCGCATTATTACCCCAGTACAGTATCGCCTCCAGAGGTCTTCAACACGCCGGCGCAAGGATACGCGCACGCCTACGGCGGCGGATACGCTCCTCCTCCTCCTCCGACACACGTTCCCTTCCATCATACCCCTGACATGTCCCAGTATTCGGTTAACCCGTATGCAACCACCGGCGGGATGTACGGACATGCCGGACACGGCGGTGGTTCGGGTGGCTTCACACCCATTTATACAGATGACGCGTCTACGAAACTGAGTGACCGAGTCCGACGGCGATGCTTCAATTGTTGCACTACAGATACGTCAACATGGCGCCGATCAAGCCTTAATCCAGGAAAAGTGGTAAGTATTCTTTTTCTCACGAAGCTTTATGGAAGTTTTCCGCTCGGCCTTCCGCCTTTGCATGTTGCTTCCGCAATGAGCTGATTGACTGGCATCTCCCAACTTTCTAGCTCTGTAACAAATGCGGTCTCTTCGAAAGGACACATTCGCGTCCGCGGCCGGATCAATTCCCTCACAAGCGTGCGCCACTGCAAATTCCTACACAGAATATAGCGCATGACGCTGTCAGCGCTGCGCAGTCGATGAACAGGAGCCCGCAGGCGCAGCCACAGTCAGCACACGTTTCAAACGTGACGCCGAATACCCTTCCTCCGACGCCAGGCCATCCCTCGCTCGGTGCGACATATAGTCACCCCTCCGCACTCCCACAGATCAAGGAGTGGCTTCATCCAGGCTCAAACTCTGTTCCAGGCGCCGCCAATCACGCAGCTGTAGGTTCTTCGTCTACTTCATCAGCTGCGTCCGCGGGCCCAAGCAGTCGGGCACACTCCTCGTCTTCCGCGGGGGAGAACAGGCACCACCCCTATGCGTCTTCCGTACCAGCATCTGGCATAGGAGCAGGTACAAGCTCTAACTCAGGCGCGGGTGAAGCGCGGTCAATTCAGGATGCTTCTGCACGTCTTACGAGGCGTTCAGACTCAGTCAATTCGGATGTAATCGGCACGCCGCCACCTCAGCATCGGAGTTCGCAGAATCTGACGCCGTCGCCCTCTCCTCCACCCGAGGGGGCGCAATCCGGTGGGTCGGTGTCCACGCAGGAGCCGAGTCCTCGTCTTGATCCGCAGAGTGTAAGTGCCGGTGCGAACTCGGAGTCGGGAAATCAGTAGAGCGTGTGAGGTATTAAGGGAAGTCGCGATGAGGGCTCTAGCGCCTACATCCGACTTCCAAGCCCTCCCGACGAGCGATCCAATATTTTTTTGAGAACGGCTTATACCTTGCCTTTTTACTCTCGTTGCTCGACTTCCCACCTGACCCGACCCGGAGGGTGGCTTCTCGTGCTTGTCACGATGGATGCTTTCTGCTTTCTGCAGTCTTTTCCTGCCCGCCCTTACATTGCTAAACTTGGTTGAAGCTTTGCCCTTTTTTGCCGGACGGATACGCTTAGCTAATTATGTAGCTAATCAACTTTATTCTTCTTCCTGGACCTGAGATCCTATTTTCTGTTGACCCGATTTGCACTGTCTGCAAGCCTTCCCCTTCTTTCTCCCATATTTCTGACGTTGACCCCACTTTGTTGATTGTGTGCGACGATCCTTGATGAAATTTTTTGCGTGAAAGGTGTTTTTTTGTTTTGTTTTTACTTTCTTCCATCTCTATGTCTGCTCGCTTGTCTATTCTCGCTTTGATTCTCGGTCCTCGTATCCCCGTTTGTATTGCTAAGTTTTGCTACTGCTGTCGTTCATATTCGCGTTGGCTCGATCCTAGTATATATTAACCGCGAATCTCTTGTTTTATATTAGATAGACAAAATGAAGTCGAGCTTCGCGATCTGCTTCAGTCCTTGGGTTTTGTCTACAGTTCGCTTCCATCCCAGTGGCCATACTCATCAATTCACCCCAGCTTTCTTCAATGCTCGGCCATATTTAAGGGTAATTTCAAGCACTGACTGCTGTAGGTGCAATGATCAGAAAATTTGTCCGAGATTCCTGAATCTTGCATTAGGGACAGACCTGACCAAGTACGGCGACGTTACGACTTCCCGACCCACTAGCTCCTCCACCTGGCTGTCGCCGAGGGTCTCGACATTCCGCTGTAGTTGAAAATGGAAGACGCATCGCTTCTCAGGGATAATCAAAAGTTCCGGGCGTACGTACTGTGTTAGGACAGTACTAGTCCCACGCAGAACAAGCTTAAGGGGAATTGCGAATTCAGTCGTCTTCTATATTTATTTAAATTCGCCCCGTCTTATCCTAATGACTACTTCTAATATTGTCCGAAGGTGTATCGCAAGACGACGTTTAACCCCATCATCGCGATTCATATTACAGCATGTCTACGAAAGGACAGCCGCGAAACGACGTCGGTAACGGCGAGCATTCTGCTCTGTGGCATCTAGCGCCTCACCATTCTTCACATCAGAAGCCTAATTCGGGCCTGTGTCCCTGTGGGGGAAGCGACTCAAAGGGTAAAAAAGAAAGAGGATGTCCCGAATGAAGGCGTCTCACTTCCCGCGCACACCGATTTTCAAACCGGAAACGGCGATTCGGTCTCAGTCGAAAAATCCTCAATACTAATTGTCATCCCTTTTTTCTTTTGCTTCCGTCGTTACAGGAACTACCTGCTTTCGATCGTGCTTATTGTCGACTCGAGAGTGCCAGAACGCCTGTAAGCGAAAGAGGGTAGGCTTGTAGATCTGAGCGAGTTTAGTAGATGCAGGGTCGTCAGGATGCACAGAGGTGGCGATGAATTTTGATCCCACGTCAATTCCTCGGTCAGCCAATCGCGATGGGATCACGGGACGGCACTTCCTTCCCTTCCCGTACGCGTCTCGGCAGCTCTGCTGGCGCTGGCACCTTAGATGTATGTGAATTCAGTCCACTCGCGGCAGCGAAGCCGCGTATCGCACCACATCAGGTGCATCACGGTGCATATCTGCGCTGTCTTCTGCCATTCTAATGAGCAGCGCACATACCTTGTGACTCCGGATCAGTCGTGTGAGACGTCACCGAAAGTTCAGCCCATAAAGTTCCGATACTCTATTGTTTCGGACGGGAGAATCCTGTTCTGGGGTTCGGTTCATGAGGGTCCCACCCGTGATGCGATGCGAATATTGATATGCTATTCCAGTTAATAAAAATGTCGATCCTGAGTTAGAGCGGCATCAGATGGAACTTGCTTGGTAGAGTGATGCATTATGATGGGTTTGATATTTCCATTCTGGGTATCGGAGCTTCTGACCGTTTGCCAATTCGATTTCTAAAATTTTATAGCTGTGAGAAAATCCGTCATCCACGCTTATCTTTCTCAGCGAAGCATTCAATCAGAACAAGAAAAAATAGATTTAATACGCGAAGGTAAGTGCGGGACGTTGCCGCAGTATTGTCATTGAAGACCCTCTCATTCATAGCTATTTCGCAACCAAGACCACGAGAAAAGGATAAATTCACAGAAAGATCCCTCACTGTACATGTGTCCTTACTCCGTAGTAACGATAGTTGGATTATGGTAACAATATCAGGTAATTTCCAATTATGCCAACTCCATCACGCTTCCATATCATAACGCAGATACTCCATAGTTGATATCTTTGACCATACCTGTCCAAACAGACGCTGTGAACACGTTATGATTAGATTTGTCTGACAAAAGCAGATTGACATCCTCAACTATGATCCGATCCATGTGTTTGTGGGAGTAGCATATCAGATGACTTTGTCGCGCATTGAGTGGCCTTTGTGGAAACTCTGAGTTTTATCCGCAGAGAGCATGGGGCGGTGGAATACACCTCTTTAATTACGCAGAGAGAAGTTCAAGCTCCGCGGGAAACTCGATGTGACGTCGCGTCAGAGTCACGATCATCCACATGCACATGCAGCGTTCACTTTAGGGCCGCCACCACGTGGATGGCATGAGCACCATCAAAGCGGCGACCTTTGCAGACCCCTTCTGCATCCGCTCCGTCTCTCAAGAACAGCGATCAAGCCCATCTGTTGAGGGAGGGATACTATTCCTATCTGATGCGGCTTGACGACGAACGCATAGCATTTGAAAAGCAATCGAAGTTCTGAATTACGTGAGAAGGTTACCGGTGCCAGTGCGCTGAGGAAAGCTTCCTCCGGTGATCAAACTACAGTAGCACTGAGTTTTGTTCGAGGAGGACCAACTTTTGCGTAGGCATGGGAAATTCATCATCTTCCTGGTCGCAAAGCTGGTAAATGGATCTTGTTTAGTGTGCGAACAGCAGTGTCCTCCGATTGCCTTCTCTTGATGGTTCTTGATTAGGGGAATTACTCAATTGTGCCACAGACCCGGCGAGCACGCATCCTAGATTGATAGAGAAAACTCAACTCCGCCTTGCGTCCATCTCTTAAGCTCACGCACGTAATCAAGCCAAGTACATCATTCGTAGACAAGGCCAACATCGCCGTCCTTTGCCGCCTCCAGGAAGAACAAAGCATTCTATTCTTGATCGAGACACTTCGCATCGCGCTCATCGTCTGCTTCGGACTCCATCGGTATCCATATTGCAACGAGTGCGAACTTGTCATTCCGCCGAAACCTTGATCTGTGGCTTCTTGTACTATCCTACGGCATCGTGCCTGGAATTTCACGGCGCGTGGGATTGGTCCGGCATGTTTCTAGCATTTATGGCAATTCCTCAGGGGGCGATGGGACGTCGGTCTTGAATCAAACCCCGATTGTGCTCCGACACTCTGGGTTCAAAATATTCGGACACATACTCGCGTAGAAAACGCGCTCGTTACACAGGTGAAGATGCGACAGGAGTGCAGGTCGGCATTCTCAATGTCTACAACTGGTCTAGTGTTGTTAGAACTTCGGATACCGATTGTCTGTCAATTCAATAATGCTGGTGAATGACTCAGAACCCTGTTCCTGGCCTGCACTCCGCAGAAGTTCGCCTTCCTTGTCAATGTCATCCGTGACTCTCGAGACGAAGACTAGACATTGGAGCTTTACAATAGAAGGTCCTCAAGGAGAACGCCGGACTGCGATCTTTGTTCGACTTGATGATGACTTCTTGGAGTCCCAAAAATGGCTTAATTCCCTCTCCTGTGATGCAAAGGACTAGAATTCTCTGGTCTGTGATATGAAACCAGTTTTCCAATGTCAGGTTCTCATATACCGTGTAAAGAAAATCCGTTCTCGCTACTCTCCTGGATATTTGATCCAGTACTTCTCATTCTCGAATTCTCGCAGACGCCGTTTTCACACTCATCGCTGCTAGGATCAGCCTCATGAGTATCGCGTGTCTTCATCAGCTTCATTTCAGAGGAACAAGTTCTGTACGGTGTTCGGCTATTTACGGTCAATCAAAGGCGCGACATGCCTGCAACGAGCCGGGAAAATGTGACAGCGTATTGCATTGTCTGCGAAGCTGATTAACTGAGGACCCGCATCTCAAAGAACTGCACTGCTCTTGATACATATTCACATGCGGCGGCATATCAGGACGGGATTTCCACAGTCCGCATCGGAGACCACTTCTATGTCTCCATATATGCTAACTATATCAACCAAATCTCTTCCTTAGGTTCCAACAATAACAAACGATCATGCAAACACAGTCTTCGTCAGGATGAAGAGCTTCGGAAAGATTTCAAAGTCGGTAGTTGATGAAGTTTGTTAGCCATCCTTGGAGACACCTGCAACACATGATCTAATTCCTAATACCTACGTATAGTATTTCACCAGCACGACCAGTTTTCCTTGATCACCGCCATTTGATTCTGAGGCTAAAACACTTCACCTATTGGTATAACCGGAGAATGCAGTAACAGCAAGCTCGTTTATGATAGACTCTATGCACCTTTAGACTAGACACCTAGCTCTGCTAGCTTTGTCGAGGTTAATCTCGATGTTCATAGGTCGTATACAGTGTCAAACAAGCCATCCTGCCGCGACTGCATAAATAGAAACATGTTCCAAAAAAAATTTTTTTGGCTCCACGCTTGGAAAAGAGAATGTGTGCAATAAAGTCCTTGGGATAGAAACCGATCACGTCGGTGATTCGTTAAAATGGACGTCCCCGAAATGCCCGAAAATGAAGTTGTCTGCCAATGCACGCTACCCAGAGCATTCGGATTAGTGAAGCTACGAGTCATGTCGTCGTGAGACTGGATCTAGTTTGCTCTACTCGTGGTACTATATGCCGTTATCCTGATGGCACTTTTATTGTAGTACATCTCAGGGAAATGGCCTACTGACTCTGGACTGTATCTTTCGTCCACACCTCAGAGTAACTACAAATTTCGTGTCGAGTAAATGACAATAACTATTCTACCCATCACCATGATTAGGCTTGACACTATCGCTTGTAAATTTACAGCTATTCGCTCACATGTATTGTGTTCGAGAGAGTTCAGTTGAGATGAATTGAGAGATGAGAGGTCTATTTAATTACCACCCTCTCTTCGTAAACAAACTAGCCTAAATTTAGCGCAGTCATGTAATTGTGTGATTCGAATCACTCCAATAGACAACAACGACGTATTCCGTTATGCTATGCATCACGAGAACTCGTACAAGACAACCTGCGAATCCCAAGCCACCTGTATACTGGCGGATATAATTATGGAATCTCTGGCATTCTCCCCTGCAAGGCTCAAGTTTCACGAAAACAGCTCAGTTTGATACTGTATCAAGGCCTGCTCCTTTAAAGATGTCCTTACCAACATCTAAAAGACCACTACCACTTAAAACTTCGTTATTTTTTCAATAATTCTATTTTATTCGTCTACTGCTTCGTTGTGTTTTACAACGTATCCTTGGCTTTTGATAGCTGTGGTAAATGTTTCGGTTATTCGGTTTTCAACATAATCAAAGATTCTTTTATCTGAAAGTGCAAGAACTTCGCTTGTACTTTGGACAGCCTCTTCTACCTCTTGAGCAGGTTTTCTTATGGTAGCAAAAAGGTCTGATGCTAATGCATCTTCTTCTGGTTCTTCAATGGAGGCTTTGGATAAGTCTCCTTGGAGAAGAGAGGGTTGGGAAGAAGAGGAGGAGGAGGAGAGTGCTTGTTGGAATTCAAACTGTTCCACTTCATTATCCACATTCACAGATGATAGAGGGGAGGAAGCAGATCCGATGCTTTCTTTGCCTGAAAGCTTTGATGGTGCCATTGGTGCTTTCATTGCAAGGATGTCATGATCGGCATCTTCATCAATTTCAGCATAAGGAGAAATGCTGTTGTCCAAGTCGTCTTCATCACTGTTCATTTTACATAGCTTAACAATAGTTGTAGGTACAGTCGCATATCAGAATCCCAGCTGCTGAATGAAGGTACTCCACGTCGCATCAAGTCCTTGTCCAAAATTCGGGCTGTACGAATCCCCAGAAACGTTGAACCGCGAAAAGCCGTCGCCGCAATGGGACGAGGTTGATGCCGTGGACATTGGCACAGATAGCGTTGATTTTCCGGCTCCAACGGGATCTTCTGAAGTTGAACTTGAGCGGCCATTTCGGCGTCGACGACGGTTAGCTGATTCCTGCGGCCGCTCTTTTCGATTCCGCAGGTAGGTCTTCCCACAACCACGACTCAGGACATCAGCGTCGTCAAGCGAAATGGCAGCATTGTGGGAAAGCAATCGAGTCCTCTCAAAAGCAGTACGAGCTAGGTTTCGTAACTGGCGAGTCATGACCTACAGTATCCCATTGAGTGTACGAAGTGTCAGATCTAAAACCTACAAACCAGGTTTTTCTCTGCTGTGCGATTGACATTCGAGATTTTCTGTAATGTTGTATGGATGATATCCAGCTTTTCAAGTGCCGGTCGAGCTACCTCGGAAGTCGGACACCGGGCAGCGATTGTACACATAACGATCTTCCTCACCAATACCAAGTCAGGAGAGCCGTTTGGACAAGTATGTTGCTTACCGCTGATGAGATTGAAATCCCCAATAGGCTATTCATTCTCGTTGAGATTTGAGGGTACTACAGACTGAACTGAGCCCAGCAACTCACTAGGATAAATCATACATACCTGTTCTGTGATCCAAACCACGCCTTCGATAAGTCGATAGGAACTTTCGAAGCAAGCTTGTACTGAACGTCCATACTTGCTCAAGGACGGATTCAGTGGATTCTCACTGAGCGCTTGGAGTAGAAACGGCCTATGGATATGCAATAGTACTATATTCAAGTTAGCTTGACTTGGAGTCGGAAAAGCTGGAAACCCGCACTTGATTCTTTGCAATGATTTACGTTCCAACGAATTTTTTCTGTAGTCGCAATATCCTGTCCCTCTCTCACGAACTCCTGCCAATCGAGGTCCGCTATGGATCGCACTTTAGAGTCGACGTCAAGTATCGCGCTATAGGATGTTGCCTTTGCTTCGAATGTATCGGATACTGCTTGCCTCGCCAGCTTTCCAAACTGAAGAAGCCATGATAAATCTAGTGGAATGTAGTTAATATAAAGGCGATAAAGTAACATACGTCAAAAGTTTACATTTGAAGACATGATCATCTGGTAGATTCCGCTCCTCGTCAAGATGCTTCGGAATTGGGCAATTAGTAACTGTTCCGGATAATAATGCCGGACGGCCGAAATAAAAACTCTATGCGCATGTTTCTGACTAGTACTGATTATCATTCGTTTCAAATACTTACGGCCATCGTTTCGATGAGGTAGAGTTGCCAGTAAGTAGTATGCCTCCGTTCAGTCATTTCCGGGTCGAGGTGCCAACGAGAGCTATCCTTGTCTAAATGCTAGTCAAGCGTCTTTAGGATGCATTATGAACCAGAGACATACGTAGGCCCATCTAAGAAACATGTTAGAAGCTCACTAGTTACAACCCGGTTGACTTTGACGAACGCTTATTGCTAACTTATTCGCCACTCCGAGCATCACCCAACCTTGTTCATGCGCATCATGAGAATCTCGCAAGAGTAGAATATATGCCAAATGAACCTTGACAAATGCTTGAGTCACTGTCATTCGGATCGAATAGACATTCACCTACAATGGCTAAGACGGCGTAGGTCGTTGTTTCTAAAACCGCAGACTTGAAAGACAGAGCCACCCTGGCCAAGTGATAGTAATCGTCCGCCTGTACGTTATTTGGCTTCTGTGACGAATCAAAAAGTGATCCGATACAGAAGATGGCAAATAAAAGAGAAAGTCTGTGCGGGCACGTAAGAGGAGTATCGGCCCAAGGGCGATTAGGAAGGTGATAGACGTGCGCTGTGTAAGCTTCTTTAGTAATGGTGGACGTGCAAACAAATAACCACCACTACCAATGAAATCTTCGCGGATTGTCTCGCGTGGAATCAGGAAACCCCTGTAGGTATACGAATTAGCTTGAGTTTGCAGGAACATGACTATACCCTCATCCAGCTTGACATACTACAATAAATATCGCACAATGCGTATGCCTCGTTCAAGTCCGGTAAGTAGCTGAGAACGACTTCTTCAATGGAATTGTCGGGCGGAGGACATTCGGGCCAACTAAAGCTGTAGAACGAACGAGGCAGGCGGCCGATCTCAATATCGTCATCGCTATCAGAGTCCTGATTGGCATTGAGTAGGGTTAGCAGTGATTCCTAATGTAAGGTTACTCACATCAATCAAATACTTCGTAACCAAGTGTTGAGATCAGAATAGAAAAATCTCATTTGAATTTGTCACGTACATCAGCCCGAGCTGTCTGTCCTAAATAGCTTGTTTCTCCGTCGGATCCAACAGATAGAGTGCCTGGAAGATGAGCTCAGTGTGAGGATACATCCTCAAGAAAGAGTTGCACACCGAAAGAATCCAAGATATCTTCCTCATATTCTGCTGTTGATGGTCGATGGGCAGCCCTAACATCTCTTATCGGGTAAACATGTATTGCAGAAAGTATGCTATCCGTTGTTGGCGCCGTAAGGAGAGGATGTGGTTCCGAGGAGACCGATGCCTGCAAAGTTCTTAGGGCATCTTCAAGGATCCGGATGCGTTCTAATAGCGAGTCGATCTTGTCATGTAGTTCTTCGGTATTCGACAGGATCATCCTAACATGACAGTTCAGGTAATCAAAAACTGGAAAGAGGGCCCTGGTACAGTACCTGTTATGTCTCCCCGTGGTTAAAGTGCCTGTGCAGCGAGTGAGAACCAGCTCTGATGGACAAGGACGCTTGCCTTTAAAGCGTTACCATACCATCTGGACAGATCACAGCACATCCTCTTTTCGTGCAGTTCTCACAAGGGTTCTATGCAGTAGATCAGTGAGTTGTCAGACATATTAAGGGTCGTTACTCGAGAAGATACCGCCCAAACACGTACGCCTCGATCACACTTCATTTTCAACCTGGAGCATTATATGCGTTTGAGAAAATTTTCACTTGAAAATAGCTCAAGGGTCAAAGGCTTGCCTTCGGCATTCTGCACAGCTCACCTACGATGCAAAGCAGTTGAGGATTTCATCCAAAGCGGTATTTGGTAAATTACCCACCGGAGCGCGCCCGGGCTTTTTTTTGGCGGGCTTCTGCGGACGAGCATCGCTATTGGTCACCTTCATTCGAGTTCGGACAGCACGGGTCTCAGCGAGCGAGGAGTCTAACGCGGCGTAGGAGAAGCGAGGTGAGAGGAAGGTGGAAGCAACATCGCCGGTCGCTCATTTGAACCAGCCGGACGGGGATTTGATGGATGAGACGAAAAAAGGCAGATCATTGTGTTACGCGAGAGAGACCGCGATCGACGGACGGACGGACGGACGGACGGAGCCAGTCTCTCATCACAACAACCGCCATCTCTACGACGACGAGTATCGATTTCAAGTTCACTGGCAAGACCGAGCATCTTTCGGTCAACGACTGTAACGACAAGTTGACGGCTCGAGAAGCGCTCAATCACAATCAGTGGCAATCAGGCTTCCTGACACTTGCATCAATTCTTTTCCCTTGCCATCACCAGCTCAGAGGTTTCAAGAAGCTGATTGAATACCATCAGGCACGGATTTAAGTGCTACCATCTATCTATCTGACAATGTCTTTGTATCGATCACCTGCCTTCACCTGATCAATATCTGTCTCACATGAACTTGAATATGGCAGCCAGTGCCTTGCATTGTTGTAACGAAGGACTACAGTATGTTTTGGGTTACAGAATATGAATTGCATTGTAAGGAAGACATCCGAATTAGTCTCCTTTGCTTGTTTCTGATATTCAATGGGCTCAACTATCCCAAATAACTTATGGATGACCGTGTGCTCTTCCGATGCATGGAATAGGCTTCTACGCTTGTGCACTGGACGAGTTCGCTCTCCACCAGCGCGGGTTTCTCAACCTGACTGGCTCGAACCCGCAAGGAAAGCTATCATTTTCCGCGGACTTTGCGTGCGACAAGCTGTGTGGTCGATGGTGCATCGCTGTAGTGGCTCGTTTCCAGGTCGTCACGAGTCTTCGCCAGAACACTTTCCTGCGACGGGAGAATATCCGAGTCGGACGCTGGTTCAAAGACATGACAATGCTGGTCGGCCTGGGCTTTGGAAATTCGAAGGATGATGAGCGTTGGTATGTCGGCGGACTTATGATTGACAACGTATGTTCGTCGTCTATTCCACTCTTCCTTGGATCAGACTTATCCGACACCTTGGTGAAGACAGAGCTCCTATCCGTGCATATATCACTCAAATCTTGATTGGTTGCGGGAAGGCTTATATCTGCATCATTGTCCCCCGTACGAGGGCGGGCCAGATTTCGAACTCGACTCGCTTCGTAACCAGCCGCTATAACGACGTTAGGAACAGGGAGGGAAGGGATACTTCCCAGAGCATCGGCGATGGACCGAACGACTTCTGGAGTCAAGCAACTTTCTTCTCCGTAAGTGTGCGGATGAACTATGGTGATGCGCCGATTTGTGTGATTTAGACCATCGACAGTCGTTGGTGATTTCCTTGTCTTAATTCTACATCACACCAATACTGAGATTAGATATGATTCTCTATAGACAGATGGCGTACCGAAGGTTTTGTATGATAGTAGAGAGCGTGATGGTAGAACTTCCTGCGCCGCGGACTCTGATCTGGATCTGGCGCTTGGTCCACATGCTGTGATTAAAGGAACGAAGGTACTATCTGTGCGTATGAAGCCTGAAGGAAAGACGTAGCGTCCATATGAGAGCTGATATTACTCAAGGGAGGTCGGTGCAAGTCTTTATATCCTCCTTGACCACGTCAGGCCACACACAGGCCACGCCCACTGTGTGACTAAGCTTGTTGAATCCATTTCACAAATCACGTCAAAGCCAGGTGGCTCATTCTCTTTACGCTTTATATTTATTTAAGTTAAGTGCAGTGCAGGGCAACGTTCTACTTCTGCAATGTTCCGTAAATACAATAGCAATGTAATTTCACTCTCCAAATGGTCGATATAAACCCATCGGTCCCCGGGCGAACGTAGTTTGTTATAAATGTGCATGAAAGCCCAGAAGTTCGTGGAAGGTTGCTACTCTCACTTGAATGTTCACATTAGCGCTGTGATCGTAGGGAGAAAAATGTACCTGCAACGATGTTTCCTCGTTTAACGCAAGTTTACTGATGCAACACCCGACTTTCTTCTGGAACCATTGAATGACGAACGAAACTTGTACAGTACGGACTCTCGTGATGTGCGCCTCAATGTCTTTCGGTACGAATAGCTAAACAATCCAATGCTTAGTCCTATGCGGATACATGAATATAGATACTGTATTATTTCCGTACGTGCTTCGGTTAACTATCCCTTCTGGGATGCGAACCATCCTCGGAGGTGCCACGAACATTTGCAGCCTCTCAAGGAGAGAAGAAGTCATGCTAGTCAGAGGAAAGTCAAGAACGTCCTTGTCAAAGAGAGGTTGACCGCTTGAGTACCAAAATTAATAGTGAAGCGTCTTGTAGGCGAACGGGTCTTATAATCGCCATCCGTTGCTACCTAGAAACGCCTTACGCTAAATGCGTGCTTGTGGCGCGACTGGATGTTGTTCAACAGAGTTAGAAATGTAAACCAAACCACATATCAAACTATCCACCGGTACCCAAGTTATGACATTATTTGCGCATACAATGACGCATCCTACAACATGAGGAAGACGGGGAAGTGAAGAAGCATACGAAAAAGCTCTCCCGGCGAAAGTGAAAAGCAACAAGATGTGAACAGATACCCGAGAAAGTAGATGAAATAATATATAAGTGGTTCAGGCATTGATGTAGGGCCGAAAAGTGCGAGTGGATAGCTAAAGCGAACAAAACGAGATCTTCATCGTGGCAAGTTACAAACTCTACACGTACGCCGCAAGTCCTGCAGCTTGGATTTTTCCTGGATCCTCCGCGCTAAGTGCTCTTACGAGGTTGATCAGCTCTCCACGCGTTTCATCACCCAGTTGGTCCGGACCGCTTGGATCCAAAACATGCGCAAAAACGGGTAGCAGTTGATCCGTGTATGGCGCAACAACGGTAGGTTGTGTGCGGAATAGGTGGAATATTGCACGGAAGACTGGTCTGTTCTCAAGAAAATCATTGCGAAGAGGTAGGGAGCCAATGAGGACTGGTAAAACGTGATCAAGTGGGATCGCGGCAGTGTTGCGCACAATAAGACGAGAGACGGCACCGGCAGCGTTGTCCCGAGCAGCAAGTTTGGATGAAGGAGCACTAGATTCGACATTGAATAGGGGTCGAAGAGCCGTCAAAATTGCTCCGAAGTGAGGTGAGAGATCATGTCCACTATGCTCAACCAAAAGACCTATCGCAAACGCGGCATTGCTGTAGACCTCTGCATCTTCGTCCTGCAAAGCCTGGAACAGGAGGTTGAAGAGTACCTCAGTCGAAGGTGTGACCGCGCTCTTCAGTCCGGAAATAATTTCAGCAAGACTGCCGATAGCAGAGGAGCGGTCGCTTAAAGAACGGCCCTTTTTCTGCAATTCAGGATGTTCAATCAAGGATATGTTCCAGACTATGGCTAGAACTTACATAGAATTTGGAGATGAGAGGGAAAAATGTCTGGAACGCCCGAGTAAAATCGTCTCCCAAAACGTTAGCGAGTGCCGCGACGAGGTCCCCGGCCGACGAGATCAGAACAGAATCATACTCGGCTTGGTCATCGAGCGGCTCCTCGTCCTCATCCTGGTCGGGATCTTGCTGACAGAGCGCCTTCTGTTCAAGAATTTGGATCGCAATATTGGAGACCTCGTCAACACCTATAATATGATTACATGTAAAACCAGTAGATATGATGGGGTACTATGTTCTCACGATCTTCCAAGAAACCGGGACCAATGGTATTTATTGTCTCGGCGAGACCCACACAAAGGGCAGAGGCAACCGTCCTATGTCCATGGTTAGCGTCTGGATTCAAACAGAACACGATATAAATACGGGTGGTCAGAAACTAAAATAATGTCTCAAGCGCCCGTTAGGCGTCGAAGTGAGCTGAGTTAAGATCTCATCTGGTAGAACTAGAGTTCGAGCTCATAAGAACAGGACTTACTTATCGTCTTCCGTCTCATACATGTCCAGCAAAGCAGGGAGGACATGGTTGATCAAGTCTTTTACATTTGAGTGCAACGGAACCTTAATCTGCAAACCAGGTTGCCACTCAGGAGGATCGCTGAGGGTGTAAAAGGTACGCAAAATCTCCAGCAGTGACTCTGTTGCGCTCTTCCGAATACCCTCGTAGTAATGAGGCAACTGCGCGACAAGTTCGAGGGCAGATTGTTCAACATACGGCAAGAAATGACTTCCAGTGGCGGAGAATACAGTTCCGATAGTGTCCGCCGCAATCTCCTTCTCCACTGCGATAGCGCTGTTGACCTCGAGCATCTTTTCTGCATCGATGGACTCGGCATCATCAATGTCGCCTGAGGTCTCCTTGTCAGTCACCGCGATAGCACTAGCGGCTGACGTGCCCGTTGCAAAGGCTTCAGCAGCTTCTGGTAAGCTTTCTGTAAGTTACTGTTAACAGGACGCATAAAAGGAAGTGCCTCAACAGCTTACGCAATTCAGTTTCACCGTGCTCTTGCTGGCCAAGTGAGTTGATAAGAGCAGGGACTACTTGAGGAAGGTATGGAGCAAACTCTTCGCCGAATACCCGACTCATCACTCCAAAGAATAAGAAGCTGCATTCACGTAGCCGAGCGCTGTCAGACTGAACAGCACCAAATGCTTGGGCCATCATATCAGGGAAGTACGGACGGAATGCATCCTTGCCCACGGCCTCGGCAAAAGTCCCGACTGCGTCCATTGCAATTCCACGCAGTTCACTCTCTTCACCCTCACCACTAAGCTGAAGGAAAGGGACGAGACGTTGCATGGTGCTTGGGAAATAAGGAAGGAACGCTGATTGACTTGCATGTGCGGCACTGCCTATAGCACCCGTGACGACTGCCTTCACTTTCAAGGGTGCCGTATCAAGCAGGCCCGACAAATTCTCCATAAGTAATTGAAGGTAATTCCCAATAGCATCACCAAGGATCTCAAGAAGTGCATCCAGAGCACTACATGCCGTGCGTTGCGTTACCGGGTCTGCCACCAGGTGCATGAGAGCAGGCACTAGCACCGCATGGCGAGAGCTTGCTGCGTCTTCGAGCCATTCACAGATGCAACCAACAGCAGTACAAGCCGCGCGGCGAACGCCTGGGTCAGGATCTGCAAGACCTGCATCAACAACTGGCCAGATTGCGCTCTCGACATGAGGTCCCATGAACTCCGAAACCCCTTCAACTGCAACACCAAGGGCAAGAAGAGCTCCACGGCGTGCGTTTGGATCAGGTTGCGATACATATTGCGTTATGAGCTGACGAAGTGCAGGGAAAACTTGAGCAGGAGGAAGAGATGTGGCCAAAGCGTCGATGATACGGAGGGCTGAGCGGGATGGTGCATCATCATCCGCATCTTCTGGTTCCGGTTCCGTTGTGATAGGCATGAGGCCTTCAAGAATAGCCGGAGCTAAACCAGCGGCTTGTAGCTTCGATTTCTTGCTGCATATGTGATCGTAGGTGAGAACCTTAATTTCCGACTTGAGGGTAGCTCATGACTCACTACTTCACAGTCCAAGATAATGCGTTCAATGCCATAATTCGCAGCTCTTCATCATAGTTCCGATTTGCACCACATTGTAGGAAGAACTGCACGAGCTGTGGTATATGTTTACTCAGCAGCGGAACCTCGAGAATAAGCAGCGTTTCGAAAACATCGAATAGATGGCGTGCACTCGCTTCGTCACCAGTATCAAGGCAATGTTGAAGGACAGTTATCATTCCGGGTAACAGCTGTTGGAAGGCGCGTATCTGATCCTTCTCTTCCGCGTCAATGTACTGTGCGAGGACACCAAGTGCGCGGACGGCAGTTACGCGAACTTCTGCACTCTCAGGATCTTGAAGGAGCTGCTGAAGCAAGTTAAAAAGTTCGCGAATATGCTCACTGAATCCTTCAACGATGCTTTCGAGTACGGTGAAGAGTAGGAATATGCCGAGCTCGCGCTCCTGCACCTGTGGCGAAGTACAGCATCTATTTATGAGCGGAAGAAGGTCGTTCCACTGCTGCAAAGGAAGCTCGATGGCTGCGATAGCCGCGATGACACGTGCCTCCGCGTGCCTCGTAAGCTTGCTTGGCTCGCGAAGAGTGATTTCAGGTAGTCGACTCTTGATCTCCTCGCGTTCAGCCTGGGATACGTTGATCCAGAGTTCACCGCTCTTCTGGGAGATCCGCTTGCGAAGTTCGACGGCAGCAAGCTGACGCACACTCTCCTCTGGAGCGCTTGCAAGGATACTTGACAAGGCTGGGATGCACGACGGATTCTTGTAGTATTCCTTGTTAAGTTGGGCCGTGGCAGTCTTGAGCGCGACGGTGTCGGCTTTGGTGAGCTGCACGAGCAAAGTGTGCAAACCTTGCACAAACGAGGCCTACATAACGATGAGCATCATTAGCACTAGAAACCTAGGAGAAATAATGCGCATATATACACACATCCATGGTAGACGTTGAGGATCAAGGGGCACGATGCTGTAGGGCGATGGGCTCTCTCGAAAATTTTGTCACACCGCAAGTCACTGACGTGACATGTTCGTGTCGAGTAAGTAATTATGATATTACCAAATACATAGCGTATGTACACACTATTAGTAATCCTCATTTGGCTCGCGACGAGCGGCTAACTTTGACTTTCCTGGCTGATTGATTGCCTCCACTTGAACTCCGATCGCATCGATCATATCGTACGGCCGTGAAGAATTAGTTGCAACAATCACTTATTTCTCCGTCGTAGTCAGCTTGTACTCAGTTCCCTATGTTGACCGATGTTATGCATGCGATACAAAAAAAGCTGCTAGTGTGTTTAAGCTCCTTGATTCCCAGGAGATCATCCAATGCTAGATACTTAAGCATTTATATTCTACTGTATATGGGCCTGCCGTGCACATGGTCGCCTCTGATAAACTCCGCCTCCGGTCCGTTGCATATAAGGCATCGGCTCTGACAAGCTCTCGCGATAGCAACCACCATGAAGCTCTCCAACTCTTGCCTGTGGCTTGCTCTTTACGCGTGCATGTCTACGGTCTCGGCGCAGATGCAGAGAACTTTCTCCGCAGCTGCATCGGAGCACCAGTGAGCAAATATCTCTTTACGACCATGAAAACTGTACAACTGACGCAATAAACGAATTTGAAGGGCATACACTTTGGAGCTCTCAACTCTTGCGTCCGAGGGATTTACGACATTCTCTCATCCTGCATTTCCTGGAAGGAGTGCGCGTATCAAGAAATCAAACTTCTGTGATGGTGGAGTTGCGTATGTATATCTTATTTTAGCGTATACTTGTTTACTGAAGTTGTATTAGCTCTTACACGGGATACATCGATGTCGGCCCAAAACATCTTTTCTTCTATTTCTTCGAAAGCAGGAGTAATCCGGAAACGGATGATGTGATTCTCTGGACAAACGGTGGGCCCGGCGGTTCCTCTGCAACTGGCCTTTTAATGGAGCTTGGTGAAGATTAATTATAACTTCAACTCTCACCAACACCAAAGGCTCATTTTTCTTAGGTCCATGCTTGATTGCGAGCGTGAACAGTACAAAATACAACCCTTATTCATGGAATTCGAATGCGAACATATTCTTCATTGATCAGCCAATCGGAACGGGTTACTCGTACCACGACATGGGCGACATTGTTGTGAGTGGTTGCTACTGTCTCCCTTGCAACAGTGTGTCATTGCGACTACTATTTCTAGTCAACTACTGAGGATGCCGCTCAGGACATAGCGGCATTTGTCGCTATGTTTTTCGAAACCTTCAGTAAATTCAAGGGTAGAGGTTTCCATCTTGCGGGAGAATCGTACGGGGTTTGCGATTTCCCTTCTTCTTGCGGCTGAAGACTTATGTTTCCGCGTGCAAGGGACGGTATATTCCAATTTTTGGCGCGGCGGTGTATGATCAGAACCCTACGCTTATTGTGAAGGGGCTTACACCAGTCAATCTAAAATCAGTTATGATCGGTCGGTTTCCTCCGTGACTTTTTCCGTTCGCAACTGAACTTATTTTCTCCAGGAAACGGCGCGACCGACTTCTTTGCGTACGTGACTTCCATGAGATTCGTATTCACCAAAGGCGTATAACTAAATTGTGTGTCCGTAGGCTTCTTCGTTCATACTACGACATGCAATGTACGAACGCGGGAATCGGTCCTCTCGTACCGATTTCAGCATGCGTTCACATCAAGAAAGTCGTAAGAGTGGATATTAGTATTCTTAACCATCTGAAATACTCAACTATATCACATGTTGGCTCAGTTACCTCGATGCGAGCAGCTGCAACAGAAAAGCTGTATTGAGCATTTCGATCTCATCGATTGCAACGCTGCCTTCACCTTCTGCCAGTCAGAAATTGGGATGCCTTATATCAATGCGGGTATGCTTTATTGTTCTGACTGCGGAGGATTCTGGTGACAGATTTTAATAGGCTACAATGTTTACGATATGTCTATGAAATGCGACGGTCTCAGCTGTTATCCCGAAACGAAGTAAGCTTAGCTTTTCAAATATGGAAAGGAATTAACCATAGACAACCCGTATAGTAACATCGACGCGTACCTCAACGATCCGTCGGTGCGCAAGAAGTTAGGGATCAACACGCCGCATAACTTTACCAGTATCGCATATGATGTCAACAACGCCTTCTGGGCGACAGGAGACCCGCTTCATGAGACCCAACAATACTTAGTTGAGCTTCTCGCCAGGCGTGTCAAAGCATGTATTCTTTCCAAGGCTGCATGTCTTCATAGTTTTCGAGCTTATGTGATTTCTAGGTTCTCGTTTATGCGGGTTCCTATGATTTTATTTGTAATTGGCTCGGAAATGAACGGTGGACACTGAAGATGGATTGGCCCGGCCGAGAGGCATTTTCTAATACACCTCTTACCGAATGGATCGTGGGTGGAGAACCAGCAGGGAAGACTCGTCAGTCTGGAAATCTCTCGTTTGCAACGATTTATGGAGCAGGACATCTTGTGAGCAACATTTCCAGTAGTGATTATAGATAGAATATTAAGCTGACGGTCCGATTTAGGCTCCACACGATAAGCCGATTCAATCGCTTGCGATGCTACAACGTTGGCTGGCAGATGAGCCATTCTAAGGAAAGAGTAGCATTCTGCTATTATAAGACTAAGAGTTCTGGACGAGCGAAACGTGAAAATGGTACATCAGTAAATGAATGACAAAGTATTGCCCATATCGCTATACTTCGGATTACTGCTCAGAGTCTGGTTTGTACTTGGACATACTATATTTTGATATACTCGATGAAACTGTGACATGCAGGGATGTCACAATTCCCTTACGTACATAGGCCCTGGTTCGTTCATGAACATCATGTTCCACAACACAAATGCTTCCTCTGGAGACATGTCTTATAGAATCTTTTTATGTGCACCATCTAGCGCAAGTTTGAGGAACGCTGCTAGACAGAGCTTCACATGGTGCACGGCGAGGTCTGAACGTTCAGGATTTGCTACCTCTCAGGATGCTGGAAAAGGTGCACCATTGGGCGCTTGCATTGACAGCGAAGATAGCACTATGGAAGGAGAGGCTCGAGGCTGGCTTCTACCACCAGCGACGCTTGGTGTAGCAAGCCAACGTATATCGGATATTTACAAAAATGTCATATTTCCTGAGGATGATGACGACTGGCTGGATTGGCATGAACAAGATACACGAGACGGCGAGACTGGACTTAGAGACGAAATTCGCGATGGTACATCTTCTATTGTTGTGGGTTTTCATATATCTAATATGATGAATACAATGGTAGTGTCCGCCGAAGGATCTCTCATTTCTTGGCCACCAACGAATGCTGACCAGACGCGATCGCGAAATTCTCTTTCTCACGCATTGATTGGGACACAGACCGACTCTCTCGAAATTTCCGAAGTTTCATTTGCGCACACTTCAACTTCGTCTATCACGGCATTTCCGTCTTTCGTCATTAATCTACATACTCTGACCACACTTTCGGAGTTCATAGTCAGACCCGTGCAGCCAAGGTGGTCATGTAAAGTGAACCTTTTAGTTGCAATTTTGGAAGTAGATGGACCCGACGTCGTCAGAATCAAGAAAGGGCCGGATTCGGGAAAAGAAGTAAGCGTGTTGAGGTTAGTAGTTGGTGGCGAGGAAGGCGGCGTATGCAAGTTGACAGTCTGGCGCGAAACCGCGGATACTTGGGGCGGTGTTCGTGAAATTCAGCCCGATGAGACAATGTATGAAACCGAAGGCACCAAGAGGGGCGATATAGTATATCTCGAAAGTACGTATTTTTAAACATCTCATTCATTGTATTAATCTTTCGCAGACATACTGGCTTCGGTGTCCAAGTCTGCTACCACTGAAGTCGGCTTTCCAAACGGCGAACAGAAAGCCGCATTGACAGCATCGCCGAATTTGTCTTCTCGGCTGCATATTTGCTATCGGACACTTCCAACAACCCCTTTAGACCGACGTTTTCGTCCTGATCTCAGGTTAGCTACTAGTGATCCTGGTTTAAGAAAAGTCGCAATTGTCGTGCGTTGGCTTGAGCGCGTGATGGGCTTAGATTCATGAATGGACCGTCCTCGAATTGAATTTTTGGACCGACGCAACTCCATGGTCTCGGTCCACATCTATTATAGTTTCCCGTTGATCTCAGTGAAAGACGCTTTAATACCATCTGGTCCTTTCGGAGGGAAGCTCCCTAATACCAGATCACCTACATTCGGAATCATGGCAAGCCAGGCGACCAGAGATCGGCATGCATAAAACGTTTCAGTCTATGTTTGCTCCTGACGTGCTTATGCACACTTGAGCAGGACGTCGATACTAATGGGCGTTGAAAGCATATGTAAAGAGGCTGTGAACCCTTTCGAGGCTTGTAGTGCACGAAATGATGGCTCGTGTACAGACTTTCCTCGTAGAACCTCAATATTTGATGGTTCAACTCTTCTTAATCTTGGATTTATACGGGATCACGATCACAGTCATAGCACTCCGGACAAGCTCCTCATGTCTGTAGGATCTTGCCCATCGTCTAATCTCTGGACATCTCAATGTTTCGAATAAAATTCTTCTCCGCTGGATCCACTCCTTGTTTAATCGCATCCAGGAGAACCTTTCCACAGCTCCAAGCATGCACAAGATATGTGTCCCATTTAGGATCGCCTCCTTCTCTGACTTTCTGGATAGCTACCTCCGAGTACTAAGGAGACCCAGAACTACATGTTCGCTTGCTCTAATGGAGTAATCGATAATACGCACAAATCAGATAGCAATGAGGAGACTAGCTTGAAAACAACTAAACTAATCCTAGCTGCAGTCCAGAAAAGCAGAGAAGGCAAATGCTGACGCAGCAGAAATATTCGCAAAAGAGCGCGCTACAGAATCTCGAATTTGAATCCATGAAATCCTCTGTTTATGTCAAACGGTTGTCCAAATTTCTCCGTCGAGTGACGGTGCAAACCCGCGATTTTCACATAAATGTGACGCAAAATCAATACCGCCAGTAGCAGAGAACGCGGTAATAAGATGCGATTGAAAACTACGCAACATTAATTTAGAATGTACCCAGCAATCATTCCGAAGGTGCGTATTTCAGTATTCTGACGACCACGGCCAAGAGCTAGGCGTCCTCGACGCAAAATCAAGAAAAAGTGACGTCGGGGCACGTTTAATCTTGGCTACACATTGACCTCTACAGACCATCGCCCGATCACGAGCGGCCCGAGAGGCTTCGATAGAGCCCTATGCAAGAAAAAGAGAAAGTTCGGGAAGATGATACTTGAGCATGAAGTAGACATCTATCACAATATTGGTTCCTTCCGCACGACCGAAACCACTCCCATAATAGATTAAACTTGGAACCATGGCTCCACGCTTGCATAAGGAGAAAGAGAAAACCACCCCGGACGAACTGAGAGTGCAAACTTCGAGGGAAGTGGGCGGTAAATCAGTGCCGACCAGGCGTCCGGTTTGATGACTTTCGAATATATAGATTCTGACATTATAAAGGACGCCCATGTCCGTTCAACAGATTCAAGCGAAGATTTCCTTCGTCAAGTGAAAACGTACGTATTTGAGTATTTCCCTCCAGCATACCGGACGGGATCGCGAAGAGGGTGGCACGCGAGGGAGAGGAATGCCGTCCAATCCTCTCCGTCTGTGCCCTCCGTTGAAATTAGGTAAAACAAGCCGAATAATCTTCACTCGTTACCTTCCAGCCTGCCGCCCAAGGATCCTTTGGTCTGAAGATTGGGATAGTATAAGATTTGGTATCGAGATAGTCGATTGCACCCCAAAGAGCGCTGATACAAACACCAGTAATAGTACAGTTCACATCAAAAACCTTCTCACCAGTATTAGCATAAGGGAAATCAAGAATTTTTTTTCGAGATACACGTACAGCAATCACAGTCAAATGGGCACAACGGTGTGTCTGGAAAAGATCTGTTGAACAACAAGCGACCTCAAGGGAAAGCGACACCAGCTTACTTCCACCACTATCTCGGATGCCCAGCTCATCCTCCCTGTATACCAGGTACCCTTCTTCTGTTCTCTTACCTGCAGGACAATACGCGTCAATAAGGTGAGAAGAGCGCTAGACACAAGCAATACGTACGTGGGCCAGAACCCCGCGAATCTTTAAAGCGCTCTAAATCGCCGCCTTCCTTTTCGCCTTCTTTCGCCGCCTTTGATTTATTCTTCTTCATTTTGGATGATTTGAGTTGTTGATGTGACGATGAGGCGGTAGAAGAAAGTGTAGCAGATGGGTCTTGAACTGTCTCGACAGCGCGGGGTCGTTTCGATTTGGACTTCTTCTCTGACGCGTCGTCCTCATCTCTACCTGCACCTCCGCTGTTGCCTGCATCTCTACCCTTCCCGTTCAATTGTGAGGTCTCTGGAGTTGCTTTGGAATCGCGTTCATTATCTGCCTCTTGTCGCTTTCGTTTCTTCGACTTTTTCTTCTTCGTCACGGATGCCGATGAAGGCAGAGAAGCCTCGTCGACGGCTTTCGCCTTTCCCTTCGCAGCTGCAATAGCAGCAGCATATGAAGTCTTTGAGACTTTGCCTGCGAAGATGTCGTCGATTTCGGATGCTGCTGGCATAAAAACAGCGTCACAAAACAAAAGAAACAATGTAAAAATTCAATTATTGTCGCATTTCCTGATTTGGACGGACGGACAGACGGGCATGGCTCCGATTAATATTAACCTATTTACAGTACTTCTCCGAGTCCCCTCCTGCTCATCATACCCTATCTTGCTTGAACGATGCCCAGCACTCCGCGTTCCAAGTCGAAGTCATCCTCCTCCGCCACATTCATACCCTTCGAGTTCACTCGAGCCTTTGAGAGCAGGTTGGACTGGACGCCATTCCTGGAAGAGCTAGAAGGACCACCGCCAGACACCGAAGACCCTCCAGCTGAAGAACAAGGAGATGAAAGTGAAGGAGAGAGCACAGTAGTCGAATACCCCCTTGCTCACTCTACGGGTCTCGTTGAAGTCATTCGGGATGACGAGGACCATATTGACCTTGAAGCCGAGGAAGCTGCTTATCGCGCTTTCGACCTGGTACGTCTAGTCTCTTACTTTTTCTTATTACTTCTTATCCTATTGTTAGGATGATTCGGATACCTCAGCCTTAGGTCTCTCCTCCCGAAATTCTCGCCCAAAGCTTCTCGACACTGGTCCCCACCACGCCCACCGTCATCTGTCTTCTCACATGACATTTGGGTAGGGGAGAACGGCGACGCGGAGAAAGACTCCTCTTTTGCTCGAGGCGTACGTATCGTTGGATGGACGAGCGTAGGTGACGAACGCGGCGGGGCGTATGTCGGTACGCGCCTTTATCTTTTCCCGGATTGCAAAGATGCTAACTTGCAAGAATAGTCTACGACTGTGCAATCCTCACAAGAGCACTAACGACCATCCACGTCCACAAACGCTACAGCGCCTTCCTTTCACTATACACATCTCTCCTCTCTCCTTCTTCCCATCTTTCCAACTCTGCTCGAAGACATATCCCACCCCTCCCACCACGCACTGCACTTGCGCGATTCCGACCTGGATTTCTAGAATCGAGGAGAAAGGCGTTGCAAGCTTGGTTGAGCACTGTTCTGCTGCATCCTGAAATTGGTGACTGTTCGGTTGTGAGGGAGTGGGTTATGACCTGTTAGACTAAATCCGTGTCTGGTGTCAATATGTGAATCTCCTGCGGACGGATGCTTTGATTATGTTTCAATATTACTCCATTTCTTTCTCCATATGGTAGATGTACGACAGAGCGTTGTTGCTTTGGTATCGTTGCGCAGTCCGCTCTGTTTCGAAATATCATATCAATATGATCATTTTGTTACGGGTCTGTGAGCTGGTCAATATACTGCAGATACAAAACAGTGAGGAAACACAAGAAGAGAAACAGCTACTACTGGTGAAGCGACCGCATTCACTCAATAACACCTAAGTGATCTTCTTTGATCGTCCCGATAGCAAACTGACACAAGTCATACCATCAGTATGAGCAGAAAGAAAAAGGACGAAGACATACGATTTCCGTAGCATCCACTCGCGTGCCGACGATTTTTAATCGAACCTTCGTGTTCTTCTCAATGATCTATTGCAAAGAGTTAAGACAGATAATACGTAAAGCGCAACAGGACCAATGACTTGCCTGGTCGTCGGACGCAAAGGACGGAGGATTCGAATTCGGGTCAAATTTCATGTCAGGATGGATGAGCTGAAGAAAACTTGAGCATACAGTGGAACTAAGCAAAAGTCGAGACGGACGAACCTGATGCGACACAAAAACCGTCAACGGTCCAACTTCCGCGAAGAACCCCATCTATACCAAACATCATCAGTTCACCACGCGCATCGCGTTCATTCAAATCCACCTTATTGACATTAGCAACCACGCCATCCACAACCTCTCCCTTAAACGGCTTGAACACAATCGCCCTATACCGTGTCACGAACTCCGCCTGCCCACTCCCCGGAAGCACCATCCCTTTCCCGATATCTAGCACACTGACAACGGCTATGATATACCCGAATTGTCCTGAACATGTACCTTCTACGTCGGAGTAGAGCTTGGATTCGAGAAACTGGGCCATACGAGGACCGAAGAAGGATGGGTGGAGGAGGATCGTGTGCGTGAGCTCTTTCTGAATGCATTTTGAGCAGTGACTTTACTTGGAAAGATATTATTTGCTTACAATGAAGAACATGGTTTGCCAGTGCTACCTGCAACACTGCAGCATTTGGACGAGGACGAGGACGAGGACAAGTGTGACAAACTTGAAGCTGATCATGAACAACTATGTGACAGATTATATCGCTTGTCACAACTATCCGTGTAGAGTAGTATTTGTTTGGTGTTCTTGTCATTCTCAACAGTTCTTTGCTAGTTCACTTACGTAGTCTAATGGTAACATAACATTTGTTGGTCTCCCTCGGAATGGTCATATAACACGATATTGAATTGTTGTGGACAGATCCAGCCCAGTACTACACAGTGATCTCTACCTTCAGGTTCAACCGCATCCGGATTTCGCAACTCAAAGGCTGTCTGCATTACGATATGGTCACAGGCTACGCACTTCAGATGTTGATACTGCGAGTGAGGCGGCAGAGCACTACTCGTTATTCGACAAGTGGAGCACACTGGATCGATTTCAAGTGATACCTGAGAAACGGATTCACTGCAAACTGGACAATAGGTCAACGAACTTCTCTACATTTAGCGTAACATAACGTATGAATATTGAGACAAACAATGTTCTGTAATGAGTACTACGTAGTGTCATACTTCACCAGGGAAGATGAGATGTACCAAAAGCTGATTCGCCACCCAACCGATAAAAGACAGTAGACGGCTTGCCCAGCTAATGGCTCCTTGGATTCATCCTCCCGACCGAACATCAAAACCTAATTGGTGTTGCCCTCCGCTTCATTGAAAATCGGCGAAATGGCTTGACAAGGTCGAGTATCAACATCTGAAGTGCGTAGCCTGTGACCATATCGTACTGCAGATAGCCTTTTGAGTTGCGAAATCCGGGGGACGTGAGTGTCTGCCTCTGCAAGAGAGTCGTATAGTGGATGGTCTCGAGGCCCGGCTCTCTCGCGGGCGATGGATCTCTCTTGAGTCTAGACAGTCACAGAGGAGAAAGACGATCTCCTAGAGCAGATTTATGGTCGTCTCTAATTGTATCAACTGACTCGAAGGAGCCACATCTCTTCGTACTTGTCAGGTCAACACTAGTGACCATATTTTTTTTGCTTCAGTTCCGGGCTATCTTATTATTCAAAAAGGGATGCGGAGTGTTCAAGATGCTCTGAAAAGCCTGCTGGGATGCCAATTATGTGGGACTGCTCATAGTGATTAACATCAGAGTAGTGGAATCCGGCATTGCAAATACGAATAACCATCATAATGGTATACGGAAGTTATTCACACGCTCATCGGGACGGGCATCTAGAAACGAAGGTCTCCTCTGTCAAACTGAACTCAGTATATCAGCGATTTGTATAAGTAATGGCACTCCCAGGCATTTTTGGAACAAAGTAAAACAGTTTATATTATTATGTGACAAGCCTGGCTTTGTGAGATTTTGGCCTACATCTAAGGATCAACAGCATCATGATACTACCGATTACAGCTTCTCTCCCTTGAAACTTAGTACAAATGTGTTACTCACAATGTGTTACTCATGGGAAAGATGAAGCATGAATTTTCTCAGTAATGATAGTTAGGACAGATCTTCTCAGAATGCTTGATTGACCAAACTGCTCTAAGTTGAGAAGAAATTCAATTTTATTATACAAATAAAATCACTATTTTTGAAGTTTGACATATAGTAGATGGTCCATACTGGATTTACGAGCTTGTTGTAAGTGATCTGGTTGAGGATTAAACTCTGGACAAAATGAATACTATTGGAGGAAAGGCGGGAGGCAAGATTGGACAGGAGTCTGACGGTGGAGTCCATTTTCTCACCTGCTTTCTGAAACAAGCTCTCTTTGTTCAAAAAAGTCCAGAGTGCCATTACTTATACAAATCGCTGATATAAACAGTAATTTGTGTAAAATATCTCGTCTCGTAAATAGCATTGCACGTGATATGGTCCGTGCACCCTAAAACTTTTCTCCGATGCTTGCTGATTTCTTCCTTCTCTTAGAAAGTTGATCACTCCGTAATTTGGGATGCTCTTAGTGCACGTAGTTTGTCTGCGGGCTATAGGATCTATCTTGAAAGTCACGGAGGAGAATAACTTCTCTTCATCCTAGACCGTGTCGCAATTGAAATATGCTGATAACGGCCCGTAGAGGAGTTACACGTGACCGACCTTGAACTTGTCTTCGCCAACTTACGAGTTTCTCCTGTTTCCTGGTTACGACTCCTGTTTCACCACGAGCTATCATCCTGCCTTATCCGCTAAAGGTCTGCGCTTTGTTCTTGCGGCCCTCTTCTAAAGCTCAACCTATGACTAAGACTAGCTAGAATCGAAACTTACCCTAAATTAATGAGATACTTATCGGCGGAAACAATCTAATGTTATGCATTTGCTGAATCATGTCTACGGAACCAATGTGCACTTTGGCCTGTACATTTCGTCCGATATCTCTTTTTTTGTGCCTAGGTGAAACTGCAACATGTGTGTGTCTTCGACAGACCAGAAGAATGTACGCAACTTCTTGAAGACCTGATGACCAAGTGTCGTATCATCAGCAAACTCCGGTCGTCCTGAATGACCATCTAAGGACAGTTCATGAATTCATCACACCATATGTCAGACGAATATATTCCCCTGGTCTTTGATAAGTAGCCATGGTGCACCTGAGCAAATCGGACTACTGTATTAATCAGCGAAAGACAAGGAAACAGATCTCAGATTTTTAATGTCGATCAGAACAGCGGGACAATGTGCTTCGAGAAGCAAGGCGGTTTGTCAGTGGACCTGACGCCGATAATCATTCATGAAGCTTGTCTGAATTCAAGATCTTTCGATGTTCACATTCATTCGTCTCCAAGACTGCCCTGCGTGATCGCAATATTATCCGAAGCCTGCCTCGAGGCTCATATCTTCCGAAAATTTACAAACGGGCGAATTCATCGGTGTCGGCGGATGACCAGTCTGTAGAGACACGCGGGACTTTAGATATTTCAGCTGATGAAAGGAAGCGCATACGGTTCTTGTATTTATTCTGGTAGACTTCTTCTAGAGCCACAAAGCGAAACTTGTCTTGCTTCGCAAGCTATGAAAGGCTGCGTTTGTTTTGAAAGGAAGCTCCAGCGATCAAAGGGCAGATTCTGAAGATACGTCCGGTAGAACACTTCGACGATCGATCTAATCGGGCAAGCGTTGTTTTCAGCCAAGTCTTGTATAGTATCACGTAAACTTTACCTCTTACGAGAACCTTAACTTCCTTTATTTGGACAACATAAACACTAGATGTCTCTTTTCGGATAGCCTTTTATTCCAAAGCAAGACTTGGTTGGTACTCTGTATCTTCGCGCGTCGTTGACGACCAGACCACCGTTTCCACCACCAGATGAACGCGTTGAAAGGAACCTCCAAACTCGGGAGGTACGCTTTCCCTCCACGGGCGAGGTCCTTGTACTCAAATCCGCCGAATGTCAGGGCAGGCTACGCAACTACGCTGCACCAGCTTTCAAACGCAAAAATCCGTACCACTAAATTGCTTTGTTTCTCATCAGAGCGTGGACCCACAACTTGCTAAACGACCATGTATATAAGAAACGCGAGCCTGCAGCAATTCTGTTCCACATTCGAACTCACTTCGCAATATCGACAGCCAGGTCGTTCTCCAAAGTCTCAGTTTCACTCCCGCCTTCCGCGACCGCTTCCGCCACATTTCCTCATTAAAAGTCTCGCTTCCGATACATTTCTTCACTTAAAAGCCGCTCCACGCGTCATTCGCCTCGTTAGACACATTAGACACAATGCCGATCTGGGGACTTAAGACTGTTGCCCAAGTCATCGCGACCGGCTTTGAAGGACCACAGCACTGTGACGAGCCTTGGAACTATCAATTTATGGTACGTCTATTCTGGGCACATCATTGTTACTACATATTGATGATCATACTTGAATAGCCTGGCCAGCAGGTTCTGGTTCACGTTCGCGGAGAAGGCCGTAACTCTGTTTGGTTACCAGCTCGCGTCATTCAACCAACACGAGCGAAGCAATATCCCGTATGTGCCCTTTGCATTTGATCGCAGTGCTTCCATTTTTGACAAATTTTCCGATATAGACCACCACTTTGCAATACTGGCGCGTCGAATATGTTGACAACGGTGTTCCTCGAGCTGGCGAGTTTTCTCCGCAGGATGGAGACATCAAGCCCGACTGTCCGTATGTCCGCGAACTCATCGCAGAAGAGCTGATGTGGCCTATCGATGACCCTTCACGTTCTATCCCGTCCATGGCTGTCGCACATGGGCGCAGCCGCGTAGCATGCTGATAGCCGCGAGCCGTTGCATTCCTCGTCCATGGTTCTTGATCATCTTGGTTTGGAGACTTTCGGCGAACTGATCTTTCCGTAATTGATCATTCTTCTTCTACTACTTTAATATCCTTGTGCCTGGGCGTTTCGCATGCACCATTAATCCAAACAACGTTACCCATTCCCGCTCCCAAAGCACTGTCTTGTATCAATTAGTTGTTTCTCACCTTGCATTCATACCCACCTCGTTTGCTGTTGTTAAAGTTAGCTAACAAGTTGGAACGTTTTTGCTGTCCTTCAATCAACCAATTAGTATTAATTGTTGTTGCCAGTATGTTCCACCCTAAGACAGACCGATTCAGAATCTGACGTCACTGAATAAAACCAAATTGTGTTCAGTTGTTATGTAATGCGGCGCTAGTATTTTGGACTATACAATTTTCCGTATTGATCAATGATTTGTGATTGTTCTTCCGCAGTCGTTGTTTCCATCTACACGATGGACACAACATAAAGTGATAAAGGAAGAGAGATATCTTATCTGATAAAAATTCGCCCTGAATTGACTTTACGACGGACTCGGTCTTATATTGCACCCACGATACACCACCATCATGTCGAGGAGATTCAACGGAATCGCAGTGGACATCACACCCGATGCTCCTGAAGATGAACAGCCTGCCATTGGACTCATTGGGATGGGAGAGATGGGGCGAATGTACGCCCGCCATCTGTCGCTGGCCGGTTGGAAAAAGTATGCCGGTGTTCACCCCCACTTCTCGCTTGTCTCTGTTAACCAGAGCTGCTTTTTTTGCTTGTGTGAGCTAGGATATATGTATGCGACCGACCTGAAAAGTACGGGCAGCTGAAGGATGACATGCAGAGTAAGAGCATCTTCATAGCTGGCCTGGTCTGATAGGCGCTGACAGATTTGTGACGCGTGTCGTATTTTTAGGCACACCGGGTGTGACGGTCCTTGAAAATGGCCACCTCGTGTCTCGAATATCAGACTTCACCATCTATTCAGTAGAAGCGGAGTTCATAGGCCAGGTCGTTTCAGAGTATGGCCCATGTGAGTGGTTAGCGGTCCCATCTTGCCGCTCAGTGCATCTGCCTATCATACTGCACCAAATCATGTGCAATTTCATGATAATCTTACGTTCTATTTACGCCGTCTCTTTATCTGCTCATTTGTGCCTGCAGTGGAATCCTGATTCTTCTTCTCTTTTCCTAGCGAGTAAAATCGGTTCCATCGTAGCCGGACAGACCTCGGTGAAAGCTCCTGAAAGGGTAGCCTTCGAGACATATCTTCCTCAGGACACTCAAATTGTTTCTTGCCATTCTCTGCATGGGCCCACCGTTTCTCCTGAGGGCCAGCCTTTGGTGTGTAAATCCATTGATTGAAAAATCCTCGGGGAAACGTCTGTCTTTTTGCTGATTTCTCTCCGATTTGCACAGGTTATTATAAGACACCGTGCATCTGAAGAGGCTCAGACCCTCGTGGAGAGCATTCTTCGCCCGCTCCGGTCCCGTTTCGTCTATCTATCATACGAAGATCATGATTTGGTGACGGCAAACACGCAGGCAGTCACACACGCAGCGTTCTTAAGGCAAGTCTAAGTCCGTCTGCTTCTTGGCACCTTCGACCTTCTTTTACGCGCGAGGCCTCGGACTCTTGCCACATCGGTGCTCGAGTTCGGGCCTTGCCGACTACTGATGCTTCTTGCATCCTCCAAATTTAGTTTTTTTTTGGATTCCGTATCATTGCGTTGTATTGACCTCATCTCTCTATTTGCTACAGTATGGGAACGGCATGGGCCGCGCAGGGAACCTATCCATGGGAGCATGGCTACTACGTAGGCGGCATTGAAACAGTAAAGGTTAACATCACTCATCGGATTTACGCAAACAAGTGGCATGTATACGCCGGTCTTGCTATTCTCAATCCCTCCGCCGGTGTGCAGATCGATCAGTATGCAGCTAGTGCGACTGAGCTGTTCAAATTGATGCTGGAGGGGAACCGCGAGGCTCTGCGTTCCCGTTTGTATCGGGCCCGGCAGAAGGTCTTTGAGGACGACGACAAAACTGGTCACCCGACGATCCTCCTGAGTGAAGACATGTTAGATCGCTTCAGCTTAGGGCGGAAGCCACAATTAGACCAGTCACCATTATCGCCATCGGCTCACCATCCGCCAGCAAATTCGCATCTTTCTTTGCTGGCAATGGTGGATTGCTGGGCTGCTCTTGGCATCCGCCCATTTGTCCACCTCGCCCTTGCAGCCACACCCATCTTCCGCATGTGGATCGGTGTTGCGGAGTATCTCTTTCGGTCGAGCACCCGGCTTGATCATGCAATCGAGGCAGCCCTTACGGACGTGTCACACCGCGCAGATGATCTGGAATTTGTCGTCGCTGCTCGTGGATGGGGCCAGTGCGTTCGCTTCGGGAGCTTCGAGCTGTACCGCCAGCGCTTCGAGCGCACTGCGAATTTCTTCCGCCCTCGCTTCTGCGAGTCTGCACGTCTCGGTACTGAAATGATTAAAACAATTTTGGATAGCAGCACATCATCAGATTACGGCATTTCTGAAGCTTCCGGAGAAATAGGCCGTGGTTCTGGTGGCAGCACCTTGAATACGGATGCGAGTACAAGCAATTCCTTCACTTCATTGGGCGTGCCTATCCTACGACAACCGTCTATCCCCACTTCTAACCATTAACAAAAGGTTTTCGGGAGCAGCGATAATATTATGGAACAACAGTTGGGATAGGCTACGTGGATTACGGACGTTTGCCTCGCCGAACCAGCCTATAATTGCAAAGCGACGTAAAAATTAGGGGTTCGTGGTGGCTTCCAGTCCTACGTTCTTCCGACATAGATCATGGAAATAAGAAACAGCATGTATTATATATATGAAGAGAAGGAGAGATTATTTCAAGTATCTGCGCAGATGTATGTTGAGGAAGTCGTAGACATGGAGCTTGGCCAGCGATTAATCTAAGTACGTGCTTCCAAGAAGACATAAATAACTGATTTTTGGGAGTGTGGTATAACTGCGTTGATTCTGAATAGTGTGAAATATGCAATTAGACATGTCGCATCACTACGCAAGAACTCATGCCCTTGAAAATGCAAGAGAAGTTCATTGTCATGTGTCCGGATGCAAACGAGACACAACGTGTCAGACAGGACAAACAAGAACGGCTAAACTAAACAGATTAGAAGGATTGTATACATGCGGATAAGTCCATAATAAAGGATGCAGTGACAGGAGAAACAAGTGATCATTCGTGAAGCATCATGTGAAGCGGGAGAAATGCATTGAAACGTGTAGATTAAGACAGCGAGCGGGTTTGCGGTTTTCACGGAATTACAGAGTATGGCGAAGGAAAGATGTAAAGCGAAAAGTGGCATAGCGATGTCCGTAAGGAAAGCATATGAAAAAGGCGTCGCCACTCTTGAAATGCTGAAAGACTGAGCACGAGGTATAAAGACGGCTGGTAATGGCCGAAAAAGAGAAGGGATGATTCACAGATGAACGTCTCAGAGTCGGTTGTCGTAGCATAGCCAGGTAACACCGACAAATACGCGCAGCAGTAAAACATGATGGTGAATAGGCGATGTCCTTGGTCAAATGAATGAAAGTGAAGAATCGACAGTAGCCGGCGCAGTGCATCGAAGGGACCATCAGCCACTTGACCACCATATCCTCCTATCAGCCCGGAGAGATGATATAGGCAATAAGGAGCTAAGTTGAATAGTCTCTATGAGGAAACCTGAAGTAAATGAAATAATATGGCAGACAAGACGAATAGCCGAGTACTGCTTGTCTATTCAGTGTACGGCCAGGGCTGGTGGTGAACTTTCCGATACACTTCCGCACGACGGAATGTTTAGATAAACGCTATCGAGACACGACCGCTTCTGCGGATTCGGAGGTACCTCAGGTGATTGGAAACGGGTGCTGGGAGAGACAGAACCATCAGAGTGTGCATACCCCAATTTCTGTTGGAAAGTAAATGAAGAGGCTGGTACTGAAATTTCATCAGTCGTGCGCCGGTTCGACAAGAAGGAGCGTCTGGTTTGATATGCAAGCGAGGCGGAGCGATTATGGCGATGGCGCAGAGCATCATCCGCCTCCGACGTCTGCGCCTCCTCATTTTTTGACTCCGTATCTCGTCTCCGAAGGTCTGGGTCGGGACGCTCGAACTCCATACTGCGCTCATGAGCAGTGTCACGGCTATAACGGCTTGAATAACGTCCTTCTGGCTCCTCATACGTAGACTCTGGACTTCCTTTGTCTGATGGCATGTGGCGACCTGTGCTCACCGCAGACAAAGGTGACGGATAGGATCGTCCAGACAGCCGAGTGGCGTACATCCTTGGACTGGACGTACCTGACGACTCAGGCACCGCAGTTGAGC
Organism: Sanghuangporus sanghuang; assembly: GCA_009806525.1. Lineage (NCBI taxonomy): Eukaryota > Fungi > Basidiomycota > Agaricomycetes > Hymenochaetales > Hymenochaetaceae > Sanghuangporus > Sanghuangporus sanghuang. The sequence goes on along the minus strand of VVIT01000002.1, from coordinate 1,781,197 downwards.
GGCCCTGCGTGAAGCCACTGTGACTCCTTGGTGGTAAATGGGAGGGCGGGTTCTCCGGTGGTGGCGGTAGGGGGTGAAATGTGTAGCTATGAGGTGAAGGAGCGGTAAACGGCCGTCCTCGAGCCGCTTCGGAGACCTGATGGAGCACAGGACGTTCAGAGGTTGCAGAGAACGAGGCACGCGAACCCGATGCAGACGTACGACGATCCGAATGAATCGGAAGATGAGGAACTGCCGTCTGGGCTGTCGGGTGCACAGGTGGCGGTGCCGAGCCTGATCGTGACGACGCAGAATTGTCTGCGCCTATGCTCGAGCCTGCAGGAGGCGCGGATATTGCTGAACTAGGGCCGGGTCGGGGACTAGGACCTGGTCCAGGCAATGCGGATAGCGGGGTAGTCGGTGTTATGTGTTGTTTACCACCGCGCGAGTTGATTGCTGGGCCGGGAATAGCGGAACCCGCAAGTGGATGAAGGCGAGTAGGAACGGGTCTCTGGGTAGTCGAGGATGGCACAGTCATTGGGTATCCGGCACCGGCCTCGTATTCGGTAAGTTCGGGATGCAACTGTACTACGAGCTTTTCCAAACGGATGCAACGATCTTCAAGCACACGATATCTCGTATACAGTTCGTCCCACTCGGAGCGTGTCACATATTTGTCACTGTATGAAACACCAGCGGGGCGAAAGGCACCGTGAGCGCTAAAACGTTTTAATGTTGAAATTGTTTACAAAACTAAGCACGTACACAGGCTCAATTACGTGCCATTGGCACTTATCCGGTTCGCTGCGGCGCGCACAGGGTCCACACGGGTGTGCACGATCACATTTGATCTTCCGCCTCTTGCACTCTGTAAATATAAGATAACATCAGCCAAAGAAATTTACAAAGTGAAATAATAGGGATATTGTAATAATCCAAAGTAGAAAGCGCGTAAAAATACCAAATTAAGGAAAGCGCTGGCGAACTTCGCAAATAAAACAAATGCGTGTCTGCCGTGACCAGGAGTACGAGAACAAGGGCCAAATAATTACAGAGCTTGAGAAATGGAAACAAGGAAGATGCACAAGAAAGGAACCGAAAATCAATACTCACCCGTACAGCTCAACGCCTGTCTTCTGCGCTTCTTCTTCGGAGGCCCGCGTTCACTCTCGTTCTGATCTTGATCCGATTCTGCCTCAGGAGGGCTCATGTGCTGTTCAGGATACGTTGATGACGGCTGCTGCGTCCATCCTCCTGGCGCAGACCGATCAAACGACATACGACGTTCTTCATACCCAGGAGCAGGATAAGCGGACGTGAGTGCGGGGGATCGTTGAGTGCCAGCAAAGAAGCCAGTTGGACCATATGACGCGCCAGGAAGAAATTCGGAGGGACTATGTTGTTGAGCTGGTGCAGCGTGACGGGAGGGCGGTAAATGCAGATTACGGATGGACGGTAGCGATGTCGAAGGCCCATGAGGTATACGTGCGGCAGACGTTGGCGGGCTGCGCGAGGATTCTCGAGGCGCGCGTATATGCCCGACGCGCTCGCGGCCGCGATCATGAGGATCCATCGGAGATTGCGGGGAAGATATTCTGCGCGGCGAGCGATGCATCACTATACGCGATTGAGGAGCAGGATATGTTATAGCAGCATAAGGTAAAAGGAGGGAGGGCTCTTAGCGTACGTAGAGTTCGAGTTGAAGTAATAAGAGCGAATGCTTGGCCCGGCGGGAAGGAGGGAGCAAAGGAAGCGCGATGAGGATTGGCGCACAGGGGTACTTTTATAACCGGAGAGAAGGAGGCAGGGCGAGGAGCAGGCAGACAAGTCACGTTCGGAACTGATTTGTGAAAAAGGCAGAGCGTCGGGGGGGACAAGTCATTTGATCAGGGAAAGATTTTAAGATCAGATCACATAACCCTGCGCGATCTGTCGCAACACGGGCTTTGCGATGATGATTAGGAGGACCAGGAGCAACGGAGCAAACAGAGAGCAACAAAGAGGACAAGACGTAGGACCAGTGGCAGTACGAGTAATTGCCCCTTGCGGACAACTGGAAATGTAATAGTGCGGGAGCACTACGGATACGGAATACGGGACACGGGCTACGGGAGCACGGCCTCAGCGAGTATATGGCTGTGATTGTAAGAGAGCAAAGGTAAGCATTAGTACTGGACTAGAAGTGCTGCTACAGATAGACAGACAGACAGACAGACAGACAAACAGACAGACTGTTTACCTGGCACAGGGACGAGGACGAGGACGAGGACGAGGACGAGACGAACACGCGCACGCGCATTAACCTCGGACGCTTCCAGTCCTTCGAGAGGGGTTCCCCGTAGCCGTTAGCCGCCTGAAAATGCTCGTTTAACTTTTTAGGCTTCGTCATCGGTGTCGCCCGAACGCCGTGTTAAATCCGGGTCATCTCTTCTGTCTCAGCATTTTCGTCTGACGTGGCCATGGCTCTCAATTCATTCCGCCCGCAATTCAATCTCTCTCTCTCTCACATTATTGCTCCGACGACGCCGATTCCAAGCCAAAGCTAGCACAGAATTATTCAATTCCAATGCTCCACCAGCAGCTCAATTCAATTATGCCGTCGAGGTCGACGTTGAGATCGATCGATATATGCTTGCTCTTTCTTTTTGTGCTTTGTGGCACATCTACCATGCTCGACAGCTGGTCGCCGTCACGGTCGGCTTTTGCCTTCGCTCTGAATCTGCATTTTCCGTTCGCGTCTCGCTACTTCCCGCCGCTCGTCGCTTCCTCGTAATCGCCGTGCTTCCATGTTTCCTCCTCCCGAGAATCCTTAGCGCTGGATCTGCGCGTTTGGTCTTTTTACTTCTATTATTCCATTCGCCTTTCCAAGCATTTCTATTCGTCTACCAATATGCTCCCATCCTCCCTAGCTCCATCATGGGTATTAATATTGGCTCGCGCTTGAAGCTTCATTTTCGCCGAAGCGAAATATCGTTTGACCGGGTTCAGCGTCAGCGTCAGGATCGGCTGGAAAAACTTGTGTGGCGGATCTGAAAACTGCGCTGGGGCTTGTGACATGAATGATAAGCCGCGAGAAAGCTCACGCGGCTGAAACACGCTTGCTCGTGCCTACACCACACCACACCAGACTCATATCGATTTTATTTCGCTTATGATGGCCGAAAATTAATGTGAATGTGGTTTTGTATGACGCGGAATTGCCAACTGAGGTCAGGTTGGACTGGGCGATGCGACGTCAGCGCCGTCAGCAGACGAGGCTTAGGAGACCACATATTCACTCCTCGCTAGTGCTGCCGATTTCGGCGCTATCACCGAGCACCTTTCTTCCGAGTCTAATCAAGATTATTTTGCATCGAACGAGCCGCTAATCCTCTTTCAGTCCTCATGTATCAATTTGTTTCCTGATTTACGGCAAATTCTCCTCCTCTGGCCATATGTCGTTATTCGTGGCGTGACGATTCGTTTCCACAGTATTTAGAAAGCTCGTCTATGCAGAATGCCTGCCAGCATTCGCTGAATAGACGTGCACGGAGTCACGGATACATATCCAGCCAAGGGACGAAAGGCTCATCACTCGCCTCAATTCACATGACGACGCGACGGCGCGGGTATCCGTTCCCTGGCCGCACGTATCCGACGTCCACAGCCTCAAACTACCATCACTAGGGCCTTTGTGGTTCTATCTCCGTGATGCGCGCAATTGATTTGCGGGCTGTGTTCCTTATCTGTCCTTGTACTCCTAAGCGGCGGGCTCAACGGGTCATACGCAAATCCGCCTTGAGGCCTTTTCAACCCTTCTTCGAGATCAGTTCCATCAATCGACGCTTACGGCAATTCAATGCTCGACTGCTTGCAATCCATAGGTCCTTATCGTCAAGCAAGTAGGTACTGTGAATGTTTCTTTCATTTGGTCGCATTGGTTATAGTCACAGTGTCCGATTAGCTAGCTAAGTGGGAATCAGCAAACTTGGCTATTCCGTTTGAGCTCACTTTCCGAGAACACTATACGCAAGAATATCTTGCCAACTTCGGAGCTCCCGGAAGTCGGATATAAATTCTATCTCAGTCTAGCGTTTCCTGCTCAGTCCTGGACTCGCTATGGCTGTTGCCCTCGCAACGATAACCCATCAGGAAATAGCGAACCAGGCACCGTGATGCTTGTCCCTGCCTAGAAAAGGCCACAGGGATTAATCAAGTCACTTTCCGACTAGGTCTGGAGGCTATCTGCCGACAATTTTTCGCGCCCGACAATCTGAGCAACGCTATTTTCATTTGGTTATGAATGACCGATGGCGTCTAGGTCGATGAGTTTGCAGTGGCTATTTCAATGCCATTGAAGAGCGCGCTGTCTAACGCACCTGGGTGGAACACCGGACGGCATCCCCTGAATGAATGTCGCATTCGGTATTCATTCCACGAAAATCAGCTCTAACGTGTTTCCAAGGTGCATTGTGGACTCGCAGCTCGTCTCAGCTCGCTACTCTGATTTCGCGCGATATCGGTCTTCCGGTCAGAAAGGAACCATGATTCATATTGAGAGAAGTACACATTTTTATAGTTTGGTATGAAATATAGAACGTTCACGTTTGTGTTGCCATGAAGCTAATAATGGAATCTCGTCTTACTCTTTGTTGCAGACTATAACAAAGATTGCGTATAATTTTGCATTTCACTTTGCAAACTCGGCATGAATGCCGTTGCCTATAGTACGTCTCGTCAGCATGCTCGCTTCGAGTGCCTGCCACTTCATGTCATCCTCCGAATCCGTTGTCATTCCGAGTCCGGGCGAGCAATACGAACAATGTGCAATTCCACTCTTAAATGCTATCTGACAGTGACTGCGTTTCGCATCGCTTCTCGTTTCTCTGTCCGATTACGTGACAGTATCTGTCACACTACCCGACGGATCCTACCAATTAATCAATTTCAATGTCAAAGGGCTTACTGCGCCTGCCTGCGATGCTATTGCGATGCTCCAATCTTTCGGACTTTGCCACGCGGAAAATCAGAAGACGGGACTGTGACCGACCCGGTGATTGCGGAGCTCGGGATGTTAATATAGACGAACATAACGGGAGTCTCGGAACTGACGGGGCTGACGGACTCTACTACGGAAACGGAACGAGCCTGGGCGTCGAATGTTCTCCATCTGTTGCTAGTTGGCAAAATGGTCAGAATCGCCTTTGCGATCCACGATGATCGGAGCGGCGGCAACTCGATCATGTACGGACAATCGTTATTGCGAACACAGTGATCTGATTCTCAGTCGGTTCCTGCGAATGTGACTTCTGCACATCCCAAAAGGAAGTTATAGTGCGGTCCGAGACGAGGACCGTTCGTAACTCAAATATCTAACCTAAACACAATGGCATTGCTATGTTTGAACCTTCCATCTCGCGCGTTTCCACCGAAACTTAGAAGCAGAGAAGGCGCGCATCTCGACTGTTTAGTACGCCGGATGATGCGGGGTTGTATAATAACCGGCTGTGTATTGAATAGATCAGGACAACAGCAGTAACAGTATGAGCATTACCTTAGTAAGATGTAGATTACAAATGCCCGTCCAGTATTAGTATACACAGTTATGACAAAATCGAAGCCGCCGTTCTCTCCAGCCGTCGTCCTTCTCTCAGGATGAAAGATGGTGCCTTCTCTTTTAGGTGTTTCTATTTATCTGACACATTGTTTCAGATAGATTAGGATATCAGTGCTCCGACATGGCATCCGATGAACTGCTAAGTTCGGGATAACTTTAGCTGCGACATGCCAGCTCACTTCGTCATCGGACTACCCGGATAAACAGTCTGTATTTTCACCATTTCATGAAAGAAACCCTGAACAGGAAACAGTTGCCATCAGGAATACTTACACTGGCGTCATAGCGCTCTTTTCCTCAAGATTAGCCATTTTTGGAAAAATACAAATTATCATCTAAAGGTCTTCCAGTTGATACAAGTACCTGCCGAAGAACACTGAATGCTTTTCCGCGCAAAGTCCCCTAATTCTATGGAGCTTACTAAATGGTGGATACCCTTAGGGACTTCTGTTCACATGAACAGATGAAACGTCTATGTGGAGGCGAAGCAGTCCAAGATGTTGACTATGACGATTCGTCTTCCGAAGCCGTTCGGAATATACGGGACGCTGAGAATCGCCTCCTGTAACGCAGAGGACGGTTCAACAGACCAAAATGGAGCCGGACGTTACCTCTGTATCCGATGTTATGACCCTGTGGCCATGAGTTTTGTCTCGGAGGAGCTCACCCACCTGAGCAACTTCGACAGTTCATCATTGGATAGATTAGAGGCTGCCGTAAGGAAGCAGTAGTGAAATGAAACTTCATACATATTTCTAGCCGAAAGATCCATCCCACGATTTCCACATCGCCAAGTTTCGTGCTGACAATGCGTTACAGTTGACGTGCTACAATCTTATGAATTTCATGCAGTCTGACCAAGCAGAGTTCATTGTTTACGAAGGCGTTCTCAAGTCTTCGCGGCCGCTTAACTTCGTTCATAGCGTTATAATTGATATCGAATAGAATTATGTTTGAAGATGCCTGTTGTGAAGGAACAAATAAAGGTAAATAACCAGACGAGTTGATATCACTCAGGGCCATCACTCATGTTCGGCTAAGGCCGATTCGGCAATGAGAGTGAGAGAATTTAATATTCTTCTTACTCGTAGACTCCCATGAATAGCTTGAAGCCCAATCCTCTCCTCTGTGCTTTCTGGGCACTCTCTGCCCATTCACTGTTCGGAACTCTGCTTGTACAGCGGGAAAACGCTGCTGAACAAAATGAGCTAACAAATTCTCTTTCGATCCCAAGCCTGCCTACGGAGATCTGGAGAGAGATATTCATCTACGCCTACGAAAAGCGTCCGTCCTCATCTCAAACCGACGGAGGAAACGATATAACCGCATGCGGTTGCAATGGAAATCATTTCTTTGGCTGGCCATTTGACCGATCTTCCTCAGATCCGGTTGATATGAACGATCGATTTGGCCCGATCGAAACATTCAAGAAAGAATATACCCAGGAACGACGACAAGTCTTGAAACGGTTCAGGCAGAAGCTCAGCTTTGCGCGGGTGTCACGCATTCACTGGGATGTGCGATCGAGTTCCTTTAAGACGATCTTCGCATCTATGATGTTGATGTCGCTTACGATTTTGCTCACATCGTAGCGTCTACGACTTCCAAGGCCGGAAACACCATCCGGTCGCGAACGAGGGAGTTGCACATCAGACTCATCAAAAGACAGAATGAGGATGCTATTCGGACGCTCGAAGCCATTTCGTGCATTCTGTATTGTTGTCAAAATCTGAACTCGATTAGCATCATAATTCGCCCGCATGATAGCAGACAGCAGGACGACCTGTGGTGTCTGCGGAAGGTGGTGGATTACATTCCGTCCAGCGTTTATCGATTGGATTTGGATATTCGTGCAGTCCCGTGTTTGGACAACAACATCAATAACTGGCCCAAGGCCATGAATGCACATTTGCCGAAGTTGTCCTTACTTCGCGTCCATGATCTTTCTGGTATCCGGTCCATGACAGCATTAACCCGCCTCTACATAACCCATCCTTGGGTTCCTCCAGACCCACCCCTCTGGAACTTGCATTTACCGAACTTGGAATTGCTGCACTTGCGCCGCGAGGCGTTCCTAAGCAGGCGGAATCTCGAGTCGCTGTTTTCTTGTTTGCCAAATCTTCGCGTCTTCGAATATCACTATATTAACCACTGGCCCGTCGACTTTTGGACCTGTCCTAATATCCCTCGCTCGCTCGAGAAGGTCTCAGTGAAAACATTTGCTGGATCTGACGACATCACCGGAGTCACATTGCGCCGTTTCAGCGTAAACGAAGTAACCGTTTCTGCGTCCACATTCGACCACTTTTCTTCACCTTCAGAGGCATTCTTCCGACCTCCACACGGGGACACCTCGACCCGACCGTCATAATCATTTTTCGCAAGTCCGCCCAGGGTCTCATGTTGGCTAAGCATATCACTCGTTTCTTTCCGTCCGATACATTCGTCTTCATGTCTTCCGGTAACGCGCTCATTGTAGAACGTAAAAGAGGAGAAAATACGAAATGAATAGTGTAAATGTTGGATTGGTCAGTAATTTTGTATTGAGAACTGTCCTGAGCCGAGTCCCCGAAGCTCTTTGGGAACATTCACCCAGTATAATAGCCATTGGTTCTCCCCGATGACGGACATGCCAAAGGTCCCATAAGTATTAAGAGCAGTGGCGAGGCAGATGTTTTGTTTCAGCCTATAGCAAGTCAAGGTAATACAGAGGTGGGTTCTTGATTCTTTCCATATTTCTCTACTAAAAACGGTCTTTTTATTTCGTTCCCGTTGTAATTTTCGTGAATTTCGTCAGATCGTTACATGAAATTCAATCTTCTGCTTTGCTTGTGGCTGGGCGACCGAATCCGAGACCGCTTAATGCTTTGCGCTTTCGATGTCCAGTCGAGCGATGCAAGCCACGTGCGCGCTCAGGTTGGGAATCATCCGTGTGGTTCTTATCGCCCGATATTTCGAGAAACGCAGGAAGATCTTGGATTCGCTGATCAATCAGTTGTCTGTGTTCTTCCGACTTATCCATGTCCCTGTTACGATCAGAGACCACATAGCTCAGAGGAGAATGTGAGGTGATTAAAGAAATAGGTGCTCACGGAGAACTGGTCGATGATCTCAGGAGTTTAGCCACACAACTGAGGCGCTTCGTGCTTTTGAAGCTCATGGCTCTTCGCCTGGTCAGTTGTGGGGCACGGGAGCTGGTCGGCGACGAAGGAGGCTTGATCGGATCCGCGTCAAGTTTTAGTTTGGCTGGAGGAGAGACGATGTCTCGGAGGCGTAGACCGAATAACTTTGGCATGCTGGTGATCGTGAAGAGGGGTTGGGAGGATGCCTGGAAGGTGTGTGAAATTTTGAGGCGAAATGTTATAAGCAAAGGGCGTTGTGGCCGGAATCAGATGAGCTTTTCCAAATTTGATCAGGGCATTGTCCTTCAGTTCGGTGGTGGCATGACAACATTAACAGCGTGAACTAATCTCAAGTACAACGAACTTCAAGAACTAGAGGCTTGATAAGACTTAACAAGAACTCCCAGTTTCCTTAAGATAGTTGTAAGTATCATGTATCCAAGTCGATGATTTGAGAAGTTCGTTTAGGGTAGGACATGCGACCCTGCCGAGATCTTCGTTTCGCACATTCTCTTGTCGTTGAAGAACACAAATATGCAATGTCGTCTATGCCCGAAGGTGGTCAAGTCTCGTCGCGGTCGTGGAGTAACTTGAAGACGTTGTGACCATCAGATCCGCTGAAATATCTCTGCTGACTAATCTGTTGACGCGCTCTCCTTGTGCATCTTGATCCTTCACTGCCTGCTTATCGTGCGCCACGACCTCGACGCGTGTTGGCCTCTCTCCTCGGTCGTCGTCCACACCCTGGAGCTCGATGAACGATCAACTTCAGCTGTCCTCGTCACCCTCAGGCATCGACAACCTTTCGAGGAAGTTGTCCCGACACCATGAATTCTGGTTTTCCGACGGTTCTGTTGTCTTGCTTGCTCAGGACGTGTTGTTTCGCGTACACAAGTCCTTCCTTGCTCGTCATTCCTTAGTCTTTCGTGATATGTTTTCTCTACCGCAACCACCGACTACGGGATCGTCGACCTTGAAGTTGTCTTGCGTTTCTAGTTACTGCGAAGACGGAGACAAATGTTCGACTTTGCCGCAGGAGCTCCTGATGCTCGATGACCAGGCCATTGAAAATGGTGAGATTACCCTGGATGGATGCCATGTCGTCTGCTTGCATGACTCTCCTGGAGACGTAGAAAGTCTGTTGTATGCGCTCTACGATGGACCGTATGTGCATCACAAACCTCCCATCTCGCCCACGATGATGCGCTGACAGTTCATCATACCACAGCAAATTCGGTGACAACTCTGCCGCTGACTTCCGCGTGGTATCCGGAGTCCTACGCCTTGCAAGCAAATATGTGATTGATGGTCTCCGGACGCGAGCGCTCGCGCATCTGAGCACGGCGTGGCCTTCGACGCTAAAGGGGTGGGATGCGCGCGAAGAAGTGAACGGTGGAGGTGGCGGTGCGGAGGATGAAAGATTTTATCCCAACCCAGTGGTACGTACTTCAGGAACTCTTTTTACGTCAATCAGTGCTTAAATTGATCCGCAGGAGGTTATAAACCTCGCAAGGGAAGTTAACGCACCAAGTTTATTGCCCTCCGCATTCTATGATCTTTCAAGATACCCGTTGTCCGATATTTTTCAGCAATGCCAGCGTAACTCTTCATCCTCCGATGCTCTTACAGAACACCCAGTTCTGTCCTCACTGGCCGAGCTCTGCCTCGCCGATACACAACGTCTCGCGCTCGGGAAAGAAGCTTCTCAGTGCTCCATAACGGCTCTTATTCGATCACTCGCCACCGATGCTCGTTCAAACCCGTCGCATATGCAAGCCGGTGGACATACCCAAGCACGACGGTTTGCCGCACGGCATCAGCACAGGCGCTCGGATTCTACAGGCGGCGGGATCGGAAGGTGCGCGTCGCCCGCGACATGTTGGCGTGATGTGTGCGAGCTGGTCGACCTCGCGACACAGCACTACCTCTTTGATCGCGAGCGCGGTGCCTCGGATCCCTTGTACGTTGCCGAGGAGCTCGGAATGATCAAGGGCCCTTCCATCGATGGCCCTGCGGAAGGCAGAGCAGGACGTCACGATTTTGGCGGACCAGTAACGAGTCATTACGGTTCTGGCTTTGGTACCGTTGACGAAGACCTATCTGAAACGGGGACTTGTCGGGCTTGTGCACGGGCTTTCGAGATTTGGGCTTCGAGGGAGCGTGAACGTCTTTGGAGAACCATCCCTGGATGGTTCAGACTTGATCAATGATCAGCAGTTTCCTCACACTCATTATTCATTGCCATGGCCCTTCTCTACTTCTCTGATACCAATTTGCGCAATTATTTATACCGGGACTATCGGTCTTTTACCACTTGCTTGCTTAATAGATGCCATGGCTATCCGAGACTCAGCCAACTTGTATGTTTAAATCCCCACTGATCAACTGTAGCTCTTATGTGTCCCGCTGCAACATTATCATTCATGATAGAGTTCCATGTATTGTATGTAATATCCTAATGTATCCTTCGAGCTTTAGTTCAAGCTCTTCTCTACAATTTTTTTTTGCGATTCAGTGCAGTCAGCGATGTACAATAAGATGTCTACAGTATGATCATGTTCGACATTCATTCGACTTCATATTCCTCAACGGGCATCGCGGGCGCCGACAAGGCCAAGCTCTGTCTGAAATCGGCACCATCCTTGATAAATACCACATTCGCGTGGCTGAGGTCGACTGGTTCGTACCCCTCCTGAGGATACTTCTTCGCAAGCCTATCGAACTCCTTTAAGAGCTTGTGAGCCGCGTGAGATTTGCCTTTGAAGTGTTCGCGAAGCGCTTCCTCCCAGTAATCTCTGGCTTGTGCGATAGGCAACTCCTCGCACAGTGACGCAAACTCCTCTTCCTCAATTTCAACACCGGCCTTCTGCAGTGCGGCAAAGAACTTCTGCGTGGCGCGGTCGCTTAGTTTCGGAGCAGAAGGATTTTGTGTTCGCATGTGTACTGACAACTTCGAGCGAGACGATGATGCCGGGTCCAGGAACATATTGAACACTTTAACGACATCATCTTTGTTAATGCTCTTTAGAAGCTCGGCATCACGCTTCCGTCGGTAAAAATTGAAGTACCCGCTGCGAATAGTCGTCCAGAACTGAGAGGTTTCTTCCGGTATGTTCTTCAGTTTCTCCGTGAGTTCATGGATGAGTGCAGCTTTGTGCTCTTCGAACTCCTGTTCTGGCATCTTCTCAAGCACCTCTCGCATATGCGTCAGGAATGCTTCAATACGAGTTTCGATATATCCCGGATCCTTCTCTGATTGAATGGAAATGTTCCAACCGACGGATTCGACGTTCTCCCAAGCTTCAGTTGTCACGATATACGCGACCTGCTCCTTTGTCCGTAAGGTGTCAAAGGCCGGTTCCCGCAGAATCTGATCTAGTAGATTACAAACGACACGCATACCTGCATTCGAATAACGATCTACGTGGCAGTAGTACGCGACGCATGAATTTGTTTCGTCCGTATTGGGAACAGGAAGCTCCCATACATAATTGCACGCTGTTGAACATTCATTTAGTATGGGAAAACTGCGGGATTTCTGTATTTACGTACGTCTGGGCAGTATGCGCGAACGTTCCGGAATGAGCTTCGTCTCGGAAACCGCTTTGGCACCGATGATCTGTTCTACCATAGTTGTGATTCGAGAAGCATCCTAGCATGAAACTTGAGAACATCAGTGATAATGCGACTTCATCTCACTCACCTCCCTCCAAAAATTCCCGTTTACCAAAATCGTGAACTTAAGTTCAGATAGAAGCCTCTGAACATGTTCGCGTAGCTTTTCGGCAGTGATTCCTTTTGTATCGTTAGCTGGTTCGCAATTAAATACATCGGTAACATACGCGGAACTTCTGCGACCTGCTCCTCTATAGTAAACTCTCGATCTAGCAGAAGATAACTCAGATAGTATGTGCCAAGCATACAGGGATCGCTGAGCAGGGCATTTGCCAGTTCCTGTTGGGCCTAGTCATAGTGATAGCATCAGTGGACGATTAGGTAAGGACCAAAACTTGAAATACCTTTTCTTTCATCAACTCTAATCTGTCTTCCTTTATAACGATATTCTTGACCTTTGTCAGGATGTGCTCGGCGAGGACATGTAACTTGTCATTATAGCCACCGAGCGACAGAGTCACTCCGCGCATGGTCGAGCCGAAGTCGTAAAATAAACCGGCCAACTCTGCATCGTAGGAGTACTCTGTGAGAGCATCTTGGACCAAGTATGCGAATAGTCGAGTCATCACGACTTCGCAAGCGCTGGAGCTAGCGAATGGTCTGATTATCGCAATGAAATTGCAGTTCGAAGGTTAGAGCAAAGGTTCAATCATAGTGGAAGAAACGTACGATCGGGCTTCAATAACAACTTGTGTACGAGGAGTCCAGAACTGGTCGTCCTTCTTGAACCAAACGTCCATAAGTGGAGAACGCTTGACGATTGCGGGACGACTCTTCGGTTGGGGGACCTCGACTTTCTCTACTTCAACATTACTTGGGATGAATTCGTTTGGTTTAGGAAGGGCAAGAGCTGGAATATCGTTCGGAGCACTAGCCTTAAATGGCATCATCCACCGTCAATACTCTTATAAACGAAGCAATAGTAGAATTTCACTTACTGCAGTGACGAGGACATCGTCCATTTTCTCTACCATGTACTTGGTACCGTACCATGGTTCCGTCAACCAAGGTCCATCCTTTTCGATAACGCTGTGATCCTGCGAAGCAACGATAATAAGGCTGTTGCCAATGGCCAGTTCTCTGAGTGATTCCTGCACAAGACTCTCGTCCCATCCCCAGGTTAGTCTCGCACCACTCAGAATGAGTGCACGAGGAATTGGTAGCTCCATCAGACCAGCAATACTATGCGCATAATGCGCGGCGGAAACCTTCTCATCGAAACGGAACTCCAGTGCATCCAGCGTGATTATTTCTTCCTGGAACCACTTTGGCAGCTCGGAACTGCGCAAGAGGTTGATATACTTGAAACAGGTCTGAACTACTTCTCGGTATTTCTCTAATGATGCAATCCAGTAAGTGAGAGCTGTGGAAAATGTGCGCAGTAACTTACTTAATCCATCCTTCGTCAATTCTAGGTTCAGATTGAAAGAAGACGTGCCACGACCAAACTCCTCTACAGAGGTCTCCAAAGCAGTGATCCAGCCTTTATTCTTCAAATAGGCATGTAGCGAACCAGGACCTTCATGCCCAATCAAGTGAGCCAAGAATTCAGCAGGCCTGACTCTCCACAGAGGAACTTGATCAGGAATAGGGAACACGATAGTGACATTGTTTACGTCAGCAATCGTCTTGATGTAAACAACAGACTGATGTCAAACAATCAGGGTAATGAAATAAAGTACCACCATGAAACTGATTGGACTTACGCTAAGTTCATTCTTTCCATATGGACTATCTCGAACACGAGGCAAAGGATCCTGTCCTCGATTCTTGATTGGCGAGAAAAAGGTCGTTGCCATTCGTGTGAGCTCATCAAGGGATTCTAATCACTGGACTCAGTAACAAATAGAACGATACGCATTAGACCGACCTTTCCCGACAATAGCTAAACTCATACGTCCCGCACAGTACTCTTTGTTCCACCACTCGATAACTCGTCGCCTTATTTCCAAGCCTGTGGCGTTTTCGTCTCCGTTCCTGGTTCTCGATGATTGGGAATTCTTTGAATCTTTGCTACGACCACCGTCGGAGGAACGATCTCTTGCAGGTCCTTGCCTTGAAACTTTCCCAGACCGCGCACCCTTCATGAGAGTTTTCTTGTTCCCGATGCCAGATCTCCGTAGCGGATGTCCAGGTCGAGCAAGAGTATTTACAACCTGTCTTACTCTCCAATCATCATCTTGTAGATACGAGGAATTCTCAGAGTCGATCGCATTGAGCTCGCGTATCACACATGATTCGGAAAACAGAGGTGAATGGAAGAACGAAGAGAAGCGTTCCAGAGCACCTTTTAAAGCACTCGAAGTGACCGAGAAGAAGAATACCGTATTGCAAGCACCGGTGAACGCATTACTCTCCCCGTTGTTCCTGGTAAGATACTACGACTCCGCGGTATTAGCAAATAGTTCGTATAAAAGATGAATGGAGAGCATACCTCATCGTATTCGTTCTCTTTGGGAAATTGCTTCGTACCCTGTTGTGTCATGGATGCATTGATACTTGTCCATAATAGAAACTCGTTAACAAACTCACCATGAATAACAAATGTTCACAGAAGTGGGCAAGCCCGGGCATGTCCTCCTACATAATCAATGCGATCGCCGTTTCTAACGAAACATATATAGTACTCACCGGATCATTAAAATCCCCGACTGCAACGTCTATGCAAGCTGCAGCCTTGTCTGTCTTCGCATCGTGCACCAGCACGGCTTGCAGTCCATTTTCAAATCGTACAACACGGTATTCACGTTCATCAGCTAGACTCTTCTGGATCTCTGTGGAATAGACATAGTACGCTGGCAGATCGCCTTCAGCAGGCATGAATCTCCATTTGCTTTCGTCATCATTGATGTCCGTTATTGTACTGGTGGGCACGCCGAAATCGTGCATGAAAGGCAGTTGAGGCGCGTGGCGGTACTGGATATCGGAGAATAAATTTCAAAACGTCGAAAAGCAAAAGGGTTCGCGGTTGCCGTTTCACGAAGAGGGAGCATATGAAGCAACCAGGTCCCAGAAGCCAGAGGACTACCACCACCATCACGCGAGCAAAGCTCATAGTGGAAAGGTGGGTCTGGCAGGTGCAAAACGATTTGGGAAGCAAAGTTACCGAGCTTTGCACAGCTCAATCATGGATTCCCTCGAGGATGTTCGCCTCGGTCACCTCGATCATACATGGTTTTGTACAACAGGTTGAAAACTTATTTCCACTAAAGAAAAATCGTGATCTCTCGTAGTGAAAATGATAGAACGAATAACTCACCAGTATCGTTACTCGACGCCATCGCAAAGAAGCCATCGAGCAATGTAACGCTGATCAGGGTATCCAAAAGACGCGAAGTGATTCTTGTTGTTTTTCATTTACTAATATGTGATAGACCAAATGAAAATGGAATACCATTGTGATCATAGAAATGTCAGACAAAGCAGGTGAAGAGAAAATTTCAACCATCGTCGTACTCGACATTAGAATGATCTCTTGTATTATTGAGAGACACGACAGAATTGCATCGATAGCGCAGTTGTATGCTATTGAACGGGTCACGATGTTTTATGATGATGGAGGCGCACTTTCCGCAATTGCCTCCTTCGCTTCTTCGCCCAACTTTTGACCTAGTTTCTCCAACTGTTGCTTGATCGCAAAGGCCTCCTCCACAAGGACCGACAATCCAAGATCCTTCATTTCAGCTGAACCTACTGTCCGAGCTGACTTCGACTCAATCCGCTTCTCGCTCAACTCCTTGACAGATCGTTCAACAACCGCCTTCCATGTGGTTCCCTCCTTCTCAAGCGCTTCCTTGAGTTCATCCTTAATTCTCCTGCATGCACCAGGGCCATCATATCCGAAAGCTGTGTAAAGCTGGACAAAACTGGCTCCCGCTCGTGCGTATTCAAGTGCGTCTTCTCCCGAAGATATACCTCCACAGCCAATTATAGGTACCGACTCTGTAAGATGAGCTCGTAGCGTACGAAGTACTCCAAGTGTGAGATGCTTCAGAGGAGGTCCTGAAAGACCACCCATTTCCTCTTTCCGTGCTGAAATGAAACGTAGCGCAGAGTCATTTGGGATGAAGACATAACGCGAGAGATTACGCTTACAATCAGGAGACAGGGATGCAGGTCGTCGAATAGTCGTATTGCTCACAATTACACCATCAACACCTGGAGTGGCCTTCACGGCTTCTGCAATATCGACTAGCTGGTTATCGTCCAGATCTGGGGAGATCTTCACCACCACTCTCGGACGACGTCCGACCGCTCCTGGCTTCTGAACTTGAAGGTCGCATTCCGAAGCTACGGCTCCTAGCAACTCCTCGAGCAATCCGCGCGTCTGCATGCCACGCAAGCCAGGAGTATTGGGACTCGAGACGTTCACAACAAGAACGTCAGCGAACGGAGCAAAGAGACGTACACCGTGGAGAAAGTCTTCTGGACTGTCCGGAGGCGAGGTCTTGTTCTTTCCTAAGTTGATTGCAAGGAGAGAGTTTGGCCGAAGTGATGCATGCTGAGGTTCAGGAGCGGCAAAAATGGACGATAGGCGGGCACGTAGCCGTGAAAGAACGGAGACAGCACCGTCAGAAGGGAAACCATATCGGTTGATCATGGCGCTGTCTTCTGGAAGACGAAATACGCGTGGCTTTGGGTTTCCGGCCTGCGGCTTTGGGGTTATACTTCCGATCTCGACCCAAGAGAAACCGAGGTCGAAAAGACCTGGTCAACGTGAACTTGAGCTTTTGAGAACGAACCAAAGAGGACAAACCATCAATAGCTTCGCCATTCTTGTCGAAACCTGCGGCAAGTCCTATCGGACTTGATAGTGTCTCTCCCCAGAGCTGCGCATCTGAGTTTTACTGAGAAGAATACGGGAAGACGAACCGCATGCGCACCTCCGCTCGTAATCGCTCATCATCGACACCCTTGTCCTTGGGACCCAGACCACTCCTCAAAACTTTCACCGCGACCTTATGAGATGTTTCCGGGTCAAGCGCGTATCTCAACACAGGCGTAAAGACGTATCTGTGGATAGCGGAACGAGCGTCGAAGAAGTAGAAAGCGAAGAGTGTCCCTGAAACGAGGACGGCTGTTG
Source organism: Sanghuangporus sanghuang (assembly GCA_009806525.1). Taxonomy (NCBI): domain Eukaryota; kingdom Fungi; phylum Basidiomycota; class Agaricomycetes; order Hymenochaetales; family Hymenochaetaceae; genus Sanghuangporus; species Sanghuangporus sanghuang. The sequence continues at coordinate 1,763,742 of VVIT01000002.1, read as the reverse complement.
TTGCGACTACTCGCCTTGCTCGGAAGGTTACCGAGGATGCAAGTCCATCACCTACTGTCGAGAATCGCCGTCGACATCGATAGATTTGAGGCAAACGATGCGCTTGACGCACAGATGAGAGACGAGAAAGCATTAAACTTATTTCCACCAATTACGACCGCATAGAATGTGAGGTGTAGTCGTGGGATCTTCTTACATAACTGTTCTGTATTTTTTCAAGGTCAAGATGCCAGCAAGCAAGGTAATAATATTAATAGTCCGTCGGTCCTCCTAAGTAGATAATTCTATACGCTTACCTGAATTTTAAACAACTTTTGCGATACTTAACGAGGATATGATGAATGTGAAGTTCAGCTGGTCTTTTGATGACTCTCAGGTGATAGTTTACCCTTCAGCTACTAGGAGACTCGGAGTCCGAACCGAATATGCACTGGCAGCTACCAGCGATGAGTGCAAGCACGTAAAAACCCTTCTTTCGTCATCTCTCGTAAGTAGTCTACGCTCTACTGCTATGTAAACGCGAGAATCCAGTGTTTACACCTCTCCGAGGCGAACTGCGTGCTGCTTTATTCATGTTGCAACTTTGAGATTCCCGTGGACTCAAAGGGCGCGAACGGTGTAAAGGGAAGTATCCCACTAGAAATCGAGGCAGTTGCAAGGGGGTGATGAGCGAAAAATTTGCGCCTCCAAACTCCTCTGGCATCAAGGTCATCATTGTCGGAGCCGGGTTTGCTGGCCTCTCTTGAGCAATTGCATGCAAGCGTGTTATAATGCCGGAGAAATTCGCGGAATTGAAAATGTTAAGCGAGTCTTGATATCTTCGTTGCCCTAAGAATACTGACTCGATACGCGTTCGTTAGTCGATGCTAACTATAGATCTATCGAGCATTAGGGCATTCAAACTGAGTTTTTGTATAGATCATTAACTTCGGAAATAGCGCTGGCATGATTTTTGAACGTTGTGGTCTCCACGACATGTTGGTCGATTTCTTCCACTCATTCCTGTCCTGTGCTCTAATTCCCCTTTGTTCAGACTATGGCCGTTGTGCATTCATGTAGAGTACCTCACATTATGCTTTCTATTTCTATAGCAGCAATCGATCACAAACAAGTAATGACCAACGCATATCCTGTACCCATGAGGTGAAATTAGAAGTACGTACACTGCGCCTTGTGCAGCATGTGCAGTACGATCCTTTTCGAATTCTTTTCATCTCAATGTGCATCTGTGACCAAGGGCAGGCGCACTGCAGACTTAGAAAGCGAGGGGAATCACGCGTGTCATAAAGCAAGAATTGAAGCATGGATTCTCTTGTCGATTACATACATGACCTGACGAAACTCATATCCCTACATTGAACATTCACTCCTTCCTGACTTGAAGGATCCTCAATAACCCTGGCGTGCCGACGGCAAGCGCCCCACTTGTCGGTTCAACATTTATAACAGTCGGGTCCACTTCGATATTCTCAGGGATGATGTCCGGAAAGACTGGGAGTACATTCGCCGGCTGCGGTGTGCTGGAGAACAGGGTGTAACAATTGAACTTGTCCGTCAGTGAGAACATTGTCCCGGCATTGGATATGCTCTGCGAGTTCCACGGGAGCTTGGATGCGGGTGCTCGACTTTGTTGCACAAGCCTCAACCGCCACTCTCCGTTATTGACTTCCCTCAATGCCGGGTTGTCACTTCCAGAACCAGTTGGCATGCGCGAAAGCTGCGCACGGTATGAGAGCAGGCTCTTCTTGTTCTTGTTAGTGAGGTTATCGTAGGCAACGACGTAAATCTCCGTCAGGACATTCGTCCCTTCTGCTAAATCTCGTTGCCACGCAGGCGTGAAAGCGTGCAGAGCAAGGATATATGGTTGTTCCTCGTCATCGCCCGGTGGATCCGCCAGTCGAAGTCTCAGCGCATGGTTACGGCGCGTCGGCGCGTCAATATCAGTCTCCAGTCGCGGAACAGGATCTGGGCTTGATTGGCTGGAGTACGTAAATGTTATGTCCTTCCCTTGCACCGGCTGGTACCCATCTGTCCAGTCCTCTGCAAACGTGTCAATGGGAATCGCGGTTAATGTAAGAGCGCCGAGATGTAGGACGACGATGAGGTGTTGATCCGAGATAAGAGCAGCTCGGGCATTCGTTCGGCGTCCCTATGTACCCTTGGTCAGAGTCACGAATTAATATATTCCATACTTTGACATACCTCATCATTAATGAAGTTAAGCAAAAGAATTGCCCCTGTCCTCCAGTTCCAGAGAGTGACTTGGACACTGTGGGGCATATGGATCATGACCAAGTCTTTACGAATCATCAATCGGAAGAAGAACACCATAGGCAGATTATACTGTCCAACAAGCTGCTCTTCCCATGTCTTAAACTCAAATCTGTAAACCTGGGCAAAGCTGCAAAGGTCGACAGCTGGTCAAAAGTCGTGCTTAAAAAACACTACATTTGGAAGCTTACCATGCAGTCTCAACATTCAGAAACAGAACTGCTATCATCATGGCATCTCCACCATCGACAATTTCAAAGTCGAAAGCGATACAGTCCGCTTCTCTGGATGGTGTTGCAGTCCACATACGTGCACGCGGAAATAAGGACCAAAGTTCGAGTCGACCATGGTTCTCCAGTAAGGCATGCCGACCTCCAGGAAGAAGGCGTGGATCAATCCGCTCGAATCCTTCAGTTCCACGGGCCTCGCCTACGAGTCTCATAGGGTCGATAGATAAGGAGAGCTCCTGTTGGAATCGTAAGGCACCAGGAGTCCTCCAGGCTTGGGAATTACGGACAGCAGTGATCGCTTTCCTATATAGCTCTCCAGTTGGCATGCTACCGGGAAATGAGTGCAAGCTGATATCGGGAGCACGAGTAACGTCTAGATCTTGCAGAAGAGAGAGCCAGATTGGTCGAAGGAAGCAGATCTCCCGCAAGCGCTTGCACGTCTAATAGGTACTACCTTATTTATGAAATACACAAAAACTAGAGAGATACGCACCATACTGAGTCTGACTACATCTTCGACATCGCAAGCACAAATTATTTCGATGAGTACATCTTCAGGCAAGCTCAGGAACTTGCATAGGTCTGTTAGCATAAACGAGCGGCGTAGTAAACGAGCGTGATGTTCCGGAAGGGAAGACAAAAGTAAGATTTAAGCTGGTAAATGGGATGTATGAACGTTCGGATGCAGAAAGAGATGGAGCAGATATAGGAAGATTCATTGATATTGGGTATGCCACCAGAAGCTGACGTACACCTTTGCAGAGCTTCCAAACGAAGAGGCAGCAAACTGAGCAAACTGCGGTATAAACCGAGTATCAAAGGCATCCAGCCAAACACCATCAGAGGAGTCTGCAGTTCCGACTTATAACAAATGGGCATTTGAGAAAAGTTCTCGAATGGAATGAAACATCGCAAGGTTCCTTTGCGTCGCCCGCTCAGTTCTCCTGGAAACCTCGTCAGATAGATATGAAATACTGCCGTGAAGAGAGCGCGTGTGGCGCTTATCTATGCGGAGGAGTCATACGCAATCGTGCAAGCAAGCTTATTGCAAAAGCGACATCCTCTTACCAGCTGCGCCTAAGCTAGGCTGGTTCAAGTTGGACATTGGTTCGTGACACAGGGATGTCGGTGACATTATCACGTGAATAATATCACTACATGTAACACTAACAGCAGCTATTATTATTCTTGACTGCTTCTCTCCCACCTTATTGTCTTGAAGAACTTCACGGTGACTCCGATTCTCGACGCGCTCTGATATTTGCAAGACAATAAGAATGTGTGATATAGCTGTTGACCTCGACGCGTTTCCCTTTGTTCCAACTTCGCTTCTCTCCTCTTCACATTTTCTCCCTCGTCACCCTGCGCTGGTCGCTTTTCCGATATTTCCCCTCTTTTTTGTATTATAATAAGGGATATTGCTGCGCAATCGACTTCCATCCTCATCGACAAGCTAATTTACCAGAAACAACCAAAGCTTGGGCCTACCTCTGACTCTGAATGGCAACGAACGAGCATTGTGCGTACTCTCAATTTTGGTTCCGTCTCTTCGCTAACTTGGCAACGTCGATCGAACTTTTCTTAGTCCTGCTTATTAATCTCGCTAACGTCGCCAACACTCTGAATAGAGCTATTTGTACCGTTGATGAGGTTATCCAAGACGGTAAGTATGCCTTGTCCTCCGGGAAGACATACGGATGACATCGATCTCTGAATTCAGTAAAGAAGGCACGCATCAACGCAAAATTGAAATGTGGGTCGAGGACAGTGCCTTTAGTCACGAAAGCTCTCAGAAAGCTGGTATGATTATTTCTTGAAATGATGTCGGAGTGTTGATATGAAACTGTTTTCGCTCAGGACCACAATGATCACATTAGGTTACTGGATGTTGATGGAAAAGCGGGATTTCGATTTACGCCGCGCGGGACCACTCAGTGAGGTCTTTGCTTGTTTAATAGAGTACACTCGTTACCGTTTGCTTTATCGGTAGATTTAAACGAGCCATGCAAGACTGTCCTCAAAGGCAACGTCGTTCTCCTCGGTCGGCTAATTCATTGCGTGCTCGAGATGTATTGCGCATCGGAACCTTTCTAAAGAAAAGGCTGATCAGAGATTCCGATGATGTGAGTCCCAATTTGAAGCGAAACGCTCAAACATGTATAAAACTTTGCCCCTGTCTCTGTAGATCTTAGATGAAATGAGGGGAAATTACGTCGCGAGCATCCGCGGGAAAGGCATGACGATCGAAGAAATGGCGTCCGAAGCAAACACTGTTACAGTCCAAGCTCGTAATAGTCCGACGTAAGCATCTTCTTTTTTTCCTTTCAAGGGAGACCCTAACTACAACAATCTGAAGTACTTTGCCCTTGCCATCTTCTAGCAGTCGACTCGACCTACGTCGCCCCTCTCCATCATTACTATTCGCTGAGCTTCAAGAAGCAAACTTTCTCAGATTCTACCCCTCATTCCAGGATATTGCTTCAGATTCTGAAACAGACCATCCATATTTTTCAACATCCGAGTCTGAGCAAGAGCGACGTTCATTGGAGGTACTTGATGAGCGAGATGATTTTCGTTCTCCGAGGAGTCTTGTCGATTTTCCGTCTTCGCCATTCGGAATCTGTTGCACTTCGCCCCAGTCATTCGCGAATACAAATATTCCTCTATGCGAAGTAAAGGAAGAGGAAGATGCCAACTTTTTCATCGGCTTCCTTCAGAAGCAGGGCGAGCGGCATGCGCCCAACGGAGCTCTTCGCAAGTACAGCTTCGAGTCTGACAACACTCTTGTCAATTCGTCTGCTCTCTTTGACTATCTTCCCTGTGCTAGTTCTTCTCGCGGAAAACGGGTAAAAAAGTCAAGGGACGATAACGATCAAGTTCGCTCCCCAAGCTCAGAATCTCGCCTCGGCAGCAGTCCGGAATCGTTGGTTCGCTCTTGGCTTACGAGCCAGAAGCGATCTACGCGACAGGATACGCTTCTTCGTCGCAGAAAAGAGGGTGCGATCACTGGCCGGCATCATCCCTATGAGGATATCGAGGAAACTCTATGTCCCAAACTTAAGAAGCATTCGAAGCGTTTGTTATTGTCACGTAGACAGTGAACAGTGACCTGTGACGATAACTTTGGCATGCCTTCCACCACCGTCCCCAATCAGAACGTCCTATGCTCGTATTCGATCTATGCCATGTCATTCTTCTCTCTCATAAAGTGTATATGCTACCTACGAAACGTTCTTTTGGTCTTACGCCAGGCTTTCGCCAATCTCTTCACTAATCTGTCTTCCATAGTGTACCTATTTGCATAATTTTGAATAAACATATGGCCCAAAGACGGAATTGTCGACGAGCTTCATGGCTCACCGAACGGCAGAGAATAACTTAGTTTCCGGCTGGTCAGTCGCCAATAGTGGCCCACTTTGACAGGACACAGATCAAGCCATCCTTCGCAATCGCCCAGTTTCGTGCTAGAGATGCGATGATGATGACAAGATCGGTATAATATCTCACACTAGAACCTTAACTTCGCACCATGCCTTTCAGGAATCTCCGGGTTCATGTTGATGTTCTGATTTGTTTTTCTGGGAATCTCTGCGTCAGATCTGTCTTAGCTATAAACTCCGATTGGGTATGTATGGGTGTACGGCAGTCTGCATACCCTCTCTACATTGCTGTACTGGCCGGATGCGTCCACGACGTGCGGAAACACCTTCGGGTCAAGGCTGCAAATCCATCTCAGCATGAGACCCGGGCCTTTTGGAGATAAGTCCAGCACTATACCAACGGCTCTGCTAAATTTTGTTTTGGACAATCTCACCTGGAAAAACTCGAGATTGTGCAGATGATCAGAATCCTTTTGAGAGTGTATCAGATGGTCAAAATGTAAAATGAATACATGAGCGGCTTATGTGGGTAGTAGAGATCGACATGAGGTTATGGTGCACCTGTAGGCTGTAGCCCATACTGAATCGATCTAATTAGACCCGTGACAAGGACCCTTTGTCACAGGTCTAATTAGATCGCTTTCAGTTTGTGCATCCCATACCACGACGTGTCCCGCAGGACTGCTCTCGGTGCGGGAGCTGTTATGTCATCACCGGAGACAGAACTCCGGTGGCTGTCATCGACTAGCGTCATCCCCCCAACGGGCTGTGCCTGTCGTCTGCCGCACTCGCAAGCGTCATTGCCGACGTTCCAAGTTATTTGGTCGGAATTTCCATCTAAGAGCCATAGCGCCATCAGACCCTATTATTGTATCTTTAGATGATCATAGACAAAGGCTTTCGAACATGGACAGGTTTATTAAAACGGACAGACATCCCAAAAATTGGATATAGAAGCATGCAAGTGGTACTCGAAATATTACGGTCCTTGTACACTCATCCAAAGCGCACTGTCATCGACACCCAAGACGTATTGATCAACCCTTCGTTTCCACCTTCCTGCTTCAGAAGTTGGTGTCCACGGCTGCTCTGTAAGGTCATTCGCTTCCTCTTCAGGGACAATAAAGACCAATTTCCATTTCACCTTATTCACGGCATCGACTTTGCACAACTGGTTCACGAAACCAGTCTTGATCGGGTGACGATCGGCGACAGTAAACTGGAACAGGATAACGCCACTAGTACGTTTCTCGGAGTCTAACTCGAGAGCAAATGAATCAACTCCAGGCAACCTCGTCGAGAGTGGTCGATAGTAAGCGGACGTTTTAATATTTTTCAACCCACTGAAGTCGACCATCTCCGAAAGATGCGACAAATTCAAGTCTATCTTCTGATTCGGATTAGATAGCGAGCGAATTCTGAATGTTGACATCCGCGATTTGAACAGCCATCTGTGTCCAGCCCCTTCGAACAAAAGGCCAGCAGCGGATCGTGTAGCTTGAACGCTCATGAGTATATAAAATTTTTTCTCCAAAGAGGCCGCCATGTCAGTCTTCCTCTGGTCCATGAGCATTTCGACGATCGCCTTAGAAATGATTTTGCTCGTCATGTCGCATCGATCACACTGTCCAGTGGCATCCACGCTAGGATTTATTTCCACGAGATAACTGCTTATTTCGTCCTTGAATTCTTTGTCGACCGGCAATAACAAGTCGCTCGTATTGCAAGTTTTAACGGCGTTCAGCGTCGCTTTTTCGAGCATCCGCTGGTTCATTTTCAAAAGATGTCTTGCTGACCCTCCATACTTTAGGAAGGCAGAAGACAATTCGACGTCCGAACGTTGAACGGTAGCCATATTGCTGAAATAGGATCAATAGATAGCAGACGAGAGAAAAAAATATAGTTACCGCGAAATGTATATCTCCTCCCATGACCATGTCTTCATAACAAACATTTCCGGAATTTTTTCCTTCTGCCAGTGTTTCCATCGGCTTGATTTGGGCGAGGACGCCACTAGAGTACGCCAATTTCGTATTGAAGATGGCGACGGCTGGTTGCTACTCAAATCGAACAAAATAAGAGCATCTGGGTCACGATCATCCGTAATATGTCCCGCGGCAGCAGAAATAGTTTCATTCGGAATCCAGAAAGCACCGCTATCTTGAAACAAGTAGCGTCTCGTGGGTGAGAAAGAAAAGATCGTGCGTCTTCCGGAAGAGAGGCGCTTAAGGAGACAGTACGACAAATACACCGTTTTCCCTGGTCATGAAGAATTTTGATTAAACTACTCTGGAAAAAAAAGGTGAAGCGTACCGATTCCTGGCTGGCCTACGAGTAAGACATCTTTGCGTCCTGTCCTAGCTTCATCATCGGAACGCATGAGTTTGTTCAGAAATTCTTCGAGTTCCTCATATTCCTTGCGTATCATGATTTTCGTCACAAATATTTCGGCCAGTTCAGAAGACCAACCAGGGAGCCCTGCTAAGTCCAGAAACTCGGCTTCAACTGTCGTTGGATGATCCAAATCGTCTGATTCGAACGACGTCCCGTATGAATCGGGAAAGCTGGAGAGGTCGACGTCAGGGACTAAATGAGTTTCTTTACGGATCATTTGTTCCAAGTTCCCTTTCCTCCAGAAGTTACTATACAGCACAAACGAGAGTCGGTGCTCTGAATTCATTTCGTTTTCGTCCAGAAGTACGACTAGAAAACACAATTATGGAAGATCAGGTACATGGAAGTTCACATTCACGGCGAATGCTGACCTCTCCTGGATTGATAGACATCGTAGCTCTGCATTCCGTCACTAAGCCTAAGACGTTTGGCAGGAATAGTTGCGATCCCTAAGCAGCGAATAAGCCAACAGAAGTAAAGTACAAGGAATCAATAATAGCAGCTCACCGGAGGAGTCGCTCATATATGTTTTTTGAACTAGAACTTTCGAAGAGAAAGGAGCTTTAAGCAAATACAAAACATGAACGGATGACAAAGGACGTAATGAGGGAGACGCGAGTGAGCCTAGGAGTCAAGCCAGACACCAGCCTGAAAAGAGAAAGAAGCGCGACGCACCGGGAACCTCGATAAGCACTATCTCTTCGGAGAGGGAGAGGGAGAGTTCCATTATCTTGTGTCCAGGACCAAGCTCTTCGGTTTTGGTCTCGTCGGTGAAGTCGACGCTACTCAAGCCCATCTTTAACTGTGCCGGCTTCATCCGTACAAGTAGTTTTGGGTTCATGCATCTCCACACGGTGAGCGTTGCAGGAACGACGTGCTCGAGGACATCTGGTCGCTCTTCCTTGACCTTCTTTTTCAATTCCTGAATGCGTGCATCGGGGCTGACGATAACAGAAAAGAGATCTCCAAAGGCAGCCTTCTTCTCGTGATCAACGAGCAGGCACCAGACCTCCATGCTGACTGTCGTTTGTGGTGATAGAGATAGAGTGCGGGCAACCGCACGCGGCCACGCACTAGGGGCAACAAAGGGTACTCGCGTGTGGATAACATAAATGATATTAATAATATTCTTAGCCATATCGAAACATGGAATAATTATAATATCTGGTGAGATATCTGAGGCTTATATATTATAAATATACTAATCCATATCAGAGACAGGGCTAGTTGAGATATCTGAGCCACTATTATGTTGCTGGATATTATAAATAGAACTATCTGAGTCTCCAATATATTTTTGGAAACTACAAATATAAGAGCATATATCCATAAAAGTATCAGAGGCTCAGATATTCCACTTATTCCGATTTCCGATCACTACGGGCAATTTAGTATTTTACATCGGATGATAAATGGATTGATATGTAATTTGATATTTTCAATATCATTCAATATCATACTGAATATCCTCATTAGGGATATTAAAATATCATCAAATACTAGAATGTCATCAAAGCAGATATTCTGATTGACCAATCGGATAATTTTAGGGATATCTGCTTCGATGATATTTTAATATCCCTAATGAGGATATTCAGTATGATATTGAATGATATTGAAAATATCAAATTACATATCAATCCATTTATCATCCGATGTAAAATACTAAATTGCCCGTAGTGATCGGAAATCGGAATAAGTGGAATATCTGAGCCTCTGATACTTTTATGGATATATGCTCTTATATTTGTAGTTTCCAAAAATATATTGGAGACTCAGATAGTTCTATTTATAATATCCAGCAACATAATAGTGGCTCAGATATCTCAACTAGCCCTGTCTCTGATATGGATTAGTATATTTATAATATATAAGCCTCAGATATCTCACCAGATATTATAATTATTCCATGTTTCGATATGGCTAAGAATATTATTAATATCATTTATGTTATCCACACGCGAGTACCCTTTGTTGCCCCTAGTGGAAATTGGAATAAGTATCACGGATGATGCCGAAATCAGTGATGTCTGATCGCCGAGATCGACGCTCTCTCGTCATCCCAGGTGAATAAGAATGCCGAAGCCAGTGAAGCAACTGTGTGTCTCTACTGTACAGTGTTCGCATCCCTTCTCTAATCACCATCACTTCTCATTAGCAAGGGGATTTTCGTGTTCTCTTCATTTCTCAGTCCTAAGCTCGGTCTCAAATCGCGCTGAAGACATGTCTGAACGCAACGTGCACCTTCTGGTGCTGGTTCATGGAATGTGGGGGAATCCCGGCCATCTCGCGGAGATGGAACGTATCATCAAAGAAACGAAAGGCACCAGAGCTGCCTCTAATGAGACTGATGGAGTTGAGCTGGAGGTTTTGGTCGCGCACTCGAATAGAGACGAATCAACGTACGATGGAATTGACTGGGGAGGTGAAAGGGTCGCAGATGAGGTATGAGTCCAAGTTTCACTCCTTCTCGGAAGTGTGTAACGTACCTCTTCAGGTCATTTCAAGAATCAGAGAAGTCGAGGCTGATGGTTCAAAAGTTGTACGCTTCTCTATCACTGGCTACAGCTTGGGCGGACTTCTCTCGCGATACGTTATCGGGTACCGTCCTTCTCATCTACGTTGAAGTAACTCATCCTAACTGTTTCTGCTTGTAGCATTCTGTATCAACGCCGGCTTTTCTCAAGTATTACACCAGTCAACTTTACCACGTTTGCTACGCCACACATCGGTCTTCTTCGCACGTCGTCCATCTGGTCGTCCATTCTCGCTACGCTAGGTCCGAAGTTACTCAGCAGAACAGGTGAACAGCTCTATGCAGTTGATAAATGGGGTGCTAGCGGAAGACCACTTCTTGAAATCTTGGCTGATCCTAGTGAGCGCCTTCTGCTCTATGGGTGGTGAATATTTCAGTTGACATTTTTCAGAGGAAATATTCTACCAGGCTTTATCAGCATTCCAACATGTTCGCATCTATGGGAATGCGTATGCATTAAATCTATTTCTTTCTGAGAAACTTTCTGATCCAGGAAAACAGAGTCAATGACTTGACTGTGCCTTATATTACTGCGCTAATCGAGTATGAGGACCCTTTCGTCGACCGTCATGCAACTGGCATAAACGTGTATGTTCCGATTTCATGATATAGCTGAGCGGCTAACTTATACGTCCCGTCGTCTTACTAGTGAATTCGACCCAAAATATGATCCGATCATGCTTTCGTACAGCATCCCAGACGAACCCCCTGTCAAAGAGTCTCCAACGCCATTGTCCCCCGCTTGGTTCCAGAGTGCTAACCCCACTCGATATCTTCCACCATTCCTTCAGTCTTTAAGGTTTCCTCTTAATGCTGTTAGTGATCCACATAAAAGGTATTACGATTCAGGGATGCTGATTGTTTGCTAGATCGCAGTCGTGTTACTACCTGTGCTCTTCCCGACATTCATCGCGTTCCTTCTTGTCCGACTCTCCCTCCATGCACGCTCTTCGCGAGCACGTATCAAAGTCCTCGAAGTAGACGAGACACTTCGTGAAAATGCTCTCGTAAACGCCTTTTCTCGTCTAGAACGCGAACTCGGGGAAGCCGTCGTAGACGCTATAGAAGATGATCAAGGCTCGAATATGCCCGCAACGGCACCTCCGAGAGACGAAAAGCCAGGCCTCACCAATGGCAAGCTTTCGTCTTCCTGTTGGGATACTTCGGCTAAGGGAGACGGCGTTGGAAAAGTCGACGGAGAATCGCCAAAGATCGCGACTGGCCAGCCGTTGTTGACGCCCTCACAGTGCCAAATGGTCCGATCCCTCAACGCCCTACCGTCAATGACGAAGCACCGAGCTTACATCGATCCATTGCGCAATTCCCATGCGACAATCATCGCTCGTGACGTGAAGGGCTTCCCGTTCCACAAACGAGGATGGGGCGTGCTTCAGCACTGGGCGGATGCGTTCGTGTTGTGATCTACTTTTTATTGATTTTCTAGAAGCCTTGTTGTATTATGACTTTCATTTAGATCTCCACTTGCTCTGGAATAGATGCTCTTTATTCAGAGCAGCGGATCAGGTTATCCCTGCTCTGAATTGTACATGCACCTGGGTCTCATTTTGGTCCTATATCCGCATAGATGGCGACATTCCAAACAACTTTGGTAGTCTTGGTTATTCATATATTAGAGCTTCTATGCAACTTCGATATACTTGTACATGTCAATTCTTCGCTATTGCCAGCGGTATACTGCTTTTGACATGATACGTGAGAACAACGATTGAATAATCTACAATTGCGCTCCTGCAAGCAACTGTCATAATATGAACCAATGAGCATATTCATACGATTATGGATTAAGTATCGTACCTAGAGAAAGCGACTAAAATAGCAGAAAGTCGAGAAATAATAATAACAAGCAATATATGTATCTTTACCGACTCAATGCATCGCGTACAGACTGAACAAGCTTGAGTGGTTGAATCTCAACAGCCTCTTTCCTTTATTTTGGCAACCGCTGACACCGAGAAGTCCACGGTCTGTAGCTTTGTGCGTCATAATGAACTCGATACAAACGTAAAAAGTATGTCACCCCGCTCGTCATCCGGAAGCAAAGCGAATAAAGCACCGGTTCGGTGCCGTTCGCGGCAATAGATATCTATAGACGTGCCGGGAACGAATGACTCGCCGTACAGTACAGTAATTATAGAGCAGAGAGAGCGAGATTGTGTCATCGACGATGCAGAGTACTGTCCGCCGATCATTGGTGGCGGTGCACAAACCCTTCTTCGGAAATTGCCACTCTCAACTCTCCATCCTCGTCTACCCATTTTTCTCTTTTCTTTCAGTCCCGACATTACAGTTTATTCAACCCATTGCGATCAGCTGCCTTTGGTCTGTAATTCAAGTGAAATATCTGCGAATATCTGCCAATGGGCTCTAGAATGCTTAGATTCTCTCCTCGGTGGCAGCGGAAGCTGGTGTTTAGATTCCAGCTGAACTCGACAAACATGCATATGAGCATACTTTTGTTTTCTTGATTCCGATTGTATGTCACTCTGCTCATATACGGGAGCTTAAAAGCAATCGTCATCATGCGTCACCCAGGAAATGATATAAAGTCCACCCAGATTTCTCCCCGCATCCCCATCACGACTTGAACTCGAACCTTCATCTCGACTTCGATATAGCAACTTGAACGCCCCTCTGCCTTGCACTCTTGCTCGCTTGCAACGATGCTCTACATCATCGCTGCCTTCACCCTTGCCTTAAAGCTTCTCATGCTGGCTCAGCCCTCGGGCGATGCTAGCCCTGACTTTTACGACTTCGGTTATGATGTTGACACATTCTTCCAGGAGGACTCAATCGACCTTTGGTGTCCCCTCCGAGGCTCTTTTGCCACCCCGGTTCTCGCCTGTCCTGCTCCCTCTGGCCCCGCTGTCATTGTTCCCCCTCCGGCTACCAAAACGTTCCAGTACTTCATCGGCTTTGCAGATGAGACTCTGGAGTTTCCATCGTCCCGGCCTGCCCCTTTTCCCACCCGGCCTTCGTCGATTCAGTCTTCTGTCGACGTTGATGTTGGCGCCGATCATATCCCCGCGCCGACTTCAACTCGCAAATACATACCCGCCGACACCCCCTTGCCACCGGAGCCATCTATTAATAGTTGGGTCCTCATCGTTAGCCTCGTCGTCAGTTCCCTTGGTATTGCCTTCGGCTTAATCATATCCGGTGCATTGCGCTCGGTGGCACTTCAGTCAGTCAAGGATGACATGGAATATTCCAGTTGGTCTATGATGATATGGGCACTTCTTTCGTGCATTCCGGTCTCCTTCCATTTTGTCCGTGTATCGGTGTTATCTACTCACCTCAAAGAAATGCTTGACTCTCGCATCTTTGGCTTGGTACTTTTGGCTGTTGCTCTGGCATCACTTAAGGTAAGTCAGATCCTCGCTGCTGACGAACCTCGTCTTACGTTGAACAAATACAGTTGTGGCACTCTTCTTTTGATGTCATCCGTCATCAAGGGTCATGTATGTATACTGGTTCAGCAACTGTTACTCTCGCAGTTGGTATGCTCACCAATTCATTCGCAATTGTAAGTCATTGTTCAAATTCCTTCCCGGATTCATAGCCGACGAACCTTTTTGTTCTTAAGGATCTGAAATCTCGCATTGAAGAAATGGCTGCGAACAAAGAATGCAAAGACTCGGCAGCAACCCATACCGCCCCCGCAAACTCTTGCCCTATTGCCCTGATCAAGTCCATCGTCAGTGACAGAGTGGCTACTTCTTCAACGGCGGTCATGTATACCTCGGCCAATGAGATTGCCAATAATTCTACAGTCGACGCTAAGGTAAAGACAATTTCTTGATCACGAGTTCATTTTGTTCAAGGCTATCCATTTTTCAACGCTTGATTTTAGACGATTGACGATGCAGAAGTCCGTGCTACAAACAACGACGTCGAAGTATCAGTGAAATTGGCCACTGACTATCATCCTGCTTCTACTCTACTCCCTAAGGACGGTAGCGAACTTGCAACTTCAGTCCCGATTCCGTTCAAGCATGATGGTACACATTGCACTACGGTAAGTCCATTACATCTAATACTTTTTGACCAACGCTGACCTTCCCCGTCTCTTCCCATATATCAGATTCCCGCAGAAGATAGATGTGCCACGATCATGGACTTCATCACGAGCATTTCAATCAGCAGTGGTCATATTGACCCTGCCTCTGTTCCGTTGCCTGAACCCCTCGAGAACGAGCTCGAGATAAATTCTTTGAATGTCCCTCTTCCAGAGAATCAGTCCGGTTGTGAAGCCCTCGCCATAAACCTTGAGGTCATTGAGGCGTCACCGACGAGCGAATGTAGCTTGGCTGAAATCGGCGGCGTATGCCCTGGTTTGACGATTTTCCAAAGAAGTATTCTGGCTTTGCCTTCGATTCAGGTCAAGATGTCCAAAGATATGATAGGGACAAGCGAGCCTTTTCGTCTGGATGGTGAAGAAAGCGCAAGCGCGGCTCTAAGTCTGTCCGTTACCGAATTCGTCAACACTCCTCAGTCTGTCTTGCTTCTTCCCCCGGTCGCTGGTCACGAAAAGGAGAAGCAGAATGATAACTCGGGTTCACGACCCTCTGCAAGGACAAGGGCGAAAGGGACGCCGAGGATATCGGTAGGATTCACGCGCAACTTCCTCCTGAACTTTCCTGTCCGAGGTGATGAAGGAAAAGCATGCCGCACTAAGGTGAGACCATCACATCTAAGTCGTTCTGACCGGCACTGACGTTTTTCGCCGCTTCTCATCATGATATGTCAGTTTGCCAAAGAAGGTAGATGTGCCACTACTTCAGACCCTGAGGGCATTGAGATATCATCTTCATGTAGTTCGACCTCTGGGGATGATGTAAGTTTTTATTTAACGGATCTCAAAAGAAGTATTCTGACTTTAACGTCGAAGATGCTCATGGATAGGATTGAGACAAGTGTGCCTTCTCCCTCGGACGGAGAAGAAGGCGCTGGTGCAATCCTGACTCTAGCTCCGTCTGCTACTGAACTCGTTAATGTTCCAGTCTCGCGCCTTCTCCGAGTCGCTGGTCATAAAAAGCAGAAGGATAAGTCAGTCTCACCCCCAAACACAAGGACAAGGGTGAAAGGGACGCCAAGAATATCGGTAGGACTCACGCGCAACTTCCTCCTGAACTTTCCTGTCCGAGGTAGTGATGAAGAGCAAGGAAGAGGAACCTCTTTTGGTACACGAGGGTTAGGTAAGTTTCTCTGAATTGTCCATACATAACGCAATGATACTGACTTGGGTTTAGGGCGACACTGACGGTTTTCGCCCTTGCCATCGCATGGTTCCCTATGGGGAGGACCATCCTTCTCGCGATTGCTATTGCGGGTACCCAGGAAGCGTAGGTCGCACGTCTGTGACTTTCAAGTACGCTTACCCGACTACCAGGACCTGGCCTGGGCGGCACATCGCCGTTTTGTCACCGCCGGCCGCGCTTTGCTCCATATTGCGGTCTCCAGGACGAATACCCGACATTTAGGACCTGGCCTTTGCGGCACATCGCCGTCTCGTCACCCTTGACCGCATTTCCCCATCATCGTGGTCCCCCAGGACGCGTAGGTTGCTTGTTTGCAGCTGCCGATACGCGCACCCGACTACCAGGACCTGGCCTGGGCGGCACATCGCCGTTTCGTCACCCCCCACCGCACATCGCTTCACGTCGCGGTGTACCAGGAAGCGTAGGTTGCACGTTTGCAACTTAAGACGCTTATTCGACAACCAGGACCTGGCCTGGGCGGCACTTCGCCGTTTCGTCATCCCCGACCGCACTGCGCGGTCCACCAGGACGCATATGTCGTACGTATGCGACTATCGGATATGCGCACCCGACAGACAGGACCTGGCCTGGGCGGCACATCGCCGTTTCGTCAAACAAGAACACTCTACATCTCATTCTTTCAAGCTCACTTTTCATCCTTTGTCTAACTTTATTTTCATCTCCATTCCTGTATTTCCTTCTCTTTGCTGTCTATAGCAATTGACCGTTGCACTCCGCATGATATGTTTATGATTGATATAAACCTCCCCATTCATGCCTATGGTAACTTTTTATTCGAATCAGCCTTTCACGGTGAACAGTTTATTTGATGACTGTGCAGACATGCGGCCCACTTGACTTCAGCTTTCCTTTTCATCAATATACTGGTCTGTATCGTTTCAAAAGGCATTCTTCGACGGTATACGTAAATAATAGTAATACAACAATCTATTTGTGTGTTTGCATCTGCTGTCCATTGGAGAAATTGTAACTTTCTGCGTATTCTATGTTTGATGTTCAAATACCCAAAGAAAATCGGAAAAGGCAAGCATATAACCGTCGTCGTCTTCATCCTCAGCACCTGCGTTCATGACAATATCCCCGACTTCATTGGTAGCCAATTTGACGTGGCAGCTGTGATATCTCCTGTCAACGACACCAATGTTAGGATAATATCTTGCTGAAACTCACTTGTCATTGATTCGGCCTCTAATATGCGCGTCAGCCACAAGTTGCATCGCAATGCGCTGGACCTCATTGGCAACAGAACGAACACCATAATTGACATCGTACGATTCAGCCAGTTTGTGCACGACTGCAGCGGCAAGAAGCATAGCTCGGTCAGAGACGAGACACGATGATCTGCGAAGACGTATGACATACCTTCGTCAGTCCAGGTCAGACTGATCTCGTGTTTTCCTTTTGCACGCTTGCTCCACATATCCAATTCGCGCTGGACGGCGACCTCGACCTCCTCCTGACTGAGTGGCAAGAACACGACGATCTGGTTGATACGTCCGACGAACTCGTCCCTCCTCAGGTGATTCTTGAGCTGCGGGCGGATTGAACGTGTGAAACTTTGGATCAAGTGCACATAGGACTCGGGTCGCTCTTCCTTTTCCGACTCAGTCACACCTTGGCGAAGCATCGGCGCTGCGTTCTTGATCTCTTCCCCTGCGATGTTCGACGTCATGATGAAAATAGCGTCTTTGCAGGAGATCGTCCCGTCCTTTGTGTGAAGGAGTCAGATAGATCAGGAGACAAGACGACGAATGCTGTACCTTTGAGTCCGTGACTCGTCCGTCGTCAAAGACCTGGAGGAACGTGTTAAGAACGTCCGGATGAGCCTTTTCAATCTCATCCAACAGGACGACAGCCTTCGGATTTTTCTTCAACGGCTGCGTCAACGCACCGCCGTCTCCATAGCCCTGGAAATTGTCAGTACTCAAGTCGGCATTCTTTACTAGATAAGATACTCACTACATAGCTCTTTGGTGCACCTAGATACGAGAGTCGAAGTGAATAACACACATACTAACCGGGAGTGCCCTGGACTCTCACCAATGAGGTTCATAACGGTATGACGTTCCTGAAACTCGCTCATGTCGATCCTAACGAATCCATGTTCTTTCTCCAACTGGGCGATGCTCTGTCCCTTGTCCGTTCCCAATCCATCCTTGCCGTGGAGGTAGAGAGCCAACTGTTTAGCTAATTCAGTCTTCCCAACACCCGAGCTACCGAGGAAGAGCATCGTAAGCGGTCGATCGGGATCTACCCAGCCACCTTCGCGTAGTCGGATAGCATTCGCAATTAGGCGTATTGGTCCGCGTTGACCTACGAGCTTCTCTCCGATCTTGACCTCAAGTTCCAGCAAAGACTCTACAGTCACAAGGAAGAATCATCAGTCGAAGTAGAATAATGATAGAGTACTCACTCATCGACACCTTTGATATCTCTGTACTTTTTCCCCTTCTACCCGTATCGTCTTCACCAACCGAACTTGCACTATCATCACTCTCGTTGTCTTCACTTTCGTCCTCTTCGTCTTTCTTCTGTTTTTCCTCTTCAATCTTCTTCCTGTTTTCTTCCTCCGCTTCCTTCCTTTTCCTGCTTTCTGCGTCTCGAAGTTGCACAAAAGCTTCTTTTACCTCATCGCAGGTATCTCCGACGTTACGAATAAGTTCTTCGGGTCTTCTCCCTCTAAGATCTTTTATCGTCCAATCTGCGCCAGCTTCAAGAAGTATCTTCGCGATGTCCATGTCCTGCACGAGGCATGCATAATGAAGGGGTGTCGCATTTTTCACGTTAACGTGCGGAATCGTCAACGGAGCGAAAGAAATATGTGATGTGTCGGAGTTATAGTCCGCACGACTGTCACGTTTGTTCACCACAGACTTGTCCATTGAAACGAGTAGTTTAACGAAACGACGGCGTCGGCGGATCACAGCCAAGTGAAGGAGCGTAAAATCATAATAGGTCATACACGAAACAAGGTACGGGTTCTTTTTGATAGAGCTGTTTAGTTTACAGAGTTAGAGCACGGCAAGGACGCGCGGGGCTCAGACAAGCTTACTTTTCAAATTTCTCATACTTATTTTTTCGCACTAATCTCGCCAAGTCATCCGGTTTGGTGTACACTAAGCTCCAGTGAGTGTCATTCACACCTTCACAACATCCCAAGTGATTATAAGAACACATACCCTTGAAGAGTTCCTCGGTTTCCTTCCTTTTGAGGTACAAATCGCGGAACACAGTGGCTGCCTCCAAGTCTTGCCGAAGGTTGAAGTACTCAGTCGGATCGCGTTGCTTACCGTCTTTTGCCTTCATGAGAGCACCACGCTCCACAAGCATACGGATAATATCGGAGTTACCAACCATGCATGCGTAGTGAAGGGGTGTTGCTCCGTTTGTGTCATTAACGCGTGTTCCAAGTTCATACTCGCGATCCATGGCCGTTAACCTCGATTGATAAACGGCATTGACGTCGGCTTTCGGGCACGCAAGTACCAGCTTCACAATCTCGACGTCACCCGACAGGACAGCGGCATGTAATGGAAACCAGCCTCCCTCATGTTGTTTACCCACGAGGCGTGGCGCAGCTTCCAGCATGCTGGGACGTGAAAGAAAATATAGAATTAGACGCCCATAAAAAGAAATAATCAAACTAAACTCACCGAGAGACTGCCTTTGCGTCACGCTGTACAATTGCTCTACACAAGATCCGGACCGCACTCATCAAGCTTGACGAGCCGACTGCTCGTTCAGAGGGACCGCAAGTTGATTCACTGTCCTCACCATCTGACGCTGACGATACGGGCGAGCCGTTCCTCTCCGCTTCATAACGATCAGTACAGTCCGAGTGGAGGGCCTGAAATTGTACGTGTACGTCTTCAAGAGAGACGGCTCCTCGTGCGACAGCCAGCAAGAGGTAAAGCATTTCCCTCAAAACGGCAAACAGCAAGACTGCTTGCCTCACGGCCTCTGGGCTGGCCTCGAGTTGACGTTTCATAATGGAAGACATAAAGCTGGATCCCATGGTAAGTAGTTCGAAGAAGGATGCAAGGAACCGGACTCCTTTTATATGGTCCAGAATCTGAAAACGCGGACGAAGGAATGTTTTTGGGTAATGAGAAGCGTGGATAATTCTTGGTGGCGAAGGACTCTCGACCGCCCTCTAGCGCCTTCTCGCATTCATTCAAAGTTTGCTTCTCTGCAGTATGGATATGTCTTAGATCTCTGTGCCTTTATCTGTATTAAGAGGCACATTTTTTGTAGTCTCGAGTCAGCACTGGACTCGATGACTCGATCAAAAGCCTACCTTCGTGTTTCTGGTTGGTTGAGGTCAATGAAAGCGATCTGGAGTTCCCGAGGTCGACTCGTGTTGGACCTGACCAGAACGTCATACGACCACCCCATATCCCAGAGCAACGAAGATAGGCATGAGCACAATGGACACGGTTGAGGAAATGGGAAAATGACTTGCATCGCTTAATCTCGGACTTACTCCAGTGTGGCCGCACCAGCGCCTATTTGCTTCATCGATAACACTATATTGCCATCTATCAATTCCGTAAGTCGCCATTCTCCGGGGTATCGATCACTGGCGGTCCCAGAACGCTGAAAAGGTGTGTATTTAGCCTATCAGTGACTGTAAAAAGGATTGACTCGACCGGGGACAAAACAGGACTGAAGGAGTCCAATAAATATCCGAAAATGATGACCGCAAATGATTCAATCAATGACACGAATTATGAGGAAATTTATTTGGAGGATAATATCAACTTTGTAAAAGACGGCGACGACTGATGTTGGTTGAAAATGAGAGTGGTTCTGGTTCTGGACAATGGATAGACGATCAATAGATCTACTATTATGGAAATACAAATGATCAGCACTTTCAATTTGAGACGCTCCCATTAAAAACATTCAATTTCATTGTATTTTTCAGAATCCAAGTTTGCATTTATCCGTCGCGGATACAACAAAATAGCTCTATTATACTATTCGAAGAAACCAAGGAAGTCCGAGAAGTAATCGTATCCATCCTCAGGCACCTTTGCACAAGCTTTCATTACAATATCGCCAATCTCGTTAGTCGCCAGCTCGGCCTGCCAACTACGATGCATCGGGTAAGTCCATATTTACCATGACATTTAATGTATCTCGTAGAAACTCACTCGTCTAAGAGCTGTCCCCTAATGTGCGTGTCAGCAACAAGTTGCATCGCTATTCGCTGCACCTCATTCGCGACAGAGCGTACACCATAATTCACATCATAAAACGATGCCAGTTTACACACAACTATAGGGAAGAAATGAGAGATGCGATCACAAGAAGCAGATAACGATAGTTGAGTACCTTCATCAGTCCATGTTAGCTTGATCTTATGCTTCTCTTCAGCACGCTTGCACCACATAGCCAGCTCGCGTTGAACAGCAGTCTCGATCTCCTCCTGGCTCAAAGGCAAGAAGACGACGATTTGGTTGATGCGTCCAATAAACTCGTCACGTTTCAGGTGCTGCTTGAGCTGGGGACGAATCGAGCGTGTGAAACTTTGAATAAGCTGTATGTAGGACTCGGGTCGCCCTTCTTCCTCCGACTTTATTGCAGACTGGCGAAGCACCGACGCAGCATTCTTGATTTCTTCACCTGCAATGTTCGACGTCATGATGAAAATGGCATCTTTGCAGTAAATCACTCCGTCCTGTAAAGGAGTTTCGTCCAGTTTGCAGATCGGACGAGGGATGAAAGACGTACTTCTGAGTCCGTAATACGGCCGTCGTCGAAAACCTGGAGGAATGTGTTCAGGACATCGGGATGCGCCTTTTCTATCTCATCCAATAAGACAACGGCTTTAGGATTCTTCTTCAATGGCCGAGTCAATGCACCTCCGTCTCCATATCCCTGGAATAATATTACATCAGACGCTGGTATGCTTTGTTGTGGAATAGACTCACCACGTAACTCTTTGGTGCACCTTAGAGACATGGCAACCACGTCAGAGTACATCTCAGTCAAAAAAGTCAGTAAACCTCACCAATGAGATTAATTACGGTATGAGGTTCTTGAAATTCGCTCATGTCAATCCTTACGAATCCATGATTCTTCTCCAGTTTTGTGATGTTTTGGTCCTTGTCTGTCGCCATTCCGTCCTTTCCATGGAGGTACAGAGCGAGCTGTTTCGCCAACTCTGTTTTCCCGACGCCCGAGCTGCCCAGGAACAGCATCGTAAGTGGTCTCTCTGGATCGACCCAGCCGCTTTCTCGTAGCCGTATTGCTTGCGCTAACGACCGAATAGGACCGCGTTGGCCAACGAGTTTTTCGCCAATCTGTTTCTCGAGCGAGAGTAGGGCCTCTGCAAGGACAAGCTGTTTGACATGAGCAAACAAGGAAATTAGTGCTGAACGTACTCATAGATACTTTTGACGGTGAATCATCGTCAGCATCTACATTCATATCGGGTTATTTAGTGTTGGGTCTTCCAGAGGGACTTGAGTCTGCACGATTTCAGCTTACCGTCATCGGATTGCCTTAGCTTCTCTCCCGCTTCCTTTCTTCTCTCTTCTTCGGCATGTCTAATGCGTACGAAGGCGCTCTTCATCTCGTAACAAGTGTCCTCAGGTTCATGAATCATATCCTCCGGAATCCTTCCTTCACTGTCCTCGATGTTCCAATCCGCGCCAGCTTCAAGCAGCATCTGCGCAATATCCATGTCTTGCACGAGACATGCATAATGAAGAGGCGTAGCTTTCCTCACGTATTTGTGTGGAACTGTGGGAGGAGCAAAAGAAGACGAATCTGAAGTGTAATAACGGCTTCGAACGTCGCGCTTGTTCACCAGCGCCTTGTCTGTTGAGATGAGTAGCTCGACGAAGCGACGGCGCCTACGGATGACAGCCAGATGGAGGAGTGTGAAGTAGTCATCGGTCATTCTCGAGGCAAGGTCCGGATACCTTTCTATTGTCCTAATTTTTAATTTTTTCCAAAAATTAGGGGTGCAGTGTAGGAATGGGTCGAAATGAAAAGATACCTACCGTTTGAATATCTCATACTTGTCTTTACGTATCAACTGGGCCAAATCTTCAACTTTGTTGTACCCTACCCAGAAATCAGCGTCTTCACCTCTCTTGTCACAGCTGTTGAAATATACAAACGTACTTTTGAAAAATTTGTCGTGTTCCTTCCATTCAGAGTACATGTTGTTGTAAATTGCGATAGCATCCGATTGTTCGTGAGTGTCAAAGTATTCGATTGGTTCTCGTTGCTCAGCGTCCTTTGCCTTAAAAAAGGCACCATGGTCCACAAGTAGACGGATGATGTCGACATTCGCAATCATGCAAGCCAGATGCAGAGGAGTTGCCCCATTGATACCATCCAGGCGAGTTCCAAGTTCGTACTCACGATCCAAGGCCGAGATGACTTTCCGGTTCTCAGGCGACTCGTCCAGTACGGCGTTAACGTCCGTTTTGGGATACTCGAGCAAGAGTTTGACGAGATCGATATCACCGGACAGGACAGCAGTGTGTAAAGGAAACCAGCCTCCTTCATGTCGCTTGCTCGCAAGTCGCGAATTAGCTCCCAATATGCTTCAACATATAAGGATGAAGTAATAAAGTGATAAGTGCCCTGCCAAGTGGATAGACTTAGCCGTGCACTTACGAAGACGCTGCCTTGAAGTCGCGTTGCACAATTGCTCTACATAGTTTTCGGACTGCACTGATGAGCCTCGGATTCTCAGCGTGTCTGGTGCAGTCGCACGTCGATTCACTGTTATGGCTCTCCGACTTGGACAATTCAGGCGAGTCGCTATATCCTGCATCGGAAGAGGAGGTGTAATTGGCTTTCAGAGACTCAAACCGAGCGTGTACATCCTCGAGCGAGACATTCTCTCGCAGGATGGGCAGAAAGAGACTGAGCAACTCCTTGACAATAGCAAGGAGAAGAAACGCTTGCTTCAACGCGTCGGGATTGATTTGAAGTCGCCTTCTTACGATGGAGGACATAGAGCTAGAATCCACAGTAGTTTGGTGGGAAGACGGAGAGGAGCCAGATGTTTATATACCATCGCCTGTCCGAAAATGTGTACACACAGCCATAAACCCAAAGGTGGGAGTAAAACTCATGGATCATGTCGGCGCAGTTGACGATCTAAATCATTAGATTCTATCGATTCCAGTTGATGTTAGTCCTTTTTGGCGCGGTCGTGCAAATACAATACCGACCCAAGATACTTCCATGCAAACTTTGGCGATTGCTAAGAGTCAAAGACACATCTACAGATGCAAAGCTATGAGGTCAGCGCGGATGAGGAAATAATCAAGAATAGTCTGCACTGGTTCAATTGACTTGTTATGCTCTTGGGATGTCTGTACACCTATTATTTGCACAGCACTATGCCCCATCGTTGCGACGCATCGGGCACAACGGGTTAGAGCTGAATCCTGTGAACAATAGTTTACGGATTTGAAATGTCGAGATGGGCGTCTATTCAGCTCGGAGTTTGAAAAAGAATGAACTCACGTACCCCATGAGGCAGGAAATGTTCCTTCCACGGGTGATCCATGCCAATGTGGTCGGTCGAAGAAACGGTGTGATAACAGATAAGGACGAACCTGCTTTGTTTATGTAATATATCGATGAGATTTGTGGTGATCTCCACTCCGCGAATGCTTACATAACCACAATCATGGCTACTGTGGTCTATTTGACTGCACTAACTAGAGCAAGGCTACTTACTATCTAAAGTGATTTTGGTATAGTACATATTGCGAAGCTCCCAGGCGGACATCTACCCAGATTAATCCTCAGAATCGGGGGCGTGCGTTCATAACGATATCACCGACTTCATTCACAGTCAACTCGGCTCTCCAACTAAGGATGATTCCATCAACAGGACTTTATCTGGTACGCTGTCATGCATGAACTCACTGCTCAGAAATATGGCCCCTGATATATGCATCAGCAACGAGTTGAACCGCGATGCGCTGCACCTCATTTACAACAGAGCGTACTCCATAATTGACATCATACGACTCTGCTAACTTTTCGACGACTACATTAGATTCTCATCAGCCACGAAGAACACGAGCAGAAAACGATAAGCGTACCATCGTCTGTCCAAGTCAAACTGATTTTATGTTTTTCTTCGGATCGCTTCCGCCATGTCTCCAATTCGCGATGAACAGCGACCTTGATTTCCTCCTGGCTCAGAGGTAAGAACACGACGATCTGATTGATGCGCCCGATGAACTCGTCCCGCTCCAGATGATGCATAAATTCTGGTCGGATTGACCGCGTGAAGTCCTGAATGATGTGCATGCAGGACCCAAATCGTCCTTCTTCCTCTGATCGAGCGATTTCTTGACGAAGAGCCGGTGCTGCTTCCTTGATCGTTTCTGCTGCGATATTCGACGTCATGATGAAAATGGCGTCTTTGCAAAATATCGTTCCGTCCTGCATATGAATGACATGTTGGATGAGACACAAAATAAGACGACATTGTGCAGTACCTTTGAATCTGTGATGCGACCACCATCCTCATATCCCTGCAGATTGCTATCATAACATGCGAAACCGTCTATCGTGGCGGAAACTCACCATATAGCTCTTCGGCGCACCTTTCAAATTATGGCGTCAGACTCAATACGCGTTTCATTTGTCCGAACAGTCGTCTCACCTATAAGATTCAAGACAGTATGACCCTCCTGGAACTCGCTCATGTCAATCCTCACAAACCCATGAGCTTTCTCCAGATTAGCGATGGTCTGACCTTTGTTGGTCGCCTTTCCATCTTTGCCATGAAGGTATAGGGCTAGCTGTTTCGCAAGCTCTGTCTTCCCGACACCTGAACTTCCAAGGAATAGTATCGTCAGGGGTCTATCCGGATCTACCCAGCCACTTTCACGAAGTCGGACAGCATTCGCTACTAAATGGATAGGTCCACGCTGGCCTACGAGTTTAGCTCCAATCCCATCTTCGAGTGAAAGTAGGGAATCTGAAAATGCCGAGTATAGGTCAAATTAGTGGACTAGCGCAAGAAAAATAGCCGACATCGCACCCATGTGCACCTTTGAGGGAAGGCAATCTATACCCGCATGAGCATCTCCCTCAGAAAACTTGCATTGTGAAGTTGAGTCTCTGTAGCTTTCAGCTTCCATGTGACTAATCTTTTCATCTTCCATCATCTCTGCTTCCGCTTCCCGCCTTTTCTCAGCTTCGACGTTCAGAAGCCGGGTGAATATGCTTTTAACCTCATCTCAAGATTCGTCAACAGCGCGGATAAGCTCCTCAGGAGTCCTTCCTTTGAAATCTTTGATGTTCCAATCTGCGCCAGCCTCGAGTAGTATTTCAACAATACCCATATCCTGCACCAGGCATGCGTAATGTAGAGGTGTCGCATTTTTCACATACGTATGTGGAATTGTCAGCGGCGCAAAAGAAGTATGTAGGGATTCCAAGGTATAATCCGCCCGCCTGTCATGTTTATTCACTAGAGACTGGTCCATCGAGATGAGAAATTCGACGAAAATACGACGCCGGTGAATCACAGCCAGATGGAGGAGTGTAAAATTCCCTTGAACCATTCTTGAAGTAAGTTCCGGATACTTTCTAAGTGAACACCATGATTTTATGATGTCAGAGAACGATCAAGGATTGCGCTTGTCTCAAGATACTCACTATTCAAACACTTCAAATTCGTCCCTAATTAACAGTTGCGCCAAGTCGTCGACATCATTATATCCTAATCTCAAAAACTTGTCAAAAATACTTTCAAGGAAAACTGGATCATTATGTATACCTTTGAAAAGCTCCTCGTGCCTTTTCCATTTGAGGTACAGATCGCGGAATACAACGGCTGGTTCCAGGTCCTGCAGGATGTTGAAGTACTCGATCGGAACGCGCTTTTTATCGTCTTCGTGTTCAAAGAAAGCTCCACATTCGACAAGCAGATGGATAATTTCAGCATTGTCTACCATGCATGCAAAATGCAACGCCGTTGCCCCACTAGTATCCTCAACATGAGTCCCGAGCTCGCACCCGATGTCCACCGATGCTCCTGTCGATTTGTAGACAGAAGTAATGTTGGTGTCCGGACATGAAATGATGAATTTGACAATCTCGATGTCACCAGACAAGACAGCGGCATGCAATGGGAACCAGCCCCCTTCATGCCTTTTACCCACGAGAAACGGTGCGGCTTCTAGTATACTAAGGTGAAAAATTCAATTAAGTATCAACATAAAGAAATAATCAAAAGGACGGCTCACCGAGAGACTGCCTTCACATCGCGCTGGACGATTGCTCTGCAGAGGATCCGGACGGAACCCATCAAGTTCGGTGACTCAACAATGGGATCAGAGCCATTGGAGGTAGAAAGGTTGCCTTTGGTGTCTGGTGAGGGTGAGATGGGCGTTTCACATCTGTCTGTTTCAGGAGCCTTGCCGTAGTCCGAATGCATAGCTTGAATCCAAACATGAGCATCCTCAAGAGAGAGGCTTCCTCGTGCGACGGAAAGCAGGAGGTAAAGCAATTCTCTCAAAATCGAAAGGAGGAAGAACAATTGCTTCATTACCTTCGAACAAGCGCCGAATCGCCGCCGCTTCAGGACTGAAGATGTACGATTGGATTCCGTGACCAGGCTAGCAGAGTCTTCCTACAGGATGCAGGCCTTTTATAGTCTCAGATCTCTTCTTGGAAGAAACCACGGTCCCGCTGCAGGGAAAAAGAAAACTCATAGACCTTCTTCTCTCGCGTGTTCCATCGGACTTCTTACATTTCTTCAAGCGACATTGAAGGCATCTCTTGATACGCCCAAGTTCTAGACTGAAAGACATCTGTGAAAAACTGCTAGAGTCTTCTTTGCGGCTCCTTGGAGTCAGTACTAGTCTAACCGACTCAGTCGAAGAACTTACCGCAGTCAGAACACGTCTTCTGATTCGATTGAGGTACTCCAAAGTTACATATAGTTGACTCAGAAAACCCGAAGAAGCGTCAATGAGAGCGATTTGTGACTAGGGAGACAAATGAGCTCGGATGACTCTGCTGAAAAAGCGATGAACTTACTCGAATGATTTAATGTAAGACTGCTTTTGCCCTTCACCGCTTATTGGCTTTTATTGATTGGGCTGTATTGCTTAATTTAATCGGCTCTCTGAGACCCCAAGCATAAATGAAAAGTTTAAATGAAGCATGTTATTCTGCATCGGAAGATCAAGAGACCATGGATATCTCATAACCGAGTGATATTTATCTTGAGTATAAAGTCGAATCGACAAGTGAAAAACGCCGGGAAGGGAAAGGAATACTATTTTTGAGCACTATTGTATAATGGATCTGGCAGAATGGCAAGGTCGAGCTCATAAATGAAGAATCGCGAATGACCGTCGACATGGCACGGATATGAAGATTTTGGCGCGAGTGTAGCGTGTGAATAGAACTCCAATTGGAAAGTGATCGACTCTAACTTGTTCTGTTTTCATGTCATGAATTGTTTTCCGTTCAATGAAAATTCAGACAACCAGATATATCTCAGATAATACTTCCCGAAACTTGCATTCCGCGCTACTGTTGCATGCTTAAGTCTGGTAGAACAGTATAAAAAAGCTTTCCGAATCCGTCATAAAAGAAATATATTCCAGATACAGTAGAGCGTATTAGTTCCTTAATCTTCAAAACTCCAAAGAAAATCTGAGAAGATATCGATGCCATCCTCAGGCCTCGTGCAGCCCTTCATTATAATATCACCGACTTCATTAATCATCAATTCGGCTTGCCAACTGCAGAAGTCAATGTCAGTACCACTCCTGTCGGAACATCCTTCACAGACTCACTTATCGGAAATTTGACCTCTAATATGCGCATCGGCAATGAGCTGCAGCGCGATCCGTTGTACCTCATTGGCAACAGAACGAACACCATAATTGATGTCATAAGACGCGGCTAACTTTCGGACAACTACAGCGGCAACAGACATACAAGTTCCGTGAGTAACCCCAGACCCAGAACGAGACAGAAAGCATACCTTCGTCGTTCCAGGTCAACCGGATCTTATGCTTTTCTTCTGCACGCTTGCACCACATGGATAGCTCACGCTGTACAGCAACTTCAATCTCTTCCTGGTTCAGAGGTAAGAATACGACGATCTGGTTGATGCGCCCGATAAACTCATCCCGCTTGAGGTGACATTTAAGCTGCGGGCGAATGGAACGAGTGAAGTCCTGGATATGATGTACATAGGATTCAGGCCGTCCTTCCTTCTCCGACTGTTCCACGAGCTGGCGAAGCCTCGGAGCAGCGTTCTTAATCTCCTCTCCTGCGATGTTCGACGTCATGATGAAGATAGCATCCTTGCAGGAGATCGTTCCATCCTATTTGGACAGTAAGCTCAATGGACCTGTCAATAAAGCAATACTATACCTTTGAGTCAGTGATACGTCCGTCGTCAAAGACCTGCAAGAACGTGTTGAGCACATCCGGATGAGCTTTTTCAATCTCATCCAGTAGGACAACGGCCTTCGGGTTTTTCTTCAGGGGCTGAGTCAACGCTCCACCATCGTAATACCCCTACAAAGCATCACTTTACGTGTCGAAATACTTATAATGAATAAACGTACCACGTAGCTCTTCGGAGCACCTGAAAAAAAAAGTTGAGTCTCGATTGGTATTTAGTTCATTCTGCAAGTGTATTTTCCCTTACCGATAAGATTAAAGACGGTATGACGTTCCTGAAACTCGCTCATGTCAATCCTCACGAACCCATGACCGTTCTCAAGCTTGGCGATGTCCTGTCCCTCGTCTGTCGACATTCCGTCTTTGCCGTGCAGATATAGAGCCAGCTGCTTCGCAAGTTCTGTCTTTCCGACGCCAGAGCTGCCGAGGAACAGCATCGCAAGAGGTCGATCGGGGTCCACCCAGCCACCTTCGCGTAGTCGGATAGCGTTCGCTATCAAACGGATCGGGCCACGTTGGCCTACAAGTTTATCGCCAATTCTATCTTCGAGTAAGAGCAAGGACTCTGCAGGGAGGACAAGTAAGGCATTGGATTAGATTGTTAGCTAAGTACATACCCATGGAAACTCTGGTAGGCACTTTCTTGTTCTCATCTATAAGTGTCAGAACATGAGAACCATCCAGTATCTAAATTTTCAAGAGCGGGCACACCAGCTGCTTCACAACTATTGTCACTTTCGTCGTCCCTTAGCTTACCTCCCTCGTCTTTCTTCGCCCCCTCTCTATTCCCCTTCCTCTTCTCCTCTTCAGCATTTCGGAGGCGTACGAATGTGCTCTTTACCTCATCATCCGCCTCATCAATGCGTTGAATGAGGTCTTCAGCTAATCTCCCTTGGCTGTCTTTGATGTCCCAGTCCGCGCCGGCCTCAAGCAGCATTTTGGCGATGTCCATGTTCTTCACGAGACATGCATAGTGTAGAGGCGTAGCACGAATCACATACTTGTGAGGAATTGTTGCTGGAGCAAAGGACGAGTGAGAGCTGCTATGATAACATCTGTCACGCTTGTTGACTACAGATTTGTCCGTCGAGATGAGCAACTCGACAAAACGGGAGCGTTGGCGAACGACAGCCAAATGAAGAAGAGTGAAATCTTGGTACGTCGTTCTTGTCGCAAGATGGGGATTCTTCTTTAGTGACCTGATACAATGTACCATTAGAGATAAACGGTCTTATTCAACTGCAGTAACACTTACTGCTCAAACACTTCATACTTATCTTTTTTTATCAGTTTTGCCAAATCATCAACGTCATTGTGCACTGAAGCCCGATAGTTGAGTCCGTCTTTCTGATGCATGGCGACAAAGCGCTGTACACGTACCTTTAAAGAATTCTTCGCGTTCCTTCCACTCGACATACAGATCCTTGAAAGCAGAGACAACCCCAGAATGCCGGTCGAAATCGAAGTACTCGATTGGCCTTCGCTGTTTGTTATCCTTCGCCTTCATTAAAGCGCCATGTTCCACGAGCAAACGGATAATATCTATGTTACCGATCATGCAGGCAAAATGCAGAGGGCTAGCTCCGTCTATGTTGTAAACGCTCGATCCGAGTTCACGTTCCCGATCCACAGAAAATGATGTTGATATGCACACAGCGTTGACATCTAACTTGGGGAACAAAAGCAAGGATCTAACGAGCTCGAGATCGCCGGTCAGGACGGCAGCATGAATTGGGTACCAGCCTCCTTCATGTCGCTGCGCCGCCAGACGCGGTTCAACTTCAAGCATGCTGAAGATGCGGGGTGCTGATTAACGCTCGAACGGTAGACTTAATGAATTAGCGTCATCTTACCGAGTTACACCCTTGATATCACGCTGTACGATTGCTCTACATAGCTTTCGTACAGCGCTCACGAAGTCATGGGCCGTGGAACGATCCCCGATGTCGCAAGTCGGTTCGCCTTCATGAGAATCCGACGTTGATGAAAGAGATGAGTCACTCCTTGCGCCGTCCGAAGATAAAACGCAGTCCGCCTTCAAAACCTCCAACCGTGCTCGAACGTCTTCAAGGCGTACATTCTCTCTCAAGAGGGGAAGTAAGAGGTAGAGCAGATCTTTAAGAATGGAAAGGAGTATGAAGGTCTGCTTAATCGGTTCAGAAAAAGTTCCGAACCGTTGTCTTTCGATGGAGGATATGGAATCGCGCGACATGATGGAGTTGTTAGAATGGGGACAAAACCTGGACTTCTTATAGCGTCCTTGAGAGGTTTCCACGTGCCCGTAGTCTTTGGTGGCTGAAAGTATTTTCGTTCGTCTGGGCCATCTTACTACATTAGCCGGACATAGCATTGGGCCAATGGCCACGCTTTCCCGACAACCTAGGCCTTATCGCTGCATAAGCATCACCACCTGAAGAGAGGGGGAGCACTCTAAAAGCATAGCACTGCTCGCCGGAGTCAGACAGAACCTACATGAACCGACCAGAAATCATCAAACCGCAACGTCTAGTCGGATCAAGATCAGATCAGGCCTGTGCACAAGACCTAGCAAATAGGCTGTGCCAGGGCTCCGTTGTGATATCTTGGGGCACAAAAGATGGTCGTCTTTACAATTACTGCGGTGGAAACAACGGAAGACTGGCCTTTGCCACCTAGTCAGGATTCGGCTGTAAATAGGCCAACGTCTATCGATACCTCCTCACCGCCCAGCGACGCGAGACCAGTTTGTGGTGGTCAAAACGAGTCGACCTGACTGGACTAAACTCTGTCCTCGGTGATTTGCGGACATGTATATGAGCGTTTATCGTCGATTCATGTGTACGGGAGGGAACAGTACTAGTACTGGCGGAAGATTGGTTCATGTTTTTTTTGTCAGCTTGCATATTGTACTACGTTCAGAAGAAATGCGTGAAACTGTACTGATGGTGCCAAATAAGGAGGCGCGAGAGGTAGGAACTACAGGCAGGTGAACGTTCGGGGTCAAGACGCGATCGCCAGGGATCGACGGCCTCGCTGGTGAATAGGATCGGCGTACCTTACAAGGGTGAACATCTAATCGCCCTAAACAAGACAACCGTATGAAAAGTGAAAAGGGAAAAAGAGAGGGAAAAAAAAATGATTGGCAATCACCACCGCACGTCCTTTACACTTGCTACGGATTTGATCCTTATTAGATGCTCAAGCTCTCTCGGCACAATCTGTCGTTCCTATAGTATCAAGTCGCATATCAGTAAATCGACCGGCCCGAGACGGATTACACATCCTCAAATGAACAACATTCCAGCTCATGGATGTAATTCGAGAGTTGAGTGCAACAAGATATTCTCGTACTCATTCTAATTAGATATTTCCCAGAGAAGCATGCACACGGTGGTTGAGTCTGTTTTGCCGATGAGACGGTGTCATGGGGACTTGAAGTGGTAAAGCACAAAGCTTACAGTGAGCGGTTCGCGAAAACTATGCAGTGCAACTACAGACCGCACATTGGTCAAACCGTAATCTGGGCCAGGGTTGTTTCGTGGCCTGGCCAAGCGTCTACTTCAAGTTCGTCTATTAATGACAGCGTTCACTGCGCCCTGTAACGGTGGACTTGCTGCATCCTCAAGGCAAGGAACACATCCATTTCAGCCTAAGCGCGTGATCGTTCCTGGTATCGGTGTTCATTTCTGTCCACATCTGGCGATACAAAAATATATAAGCTTCCTGGGGAGTTCGATTCCTCCGCTTTTAGTACTAGTGTTGTATACGTGCTCTAAATACCACTCCCAGGAGTACGCAAAAGTTTATCACAATCAGCACCGTAAAGGATTGTGCGATGAGTACATACAATGCAGAATAAGCCACTAAACGAGGTTCTCGCTGCCTATTCTGCGAAGGTCCAAACAAAGTCTGAGAATGCTTCTAGATATTCCTCCTCGCCTTTGTCCTCAGGCTTAGCGCTTGCGCTCATAATTATATCGCCGACTTCGTTCAACGTCAACTCGGCCTGCCAACTATGTACATTTATGTCAGTGAATTAACGCAAGGCCAATTCTCAGCAGGAACTCACTTCTCCGAAATTCTGCCCCTAATGTGCGCGTCTGCGACGAGCTGCAGTGCGATCCGCTGCACTTCATTGGCGACGGAGCGCACGCCGTAGTTCACATCATATGACGCAGCCAGCTTGCGGACAACTAGACGAACAGCAAGATGCTTTCTTAACAATGCCATTCCAAAGAGGAAGAATTACTTGCATACCTTCATCGGTCCAGGTTAGCATGATTTTATGCTTCTCTTCCGCTCGCTTACACCACATAGCCAACTCGCGCTGGACGACGACCTCGATTTCTTCCTTGTTCAAAGGCAAGAAGACGACGATTTGGTTGATGCGTCCAATGAACTCATCCCGCTTCAGGTTCTGTTTGAGCTGTGGACGAATCGAGCGCGTGAAGTCTTGTATTAGATGAACATAGGACTCGTGCCGCCCTTCTTCCTCAGACCGCGTGACTGTATGGCGAAGCCTAGGTGCTGCCCTTTTAATCTCTTCCCCAGCGATATTCGACGTCATGATAAAAATAGCATCCTTGCAGGAAATCGTCCCATCCTGTCCAAAGAAGTATAGGTCAGCCCATTAGGTCCGTCGATGGAAAGGAAGGTAATATAGACACCTTTGAATCCGTGATACGTCCATCATCAAAGACTTGCAAGAACGTAGTGAGCACGTCTGGATGGGCCTTCTCTATCTCATCCAACAGAACGACGGCCCTAGGATTTGCTTGCAACGGCTGTGTCAATGCTCCACCATCCCCGTATCCCTGAGAACATTACGTTATGGTCAGGAATTATTCTCGTAGAATAGACATACCACATAGCTCTTCGGAGCGCCTTTTCGTGTACATGACCAATCAGAGACCCTTCCATATATCGGAAGAATCCAGACTTACCGATGAGATTCTGGACAGTATGCCGCTCTTGATACTCGCTCATGTCGAGCCTCACGAAACAAAATTTCTTCTCCAGGCTGGTGACGTTCCTGCCCTTGTCCGTTGCAAATCCGTCTTTTCCATGAAGGAAAAGGGCAAGCTGTTTCGCCAACTCTGTCTTCCCAACTCCCGAACTACCGAGGAAAAGCATCGTGAGCGGTCGATCAGGATCTATCCATCCACCTTCGCGCAATCGAATAGCATTTGCTATTAAGTGGATTGGCCCGCGTTGACCGACGAGTTTCCCGCCGATCTTGTCTTCGAGTTCAAGCAAAGTGTCTATGAGGACGAAAGTTGACTTGGATTCAATAGTTGAACAAAAAGAGTGTCTAAGTGCGTACCCATGGATACTTTCGCTGAAGGATTGCTGTTTTTATCCTCGTCCTCATCATCATCCTCATCCTCAGCTGAATCGGACTCATCGTCTGATAGCGAGATCCTAGAGGTCACGTCATTCAGCTCCTTTTTATTAATATGCTCCTTTGGACGTTCTTCAGCCGACGGCTTCCTTCTCTCTTCCTCCGCTTGCAAAAGGCGTGCAAACATGCTTTTTATTTCATCGTCACCCTCTTCAGCTTGGCGAATCAGCTCCTCAGGTCTCCTGCCTTGACCGTCTTTAACGGTCCAATCAGCGCCAGCTTCCAGAAGCATTTTCGCGATATCCATATTCTTGACAAGGCACGCGTAATGAAGAGGAGTCGCCTTCCTCACATGGTGGTACGGAATCGTCGGGGGTACTGAAGGAATACGCAATGCCTCAGATGACATGACGTCCATGCAACAGTGGTTCATCGGATTGTGCAACAAATCCGACCCCGATCTGCGCTTGTCGCGTTTGTTCACTAAGGACTTGTTCGTCGAGATCAGCAACTCGACGAAGCGACGTCGTTGGAGGAGGACGGCCATATGAAGGAGAGTGACATGGGTGCATGCTTTCTTTGAAGCAAGCTTATGATTCCTTTTGATGGCGCTATTCAATTGGCCGTGTCAGAACCTGACGAATGAAATGACCTCTGGGTAGCATACTCACCGCTCAAATAGTTCATATCTGTCCTTCCGCATCAATTTAAAGAGCTCGAGAAAATTGGTGTAATCTATCAAATAAAATGATTACGATTCGTTCGTGTGCCATTAATGAACAGAGCAGAGCAGATCGATCACCAACCTCTGAAGAATTCATCTTTTCTCTTCCATTCATCGTAGAGGCGTTTGAAAGTCGCGATAGTCTCCACATTCTCCTCGAGCTTGAAATAATCGATCGGCTTGCGACCATTTGCGTCTTTCATTTTAAAATTAGCGCCATTTTCAGCAAGCAGACGGATGATTTCGACGTTTCCAGTCATGACAGCAAAATGCAGAGGGGTTGCCCCGTCTAAGCTATCAACGTTGGATCCAAGTTCACGCTCTCGTACCCGTCCATCATAAAAAGTGTTGTAGTAAAATAGGACGTTGACATCCATCCCAGGACATGCAAGTACTTCCTTGGTGAGTCTGCTATCTCCAGACAGAACAGCGGCATGTAAGGGGTGCCAGCCTCCTTCATGTCCTTTACCAGCGAGGGTCGGCCGACTTTCCAGGAGGCTGTGTATCGAAAAATTGCGACATTGATAAGCGCCCGTGAATAAATAGAGTTACTTGCTAATCTCACCTAGATACCTTTCCAACATCACGTTGCACTATTGCCTTGCAGAGCAACCGTACAGGATTAAGTACGCTCGGAGACTCCTCGGTTGTCTCGGAGGCATGGCTTGAAGCCGTAGACTCGCTTTCTTGAGAGTCGGATGGTGAGATCGCCGGAACCTCGCTGCGTTCTTCCTCTTGAGAAGAGGAACCACTGGCATCCGTAGGCAAAGATAAAACTTTTAAATACACGTCCTGGATCGATGTTGTTCCTCGTGAGAGAGAAAGCACGATGCGAAATAATTCCTGTACGATAGCCAAGAGCAAGAAAGCCTGCTTGATGACCTCCGGGATAGACTCGAGTTGTCTTTCAGTACTAGACATTCTGTTGCGCAGCTATGAAAGCTGTGATGCGGAGGATGGCAAGAAAGCGATTCCTTTATAACATCGCCCGAATTTGAATAATAAACGACATGCTCACGACCCCGGATACGCAATAGCTATGTCGATAACGGCGGTTAGCCACTGATGTGGCTGGGCAGCAAAATTCGACACGTGTGAGCTGATAATAGAGCTCCGGAGATTGAAGAAGCTTTATCTGAATGATGCATCAACATCGAGGGCCAAAACACTCTTCTTCTGGAGGCGTCTTGGGTGGGAATAGCATATTTCTGGTTTGATAGGTCAGATTCTGCAACCTGAAAGCAACTTACATTCTGCGAGGATTTAGATGCAATCGAGGATAAATGAACAATCCGAAATAGAAGAGCAGACATGCCGAATCTCTGCTAATCGCATTAAACTGCCAATCCACTACCTAAGTTTTCCGAAGATCTGTGCTAAGTTCAGTTCAGTGTGTTTGAGTCCATAGATTGGAAGCGCAGACATGGGCGAGACGCTCTAACACATTTGGCGATAAAGATGCAGAAAGGAGCGACCTTCCGACTCCGTCGGTTCGCGGCGAGATCCGATAAAGATTATGGGCCCACGCGTGGTTAACACAGTGATGCTAACGCGGACTCGAGGCATCCAAGTATCGCTCGACCCAGGGTGAATCATTCATGGCTGTTCCAGAGTTTCCATATCAGACCACATGCGGCGATACGGCCAATAAACAACATCTCCGCTCTGGTCAAAAAGATACTATGAATGAAAACCGTCAAGGTCAGTTGTTATAAAGCCGACTTTAGAAAGCAAAAGTTTTTCAAGAGACTGATTCGGGGTAGGATTTATATTTCAATGGCTTTGAATCAACTTTTCATGCCATGAAAATCACCAAACCAGTAAGTAAGTAATTAGAACCTTTGAGGCCATGACTAGAACGTTCGTGACACGACGTGGGAAATGAATGTCACGGCCTGCTCTGTCACGGCCCGCGAAACTTTACGGACCAGGCTTCAACGGTGATTAAATTCTGAATTATTTGGCTGCGCGATGGACTCGTCAGATTTATACCTTGTAAAACAGCAATTCACTCTTGGTACCGTTATTTCATTCTGGTAATCACTCGGAAATGTAGTAATGTTTTTTTTTACTCCGCAGGCGCGTACAAGTCTCTCGCGAACCTCACCCTTCCAGACGTCTCCTCTCCAGACTATGTGCCCTTAACGCTCTACAAGGCTCGGTCTCTCATAGCTCTGGGGCGTGTATCCGACGTCCTGCAACTCATCTCGCCAAACTCCGACTCTCTTTCTCTGAAAGCAGTTCGTGCTTTGGCAAAATATGTACAAGAGGAAGAGGGGGATGGGGATGAAGATACTCCCTTGGAAGAGCTGAGGGATTTGTGTGTGGAAGTCGAGGGGGACGAGGTGGACGTGAAGGAGAGATGGAACGTACGCGTTGTTGCCGGGACTGCTTTTGCGTGTGCGGGCGAGATTGAGGAGGCGCTTGAGACGTTGGGCGTGGGCACTAACAACGAGTCTCTCGAAGCGTGGGTTTTCAGCTACCACTTGAGCAGAACTAACTCTGCCCACTAGTATCTCACTGGTCGTCCAAATCTACCTCTCCATCTCCCGGCCTGACCTGGCAAAGAAAGAACACAGCCGCGCACTCAGCTGGGCAGAAGACGACCTCCTGCTTCAATCCATCGAGGCCTTCCTCGGTCTTTCCACAGGCACAGATGCCTATGCAGACTGCACTGCCTTCTACACAGAACAACTCGGTAATCCTTCACTCGCTTCGTCGCACTTGCTCACCTCGCGTGGTGTGAGTAGGCTGATGAAGGGCGAGGTGGGGAGCGCACGTTCAGATTTGGAAGAAGTGCTGAGGAATAGTGAGGGTGAAGAGAAGGAAGAAGGGGAGGAGGAAGCACTTTGTGCTGCTGTCGTTGCTGCCGGACTTGAGGGCGCGAAAAAAGGCGAAGCAGAAGAGCTATTCAGGTAGAAGCTCCCTTTCTCGTTTGTTCCGAATGAATATTGCTTTCT
The DNA here is from genome assembly GCA_009806525.1 of Sanghuangporus sanghuang. Lineage (NCBI taxonomy): Eukaryota > Fungi > Basidiomycota > Agaricomycetes > Hymenochaetales > Hymenochaetaceae > Sanghuangporus > Sanghuangporus sanghuang. The sequence goes on along the minus strand of VVIT01000002.1, from coordinate 1,725,199 downwards.
GATTAATTTCTTTAGTCGGCTTCAGAAGAAATATCCATCCAATCCTCTCGTCCGAGACGTACAAGAAAAGAGCGCGTTATTCGACGAGCTTGTGCCCAAGTTCGAGGTGCCGCCATTAGCGATAGCTTCACGAGCATAAACTACTTCGCTTTTCCCTGTAGACCGTCTTTTCGCGGTTGAGTATTCATGGATTTGCATGTTCTCTCTTCCGCTGTACAAGCTGTAATTGGTGGTAATATTTGATCGGACAACTGGAAAGAAAAAAGTATAATTATGTTTACGTGAACTTTACTTTCCCAACGGACTTGGGCGCGATCCTCCACATGCAATATATATATAAAGCGTCCGTATAAAGTCAGGACGCGTTTGACGCGCCTTTTTACCGCCTTTCGCGTCTAGGGAAGTAGGTAGACGTTGACCCAGACCTTGAGAAGGCATCAAAGGTAAAAATTGGTATAAATGACGGCTGACTCTGATTCAGGCAAGGTATATCGAGCAGCAGGTGCGTACATCACACGGTCTTTTACTTCCAACCATCTAAATATCAAATTCTGCAACGTAGGTCTCCAAGAAAGCTATCACATCGCACGTCAGAATGCCGGACTCGACAGCTGCGTCGTCGTCGCAGCGCGTTTTACCCGTGTAGACCTTACCAGCGGGGACGAAAAGCTAAGCAAGGAAGAGGTCTTCCAAGCGGTTGTGCACGCTCTAAAGACTCATGCTGCTCTTTCTGCTCGTGCCGTCAGGCAGAGCGAGCCGGATAAAGTGAAGAAAAAAAGCGCTAAGGCGGAGAAGGAAATGTATGTCTTTGAGAGGATGGAACACGTCAACCTTGAGAAGGCGATTCATTTTCTGAACGAAAATGATGGGAGTAATCATGTTGAAGATATTGCAGGACTGATCCAGCGTGAATTCACCCAACCAATGGCTTCAGTCGCCTCTGTCTCCGAAGTCAGCTCGGACAGGGACAAAGACAAAGTAGTAGACGACGAGGACACGCCCCTCTGGCGACTGACCGTGACAGCACAGAATCTACTTATATTTGCATGGCATCACTGCCTGGGCGACGGACAATCCGGACTCGCATTCTTCCGCTCTATCCTCGAAGGGCTCAACAACAACGACCCGCACTCTACTCTTCCAGTCGAGTTCGACCCAAAATTTGTCAAAATTCCAACAGACTTGAAGCTCACGCCTCGTCTCGAAGACCTAACGGATTTGTCCGTATCATTGCGCACGCTCATCGTCGCCCTCGCAGGTCTCTTCATCCCTCCTTCATGGACCTCCGCGCGCAGTATATGGACAGGGAACCAGGTTCCCCCAATTATCCCACCCTACCTCACACGTGCAAGACTACTGTCCATTCCTCCTGCGCATGTATCACGTATCCTCGCTGCAGCGCGCAGGCACCAAACCACTCTCACCGCGGTTCTCTATTTCCTTGCCGTTGATGTACTCTCGGACATGATCGCTCAGAAGAACAGTACCGGAAAGTGGAAGAAACTATCAATAGACGTACCTATATCACTCCGCCCACTCGCTAAGGTTCCGCCTACAGTACTGGCAGAGATGGTATCAGTTCACCGCTCCACTCCTCATCTCGCACCCCCTCCCTCGAGCTCCGACGTACATCGGGAAGGACTGCTCAACTGGTCCCGCGCGTCGTCTTTCTCCAGAGCTCTGCGCGCATCGATACCGAAATCCCGAGAAGTGCTCGGAACGATAAAGTACCTAAACGGGAAGTACGAGCCCTTCTTCAGAGGAAAGCTGGGAAAAAAGCGGGAAGTGAGCTTGGAGATTTCGAACCTTGGTGCTTTCAAGATCGCAGCCAGCCCTCATTCTCAGAATTCCTCGACCTCCGAGCGGGAAAAATGGATGATGACAGAGACCTATTTCTCACAGGACGGCGGGACGATCGGGGCAGCGCTGAAGATGAACGTCGTTGGCTCACCGACTGGAACTGTCAACGTCGTCGTGACGTGGGGCAAAGATGCCGTGGACGATGCTTTCGCTGAGGCTTTCGTAAAGCAATTAACTGACGCGGTGGACCGGCTGGACAGAGAGTTGCAAAGCGAGAGTGGAGAGAAGTCCGGGTAGAATATAGATCAAAGATCAAAGGAGGAGTTCCCTTGCGGGGCATACGTCTTGTTTGTTCATCTGAGAGCCTGATACGTAGCGGAAAATCTCAATCATCACACTGGCGAGAAGAGCTTCAACATTTCACTTTGGCAGGCCCGATTGGTCAGAAAGTTTCACAAGTACACGCTCAATGGACGCAAGTACTTGTACGTGATCTAACATAATAATCACCAGTCTCGGGAGTAAATTGTTGAGTGAGTAATTATTGCAATTATTGTAACATATACAAATGTAGTCAACATCCTTTACGGTAGTATTACTTGTAACTCTAGCCTATATCTATTATCTTTATATCCTATAGTATCTATATATCCTAAAAATGCTTTGACGTAATATATGGCGGAAAGATTGTGAGGAACGAGGAATTTGGATGCAGTATAACAAGAAAAATGAGCCGTAGATAATAGAAGTGGAGCAGAATGAAATGTGTAGAAGACATCGGAGTTGCGATAGAAGATAGAAATGTAGAGAATGTTGCGGTGGTTTCGTTCAGTAGAAAATGTGCGTGTGAAGACAATGAGAGCAGAAGAGAGAGGAAAGAGATGATCAAGGAAGATGTTGAAGATAAATATATAATAAATAGAATGTCTGGAATCGATGTTCCAAGGACATCGCGGTCCCATTGATACCATATTTGCAGAGGTAGACCGCGAGCAGAGAGAAAGGAATCCGAAACATTTACAAGAGTCGGGATCTAGACGAGCTTGAAGCGAGGCCTTCCATCTATCAAACGACAGAAATTTAACTTCAACTCCTCTAAATGCATTCGAGTTATTCAACTGACTCACCACGCTTGAAGTGAGAGGAATTATAGAGATCAAAATCGGATTGAAGCCACGGTTTCTCGATCCTCTTGACTGTCTCCGTCATGTCCATGTCTGGCATGATGCTATCAATATTTTGCAGTAGATTCGAGTGATTCGGACTATTCACCTTGACAAAATCTGCTATAACGGAGACTGCGAATTGGAGTGCTATGGAACCACTCCGTGTTCGCTCTTTCATCTGTCAATACCCAAATCATGAGTCCTCCATGCGCGAGCTCGAACTATACCGATACAACTCACAGCAGAATGGATCACCACCTGGGCACCTGCACGAAGGCTCCGGTTCGCGTGACTTTACGGGGCTGAATGGGGGATGCCTCTTAGAAGTCCTAAAGACTCCATGAGCGGGCTCTCGGGCTGGATCCATGTCTGTCAATGCGAGACCTTCAATTTCTATTGCGATGAACTTATACTTTTCAACAACTTACTGCGGACGGTCGGGGCCTCGTGGTCACGATTCCGGCGAGTAAGCCCTACATGCCGACGCTCATCTATTGTCACCAAAAACAGTCAATTCCTGCAGCATGCATCCGTTGCACAGACAACTTACGGGAAACACGCTGTATCTCGTCCGTCTGTCCATTGCGTGAAGTCCTCGGATCCGAGTGGCCTCGGCAGAATGTCCCAGCTTGTAGACGTTCATCTATCGGTGTCATACAATCAAATTCCCGCAGCATATATTCGATCTGTTCAAGAAACCCACCGGAATTGCGCTGCCGACCATCGTTCTTATCCGTGTGCCGACGATGGGAAGTTGCTGAGCGAGAATAGATATCTATGGCAAGGATCGTCAGTCCCCAGTGCCTTGTATACTTGCTACACTTTTAACACACCATGGATTGCATCTTTGCCGCCCTCGTCTCCTTTCCTTTTCTCCGTCATCTTCTCTTCCGCGAGACGAGGAACCAATGTGCTCTCTTTACGAGGCTCCTGGCCGAGCATATAAGGAACAACTGTAGAATAACTCTTCGATTGCGAACACTTGAGTTTCGTTGTTGTTGTTTGTGTCATCAAAAGAACTTACAGCGAGCGGGCTCTCCGGAAGATTTTGATAAATCCTCTCAGGAGTCCGGAGCAGGCCGGACCTTGAAAGGACTACGATAACAGAAAAAGTCAATCTTCAGTGCGATGAATTTGCACTAGTCAGAGAACTCACTGCGAAAGGCGGGGCCATCACCGTGACTTGCCTGGCGGACAGAGTCGACATTCCGATCCAGGGTACCACGACCGGACTGGACTACATCTCGCGCGTCTCTTCCTCCCTTTCTTTCCCTGGGCTGTATCTCAATGGCTTTCTTAGGAATGGTGTAGAACACATCCCTCCGAATACGTGGAGACCGAGGAGTTTCTTTTTGCCCCGAGGAATCGGGTCCCACTCTTGTTGAAGAACGCATAGCTAGCGCTCTCTCCACAAGCCGCAGAGATTCTTCAGATATGGTGTCCCCCATCTTTATGTCGACGACCTTCAGAATTTCTCTACCGGCATTTTCCGCAGATACGTCTCTGTCTTCGGCGCGCGTCTTTCTGGAAATAGGGTCGGTCGTTTCGTAAGAATTTCGTTGGCTTTCGGACTCATCCTGTATGTAGACCTGAAGAAGAGATTGGTTACTACGCGCTATGGGTCGCAAATGAGAATGCAGTTTACATTTCTCCCAAATCGCACTCGGGGTGGCATTGGTGTATCAATAAAGCGCCGTGGAACTAGACCGCTGCCTGTTGCCTTCGGAGAAGGACTAGTTCTCTTGCCGTCAAGCTCCCTGGCCGAACCTGCGGCACTCATGTAACTGGGTGGAGCTGCTGAGATATCGAAAGTTTCATCGGATACGGTCTTTGACCTCCAGTCTTCTTGACCGTGCGAAGAAGGGACGAGCTGTGAGTGGTCAGCGTCACCTCGGAATCCTTGATAAGAGAAGACATACATTCGGTGAGGAGCGTTCCCTGTAATAGGCCTTGTTGCCGTCACCGCGTGTTGCCTCCTGGAGGACGGCATCAGTTAATGTGCAATTGGAGGAGTGAAAATACTCGAGCCTTACATTGGTGTAACGTTGAGAAGGAACCGTATGCATTGCGACCATTTCGGTAGGCATGATAGCATGCTGATCGAATAATTTGTGATACTGTGCATGCTCGGTGTGAGTATGTTTTTGCCGACATGAAAGAGAATGAGACCGCAGCATACCTGAGGATTTGTCGAGAGCGAAAGGTTCCATTGTTTCATAAAGGCAAGAAATTGACGGATAGCTTCATCACTGTCCACGACCAAATCCGCCTCCGTGGCACTGCCATTGCTGTATTCACCAGGCCCTGATCTGCACCTCCGGCTTTCTCTTCCATTCCCAGTAGTCTGCAAAGACTCGCAACGAGAGGGATCGTTCAAATATCCAAAGAGAAAAGCCAGTGGCTGTACGGCAAGCATGACAGAGAGACAGATATACGGAAGCAGGTAAGAATGTCTCTGTCCAGTGGAAGCATCAGCTGCCGGTGCCTGAGGTGGAGGGGCATCAATAGATGAAGCCTCTGGTGGAGGAGCACCGATAAGTGATGGTTCGGGTAGAGGATCATCGATCGTCGGAGCCTCAGGTGCAGTAGCATTCGCCATTGAGCAGTCGGGTGTAGGAGAATATTCCTCGGGAGGCTCGAGAATTTGAATAATGACATTCGTGTCCTGGAGTCGGTCACGAATCTCCTCCAGTGATTCACCCTTGATGACCTCTACTATGATGACAGAGGGGGGCGGAGGTCCAAATACGCGGTAAGTGCTGTGTCGGGCGGAGGTCCAAACAGAGTCATAGACGCCCTCATAGTGGCTAGCGAAGCGAGACCGAAGATCCTGAAATTGTGTGCGGACAACAACTAGTGCGTTGTCGTCCTTGTAGGAGAAGAAGTATGCACATTGTAAAATAAGAGTTATAACAAAACTTATGTTCATGTTTGCGCGCAGCGCAAAGTAGAGGTAGCGAGTGAAGAAAGGAGGAGGCTGGCAGAAGCTCGACTGGCTTTATACTGGCATGGGTCGGCGGCGGCTGACAGTAGCTGAAAAGGGATAGGGTGGTCATGTTTTGAATGCCAACCCAGCAGCTGAGGCTGGCATTTACTAGAATACGACAATATTTATGCTATTGAGCTACCGTCGGACTGAACTCCGAGTGGGACCACTGTCCACTACGTGCAGAGAATTCTTGAGGCCAGTTTACGCGCATCCGCAGTATAAAAAGAGTTGGCGACAGTGCGACTGCTGTTACATATCGACACGGAGCGGAAGCAAAAGCTGACTAGAGATTCAAGTCGATGTAAACGACGATCAATTTCTGATCGTCGATCACCTCTTGGAGGCAGGCATTACATAACTTCAGTCGGTCTAGATCTAATCGGATTATTATTTACATTTAGCTCTAACGATTTGCCAGGCGCGCTGTACTGTACGTGCCTGTATGGGTGCAGTAACCGGCCTTGGGTATGATTCCTCAACACAACAAAGCGGCCACATCAAGAGAGAAACGTATTTGACGCGTTATTTTATCACCATTCATGTCCAAGTCCTTAGCAACTCGGAGTCGTCTACCCGCACCTATCAAGGTCTCAGAGCTGAAATCCCGGATAAACGAAGGCCGACTCTGATTCAAGCAATGCATATGTGTACTGACCAGCAGATGTATACACTGCATGCTCTTCACCTCCTCTATTTCTAAGATTTCTACCCGACAGTTGCGTCGAAGTCGTGGTGCGTTTTACCCGCATATAGACTCTCCTTTCGTATCTCCTAACGGGAATGAAAAGTTAAGCAAGAAAGGAGTTTATCGAGTGGTTGTACACGTTCTTAAGACGTTTGTTGATTTTCTGCTGTCAGGCAGAGCGAGCGAGATGAAGGGGGGGAGGGGGAAGGCGCGAAGAGGAGTGTCTGAGAGGACGGAGAGCGTCGGCCTTGAGAAGGTGGTCTATTTTCTGAACGAAACTGATAGGAACATTCCCGGAGAGGATATTACAACACCGATCCAGCGCGAATTCACTCAATCGATGGCCATCAGTCACTTCCGAGTCTGTCGCCGAAGCCAGCTCAGATGAGGACGAGGACAGATCACTCTGGCGATTGATCGTAACGGCACAGAACCTACTCATTTCGCGTGGCATTGCTGCCTAAATGACAGAAAACCCGGACTTGCGCTCTTCCGCTCCATCTTCGAAGGGCTCAACGAGAACAACACTCTGCTCTCTGATCTTCCACTCTTCATTGCTCGTCGGTGTGTGATTGAGACGCCCGATCACGACCGAGCATTGAGTATTGAGTTACCTCCTTCATCCTTAATTGACGGCGTGCGGCGGGCTGTACTGCATAACATCCCGCACAGTGAGAACCAATTGAAGTCTCATACCATTTGCAATGCAACACTGTCTGGTGACTCCGTGCATAATGCCTTTTAACAATTGTATTACAAGAAGAGTATTTTCGATAAGAGCAACACAAACTAAATGAATCCTGTCTCGAAGCCGCAATCCCATCATATTACGCGGACGACATTTAATTACGCAAACGGATCATCCGGACGCAAGGAAGAACGTACCCCTCCATTCATACATCATACTTAAAAAAAAATGAATGCGAAATCAGATCTACCGGCAGAATATCAAATGTGAGAAAAAGTGATACTGACCTGCAGGATCAGAGAAGTAGTCCAAGGTGTCGGATCCATGTTCTTGTCAAGGTACTGGTAGTACTCCGTCCCGTTCACGTTGTAGCGGAATCTTCATCACCATCATACATCTTATAGTCAGCTCATGACTTCTGCTTACTGAAGACGACATACCGTTTGAGTTTACCGGACACACCGGGCGCACGACGGAGGTTTGGCAGCGAGTAAACAGTTCTGAGGACAGAACCCATCACCTGGTGTTCGTATACGCATCAGTAGCTGAGTCGGAAGATTATTAGGACGATAATCACGAACCGAATGAGCGAAATCATTTCCGAATGACCTACAGATCGAATGCATCCAGCGTCAGAAATAGCCAAAAAAAAAGATAAGGTGATGAGTATACCTGCTAATACCATCTCCGCTCAGATACAGCTCGGCGGGACGAGTGATATCGACCTCTGTAGGATTCGGGAAGATATCAGGCTATGATCAAAGCAACATGACATGTGAATAAACAAAACTAAATGGCATTAAGAAAGACCTACGTTCAAATTCGCCTTGGCAATGCTTAAGAACAACCGTTCATTCGTCTTCACTGAGAGCTTCCCTAATTGCTTGTCGTTCAATGCTTCTCCTATCATCTGTTGTTAGAAAGGATAATCGGGAATGGTACACTACGATAAATCACGCACTGTAAACACCGGCGAACGGAGGATCCAATCCTATATTTGAGAAGTCAAATCTGAGCTAATGAATTCGCGATAGATGAGTGTACATACTCATGGCTTCGCGCGCAAACCCTGTCAGATCTCCCTGAGCCTTGACAGCTTTATCTAACTGCTCTCGACGAGGTTCGTCAAGATACAGGTCAATCATATTGATCATCGCTATTTTTAGCAAGAATTTTAGTCAGTGTGTAAAACTTTCCGAGCCGAAGAATTAAGAATGGAACAAATTTGACCTTGGGAAAGCTCCACCGTAGCGACAATCGCAACTGATAAGATCGCATTCGCCAACTCGTCAAGAGGTTTACCAGTCGCAACCATATTCTCCAAGAACTCGTGGCTCGTCTTCTTCGGACTGGAGAACATCGAGCCTAGCAAACCGACAAATGAGAGCTGATGTTTCGCATATCAGCGTCAACATAAACTTTTACAATGAAATTTGTCTCATACCCGACTCCCACCAACGGAGCGCAAGTTTGTCTTGATGACGCTATGAATCTCTTCCATATACTTGCGAGCAAGGTCCGCCGTGTTAAGTTCTTTCTCCGGCTCCGTCTCGAGGAAAATGTAACTGTATCTATGTCAGATCGTGGACTCAGCAGAGCGAAAGAAGTCCGCTCACTCATATAGCACATCGAGCATGTCGAATAGCTCATGGTCCGTCCATTCTCCGTCAGGGTTCTGGGCAGTCTTCAGCGATATACCCGCCTGATCCGTGCAACGTCAATTTACATTGGATTCGCCAAGAAAAGTAATAGAAGATAGTCTTACAATTTCCGAAGCGACCCAGTGAATAGGAATCATCTTCAACACCGCAGAGATATCGATGTTCTTCGTTTCCTTCCCAGCAAGGAAGTACGAATTCCGTGCAATGACACGTCCAGCGGCCTCCTGGAAGCGGTCCACGACGTGTTCTAAGGATCCACGCTGGTGGATGAGAATCTCCAAGATATTCCCCTGGTCGATGAGACCTTCCACATTCTGATCGTATGTGATGAAGAAACTAGATGACCCGCCGTTAAGTTCGATCCAAGGGGTGCGTCAAAGAAATGGCTATAACTTACCCAGGACCCTTCACCATTGCACCTACACGATCCGCATAAGGAGGCCGGAACACCTGGCGGTCCTTCAACATACCCGCAACAGCAGCATATTCACCGACAACATGCGTCACAGGCGCCTGTCCAGGGCGTGTCCAGTTATATCTGTCATGCACGCCCATCTTCTTCGTGTATACCGACATCGCATCGGGAGTCATCAGCGGGAACCAAGTGTACGCCGAATCGCTCGTATATTGATCCGATAAAGTGCGCAGGAACAACCGGCCGAGCATAGAGCCGTATCCGGGGTTCGTCGTGTCCCGCGCACAAGCGCGTAGACCCCATGCCGTGTAGTTGTACGGCGTCATGTCGGTCGTGTAGAAGCGGTCTCCGCGCGTCAAGCAAATAGCATCAGCAAGAATTGCGCGACTGATGGTGTAGCCTGGACAAAGACCAGCGCCGTCAACGACGGGCTTAGCCTCCTCCGCCTGAAGGCCAACTGAAGAGAACATCAGCCTTCAGAGTTACTGAGTATACCGGAATCATACCGTAGAGTTCCAAGTTATTGATGTCGCCATAATAGAGTTTCGAAGCTGCCTCCGAGATCTCGGGATTCGAGTTCCATTCCAAGAAGCTCGAGTAAGCTGGAATGGAAATCAGTAAAAAGTTACACTCTCGAACAAAATTCCATGCGTACGCTTCAGGCCCAGGAACTATGAAAATAAATCAGAAACGCCTTGGAATGAATGGAAAGAGCAGGGACTGCACCTTTCTGAAATCATTTAATGAACATACACCCCATCGTCTAGACTGTTCAATACCCATAATCTCATTGAGACGCATACAAGCCGGTGTTCCGCGAGCCTTGAAAGCCGATGCAGGATGGGTCGTAGCATCCATCAGGACACGAGCAAGGTCGGCATTGGAGAAAGTCCCGTCTTCTTGACGTTTCAGACTGAATAAGCGAATTTGTTAATTGGCTGAAGCAGAGAATTTTTACAAGGGATATACGAACTCTCCAAAAGTCCAGTGTTCGCAATCGGGCTCCAGCTTCTGTGCTTGCGCCGCGGCAACCTTGAAATCGTCCGGAGTCAGTTCCTCGGGCTTCTTGTCGCCGAAGAACTTTTGGAACGACTTGGCAATCCATTTCTCGTCCTCTTCGCTCGTCGTCGCATGCCAGCGGTACAAGCAGTTGAACTCGACGCTCACAGCATTTCCCTGCCCGCGCTCGACGAACGTATGATCTGACTTTCGGATCTCCTCGAATGGGTTGAGACTCCAGCTGATGCCCATGCGCACGAAGCCGAGGATGGCCGAGAAGTAGTCCGAGAAGACTACATTTGCAAACCATCCGCAGTTGATGAGCCGTGCCGGTTGAAAGATCTCTTCGTCTTGCTGCTTCAGCTTCTCGTCGCGCTTTGGATCATCAGCTCTGAGTGTGTCCGGATCAACCCATGTTCCCCTCTCGTTAATGTCTAGCAACTTCCGCGCGACAAACTAAAAGATTGATGGATACATTAGTAGATTGACGACGAGTATAACGAATCGCTTACATTGTGGTTCCTGCTAAACAGAACCAGCAGTACACAGACGGCTGGAGGGAGCAGTAGCAGTCTATCCTCGGCGAAAGAATCGGGATGTAGTAATCCTCTTCCATTCTTTACCCGAACCTTGTCCTGTTGCTCCTGGTTGACCCCGTAAAGAGGAGAAAGATCGACATACGATGACGTCTCGTTGATGGCCCAATTAGTGTGAGAAGTACGGAAGCACGTGTGAATAACCAACGCGGCGAAGGAGAACATCAGGGAAGATAATCCTGCCGGATGTTTTACGAACTAATCATAGCCCATCAGTAAAAGATATCGGAAATTAACAGTACATGCAAGGGATTGAATACGGACTTTCTCGCGTTTCAAAAGTGTATCGAAGACCAGTCCTGGATCGGGCAGCATATGCCCAGGCAAGGGATGGATTTGTTGTACGCTTCGCGCATATGCAGTACCTGCCTTGCCCATGTCTGGAAGGTTCACATTGTTGTAAGAGCCGTCTGCTGACCGCCATTGATACGTATTCGACACAAAGGTCGAAGGCGGATGCGTAAGGTCGTTGTATACTGTGGAGTCCGCCGATTTCCGAAGAAGTTATCAGAAATAGACAGAGAACAGGTGGATTAGCCAAAAAAGTAAGTTTATGCTCGACCTTAGTGAACTTACACAACGAGACGACAGCATTCTGAAGCTTCGTCGCAAGCTGGGTGTCAGGTGGTGTGTTTGCCATCAACATGAGGACGTGCTCAAGCTACAAGGCGTTAAAGAAGTCAGCCATGATGACAGTGCAGAGCCGGACGGAATGCGGTACCAGCATCTTGCGGTCATCCAGGTTATTGAGATTTCCTATAGCATCGAGAACACCGGATAGCATTTGAGGATCCAAGGCGATAGGGAGGTCTTTCTTCACCTGAGCACCATACGGTGTTAGAGAGGGAGCCTCATCATCAAGTGACAAGCTCACGAGTTCCTTCATATCCTTGAGAGTCTTCAATATACCTGAATGTGAGTCTTCAGACCCGTTTCCGTTGGAAGCCGCATCCGATGCTTTAGAGTCGCCAGACTTGTTCTTGGATTGAGAGATAAGCCCGAAGACATAATCATGTAGCACGAGGACAGTGTAGACTTACAGATATTGTGGACGCACGACGCGTGAATCGACGTTGTAAAGAGCTCATGACGGTAGAGGGAAAAGAAGACTAGATGGGCCGACAGCTATCTAGCACGAAACAGGTCGCTCTTTATAATGCACGCTAAGGATTATTCGGGTCTTTGCGAACAAGCCAGCGCTCAATACAAGTTGTCAAATATCGAACATGCGAAAGTTCCAGTATTCAAAGTGCATGACAGAAGAACACATCACCCATCGTCCAAGTTGTCGGCTCAGATCCCAGTCCCAGCGTTTAGGACTTCGGGTACAGAACTGACTCCACCGGAGCTTTATTGGATACTTCCAAGCATACTACGATTTACTGGTATAGGCGCGTGTATGGACGGAAGATGCACAAGAGTCATGGAAGCATGGAAGATGTCACAACTTGATGAAACCGAGACGTATGCTATTCCAAATATAGGGTGTGCTTCCTCTTATAGGCATCAAGTTTGGATTAACTCCGGGTCGAGGTGGCGAGACGTCATCGCTTCTAAACGCCGCCCATTAATATTGAGATCTCGGATATGCTGCTAAAATGACAGGGAGGCAACTGAAGGCGATTGACTACCTGGTATGATGAATTGAAGATCGCTCAATTCATACTATACTACGCAGTCGACGCTGCTATTCGCCTCACTGTTTCATTCGTCTACATGCGGTTACTTGACAAGAAGAACATCATCATGTTTCAGAGCCTCTTCGCACTAGTATTCTTCCCGGCCCTATGGCCCGGGAGTGGTCTAATCAAATATGTTTTGAATCAGTTCGACAAAAATTATATTGAAATGTACATAAGCCGCTCGCACGTGATGTAGTAGACACACGTGATCGTGGCGTCGCGTGTTTGTTGTTTTCGGCGTTTCGCGACGAACCACAAGCTCTCTAGACTGCTCGTCATCCTCGTCTGCCGTATGCTTAACATTTCCGGAAACTACTCTCGATAACTCTCTTGATATGCCTAGTGCAACAATGTCGTCGAGTTCGAGCACACTTCAGTCAGGTCTCAAGACAATGAAGCGCAACTGGTCGAACAACGACCCTGCTAGCACCGTTCCAAGCTCGGAAACGAGAACTCAAGCTTCTTCGCGCCTGATCTCGCGTTCTTCATCTTCAGCTCCGCTTTCTGATGCAGAGAAGAAGGCGAGACGACTAGCTGCCATTCAAGCCGGACTCGACGAAGTAGGCTTCAAGTCACAGCCTCTCAAAGATTCGTCTATCGCAAACACCAAACGACTATCCGATGGGCACGAATCTGAGAGTGCGTCAAAGAAAAAACGCATTCTACCAGATAGTTTTCTGTATGGCGAAACATCGTCGAAGCCCCCATCCCGTGGATCTCGTACAACGACTCCATCTATGACGGTCATGAACGAGCGACGACAAGATCGATCAGAACGCAAAGCGGCGGAAAAGCCAGCTAAAATCTTCCTGAGTAAGGAGCAGATGCGTATATTGGAGCTCGTTGATAAGGGGAATAATGTGTTCTATACCGGCAGTGCTGGTAGGTCCTCGTCCACTCCCACCCGCATCACTTTCGTTAACATCTCGATTTTATAGGTACCGGGAAGTCTGTCCTGCTTCGCGAGATCATCAAGACTTTACGAAAGAAGTATGTGACCTTGCCGGATGCGGTCGCTATAACTGCAAGCACAGGTACGCATATTCCTTTATTCGATATCTGAAGTTCAGATAGTTAACTATATGCGTAGGTATTGCTGCCTGTAATATCGGCGGCGTGACAATCCACTCTTTTGCCGGTATTGGCCTTGGAATCGAGTCTGCAGAAGAGCTGGTGAAGAAGATCAGGAAGAACAAGAAGGCAATGGCTCGTTGGCTGAGGACCAAAGTCCTGATTGTAGATGAAGGTGAGCTTTCCATTTACTGGCGGACGTGCTGATCTAACTTTATCTGCAGTCTCGATGGTTGATGGCGATCTCTTCGATAAGCTTTCTCGGATTGGTGGGATGATCAGGAAGCGATCGAAGCCCTTCGGAGAAATCCAGGCAAGCTTGTTCCGCCTCATGCGCCTGAGTCGAAGTAATGCTCAATAATAGTACAGGTAATCGTCACGGGTGATTTCTTCCAACTGCCACCTGTCATGAAGGGCAACGACTCGAAGTTTGCCTTCGAGGCGCAGACATGGAACGAAACGATTGGCGAGCATACATACAACTTGACGAAAGTTTTCCGCCAGAAGGACGAAGGTAATTGACACATCGACACATAGTCGGAGTACCAACTCATAACTAACGTTCATTATAGACTTTGTCGATATGCTGAATGAGATGCGCTTCGGGAGGTTGACATCGAGGTCTATTTCAAAGTTCAAATCGCTCTCACGAGAGATTCATTATGAAGACGGCATGGCCGCAACATGAACTGTATGCGCCCTAGTTCTCTCCTTTCGGGTCTAGACTAACCTCATCATTCCAGCTTCCCAAGACGCGAAGACGTAGACCGCTCGAACAGCGGACGGATGACCCGACTGACGACGGAAGAGCACAAGTACGTCGCAGTCGACGGGGGCACCATCACGGATTTGAAACAGCGCGAGAAGATGCTGGCCAATTTCATGGCTCCGTCCGTCCTCACGCTGAAAGTCGACGCGCAAGTCATGCTCATCAAGAACGTCGACGAGACGCTCGTGAACGGGAGCATCGGGCGCGTCATCAGGTTCATGGACCCTTCCCAGGCGCGAGACGAGGGTGTATCTGGACTTGGGGACGAGAAGGGCGGCGAGAAACAGCCGAAGAAGCCGAAGAGCGGACAGCTGTGGCCCGTCGTCGAGTTCCGGATCCCTGGTGGATTCTTCAAGGAGGTCATGATCGTCCCTGAGAGCTTCAAAGTTGAACTACCCAACGGTGAAGTCCAAGCTAGCAGGACGCAGGTTGGTGCCTCTTTTTAATTATCTTTATGTGAAGTTGGCTGATGAGCGAACAGCTCCCGCTCATTCTCTCCTGGGCGATGTCGATTCACAAATCGCAGGGCCAGACGCTCGAGCGCGTCAAGGTCGATCTAGGTAAAGTCTTCGAGAAAGGTACGCGTTCACTCTGACCCTCTGCATCTTCACGTGTTACTAAAATCATTCATACCGCCAGGGCAAGCGTATGTCGCACTATCTCGAGCCACGTCTCTCGACGGACTGCAGGTCCTGAACTTCGACGTTAGGAAGGTCCGTGACCTCATCTTCACACCGTTACATCGTCATTCTGACCATCATCTCATTCCTCTCAGGTCATGGCCCATCCAAAAGTGATAGAGTGGAGCAAGTCATTGCAGACTATTCCAAATTAGAGTGCTAGATAGACAATGCATTGTTTCCTTGCACGTTTACCCCTCTGCTTTCGAACAGACCGCAACTGTACTTTTCTTTTTTTTGGGACTCAAGCATCGACATGAAAATGGAGGTACATACATACATACCTGCAATTACGCAGTAAAACCAAGAGACTGTTGCATGCGTGCACTGTAATATACAGTATTCATAAATTACTGATACTTTTACTCGCTGCTGGGAGGCGCGGTCCCGTCCCTGGTCTGGATAACTTACGTCCTGACGAATATTAGCAGAAGGTACCTAGATTTCCTCAAGTTGCGATTGGTTCTTGATCTTATCGATGATATGGAAACGAACATCTCCGAGAAAGAGTTGAGGCTACAGCTGGCTCAGTCCCGAGCTGAGTTGTGCTGGAGGGAGTACCTTACATAAGCTATATGCTCGCAAGTCAATTGTTACAAACTGAAAAATCGAATAAATGAAGATAGAGGCGGCGAGAGCGCAGCCACGACCAGAAAGTGAGGCTGTGCGAGCAAATAATGAAAAAGAAAATAAGAAGATTATAATATTAATAGCAAGCTGTGGACAAGTGGGTGCCAGTACCGGTCAGTCAGAAGGATCATGCGGGCACCCGTCGAACTGAACTCGGTGTGTTCCTGGGCATCGATAAGTGGATGGATGCGCGCTGAAAAAGAGGAGGTGGCAACCGGAAGCAGTACGTCGAGTGCTATTTATACTCTCTGAATAAGACAAAGGCGGCCAGCTGGGCTCTTTGCGCGCTGTACATTAATATTAATATTGTCCGTGTCAGTGAACGTGAACAGAACAAGGTGTTTGGCCGTAAGCTTCAGGAGGACAGACAATATTAATAATGTGCCAGTTAATTAAAATAAAAAAAGAAATGATGTGACAAGGTTTGAGTGCCTAATCGGGAGAAGGGCAACCGAGAATGGCAAGTAGGGATCAAGAGATGTGATGAGTGAATAGCGTGAAAGCAGAGCAGACCACATATGCATGGCAAACACAACATCATCCTCCTCATCGTCAACAGCAGCAGCACTCACCTCACAGCACTCATCATCATCAACAACAACAACGACGACGACGACGACGACGGCGACGACGGCGACAACAACAGCGAGCAGGTCCGTAGAGTACGTCAAGCCCAGTCGTCGCTCGCTCCAGGAGTACGCAGACTTTTTCGCAGACGAGAGCATTCAAGCAGCTGCTGCAGCCAGCTACCAACCAGACCTCCTCGCAGACGCAGTCATCACAGCCCACACAGGCGGGGCACACGCGCACAAGGCATCCATCAACGGCAGTACACTGAGAGGGAAAACTTCAGGTGCGTCCTCGTCGCCAATCATCGTGCACATCGCGCACATCGCGAAGATCGCGCTGCTTGACGACCAGCTCATTCAATTCCTCTTTTTCTTTCACGACGACCCCGAGACTAATTCACTCTCCAGGCACGTCCTTTCATCGTCAGACCAGCCCGCACCGCGACTTCACGCCCACCCCACTCCATCGCGCGCAGACACCCCCGCAGGACTTTTACTCGCATAGCTCCTCGTCCTTCAGCGGCGTCCCATCTTCCCCACGCCGTGATCGCGATCGTGTTCGTGCGAGCCTCCAGAAGTCTCCGCGCCAGCTCACAAAAGTCAAGCAAAGCACTCTCAAGTCCCCAAGGCTAGAAGAAAACGACCCGTTCTCGACATCACCCACATCGATGGCTGCCGCAACGTCGCCTCCGCCGCGCCCCTCGCGCCAGAACACGGTCAACCTGAATGACCTGTTCCAGCAACAATCCGTGTCCGACCGCGCTCAGCGGCGACAGTCGCTGCCCAGCGTCCCCCAGCAGCCCGATCCCTACTACGTCGCCGATGCGTCGCCTGTGTCTCCTCCAGGGCACGTCGACATAGCCCCTGAACACACCTTCGCCGCGCGTGCCCGCGCCGGATCCAAATCCGGCCCATCCATCGCGTCCACCAGCGGCTCGAGCAAGAAGGGCATGCTCAGCTTCATGAACAACTTCATGAGCAGCTCGAAGCGCCCCGAGATCAGCACGCCGTACGACCCCGTCCACCTCACGCACGTCGGCTTCAACGCCAGCACGGGCGAGTTCACCGGCCTCCCGCGCGAGTGGCAGCAGCTCCTCCAGGACTCTGGCATCTCGCGCTCCGAGCAGGAGAAGAACCCGCAGGCCGTGATGGAGATCGTCAAGTTCTACCAGGAGGGCCGCGCAGAGCAGGGCAACAATGTCTGGGACAAGATGGGCGCCGTCAAGCCTCAGCAGACTATATCGTCGAGCCCTCCGTCGTCGCAGGCACCGAAGAAGGCGGCTACTACTCCTGTCGTGTCGGCGCCTCAGCCATACCGTCCTGCCCCTGCCCCTCCACCTGCTCAGGCATCAGCGCCCAGCGCAGGTGGTCTGGACCGCACGACTTCAGCGCGCTTGCCTAAATCTCCCTCCGCGCCTGGCGGTGTCAGCAGGAGCCACACCACCGCCGGAACAAGACAGTACCAGGGCCCTCAGCCATCGTCGGGGGCAATGCCACCAAAGATCCCAAGCAAGTCTTCACCATCCGTTACCCCATCGCGCGCCGCGCCGCCTCCGCCCTCCTCCTCGACGCCGACGGGCGGTGGCCAGGGGGTCCACCACCCGAAGATGGCGCCTCCGAACCAGAGCACGCCCACGCCGCGCCGGCGCGAGAAGAAGGACAAAGACAAGGCGCGCGACGAGGACGTCGTGCGCCGCCTGCAGCAGATCTGCACGGACGCCGACCCGACGAAGCTGTACCGCAACCTCGTGCGCATCGGGCAGGGCGCCTCGGGCGGCGTGTACACCGCCTACCAGGTCGGCACGAACGTCTGCGTCGCCATCAAGCAGATGGACCTCGAGAAGCAGCCGAAGAAGGACCTGATCATCAACGAGATCCTCGTCATGCGCTCGAGTCGGCATCCGAATATCGTCAACTACATCGACAGCTTCTTGCATAAGAACGAGCTGTGGGTCGTGATGGAGTACATGGAGGGCGGGTCGCTCACGGACGTCGTCACTGCGAACCTGATGACGGAGGGCCAGATTGCCGCCGTTAGCAGGGAGACGTGCCAGGGTCTGGAGCACCTCCACCGCCATGGTGTTATCCACCGTGATATCAAGAGCGATAACATCCTGCTCAGCATGACCGGCGACATCAAGCTCAGTAGGTTAAGTCTTTCTCAAATGGCTGCAATATTCTGATGCTGCTATGTATTTCAGCCGACTTTGGTTTCTGCGCGCAGATCTCAGACCCGGCGCATGCAAAACGTACCACGATGGTCGGTACGCCGTACTGGATGGCTCCCGAGGTCGTCACCCGGAAGGAATACGGTCCCAAAGTAGACATCTGGTCACTCGGAATCATGGCCATCGGTGCGTAGAGTCTCTTCCATTCGCACTACTTCTGTATACTAAAAAAAAAACTACCCGGATAGAAATGGTCGAAGGCGAGCCTCCGTACCTGAACCAAAACCCTCTCAAGGCGTTGTACCTCATCGCGACGAACGGGACACCGCAGATCGCTAACCCGGAGTCTTTAAGCCCGACATTCCGCGACTACCTCGCGAAGACGCTCGAGGTCGACGCGGAGAAGAGGCCTGATGCGGCGCAGCTCCTGCAGGTGCGCCCGCTTCTTTCTACCTTTGTTCATTTTCTTCGTATGGATATGCTTATATGTCCTTTCCTTGGTAGCATCCGTTCTTCAAGCTATCGGAACCCCTCCGCACGCTGACGCCGCTTATAAAAGCCGCGCGGGAGTTCGCCAAGTCGAAATAGACTTGTCTTTCGTCCCCCGTCTTGCAGCCTCTTTCCTGATGAATTGATCACTCGCTTCTTTCTTACCACGCAGTGGTTTGTGTGGGCTCCTTTTGGGGCTTGGAAGCAACGCGATGCGATGCGATGAGATTCGACGTGCCGTGACTTTACCTGTCCTGAGTTCCCAGTCCCCAGTCCCAGTGCTGTTCCGGGCTGTCTCTTAACCTTGCTTTTTGTGTTCCATTTTCATCCATATCCATATCCATATCCCATATCCCATATCCACATCCATCCTCGCACTCTTTCTCCCCATCTTCTTTCTTCCTAATTCTGTCTTCGCGGAACAATAACAATAACGATCTATACCTTTGTATAGCACCTACTTTTTTTTCTTTTTTTTCTTTACTACTACCACCACCACCACCTTTAGTTGTGTCATTCTTTTTTTAATATGAAAAAAAAAGTTGTTCAGGTCGGGTCATGTCATGTCATGTCATGTCATGAGCGGGTCGCACGATATTTCTTAATGTCGGGGTGGGGATTGTTTGGTATGGTATGGTATGGTATGGTATGTATGTATGTATGTTATATATGTATGGATGTGGTGGGGGAGAACTACATCTAGTCTACTGCAGTGAAGGAGAGCGAGGGATGTTGATCATCTGCCTTACTTTCTAATCGGTAATGTACGTATGTAGAGTGTAAGTTGCTATGTACCCTCTGTTGGCTCCTCCCGCTCGCTAGAAAATCCAAGATTCCCCACTGGTCCGGATCCCATCTCATTCCGCCGTGATTTGCCGTCGTGCACCGGGACCAGATCAATATACATACATACATCCGATATCTCGTGTACCTGTACCTCCTTTCGGTTTTTGTCTTCTCATCTAATCCCTATTTTCCCCTCGTTCTGTTCTTTCCGTTCCCCATCCAACGTCATTCACATATACATTACATATATTGACATATCAGCCTCTTCCCGTCCTTTCCGAGTGTTTAAGTGGGCTATAGCGTGCACATTTCAAGATATCAGTTATTTTATGTTCAGGGTTATCATCATTACGGGACCTCCTGTACATATGTATTTTGCTATGCTTGCATATAGAAATAAGACAGCCAGGTCGTTGCAGAGGGTGAAGAGAAAGAAGATATTGTCGGTGTGTGTACATATGTGAAGAATGGTGATACAGATGCAGTTCGATGATGATTGAGATTGGAATGGGGAAGAGACGAGATCTATGTAGACGAAAGCGGAGAATGGATGACGACATGGAGGAGAGAAGAGACGGACTGGTGATGCGCTACCGGTCAGGAAAGAGTGAACATGCGAAAAGGTTGAGAATAGACAAAGAAAAAACATGCTCAGCACATGCGAGGTACATCGGAGATGGGTGTGTTTAGCAGTGCGGACTCCACCCTGCGAACGAGGCTCAGTACTACACACCATACAAAAAGGAGGAAGACATACCAGCAAACATCAGCGCGAGATTCGCGACATCCGTAGCCTCAGCGATGAGCTCGTTGACCGTATACTCAACGCTCAAAGACTTGTCCAGCTTTTTGGCGACGCTGCTGAGCGCGCGATCCGCAGACTCGTCCTCCACACCGCTGTTCAGATCGATGCCTAGGCCCGTCCCGAGACCGAACTTGTCATTTTCATTGTGATTGTTGTTGGAGGCGTTGGTGCCAGCCTGCGCTTTGCGAACCTTCATAGCGCTCATCGTCCTTGATTAGAAGTATAAAGAAGTTTAGAATTTACATGAAAGGGAGAGACAAACACAAACGCACCAGGAATGCAATGGGTCGTACTTGAAGACTTCCAAGACGGTCTTGATGACGCCGGAGCCATCACGAAGAACTCGGAGCGTCTCTTCGGCGCATCGACGGAAGACACCGTCTGTGCCGGACATACCAAAGCCATCGACAATGTCGGCAGTGAGACGGAAGGGAACTCGCTCTGGAATAGGAAGCAGCTTTCCCTGATGGCCGATGTATTAGAAGGATAAATAGTGATAGATACAAAAACCACATACTTGCTCAAACGCGATGCCCAAGTCGATGTGAACTACTTCTCCGGTCACTGTGTCTATAAGGATGTTCGACAGGTGCCGGTCACCGAGACCCAGGATGTGCCCGACGATTGAGTTGACTGCAACGCTACGAGAATATTTTAGGCGCATTTCAAACCACGCCTGGGGTTCTTTGCGTTGTTCAGAGAAGAAATGCCTCATTACAGGTCGAAAACGTTGGCGGATTTGTGTGAACTCTTCGACAAGCGCTTTCTTAAATGCAGCACCGTCCAATGTCCGTTGTGCTTCGGTTCTGCGCTGAGCCAGTCTATGATGGCATTCTCTAGACGTCAAATCTGTCTTGTTGTACCTGTATAAAACACAATCAAATCTTGATCGCTTCCCTCCAACCAAGCAGTTTACCTTTCATGAGCCGCTACCAGAAACTGAAGAGGACGCGTGTTTCCGACGAACTCAAGCAGTCCCGCCTGAGATGCCAAAGGGATGACTTTGTATGAGCGAATACTTAATTCCCGCTTGCGTGTCTGTTGATCACGATTCAGCACCTGATTGCAGAGCTCAAAGACTTGCTCCATCACAGCATCTTGTCGGAGATCATCGTTTCCTTCTCCCTTGAACTGAATTTCGAAATAGCGTGAGAGGAGGGTATCCCTACAAGGCCGACAAGATTCTCACCAGTTGTTTATACTTATTCCCATCACTTCCAATGCAATAACAAATCTTTGGCAAATTTATGCCTCCTGCGACGTCGAAGCTATCCTGATAGCCATGAATCCACACGCAGTTGTCATAACGCATGGTAGGGTCCAAGGGGGTATTCACCGTAGTGACGGGTACACGCAAGTCCTTTATACGCAAAATAGACAAGTTTCTGGGGATCAGCAATTTGTCTGATTTCCTGCCCTTCCGATCCGTAATGACTGGATCATTCTTAATCGGATATTTCGCCCATTCCAAGTATGCATTGCAGAGGTGCTTTACGCCTCGCGCTCTGGACGAACTATCTGGCGTTCCCAACAGTCTTTCGAATATACCGAAAGCTGCCTCGGCACGATCGGCCTGAGACCCATCCAAAACAACACCGCTTGATCGACGTCGACTTGACATGGCCTCACTGTGCGAAGACTGGAGAGAGTACACCTGATAGAGACTGTGGAAAGGGTGTTCACTGCACATCCGAAGGAGGAGTGATTGTAATACGTTCTGATTTGCGTTCGATGCGTCAACAACGGAAAGACGAGCCGAAAGCTGATGAGCAAGGAAAACGAATTTCCTGGAAGGAACCCTGTTGACGGTTCCTTGAACAATGGCGATGTCGTTCTTGAAGTTTGCGAACCAAAGAGAACATAGCCGAATGACAGCGTCTATATCGAACGAGTCCGACGCTTGTAAACAGAGGGATAACATCTCGACTGCCTGGCGTAAATAGCTGTCGCGAGCACCAATAAATTCCTTGAGCTGCGCGGTATCTTGAGCAAAGAGGGCTTCGGCTTTTCGCTGGTGACCACTGAGTTCTTGCGCCTGTTTCTTAGTCTGGGCTCTCTGAATCTCTTGTTTTCTCTCCGCGATTTCCTGAGTCTTACGTTCGCGATAGACTTGAAGGCGTTTAATCTCCTCGGATGAAATCAATGCTTGATACTGTTGTTCAGCAAACAGTGCGCATTTGTAAAACACGTCTGCTCGGACGTCGCCGAGCGACAAGTTCTCCCTTTTGCCGCCTACCAGAAGATCGATTGCGGGCAAGAAGTATTGGGAGTGAATGAAAGCGGGCTTCTCCAAGCAAGCCTCTGTAGTCCATTCGCCCTAAAAGATGGTCAAATTGCATTCGCGTATTTCTAAGGCCAAGATAGCTTACCAATTTTGCCAAGGCCAATGCATCCTGAACTTTCCTGGTATCATCAACTTGGGATAAGTCTTGCCTTCGGCGTTGGACCTCGGACTTTAAGCAATCAACTGCAAATTTCCGCTCATGCTGAAGCCACAGGACATTCGCAAACTCTTGCTGAACTTCAAAGCCAGGTGCTTCATCGAGGTGTAAGGCGCTCATGATAGAGTTCAGAGCAACTTGAGTTTGGTTTGCATTTCGCGCAGCTTCGGAGAGCTGTAGCAAACAATGTCTCTCCGCCCCAAACAGGGCTCGAGTCAAATCGGACTGCAAATCCCCGATCTGTTCTTTCTGTTCTTTTTGCCGAGCCGAATGAAGCAGAGAAATACGCGTTGCAACAATCGACTCCAAATCTGAAAAGCTATATTTGTCCTTAGAGAATGCTTTAAACCTGAAGACAAAGAGACGAATGACTCACTCGAAATCCTGCCGCAAAGAGCAGAAGTCGCTCGACGCGATATCATCCACAGTAACATTACTTGAGTGAAGATTGTTTTGGAACGCAGAATTTCTCCACCGTCTAATCTGAGCAAGGCACATAAGGTTTTGTGTTACTTGGCGAATTTCCGCTAAATTCTCGATTCCCAGGCCGCGCAAACGGCGTAATTCATCCGAAAGAGATTTCAATATGATGTCGTCGATAACATTGGTATCTCTTTCACGGTGGATTGCTCGTAAAGCGACATAAAGCGTCGCACCAGGCACTTCTTTCAGCACAGGGTCCGGCAAATCCCACGTCTCAGTTCTCCATCCCAGCTGATATTCTATGTCTCCTGACCTAGAGGAAGACTGCATCGACTGCATGACAGACATCGCAAGCTTGTTGAAACCAAATGAATGCAACGATTCAACTATTCCATTATGGCTTCTTGGACCTCCTTCACCCGCTTCGAAGCCAGCTCCGTGAAACTGAAAAGCTTTATCCCATTGTTTTTCGTGGTGGAATCGTCGGATGAGGAAATCCTGAAGGTCAAGCGTTTTGATCCCATAAAATCCATCCGGCTCGTCGATATGGCTGTAAATGTCGAATAATATTTGTTCAGACAGCTTGTCGTCCGCTTCTGATGCTTGCCTGTATTCTGCCGCTAATTCAAGGAATAGTAATGCTGTTGTATAGGCTCCGCATTTGATCGCGCTGCGGCTCAGTAACATGAAGTCGACGTCCAACCATCGATTGTACGCCAGCTCATCGTCCGTATCACCGGGATCAAAATGCCTCAGGTGCAGGATCAAGTTGATGACAGAGCGGTGGCATTGGTCATCGATATCGGACCGAGCGAGCAGCCTGGTCAGATATTCCGACAGAACAACGCGTGCGTTCTCCTCTTTATCGGAGAGAAGAAGAGTATGCACGAGGACCGGAAACATTTGCGCAGCGAAATCAGTGTTGCCACCTAGGATATCCGACAAATGTGCGTAGAAACGATCACCACTGGAAAGCACTTCCGCTAGAAACGTCGTAATAACCGAAATCCAAGGGGAGAAGTTCGATGCTGATTCAAGAAACCGAGGTTGATTGATTTCGGAAAGACCCCGTGAAACATTGTTATTCTCCTTGACAGGACAAAAATTGAGGCATGAAATGTCTCCACGGTATACAGCAGGCCAAGTTCCATATTCCATGGCATCCAGAGATTCATTGCCGGCGAGCAGGCGCAATGTACGATAAGCAACTCGTACAGCTTGAGCAGAATAATCCGTCAGGAGGTCCAGAAGCGCTTGGACAATAGGCCGTTTCACCGATACAGCGTTCTTCTGAGTGCTGAGCTTGAGCTGTCTAGTCGCTATACTCCGTCCATACGTCTGGTCAACAGCTTGATTACGAATGTGACCAGAGTTAGCGACAAGTAGGGAAGTGAAAGCATCGACCTCTTCAGGAACCAAATCTGCTGTCGGTATGCTATCCTTCAGTCTCCAGAAAACCTGTCTTGCGAATTGATCTTTATCGTATGATGCCGAACTGGACAGTTTTGAAAGCCGCCGTACGATCTTGAATTTATGGTACGACAGATATGGATCGTCCAGAATAGTCGACAACTCCTCGAAACTCAGACTACCTCTTATTGAGAGGAGGGGGTCATTAAGCACTCCTGGCCACGCCGCTAGAGCGACAGCGATGCGTTTCCGGAGTATCTCGATTTCCGCCAAAGATATGATCTGATTCTCGATCCACGTTTGCAGCTGCGAACCCAATTTCCTTACGGCATCATCCTCCGAGAGTGAAAACTCACGAGCGATGGAGCAAATTCTGATGAGAATCTCGACCACATGTGGTGTGTCTTGTTGTGTTTCTCGCAGATGAATGAACGCCCAGTCCAACATGCCCTGAGCAATAGTCGCAAGATCTGGCTGCGCAAGTAGCATGATTGATCCGTTCATCAAGACGCGTAATAAGGTCGCATTCTTGAAGTGGGAATATGCAAGGGAAATCCACATACATAAGGAGATGAGCAAACGAAGTTGCTCGTTGATGAGTGGGCATTGCGCTATGGTTGCAAAGAAATATTGCATGACATGGTACGTTGAGGCAGCCGAGTTAGCCGTCTCGACCTGATCACAAAGCCAGTCCAGTCCAGCCAGAACGACACTCGCGCTGAGCGACGGCACGTTCGGGACGTGAAGTTCGAATTCCCCGTGACCGCGGAATTGCATCAAAGCGCGGAAGGCGCGTACGCAGCGTTCTGGCTTGCGGAAGTTTTCGAAAGACTTTATGATTAACCCTTCCCTATGACAATCTAGGTCTCCGTTTGTCCGCAGAATTGAACAGACAATGCCATCCACATTTTGTGCAATCTGTTGTCGCAGATAGTCGGCTGAACCCAAGCTTACAAACTCCGCCTCGAGACGGTCGAACAAGCCAGAAACGTCAATGTTGATGGCGCTCACACCTGCATCCGGCTGGTCTTGGCTAGGATTCTGATTGTCATTTATCCAAAAGACTATTTGGTACCCGACTATATCCGCGAAACACCGAAGGAGGCCATCAATTGGTGCTATATCGAGCAATTTGCAATGCTGTGCAAAGGGTCCATGCTCATACACAATATCATCCTCACCCTGTAGTTCAGCCAACAGGTTCGTCGGAGAAAATGCCGCAAATGTCGCTTTTGCACATTCCTTCTGGTCCTGATAACCCAACAAATGAGGTGGAAGAACGAAGAAGTCCTTGCGCGACTCGCGAACTGAGTACGCTATCTGTGAAGCATATGACTCGAAGAGATCGGAAAAGTGAGCCAGGCCCATCCTGTTTGCTGCAGCCCTGAGAACGCTTTCGACATGCTTGACGTAGGTTTCCAGAGGAGGGAAAAGACAGGTTTCGAGTAGATGCCAGTAGGCACCACGTCGGACGGCAGAGCTCGCGATCAATATGTTTCCCAGACAGACGAATCTTGTTAGCATGTTTTCGTAACTAGACTAGATGTCAGCATTACGCATACCCTACGAGAAACAGGACGTACTTGTCAAGCGCGATGCAAAGCTGTTCACGAATGGTTGTGTAGACTTTCATAGGATCCTTTGATCGGATATAAGCCGTCGAGAAAAGGCGAGCGCAGGAGAGCGCGACCGTGAAGCGCACTCGTATATCCTCGTCTCTTGTCATGGATGGAAGGAGATTATCGGGAAGCAGTTCATCATTCAAGGCGACTTCAAGATCCGATGGATGCGTTACAAAGTTTTGCAAGTGGTCCAGTTCAAGATAACGGTTCCAAAAGCGAGCGAGCATGTCTCGCGTCTGCCATGAACATAGGCCATCTTCCTTGGAGCTTTCGGCTAGCCAGCCGATAACGGCCTGCACTTTTGCGGCGATCTCTTCGGGAAATGAATTTTGAAGCCAGCCGGACGCGGTAGCATCCAATAGTCGAATCACGACGATATGGAAGCTGTCTGAGCATTTGTAATTGTACGATTGCAGAGGTTCCTCGATGCATGTCAGGAGAGCGTCGACGTTAGATGATGATAGACGAATATTGCCATTCCGGACATGCCAGAGAAAAGGCTCGAGTATTATCCCGAACTTTTCGACATCCGTGCAACTGCAGATCAGTTCGACCAAGGATCTATCTTTGACTACCCGATCGTCCGACCTCAGCACCGGGGCCAACGCCAGACTATCGATACATATCTGGACAATCCTCTTCATGCCATTGAAGTCATCTTTATTTCGGCCACCTTCGACCAACGGAGTATTTGCCGTGCGAATAGGACCGAAGTCATCCCTATCGTCATCGACAACAGGAGTCAGGTGCCGATCGGATGTTCTGCTCTCTTCCGAGACGAACGTTCTGAGAATTTGCCTCATACTTCTCAAGACTAAGGAAAGGGCATCCTGGACCTGTATACCAAATAAAAATAAGCATCTGATTCTCAAGATAACTTGGCATATTTACGTCTGAGCTGCGCCAGATGACGGACTGCAAGTGCTTCACTGACGGCGATTTTGCTGGGCACCATGATCGATCCCCGCTATTGGTTATAGTACGCCTGACACCTGTATGTCTCCCGGGAGAAATGAAGGCTTCCCAACCACTACTGGAACTCACTCCAAGATATTCTTGAGATAAAGGTGAGAAGCTCGAGAGAAGAGTAAATAGTTCTTCCAAGGACCAGCCATGATCAACGAGATGAGGTGCCAATAGGCCGATCAGCTTGCATGCTGCTAGGAGCGAACGTCGGTTGTTTGCAATCCCATTCAGGACCAGAGATGACTCGAAACATACGGCAAGAACAGCAAAGTCCAACGTACGTCGAATATTCTCGGCTGGGGGGCGAAGCGCTGCGTCTGAGCTTTCCTCCAATATTGGAATGATTGACTCGAGCATTTTAAGGAAGAAAGCAGATGCCTTTCGAACTCGGGCATCTGGCTGTGACAGGTCACTATTGTTCTCCGTAGAGCCGATTTTCAATGATTGGGACGGAAGCAATTGCGACGTAGTCTGGTCGTCAGGGAAGCGAGCACTGAGTAGAAATTCCTGAATGACTGCGGTGTCCATTTGTGACTGCATCATGTCCACGATGACGTGCTGCGGAAGAGAGATAGGGCAGAACAGCTGGCTTGCTCGAGATATACCGCATGCGCTTTCGAGCAAATTGAGAGTATCCTGAACCGTATGCTGCTCGAGACGCAGATTATTGACACCCGATGCTGACCTTGAAACACCACTCGAAACGTTCCAGTTCTCAATAAGCCAGCTGAGAACCTTGTCATCGAGATGCATTCGATGCAATCGCGTGTCCTGGCTGGCGATTCTGACGCATCTCCCTAGAAAAGCGCAGACAGAATCGTGGGGTGCAGCTGGACCTTGGACGTTGATGTCCTGGGCCATCGTCTCGATTTCGGCCAGAACCCGTGTCATTGGCACCTTCGCGCACACCAGTAGGACATGAGCAGTATGACATGCTGAACGACATATGATAGGTGCGTTTGTTCGTCGCATCGAATGGCTCCAGATAGCATCCCAACGACTAGCCATAGAATCTTCCGGCAAGCTATGGCTTGATGTGTCGGCATGAGCGATTGCTGCAAGACAGCAAAAGGTCCACGACTGCACGCTCGGTTCGTCGGATGTGATCATATGCAGGAGACAGTCGATTATCTCGAGCCGAATCTCCCGATACAACATCGGCCAGTGTCGTTCAGCAATGAAAGCAAGGCTCTGAAGAGCATAGACTTGCCCACGAGCTGACTTTGGTTGCTGAATTGCCTGAAGCAACAGCTTTATCGGATTCTCGAGACGGGTTCGACTGTTCTTCTCCGCAGAGTGAGAGGATTCTGTCAACAAATAAAGCTGAACGAGCGTAAGCACATATGTATACATGAGAAGTAGTGACAGTTCACGCACTTCTTTGATTACATCCGCCGTCAGTTCCAAGGTTACCCAGGAGGCTACCTGACCCGCACTAAAATTGAATCCATGCCTGAACGTATGAGCAACAAAAGGTTCATGAATATCGTGTGTAATCTCCATCCGAAGCGAGTCAAGATTGAGTTCCTCAAATCCCCAACGCGACGCATGGTCCGTTTGAAGGTGCTTCAGCAATCTGCTAAACCCTTCAGCTCTGTCAAATCGGTAACGATCTGCGTGTGCAACGTATGGGAAGAGAGTTTTCAGCACCATGAGAACACCTTCTTTCATCGGACGACTCTTCGAGGAACAAAGCTGGAGGAGATTATCCCACATAGCCGTGCCGAACTTGATCACCTCGTCTCGCGCGTTCAATGCTACGGAATCGAGCGTTGCTTGCATTGAACTAATTGCATCCAAATGTGCAGAAGTCTCGATGGGATAGAGTCTGAAAAATCGGGCAAGTCGGTTGAGGACCGCACTCGCAAGGTATTTATGATCCGGCGCTAACATGCGACATCGTGGAGATCGTAACAGCGTTGCGATCAAGGCAACAAATTCAATCTGCTCGGGTGATGCTGTTCGCGGAGCAGAAGGTCGGTTCGATCTACCAACGGCTTGCGAAGCGATCTTTCTGCGCTTTCGAGCCGGTGTTCCATCGTCTTCAGACAACGCTAGACTGACTTCAGCCTCAGACGTAATTTCTGGCTCGTCTTCCAATGCCGTATCCAGGTCGTCCTCGAGCACCACAGCAAAAGCGAAAGAAAGCACAGGCAGCCATTTTTCAAAATCTGTCATCAAGTTGTCTCGATGGGGAGGGTGAGAGAAAACGACGCGTAGAGCCTTTACATAGTCAAGGGCCACTGGTGCAACGAGTTTCCCGCCGTTCTTCATTGCCTGCAACAGATGTTTCACGAGCGGCCTTGCGACCTTGCCTGGCCATTTAGTTACGCTTCTCTCCGTCAGCCATCGCACTGTCGCAGCTGCGTCCTTCAGCCTCCTCTCCGCTGCAGCAATGGAACCGGTACCCTTCTTAAGCGTCGCTCTGAGCTCGGTCACGACATTTGTGAACAAAGCTTGAAAGACGACGAGCCATTCTTTGCCTGTCCCTTTTCCTCTCGAATCAAAATTATCAACAGCAGAATCACGACTGAAAGTCTCGCGTAACGATGCCAGTCCTTGTTGCCGCAGGGTCGCTTTGTCTGACTTGATGTTCTCCAAAACCGTCCTCAATGTCGGAGTGCTCATGGAGAAAGCGCGTCTCCGGCAAAAGCAAAGACTTATTCGGTAATTTGAAGGTTGAAGGTCGCCATCCAACGCGCAAAAACGCGCTTTGATGCTTTGTTACAGCGGGAAAGATGAGAGAAAGCTCCGCTCATGCGAGTCATAATCAAAGCTGCGATTTTGTATGATGAGAGTAAGCTAGCAAATCCGGCACCATTGATCTCTTCGAAGGTACCTCAGAATTTGTGAATGAACACGGAAAGAACAGCAAACGGGACTTAGCCTCAAAAGTGGAGCCTAACAAGTGCACGAAATACAGTCGAAGATATATTCATCAAATGACGATACACTAAACATAACAAACTGATATGGAAATGTACGGCGAAAAGGAAACCATACTGGAATCGTAGGATAAATGGGACCCAGCACTTCTCAATCACCTCCTGTCAGCACATTATTGACTCGCTGCACTGACGGACGGGTTGTTATAGGCCATCACCAGAACCGAGTTCAGACTAGTGCGTTGTTTGTCTGCTCGGGCAGAGACAGGCCAGGAAAAGTGCTGATGAAAGCGGGTAAAAGAACGGCAGATGCATAGCTGTAAATCTTACTGGAGTACATGGATTAATGGAACAATGTGGTTGTAAGTAACATTGGACGTTGAAGACAAGGAGGAAAACGAACCAAATTTGAGTTTCGCAAAAATCTTTCATTCCCACGGTCAGAAAAAGCAATGCATTCTCATCCGCCAGATTTGTGCTCGCAGGTCGTGTCCACGATTCTGAACGTTGCATAGTCGTCCACCAGAAAGCTCTTCCTCATCAAATTAGCCCATCATGGTCAGTGTCTACGTTTGTCTGCCTTTATGCTCGTTCTTGGTGCTGTCCTGGTGAATGAAATCGAAGAAATTGTCGTTGGATGGGATGGATGGTGGTGCACCAGAATGGATGGCATTCGGGATGTAGTCGGTGATCGTATTCGAGGACGTCACACCGGACTATTACATGGGCATGTTCGGCACAAGGGTGGCGGTTATACTAACAATGTCTGTGTTTCGTAGGCGCGAGGACCGAAAAAGCACTTGAAGCGCCTTCACGCGCCCTCAGCATGGATGTTGGACAAGCTCAGCGGTACTTACGTGCGTGAATCTCTCTTATCCTCTGGATTAGAGTCTTATTGTATCTTTTCTAGGCTCCTCGTCCTTCTCCCGGTCCACACAAGCTGCGCGAATCTCTCCCTCTTACCATCCTTCTTCGCAATCGCCTCAAATACGCGCTCACGGGCCGTGAAGTGACCGCTATCGTTATGCAACGTATTATTCGCGTGGACAACAAAGTGCGCACTGATGAGACATACCCAACTGGTTTCATGGATGTTGTCAGCATTGAGAGGTCTGGCGAGCATTTCCGTCTACTGTACGATGTCAAGGGCCGTTTCGCCATTCACCGTATTACACCTGAGGAAGCGACCTACAAGCTCTTAAAAGTCAGGAAGCAGGCCGTTGGTGCGAAGGGTGTACCGTACATCGTTACACACGACGGTCGTACAATCCGCTACCCCGATCCGCTCATCAAGGTCAACGATACAGTCAAGTTTGACCTCGAACAGGGCAAGATCACAGACTTCGTCAAGTTCGATACTGGAAACATCGTGATGGTCACCGGTGGACGTAACATGGGTCGCTGCGGTGTGATTACGCATCGTGAAAAGAACGATGGTTCGTACGACATGGTACACGTCCGTGATGCGCTTGATCGTACTTTCGTTACTCGGTGCGTTACGATTTTCCCGTACTATTGACTTCGTCATCTAATCAGGTCATTTAGTCTGAGCAACATTTTCGTCATCGGTGAGGGCATTAAGCCTTGGATTTCTCTCCCGAAGGGCAAGGGTACCAAGCTTACGATCTCCGAGGAGCGCGATCTGAGGAGGCGACAGCGTGCAGAGAGAGAAGCGTAGATGGTTCCTTACACACACTATGGTTTTCACAGTTGCTTCTCTTTGTAGGCCATGCATGTATGTTTCCTTCATCATCTGCAAATAAAATGCATATGCTGCCTATGCATCTAGTCCGACAGAGTCTGCATCAATACTGGTACTTTTTTTTCCATCTGGGCAGGCAACGTAAACTTAGGAATACGACAGAAAACCAAGGACTATATTTCAAATAAACTTATCATTGCTTACGGTCATCTCCAAATCTTGCTAATCCGAAGTCACTACTTGCCACCTGCAATCTTTCTGTCTTTCACTCCGCCAGAATATAGGTCACGAAAGTATTGCATGGTAAATAAGAGAAGTGATCCTAAGACTGGACCTCTTATGACTGATGAATGTACCATCAACCTTCTCGATGCTCTCGATCCGGAAGAGAAAGCTGAAATTGCGGTAGAGTCGACTCTTCCTCTTTTCCTACGGAAGCAGTTCTGTCGGAATTTTCGTCATCCGAATGCAGAAGAGAATTTCGACAAGACAGGGGTTACGCTTCATTGGACTGAAAGACCCTGACGGCGAGAAAGTGGCCACCAAGACCGCATTAGAATGAGTCTCTAAGGTATTGTTCATGGAGTGATGGCCGTTTTGTGATGCGTACAGTGAGTCTGCGAAGTGTATCGATATCAAAATTCCTCCAAAAAAAAAAAAAGAAGAAGTGAGGCTCACATCTATTTGAAGACGTATATGCCTTGGATCAGGGTGGGTTAAGCACACTTTGGTGACTATCGACTCATGGAGATTACTGTAGCTTTCGGGCGAGTCAACAGGCGAATATTCGCTTTAGCGAATTCGTCGAATGACCATTTCTATGAAACGTGGTGGGACCCTTTTAGAAACTCCTTACCTTCCCCAGTATCATTCATAGCAAAGAGAACGAAGGTCGAAGACAGAAGCAGAACAATGACCATGATAAATGTATAAAATTCCATCTGCCTCAATAGATTCAAGTTTAATACCATTCAAGGCATCTGAAACAAATAATAGGATAGTATTAATTATTATGTGCTGAAATATTGTAACATGATGAAAGATACAGAAGAGAGATAAAAGAAACGGAGACCTAGACGGAATGTACGGATAGGAGTGTTTATAGGAACGGAGCCAAAAGTAGACAGATAAAGGAAAGAGACATCTAGAGACCCAGAAAGAGAGAGGGGAGAGAGAAAGAAAGAGAAAGAGACATGGAGACACACAGGCACAGAGAGAGAGACGGAGAGGGAGAGGGAGTTGGACACAGCCAAGAGCACACAGATACAGAGAAAGGAAAACGGAGAGAGAGCCGAGGGTATACGGGCATAGGATTGAGACGTGGGAGGAAGTTTGGAACAGATATGTAGAGTCGTTCGTCCTGACATCAGGCCTTAGGCAAATAATCAGCCTTTCATGAGCTTGAATTCCATGAGAAACAAACATACCTTCGATCGGAGTTACAGGGGTGATGGAGTTTGCGAGCCTTGAGCAGCGTGGGAACGAGAGCGATATTTGAATGCTGGGGGGGAGACGATTATTTTCTACCGTAATGCATGTGATCTGTAGAAGACGTACGTGAAATCCAGCGAGAAGCTTTGTTAGATTCTGCTCTGAAAAGTCGAGAACGCAAGGGCGAGGAATCGGCTGCCAAAAGAAAGACTGTCAGTGTTCCCATCGCGTTGCTTCTGAATTATCGAGACCCACGCGAAGTTGTATCGGATCCAAAATCTGGAGTGCCTTGGGTGGGGGTGCGTGGCGACAGTGTGCCTTCAGCTATCAAAAGGGTGGTAATTAGTTACCGCAGTTCTTATTTCACTTATTCGGGAAACTTACTCGACGATGAATTAGCGCTATCGTTTATGCCTGATCTTCTTTCTGAGGAGCCTTCGGAGGTCTTACTTGCGAAGCGAAGAAATGCAGCTATCTTTCGTGGTGTCCTCATTTCCGGTGGCAGGATAGCCAGAAGGTTAGTCTTTGTCTGCGAAAACAGTAAGCTCGGGCTCCTTGTTCAAATATTTTGAGAACTCACAGATTGGAGGCTGTCCTTCAACAAATTGGACATCTCCTCCTCTTCCTCTTGTCTATCTATCTCAGCCCACTGATCAACCGAATATTGATCAACCTCCTCGTCCTGCTGTCTTGCCACGTTCTCTTGTTCCGTTTCGTCTTCCTCCGAAATTAGCTCAAGTATCGGATCGAAAGGTTCTTGACGATAGTGAGGTATAGGCTTATTGTCCACAGGCTCATCATTGCCCCCATCAACCGGGGCTGGTAGTTCAAAAGTGTCATCCAGATCCTCTCGCGGAGCCTCATCGAATGATACTTCATCCTATATCACAGGTGGAATAAGCATACAACTCAGATCACTAGGAAACCATGACCTACATCAAACGTCGACCTGAAGCTCTCCTCAGAGGGGTCGGCGGGATAATCGTGGGAACGGTAGGACGATATGCTCATACTTGTTCCGAGAGGGAAAACGACGTGCTCGTCCTCTTCGAATACACGGGATAGACCAGTGACGTGCAAAGAGTGATCGGTAGGAAGCGCCGTCAAGTCACCAGCTGCCTCCGCATTATTGCTCGGACGTCGGATCTCAGTTGCATCGGCTGCAGCTGCCATTGAGGGTGTCGAGGCTCCAGACATCTGAGCCAGTGAACACGACGTTGCATGAGGTGTTTGGATGCCCTCTTCTTCAGTTTGAGCAGCACGGGAGGAGGCGATAAGGAGGTTAGGATCCCGAACATTGTCTATGCACTGGAATCCAGAAACAGTCCATCAGTCTTCTCATAAGCATATGGCAGTCAGAACTTACGATGTGCGATTCGCCCGTCGGAGGGGAAAGGACCGAATAGGAAATTGCAAACTCGTCCACAGTTGCCTCTAGTAGAGGGAACGATGACGCATAGGGAAGAAGAGCATCTTCATCTTCTTCAAGTGGGACATGTGGTCCAACGATGTTGACGGAGACTGAGGAATAACAGGCGTCCGAATCGAATATGAGCTCTTTCACCTGATCGAAGGCAGAGAGAGGCGGTCAGATTCAAATCTAAGTATCGGTGATGCAGGACCTACCTCGAAACCCGAGCCATCCTCTGGAAGAGGTGCGTCGGCAGAGTCAGTTGCCAAC
Source organism: Sanghuangporus sanghuang (assembly GCA_009806525.1). NCBI lineage: Eukaryota > Fungi > Basidiomycota > Agaricomycetes > Hymenochaetales > Hymenochaetaceae > Sanghuangporus > Sanghuangporus sanghuang. Next base: position 1,689,990 of record VVIT01000002.1, on the reverse strand, counting down.
TCGTCCTCTGACGGCTCTGGGAATGTTGCGAGAACTGGATCAATCGTGTTATCATAATCGGGTAAAGTCTTGATTGTCCAGTGCCTCTCCTCGTTGATCCCGGCATCGACCTCCTCAATGGCTAAGGCTGGCACTTCGAAGGCGTCATCCAAACCCTCTCGAGGAGTGGCATTGATCGAAAATGAATTCTGGATCGAAGATGGAATCAGCATGCAATGTAAATCACTGTACAATCATGACGTACATCAGACATTGACTTGAAGATCTCTCCGGATTGTTCGGGAGAATGGTATGAGCAGATGCTCATACTAGTTCCTAGAGGGATAACAACATGCTCATCCTCTTCGACCTCAGGGAATAGACTAGCGACATGCAAAGTGTGATAGGTAGGATCCGACGCCATATCACCTCTTCCCTCTGAATCCTTGCTCGGTACACCGATGTCAACTGCGTCAACTGCAGCTTCTTTTGAGGGTGTCGAAGCCCCGAACATTTGGGTTACCAAAAGCGATGTATCAATCGTGTTATCATACTCGGGCGTTGTCTTGAACGACCAGCGTCTCTCCTCGTTGATTCCCCCGTCAACCTCTTTATCGGCAGTAGCAGGCAGTTCGAAGGGATCATCGAGGCGCTTTTGCGGAATAGCATCCATTGATAATTCATTCTGGATCCAAATAGAATAAGCATGTAACGTAAATCACTGGAAAATCATGACGTACGTCGGACATCGACTTGAAACTCTCTCCAGATCGTTCGGATTCGGGAGAACGGCACGAGTATATGCTCATGCTTATTCCAATCGGGACTACTATATTCTCGTCCTCTCCGAACTCAGAGGTTAGACAGTCGACGTACAATGAGTCAACGGTCGCGGTCGCTGTCAAATCACCAGTCCCTTCCCTGTTGTTACTTGGACCTTCGACCTCAGCTGCGTAGGCTGCAGATTCCGTAGAGGGAGTTGACACCTCAAGTTCCTGGCTTAATGAAGTGTACTCGGTCTGTTCTTCTCTGGCTTGGTTTGTACGGGTGGAGGCTATGAGGATAGGATAGCGTATGTCATGTGCAATCTAGAATCCGGAAAGGCGGTCAGTCCCTTCTCTACGCATTCCTCAGTTAGAACTCACAACGTCCGAAGTGTCCTCCGAAGGGATGAGGATCAGATCGTCGAATGCAATTTCGTCCGCAGTCGGCTCCGGTAATGGGACAGACGCCGCAAAGAGAAGCTTTGCATCCTCATCTTCGAGGAAGACCGGTCGTATGGCGACAGCGGATGCACAGCAAGCGATGTCCACGGCAATTGAAGAAAGCTGGACAGTCGAGTCAAATACGAACTGTGCCATCAAATTGGACAAAGCGAGGGCGGTCAGATTCGTCAAGAAACACTGATAAAATGCTACTTACGTCGAAGCCCGAATTGTCCTCTGGAAGAGGAATGTCTACGGGATCAATCGCCAACTCATCCGCTGATGGCTCTGGTAGTGGCACGAGAGTCGGTTCAAATGTATGATTATTCTCTCCGAATGCTGCGAACAGACAAGTTGCATGGGAAGAAAGACCGATATCGAGGGCAGTCGGGATGGCACGTGTTTCATTCTCAATGTGGACGTTGTCATGAGTGGTGAAGACCTGAGACGTCGGACCTGATTCTTCGCTTTCGGGTCTGAGCTCTGAGCGCTGATTGTCCAAGGCTTCGGCGAGCTCATCATCAAGGGGTTCGGGCAGCGGGACGGAGGCCGGGTCAATCGCGAAAGTAATCCTCGTCTTCAAGACATTCTGCTTGTCGTTTACTTCATCCTGATGCTGAAGGTAGGGATAGAAGAACGAGGCTTGGTCACCAGAGATTAGCTCAGGGCATATCGAAAGGACATCCTTCAAAGAAATCGTGACGGACACAAAGCCAACCAGATTAGCCAAACCAGAGTTCTCAAGGAGGGCCGATAGCGAAGTATCTTCGGTTATGCAATTCAGTTCGTCGTCGCAGTCGCCAGGTAGGGGGACGAGTGCCGGATTTATTGCCAAGAGCGCAGAAGCTGCCGGTGAATTTGTCGGAGTATGAACGGGACCCTCATCATTGAGCTAAATCCATCAAGCATTTCCACGGTCAGTCTTGCACGACGAGAGACGACGAGGGAAAGTTGGGTCTCACCTTGTTATCGACATTAGATGCTGTTTCTGCTGATTCACGCAAGGATGCACAGTAAAAATTCCTGACGACATCCTCATTGAAGACAGTGTTGATACTTCCGTGGTCGACGCAAAGCAAGCCAGAGCGAGTGTCTCCATCTACCGTGAAATTACCAGAAGTAGTCTGCTGCTGTAGCAAAAGACCAGCGAATGAGGCAAAAAGAGACTACACAAGATGAGCGTCAGAAGGGATTCTCTGGCAAGATATTAAGCATACATTATGCAAATAGTCTTCCTGTTGTCTTGATGCGCTACTGGCGCGGCGGCGACGTTCCATCTCCTGAATAGCACGAATAGCGCGCCTCAATTTTGGCAGGGAAACGGAAAAGACAGTGCCGCGAGTTGCATCGTCGATGTACATAGGAACAGTGAAGGTCGGGACAACGTGAATCGCTGCGATGGCTTGTTCGTACACCACATCCGAGTAAGGCAGCCGAACCTGCACGAGGTAAACGTAAGTCCGTAATCCATAAAGACAAGAACATATCGTACCGTAGGCCGAGAAAAAGCCGAAAAGAAATAGTGATTGTTTCCGCCATTGGGCCCAGTGCCTGTCCCGAGAGGATAGGTCGACCTCCGGCGCCTGATTTTAGGCGTCTCCCTTGCATGTGCAGACCCCATACGGGAGAAAACGATAACAAAACCGAGAATCATAATTAGGAGCCAGACGACGATCCCGATGTAAACTCGAATATCAACCGGTTGGGGACTCGGAATGTTGAAAGCGTCTGCATAAATACTCAGAGCCTTCGATGCCGGGATAGGTACAGGTGGACCATTGGCATCAGCGTCGACGGTAGACCCAAGTGACAGGGCCGACAAAGGAGTTGGACCAGCAAAATATAGATGGTGATCGGAAGTGAACATACATTTCTGGGAGCCGATGAAGCACGATGCTGTAGAAGTTGGAGGGGGAAGAGCCGGGGGAGACCAGAAGATGCCGACAGCTTTATGGAGGAAGCGAGTGGAGGCAATCTGGAGACGATGGAGATGCTGACCGGGATTAGTGAGAGCATCTCCAGCCTGTGATCTGAAGAGGAGTAGATACTGAGTGATAAGAGCGAGTGCAGGAGTAAACCAGTTCATCTTTGTGTGTGTGCACAAAGATGGAGTTCAAGTGATGATGAGGAGACTGGGAGAAGATGGGCGAGATTTATACAGCTATCGGAGGGTCAGTCAGCCTCATTCAGTCTCTGCTGGGCTGACTGGCTGGCTGACTGCCACCCAAATTTCTGTTGCAATAAGTGAACACAACACACGCATTTCAGGTAACAGTCAGTTTCTGAATGCCAGCCGGCAACCGGCACTACTGCAAGCCATTCTTGCGGCCGTTTATATGTCTTCTCATATTACAAAACCTCAACTGGAATTGCTGGTGTGCAATACGACATGAAGCCCTCCTATTCACGTAGTGAACGAGTGAATGAAGTTGAGTTGAAAAGAAGATTTGTGCACTGCCACTGATGATCGAAGATCTACGTTCCGCCGCCGATCACCTACCGACCACCATCGGAGCAGCATCCCTTACAAATAATGTCAAGACATGCGCAACTTCTTCGTAACCCGAGTCCCGTCCATTGTTTGAGATTGGAGGATCCTCTAACGAGAATGAACCTGCCTTATTGTTACCGTCGTGGTGAACATTGGTATTCACTCATCTCATAGTCAGGTTCTGAAGCGGTAATGGATTCTGTCCAAGTCGTTGATGCAATAGAGACGTTTATACACGTTATGCTTATAGGATTGGATCGCGGAATATTGCGGGATCACGTGCATCACACTTCAGAGTTCAACTTCAAGACACGTTCTTTTCTTGTCTGTGTTACTCTCTGATCTTGTGTTTCGCTTGCAGTCTTCTAGCAAGGTCCGTTGATTTGATGCCGAGCTTATAGTACTTGTTGGGCTTGCTTGTCTACTTGGTGTGTATCAGGCATATCCAGCGAAGGTTCACGTTTGTCCAGCATCCCAGAGATGTCTAGGAAACGAAAGGAGCCACCTCAAACGAGCACTTTGCTGAATTTCTTCGCAGCTGGATCCAACGGAGATTTGGGTGCCTCTAGAAACAAGCGGAAGTCTGAGAGTCAAGAAGGTCGACGCGAATCAAACAGGAAAACATCGCGTGCCGTGCAAGAAATCAAGAACGAGTCCGTAAACCGAGAATGGAGAACCGGGGACATCGACATCATTGTTATCGAGTCTGATGACGAGAAGGAACAGATAGTTGATGTCTCCAGCGACGTTGAAGTCATTCAAGACTATGCACATCTGCATCGTGAGCCAGAGTCAGGAGAATGCTTGCCGATTGAGAAAGGAAATCCATCAAAACGTTCCGCCAACACCTTGCAAGCTCTCCCGTGTCCTAGTGACAAGGAATCCGAGGGACTTGAGTGGGATAATTTTGCGCCGGATGAGTGGGACTTAGCTTTGGCAGATGAAGGACTGAGCGTTCTAGCGAACGATTTACCCGAGGAGAGCTACGAGGATTTGAACGGAGGGGCCGAGGACCCAGATGAACAACCAGATGAGAACACCAACTCTTGTCCGATGTGCACGATGACCTTCTTAGATCTGGATCCATTTGTGCGTTTTCATGACTCGTCTAGCTGATTGTGTTAAGTTTTTGGTATATAGGAAATTCAGATGCACGTTAATAATTGCCTCGATGGACCTTCGTCCTCTACACGATGTCCTGCTATCCGGAAACCTCTCCGGTCTTTATCATCCTTCCCCATTTCAGCAGGATCTTCTGTCACAGCTGTCCGAAATTCAAAACCTGAACTCAGGCCTAAAGCCTCAAGTGCATTCTCGATACTCATGTCTGGAAACTCGTTGAGGGAACGTGCCGCATGGGAAGAGGCTCGAAAGGCCGAGGACAGAAACTTTCGTCCGACGAAGAACGAGAGACGCAAGGCGCCCTTTTATAAGGTCCTTACTGGCATGCCTATCGCGGTAGATGCTTTCCGGTATGGATCGATTCCAGGAGTAGAAGCCTATTTTTTGACGTGGGTCTCCCACCGCATTAACATGGGCATTTTTACTGATTACATTGAAATTCTGTGGCCGTCAGGCATGCGCACTCGGATCATTATACCAATCTGTCGTCGAATTGGAAGAACGGACCCATCTATTGCTCAGGTAAGGCACCTACATTGTCGTATCTTATAGGGTATTCAAATGTGCATTCAGAAACGACGGCGAATTTGATAGTCCATATGCTGTCTGTTGACAGAAAATGGCTGCATCCGTTACCCATGAACACACCAGTCGAAATACCTAAGACGGGCGGCGTGAAGGTGACACTTATTGATGCGAATCATTGTACGACCATTCGATCCTCTTCACTGTAAATGCTCTGTTCTGAATACAACTGTTTCAGGTCCCGGATCCTGCCTATTCCTCTTTGAAGGTCCGCAGATCATTAATGCTGGCGACAGTACTTACAGATCTCCTTTTGTCGGGACGTCGCGTATCTTCCGCTTCTTGCACTGCGGAGACTTTCGAGCATGTCCTCAGCAAGTACTTCACCCAGTAATAAAGGGAAAACGATTGGACATGGTGTACCTTGATACAACGTATCTCAACCCAAAATACTGTTTCCCTCCGCAACCACTGGTAACTACCGCGGTCGCAGAATTGGCTCGGAGAATTGTAAGTGGCGAACCGCTAAGTGGTGAGAACGAGAAGGACGGTTCTGCGAACAAGGGGTCGATCCAAGGATGGATGAAATCTGATGAGGGCAAGGGAAAACAAAAAGAGCAAGGAAAAGGTGATGTGTTGGTTGTCGTCGGGTAAGTTTACGCGTCTGTGCATCCACAGGTCCCATCTCCGCTAATGTTCCGAATCACCAGAACATACTCTATCGGAAAAGAGCGAGTTGTCAAAGGTCTGCGATCCTCCCTGACTTTTTTTCATACCCAGTTGACCAGTAATACATCAGCCATCGCAAAGATTCTGGGGACAAGGGTTTATTGTGACGCACGCAAGAAGGCGATCTTGCACTGTCAAGATGACCCCGAGCTCCACGCATTGTTGACCGACAAGCCTCTCGAGGCAGGAGTGCATGTCGTTCCGCTCGGTCAAGTCGCTTCAGACAGATTTAAAGAATACATGGATCGATGGAAAGGACGATGGACACGCGCAGTTGCGTTTCGGCCTACTGGATGGACGTACAGTCCACCAGCTGGTTCAGATCCAATGCCGTCCATTCAGCGTATCGTCTCCGCAGCCCAGTCTCGGAGTTTCGCGTACCACCACCTCAAACCCGCTCGTAACTCGACGTCTCAGCTAATGCAATACGGCGTCCCTTACTCCGAGCACTCGAGTTTTTCTGAACTTGCATGTTTCGCTTTGAGTATTGATTGCGGAAGAATTGTGGCTACTGTGAATGTTGGAAGTGCTACGTCAAGAGCGAAGATGTCAAAGTGGGTGGAAAGATGGGATGCGGAGAGAAAGCGGCGGAGGGAGGCTGGGTTGCCAACTGTGGTCGAGTACAGACATTTGGATTACTGGTGAACCTTGCACTTTCCATAATTACGCGATTTTTATTACTATTTGTATGTAATGTAATATCATTGTACTGAAGAAACGTATGATACTCTTCACTGTGCCGCGAGGCCACAGAGCATACATATGCATCAACTCGGAATTAACTTTATCCTACATTCTGCCATGAGATTATACATTCTGGCAATATCAAAGCAATACGAGAAAGAATGAGATGAACGGTACGGATACAGATATCTTACTGCCAGCTGGATATGACACTCGACTGAAAAAATATGAGCGCTACGAGTAATATACAGGATACTTGAGCACTGGAGGACTGCCATTCGGGTTGTCAAGTTCCGCGACAATCCTAGATGTTTAAATATATGAGAATCGAACGAACAAAGACCAGAAATCTGAAGAAACAAACCTAAATATCTGCATATCAACCTGAAACGACAACCGAACAATCAGTAAGCTACCAACGTTTATGTTAATGACAGACGATGCTTACCGGTGCCTTGAAGACATAAAAGAAGTGTGTTGGGTTGTGCGCATTGAGGCCCTCGCAAACATCGCACAGGTCCTTGGGGCAGTATACGCAGCGGAACCACTCGCCCGAGATGCGCTCCATACAATGATCACATAGCGCCGCGTGGTGATGCAGAGAAGAAAGATAGGCTAAGATTCAAGATAGTCAGAAGATTAGATCCATGACGACTGAAGTTAAGATAAGACTTACCCTTGGGATGGCTGGAATTCAGAGTCTCGCCTGGTCTCGGACCAGCAGGTTGCTTGTATCTAAAGGTAAGAGCAACACATCAGATTTGTACACAGAAAGCGAAGACTGGCTCAGAGCGTACAGGATAGGAAGGATTGGGAACTGAGATTCTATGGGTCGGTTCACCGGTCGCGGAAGCTTGAAGAAAATGTGCATCGGGTCATGGAGTAGGTACGATCGCGGTTCACAATTGGAGCACTAAAAAGGGATGACATCAGTAAGAAAAGAGAAGTACTCTCGATGAAGTAAGGGAGCAGAACGCACGAGATTATACGCCTGGTTATTCACCGACGGACAGCACGCGCACTGGTATCTCGTGCCAACGATACTCTGATTACACCCCTTGCACAAAATATGGTGGTCCATCGAGCGTACTTCGCCATTACGCGACAACGCACGCGAGTGGGATGGGGCGCCGTTGTGGCTCCGTCCGTTACTACCGATGACAGTCATACCGTCCGTGTCATTCAAGGAATCAGCGAGAGAACGTTGAACATTTGGCGCGTCTCGACCTTGCCAGAGTTGCCGAGCCCGTCTGCTTGCAGTCTGCACTTTGTTAGAGTTCAGAGGTATCGGGATCTGGTGTATTACTTGTTAGTTCTGCGAGTAGTCACAAGGAATAATGACAGACCTTTATCATGATGTGCGAAGAATTATGACCCCCATCGTCCGCATCCAAATTTCCAGGCAGTCCCGCTGCCTCGCAGTTCTGGCAGATATCTACAGATTCGCATATCGCACAGTGAAACCGCGCTCCGATAATATCCAGCATACAGCTACGTTGTCACTATGATAAGCAAATTCATCTAAATCCGAAGACATAATAACGTACTGAGCGCATTTTACCCCGATGTGAACCAAAGCTAAAAAAAGATAGCGTTCGTCAGGCAATGGACAAAAAAAGCGTAGAAGGGGTTAAACAACGTACATTCATCTTCGGATACGTCATCCCCAAACGGCGTCAGCAACTCCAAATCCGTCTCACTCCTACTCCTCAATGCCTGTTGTTCGTCCTCAACTAATCTCTTCTGGGGAACATCGAGGAATGCATGGCTTGGATGAATCTCGTGTACCTGGCTGTAACACGCCCGACAAAGCACAAAATTCGCGCACGAAGCGCACTTATATCGCTGTCCATCCAACAACTTTGAATTGCAAATGGTGCATTCGCCGGTATCGTCTTGTTCTACGTCCCGCCATCCGACCGCACTCCAGAGTTTTTCGAGATAGGCATGCCGAAACTTGCCCTTTTGTCTAGGTGCGGCCCGTCGTAGTGCACTGAGCGTAAGTTGCTCATCCGAGGGCGAGGAAGGTTCATTTGGATGGGTGCTAGCGCCGTCCGACGCAGTGCTGCCTTGCAACGCGTGCATAACACCAGCAGTTTCGATACAACTTGCGCAGAGCTCAAAGCCACCGCTATCGCCAGCGAGCGTCGTTGAAGACGATGTTGAAGCGGGTAGAGCACCATATGATTTTTGCGAAGGAGGGAGAGCCGGGAGTGGACGGGAAGAGGAGGATTTGGTCGCCCTGTTCGTTCGATGTTTCGTAGGAGGATAGGCATATCTGTCGCTGAACGGATCGATAGAAGATCCAGAATCAGAGGCGGAATCACCCCGAGCTTTGCCCTTCCCAAATCCATTCATGTCCACGTTCATATCGATCTCGGCAAGTATACCTATGTCCACTCGGGGTGTCTTCTCTCCACACGTTGAGCATACATACCGGAAGGTATCAAGCTTGACACCGCACGCCGAGCAGTCCGTTAAAGCCGCTGGTGGTTGAGGAGTCTCAATAACGAATTGGAGGACTTCTGGAGGTACATCATCCGCAATATATCCAGACGAGCTTGACAACGGGTCAGAATTCGCAGAGTACATGGAAGGTTTTCTTGAAGAGGAGGACGCTGCGGAGGATGACGATGGCGAAGATTTCTGGGGCTGCGGCTGTGACTGCGGCTTTGGCATTTGGTTCTGGTTCTGTTTTTGCTTTTGCTGCGCCTGAGGATGGATGAGCGTCTCTTGTGATGCTAGCCAACGCATGTTTGCGGATTGCTCTGAAAAGCGCCGAATACCGCCCTCTGAAATGCTCGCATCGTCATGGGCTGCTGAAGCGGCGGAAGACGAACCAGACGTATAGGTGTAATAGAACTTGCCGTTATCCTGTTGCAACGCGAGATCTCCGTCGAAGGGACTGTGTGCGTCAAAATCATCTTCGGGTATGCTGAGTGACGAACCGTCGGAGACCGATTCGTGAGGTAAGATCCCATTGATATTATTGCGGGACTTTTGGTCCCGCAGCCACTGCGCGCTAAAGTCGGAGGAGTCAGATGAGTCGGATAGCTTGAGGCGTTCAAATACAGCTGACGGATCCGCAGGATAGCGATCCATGAATGCACTTGTGTCCACTTCTGACCCACCAGCTGATACAGAATGGAAGTCTTCGACCTGTACGGTCGAACCACTTCCGCCCCCACTGCTCTTAACGACCGTCTTCGCGGGCTTCCGGTTCACCATCAGCATCCCACCCGTATCCCTCGAGCTGACAGTCACGCTATCATCATCTGGTTCCACTTGTGATCCGCCAGAGAAGGATAAAGATAGGGATGAACCGCTCCCATTGCGATTCTTGTACTCGTCGAGGCTAACGAGGGACGATGTATCTGACAGACTGGGTCCATCATAGTCGACTGTGACGAAGACTTTCAGTGTTATACGCCTGCTTCCGAAGCTCCGACCTGATAGAATAGACGCAGCGGAGGAGACTGGAAGATCATCGACGCCCGCCTGGAAATAGTGTATGGCCTCTGTAAGGTCTACATCGCTTGTGATGTCGGTAACCTCGCCATCGTCGTCCTTGTATGCTATGGAGAAGGAGAACGCCTGAAGCGAGAATGACTGCTCTACCTGCATTCTCTCCGACATCAAGATATATTCAATCAGTATATAGAATTAATGGTACTCACCTTTGAGCGCAACAAATCATAGGAACAATTCCTTGCAGACGAGAAAGTGATACGTTTGTTATACCTGTCGAAAGTTGCCTTTACGATGAGCGGCCTGTCTGGCCTTACTGACATTGTCGAACCAACATCCGAGAAGGACATTATCGAGATGCAGGTTCAGTGTTATGCTGCGCACCGAGCATGTAAGCTTTCGTAATCCTACGTTTCAGTTGGCCGCAGCAGACCAAGACCAGGAGCTCGCAAGGTCGCGGTGCTGTGTGAATGATCGACGTCCAGACGCCGATCGGCCTGCTCCTCATAGGCTTTTATTCCGCAGCTTTTCTCACGACGCCAGCACGCCAACGGCCAGCCTGAGACCTGAGTCGCATCCATTGGGCAAGGCAAATTTGTCCGAATTCACTCGTCTTCCAACTAAAGCCTTTCCAGTGAATCTTTGGAATCTTATGACTCTGACTATAGACTAAAATCTTGTCCTGACATATAGTCGTTTGTATGTTTTATATCACGAATAAGATGTCTTCCGAGTCCTTGTAAAGGAATCATTAATCCAAAGTACTTAACGCAAGACAAGATAGAGTAGATGTTGGTCAAATTAGCTGGTAGAATTTGCGCCTTTGGGTTTTAACGATTCGATCGTGTAGTATACACCAGATAAGGACACGTCACTTGGCTCTGACAGTTTCCATTGGATCTACAGGAACTCACATCTGTGTCGAGATTATTTTGACCTTTCGTCATCATGGGTACGACTGTGGATTATTCGTTTGTATTGTTCTATCATACACGCCAATGCATTTACAGCAATGCATCAGAAATCATGTCAATGTCAAAAATAAAGCAAAATAAGTTGGTCCATCTTTCGCAAAAGATCGAGGAACGAGAAAACAAGGGCCAGGGACATCCATCGATGCTTAGTTCTGAGTAACAATAGAAGATTAATGGCACTGCAATTCATCGCGACAAGTCTGCATCTAGATCTTCTCTCTACAATAGTTCACAGTAACTTCGAAAAAACACTACCGATGGTGTCTATGCCATAGTCTGATGTCTGATGCAGCTCTCCATGATGCAACGAAGTGGGCTCGAAGCCGCCAATTCACTGTAATGAGAGCCTTAGAAGTGAGGCCGCAATCGGAAGCAGACGCCCACGACCGTCGTGATTGATTGTCGATCATCAGTGGCAGTGCAACAACCTTCATTTATAGAGACTCGGATTTTCAACTTGAACTCTACTACGTACGATCGTTTGCTCTTACTTCGTATCGGTATTGCACAGCTCTCTTCTTTGAACGTGCTTTTTTACATTAGCTGAATAAATCTGCTTGACATCTGAATACTTTCGAAAAAGCTGCAAAAATGCATTGTAGCCGGCAACCTGAGCTCTCGGCAGCTGGCATTCAGATATCGACTGTCTCCCAAAAACGCGTATGTTGCGTTTGTTGTGTTCACTCGACACAACAAAACAATCGAGTGGCAGCAAGTCACGACCGCGTTTCATACTCCGACAGGCAGCAGTATAAATCTCCCTGGTCTCTCCCCAGTCTCCTCCTCACCACTTGATCTCCCTCTTTGTGCACGCGCGCAAAGATGATCTGGTTCGCGCCCGTGTTCATATTTATAGCGCAGGCGCTAGTCTTATTTAATGCGAACATTTGCAGTACCCTTGACGTTGCCACCACCCAGACATTTTTTCCGCGTCTTCGAATTGCTTCGGTCCACCTCCACGACTTCATCTGCTCCTCCGCTTCCGAGTCTGAGGACATCATATATGCTCCCGCTACTTCCGAACCTGTATCCTTGTCTCCCCATGTCTCTGAGCTTGTAACTCTTCCGGCTTCTGAGCCTGTCGTGTGCTCTCACCCTGCTTCTGAGCCTGTAGCTCCGGTCATAGTCGTCCCTTCGCCTTCCCGTACTGTCTCGTGCTTCGTCGGCAAGGACGCATGCGTTCTTTTTTCAGGCTACACACCCTACTCTGATGGCCCAACTCCTTTGTCGAACCTACAAACCGAGTTCTCCGCCGATGTCGATGACCGTGATCCGGTTGCCGCTGCCCCAGCACCAAAGGCTTTGAGTGCAGACACGTTCAAGGCACAACACTCGCAATCTATCGATCTAACAGTCTATATAGGTCTCGCAATATGTTGCTTCACTGCATTACTCTGCTCTCTCATCATTCTCTTTCGGGTCAAGTCTGCGCACGCAAAGGAAACGCCCCAAATCAGGTCCCGGAGGCCGTCGTACTCATCGAATACAGGTACCATACCAGATGATGGAAACAGTGGTCTCCCCTTTTTTGTCTCTATTGAGCCTACGGTATGATTTGTCTTGACTGTTGAGTACTACGATTCAATACTGATCATATACAGACTCAGTTTCCGTACACCGATACGATATACGAACAAGCAATAGCATCGGAACTCGCTGCGCTTACCTCCACTATTCCTCACGAAGATAACGATGGTGCATTTCACGACACTGTTGTTCTTGTAAGGCTCGAGTTATTACCTTGTCAATGTCGAAGCTGACTATCCCTTGCTATTCAGGAGATGGAAAGCAGCCGTGAATGCAATTTCGCGTCCGTGAAGAGGGGAAACGCCGCTGTTAACGTAAGCGGAATGCTTGTTTCCGAGGATTCTTATCTGAAATTTACTATGTATAGACTCCGCTTTACTCGTCCGACGGCCTCTCGCACGAACAACATTCTGTTAATCTCACGGTCGTCGAGGACACTCACTTGGTATCACTCGGTATCGGTATCGGCACTTCCTGCATCATCTCCGACAAGGACGTCGACGATTCTTATGGTTCTTCCTCGAAGGAGTCAGCAACAACGTCTAACGGCGAGTACAAGGTAATACTGGCTTTCTTCTCGTCGTCTCCCATCGTCCCAGGCTGATCATGGAAACACTCGCTGGATTTAGTCTGGTTACGAGAGTCCCGTTCATACTCTGGCAAATATACCTGCAGCTGGTACCATCCCGTTTATCGACCCAGAACTCGTACCCCTGCCTATCGAGGATGACGAACTGAACTGTGGAACGGAAATCACTTCGCTGCCTGCACTCGTTGAGAATTCTGGCTTGTCCGATTTGGCTGGTTTAGCGTCCGTCTCAGCTTCTTTGAAGGATGGTGTAGGTTGCCTTTCGGTATGTATGCATATCTAGTCCCTAGAATGACCAAAGCTTATTCTTCTATTCCCTCTTTTAGTCTACAGTTAACGTCAAACAGGATGCATCGCATATGAAGATCACATTCGCGATCGACCCGGCCTCCGTTCCGCTTCCCGAGCCTCTTGACGACGAGCTCGCCGAAGCCTTGGGCAGTGAGCACTCAGATGTCGCATCCGGGCTCAACGCAAAAGGTTCAGCGTCTGAGGTCTTCACTGTACCCGATAGCGTCAGCGACGTGAATCAAACATCTGCCATCTCGACTGTCCCAGATACCGGTCTTTCGTCTCACGTGTTTGGTCCATCCGCAGCATCCAAAGAACATGAACACGCACTTGATCCCGCTCTGATCCCTTTACCAGAGCCGTCAGTGGACGAGTTGTGGATTGATCCAATAGATGTTCCTCTTCCGGAGGACGATTCGGGCCTTGAGGTAAGTAACGTTTTATCCGTGTTTCTTAATGAGTTTGACCGAATGACTTCGTACTGTTTAATTCGGTGGTTCAGTTCACATCCGATTCGAATGCCTATTATTCTTCAACCGCTATTCACATCGTTGGAACATCCGCCTGCCTTGACGAAGGTGAAGATGAAGATCTTCTGTATGCGGCATTGGTTCCCCTACCGGAACCAACCGTGGACGAGTCGGAAATGAGCCACGCGGACCTTTCCCATCTGAAGGACGAATCGGACATTGTAGGCTCTCATTCAGGAATGTTTAGTGAAGGTTCTGACCACCTTGTAATTTCTAGATTGCATGCGGCACATACGACTCTGGATCCCCTGTCATAACTATGCCTAGCGAGGCTTCCACTGTTTTGACGATAGATGTGGTCGACTCAACTGGGACAGAAGGCCCGAGAAATGATGAACAGAGAAGGGAGAACTTGACGGCACTTGTTCCCGAAAGTCCGCTGCTCACCGGTACTCCCTCCCGTAAGTTTGAAGAGGACGAACGCATCGTCGTGCCGTTAGGGACGAGCGCGAGTATCTGGGCTCGTGTGGATGATTCATTCGAGCGATCCGAGGACAGCTTCAGAGTAAATCTTGTTCTTGTGTATTTCATGATGCATTCTGATCCGGTCTTCGGTATGGGATTAATAGTCTATCAAAACGACTTCGCGAGAAGACCGGGACGATCCGTTCAAGATGTCAGCTTGTGATTCGAATTACGTGAGTGTTCCTTACGTTCCTACAACTCATCCAGCAGAGTTTGATTTATTATATTTGTAGTCAATGCACAGTTCTCGTTCTGGTGATCCTCTCAGCACAGGGATGCCAAGGAGACAAGTTAAGCCATCCCGCCTTTTCAACCTTGCCATGAATCGCTCCGTAGAGAGCAGCAAAAAGGAAGTATCGAGTCCTCTCAGTAAGTCTCCATAAGTAGTAAAAAAATAACGCAAAGGGAACTGACTTGTTTTCTCGTGTTAGAACCTACTACTTTGAGAAACGCCATCTCTGGGAACTCAATGGTTGTTCCGCCTCAGTCAACCCCATGTATGTTCCAGATGACTCGAATGTAACGCACAGGAACTGATTATGTTTCTACCAGTAGCGGCAACTACTCCTTCGCGTTCTCAGTGGACTCCAAGAAAAGTTGACGAGAATGCGAACTCAGTATCGCGTAAGTCCTCACAAGATCAACCATGGCGCGATGGAGACTGACTACTTTCATCCTGCTAGCGCCACCTACGTGGTCGCGAAGCGCCTATGTTCGTGGTTCACCGAGAGACATTCGTGAGATGAAGCTAACAAACACGGGTAAGTTCCTAGGTCCTGTATGTAACAAGACGGACATTGACTGCTCTTGTTATACATATTGAAGCTACTCCCTCGAAGCGCACTGCTCCTCGCGACTCACGCAGAGGTATTGATAATGACAGCCAGTCCAGTCGCAGTAAGTTCAGAGCACTTGTAGCTGGAGTACGCCATGATGGATATTGAGCAATTCTATCTTACAGATAAAAATGCTCGAGGGAAGCGTGACACTGCCCGTGGCTCTCCGGGAGGCACACGTAACGCCCACCAGTCTACCCCATGTACGTTTTCTGAATGCCTCAAGGATATTGTAATGTAAAATGACTGGTCATAATCCAGCAGCGAACCAGTCTCGCTCACAACCTACTCGCGCTTCTGGGTCTTCGAAGCGAATCCCGAATTTCATAAACATGTAATTGCCGGATTGTCGCGTTTTTTGTCCCTTTATATGTCGTGCTGAAGTAGTCTTATTAGACACGAGTCAAAGGGCCCATGACCCGGGTCTGATTAGACTGAGTCAGCACGATTTACAGGGGTGACCGCGATAGGAAGAAACTCCATCAAGCTTCCACGTCTCCGTGTCTCTTG
This sequence comes from Sanghuangporus sanghuang, assembly GCA_009806525.1. NCBI lineage: Eukaryota > Fungi > Basidiomycota > Agaricomycetes > Hymenochaetales > Hymenochaetaceae > Sanghuangporus > Sanghuangporus sanghuang. The sequence continues at coordinate 1,674,065 of VVIT01000002.1, read as the reverse complement.
TCTTGATTCCGGACTGCTTGTCTCCATCTCTGGTCTCGTATAACCCTGGCTCTTTGTCCTCCGTATCGCGGCTTGGGCTGTGTTCCTTTTCTTACGCTTTATATTCTGGCGATTATCTACCACACCGTCTATTTTCTCCTCATTATTTTCTATCCCTACATCTTTCCCTCTATGCAAGACATTGTTGTTACAGAACCTCCATCATCCTTTCGATATAATACTTCGGTGATCGTTTCCTTTGTTACAATATCCTCCTGCCTTTCTGCTTGGTTCTTGCCTGCCCATCTATACACGTCGTTTCATCGCCCTTGGGCTCATGCCTCCCATTTTCTCATCATTATTCTCTACCTCTTAATTTTTCCTTCTATGAAGGCATTATCAGTACAGAACCTCCTCATCCTTTCGTGATGATACTTCGCCGATCGTTTCTTTTGTTACCACATCCTCCTGCCTTTCCATTTAGCTCTTGCCTGCTCATCTCTACACATCAGTCTTCTATTCTCTCACAGTTATTCTCTATTTCTTTATCTTTCCATCTATATGAATACTAGCATAGAACCTCTATCATTCTTCCCGTTTAATATTTCTTCGACTGTCTCTCTTGTTTCCACTCTTTGCTTCTTTCTTCGTGATGCTGGATTGCCCGTCTCTATATCTGGTTTCCCCTAATTCATGCTCCTCACTCTTCGTACTGCGGCTTGGACTGCCTTCCTTTTTCCTGCCTTTATATACTAGCGAGTATCTTTCGTATCCTCCATTTTCTCATCTCTGCTTCTATATCTTCCCGTCTATCCAAGACCAAGACAATATTAGTACAGAACACCCCACCCCATCATTCCCACCATATACTCCGTCGATTGTTTCTTTTGTTTCCATGCCTTTTATATCTATTTTCTTGGTTCCCTCCGGCCCGATTCTGTCTGTAGTTTCGTCTCTACTCTGGCTCGTTTCGTTCCATATTCCCGATCAGACCGTGTACCTTTTTTCTCGTGTATCCCATGTATTCCGGTGTGTATCTACTAGGCCTTCCATTTCTCATCAGACTTCTTCGCCTCCATGTCTTTCCTTCTATACAAGACAGTATTACAAAGGCAGTCTAGTGCATTGAACTAGTAATAATAATTTGTTTGTACAGTATGATGCATGTAAGTATCTGGGCAATAAAATTACGTAAAAAAAGGCATCGATCGATAGATTCTCACGCTCTTCTGATCATGCGGATGAAGCGCCTCAAAGTCAAAAGTCGGACTTCAAGTCACTGCCAGTCTCTGCCCTGGTGCGTCTGCGATGAAATAGCCACTTCAAGCCTCTCTGAGGTGGATCAATGATGTCGTTAGGCTAGAAATAGAATAGAGTCCCCTTCAAGCTATAATCGGCCATCTGATGGTGGTTTAGTAGTATCGAATCCACAAGATGTTACATCGCATATACTTCTAATCAATTGTTGGTCGGACCAGGTTGGTCCGACAGCTTATCCTTCTTGGATTCACCTGTTCTGATCGTTCTTTCTCACAGCCCGCCGCGATACAAATTTTCGCATAATCGAATATCTACCATAACGCATGACGCGGTCATATGTTCCGAATATTTGATCAAGAAGCATTACCTTTGATTACTAGCGACGTCCATCATCTTCCGAAGCTCTTCCCTCGTTTTCTCTACGGACCGTCCCATCCGCCCCTGGAACTATAAGAACCACTTCTCGTATAATGGTCTCAGGTCAACGAAGGACGCGTCTGGCTATCTATAGTCTCCCTAAGCATGAGGAACGTCGTCTCATGTGCGTTGCTGGCGCTTCCAGGACTCCTGGCTCAATCAGCCCGGGCGCGATTTGAGTGGAACGGTTTGAAAGCATCGAATGATTCTGGCTATGTTCAGCCGAATTCCACGGGTCTCAAGCTCCAAAATGGGTTTGAGAGAGTATTCATCCAGGTAGCCAACACAGCGGACACATCTAGCACGTACTGATTACTGTATTATCTTAGCCGTATGGTGAGCATGGTATCCGGGTTCGTGCAAGCATCATGCGTGATCCAACCGGATTCGAACCATCAGTCATCCTCGATCCACCGCTAGAAGGTCCCGGAGGTAACGCCGGTTTATCTTTCGATACACTGATCCCGTTCCGAGGGAATTCATCCCTTCGGAATGGCAACATCCTTGCCTCGATCTCGAACGGGGTCCTCTCCTTCTACCGGATCTCCGCCTCTTCCAACGGTTCCGAGCACCTCGACTTTTTGACAGGAGAATACACAGACACTAAGACACTCACCGCTCGGTTTTACAGACAGGACTTCAGAGCAAACAGTTTTGCCGCTGAGTATTCGTTCTCCAGTGACCCAGATGAGATGTTTTTTGGCGCAGGTCAGCAAGCGTGTTGCAAGGATAATACGGTCAACAAAAAAGGACAAGTTGTGGACTTGTTGAATTTTAATTCGCAAGTGACACTACCAATTTATATGTCCAGTAAGGTGTGCAGCAATGCTACTTTTTTTACCTTTTTCGAGTACAGTGATTGAATCCCGCACTCAGGGCTATCTCCAATTCTTCAACATGCCAAGTCAAGGGCGAATTGGTAAGTTCTAGCTTCCTTGACTATTCCTGGTCCATCTTCTTGTCATTCAGCCTCTTGACCTATAGAATTCACTCCCTATCGTACTCGATACTTTACCGACCAAGCTACAGTCGTAGATTATTACATGTGCGAAATTTAAATACCTGATAGATCGAATACATCGCGGACCTTAATATCAGAACCACGGCTGAGCCTGGAGACTATGATGCCTTGCAGAAGCAATACACAGCTGTCACAGGTATCATTGCTCTCCATACCATTCTTTTCCAAGTTGAGATGCGTTCTCTTAGGGCGACAACCAATGCCACCCGATTTCGTTTTTGGCTACCAGCAATCAAAGTTGAGATACTGGAACGAAACCCAGGTCCTGGACGTAGCGCAACGATTTCATGATGAGCAAGTGAATGTATCGCTCATTGTCGTTGGTGCGCAGTCATTTTCTCGACTCATTTGGCCTGTCCTCTGAACGAATTGATGGTTCTTAAAGATTTCTTCGCGTGGAAGTTCCAAGGAGACTGGCAAGCGATACCTCATTCATTTGTAAAAGTCGTCAAACTGACGATTTTTCCGCGTACACCTCCTGCATAGGTCTTTTGATCCAGCGTTCTTTCCGGACCCAAAAGGGATGGCAGAAAAAGTGAAGGCACTAACAGGCGCAGAGATGATGGTTTCGTTGTGGCCTAGCGTTGAAGACCTCTCAGTCAACTATATTGAGATGCAAAAGAGAGGGTTGCTTGCGACTACACGCGACGGCACGGGCATTTCGGACTCATTCGCGGGCGTGTATACTCGCCTGATAGACTCAACGAATCCTGAGGCGAGGCAATTTTTGTGTGAGATTTTTGCACTGAGAGCTCCGGGCTCTAAGACTGATTTCGGACCTAGGGAAAAGGCTGAATGATAGCTACTTCTCGATCGGGATCCATAATTTCTGGATCGACCAAGCCGATGGTAAGACTTTCTGGCTTCGTTTCCTTTGGGAGATCACTTGAATAAGGCAATTTCTCTTGCGTAGGGGGAAGCCTGGGTGAACCGTTTGTCAATAGTGAGTATTGAACGATTGCAGGTGTCGCCTATATAAATGTTACATTTCACCTGTAGATGGGCAAGACATGATCAATTCTCTCCCTTATGCGCGCACGTTCAGTCAATACTTCCTCGGAACTCAGGAGGGTTCAGGAAAGATGTATCCTTGGCTCCATCAACAAGCCATTGATGAGGGATTCTCCAATCTAACGGACTACACCCTTATCTCTTCTCCATCTACATTTGCGTCTAGGCAATGTCGATCCATGTCCTTAACACGAAGCACATTCCTTGGTGGCCAACGATTCTGCTCCTATCTGTGGAGCGGCGACACGAGCTCGAGATTTGATGTCCTCCTCCAACAGGTCACTGCAGGCGTATCAGCGGGAGCGTCTGGTATTTCGTCCTGGACGCTTGACATTGGTGGATTCTCAGGACTGAACATCACAACTGATTTTGTAAGTTCGAGTGCGATTTAAGAGTGTAGTATTGACTGTGAACTGATAGGGCAGGGAGCTGTTCGTCAAGTGGTTGAGCATGGGTGTATTTTTACCTTATGTGAGTTTGCTTAGAAGCGGTGCACTGTCATTTTAATCTCTTGTGTTCAAAGATGCGAGTACATGGGTGAGTCTCCCCCAGCTGAAGGGATAAGGTTTCCGCTCACTATCTCCTAGCGATCGTGACTGCAATATTGCTCCGAATACTGTTCCTCCAATAGGGAGTAATTGTCCAAATGAGGTGTTTCGTGTCTTTTGCTTTACTTATCCGATGCTGATTCCTTTGGACTAGCCATGGTCATACGGAGAAGACAACTTTGAGGTTATCAAGCAATATATCGCCCTACGGTACAGCCTTGTCCCTTATGTCAAGCGTCTCTTCCGAATGCTACAAGAGTCGGGAAAAACTATCGTCCGTGCGCTGTATTATGATTTTTCGTCGGACGAAACGGTCATTAATGGCACGGCCCGAAACGATCCTGCCATTGTGCATCAATATATGTTCGGTAAGCTGGAATTACATGCGAAAATAGAAAGAAATCTGCTCTGACCATGTCTTGCGTCGGCTATGACTCAGGTCCGAGACTTCTGGTCTCCCCCAACGGCGTTCAAGGGGCGACGTCCAAGATAGTATATCTTCCCCAGCTCACTGACGAAATGCTTCTCCAAAACTTCACATGGACGCACTGGTAATTATTACACATTCTATTCTCTATTTCTTTAATATGGAATGACCCAATGATATGCTGCTCGCGTCACAGGTGGAGCAGCAAAAGCTTTGGCTCAGGCGGGCAGACGATCAACATTTCCGCTCCGCTTAATCAGATCCCTGTGTTCTATCTCGGTAGCAAGGAGGATATATTGACAGGAAATATATGATCAGGGTTTAAAATCCAAACACTGACCTGTAACTCAGTTGTTTTGGCGTTTGGCGTCGGTCATGTATGGTCGGAGTTGAAATTTCTCAACACCGATCACAAGGGATTATATAATGTTCATGTTTTCAGTTCTCACGCGGGTTTCTTGCCTTCTTCAAGTATCGTAATGGATGTTGACAAGAAGTTCTTGTCAATGTCTACTCCGATACTCGATACGATGCCGAGAAAATATTCATCCGAGAAAATTTCAATCTAGAATCCGTCCGAAATTTGGCTGAAAATCATTGATCAGGACACGTCCGCCCTATGCCCCAGACACGTTTGCGCGTTCTTCTTCATTATGTCAGGACGAGATCCGTCTTCTTTTGTGCGGAACCACAATCACGAAGTTCAACCTGGTCTTCGTTTGCAAGGCTCGGAAAGAGCTCGCTACGCCCTCCCTGCACCACACAATCTCAAAAATGCGGGGTCCACTACTACGTGCTCGTTTGCGAACTCTGGGTAACATATCTCCTTAGTTCGAGAAACGGACAAAAGTATAAAGACACCCGAATGTCTGGACGCAAAATGTCTTCAGATCCCGGCGTCCTGACATTACTTATTAGTTCTGAAATGTCCGTATCATGGACGCCTGACACATTTCGGTAGATCAGACATTACATTATGCCAACTCTTCGCTTACGTACGTACTGTACAACCTTATTCGTCTTCATTCTTGACTGCCCATGTGCATATGCTTTCTTAACACCAGGTTCTGAAGTTTTCACAGGTGGCTTTACAACAGGGAGAGCGCAACAATCAATATCATCATTATCTTTCAGCCAATACGATTGAACTTGGAGGACGGGACATGCCAGCTACTTGCTTAAAATCCAGAAACCCCATGTGTCTTAGTGATCCGACTCCGTCTCACTGCAACAACAAACGATGTAACTGTTCTCGAAATTGGGGGAGCTAAAGCGCCGTGATTGGACCAAACAGAAGATGGAGAAGAGAAAATATCATTTGGATGGTCGCGCGAACGGCAATATCGACCCATTTTATGGGATATTTTTAGGTAAAGAGATGCAGGATTATACTTTGAAATTCCCAATGCCACGGATTTCGTTGAGTCACTTTGTTCTGCCATTCTGATTTCTTCAGCAGGTTTCCTTCCTCAATTTGGGCATGTACGATGCGGGACACAAATAGGATACACATGCTCCGATGACTTTTCCTATAGGTTTACAACATTCCGGATGCAAGATTACCTCCACTAGCCCTTTATCCTACAACATTCTTTAACGGTACGTCATTTTGTCTTCTTTCTTAAAAATGTTCCTCTCTGATTTGTAGTTTAAAATACTTGATGCTAATGCAGACAACCGAACCCGCTCGACTTCATCAAGTAAAAATTGGACATTGCAAATTGGGTACGGGTACCCCTTCGGCCCTTCGTCGGATGCAGGCACGCGCGATTCATTTTCGCCGGGACGGGATCGGGAACAAACGTCTTTGGCGATACAAGTAAGCACTTTGGCTCGTCCCTTTTGAATTTCACGACTAACACGTGGTATCAGTGCGTCAAGTGCGTGATGACATTCGCTCGATAGAATTACTGTTAATGGCTTCGGGGATCCTTCCCAGAAGCGTCGTATTTTTTTTTATGAATTAGTAGCCTCGAACGCAAGTGCGCGTCGTGTATCTGTGATCATTCACCCGGGAAACGACGATGTGGTCATCCCTCTTTTAGTAGCGGGAATAAGCCAACACTCTTCTCTTCATTAATGATTTCGCTCTGATAGCCTGTTTTTCATTTATAGTAACGATCGAGGTATATCCCGCCGGTTTCCCATTATCGATGCTTCGTCTTTCTAATGAACTACCGGTGATAGAATACGACTTTTGGTGGCATGCAAGGGTTCACACGCAAGCCGTCGACGCCTTTCACAGATGATTCTGGCAACTTCGCGGGGATCAAGAACGGAATTGGAATGTATGCCCTCATTGCTGATTCTGGCCATGAGGTGCCCGAGTTCACGCCAGAAGCGGTATGTTTATTTCTTTTCTAATGTGGCCGTCAAGAAAATGAATCCTTCTCCCGACGTAGTTGAATAATGTATGCCCGTTGTTCCCGACCGCTAACTCATGAAAATCGCGTGGCTCCTTCTTTAGACTGATATTATCCCTCGGGTCTTATTTTCGTCTGATGTCTACAGGCATGCGTCCTCTTAATTTGTCCTCGGGAGCAACTCATTTGGGACTCCTCCGATAGCGAGAGTGTCGTCGGAGGCGAGGATTCTTCGCATCTCATGGACGACATACTCCCCGGCGAGTCCGCAACGCTATTCGGGTCGGGGACGGTAACGTCGGTGTTTGTGGCTCCGTCTGCGACGATTGCATCGTGAGAGGCGTTCTTTGCTTCTGTCCAGAGAGCGGATGCTGCCGCGGCTTCTGCGAGTTCTGCGTCAGGGGCGAGTGGCGCTGTGGACCCGAGTACGTCTTCTGCGGGAGCGCGAGGATGGGTAGATGTGCCGAGTATCCATTCGGTCCTGCAAGGTGTTTCCGTGGCGCTGGCTGGATATTACATGTTCTGAATCCCCAGAACAGGTTACCTTAAGACTGGTGTAATAGCATCTAATATTGCGAATTCATCACATGACTTTATAGTATTTTCCCGCCGGCGTGTTTAGGCGTTGAAGTGTGCCTATGTGTACCCTCGCAGTTGCTTCTCTGCTTAGAGATAAAGATTGAGTTATGTTTGCGTGTAGTTCCATTTACTCACGCCACGATGATAGGCCCAACCCCACATACTATTACTAGTATTGTAGTGCTAACTCGTGTAAAGATGACTTGAAGATTTCCGTTTCTGTCGGTAAAATCGAGTCTTTTCTTCGCTTGGTGAAACTAGCTGTGCAGTCTCGTTCGTGTTCCAGAATGCTGTTCTGACGAGTACTAGTGGGAGATCTAGGGGAGGCCGTGTTGAGTTTATGCCTCGAATTACATTCGCTATCAGCGTCATTTCGGAAAAATTTCCCCTATCATAGTATCACGGCAGCGTGCTCAAACCCGTGCGTCCCATCGGAGAGCACTGACGCTATGCCCTTCTCTGTCATTGCGCGAAAAAAGGCAAGAAATCGAAATTGAAGCGGAGACTGAGCGTGGGAGCTGACCCATGCAGCGATCATATCGGGACTGCCCTTTCCTGGAGATTTTCGGTCCAGATGCAAGAATAATATAATGAATCTCTTGTTCATTCCATTCGTCTGAACCTGCTCCTCAAGTTCTTTTTTCCTGATGCCTGAGCGCTCGGACTTCCCACGCCTTCAGCGTGCTCCAGTATATATCAGAGCTGAAATCTCGTCTCGTCGAATGTCGTCCCCTCTCTTTTCTCGGTGTCCAATTCTCTCTTTCACTTAGACTTTGCTTGCGATTCTCCGCGCTGCATATGGACCACCACACTCCTGGATGTTTTAACGGATTTCTCTCCTTGTTTTCTCGAAAACATAAACTTGAATCTGTATCTGACACTGGAGAAGAGAGTGGATTCGCCAAAGTCATTGCAAACCAAGACCGATCGAAATCAACTGATGTCGGCGTATGTACCCTTCGTTTTCTAAATTATGAGTATGAGATTTCAATACTAATAGCAGATTGGTATTCAAAGTCTAGCTGTCCTTTCTGTTGTTCGTATGTCTCTGGTACGGTTACGAAGGAAACTCCGTCTTGGGCGCTCGACATGCCCGAAGAAACCGGCCCACCACCATATGCTGTTGCCTATGGCGAATCTATCTACCGCCCAGACGTCATGAATACTATCGAAAAGGAGATAACGTCTTTAGACGATGAATTACGCGATCTCAACCTCAAGATCCATGGTAGGCGTGCTTCATTTGCATTTCACAGAAATTAAGCCTAAGCTTGAATGGATAAATTATAGACCATCCGGAAATTGGGTTTCAAGAATTGTGCGTACTATCTGGTAACACCTTGCATCAAATATAGATTTGATCCCTTTTGCTTATTTGATTAGCTATGCGCATGATACCTTAACAGAGTTTATGCGCTCGCATGAATTCAAAGTCACTCCTCACCTCGCGGGTATCAAGACCGCTTGGAGAGCAGAATGGTCATATGGTAAGGGGGGACGCACGCTCGGAATCAACGCGGAAATGGATGCTTTACCCGGCATCGGGCACGCGTTAGTAATTTCTTCCTATTATTGTTGTCTTTAGTTACCGTCATTGATATCATTTGACCTATTCTTTATCTTTTCGCTGAATAGATGCGGACATAACCTGATAGCGGTATCAGGAGTTGCTGTGGCAATCGCAGCCAAGGTGGCTATGAAAGCACATCAGATCCCAGGGAAGGTGGTTCTTCTTGGTACACCAGGTTCTTAACTTTTTTTCTGTCGTTCCTGTCACAAGACCTTTACAACTGACGGGTGGTCGTTATGAAGCCGAGGAAGGCGGAGGCGGAAAAGTCTTGCTTCTCGAGCGCGGCGCTTACAAGGACATGGATGCTTGCGTTATGTCTCATCCTGGGCCTGGATTGAAAAATTCGGTATTCTCAGGACCACACCTGGCTATTCAACCTTTGACCGTAGAATACTTCGGCCATACGTAGGTTATCAACCTGTTTCCCTTCATTGATATTGTCAGATTGATAGTTTCCATTCAATTTAGCGCCCATGCAGCGTATGCACCTTGGGAAGGGCAGAACGCGCTAGACGCCGCGGTGCTCGCATATAATGGGATTTCAATGCTTCGCCAACAGATAAAGCCGGATTGTCGTGTGCATGGAATCATTCAAGGCAGAGACTGGACGGCTAACAGTAAGTCATCTAAAATTGAGCACCTTTTCTTTACAAGAACTTCACTTGTCTCTCGTCCCGTACACCCAGGTTCAACAGAGTATTGACCTTGATTTTCTCAGTTATTCCGGACTATGCAAAAATGCAATGGATCGTTCGTGCCCCGTCATACACGGAGCTTACAGAGCTTCTGAAGCGCGTGCGAGCTTGCATCGAGTACGTTCTCTCTCCCCCCCCTTTCCCATACAATCTTTCATTTCGTTTACGAATCTGATATCTTCGGGCTACAGAGCGGCAGGTGTTGCGTCGGGTTGCAGAATTGAGATATCGGAAGGCATTCCGTACTACGAACTGCGTCAGAATCCCGTCTTAGGTAATTATGTTTTCTTTCCTTCGTAAGACCCCACTCAACTACCTTTCTAATCACCCTGACTCATTCTCATTGAACGCTCAAAGAACAGGAATTCTTCGCGACAGTAAAGGAGAGATACGCTATGCGGTTCACTCCGCGGGAGGTCAATGCATCAACGGATTTTGTAAGTCGTCCCTAGTTTTTGTTAGGCACGCAACTGGCAGTCTAGGGTCGAGCTACAGCCAGGCGCATGTCGATCCGCTAATGCCGAGAAGTATACATGCTAACGCTAAACTTTACTTTTATTGCAATCGACCGATGAACTTTGTCCCTACGTCATCGTGCGGAAAATCTTCACTTACGACACTTACCTACTTCCGCGTGGGCCTGAATGGATGGACCTGTGTAAATCAGGGAAACGTGACTTACGGTGCAGTTTAATGTTCCTACGCTCCGAGGTCGCTTCTTATTCTCGTGTTTAAAATTCTTCATAGCACTCCCCGCGATTCATCCATTATATGGTACGCCTCCCTCAAAGTTTACTTTTCAAAAGGGTATCCAAACTTACGAAACCCGACTTCATTCACCCAGCGATTCCTACTCAACCTAATGGCGGCAACCATACCTCCGAATTCACGCAGTCCTCGCGTACGCCGGAAGCGTATGCGGCTGCGATGCGCGTCGCGAAGGGCCTTGCTCTCGTCGGAATTCGCGTTCTCGATGATGCCACGTTTTTCAAGCAAGTGAGTACTTTTTTTAATAAGTATTGAGATGTAACGCGTGCTGATCTGGATTTCTTCTTTCTCACGAAAGGTACGAAAATCTTTCGACGATGCGACAAAGAGAACTCCGGAAAGAAAGAATGCGGACACGGACGTGATTTCATGATATATTATGATTATTTTTAAACAAGGAAAACCGGAAATGCGCATTCTACATAAAGCAAGATGGGTGTCAGATACCATATATGTACTCCATATTTCTCATTACATTGATGCAATATGTTTTGTACATATCACATTGTTTCTCCTTTCCAAATATTCAGCGATGCTCCTCCCTCTCCTCCGGTGCGATTTTTGAAGCAAACCCCATATCATTTAACAAGGGGTACAACAGAGAAATTGGCATAGCCGAGTGCAAAAGGAGCACGCTAGCGTTTATCGAACGGGAACAGGGTTGCGAAGTGTGAACATAGTTTACCACTAAGCAGATCATTTGGTTTCTATCCATCCCGAGATAGCCAAGCAAGGCATTCGAGTGGGTCCGGGGCACGCACTATTACATGTCAGATGCACCTGGCACGAACATAATCTGACAGAACATTTTCAGTCGCACTTCACCTGATAGAGAGCGGACAATTCCATCTGTGACAACTCATCCCGATATTGAGTCGGGAGCGGCATTTTCTTACTGAGGCAAGTAGAGAACATACGGATCATCAATTGATGATCAAGGTTGGACATGTCATTATGAATCAATACATCACTACTGACTGAAGTAGAAACTGATCGTCCCCAGAAAAATATAATTCAAAAAGAGACGTATAAAAGCAAGTCAAGGTTTCTTCGTATTATTACTACTGTATCAACCGATTTGGGGCGGAAGGACCAGTACGTTTACTCCGCTAGCTATGTTATGATCGATTTTTAAACCTAGCTCCTTTGAAAAACTCTTCCTTGCCGCTAGGAAAGACCTGATTAGGCGGTAGATTGATATGGATCGTCCCAAACCAAGATAACAAAGTGGCTGAGCATTGAGACATCGCAACTGTCTAAATGTGTCCCGAGCGAAGATCAGGTTGCGGTTCATGCTCGTAGTTTCCCGTAGATAGGGGCGACTTTCGTCCTCAGATTACTGAGCAAAGCAGTCAAAGGAGATCAGGAAATGCCGAATGCACCTGGAATGAGCGCGGAACCCAATAAAACATTTTTGACCATAGTTCGATCGAAAGAGAGCGTACAGATATCTCAATAAATGGCACTTTCCCCCACACCAGAAACGGGTCAAGATTCTGAAGCAGAAAGCGATCGTTGATAAACATATTGAGTCTGGAACTTATGAGTTGTTCGATCTCTAGGAGTTTCATCGATTTCAGTCTACTATCCAGAATTAAATTTAAACGCGAATAGTAGAAAGAGGCGTTGTCAGCTAGATTCGTTCTAATTATGAGGATCCAGGAAACCCGAGATCAAAGCATGTATAATCCGACCAATGCCATGGAGACAACCTGTTCGACCAAATTTATACGCGATACACCACCTGACCCTCTCGTTCCCGCGGAAGACGTGCTCGGATCAACAGCCCCTGACGCAGAAGTCGCAGAAGTCGCGGCAGCATCTGCACTCTGGATAGAAGCAAAGAACGTTTCCCACGATGCAATCGTTGCGGACGGAGCCACAAACACCGACGTTGCCGTCCCCGATCCGAATAGGATTGCGGACTCGCCGGGGAGTATGTCACCTACAAGAAGCAAAGGGTCCTCGCCTCCGACGACACTCTCGCCGCCGGAGGAGTTGGTCACGAGTCCTGTGGAGTTGTTCCCGAGGATGAACTCTCGGAAGAGGACAAACGCCTGAGGTTGTCAGACGAAAGGCAAGACCCGAGGGATAATGTCGATAGGTCCAGGACCCAAAGCGGAACGGGTATAAATACATAGGTCAATGATTTCGGAGCAAGCATAGGTGGGTCGTCAGTCTCGGGCACACATTGAAAAACAATTGAACATACCGCTTCAGGCGTGAACTCGGGCACCTCATGGCCGGAATTCGCAATGAGCGCATACGTCCAATTCCGTTCTTGATGCACGATCCCCGCAAAGTTGCCAGAATCATCTGTGAAAGGCGTTGACGGCTGGCGCGTGAACCCTTGAATACCACCAAAGGTCGTGTTCTATCACCGGTAGTTCATTAGAATGATGAAACATTAATAAGAGGAAAACCGTGAGGATGGCATTACCTGGATTGTAACTGAAATCAACTTCGATATTAGAATGTTTTCGACCAATAAGAGAAGCAGGATGAGCTTACTTTCGCTGCTGAAGTGCGGTACGACCGTGTCATCGTTTCCTGAGTATATGATTACATATACTCCACGCGCGCTTGCATTAGTAGCCAAGTCATCAAAGAACGCGACGGGTCTAGGAAGAGAATCCGGGAAGTAAGTAATAATCGATCTATCGAATGAAACGCACTCGACGCCTGTGAAACCGTGCATCAGTCATGACATCCGGAAGAAGCGATTCAAACTGCTTACTTGGATCACCAAAGACGTTCGCACCCGGACCTATTCCGGTAGACATGAATGTTGTCCGCGTTGATAATGTGCCACTCTTACACACCTGACCTGAAGGAAGAATTGAATGGATAATTGATTTGTAGAGTCCAGTTCTTGCTCGTCGGGGCATGAAGTGCCGTGCGCGTTCGGTTGTCTGTCAATACCGAGAGCAGGTAAGTTTATCCTATATTGTAATGATCTGGAACAGAACTTATTTGACGTACCATTGAAGAAGGTCGTCGGATCAAGTGCCAGTGGAGGCGCTCTCGCATCCGGTACATCGTACGGCTACCATGACTTTTTAATACGCAGCTGTCTTCAGGTTAGCTAAATGTCACTCGCACATACGTTGAATGGACCAAAGTCGTCCAGCGTAGGAATGACAGACTCCTGAGATAGATCTACAGTACAGCAGAAATCCGATTAGATAACAGCAAGTTAAAGCGATCGAAGCAGCTCACTCCAGGGCATTGAGAAGTTCAACGCATAATCTTCCACTTCCGAACTGAGGAAACACCCATAAAACGGATCGATGGTCCCATTCGCACGTCCCGTCAAGTCTCGCTTTCCCTTCTCGCTTCTCTTCTCTTTAATCCACTCTCGGCGTCTCCGTTCCCTTTCTTCGACTTCTTGATGAGTCGGTGGAACTTGTCGTTTCACTAAGCCCGTTTCAGGATTTTCGACCCCACGAGCGATGGCGAGCAAGTTCATCCGGATGAGCGCTGGTGGACGACTTGCGAGTTGGAGTACGCGAGCTTGTTCTGTTGGTTGTTGTGTCGGACCTACGGGTGGGAATTTGGATGTTTGTGGGTATGTGAGGTTGAAGTCGTATCCACAGAGGTGAGCCCTAAGAAAACAGACTTAATATATTGGGGACGTCATGACTAGGATAGAAGACGCACTGCTCTCTGAAGTACTCGTATACTTCAGGGTCGTATCCGATTAATTGAGGATACGTCTCGACGACGGATAACTAAATCCAAATCAGCTTGTCTCTATATTGCGATCAGGCACTCATACTTACCATAGGAAGTTCTTCGTACTCCGGTTCGGCGCCCATCGCTCCATTTCCTATCGCAATTTTTGATAGATTGACAGGTGGGTTTGGGGTAGAGAAAATAGCTTTCGTGATGTATGGCTGAATGAACAGAAAGTAATTTGCATGTTCCGACTGACACGAAGTAAAGATTCATATCTCACAATGTATGTCCCAGCATAACTTTCTCCGGTGAGAAGCAATGGCCGACTTGCGAGACTGGGAAATATCTTCACGAGGTTTCTCAAGAAATTGAGCTATCGGAGAACTTTGCGCTTAGTTACATTTGATACAGAATTTGATTAAGTACTCACAAAATCTTCACCCATCTGATCCTCATCAACAACTGGGACGATGGTGAGCTGTTTACATTGTGCAATGACTGAGGTATCACGTACTATAACCGCCATTTGATTCCGCAGTCGAGAAGCCTGTACCACTGAACTGCAGATTAAGATGGTGACCAACTGTTAATCACTTAAACTCACACAGGCTGATCCACCCATATGTAATCTGCCAACTTGTCCCAGCTGAAATTATTGGGAGCCATGCTTCCAGAATCCGTGACATGCAGCGGACCGTTCTCGAGAATCAATCCGAGCATGCTCGACGCGCCGGGCCTGCAATAATCAGATCAGCTGATCTTAGGCTATTTATAAAGCGCAACACAACCCCTCCGTTCAACCAAAGTGCCCACGGCGCCGAAAGATTTTCATCAGCACCAGCCGTCAATGATCCATTCTTGCTTTCAAAGCCCCAGAAAAAGAGTGTGTCGTTCGGGTGGTTCGTCCGGTTCACTGGGATGTTCCCTGCCCAATTACGGCTCAATGGGAAGGTAACATTTGGTAGAGGGTCCTTCACAAGGAAATCTAGAAAGGGAAGGCGATTAGTCATTACGGAAAACGCCGAAAGTAGAGGTGCTCTCACAGTCTTGCCATTCCGGACTGAAATCGCCAGCGGGCTTTCCGGGATAATCCTGTGGGAAAGAATTGGGTACAGAACTGGTCCTCTGAGGACTAACAGAGCTAGCTAGAGCTAACAAGCCAAACAGCAATGAGGCGGACATCGACGACATGGCAAGGTCGGTAGTTATGGATCGCAGTCGGTTGCACCTTTTATATGATCAACGGGAGGGAATCATCACACCACACGGCTTGATTGATACCTTCGTTTCCTTTTGTCCGCATGCTCTGAGACGGAAATAGACCCCGCTTCTCGCTTCGTGGAATTCTGGTCGAATCACAAGACGGAGTCAGATCGCGTATTGTAGAGACAAAAGTCGGGGCGGGAGTATTCTTACTTATTAAGAATAACGCAGCGTCCTGCACGCATGGCGCATATCTGGTAAGTTGTACAGCAGACGACTAGAACGAGAAGACGGATGCCGCCAGAACTCGTACGTGGCCTAAAGACCGCAGTGTCGAATACCGTAAGACTAAGGCCTGTACTCTGACGATCAGCGTAATCAGCGCGATCAGCGTCGACAAGAATGGATCAAATTTGAACAGGCTTAGTAAGCACATCTGGTGCCGTTTTCACGTGACGCATTCCTCCACTTACACTACGGGCAATTTAGTATTTTATATCGGATGATAAATGGATTGATATGTAATTTGATTTTTCAATATCATTCAATATCATACTGCATATCCTCATAAGGGATATTTAAAATATCATCAATGTATTTAGAATATCATCAAAGCAGATATTCTGATTGACCAATCGGGATAATTTTTAGGGATATCTGCTTCGATGATATTTTAAATATCCCTAATGATGATATGCAGTATGATATTGAATGATATTGAAAATATCAAATTACATATCAATCCATTTATCATCCGATGTAAAATACTAAATTGCCCGTAGTGTTAACACTACGGGCAATTTAGTATTTTTTAGGTGATGATAAATGATCGGAAATTTAATTTGATATGCATTATATAAGTATGAATATCTCCATTCAGGATATTAAAAATATCCACATGCATCTAAACCTAGTTTATATATTCAATATCATGCCGCATTTCTTTGATGATGATATTTATTATATCATCGTGATCGATATGGATATAGAAATCTAAATTGATATTTTCTTTATCAGCAAAGAATATCATTGAGGTAGATATTTTTTTGATGATATTTTCAATATCAAAGTGTCTGTTATTTGAAATATCATTCTGTATATCAATGTCAATGATAATTTACATGATGAGCGGGCGATGAGCGGGCGCGATGAGGGTGCACAGTGGGCATGTTGTGGGTGCACGGGGGGCAGAGAGAGGGTGAACTGCGGGCGGGATGGGGGCACACTGTGGGCTGTTTTGGGTCAAGGAGTGTCCGGTAAGCGTTTTTGAGGCTCGAATGTCAAGCCTAATGGCCAATATATTATATGAGTAGGCTTAGCCGCGTATACGCCGTATATTATACGTGCGTATGCGTATCACACTTCAGAACCAAGTATACGCTCGTATAAAATACGAGCGTATGCATATAAGCCTAAAATTATACGTGCATATCGTATACGATATGCGCGGAGCCCTAGTTCGCGGGGGCACACGTTGCACCAACAACACAGTCCGACTCATCACCAACACATCGATCCCAGGCTTCATTGCCAATGAAGTTTTGTGCGTAAAATCATGATGAGGTTTGCGTATACCGCCCATCAGATCATACTTTGGATACAACCAACAACGGGGCTCACAAGATTGTCCCAGCAATAGTCCACAGCACTGTTCTGAAGGTTTACGAATGAGAGCGAACAGGTTCTCAAAGTGAAGATCTGACATCTAGTTATGAATTTATTCCGGTTTTAAATGACAGCCTTCCTGCTGTGAGTTCTATGTTCTCCGACTCCTTTTGTGCACTCCGGACACTCTTCATGCACCTGCACACACTGTATGCCCTCTCTGCGCCCTCTCTGCGCCCACTATGTGCCTCCAGCGTGCCCTTACAGTGCCCACAGTGTGCCCCCATCCCGCCCACAGTTCACCCTCTCTCTGCCCCCCGTGCACCCACAACATGCCCACTGTGCACCCTCATCGCGCCCGCTCATCGCCCGCTGTAGTGCCCTGGCCAATCCTGTGCCAGGACACTCATACTCTGGCTCTCCCCTACTGCAGACACCATATACCACCACCGCCTACACCTCAGAAGACCAGGGAATACTCATATCACACTCTAGAGGCCATATGAGCACATATCCATGGATTCTAGCCTACGCTTTCCCCTGCGGCGCCCTCCGAGAGCCCAGATGAGTCCGCCGCTGGCTCCCTGGCACCCATACAGGTCCGCCGAAGGCTCCTACCCAGCACCAGACACCATAGGAGATGTCCCCCAATCATTATAGGCCTTCATTATTGCAATTCCTCATACGTACAGCCTCGAGGCGGATTTGGATGCCCCTGCGGCGGCCCCCCAAGCCTCAGATTGGTCCGGCGGCCACTCAGGCATCCTCAGGTGCCCTCGCCGAAGCCTCCCACAGCTTACCAGACAGTCCCCCAAAGCCTACAAAGTTATCTAGTGTCATCTCTGCTCATACACCGCCGAAGGCCGCACTTTTACGAATCCGCCGCCGATCGAGCGGCGACTTGCAGATCCGCCGCTCCGGCGCCCTCCTTAGTTACTATGGATCGCCTACACTCTGTATTGAGTGCGGCGGCGGCCTTGGGCGGCCTAGGGACCCTGACTGATGTGCCCTCGATCTCATATACGCAATATTAGCCTCCGAACATCGGCCCCGACGTTTCCCGACTTCCCCTCAAGCGGCGGGCGACTCTAGGCCATATATAGCAGTCAGGCATGTGGTACAGCGGCGTGCCAAGCCACCGACCGCCGCTGCCAAGCCAGACTCCGCTGGCGCCCATTTTATTGCAGATACACGATATATCATACTATTGGATAGTCCCCTCACGTTGGCACTGCCGTACGCCTCCTAGGCGCTCCGGCGGCGGCCCTTGGCAAGCCCTATGCCTCAGGAGATGTTGTCAGACAGTAGGACTCAGCGGCGAGAGCAGTAGAATATATATAGAGTCTATATTTGTCAGTAGACAGGAGCGAAACATACACACAAAGCCTATACATAGCAGACAGCGCAGACAGGCCGCACATCATAGAAAGACCTCGGCGGCCCTCCGGCGCCCCAGGCCTTCTATTCTACACCCCTTCGGCGCCCTTTCCAGTTACTGGCCGCACATTGGTCCTTATATTCATCTTACACGGCCCTTACCTTTCGACTACCTAGTTTACGCTACTGCGGCGGATTTGCACACGCTCCCTTGTCCCAGGCGGCCCCCTATCGACCTCGGCGGCCCTCCGGCGACCCAGGCTTCCTTTCCTATTCCCCTTAGGTGTCCCTTTCATCCACTGGCCGCACGTTATTTCTTATATTCATTGTACACCGTCCTTGTCTTTGATCTACCAAGTTTACACTACCGCGGCGGATCTGTGTGATGCTCCCTTGCCCCCGGCGGCTCCCTATTTGACCTCGGCGACCCTCCGGCGACCCAGGCCTTCCATTGTATTCCCCTTTGGCGTCCTTTTCACTTACTGGCCGCACATTACACCTTATATTCATCGTATACGCTCCCTAGCTCCCTATTACTGAGATTGCGCTACTTCGGCAGACCCCTGTGACCTCCTCCTCGATCCGGCGGACCTACTAGATCATTCCTTTCGTACCTCGGCGTCACTAGGCCACTCCATTACGTCTCTGACGGTCTTTGGCACCTGCCAGGTAGTAGGTGGTAAGGGTCTGATAGCTTAGGGCTTTGCTTCTGGAGGTTTCTTCATACATTCAGTACCCATAGTAGGACGGACATCGGTAGCACCTTCAGATAGGAACACCACCAGAATACTACACCGCTCATCATGTAAATTATCATTGACATTGATATACAGAATGATATTTCAAATAACAGACACTTTGATATTGAAAATATCATCAAAAAAAATATCTACCTCAATGATATTCTTTGCTGATAAAGAAAATATCAATTTAGATTTCTATATCCATATCAATCACGATGATATAATAAATATCATCATCAAAGAAATGCGACATGATATTGAATATATAAACTAGGTTTAGATGCATGTGGATATTTTTAATATCCTGAATGGAGATATTCATACTTATATAATGCATATCAAATTAAATTTCCGATCATTTATCATCACCTAAAAAATACTAAATTGCCCGTAGTGTAACTTACACTACGGGCAATTTAGTATTTTACATCGGATGATAAATGGATTGATATGTAATTTGATATTTTCAATATCATTCAATATCATACTGAATATCCTCATTAGGGATATTTAAAATATCATCAAAGTATTTAGAATATCATCAAAGCAGATATTCTGATTGACCAATCGGCATAATTTTTAGGGATATCTGCTTCAATGATATTTTAAATATCCCTAATGAGGATATTCAGTATGATATTGAATGATATTGAAAATATCAAATTACATATCAATCCATTTATCATCCGATGTAAAATACTAAATTGCCCGTAGTGTTAGAGCTCAACTGTCAACACTCAGCAGTTTCTTGCAAAACCTTTTGGCGTATGGCTCGAAGAAAGCGCTATCTTGACGATGGAGATGATTCGGACTCGTCCACTGGCTCTGAGAACGACTTTAACGATGACTTCGGCGTAAACGAGGATCCTGATGAACGTGCGGAGAGGGAGCTTCTCGAGAATCCATACGGTCGCAAAAGGCGCAGGAAAGTCAACGGAAAGGATGACGCTACTTATGGTATCTTTGGTGAGGATAGTGAGGATGAAGGCTTTGGATGGCGAAAGAAGAAAACGGAGAAACGTAGCGATTGGACAAAGTACGTGAAGACAGGTCCTTTGACAATAAAGTGAGTACTTATTATGACTTTCTAGAGCTCCTGCCTTCGTCTCAAGCGACAAGAAAGTTGACATTAGCGAGAAAGTTGGCGAAGAAGTTTCGCAAGCGGAACATGAAACCGCAGTTGATGATGAAGTTGAAACTGAAGCTGAAGATGTTAGCATGGACGAGAGCGGCGGTAGTGAGAGCACGTCACCATCGGCTCTACCGTCTCCGCGCGTCCGGCTAGACGAAGATGAAGATGAGGATACACCGACACAAGGGGGTATAGGTTCCACGAAATCAGCTGAGCCTGGACCATCTACTCCTTCATTTACTTCCTCAGGCATTGGTTTCGGCAAGGGTGGGATAGGTGCAAGTAGAGGTGGTATTGGCTCAAATAAAGGCGGGATAGGCTCATCCCGAGCTGTACCAACAGTGGATGAGGCTGTGCGCTCAAGTCTGCCTTCATCGTTCGGTGCACCTCGGCCGCAGCGTGCTTTCGTGCGGGATGGTGCCGGGACCGGTTCCCCCTCAGGAACACGAGCAACCACTCCCCTTAATGCGACAGAGCATGTGCACTTTAGCAAAATATCCGGAACCTTCGGTGCTCGTATGCTATCGAAGATGGGTTGGCAAGCAGGCAAGGGTCTTGGTACAGAAGGGCAAGGTATCGCTACGCCTATCGAAGCGAAATTACGCCCAAAGGGGATGGGTATCGCCTTCAAGGGCTTCAAAGAGAAGACGGAGCAGAGTAAAGCAGAGGCGCGTAGAAGAGGAGAGGTGGTCAGCGATGATGAAGACGAGAAACTTTCGAAGCGGGGCAAGAAAGGCGGGGCAAAAGGGGAAAGGCCACCTAGGGAAGATGCCTGGAGGAAGCCTAAAAAGTCAAAAGTCAAGGTCGAACACAAGACATACGAGGAGATTATCGCAGAGGCGGGTGGAGAATCTTTACCCGCTACAGCTGGCATTGGAAAGATCATCGATGCTACTGGTGCTGAGGTATGTAGATTTTACAATCGGGTATCAACGTACGCTAATTCGTTCCACAATGTAGCTTCGAGAAGTGTCATCTTTGGCAGACGTGTCACTTGCATCATGGACCCCATCGACAGATCCTATGCGATTACCAGAGATCCGACATAACCTTCGGCTGATCACTGAAGCCTGCAAAGTCGATCTGGAAGGTCTTGCTCGGGAAGCCAAGGCTTTGGAAGAGAGGAGAAAATGGATCGCGGCTGAGGACCCGAGGCTCAGACGGAAAGTGGAAGATGAAGCGGAACGTAAGCCGATTTGCCATTTTCAGTGATTCCGGCTGTTGCTGATAAACACTCAGTTATCCGAAGACTTCAGGCCGTCCATCTTGTTGTGGATGATATCAACACCAAGGCGAAGGAGGCGGACAATTCTGACTACGAATCTTCACTTGAATTGTTTTCCAAGACTGTTGAGAAACTATTATCCGAGTTTCCAAAGGAGTATGACCGCTATCGACTCGATGAAATTGTTGTAGCCGCGATTGTTCCTACGGTTTGTCTTTTCATGTATTTCTCTCTTTGTGATGGAATACTGACAGCCTGCTGCAGTTCAGGAAAATGGTGGCATCTTGGAGACCACTAGAAGAACCAGATGCGTTCACTTCGACGCTCCGTAAATGGCGAAACGCCTTGAAGATGTCGACTATTGATCCCGAGACCGATATGCAAGTAGATGTTTTCGGTACACGGAGTGTTTCTTCAAGACCACTCCAATCGTACGTTTCGTATCTTCTATTTTCTGCTACGGGTTCGCTTAATTTGGCTTATAGAGACGCGCCCATGACGCCTTATGAGAGCCTATTATGGAACATCTGGTTACCTAGAGTTCGGTCTGCGATCAAGTGAGTAAACCAAGAGCCTTGCAATCGAGAGTGATCTAAATATTCTGTTAGCAATGATTGGTCTCCACTGTATCCGGCACCGGCGGTAAAGCTCTACGAATCATGGTCGGACATCCTCCTTTGTTCATCAAGGACAACATGCTCGACCAGCTCATTCTTCCTAAGATTTCTGCTGCAATTTCAAATTGGAGTGCGAAGCGAAGCTAAGTCTCTTTGCAATCTATCGTATTTCCTTGGTTGCCTCACGTCGGTTTGCGAATGGAGACCTTCATTGACGAAGCGCGGAGGAAAGTTAGGAGCATGTTGCGTAGTTGGAGCCCAAGCGACGGCGTGCCAAAAGACTATTTACCATGGAAAGAGGTAGGGATAGATCTTCTATTGGTCTCAAAAGATAAAAGCTCACAGTATGTCCAGGTCTTCAATGCGAAGGACTGGGAAGATATGCACCTAAAATATATCGTACCAAAGCTCGGCGCTGTCTTGCGAGACGAATTCCGAATAAATCCGCGAAACCAGCAACTGGATCCTCTCAAGAACGTTCTCGCATGGTCTGGTATCCTACGGCCAAGCATCATTGGCCAGCTCCTAGAAACAGGGTTCTTCCCCAAGTGGCTCGATGTGTTGTATATATGGCTCATCCAACCCACCGCGAGCTTTGAGGAGGTTGCTCAGTGGTATCAGTTCTGGAAAGCGACTTTCCCGGAAGACGTGAGGACTATTCCTTCAGTGGAGCAGGGATTCACTAGAGGGTTGCAAATGATCAATCAAGCGTTGGAGCTTGGTCCTGAGGCACCGACGAAGCTACCCAAGCCGGATCATTCCCGCCGTCCAGACTCCGGTGTCAAAGCCGACCTTCCACCAAAAGAAAAGAAAGACATCGCTCGGACACGTCCAAGTCGAACACAGGAAATCACCTTCCGAGAAATCGTCGAGGAATTTGTAGCGTCGCACAACCTCCTCTTCATGCCTGCCGGAAAGGTGCACGAGAAGTCGCGCATGCCTTTGTTCCGCGTTGCGAAGAGCTTGGATGGGAAGGGTGGATTATTGGTGTATCTTTTAGATGATGCAGTTTGGGTACCTGAAGGAGCCGATGTTCGCGCGATTACGTTGGAGGATATGGTACTGAGGGCAACCAAGGGACGATGAAGTCGGTATGCCCATATACATTAGCATAATGCACGGTGTTTTATAATTGTCTACATAACAAAATTTCGATCGCTAAACGCCATAATAACTGTAATTTTGCGTGGTTAACGCGTGACGTCACGTGTCGGCACTGCTCAAATAAGATTCGTCTCAATCCTCTTGATTTGCGCGCTGAACATCACTTTATCATGCAAGTGACAATCGACGCTCGCAATCTAAGACGTTCGTGTTTATGATTATTACTTGAATATCACTAGCTAAACCGCCATGTAGCTTTTACGAGAGCACTTACATGCATCTCGAAATATGGAGATGAGATGATGATCCACGCTGGCGCGGACGGACTCAGCCTTTCCGCACTGAACCTCGCGAAGACCGCATATTGTAGCTTCACGTATCGGCGAAGCTTCTTTCAGAAATACTCGGCGCCTGAGAGCAACTCAATCAAGCAGTGGAACGGTCCGGTCCATCGAGGACGAATGGCCATGCGTCGACGGAAGGGGGGGAGCTGAACCTGAAGTGTCAGATACAGACAAAGGTGCGGCGACAGTCCCGTGTTCTGTTCCAGAACATTCGTGATAAATGTAGGTATACAGCCTCTGTTATCCATTCTGAAGCATCGCAACACGGACAAGACAGTAGAGAAATGCGATCTAATCATCATTGACGGGGTTGAGACGCCCGCCGACGAACTACGAGAGAACGAAGATTCGTTCGAGAGTCGGCTTATCGTCCGGCTTCACTGCAGACACGGGATCGTCAAAACGCATCGATTACTACTCAACACTCCTGCGAGCGACGAAGCCCCGATGATGCCTAGCAGCGAAGATGAGAGCCGGATCATTGTTCAGGCAAGAGCGATGAAGGAAATTATCGAGCATTTCCCGAATTCGAAGGGTACGAGGAGTGATCCAGAGCTTATTTGGAGTTTTGACGGACATGAAGTGGATGTGAAGAGTGTGGAGAAAGGTATTGACGCCAAAGGTGAGTCGTGACTCTCCTTTCTTCTAAAGCCGGGTGACGAAGAAAGTATCATTATTTCAGGCAAATCCCAACTCGCTACCAAATTGAAACTCGGCGCGGATGAATTCGATTATTATAGCGTGCCAACTGCCCCTCTCACTCTCGGGTTCTTTCTACGAGAGTTTAATGTGATTACTTGTCAATATATTCTTGGATGACTGATGACCGACTATTCTTCAGGCGACGATTTCCCTCGCAGATGCCTTGAACGTTCCAATCGACTTTCGGTTTACATCGTCGGTACAGCCCATATGTATGACCGCCGAGTCAGACGGGTGTAACATGTTGTTCATCATAGCTACCAATCCCGCTTGTGGTCAGGACAGCGCACAGAGGCAAGGAGTAGGGAAGAGTCAGCCGAATGGAGCTGCTAACGGAGCTGCTGTCCGTTCCGCGTCTGGCATTCCCGCAGCCCGCAAAAGGTCGCTTGAAGTCGATGCCGCTAGCGGACAAAGGTCAATGCGAGTCCAACCCGCTGCTCCATTCGACTCGGCTAGCCAGCGCAAAGGTCGCAACTCTCAGCAAGATGTTAACTTCGACACGGGAGGCGACGCAGACATGAATGATTTGTACGACTATGGTCCCGGCCAATCACAACCGCTCTTCCTTGCCTCTCAGCTTTCCGCGGCGCAGGTCGACGCACTCCGCGAATCTGGATTAGGAATCGAAAATATGAATGCAGAAGAGTTTGCAGCAATGCTCGACGGTGAGGGAGAAGAAGTTGGTCTTAGTGCTTCACCTCCAGCACGTACGAATCCAAGTCGAGGGGGAAGTGCACAGAGTCAGGTTGAAAGCGGAAGTGGAAGCATGAGAGATGAGCTGGAGCATGACGAGCTGAATGAAGACATTGAAATGGGTCCAACGCAGCTTGGGAAGGGACATACTCCGTTATCCGAGAAGGTAAGATGATTTGCCCTCTCGCCTCCATAGCTCGTTCACTCATGATTATATTCACTAGGCTTTCCGACCGCTCTTTGAAGACTGATTCCCCATAGGCCAAAAGGATTAACCAGACTCTTATATGCCATTCCGCTGTATTTCCTTCTACGGACGCATGTTCTCTTGATGAATGCACTATCATAGTACGTTGTACCAATACAATATATCATACGTTAGTCGAGTTTTGCTTTTTATTGTTATTGCCATGTCATGCTGAACACTTTCAACTCAGGATCTATTCGCCTGCGGCAAGATTTCGTCTTCCCTTTACACCTAAAACCACGTGCATGACCCATGTCGTGCCCTACTTAACGATGCTCTCAGAACTAGACTTCCGAGGGATCTTCTCCGATACGCTGTCTACATTTGTTTGGTAGCAACACTGTAGCAACAAATCTACAAACGCCACTATCTACGGCTGTCGGCTTCGAAAGGGGCAATTCTTATCGTTAAATTGACGTTTGTGCTTCTTCATTCATTTCGCCACAAGGACATAGCCTCTCCTTGGAGCAAGATATTTCCGGTACGTTCTGGACAGAAGGGAGATTAGAAGCACTTTGGGGGTGACTTCTGCCGATTGGCGATGATTCCGGGAAGAAAATTTTATCCTGGACTGCCTAACGCATTTACCGCATAACCACAGTGTACAAAACCTGAACTCTGAAGAATGCGAACTCTTGATAAGAAGAGCATGTAGCTTTAAAATCAACAATCTAAACGGGGCAAAGGTCAGTCTTTCCAAAATGACGACCGCAAGGTTATCGTCGGACCCTGGCAATCGTTAATCAAATTAATGGTAAGTCATTCGTTCCCGGAATCAACTGCAATCCCAGAAATTCTGGGCTTGGCCTTCTAAGGGCATCGTCATTCTCTTTCTCCTTTCCGTCTGGGCTAACGTCACCATATCACCTTCCAATCATGTGGTATAAAGGAGCACCTATCTGGACTGCTATGTTGTCCTTGTCAAGGCTCTGTCCTTAACTCCAATCCAGGGGACTTGCGATCATGTCGTCCACTCCGAAGACGCTATCTGCGCCTATGACCGCGCATCTCAATCTTAAACATGATAAATCCAAGCACAAGTGTCTTGCCAACCAGATTTGCGCTCTAGATAAGCTTCGTATTGAGAAACATCTTCAAAGCAAATATCCCTTCGGACCCGCTGCTCATCATAATGAGGCTTTCAAGACCGCACTAGTCTCAACAAAACCTTTCTCCAATGATACCACGACTGTCGACGTTACTAACGCCGTCGTCACCTACACCATGGACGTTGGTGTCGGAGCGAACGACGACAAGTATACGCTTCTGTAAGTCAATATTCACCTATAAGAATTTCTCTTCGCTGAATCTATACAGAATCGATACCGGGTCATCTAATACATTTGTAAGTGTTTTATGAGACTGGAAATGCGAAGGGAGCTAACTATCTGCGCAGGTGGGATCGGACAAGACATATAAGGAGACCTCGACATCTCAGAATACCGGAAATACTGTCAGGGTTAGTTACGGCTCTGGATCTTTCAGAGGCAAGCAATATCTGGACCGCGTCGCTCTCAGTTCTAGTCTCGTTATCAAGCACCAAGGAATAGGCGTCACGACCAAAGACGAAGCACAGGTGCGCCACATTACTAGCATTCCGCGGCAAAAATTGTCTAATGACAGGTCTCAGGGATTCGACGGCGTGGATGGTATTCTGGGCATCGGGCCAGTCGAGCTTACTGTAGGCACCGTCTCAGACGACCAGCCTGTGCCGACTGTTACAGATAACCTCTACGATCAAAAGCTCATCCCTAAGAACTCAATCGGAATCAGTTACATTCCAACCATCGGCAGTGGCGGAGACCTCAGTGGTGAGCTGACGTTTGGTGGTGAAGACCAAAGCAAGGTTGTGGATGGGATTTCCTACTTCCCGATTACTTCGACAGCCCCATCCAGCAGCTACTGGGGAATCGACCAAAGCGTTTCCTATGGCCCTGCCGGCTCCGATCCGTCATCCGGTTCAAAGGGCTTTACGACTATTCTGGATAACAAAGCAGGTATCCTCGACACTGGCACGACACTTCTCTATCTTGCCAGTGATGCCTTTGCGGCCTACCAAAAAGCGACAGGCGCAGAACTCGACAGCACCACGGGCTTACTCAAGATCACCTCCGCGCAGTACGAGAAACTGGGTTCTCTGTATTTCACGTTCGGCACAACTTCCAAGAAGACATTTGAGCTGGTCTCTGATGCTCAAATCTGGCCGCGTGAACTAAATACTACCATCGGAGGCGATACGGATTCCATCTATCTCGTCGCCGCAGACAGTGGTTCTAAGAGTGGTTCGGGCCTGGATTTCATCAATGGATTCGTGTGGCGTAAGTGTCCGTTCATTTTTATTCCGGGCTGATTGATTGATTCTTTCGTTGCACAGTGCAACGCTTCTATACTGTGTATGATACGGAGAACTCACAAATTGGCATTGCGAGCACACAGTACACGAAGGCGACCTCGAACTTTGGTGGTTCCAGTGCTGCATCAAAATCTTAGTAAATTGATCCTTCGTATAAATACAATGGATAGCATATTTATGTATTTATTGCAATGCATAGAACTGATCTATATTTATTTTCAAAATCTTGGCTTGTTCTGGTCCTGCAACTTTGAATCTCATCCTTGCTAAGCATTCAAAGGTATTCCGTGATTCAGCTTTGCTAATACTAGACTTGTACTTTCCTCGTCGAGTTCATGTACCTTGATGATGGCTATCAGACTAGATTCCTACACAAGGAAAGATCGATGGAAGAGTACATTTACGCAGTATCCTCTACCATCTGGACTGTCTCCTCAAATGAACTCGCTGAGGCGGAACCGGTACGCCAGCGGAGTTCATCGTCGCGGCCCTTGTCGGTTCTCTTGAAGGAAGCGACACCCTATCCCCAAAAGACATCCGTTGCCTATCCGTACCCCATGTCGAAATCCCGAACGTAGAATGCACGAGCCCGCCCAATGCGCTCTCTCCAATGTCCATTCGCGGTCGTCGATTGCGTTGCTCAAGTTCATCAATTTCATTCTCGTTCTTCTCCCTCTCTTCCCTTCTCTCTTGATCCTCCTCGAGTCTTTCACGGTCTCCCTCTGCCTGCATCTCGACGACCCCCGCACCGAGCACGAAGCACGCGACCGCATTGGCAATGAGCAGCCCGCTCATCAGAACTGCCGCTACCTTTGCCTCCCAGCCATACTTGGCCGTATTCTCCTCCAGCCAGGTGAATGCACATACGGCAACAAAAAACACAAGCGCGGCTGCACCTCCCCACAGAGACGGCGTCGAGTAGAGGTAATAAAAGAGCCGAGTCCGCGTCACCAGGAACTGAAACAGTTGTAAGTTTATTAAATCTCAGTTGATGTGCAGATCTTACCTCAAGGCGAGCCGGAGTAATGTTAATTCTGCACAACAAGCCGAAGACGATGGACAGAATGCTTCCGAAGATGGATGCGGAAACAGAAGCATGCGTCATGCGACGGAGGTCGCCTACGATAAGGAGATTACAACTCGAGCTAGATATCCAGAATCAGGCGTCAAGACTTCTGAGCATCTAGAAAGAACGTACGCTAAAAGCAAACCTGACTGTACAAGAGGGGGCAAAAAAAGAAAGAAAAAAAAACCTGTGAAAATCATCAATAAATTGAGGCGAAAGAAGCAAGCATACCACGATGGTAATATTTTCGATCTTGAACATGAGGACAGCATACATTCGCTTCCAGTCGCGCTGCCTTTCGTATCTGTAGAACTCATCCATAAGCAAAGCTAATTGCTCTGATGTTGCGTCAATCATGTACCTTCTTTGGGTATCCGAAGAAGCATATCCAAGCATGAGAAGTTTGGGAATTCTGGTTAAATCATACGAGCGCTTCTTCCGTTTCTGTGGACGTGATGAAGGTTTATCTGCTGGTGCTGCCTCAAGATTCACATCATCAAATTCAGCGGCGGTAGAGCTTGTTTGCAAACGCAGGTTGAGAAGGTTTCTTGGAGCCATAGACTGTAAGAGATCGAGGTTGGGAGAGAATTACAATCCAATAAAAACGATGGCTCATTGAGTTCGTGTATAGCCGCTATTTGATGCGCCCTACATTCGCTGCTCGTTGCGGACCATGACTGGTTGTTGTGTCAATGCTGACCCTGGAACGGCATCAGCCGCTCCCATCGCACTTTCCTGTTTTGGGTCGCCTAACATTGATTCTTTTTCGCTTCGCAATGGCATGCTTGAGTTGATGCTCTCTTAATCGAGTCTGCAATCCTTCAGTGTCCATAGCACAGGAACTGTTGGCAGCATCGTCATCCCCGTCTTCCCCGTCTTACAAGTTGAAGATAGCTTCAGACCCAGAATTACAATTGCGCCTCCACTATCTAGATCTCTTCGAGAAGCGCCCGTGCTTTCAGAGCAGAGGCGTCCTCGCTGTGCATTTATATGCATGACTATCGTTCACGGATCTAACGCCCAACGGTAAGTGAAGTTTTAATTTCAAACCGACCTTATTCCCTTTTATCGGAATGCATTGAATGTGAAACGCACCGTGTTCCTGTTTAGCGGGATGCTGCTGATTGACGCTCGTACAAGTTCCTCCTTCCACGACAGACAACGGGGGTCGTCCTAATCTTCCTAGCTCGCAAAGTATCCTCTTTTCCCGACTCGATCTTCTCATCCCTCACTTTCCTCCTGCTTCACTAACTAACTGACCAATATGGTTGAACCTCTTCAACAGTCTGACTTGAAGCCAGGAAAGGCACCACCAGATCCACCAACTCCGAATTCATCCTCACGATTAGAAAAGTACTCCGCGGCACTTCAAGTACAAGCAGAATCTGAATCTGATCAAGACAGTTGTGAAGAAGATAAGGCACCGTGCGTTGTGAAGATGTTTCGTGCCGTCCTGGGATGGATGACACCGTACGAACAAATGGTGTTTTTGCGTCGGAAGCGGGACTTGAAGCGCTGGGAGCTCTTTCGCGACGCACTCATGCGGAGATGGTCTAATTTGAACGTCATCGTAAGACAGTGTAATTTTCTACCGGGATAAATTAAGCTTACGACCTCTCTAGTGTGGTTTGATCATGAGGTACGAGCATTTCCCCGTATCCGTTCTGTGTCGGTAACAAAATCTCGAGATGCAGCGCTGTCTCGACAATCGTCTTCGCGGATTTTCCTCTTTCGAAAGCATCCTTTACTCTCGGTATAATCTCGCTCCTTAGCAGTCTTATCGCCATAGGATTTGGTGTCGGACTCATTTATGTACTCGGCGATGTGAGAGGCAGCTCGATCGTAGTATGTTATATCTCCAGACCGAGTGTGTTCTATTTTTTGATACCCGTGCCTGTTCAGCTGGTCGACGATCGCTACCCAAGGCTACACCTCTTCGCTTTGTCGATTCCTGAGGTATGGGCGTTTGTCAGTTTCGGTTCTTTCTTCTCAGGACTAAGTGTCATCGTATGGGAGGCAGACAATAAAGGTTGGGTGGTCAAGGTGCGCTTGTCGTCAAATATTTCGTATCATATGTATTTCTCGTCGCCAATGCTCACATTTGGTCTATCGGTGTAGGCAGGTGTAACAGCAGCTGCCATTGCGCTCGTCGGTCATCTCGTCGCTTTCGGATTCCTGTTCCGCGAGCAAGACACGACAGCATTCCTCATTCCGGATGAACAGATTTTCCCGTCTAACGAACAGAAGGCCGAAAGAAGAGAGTCACCTTCTCCTTCGAACTCCCGACAGCAATCCATGAATGACTTGTCGGCGCTGAAGGGCCATGCTTTGAAAGGGAAGGTGACGAGCCTTGACGGTCTTCAAACTTCTTTGCCATATTCGAAGAACGGGCGACGCCCCGCGATGCCTTCTCGGGGTATTATGTCATCGGAGACACTCGTCGAAAGTCCCAACGCACAACAATCGACTTTCTGCGTTCCACCTGTCCGAGCGAGCACAGTTCCTGTGGCTTCCACTGCACCTCCACGAGGTAGCAGCGTAACTTTTCAGCTGGGATCACAAGAGTCTATTCCCAATCCTGCAGGACACGTTGCTCTCACGCTGTCTGGGTCTATCGAAAATCTTTAGAAGATCTGAACAATTTTTCTCGACTGCTGTAATAGTATGATCTCGTGCGTGACATTGTACTTGTACATAAGCATGCGTGTCAGTGATTTAGCAATGCATTTACGTACGTATATAGCAAAAAGGACGGTGTTGGTATATATATATCACAATCAGAATTGGTGCTGATCACTTCACGTCGACCTCCTGCTTCTCAAAATGCTCCAGGCCCTCTCACCAATCCAACCTGCAGCGCTAAGGATAGACACGTATACGATGGTCTTGAAGGTCTGATGTGTCCAATCTGGTCGATATACAGGAACAAGTGAGATAGCAGTTCCCACGAGGCTGTAGATTCCGACGAATGATGTAGGCTCGACAGTCCTCGATGCAATGAAACTAGAGACAAGTTCGGATTCAGAAAATGCACAATCAATTCTCAGTTTCTCTTCAGAAAAAAAAAGTTAATATAACTGACTATAGCACAGCAGAGAAGCCGGCCGCAGCACGCTCTCCAAACATCGTCGCGATCGTTCGCTGGCCGGCAGCGACGTCCGCTTCTAGATCTGCCGCCGCGCCAAGTGCATGCACACCCGACGTGCAGAGTGCTAATAGCCACCCTTTGCTAGCTCCTTCGCTTGCGTTCGACCCGAACAAAGCGGAGCCCGATGACGTGTACCCAAGCGCCCAGCACAACCAAACGAGAGCACCATTTGAAAGTGAGTCGAAAACAGGTCGTTCTTTGAGCCGAAGAGGCGGAGAAGAGTACTGCCAGCTCAGAATGAGAATCATGATTGTTATGAGAGGTTGCGTGAAATTGCGAGATGCCGAGGTGGAAGGGGAAGAGGATGCTGGACTGAAGAAGGATGAAAGCAGGATGAGGGCCGAAGCAAGTCGAGCTGCTGATAGCACAAAATCGTGGTGTATGGGGTCAAGGACGCCGCCCTCTAAGGATTGGCCTTGCTTGCGAGGGTTGCGAAGGTCGGAAGCATAGTCATAAACATCGTTCACTCCGAAGACAACTAGCAAAGAGCAGAGGAACGTGTTTTTTTAATGAAATTGAGTCAATAACTTATGGCATTGCCACGATATCAAGTGTATGAGACTTACTGATACACAGCGGGAATGATAGACATATGACCTGAAGACCAGCAGACAGTACGCCGTAGATAGATTTTGGGAGTATTCGAGAATGAATTACTCCAATAGTGTAGAGAATTGGCCCAAAACACCATCCGGGAATGCGACTGACTTTTACCAGGACAGCAAGTTGTTCTAGATTAAGCTCAGAAAACATGTCCTTTACGCCTCAAGATTAGAGAATGGTGATTTTGCCGGCATCATAGATTGTGAGGAGTGCGGTACGTAGCAAGACCACGGTCTGGCTCGAGATTATAAAATTATGTAATCATCGGACTTCAAACATTTGGCCCTCAAGCGTGAATACACGCTAACTTGGTCCCGCCAAGAGTTAAGTTCAATTTGTCCAGAGATTGGGAGATTGGTACATGTCCCTCGAGAGACGCAAACAACATGTATACGCCTTATCAACTCGTGGGCTATCAATGCAACGGAAGATCAGATTGTTGACGCGTTTTCAATTGGTGTGTTAAGGCGTATAAACTTCTATCCAACAGTAAATAACGCGATTCAGTGGGTTCGGAAATTATTCTTCGGATTCACCATTATCATTCTCTGAAGTTTTTTCCTGATCAGAAGATCAGTCTTATTTGAGAACTGGTAATAGTACTACAAGGAGGAACATAGACATACTAGTGTGCCGGGCGTAACATCATAGAGCCACTTGACAGATCCGTAAAGAGGTAGTTCTGCGGGGCCTCCCGGAGTCTGAATACGCTGCTCAGCAGGGATATCTCCCTTGATCCGGGCGCCTTTGCATATCAGAAAGTCAAATCCATCTTTGTTGATGAAATCCGTTATGTAGCTGGTGCGAGTCGTCAAGCCTGAGAGTGCTTTGTCATCATATGTGAGTGTCGCGGTTGCGGATGTGAAATCTGCGTTGATGATCGCGACCATGAAGCTTGCTTTGAACTCATAGTTCCTTCTACAGATATTAAAAATTGCTTTTTACCTCGTTGCGTGCTCCTCGGGTGCCGGATACATGACCAAGGACTTCTGTTTGTTTGGGCATTTTATCTAGAGCTGGCAGAGTAAGATGAACGCTGAGAAGGGACTAGAAGTGGAAACTGACAAGTTTCTGTGTGAGGAACTTCAAAGGCACAGTGAGTATAGGGATCTATTGCTCTGCATGAAAGTGTCGTCTTTAAGGGATTTCTGTACTCCCTTCCGGAGTCACGCCATTAACCTGCTATCCTTCCATCTGACCTTCATGACTAGACGCTGGAACATCCCACATTCTTTGCACACCTCGCGGACGGGTAAAATTTGTGCCTTCAGATGATTTCCCAAGAACTCGTGCAGTTCTGCGTGGAAGACGGTGCATGTGCGGGATTTACTCTATTATTAGTACTAGACGCTGTTGAACCCTGTACTGGGAAGGCACGAGCAGAACCCACACTGCATTTCGCTTCGTGTCTTCGGGAGATCTCCATACGGAGACAGATAATATTGCTTGGAAGACAACATGTGTGTACGAAGTGCTCTATCATTGGTGCTAGGTGCTGAACCCTGGACTGGAATTTCCAACATCGTCTTCTGCTTTCATCGGAGGTTGGCAGGACTTGGAGTAAAACAAACATGCACCTGACTGACATAACTAACGCTCATGCTGAGGTACTCGAGAACTCAACTGAATGCGAGGTGACTCGGTCCGTTGAACACTCCAGTCCGAGTCCTTAGGAATCATAACCATCAGTCAAGGCGCTACCCCTGTGAGCAAACCAGAAGGTCCAAATAGCTGCATGACGGATGGCCTTTCTCTTATGAGGCTTTACAAGATAGCTATGGTGATGTGTCCCCAGGATGATGTTCAATCGGTCAAATGGAATTCATTCCTGAATGGTCGCGTTGTTTATCCTTGTTTGTGCGTCAAATTCACATGACAGACTTTCTGTTAGTAGTACATACAATACTGATCAGCGTCGTTCCTGCTCGTCACACACAACGACGGATTATAAGACTGTTAACGCGACTCCAATCATCACGGTAAGATGCTCTACACGGTATGAAATCTGTATATAGCAGTATACAATGCGATTCAGCGGGTTCGAAATTTATCCTGGAGTCTGAAGCCGAGTCGGACCCCTTCATTCTGGCGCTCCGTTTGTTACCTGGTAGGAAGATCAAACTCATGGTAGTACTCTACAAGAACACAAGCATACCAACTGATTGAGTGGGGTGGGACTCGACCATGCGCCAAATCCGTGAACGGGTATTTCTGAGCCCCACGGAACGTTACCCTGCTGGATTCTCCCCGTGATTCTGGCGCCTTTGTACATAAGAAAGTCAAAGACATCTCCGTTGATGAAGCCGGTGATCGCGCAATTGCCCTCTAATTCAGCCTCGTCGCTATATGTGAGTGTCGCGCCTTCAGATGTGAACGGGCCGATTGTGGTTGTGCTAGCGAAAGACGATTTATACGTGTACGTGTCTCCGCTGGCCGTCACGAACTCTGCCGTGATGTGGCCTGGCGTCGCAACTGTAGATAGGATACCTCTGACCTCTTGTAAGTTTCCAGCCATTGTATCTGACACAGACGGAGTAAGCTGAGCATTGAGAAGGGATTTGGCATGATAGCTGACCTGTTATGAGAAGTGCTAAGCTGAGTATTGAGAAGAGATTCCGCATGGCAACTGACTAGTTGTGAGGAGTGTCTAAGTCTATGCCTGAGAAGACGGATGCCTTGACTCCATGCTCGTGAGGCTCATTTTAAAGGATTTATGCATGTCCTTCCGGAGTCGCATTACTGGTTTCTTTCCTATTTCGATCTGATCTTTGTGAGCAGATGCCGGAACATATGCTATTCTTTTTCATGTATCAAGGGATAAGCGAGCTCGTGCAGGGATCAGTCAAGGCTACACGCACCAAGTTTCGAGCATCCCGAACAGAATCATGTCGGAGTCTGTTTTGGGTCTTCAAATGATCTCCCAGAGGACACAGGCAGCCTCGCATGGCAGACAACGTGTGTGCGGGAAGTACTCTATAATTGGTGCTAGACGCTGCACCCTGAGCTGGAAACACATTGGCTGCTGCTTTCATCGGAGATTGGTGGGACTTGGAGTAAAACAAAAATGCGCTTGATACGATTGACGCTCGTGCTAAGGTACCTGACTTAGAGAACTCCGACTGAATATGAGATGTCTCGGTCCGTTGATTACTCCGGTCCGAGTCCTTAGGATCATGACTATCAGAAAAAGCGCCAACCCTGAGACCAAACCAGAAGGTGTAAGTAGCAGCTATAGGTGACCTTTCTCAAGAGGTTCTGCAAGATAGTAGAGGTCATTAGGGCTCCGCAGCGTATCGTATATAGTATACGATACGGCATATACGCTGTACGCGCGTATGCGTATCGACTCGAAGAACAAAAACATGCGCGTATTTATACGGTCGTATGTGTATATGGGTATGTAAAACTTTGCGTATACGGAGTATACGCGCGTATATTTTCTGGGTTTGTAATCTGCGAGAAACTTGGACTTGAATGAAAAGAGTGGCTCATTTTATATCAAAATTAGTTGGTACTCACTGAGATTATAGCATTGGATATTTTTCTCAAGACCTGAGTATTGAGTTTAACATTGGAGTCAAGGGCTGTCTTGCTTATACTATGAGAATTTTGTAAATCACACAACCTTGCCTGACAGAATCTCGTCGTCTATGATCAAGTTGAAATCTGTGTCAACTGCTTTGAGCCAAGGAGTGTCCGGTAATCATTTTGGGCTCTCGAATGTGAAGCCTAATGGCCGATATATTAATATTAGTAGGCTCAGCCCCGTATACGCGTATACGCCGTAATTTATACGTGCGTGTGCGTATCACACTTCAGAACCAAATATACGCTCGTATTTTATACGAGTGTATGCGTATAAGCCTAAAATTATACGCGCATATCATATACGAGGCTCCGTGTCTCGAAGATGATGTCTACTTAGTCAAATGAAATTTATTCCAGAATGTTCGCGTTGTTTACTGTTAGTTACGCGTTATAGTCACATGACAGATTCTATTTGCGCATTTGATGGTGTTTTCACCTCACTCAACAACGAGCAACCACCATGTCGAAACACCATCCAGGTATGTAGAATTACTCTGCAAACTCTGTACAATATCTGATGCTAATTATTACACAGATCTGATTATGTGCAGGAGACAACCTGGCATTGGTTCGTGTTTCATGTTTCGTTGCAATTTTGGAAATACGTTGCTGACTGTACCTCCTCTGTTCCAGCTATTGGCCGTCTTTGCGAAAAATGT
Source organism: Sanghuangporus sanghuang (assembly GCA_009806525.1). NCBI lineage: Eukaryota > Fungi > Basidiomycota > Agaricomycetes > Hymenochaetales > Hymenochaetaceae > Sanghuangporus > Sanghuangporus sanghuang. The sequence continues at coordinate 1,637,340 of VVIT01000002.1, read as the reverse complement.
GACGGTAAATGGTGAGTCGCTATTGTCGCTCTCTCCTCATAAGGAGGCTAACTGTCTGAACTCTTTCTCGACGTGCAGTCCGGTGTGCGACTCGTACGTCCGTCCGGAGACCCTCGTTCGCATTTGTGACGAATGCAATTTCGGGACGTATGGCGGTCGGTGTATAATCTGCGGTTCTCCAGGTTCGTCTGCTCTGTATATTTCTTGCTTCAGCATGCTTAATCACTTTCTCTTCTCGTGGCGCAGGTATCTCTGACGCCTATTACTGTGCCGAGTGCACCCGATTAGAAAAAGATCGTGATGGGTGTCCAAAGATCGTCAACCTCGGCGCTAGTAGAACGGACTTATTCTATGAGCGGCGTAGACTTGGTACGTTCCTTGACCTTCGCTTTGAAGTATTGCAGAGTCTGACTAAGAATTGTGCAGGGTTTACGAAAGGATAACATCTACTTATTTGACGTCGCTGCTCTTGTCGACGTTTTGTTTCGGGTCCCCAGTACGCGGCTCAGAGGGAAAGAAAAAGACTCGTCTCAAAGCGGTTCATGCCGGTATATTTCGATGCACTTCTTAGATCCATACGCGTCTTGAATTTGTGACATGCCATGTTGTCTAGATTTATGCCAAGTAGACCCGTATTGTTGTCTGTGGCATGCCGAAATTTGTTTGTTTGAGCGTTGCCAATTTTGGTCATTTATTACATACAGGAAGAAAGAAAGAGTCCATGTCCATTATTTTGGTGATTATATGATACACGAGAGATAGACAGGAACCAGCTGTTCTACAAGGTGTAAGATGCTCGTAGGTAGTATTTTCTTGAAGAAGGGTAGAGACGGAATGATGCATGCATGAGTGAGGCGTATTGCGAGATCGAGTCAAGGAGAGTATGCTGGTGCAAATAAATTATTCACATAGAACATTGACGCAACTCAGCCAATCACACCATCCGGGAACAACCTCCTAAATCTATCCAGACAACTCTGCCCGTGGGCATCGAATGCCTGATCCCTCTGACACTGACATTTCAGCTGCGAATTCATTGGCTCGTCTGGACAGTTCCAGAACGGCCCATGGTAGTACCCAAGATTTTGGAAGTAGTGAATTTGTTCGCGCGGCAGGAGCAGTGCGACACCGATGGAGTGTACGGGTGCGTCTCCCCACCGTTCGTAGAAGAATTTGCCCGTGGAGTCGAGGTAGGAGAAGAACGCATCGTAAGCAGCCGAACGGAAGAAATCGAGGTCAGCGATTTCGAAGTTCGACCAGACTGCGAGGGAAGCGTTGCTGTTAGCTTGATGTTAAGATGGGTAAAGCAAACGTGCTCACAGTGACATCGGTTGTATGAATCTCCACCATCATCAGACAAGTATGCCAACGCATGATTATCAGGCATAAGATGCGAGAACTTTGACCTGAACTCTAACGGAGCATAGATCAGTATTATATCATCTCAGCAGTAACAAACAGATCGAGAGACATACCTTTGACGGTATCCCAAAGTGTCGGTATCGTCTCTCCATACTCCGGGATAGTGATTGTGAACGAGTACCGTTTATTGTTCTCGATCATATACACAAACGGATCGTCTGGAATGTTGCAAGGGAAGTTGACGTTCGGTTCAACTCGCCAGTACCATTTGAATCCGTCAAGCGCCTTCTGACGATAGAAAAATCCCGAGTTGAAGCGGCACATATTTCTGTAAGTCATGCTCCCAGCATACGGCACAGTTCGCAACTTCTCCATTTCCTTTCGATCGTGTTCGTACTTCTCGTCATCGATCCATTCGGGAGGATACCAGTCCTCGCTCCTAACCAAGCCAAAGCGCACTTCCCCGCTTGCCACTTCTCTCACTCGTTTCTTAAAATCCAGCGAAAACGGCACTTCGTTGAGGAACGTCCATGGATAATGATATTTGTGATTGAACTGCGCCTCGAGCGAGTGCATACTCGTGACAACGCCCTGTAGATCGCTGTTCCGTGCAAGCATCAAGAGTGTTGCATTTGCGCGGTGCGTTGCCAGGTCCACAGCAGGACTGATGGTAACGTTCACCGGCGCGTTCGGTGGCCGCACAACAGGGTACGACCCAGTATTGCTCCACGCTTCCCCGCTCCCGAACTTGAACTTGTCATACGGAACATAGTCTCGCGCCGTTTGCGACGTTAATAGTAGTCCCTATATACGCAGGTGGTCGGCAGCATTAGATTAGCATTTCATTCAATTCATGCATTTTTGAATACGGAGGAACGCACCAAGCAAATGAGCCCGAAGATGGCAATGAGCAGCCTAAACGGTCGAACGCCCGGCGCACGCAGTCGAGAGAGGCTCTCGAGGTCGACGCGCATCCTCGATGACATCGTCTTTTTCTCTCAGTGTTGTGGTTGAAGGCGAGTTGCTGAGTTACGGCTGAACTACTCGGCCTGCGTGCGGCAGTGCGGCTGCGCACGGAGTCTCACGGTCCCTAGGTGACCATCAACCTCACAAAAATAAAAATAAAAATAAAAATAGCTGATACTCCTCTCAGGAAAAGTAGGGTACATTTGGACATTTGCGAGGGCGAAAACAAATTGATCGGCCTCTCAATTCCAGAAATTTTGTTTACCCTCTTTTAAAACTCCCAAGCCAATATTTGCTTCCGGAAACGAACCGAACACAGTATTCAATCCATAGGATAAACTTTATATTCATTGTTTGTAACATACACCGGCCTATGCATACTAACTGATTGGTTGCAGACATGAAGACGATATGTGAAGAGTCTCTAATGGAAACACACAGCAACAGGAAAAGAGAGAAGGAGAAAAATCGTGATGGGGATAAATAATGCGTACTTTGAATTGGCTTGAATGGCACAAATCGTAACATTTCACCTCCGGTACCAAATGATTTAGCAAGAGTTACAAAGCAATGTACACTTCCACCGGATAGTCAATCAAGACAAGTGGAAGCACCCTACACCTTCCGAAATGGCCGTCTCGAGCCGTTCTCGCATGACGTCTCGTGAACTGTACTGAGGGAGCTTCAGGTAGTTCACGCACGTCATAACACTCGGCAGATAATCATCTGCGCTGAGCGGTGCCTCATGAGGTTTTCGCACTACAGTAAACGGAGGGCTTAAGCCTCGGAAACCTACAGGAGCTGTTGAGTACCCAATATATATACAATATAGTACTTATAACTGCTCACCTCCGATAGGAAGTTTCGGGCTCCCGGTGATGAATTGTAAGAATCTCCTTCGTGATGGTTCATCGTACTTCGACATGATAGAAACAAGATCTCGAACGGCAGGGCTTTCCATATTGAACCCGTGATCAGCTTTCATTGACTCCATCAGGGCTACAAGAAACTTCAATACGCAGTCAAGGACAGGTCCAGGGTCTACTCACTGTCGATGCTCCAATCCTCGACAGCATTACCGAAGAGAACACCCAACTCATCAGCTGAGAATGCTTGAAGATCGGAGACAGGGAAGACTTTTGAGAAACCTTCTCGGAACGCCCTCGCCTGGAGCTCAGCACCTCTGCCGATCGTCGCATTGATGACCTCTTGGATGTATCCCTTGACATTCTGCGACGTCACTGGAATATTCTTCCCTCCTGGTCGCAGGTCAATGTCGTAGCCTGGTAGCGTGAAATCAAGCATCATATCTTCAACCGAACCAAGGTCCATCTGGGTGAAGTTATCAGACATTTACTATGGCACGCGCTATGAAGACAACTTACTTTAACATCGTCGGAGTCAGATGGCTGGACAAAGGACTCAAGTTTCGCTAATGAATTGGCCAAGGCTGGATCAACGAGCTTCAAGAGACATCAGGATAGACACGTGATAGGGCTGCAAGACAACTCACCCTTAGAGTCCCTATCGTCATCGGAATCTCCTCTCCGAGAATCATCTTCAGGAACACTTTATTGAAGGACATGTCTATTATCCGTGAATCCAGCATTGCCTTGGCCACAAACTGTCCAATGATCTTGAAGATGTACATTCGCTTTTCTCCTCCATCACCGCTTGTGTCCGTAGATACCGGTGCGGGGAACAGCCCATGAGGGTGATGAACATACACGCCTGGATACGTCATATCATCATCCCGCCAGATTTTTAAATCACGCCTGGCGAATTCTCGTGATACTAAAGAATAAAACTCAAGCGTCGGACCCAAGCCAGTTCCGACTTCGTCGAAGTACTCTACTTCGAGGATTGAAGACGACGATCCGTACAGTTCGAATACCTTGAACGCTGATTCCAGGATATGTCTCCTCGAAATGCGGACCTTCTGCCTTTGCAGGCGCCCAAGGAATCCGAGCTGGTCGTCTCGCCGAGATGACTCTTGTGCACGATTCTGACTCTGCCACCGAAGGATGAGGCGCGCATATCCGAAGGAGGTTGATTGGAGGAAGTTAAATCGGGTCGAGAACGGGAACAGGAACGGGAAGTGCAATGGAAGGTCCATCGCCCATTCAGGTAAGCATGCGCTCGCTACAATCATCGGCTCCTCTAGTTGTCTCGTCAATTTGGCCGTCAGCTTATTGTTGATGAATGCACTCTCTGGCAAGATTTGCAACAACGCAGTGCTTTCGGAGGCTTCAGCATTGAGCCTATGCAGGACGCGGAGCAACTTCAAGATCTTCGAATGTGAAGCATCGTCGGGAAGAGACGCTAACGATGAAACGGGTGACCGGGCTCGGGCACTTGTCTCACCATTATCTACATAAATAGAGATTAGTTCTTGAACATGTTGCAAACTTGAACCTTGCTGACTTTCAGGGGGCGGTGCCGGCCCTGGCACTTTCTTATACTTCACTGGGAACACCGATGAGTATAACATGGAAAGCGGAACAGAGTTCCCTGACGCCTTGCGTGCTTCGTGGTGATGTATTGCTCCGTAAATTGTCATGTCCAATGGCAATACATGACCATCCATCGAGAACTCGAGATGCCAGTCCGTAGGCTTGTTCTTGAGAGCTGCCGCGTACGAAGGTCTTTGGATTGATGTGCCACTCGAAGGACCCGCAGCAGACACAGCTGGATTGGGCGTCGCGACTCTTGTACCTTCTGGAGTCTGTGCAACGACTTTCGAGCCATCTGTATATCGAAAATTTTTTAAAAAGATATTGTTATCTGAGAATAACTAGCGTACCGTCAGCGACCGAAAGCGTAACGGTCTTCTCTGCTTCCTCGCCATTGTCATGGTCGCCCTCATCTTCAAAGACCTAATTCAAGCAATTAAACGGACTTTTCTCAAGTAAGATAATAGGATGCCTACCTCTGCATCTATATCGGCATCCATGAAATCGCCGTCAGAATCCAGATCGTCATCATCGTCGGCTAGTGTTTCCTCATCAGCCCGGTCGCCAGATGAATTCTTCCTCGATCTCGATGTTGCTTTCTTTCCTTTATCTTGAGGAGCAACGACAGTAGAAGTTGAAGCAGCAGAAGGAGTAGCCACAGAGCTAGCCGCTTGTGCCCTGGCATTTTCCGATATAGAAGCAGCCGATGCCTTTGCACTAAGACGCTCGCTGCGACGACGCTCCAGTTTCGGAGACGAATCGTTCATCGAATCTCCTCGTGCCTGTGGTTGTGCCTCCGGAGGTGGGGGAGGAGCACTCAAGGCAGAGAGCCCCGCTAACCCCCCTGCAGACAAGACATCTGCCCCAAAGCGACCAGAGGCCAAAGCAGAAAGCATTCCCGATAATCGTGAACCGGCCGAAGTGGACAGCAAACCAGTCAAACGTGGTCGAAGGTAGTCATTTAATGCCTGGAACGTCGCGATCGCATGGATTGAGACCACTAAGTTGCTTGTCGACGAATCTGAGCTGTCTTCAGGGATTAACCGCAATTTGATCTGGCGAGCAAGAAGCGACGGAGTGCTGCGCTTAGAATCTGTCGAAGTACGTGAGATGACTATGACTGTACCAGAAAAGATGACCTGCTTACCCTCCATTCCTGACGCTACCGTGGTTACTTCGAATGACTCTATGCGACTCAAACTCTCTTGCAGCTTTTTCACGAGCACGGCCATAGGGGATGGACCTGCGTTCTTTTCATTGCTGATAGCTGCAAGCTTCTCCATCATTAATTCATGACGACGAGTGTGGCCCACTAGAAGAAATCTAAGCATTCTGACTCCAAGCCAAATCAACACAGTCACCTACCGGAATAATCTTTTGATGTTGCAAATTCCAGTAAACCGTCGAGAAGGCCACTCTGCAAGAGCTCAAAACTTGATATAGTCTGATGAGACGAGAACACGTGGCTTAGTCCTTGCAAGGTTTCACTTAATTGGTACTCAGACGCGTCACGTTGCTGCAATCCTGTTACTAAATGACGCAGCCGCGTGAACGCAGCATCACCCACGTCCGGCACGTCGTTTGACAAGAGCTTGAATTTGATGAACCGTGCACGAAGGGTATAAGCATCCTCAGGATCTAGCAAGTGAGGTCGGCGACCGCCTGAAGCCAACGAACCAATAGGAGCTGGGATTGGGATAGAAGGTGGAGGTGGTGTGTCCGAAACTGATATTGAATCTTCTTTATTCTCTTCTTTAACCTTGTCCTTGTCCTTAATCCGTGGAGAAAGTGGACGAGCAGCCAATATATCGATTTCATGTAGGACGCCTTCCCTTCGGAACGATGCCTGATACTCTGCAGGTGCCTTGCTCAAAAGGAGTTCAACCATCTGAAGACCACCGATCATGAGATTCGGATTGTCCTTGGCTGATAGAATCGAACTTGCGAAGCTAGCAATCGGAACATTCTAAAATACCGTCAGTAAGAATCAGACCTGGCTCTGATCTAAGCAAAACTGACCTTCAACGTATGCTTCAACTGTTCCTCATCTTGGAAACAAATTGCCTTGAGCAGAGAAGTCAAAGCCTTAAGCTTCACCGAACCTGACACGCTCGCCGCATAAACATCGACCAAGATCGGAATCATCGGAGTGATGAAGCGATTCACAACCTGCTCATGCTGGCGAAGTAGAGTAGCTCTATCAAGCGAGGTCTCCTGCGCGGAGGCACCAGCCGGATGCACGTCAGCGGCCTCTTGTGCGGCGGGTGTCGCAGAGTCATCTTCACCAGGGGTGTGAAGTCCAGCCGTCGGAGTCTGAGCACGCGAAGATGATGCCGACTGAACGCCGGACAGAGAGGTGGCGGCGTTGGCTGCAGCCGCTCGGGCGGCTGCTCTGTCGGCCCTATTCTTCGCTTTGATCATGCGATGGAAAGCCTTTTCTGAGTAACCTTTATGATCGAAAGTACCATCTATGATTTTGCTCAGCAAGAAAACAAAATCTTCCGTTGCAACAGTCTTACCTCTTGGAAGAGGAGGCATAAGTTCGGAAACAAGAGTAAGAGCTTCCTCAACTAGTTCCTTCGGCCTGTGAGCAAGATTCTGCATAACAGTCATATCTGCTAAACCGCCACCAAGACCTTGGTCAGTACCACTATCACCTTGCTGCAGAGCTGCTGCAGCAGAAGAAGAAGGCGGCAATACGCCCGTCAATATCTGGTAGATAGTTGTCACGATGTCTGCCTGCAGCAGCGTCAATGTGATTGTCGGACTCGCCCGAGCTGCGGTGCCAAGCACTTTGACTAATTGAGTATAGGTGCTTGCCGACACCACAGGCGATCCTCCTGCGGGCAATAGCAAGACATTCACAGCTCGAATGAGATCTGCGTCGACGAGCATTTCAAGCTTATCCGCGTGTGATCGATGATAAGACTCAATGATCCTGATGACGCAAAGCGCCGCATAATCGACGAGCCTCTGGTCTGCGTAACCCAGGCAATTACGTATAATTGGCCAAACATCCTTGATCATTGAGAAGTTATCAGGAGAGAAGTTACGACAGCAATTTGCTGCAGCCTGTAGCGCCGTTCGCTGGACGGCGATAGAGAAAAAGTCCAAGTAATTCAAGAGTGCAGCTAAGCCACCCTCGCGCACAATCGCACTAGGATATTCCTCCGATATCTTTTCCAGAGTCTGGATTAAGCCGGTGAGTAAGCATTGAAAAGTTGATTTCGGGAAAGAGGCTTACAAGAAGAGTTTGTTCCGCCAAATCAATGTACGAGATCTCAACTAATTTGCTACAGAGGACAGGAATAGCACCATGATAGACGAGAGTATGCCCACATCCAGGCAGGGCTTCCATCAAGTTGGCGAGACAGCGACAAGCAAGTAGCTGTGCCTCGAGATTCTCGTCCCCAGCATACACGCCCCCAGAGCTCATGGCGAGCGCTGCTGCAAGAGCTGCATCCTCATCAGTCGCTTCATCATCATCATCAGCCTCATCCTGAGTCGCTTCTCCGCTTCCTCCCAATATGCGCACCAGCTCTCTGACAAAGCTTTCGATCTGGAATGAACCCGCTAACGTATCCTCCGTGCTAATACTCAGAAGCTCGCTCAGCTCTTGCAGTGCAACCAGTCTCGTTGTCGGATCAGCAGTGGGCTTGATGTTATTGAGCAAAGTCCGGAGTCGAGTATTCACTTGACTCATGAACCCTCCCATGCGGCCAAAGTCGAACATGGCCATTGTCTCCTCCAGCGTACGTCGAGATTCGGATGCCTCTGTAGCTGGTTCCCCACGCTTCTCGTTCCCTCCATCCTGGTGGTCGTCTTCACTCTTCTCCATCTCATCCTCATCACTATGATCTTCATCTCCATGCATATGTTCATCATGTTCGCGCCCACCCAGATCATAATCAACGTCCATCATCTGTTCATCCTCCTCTGGTCGTGATGGACCTGGCGCAGCGATCGGCTTCGATTTCGCCACGTTTTTGCCGTTCGGCGAAGTCCTGGCACTATACAACGTCATGAGATTTCCCAAATCATGACTGACCCTCATGATTAGGACTTACATTGCTTTCTTCGGCATGGATCCCTTCTTAGATCGGCGGGCTCGCTTTGAAGAAGTTGGCGTAGACTCGTCCTCAGAGATGGACTCAGGATTTGCACGTTTCTTTCCTTTAATATCCTTGGCCGACTCGTTTATGACCAAGGAAGAGGCAGTCGGTGGTTGAGTAGCGCGTTTAGCCCTGACCACAAGCCATCAGTCAGCAAGTCTCCCACAATACACCTAACTCGGAAGCTTGCTCACCTCCTGCTTATGCGGACAGGGGCAGATGCGTGGTCTATAGAAGTGTCTCTTCTCTTACCTTTGCCTGTGTGGTCGCGAATGCGTCTCTAATACCAGGCGAAGATACAAAGTTAGTAAAACGTGCTGCAAAGCACGATTGAAGAGCACTTCAAAGAAGCGTACAGAAGGTTGATCAGTGCTGCTATTGATCTCCTCTCGGTCCTTTCCGTTCTCCTTAGCTGCCTTGAGGCGAGAGCTCGAGCGCACTGGAGTCCTTTCGCTGAATACTGCGTTCGACGTGGATGAATGCGATGTGTTCTGCGTGTGGGACGATGAACTCGACGCTACTTGATTATTGATTCGTTCGAAGTCCATTAGATTCAGGCCGCCATCGACCTAGCACGAAATGCCCGACGATATACCAGAAATTATGAAGACCCTCGACGTTGTGTACGTCGCGGTTGCAGAGCGAAGTGTAGACGACCAAGTCTTCTCGTGCGCGTATGTAAAGGGTCAAAGGTAATCCCCGTGATCTCATTCCCACGCGTTATTTTCTGTGGCGCATTTCTTTTTCTTTTCTCTTTTCTCGAATTTTAGAGAACAAAAGGCATTGCTTTTCTATTATTCAAAATTCGCCAGATCATCGAGAGCAACTGCGTCTGCTTTCATCTTCTATGATCGTCTAGCACTTCCTCTACACTCTTCGCGAATACGGTGACCACCTTCTCTATTTCTGCGTCGGTAATGTTATACGGCGGCGCGAAAATCGCGTGGTCGCCCTTAGTACCCTCCAGGTTCGCACCACCACTCATGCCAAGGATGATGAGATCGTTCTTCATGCACTGTGCATTCAAAATCGGGCCAAAACGCTTGCCTTTGAAGTCATACAATGACTGCACCTCTGGTCCGTCAAAGTCAAATTCTATAGCCCAGAAGCACCCCGCCCCGCGGACGTCAAACACAAAAGGCTTTGCTGGGTTGTTCGCTGAATACATCGCCTCGCTTAGGCGCTTACCGAACTTCTCTCCTTGGACCCGCGCTTCGGTAATGAGGTTCTCCTCGATGATCACCTTCTGCACTGCAAGCGAAGCAGCGCAAGCGATGGGGTGCGCTTGGTAAGTGTGCCCATGGTTCCAGAATCCAGAGTTATCACGGATTCCCACCGAAATACGTTCTGACATGAGGACAGCACCAATTGAGGCATACCTGACGACTGATATCAGTCCACTCTAGCGCTGAAGAAAAAATAGTGTGTGTACCCTCCACCGAGCCCCTTTGCAACAGCTTGAATGTCAGGTGCTGCACCGTCGCCATACAGCTCCCATGCGTGTAAGGTACCCATACCTTAAGGAATAATAAGTTTCGCTAGGCTATTGGCAATTCAGTGACTCACGGCCCATTCCGCTCATAACCTCATCGAGAATGAACAAAGCACCATATTTGTCACAAACAGACTTCATGGCTTTTATGTATCCCTTCGGAGGAGGCACTACTCCTGTAGTCGCACCGACAACAGTTTCCGCCGCGACTATGAAAATACAATTCAGCACCTGTCCGAGTAGAGAATCCGACTCAAACACGAATTCTTACAAGCAATAACGGTATCAGGCCCGAGCTCTTGGAATTTATCATCGAGCTCTTGTCTTAGCCTTTCAACGTATTGCTCCTCTGTCTCCTCGGGTCGTTGAAATCGTTTCGCATACGCCGGAGAGACATGATGGAAACAGTTATGCGTCAGATTCGCTTCATAAGGCGCTCGCCTCGCTGGATGATATGCAAGACTGAGAGTCCCAAGTGTGTTGCCGTGGAATGATAATTTTCGAGCAATGAAGTTCACTCGTTGCTTTTGTCCTGTTTCATAGAAGTACTGTAGATGATGGTATTGATCAGCAATTTTGGTACTTCGAAAGAAAGCCATTAGAGATTACACTTTACCTGACGAGCCAATTTGATTGATGCTTCCATTGCCTCCGAACCTGAACGCAAAACACTTGAATTCAATGAATTGTACGCAATCTATAATCCGAAAGACTTGCCTCCGGATACGAATCCGCATTGCGCGAATGCTCCCTTCCCTGAATCAACCAAGATCTTAGCCAGTTCCTCCGCGGGTTGATTCGACAATTGCATCTGATACATATCTACGATTATACCCATCCAAAATCAGGAATTTGGCGCTGAAAGAATGATTTAAACTCACAGGACAGCTTATCAGCTTGATCCTTTATCGCCTGGATGACCTTAGGATGGCCATTCCCAATGCACGTAACAGCCGCACCACCAACGGCATCCATGATCGTTCTCCCACCTTCACACTCATAATACATCCCATGCGCCGAGAGCGTCACAGGCGGCTTGTACGGCATACGATACAAGATATTCGACTGCATTACAGCAGCTTTCGCGGGTGCAACAGCATTTGAGGCAGCATTGCCGTTTTCTTTACCAGTGGATTCTACGTCTGAAGCCATGTTTGTCTGAACTGGACTGTATGCGGAGGCGTCGAATGAAAGGAACGCACATGCACAAGTATCGATCGACCGGGATATTTATAAACTTTGATAAGCTCCCTATATCTGAAATTATCCTTGGGTTTATCCAATCTGAACTGTATGTATGACTCGACGCGATGAAAGTCAGGCAGAAGAGCCAAGACTCGATTTCCTCCACGTAATGAAGCATTCTCTTATCGTCAATTTCCATTCTTTAGTCTCGCGTCTCCAAGATAAGCGACATCGATGTAAAGGAGAGTGGCCCGATGTGCTCAGGAGCAAGTAACAGTACATCACGAATGTAAAAGCCATACATTTTTTACGGACCATACCAGTCCACCGAATTTAGGCAGTTACCGAATTAATACACCACAAATTGTTCTAGTGTATTATAGGAGGAATGTATGAATCAGAATAAAGAATCTACCTGGACAAGGAAATGGTCTGTTGTTGTTCATTAAAGAATATACTAAGTAAGTACGAGGGTAAATGAATCTAGAATGGATACATTCCACTAAATAAAACCGAAAGAAATGCGCTATCGAGCGCAAGTGCGTAATGTCCAATCCTACAAGTGCAGTCATAGAAGAAACAGGAAACAAAAAGATCATCCTGAGAAGTTTCATTTTAGACAGGACGGCCTGCCGCGTCTCCGTAGCTTGGCGGAGGAAATATCTCGGCCGTGCTATACCGATCCTGAAGTCGGTCGACCTCTGCCTGTAGAGTAGCAATATGTTCCAGCAACATGTGCTCGGTACGAGTCGCTCTATTCGTCCTCGTCCCGTTCATGGTCGGGTCCCAAGGACTACTCGAGGCAGTCCGATCACCAGGAGAAGGCCGACTCCGAACAGCCAACCTCTCCTGCTTCTCGTCGAATATGTCTCGCTGGAAGGGATCCTTCTCGAGCTGCGGGTACTGGTCTGGTGGGGGTTCTGCGTTCGTTCTACGTACGTCGGAAGTGGGCGGTAAGACAGCTAAGGAATCCGTTCGCCTCGATCCCGTGAAGAAGTTTGATATGCTCTGTCGAATCGAAATCACACCTCGTTCGTCGATGGAACCACGTTCGGTGACACTCTGGAATCTTTGTCTTGCTTGCGGATGTGAATGGCAGTGCGCTTGCAACTGTCGCTTCACGTCGACGCCGTCGGATACACAGTAATGCAATAGCAGCAACGAGTAGGACGGCAACACCCCCTGCCACTGATCCACCGACGACTGCGACTTGAGACGGCTTACTCGAGCTAATTGTCGGAGCAGGGTTGCTGGATGCAGGTGTACTCGTAGATGTGTTAGTACTCTGTGGAGCAGATAACGTAGGTAGTCCCGTCTCACTGGGACTCATGTTTTGGCTGGAGCAACCGGCAAATAAGTCAAGAACTTCGGCGATTGAAGAGGATACTGACAGAAATTCCGTAGACGAAATACTTGAGCTCTTCGTTAGTCCTGGACTCGCAAGACTTGAAGTGATAGAATCTTCCTCTGCCCTACATATATTAAGGCATGATAAGAAGAATTCTGCCTACAAGAAAGTACTCACGTATAAATCAGGCGATCGAACAGGATCACTGAATCGTCAGGCCCGTCCACCACCGAGTTAATGACAAAAGTATGCGCAGTATTCGCAAGATCCGTGACCGAATATCCAAGTGCATTGTATACAAAATCCGGACTTGTCCCAGGGTCGTATTCAAATGCACCCACGACATTCCAATCCATTAAGAATGACATGTTAGTCTTGACTGGCACGCCTTGGACATAGTTTGACAGAATGAAGTATGCATAGACAGCAGTACCTAGGTTCATTTCTCATCCTTTAGAAACTTCTAGGACGATAAAAAGATGAAACATACCGGTAAAATTAATCTCGATTGTAAACGAAGTATTTCCTAGTTTACGCGTAGAGATATGCCACGTTCCTTCGTAAGCCTGGCTCGGATCCGGCTTGACGGCACAGTCAGAACAGGCTTCTCCCGAGTTCCATGCGGTGGGAGGAGAATACGCCGGGAGCGCTCCAGTAATTTCATCACCGTGCTCGTCATCCACCTTCACATTGATTGCAGCCTCTACACATCGGAAGAGAAAATAGAACAAGATGAAAATTGTAGCATGTGCTCGTGACAACGATACCATCATGTCTAGTTGAGCTTGCAAGCAAGCATCGCTGCTCAGCTAAAGAGCGCGGAGGGGTGAAAGTGGCGAGTCTCTCTAGCCATTAAGATTCAAAAAGACTTTTAGAGTTCGCCACAGTCAGAACACAAGAAGTTACTGATGGTAAGATTATCGGGTGCTACTCGCATTAGACCGCAGCCAAGACTGGAGCTGATACGAATGGGGAGATAGCTTTCTCACAAGGCAAGACGGTTACTGTGCGTCTCACACCATCGTTGAACTACTCGCCACCGATTATACATATATTGGACCAAGCTAAAAGACAGGAGTAATTTGAGATGGACGTGATCACCATGATCGTTTGTAGTGGAAACTAGCGTACTAGCGCTAGACCTATTGTCAACAGTGCTCGGTTGCAAGAACAGGCGGAGGTCCTAGAGGTGAGCATCATGGTGGCCCGCCTAAACTTGCTTCGAGATGACATTGCAACGGAATGAATATTCCAGAAAGTCCCTCTTCTCGTGCATCAATTTCAGCTAGTGCTCGGAAAGCCTGAAGGAGATAAAAGGAACTCGACATGGTTGAACACGGAGTCCACTTGATACAAGTAGTGAGGTGAGCTTGACGTGCGTCTGTCGATCGTGTTCCCCGTTTTGGGATCTACTTGCGCTGATCGGCGATCAACATTCGAATGGTCCTCGCAGAAAGACTGAAAGAAAATAAGATTAACTATTATTCTGTACGATATCCGGATCCCGATTCAGTATTCTACCTCAACCTGCATATTCAAGCATAAAAAGAAAGGGGGGAAAATTCTGAGTCCAGTAATCTACCAACACAATACAGACCATCCTACTCGCCTCTGGCCCGAGTACTGGACTAACTTATCGATAGCATGTTAGGAATCACTGCGTCCATCAGAGCACGACGAGAAGAAAACAATAGCAGATATGAAAGCTTCGTGCAGAGCGTTCGACGGAATTACTTGAGCTCCGTTTTCTCCGTCTTTAGAGACCGCGCCTCGCTCTTCGGCCGTTCTTTCGCATCCCCATTGCGCTTAGCTCGACGCACCTCGGCCTGTATCTGAGCATGCTTAGACTTTCCTTGTGCAGCCTCCGCAACCATCCTGAGAGCGAAAACGTCGGATGAGATTAAAGCTACGTTTTATAGTACTTTGCACTTACCGTTCTAGTTCTCGCCTCTCTTCCGCCGATTCGTCCGGTTGCGTATTCCGGAAGATATGTCCGATTAGCAATAAAGCCTATTGTCTATTATCACCTTATCCAGAATAGTACAAGCCACAAAACGCACCCTAGCTCGATTCACCAGGACAGACTCGGGAACTGAGTGGTCCTTAAGGACTTTGTCACAGACCTCTCGAAGCACCTGCATAACCTCAAAGCGCGTCCCTCGCCACGACGCTAACATGATCTAGAATCGAGCATCGGGAACATGCCAAAGAAAGACAAAATAGTGTGAGTACCTTGCCGGTAATATCCATCTCCAAAGCTTTCAGCTCCTCTTCGGGTATCTCTCCCCGTGCTTGCAGTTTCTCCATTTCCTGTTGTGAAGGTTCATATAACCACCTGTCTAAAACAAGTTCAAAGGACATACCAGCATCGTGTGTTGTACACCAATGCTACTCAAAGATCACCATCAAGTACAAGAGAATTTCACAAAACTACTCACGCGCTTCCGATAACACCCCAAGCATCCTTCGCCATTGAACCTTTTTCTTTAAGTCGAGAAAAGAAACCAGGACTAGGGATGGACGTCAATGGTCATAAAACAGAAAGAAAGCTTTCTGATGAGCTTACATTCCAAGGAATTTACGAGACTTCATGAATGATGTCGCCTTCGAAGCGTACACAGATCCGATAGTATGTAACAACTGAAACAGTATATTAGTTTAGTGAACTGTTGTCACAGACCAAGCACTTACTTCAACACCAAAACTTTCCAACTTCAAGTCGTCTGCCTCCAGCTGGATCTTCTTCGTGAACGCGATGGTCTCTGGATCATTAGGATCACCAGGGCGCTCAGCATCGACGAACGGTCGGACCCGATCGATCAATTTCTGTGTTAAAATCTTCACCCGCTCTTCCATAGCTTTGCGACGCTCAGTTTCGAGCTCTTCGAGCTTCTGTCTCTGCTCAGGAGTGAGTTTCTGCTTCCCTTTCCTCTTACGCAGATCATCCACGGAGACTGAAGACTTGGATGCATCGGGAGGAGCCGGTGATGTAGATGGTGATGGAGCGGGAGATGCGCCGGGAGAAACGCGCAGACCCTGGTTATCCGAAGTGGTAGCAGTTTGTGGACGAGACGGAGTTGGGGCGTGAGCGTTGCCATCTGCGGGCACGGTTTTCTCATCTGTCGCAGCAGTTGAGGCCGCACCTTGCTCCTTGTCCTGCGGCAGAGTGGTCGGCGTCGCACCACCGGACGACTGACCGTGAGATGCCTTCATGTCGCGATCCAGAGCTGCCTTCTCCTCATCTGTCATTACAGTAGATGCTACATTGGTCATTTCCTTCATTAAAGAAATCTCGCCAATCTGCATGTTCAGGTCAATCACGTCTTAAATGAGCCACTGCAGCGGCACGTACGTAGTCCTCAAATCGCTCGCCACCAAATACGTTTGCGAAGAAGCCAGCGGCATCATCAATACCAGGCCCTTCCTTGTCGGTCTGAAACCAGGCTTTGTAAGAAAAGAGGTTGATAGAATGAACTGCTCGACGCACCATTGACTTGCCATTCTTGTCATAAACCGCTCGCATATTCTAACCATCTCCGTACATTAATTATGCATAGCTCAATTTCATGTAGAGTTAAAGGACGCACTGAGTCCGATAAGACCTTGTATGCTTGACTGAAGACCAATCAGATGTCAGCGAGACGATGCCGCCGAATCCGTAGCTAGAAGATACACACACACCTAATCTCCTTGAACTTTTCCTCCGCATCCGGTGACTGATTCTTGTCTGGATGATACTGAGAAGTTGGCAAAGCGACATTTAAGCACTATGGAGATGCTCAAACAAAACATAGAAGTGACCTTCATTGCCGCTTTGCGGTATGCTTTTTTAAGGTCCGTGTCGTTGACATCCGTCGGCACGCCCAGCTAAGCTTAGTTTCAGCAGTGATTGCATTCAAATAACATGCGACGAACCAGGTCATAATATTCTGTCTCCACAGGCGCCATCGTTTTAATCTTTTTTGGGGGGTTAGAAGATGAGGAAAGAAATGAAAGTGGAAAGGAGTGGTAAAGGAACAAGATGAGTTACAAAAGCGCCGCACTAGGCCGCCGGAGGCTATACGACGACGCGTCCACCTTGTTCTCCACAACTTGAACGTCATCCACCACTATCAATTCAGGCTACTGCGCAGTTGCTCGCTCATGCGAAAAGCTTATGGCTTATCAGATTATATTTCCCATTCTTTTATTTAAATTCAAGGACGACACTGAAGTCACATTTACCGGTCCAGTTTCTCTCGAGGCATTGCCATATCGTCATTCTTGGCATGTCTCAGCAAGAAACACGCTTTCTAGCAGACCAGGTCCCATGCCATGAATCAGCACCTGTAAAGCCCGTATAGATCTGACGGTGAACCCTTTTTAGTAGCTTAGCGCATCCCTTACAACGGGCTGGTCACGAATTTTCATGAACGATAAGAGGCGTGTGAGTATGTAAATGAGTCGGAACCTTTTTCTATTGAACCTGGGAAGCAGGGACCTTTATACATTAGAATACAAGACTACAACTTCTTTCGCGTTTGGAAAGGGAGAGCCTTCACTTTCCTTATTTACAAGCTGCCTTCGCCTTAGACTCCTACAACACTTGTGCCACTTTGCTTGAACAGAAGATGATTAAATCCAATTATCTGAAGATCGCGGAACTTGTGACTTGATCGGTGTCGACGCATTGCTAGGTCTTTCTAGGTCGTCGAGCACAACCGAATACAACGATTGTGAGTAGTATGATCCCTATCGAAAAGACGTTGATTAGACAACGCGGTGTACTGAACCAAAAGTATCCGCTCACTGAGTTAGTCGTACTATCAACCACAGGATCCAGTCTTACTGAGAATTGCGATGCAGCAGTCTGCAATTGAAATCAGCCTAATTTACTATTCATAGCCGGCTTGATGAAACGTACGTTTCCTTCCGAATGATTTGGTGCTTCTACAATAAGAGGCGCTGGGCTACGGTCATCATAATGAGTCTGGCGAGTTACACTTTTGAGGACTTCCGTCGGAGGGACGTTCAATACGCCAAAACTGGTTGATGCCTTGAAGAGACTTCTGCGTAGGCTGTTGCGCGAGTTCAGTCTGAAGGGAGTCGGTGAGTATGACACACGGTCAAAACGAATTTGGTAATTACTCACGCTGCAAGGAATGAGTTTGTGTACACTTTCGCAAGAATCAGTACTAGTAATCGTACTCGCTTTCCGGTTTCAAAACTACTCACACCGGGCTATCAAAAGATAGAAAAACATAAACAACAGCGTATCTAATAGCACGAACCCCAGAATGAGTCCAAGGATCGCACAAATGCTCGTCACGAGGCCCGTATTAATCGTAAACAGTATAAGCCGATTAATCGTCGTCTCGCTGCGCTTGAGTCCCGAGCGAGTGCGATGCAAAAGTATCACCAGGGAAAGCGCAATGGTTGAGTCTGCTGCAGCTGTGACGCTATTGACGATGCGCGTGATTATCATGGCTCCCATGAGATCCTTGAAAGTGTCGGCCTGCACCGCTTTTGCGAAGTACAAGCACGATGCACCAAATTGCGCAACAACCAAGAATGCGACAAGGATAACGAGGAAGATATTCCTTTCGCTCACTAAAATGCGTACCAAGTTTCAGTCCCAGTGCGAATCACTGCGAATATAAACGGTCTTGCTCACGCTTCCAAATTCGCATAACGAATATTGCTTGCACCATGACACAGATGACGCCACCAACAAATAGCGCACATACCAGAAGTCTACATGTTCAGAACCAAAATAGCTGGATTAAACACAAAGGGAATGCTTCAAAAAAGATTTGAAGGTCTAAACGTACGGGTCAAGTGCCAGAAGTATGTTGAAATTTCCAAATCCAACGATGAGGTAGCCATGGGTCATCCCTATGAGTAATGCCTGGTGCAGTGTATCGAGGAACCACACGGTAAAAACGTATGTCTTCAGCCACAGCGCGTCCTTTGGATAATTCTGTGCCACGGGACAAACGTTAGTGCATGAATGACCGGGTCGGTGCGCTAACTCACGTTATAGTAAATATACAATTGGACGGTCCCAGCACCCCATAGCCTTATTGCCAAACACTGAGCACATGGGAACGGGATTTGATAATTATCACGCACCCCATAGAGAACCTGAAGGAAATGCTGATTAATCCTTCATGAAAGACGGAAACGATGCGCATACAACTAGACGATACTCACATGGTAGCAAAATACAACGACCCGACCTGACGAAACAAAGATGAACATACTAGCAATCATCAAAAGTAAACAATGACATTCTTACCGTGTTGTCTAAGCCCGTTCCGAGGGAGTTATTAGGGCCGGCAGGGGAGGAGGCCATTCTGACTTAGATATCCACAAGAAATATTTGCAAAGGAAGAGGAATGGCTAGATGAGGGAGCAAGGAGGGAGAGTACAGTGTTCCGCAATACGCCAGCTAGAAGATCGAGAGCGCCGGCGCAGGGAGGGGAAGAAAGGAGGGGAAGAAAGGGAGAAGTGACGGGGCATCTTATGTCTGCTTCATTGAATTCCTTGTCCTCGTTTATTTCGTCATGAATATCATGAGCATACGTATCGTAAAGGTGGGATCTGCATCAACCCCTGTCGCTCTGGATTCTGTTCACAGCCTGTTAGCATCCGGAAGCCAATGATAAGTAAAGGTTTTTCCACTAAACCCGGGCGACGGACCGTAAAGCATTCACGGCAGCTAACTGCAGTCAGAATAAACCGTATTTGCAAAGACCTTCCATGGTCCCCGTTGAATGAAGAGCAGCTGTGTAGTGCTGGCGGGATCCACGATGATTTCGGTCGTGCGTGTCGGCTCCGGTCTTCGTGGGAATCATAAACTCGCTTTGCAATGCACTCCGCGACAATTCTGCTGTAAAACATCCTGCGCAGCAAAGAACATTTCATAAGTAATGAGAATAGGACTGGAGATTGAATGCAAAACTTAACGCACCGCTCGAAAATTGTCATATCATGTGTCCAAAGGCATTCAGAATAACCACGGCAATGACATTTCGTCACGGACATGTTTAGATGAGATGAAAGAAGCCAAGGCACAACGATCGGCCTCTGAACGACAATCTGCTGCGGCCTGTGCGCGCAGTAGTCGTTGCTCACAGTCTCACGAGGACGTTATGGAAGAATTGCTCTGGGACTCACGCTCAAGGCGGCCGGAATAGTCAATCGTCGAGGAGTCTATTTTTACCGAAGTTGCCAAGATGGTGAACAAGTAAGAAACATACGAATCAGTCAATATTACCAGTCGAACTCTTGAAGGATATTCAAAAGGCCAGCGGAACGACTTGTAGCTTCGTACATGCACCGCGTTCCTGGAGGATCTAGAGGTCCCTGTCGGACTTACCTACGATAGGAAACATCCACACCAAGGTCAATCTTCCCAACTGCCAAAGTGAACCAAAACATCCTTCTACAATTAGAATGAGCTTCTTAACTGGCTCTACAATTCATAAGTTCAGCTTCAGTAATTCGATCTATCCGTATCACAGATTACTCAATCATAATTTCGCATGCTCCGTCTCTCCTTCCTTCTCCCTGACAAACAAATCCCTCACATCATACACTGCACGCTCGATTTCCTCCATAAACGCGTGAATCGGCATCTCCTTCCTGCAGGTGATGTTGAAGAATAACTCGTCGTCGCTGCCCGTCATGTACGCAACACCAAATCCATCCGGGACGACTTCACCCCAGCCGTACGCATCGAAATGCTTTGAGTAGACTGCAGAGGTGCTTAGCACCCATCGCTTAGCGCGTAAATACAGTGGATCTGAGTAGAGTGCAGGTGCAGATTCGGAGGGGTCTATGAGCATTTGTAGACCTGCAATGAATCGTCGATTAATGTTCTATGAAGGACAGGTTATGAAATCGAATTTCGCACCTAGCAAATGCCTATCGATCCCTTGCCCATTCCCAGCTTCACGCGCGATCTGGATATGTCGAACAGCAGCAGCCCTAAACAAGGCGCGCCTCGTCGCGTCCTCACCCTCTACTTCACCCGCATCCATCGAGCGTACCCACGCGTCGCTCTCCTCGGTCACAACACGAATGCACTCCGTGCGACCTTTCAAGAACTTACGCGTCGATGCCGCTTCGTACGTGCCGCCGTTTCTTTGCCATCCCATTCGCTGCAACAATCGGTCATAGGCGAGCTGAACGAGAAGCTGTGCGTATGAATCGGGGGATACGCCGAATGTCTTGATAAGCCGTTTCCCGTGTGTTGTTTTGTACACGCGAAGTTCATGCCCATCGGTGAGCTCTCTTGCTGCTTCTATAGCACGACTTATAGCAGCTTCAGTTGCCGGAGATATGTGCCAATCGAGTGGTTTGGGTGAGACGAAAGATGATGCGGGAGTGCCATGGTCAAAGGTCGGAGTTTCTAATGCGTCTAGAATATCGTCACACATACGAGCGGTAGGCGTGCCATCCATGACCGAGTGTTCACCCATGATACCAGCACGGGCTTCGTCACCGTCACATACAATGAGTTGAACAGGCTTGTCTACCCATCGATTCGCGAGCCATCGACCACTGGCACCTCCATGCCATAGCTGACGCGAGAATACCTCCACATTGCTCGGTATTATATCGTCCAGACAGACAATGAACGCGCACGAGTGGATTTCACGCATCACAGACGCGTTGTGTGGATCAGAGATGAGCTCGTCGTAGTCCTTGCCCCATACATCTCGATTAGACGCAGTAAGCGTGCCGACTGCAGGATACGTTTCGGATGAGTTATCATAAATGTGCTGAAATAGTTTTTCGAGATCTGGTGTGCTGAGCAAGGTCCCATTCTGGGCAATATCAACTCTCCAGAAACGATTCTTTCGGATGACAACGATATGCCCTGAATCGCCAGTGTCTCCCTCTTTCGCATAAGAATCAGCCCAATCAACACCTCCTGATCCAGGAACACGACAACAATCGAACATCCATCGATACGTATCCACGCATATCGGGCCTTCTCTGGTTGCCTCAGGCTTGAGTGTACCCACTTTGTATGCTTTCCGGAAAAGTAAGGTTGCGCGAGTCAGAGCAGCCGCACGATGCACAGGACCACGAGGGTATCCAGTTGGGTGGTCATCAAAGCCATAGAAGTATGATACATTGACTACAACGGAATCGCGATAGCCCATGTACGAGTAGAGGTCCCACCATTCTTCAAGCCAGTGCTTCGTCTCTTTCTGACGCTTCTCGAGACGAGTTTGAAGTACCGGAGCGAGTCCATTCTCGAACTGCGCGATCTTCTGCTCCGTGTTACGAAGTTCATCTTTGGTATGCGCCAGGGGAACGAGAGACCGACGTAGCCGGGTCAAGGTGTCCTTGAGCGCTGGTACAGGCAACCTCGGAAGCGAGCTCTGCGCGGCAAAAGTGACGGTACCACTCGGCGGCGCTGGAGCTGTACGTTTCCAATTTGCTGGAGGTTTCGACATTGAGGCAAGGCGACGCGTGAACTGGCGCAAGAACGGCTGGCGGGGCACCATGCTCGTCGGGACCAAGCCTCGCCAAATCAGCTACGGTAACCCCAGACGCGACGCGGGCATCGGTCACATGTGATTCGACCTAACATCATATCGAAACAGGAAAGAGTTTCTCGTACGCCAAGAACCCCAACAAGACCCAACCGTACAGTTGGAAACGGATGAGGACTAGTGCTTGGAGGTCTATTCGCGCGTAGAAACACGCTCGGCTCTTTGCTTGGACTTCAGGGTTTCAAGCTCCTGTTTGTGTCGATCGTCGGCCTGTCTTCGAGCATGTTGGATAGACGATCGCGTGTAGAAAATCACGACGATGGCCATGGTGAACGCAGCGGCTGGAGCCATGAACCGGTTGGGATCGATATTCTTGAAAGCCATCGTGACTGGATTTTGGAAATTTCAGGTGCCAGTGGTGATGAGGGTCCTGAAAACGAGAAATGAGAAAATAAGTGAGAAAAACGGAAGATTTAGGTCACGTGCAGTGACACCTCGGCAATGAACCTCTTCTTTATCATCGAATTGAGGAACAATACTGGACAAACTTTCTCTGCGAAATGAGAGCTAATCTTTGATAGTACTCAGGTGGTCTGTGATGATGCAAGGGGTATCCGCGTTCATGAAACTCCTCGTGTTGAGACGTGCGGAAACTGATGAGGCTATGATGGGCCAGTCACACCTCGAGCCTCCATAAGAAACGCGCGCTGGGTCACCTCAACCTACCGGACTCGCCTTGTACTTACGTACAACTCCCCGTGAAGAAATTCAGGTGCTTTTGGCGTCTACCGCCTCATGCAGCTTTAATGACTTGTCCATCTCCTACTGAGTATCACTACTCGGTGCTCTTCATGTTTCATTTCTCTCACCCCTTTTGATCTTCGAGGAGCATTGGCGTCAATCTTTGTGATTCAGTGCATGACTATAGTCTCCAGTGCAAGTTTACTTAATGCCGAATTTATTTGAAACGGAGCTAGATCTTAGTGATATCGATCTCAGTAATTTATGCTGCAGCTCTGGTTTTAGTGCGGTTCACGCTTTTGTCCGGTATTTGAAATTTGCGGTGTTGCAGCATGATAAATGTCTGTGCTGTTGGACGTAGAAGAGTCCAATGAATCGCGTGCGTACTTTGAAGCCGGTGGTCCCATGATGTTTTATCTCTGACTAGCCAGATATACGAAGTTCCATCGTATTATGTACACTTGCGAACTTTACTTGAGATCCCGCTGGAATATATCCTTAGATGAGGGCAATAGCATTTGAATAGTACACATTGGTGAGCGTGAAGATACGAAGGAGAGTATATATGAAAATATGCGGATCCATCAACTTCCCAGCTGCCGAATTCTTTGTTCTTGCTAAACCGACCATGATATCCATTCTAATTAGACCACCTCATCAACGCGTGCTCTCTGCATTGACACCAGCCCACAATCTAGTTTAATCCCTGCTGCAGGCATTGATTCTTCTCTCGTCATATCCGATATCTGGGGAGTCTTATCGTGATATTCCGGCTGTCCCCCAGACGCATCCAGTCTGCTATACCCTTCCATTTCCCCATTGCCTTGATTCTTAGTAGAGATTTGTCTCTCTGGTGAGAATCTTGTGTCTGTTCCAAGAACAAAACATGCAAATGCATTTGCCATCAGCAAGGCACTCAGAAGTACCGATGCCGTTTTCGCTTCCCAGCCATATCTGGCCGTGCTTTCTTCGAGCCAGGTGAACGAGCATACAGCAACGAAGAATGTAAGCGCCGCACCGCCTCCCCAGATCGAAGGCGTCGCGAGTAAAAGATAGAACAGACGCGGATATCTTGCAAAATCCTTGTAGCCATGTTAGCAATCAACGGCAACATGAAGTCGTTGAGGTTACCTCGAGACGCCCTTGAGTTATGTTATTCTTGCATAAAATCCCAAAGATGATGGACAGAACACTTCCAAACATTGATGCGGCGACTGAGACTTGTGTCATGCGCCGAAGGTCGCCATTATTTGCAATTAGGAGGTTGCACGTAGAGCTGAGCACGAGAGAATTCAATTATACAGTTGAAGTCTTGGTAAACTGTTACTCACGCAAGCAGCAGGCCTGACTATAACGAATGGAGAGAAGATTAACAAGATATTTAATGTCCTCGGTTGATGAGTGCCATCATACCACAATGTTGATATTGTCTATTTTCGCCATGAATACCTTGTAAAATTGTTCCCAGTCTCCTTTTTTCTCGTATCTAAATGAGTGTACAAGTTAATACTTAAATTTCCCTGCGAGCCTCAACTTACTTTCTCCAACCATCTTGCGTAGGATAGCCGAGCATGAGTAACTTTGGGATTCGAAGTGGATCAAATGACCACATTCGCCAACTCCGAATCGATCGAAGAACTTTATGCAGATAATTTTTACCCATTGGTTGTTGAACATCTGGATCGAGTATCCTAGGATTCATCTGCGGCTGTGGGTTGTGAGGAGATGTAGTGGGTGTGATAGCAGCCTGAGTCATCAAAAGTTCACTGAGCGACTAAAAGCGACAAATCGAAGGAAGTTGGTTGGCTTGCCTTTATATCACGATTCCCATTGAGCGTTGGCGTGCCTATAAGCATTGATGAACTTGAATAGTGAAGGGAGATCGGACAGGTGTGTTCGCCGTGCACACCGGATCTGTCACATTCTATATATTCATGCGCGGCTAGATAGAGAGACGACGGTCTAGAAGGTAGGTGGGCATTAAAGGCTGTACTTCTTCCACCATCTGTGTTTCAGATAGGAGCCCACACACGTTTACCGCACACGTTTAATAGACAAATGTAGTGTGGTTGGCATCGAACTGTCATGTAAGGTTGAATGTTAGTACCATGGCATAAAAAAAGGACGATAGACGCTCATTGTCGCACCTTCCCTTACTCCGGATAATATATCAGTGCGGCAGCTTCCGCTAAGCCCTTCTGGTCGGTATCGATAGATTCCCTCCACAGGATAAAAGGGAAAGAGCCTGTTTGTGAGGTTCACAATCCTTTGGCTACTGTAGCGGGCAGCGAGACCTCATGTCCCGCCATCAGATTTACAATGATCGTGCAGACCTGGATCTATCCAGGTATCACCGCCCTACCTCTTCGTCAACCATGCCTTTGCTTTCCTCACGAGATGAGGACGGGGAAAAAGCGCATGGGCGGACACCAAGCGATCAAGAGTCGCATGATAATTCAGGTGGACGTAGAAGAATAACAATCTTCCTGCCTAAAAGGATAATGCAATTTGTTTTGGGTTGGTCGACGCCATACGTAGAGATGGATTCCTTGCGTAGGAAAGGGGGTCAGAGTGATGTAGAAAAGTTATGGGAGCAGTTCCGCGATTTGCTTCAGCGTAGATGGTCAAATCTGAACGTCACGGTAAGATACAACTTATTCTTTTCCCCGACCATAGGTGACGACTCCCCTCCCCACGCAGTGTGGCTTGATCATGGGGTTCGACAAATAATCTGGCATTCGAGCTTGATAAGCTGATTACTTACGTCCAGCGCGGTTTCGACAGTAGTGTTCTCAGACTACCCTCTCTCTCCAGCATCATTTACTCTGGGTATCATCTCGTTGCTCAGTAGCCTCATCGCAATAGGGTTCGGCGTCGGCCTCATTTATGTCCTCGTTGATGTGCCAGGCGGCACACTCCAAGTGCGTGCTAGAACTAAACTGCACCTGTCAAAGGCTTAGTTTAGCCCTGCTTCCAGGACATTGACGAAAAATACCCTCGCCTGTATCTCTTCGCTTTGTCGATCCCCGAATTATGGGCACTCCTCAGCTTCGGGTCTTTCTTCATAGGAATTTGCGTCGTCATTTGGGAAGCAACTAATAAAGGTTGGATCGCCAAGGTGAGCTTATTATAACTTTTTGCTGGTTTGCGCCTGAGGTACGATCTCGATCGTCTTTTCTATCTGCATGTGCAATATCCGCATGTTCAGGCAGGAGTGGTCCTGACTATCGTCATATTGTCCCTACACCTCGTTGCATTCGGCTTCCTCTTTCACAAGAAAGATGCGAAGGACGAAAAGCCTGAAATGGGCTCAGGTAATCCAAACGCCGAAACAGGAAATGACCAGCAAATACCGCCACTGTCGACACAGACATCACAGGAGTAGGCGCAATTTCGTTCATCAAATAGCTCTGCTTGTTCGGAGCTCGAGTTGAGTTTATGAGGAATTCCGGGAAAAGACACAGCCATTTGACTCCTTTTGTACATCTAAGGAATACTTGCCCTGTATCAGTACTATGTAATCGTCAACCCTAAGTCGTAATGTAGAATATGATTACGAACATAAAGAGTCAGTGGGCGTATCATCTTGTTGGTCCTGCCCCGACTTTACGGATACGTGGCTACAAACGACCACCATACTACCCCCACCTCCCTGCGTTTATTTCCTCACCACTCTTAGAGTACCACACACCCCACGTAGCTAGTCCTACCGCGCACTTGTAACTAGAATTGCTGACGCGCGTAATAAATTCATTCAAAAAAAAATCATCTTGTTGGCAGTGCAAGATGCTGAGTTACGAAACTTCCGTATAGACGCTGTTACTGTTGCCGCCTTGTTTCTCCGGAGCAGCATGATGGACGAATTCTGAGTCGAAGAAAATGGAAGCTTGAGGTTTTACCTTAAGGTTAAGGTTACAGTATTACATAATAATGCGGAACAAGCATCTTAAAAAAGGTTCATCTGCCCTCATCGTAACGCTCAGGATAGCTGAGCTGTTGCTCTTGTTCCGCCATTCACAAGCAGCGAATGGTGCCTACTGGGAGGTCCTTGGAACGGATCCTTGTCCTGGTCAAAGCTAGCCGTGTCCCAGGATGGTGCTTTGGACCCATACTATACACAATTGGAGTAATTAATTCCGGAATACTCCCAAAATCTATACCTAGCATTTTATGTACTGGTGTTCAACTTTTCTGTTTGTCATTTCCATTATGCATCGGTATGTTTCGTTCCTCTCTCTGAATAATACTCGCATTGAGCTGATCGTCTTTTTCTGTCAAATTATCATATTGATTGCATTTTATTTCCTAGTCGTTTTTGGAGTGAACGACGTTTATGATTACGCGTCTGATCTCCGCAATCCTAGAAAACAAGGATGGTCTCTTGAAGGCTGTGTCCTCGAACCTATCCACCATGATTTTGTACTTGCAGCTGCACGAGTCGCCTCGGCTCTTGTCCTCCTCTCGTCCTTCTTGAATCCATCTCTATCATTTTCATCTTCTCATTCTCCTTCATCTTCATCAGTCAATTTCATACAACCTCTGTTAACAGCCGTTATTCTCATACTCGGCTGGCAATATTCTTCACCACCGCTTCGACTCAAGGAAAGACCTATTCTCGACTCACTTTCGAACGGTACTCTCGTCTGGCTGTGCTGGGCGCTTGGTTATACATCAGCGGGCTACACTTTATTCGGACCAAATGCAGGGGAGGGAGCAAACAAGGGATTGTTGTTAGCACTTTGCACGTCAGGTGTGCACGCGCTTGGTGCTGCAGCGGATGTTGAAGTCGACAACGCTACAGGCCAGAGGACAATCGCGACGGAATACGGGAAACGTGCAGCAGCGTTCTTCTCAGCCATGTTATAGTCAGTCATTATTATATATTCGCCTTATGAAAGGATATGAGATTGATCATATAAATTTTTCCTTATTTGATCCTTTATTCAGCTTCGCCGCGTCGAGAACTGTCGAAGTTGCATCACTCGATGGAATTTACAGTCTTGTAGGCGTAGGAATTTCACTTATTCCTGTCTTCAACCCGGACCGAGCACACCAAGCGTTCAAAGCCATTGTCTACTTTTCTGTTCTCAGTGCTTCGGGATGGATTGGTGGGAAGGCTTTGAGTTTCTTCAGGACCGGAGGTTTAGCATGACACTTTGCCATGTCCGTTATCTTCAGTAATCAGAAGTGCGCCTTATCAGATACTAGCGAACTGAAAAAAGTATTAATGCTGTTAGAGTTTACCTGTGTCATTAGCATTCGGAGTGCTAGGAGTGCTAGGAGTGCACGCACACCGTATCCGTACTCATACCTTTTTAGCATGGAGAAATCTTTCCTTCGACGTAAGGTAAACGTAGGTGTGAATAGAACAAATAGCGTGAGGTTCGGTGCGGCAGACAACCGGAGGAATAGATGTGACCACGAAGCGAAGACGCTAGATGATGGCGCGTAGTGTCTTGACAATAGACAGGCTCGTTAGACGTTAGATGAAGAAGGATAGAGCTGCGAAGAATGATACCACATGGGAACCTTGCATAGTTGTAGAGTATGATGTATGTCATTAGGAATATCACTGCTACAAATACACGTACAAACAAATATAACAACGTAAGCAAGTCGCACTCGTACCAAACATCTTGCTTTACAAAAAGTACGTAAAGTAAAATATGTATGCCATCATGACGGTGGAATGACGAAAGACGAATAGATAGGATGAAACAACAGATGGGTTAGATAGAATGATGTGAATAGATTGTTGTGAAATGTGAGGTCGTAGGCAGGAGACGAAGGTTGAGCATGGAAACGTGAAACGGAATGTCGCGAAGATGATATGTACCATGTGGAATTGCAAATAGGCTATGTAGTAAACCCAGAGAAAAGATATATCCAACTTCCTACCCTCCCAAATCTCCCGACCTCCACAAACCAGAGGAAAGATTTCGGCAAACGTAAACATCCACATGGCAAACACAACTAAAGGCGAAGAAAGACTCACACCAACGGGAAAAAGGATTGAAGATAAGAATAAGGATACCGCAGCCGAACGCGGAACAAAGCCGCAAGGCAGCAAGTGACAAAGGTGACAAACCAAGAAACACAAGCAAAAAACGCAACGAATCACAAATCACAAGCGTTTTTGCCTATGTGCGAGGCGGATGCAATCGATTATCTCCACCCGTCGTGGCCGTCATCACCCTTGTGTCAGGATTTTCAACGGTTGCGACAAACCGCACAGCCTTCCGGGGCGTGCTCAACTCGCCATCGCTACTATTGCTATTCAAGCTCGCAAGTGAGCCAAAAGAGGACTTGACCCCTCGGCCGAGTCCCCGTCCGAGGAATTTATCCAATCTCGAACGACCTCCGCCTGTGCCTTTTGTGATTGCTAGCGAGATACGACTTAGGGTTGAGCGCGGAGTGGAAGGGACGGAAGATGCGCTGGCGGAAGGGGAAGTGGAACGACTTGCGTCTGCACCCGCGCCGGCGCCCGTACCCTTGCCACCAGTTTTTTGGATATCTTTCTTGAGGGAGGAACGGAGAGGAGTCGCCACTCGCGTTGAGGAGGATGCAATCTGCGGACGAGAAGACGCGGGCGACACCGAGGTGCGACCTCGGGTATGGGGATGTCCATGATTCGAGTGAGGATGGAGGTAAACAGCGCTGCCTGTGCGTTGTGCGCCTGGCTCGCTAGCAATGAGAAATCCGTGAGAAGGTCCAAGGTGCGGTGTACGCGAAGTATGTAAGCCCATCGCTATTTGCGCGATGGATGGAGGTTTCGTCGTCCGCGCTGGCGAGGCGGTACGCGAACCCGCCGGGCTTACAGAAGCTGAGCGCTCTTCCGGTGTCGAGAACATCCCAAGTCCCTGTTCAATTCAAGAAAGCAAAGAAAAAAATACTCAGAAAACAGGTATACGGTGAGACATGAAGATAAGAATTAATAGGCACACGACATACCGACGAATTCTTCCCCGACCTCTTATGACTAAAACTATTTGACCGACGCAGAGCTGCAAAAAGCCTGTTCGTCTTACGCGATCCAGATGCCGATCCGAGACCCATACCAAGATGACTCGCGTCCATAGTAGAAGCAGGAATGTCGTCCACCACACTGAAAGTTCTTTTCGTGGGCACGGCGCTCATAGAGCGGATGTTTTTAGTATTTAACAGCGGAATAGATAGAGAGACGAGAGAAGGCTGCGCTCGCTCAGTGACGCTCCGTAAGCGGTCTCCCGACTCCGATCGGTGTACCACCACGGCAGAACTTGAGTACGTCGAGCTGGTAAACCTGTCGAGCTCCACGGTTGAGTCCACACTCCCGAGGTCCACGATGTCGCGACGCGAGTGCCGCGGACGATGAGGGAGTATGGATTTTTGGGAAAGAGTAGCCGAGAGTGAGAGAAGGAAAATGACGCGGAAGGCGCTGACACGTTGATTCAACTGATGACAGAAGCTCGAGTGATCATGACTGATACCACGTATCACGTGCTTTTATTATGCCGAAGTTACGGAAAAATCACACAATTACTTACAATTAGAAGTACAGTACAGCTTAGACAAATGGCGATGTCAAGTTCTTATAGTCGATATGACGTCAAGCTACATTGCTTGGAAAATCAGTCGCTTGAGCCAGCCGTGTTTGTGCGTAGAGAGGAGTGCCTTCCAATGAAAAAAAAGAGAGAGAAAACGAAAAGTCCCAATATTAATACCCGTAAACCCCAAAATATTTCTCCAGTTAGAAGTACCTCCGTTCAGCGCACATCTTCACAACTTGGTCTTCGCAAACGCGGTACGGAGCAACCAATGTCTCATATACCTTTGTCTTCTCTTCGTTCGGAGTCGCGACCAAGCGCAAATTATCTTCAATGCTTTTCATAAACTCAGTAAAGCTTCCCTCTTTGGCCCCGGCATTCTCTTTCTGCTGGCGCCACCAAGCGAATAGAGCAAGCACAGCACCTCCGTGACCAGCAGACTCTTTCGTCTCGGAGACGTATGTCGGTAGGCCGAAGATGTCTGCTGCGAGCTGGCGGAATACTTGGTTTGCAGACGAACCGCCTGTGATGACGAGACGTTTCAGTGGTTCCGCATCCGGAGGGAGCATGGCATCAGTACGGGACTTGACGGAGAGGAACTGGGATTCGATAATAGGGCGCGGATGAGCTGAGTCTGGGATACTCTGAACGGGCTTCGTGTCTTTGAAGAAAAAGTTTCCGTGTACGCCGTCGGGTATGATCTCGAGAAGAGGGAAGTACAATCCCGTATATCCCGAGTTCCCCAGAGGCGTCGACTCGATGGCTTTGTTGAACCCAGTCCAGTGCCCGCTCGCATATGTATCGCGCACTTGTTCGCGCGCGAGTGCGCCGTTCTTATAGCATAACATTGCGATAGACGCGTCTTCGTGCGCTGGGTGGGCGAGGAGATGCGAAGTTGTGAACCGTGCAGGAGGGATCTTGGACGGAGGGATGTTCAGAAGGTATGTCGTTGACGTCCCGAGCGAGAGGATTGCATCACCGAAGGTGAATGATGCCATTGTCGCAGAATTGTCTCCCGTGAACGGTGCAATCGCACATTCTTCATTAAAAAAAATTCAAAGGTGAGGCCATTTGATGACAGACTCTTCAAAGGATCCACGACATACCCGGATTGAATCCCCATCGATGAACCCACCACTGCGAGATCTTACCAACGAATGATCCTCCGTGTACAGGCTCCGGCCCCAACTTCGCTCTTAGCTCAGGACCTCCACATATGTCGAGAAGCCTGTCAACCCATTTATGGGTGAAGATGTTCATAAGGTTCATCCCGCTTGCGTCGGACACCTCGATAGGCGCGATTTCTCCGAGGAAGAGGGACGGAATGAATGATGATATCAGGGAGATGCGGGAAGTTGCCGCGTACAACTCCGATTGACGTCTTCGAATCTATTATTTTTGGTCGTTCGTCGGGATTGCAAGTATAGGAAAAGGATCGCAGGATCGGTCAGATTAGGCTCAAAGAAGTTCGCGAAGGAAAGAAGTTCACCTTCATGATCTGAGGTCCGGTGAATCGTTCGTACGCACGGCTGCCCGTCAAGTCTGCCAATGCCTGCTTTCCGCCAACTGCCTTCTCGAGTTCTCTGCATTCCTTTGTAGTCGACGAATCTTGCCAGATAGGCGAGAGTGGGACAGAAAAGGCTTCCGGAAGTAGTTGCTGCGCAAGGGACTTGGTTGGATCCAGAGAGGAGAGAAGTGTCCCAGCTTCGTGAGACCAGTATACAGATCCGTGTTGCTGCGTGATCGTTGAGCCGCGGTACTCTCAAGGACTATCAGAATAACTAGAACAACCCGTACCTGAGCTGCACCAGAGACGGCCATAATGCGCTCAATGCCGACTCTCTCCCGCGCCATCCTCTCGACGAGGAGGTCGAAGGCTTCGATCCACATAGCGACTGGGGAGGTCACCTCGCCGGCCTCCATACCTTGTATCGCTCCGTTCTTTGTGCCATATTGAGGCAAGTCTCGGTCGAAGTGTACAGCAGTCTCGTGTATGACCCGACCTTTGTCGGTAGTGACAATGGCTTTGAGTTGTTGGGTCGAGAGGTCGAGGCCAAGGAAGAGAGGCTGGTGCTCGTGAAGCGACTCGCTGTTAGGACTCATTGTCGTAAGCGGTGTGGGATCAAGCAACAGCTATAACTCAAGTGAATATTAATGAAAAGGGAGGAACTTCGAGGTCAAGTAGTGGTAAGTAAGGTGTTACGTTGGATGTAAGTAAAGACGAAGAGTTCTAAGCTGGGTTATAACTGTCCAGAATATAACGGACTCTTTGTCCATTTCGCCGTGATGTGGGGAAAGCGGTTCAGACGGCCCACTCGTCCCGGATCTAGGATTCGGATGTTCCTCGGTCGACCCAGACTTTTAGCTTGAAT
This sequence comes from Sanghuangporus sanghuang, assembly GCA_009806525.1. NCBI lineage: Eukaryota > Fungi > Basidiomycota > Agaricomycetes > Hymenochaetales > Hymenochaetaceae > Sanghuangporus > Sanghuangporus sanghuang. The sequence continues at coordinate 1,604,292 of VVIT01000002.1, read as the reverse complement.
GTGAAATGACACGGACTCTCAGAACGGGCGAGACCGGAAGGAAATCGTAGAGTCTAGTGATCAGGAATGCAGAGAGTGACCAGGATTATCGATGAGTCGATGAGGCCAAAAGACTAGAGCACAGACCAGGAGCAATAAAGTAGACGGGTTTGAGAACGGTGAATATGAACGATGTCGTATACGAATGAATAGGTCATCAATTAAATAGACGTCGAGGATAGAGATCGGGTCCGTTCCGATTGAAAGGCACCGATCTTTTGCTCTTGTAGTCATGAGACTCGCAAGCCTTAATGGAGAGTAAATCATTCAACAACAAAGCCCGCCAGATGAATGTTCGTCTTGAAAAGCTCAGCCTAGATCCACAATGATCCGTTACTCCGAGTCCGACTCGAAAGCCCGTATCTCGACGGATTCTCGTGCGTGCGCTTGAACGTAAGAAAAATAGACCGCAACGCCGCTTTAGCTACGAACAGCATCTGCTTCACCATTCACGCCGCCGTAGGAGTGAGCAATACGTGTAATGACCGCAGGTGTGGTGTTATGTATTACTATTAGAATTCAGAATTATGCGGCCGTCAGCGTGAGAACTAAAGACCAAAAACACGCTCTCCCCAACGTCCTTATACAATGCCAGTTGGGGACGGATTTGCGGAACAGCCAAATTCAAAAGCAGCTCTTCTCTCCGTTACTTAACTCTCTTTTTTCTCTTTTTTCCTCCTTTTCCTGTTTCTCCTGTGCTACAGAGTGGAGAAGTAAAAATGACTTTGGTTTCGTACGACCACGAACGGGTCGAGCATTTCATCGGTATGCCACTTTTTATTACTTCCACGACGTAAAACGCTGATCATCGCGTAAACCGAAACGCGCAGGTGGCAATTCGCTGGACAAGGCTCCCGCCGGTCAGGTCTCCGAGTTCGTCAAGTCTCATGGTGGACATACAGTCATTACCAAGGTGGGCACCTGCTTTCATCCCGTCCTTGATGTCTATGAGCTGAAGGGATGTTCAGGTTTTGATTGCCAACAATGGTGAGCACTCCAATTTCAAGCACGCGTGTGGACAGCATGTCCCGTGCTTCGAAGCCAAGTTGTGCTCGAGACTTAGCTTGATGCAACGCGAAGTAGATCTCCTAGAAGATCTCCAGTGGATCTACCACCACCGTTTTCCCCAACAAAAGCAAAATTTAATTGATTGATTGCTGAGACACTTCCAGGTATTGCTGCCGTCAAAGAAATTCGCTCTATTCGACAATGGAGCTACGAAACATTTGGAACGGAGCGCGCAGTGGAGTTCACCGTTATGGCGACTCCAGAGGATCTCAAGGTCAACGCTGAGTACATCCGCATGGCCGACCGTTACGTAGAAGTACCGGGAGGGTCAAATAACAATAATTACGCAAACGTCGACTTGATTGTCGATATTGCCGAACGTGCAGGCGTACATGCTGTATGGGCAGGCTGGGGTCATGCCTCGGAAAATCCTCGTTTACCTGAGAGCCTTGCTGCGAGCAAGAACAAAATCGTTTTCATTGGTCCTCCCGGAAGCGCCATGCGTAGCTTGGGTGACAAGATTTCCTCGACTATCGTTGCTCAGAGTGCAGACGTTCCGACAATGCCGTGGTCTGGGACTGGAATTGACGAGACATGCCTCTCCGAACAAGGTTTCGTGACTGTTCCGGATCGGGCATACAAGGATGCATGCGTCTTCTCTGTTGAGGAAGGTCTCGCGAAAGCCGAAACCATCGGATGGCCTATCATGATCAAGGCCAGTGAAGGAGGCGGTGGCAAGGGTATCCGCAAAGTTGACAGCGCTGTCGACTTTAAGAATGCATTTATTGCCGTCGCAGGCGAAGTCCCAGGTGACTGACTGGCTTCCATCGTACATAAGCTTCACTAACATTCGCGATGCACAAAGGTTCCCCGATATTTATCATGAAGCTTGCGGGACAGGCTAGGCATCTGGAAGTCCAGCTCCTTGCGGATCAGTATGGAAATGCAATTTCTTTGTTTGGACGTGATTGTTCGGTTCAGCGACGGCATCAGAAAATTATCGAAGAGGCACCCGTGACAATTGCAAAAGAGCAGACGTTCAGTCAGATGGAGCGCGCTGCTGTAAGACTCGCAAAACTCGTCGGCTACGTGAGCGCCGGCACCGTCGAGTATCTCTACAGCCATGAGAACGATACATTCTATTTCTTAGAACTCAACCCGCGTCTGCAAGTCGAGCATCCGACTACGGAGATGGTGACCGGCGTTAACTTGCCGGCTGCTCAGCTGCAAGTGGCCATGGGCATTCCTCTTCACAGAATCCGCGATATTCGAACGCTTTACGGTGTTGCGCCTCACGGCACCTCGGAAGTTGATTTTGATATGGTTGACCCGCAAGCAAACGCAGCTCAGAGGAAGCCCCGTCCCAAGGGACACGTCGTCGCTGTACGTATTACTGCAGAGAATCCGGATGCGGGGTTCAAGCCGTCGAGCGGCTCGCTTCAAGAGTTGAATTTCCGTTCTAACACAAACGTCTGGGGTTACTTTAGTGTCGGTACCGCTGGGGGTCTTCATGAATTTGCGGATAGTCAGTTCGGACATATCTTTGCTTACGGTGCCGATCGAGGAGAGAGTCGGAAGAACATGGTCGTCGCTTTGAAGGAACTAAGCATTCGTGGTGACTTCCGGACGACGGTTGAATATCTCATCAAGTTGCTCGAAACTCGTGCTTTCGAAGAAAACACATTTACAACAGGATGGCTTGATACGCTTATTAGCAACAAGCTGACAGCCGAGCGACCTAACGCCGTGCTTGCAGTCATCTGCGGTGCAGTGACGAAGGCTCATCTTGCATCAGAAGCATGCTGGGCGGAATATCGCCGGATTCTCGATAAAGGTCAGGTTCCCGCAAAGGATGTTCTCAAGACAGTCTTCTCCGTCGATTTCATCTATGAAGGTGTGCGGTATCTATTTACCGCAACGCGTTCATCATTCACCACATGGACGCTTTACATCAATGGCGGCCGCACCATGGTTGGTGTGCGCCCATTGGCTGATGGAGGCTTGCTTGTGTTACTGGACGGGAAGAGCCATTCCGTGTATTGGAGAGAGGAGGTTGGAGCTATCCGGCTGATGATCGACTCGAAGACGTGCCTCATTGAACAGGAGAATGACCCGACGCAACTTCGCAGCCCAAGTCCCGGCAAGCTTATCAGATTTATGGTTGACAGTGGCGATCACATTAACGCCGGTGAACCTTATGCTGAAATTGAGGTAAGTCATTATTCCGATTTGATGAGTCGATCGCTAAACTGATGTTAACTAGGTAATGAAAATGTACATGCCGCTCGTTGCAACCGAGGATGGTATTGTTCAATTCGTTAAGCAACCCGGTGTCTCCCTTGAACCTGGTGATATTTTGGGTATCCTGAGTCTCGATGATCCCTCTCGTGTCAAGCACGCAAAGCCTTTCGATGGTCTCTTACCCGCAATGGGTCTGCCCAACGTGGTTGGCAATAAGCCTCATCAACGCTTCGTCTTCTGTCTTGATATTCTCAACAACATTCTTGATGGCTATGACAACCAGGCGATCATGGCGTCAACGCTGAAGGACCTCATCTCTGTCTCGCGTGACCCGGAATTACCTTTCAGTGAAGCATCTTCTATTCTTTCTACACTCTCGGGACGCATGCCAGCGAAGCTTGAGGAGAGCGTCCGATCTGCTTTGAATGGCGCCCATTCGAAGAACGGTTCGCACGACTTCCCGGCCGCACGTATTCGTAAACTGCTTGACCAGTTCATCACATCTGAAGTCCGTGCGCCTGAGCGTCCTATGCTTCGCTTACAGCTGGCAGCTCTGTACGACATCACCGAACGGTACCGTTCAGGTTTGAAACAGCACGAGATCGACACACTAGCAGGATTACTTGAGCGATACGAAGAGACAGAGAAGCTCTTCGGAGGCAGCATCGAGGCGCGTGTGTTGAAGCTTCGCGAGCAGTTCAAAGACGATCTGGATAAAGTCGCTGCACTCGTTTTGAGTCATTTGAAGGCACAGAGCAAGGCGAAGCTCGTGTTTGCGATTCTGGATGAGGTAAAGAATAGTGGACCGGATATCTCGAACCCGGAAAGTAGGGTACATAAAGTACTCCAGGGTCTTGCCGCGCTCGAGGCTAAGTGCGTATCTTATTTGCGTTGATTATATATTGCTCACAAAATTGTTTAAGATCATCGACGGGCGTGTCGTTGAAGGCACGCGAGGTGCTTATTAAAGGCCACTTACCTTCGTTTGAGGAAAGAGCTATACAAATGGAGGCGGTCCTTAGACAGTCTGTCACGACGAGCTATTATGGAGAAACAGGCATTGAGCACAGGTTCGTCCTTCTGATTCAAGTTTGTTATACGCATCTTATCAAATTCTATAGAAACCCTCATCCGGAGGTTCTCAGGGAACTTACTGATTCTCGTCACTCTGTCTTTGACGTACTTCCGAAGTTCTTTAATCATGAAGACTCTTGGATCGCTCTCGGTATGTCTGTCTCAACTCTGAGCCAAGTTACCCACATGCTCATGTAGGGAATAGCTGCACTCGAGGTATACGTTAGAAGAGCATACAAAGCATACACGCTTCTTTCAGTTGACTATGAGGAGGGCGATGGACTCGACGACGGTGATTCGCCTCATGCTGTTACTTGGCGCTTTAAGCTTGGACAATCTTATGGCGCCCCAATCACGCCTACCTTGTAAGTAGCAAGTCGTGTTCTTGCATGATCACGAAGAGACTGAGCATGCTACAGCGCAAAGTCAAACCAGCGACCGGCTTCCGTCAGCGATCTCACTTACATGGTTGACCGCTTTAATGCGCAACCGGAACGTCTTGGAGCCATGACGTCCTTCCCTAACTTCGACGTGCTTGAGAAAGGCTTCGAGAACGCCGCTGCTCTCCTGCCCGAATTTAATGCGCTGGAATTCTCACGTCGTTATGGTGGTGACGCGCAACCTCCTAACGTTTTGAACATCGCCTTGCGCATCTTCGAGGAAGAGGATGACATGTCTGAATCCGTCTGGGCTGAGAAGATTACCGGGCTTGTCAACCAGCGCAACAAGGTTCTTGCGGATCATGGAGTGCGTCGAGTTGCAGTCATGATCTGTAGGAAAGGGCAATATCCGTTATACTTCACTCTGCGCAACATGGGTGATACCTGGGATGAAGAGCAAGCTATTCGAAATATCGAGCCTGCATTGGCTTATCAGCTTGAGCTTAGTAGGCTCAAGAACTACAACTTGACACCGGTTTTCGTGGAGAACAAGTCAATGATCCATATTTACCATGGTGTTGCACGCGAGAATCAGCTGGACAGTCGGTTCTTCATTCGTGCATTAGTCCGTCCTGGTCGTATCACAGGCAGCATTAACACTGCGGAATACCTCATTTCTGAGACGGATCGCCTCGTCACTTCGATTCTTGATGCTCTGGAGGTTGTCGGCGCTACTTACCGCAATGCTGACTGCAACCATATTTCTATCAACTTTATTTACAACCTTGGCGTGACCTTCGAGCAAGTTCTCCAGGCCTTTTCTGGTTTCATCGAACGTCACGGCAAGCGATTGTGGAGGCTGCATGTAACAGGCTCCGAGATCCGTATCTGCCTCGAGGACCGCGATGGTAATGTTACGCCAATTCGTTGTGTTATCGAGAACGTCTCAGGTTTCATCGTCCACTTTCACGCCTACCAAGAGATTACGACCGACAAGGGCACAATCATTCTCAAATCTATCGGAGATAAGGGACCTCTGCATTTGCAGCCTGTCGACCAGCCATTGGCGACTAAGGAATCACTCCAACCAAAACGATACCAGGCACATTTGATCGGGACGACCTACGTTTATGATTTCCCAGACCTGTTCGCAAAGGCATTGCAGAACGATTGGAATCGTCAGCGAGCTATCAATCCGGGTCTTGTCATTCCAAAGATGATTTTTGAGTCGAAGGAGCTTGTGCTGGACGAACACGATCAGCTCGTTGAAGTTGAGCGCGCTCCTGGCAACAATACATGCGGTATGGTCGCCTGGGTATTCACTATGCATACTCCTGAGTATCCCAACGGACGTCGTGTCGTGGCTATTGCAAACGATATTACCTATAAAATTGGCTCGTTTGGTCCGCAGGAAGATCAACTATTTTGCCTTGCTTCTCGATATGCCCGCAAGCGAGGTCTTCCACGCATCTACCTGTCGGCCAACTCTGGTGCGCGAATTGGCCTTGCAGAGGAGGTTTTGAACCTCTTCTCGTGTGCATGGAATGACCCGCAGAAGCCCGAGAAAGGAATCAAGTATCTGTATCTTACGCCAGATAACTATTTGAAGTTGCAGGCGAAATGTGAAGGTTCTGTTCTTGTTACGGAGGTTGAAGAAGATGGAGAACGTAGGCATAAGATCACCGATATCATTGGTCTGCAGGATGGGCTTGGTGTTGAATGTCTGAAGGGATCGGGTCTTATTGCTGGTGAGACTTCTCGGGCTTACGACGATATCTTCACGGTCACCCTTGTCACTGCACGTTCCGTTGGTATTGGTGCATACCTGGTGCGACTTGGCCAGAGAGCGGTACAGGTCGAGGGACAACCGATCATCCTTACCGGTGCTCCAGCGCTCAACAAGGTATTGGGGCGTGAAGTGTATACGTCTAACTTACAACTCGGTGGAACGCAGATCATGTACAAAAACGGTGTCTCGCATCTTACTGCTGGAAGTGACCTTGAAGGAGCATCACACATTATTCAGTGGCTCTCGTACATTCCTGAAGTCAAGGGCAGCATTCCGCCTGTTCTTGCGTCGTCCGACGCTTGGGATCGCGATATCGATTACACACCGCCCAAGGGTGCGTATGACCCACGATGGTTCATTGAGGGCAAGTCAGATGAGACGACGTCCGAGTGGCTCAGTGGGTTCTTTGATCGCGGTTCGTTCCAAGAGACATTGGGCGGATGGGCGCAGACCGTGGTTGTCGGACGAGCAAGACTTGGAGGATTACCAATGGGCGTGATCGCAGTTGAGACTCGCACTATCGAGCGTGTTGTACCTGCAGATCCTGCCAACCCATCATCATTCGAGCAGCGTATTATGGAGGCTGGTCAAGTTTGGTATCCCAATTCTGCGTATAAGACAGCTCAAGCCATCTTCGACTTCAACCGAGAGGGTCTACCACTTATTATCTTTGCGAACTGGCGAGGGTTCTCAGGAGGTCAGCAAGACATGTACGACGAGGTTCTCAAGCAGGGCTCGAAAATTGTCGATGGTCTTGTCAACTACCATCAGCCAATCTTTGTCTACATCGTTCCGAATGGGGAATTGCGAGGTGGTGCTTGGGTTGTGCTCGACCCTTCGATCAACTCCGAGCATATGGAAATGTATGCGGACGTTGATGCCAGGGCAGGTGTCTTGGAGCCTGAAGGTGTTGTTGAGATCAAGATGCGTAAAGATAAGATGACGCGTCTGATGGAGCGACTCGACGACACATATGCAGCTCTCAAGAGAGATAGCGTAGACGCATCGAAGACCCCAGAAGAACGTGCCGAGACCACCGAACAACTGGCGAAGCGTGAGAAGCTCTTGCAACCAACATACAAACAGGTTGCCCTTCTGTATGCTGACTTACATGAGTAAGTGCAGATTTTTCTTCGGCTTAGACCTCATCGCTAATCACTTCATGTCTTCAGTCGGACTGGTCGCATGGAAGCGAAGGGATGCGCCACTCCCTGTGTCTGGAAGGATGCACGGCGGCGCTTCTACTGGTCCTTGCGTGCTCGACTCGCACGCTCAAGGCTTCTTGCTCAGTTCGCGCAGGCAAACCCTGACTCCTCGCCTGAGTACCGAGCTCAAATGCTTACACAGCTCGCGCCTCCGGATGCCACGGACATGCGCAAGACTGCCGAAACACTTGAGAACCTTAATGTCAGTTCAGTACTTGCGACGCTCCGCAGCATGCGAGTCAACGAGGCTTTGCGCAAGGCTGCAGAAGTTGATCGCATGGCAACTGTGAGCGGTCTAGTCGAGTATGCGCACGGACTGTCTGAAGAGGAACGATCCGTACTCCTGGCTGCTCTTTCCGGCTCATCTTAGAGCATTTCAAGGCACTCTTTTCCGTCCCATCTCCGTCTTTGGTGCTGTAGATTAAGACTGTATAATCGCTTAAAATGTCTCCCAGTGGCATTGTTTTTATTTTTCCTCTACGTTTGTGACTTGAACTCTCGTGCTTCGTATAGAGTTATGATAAATAATGTGTTGTTATTCGTCCGCTAGATTCCAATGAAAATTCGATTTCTCGAACAATTTTGCTTCAGCTTCGACTATAGTATGATTCAGTCAACCAATAGCATCAAAGCGGAGTTGACACGCTCATTGCGGAGTTTGAATACGGCAACGCGTGTAGATGGCGACTAGTTATCGGCATGATACCTACTCTTAAACTTGTACATACACCACCGCCACCCGAAATCGAACACTGGCAGCAGTGCGCTCGACGGGCCATACAAAGGTATGCGTCGCGGCTGTCGATGCTTGTTATGCTGATTTTTGGATGCTGATTCTCACGTCTAGGTGTTGACGGTCCCTGTTGGCGCTGGAGGCGCTGAACAGCGGTTCAGTGAGATCAGGTATTTTTGTTTTTGCTGATACTTCATTTAATGAAGCTACATGTACATGTCTCTCCTTCATCCATCTTGAAAGAGGTGACCCTAGGACATACACTTTAGGTGCCACTGCATACCTTCAAGCAACCCCGTAACAATGCTTGGCGTCTTGCATTTTGCTGTTTCCGACTTTTCATCTTTCTGCTATCCGCGCTCGGTATGCTCGTCTGCCATCTGCACTGAGGTCCATGAGACAGCGATTGAAGAACGCTACTGTCCGAAGGAACATGTTCATTACCTCGATGACCAAGAATGGGAGGAACTTCTGGCACGTGGGCTCGAGCTCCTCGACGAGTCTGATGATGATGATGATGATACTCCTATTGGCGAGATGATTGATGATCATGTTGAGGACATTTCTGAGACTGTAGAAAAGATGGAAGATGAAGACTCGCTAAAGACCTCACCTTGCGCAACTCCGTCCACTCCGAATTCCACTCTGTCGACACCTTCTCTCATTGGAGGCAATGGTCATGATGATGGTCTATCCTCGACCGCTGAAGACTCTGACTCTGAATCGGACTATATCGCTGAGAAGGACATTAAAAAATCTCGAATTGCGACTAGGGCAGCTACAGCTGGTCACAAGCGAAAACGCGGGAAAGGACCAAAAATACTCAATCCGCGCAAGCGTCTATGCCGTTCGGAGTCTACGTCTTCAATTGCTACGACATCTTCCATTGCGTCGATTGGCAGCAATCCTTCTAGCACCACCGCGCAGCTTCTTCAGGCTATGATGAACTCTGATAATCCCTGGAAGTGTCCGCACTGTCCTTGGGTTCAGCATACTCAGCGTCTTCCGGACTTCCTTCGTCACCAACGATCTCACTTTGTCTCACAATCGGACTGGCCGTGCCCTAATCCTAAATGCGGCAAGGGCTTCGCTAGGAAGGACTCGCTGAAGAGGCACCTGGATAACAAGGCTACTGGTTGCAAGAGACCTCCTGGATACACGGTCTGTTAAACTCGCGTACTAACGTCGAAGTGCGACGCATATACCCAGAAGGACCAAGTCACTTCATGTCATTCTTTACAAAGCTCCGTGGAAGAATTCGCTCTTTCACATCCCTCTCGCTTCGCCCCTGTCACGGATGCATAAACACAACTCAGTTTGAAACGTCAAAGTCAAGATTCATTCGCTTCCATCGTCATTTCGTATATTTTCTCTTTAGCTTCGATACGCGCATTTTATACATTTTCAAGGAAGGAACTGTATTCATATCATCCCTATTTCATTCTCCCTCCCCTTGTATTCCACATTCCCTCTTCATTTCGCTTCGACCTGTAGACCATAAGTATGCTTGATGCATGCTTTTAATCATACTATAAGTTTCAGCTAGATGGCATATAATCTGCAATCCCTTTCCCAGTTTCCCGAATGTCTCTCCTTTCGACTTCATTCAAGACGCTTATTGTGATACCCAGCGCGAATTCTTAGAGAACTTGTAGCGATGCCTCTGTACTTTAGCTTCGACTGTATCATCGACTGTATCATCGACTGTCTGCATCCGTCATACACGCAAAAATTGTCATTGTACGCCTCTGAAAACATTGGTTCATGCTAAATATCACGCCACGCGGCAGAACAGCTTCAGCGGAACAGTACTGCCGTTTGCAAGTCTCAATACTTGCGTATGTAATTCGACGAACGTACTTATCGACCCGCTCATGGGATATTTACAAATATTATATTACCAAGGAGTCGTACAAAAACACAAAATGCGACATCACGCTGCTTGGTACTCTAGTTTGGCTAGTAAAAAAAGAATAAAAGTCAGGCTAAGGATGTCGAGATAATCTGCCAAAAAACAGCTTACTCTCGTGCTTCTTCGCCTCTCCGACCTTCCGAGCTGCCTTCGTTAGGTCTTCTTGCGTGATGAATTCCCTTCAGAAACAGACAACACAGTCATTCAAAAAAAATGCTCCCAAAGCTGGGAAACCAGGTTATACTTACCTATCATCACGAATAGCAAACATTCCCGCCTCGGTAACCACATTCCTCAAGTCCGCGCCATTGAATCCATCCGAGAGTTTTACAATCGCCTCATAGTCGATATCCTTACCCTTATTCACGGGTCCGGCGTGGATCTTGAGAATCTCGAGTCGACCTTGTTCGTTAGGAAGTGGGATTTCTATTTTCCTGTCGAGGCGACCTGGACGGAGTAGTGCTGGGTCGAGTGTATCTGGTCGGTTGGTAGCCATAATTAGTTTGGTTTTACCGAGAGTGTCGAAGCCATCCATTTGGTTCAGGAGCTAAAGAATATTTATTTATAATTGATTTTCGGGGCCAATAAAAAAGAATAGGTATGACATACCTCCATCAAAGTTCTCTGGATCTCACGATCTGCGCTACTACCTTCACTAAACCTCCGTCCCCCAATCGCATCAATTTCATCCATGAAGATAATACATGGTTCGTTCTCTCGCGCGTAGCCGAACATCTCGCGAACAACACGCGCAGACTCGCCAATGTACTTATCTACGATGGAAGATGACACGACTTTGAGGAACTTGGTGTCGATGGTGGCAGCGACGGCTCGCGCCAGGAGAGTCTTGCCTGTCCCTGGCGGACCGTAGAGTAGCACACCCTTCGGGGGCTTGATCCCAACGCGAAGGAAGAGTTCGGGATTCGTTAAAGGAAGTTCTATCACCTTGAGCAATGAGCGTGAGTACGCACATAGACTCTTCACCAAAAAGAATGCGCTTACCTCGCGAAGTTCTCGAACTTGCTCACCCAATCCACCAATTCCAGCAAAGGATACTCCTCCCGGATCTTCGAGACTCATTTTGTACACCAGAGGGTCTACTTCGCGTGGAAGGATACGCATGATCGTAAGAGTGGTCATGTCCAAGCTGACACGCGTTCCAACTTTCAGTTTCGTGACAGGTAAAGCGGGTCTATAGGAAACGACATATCGTGGGCCAGACGAAGCCTTGACGATAACTTCATACTTGATACTTAGCAATGAGTCATTATGGATACCGACCAAGCAGACGTACACCGTTCGTCATCAAGCTGCTTCACAACCTCTCCGATAATCTGGCCGACGGACTGTACGGCTTTGATATCGTCCTCCGTCTTCTTAAAGTCCTTCTCTAGGTCTTTTAAGGAGAATCGCACTATAGAGAAATCCAAGTTCAACAACAGTTCCTATATTAAGTTTGGGGATTCCTTACGGTTTTTGAGGTTCTCACTGCTGGTCTCATGGTCCCGCATTTTCTAAAGACCAGAAATTAGCTCAGTGAAGAGCGTTGCAACTCGCCACGAATACTCACACTACGATAACCAATTAAAGCATCTTTCCTTCTCTCATCAATACCTCCCGAAGAGGTCGAGGCTTGGTTTTCCATCGTTGCTCGTCGGAAGGATATACAATCAACGAGGTTGGGAGGTGAGGGTAGTGAGCAGGGATGGTGAACGCGGTAGTGACGATCATGCTGAGGACGCGTCAGTGTTATTTGCGCTTATTTGTAGCGTCTTCTTTTGGCAACGTCGATCAGTTCTGTGTGCATGCCTCCCACCGACACGCATTGACTGCAACTATGTAGCATAATAGCATAGTCATGTCCCATGTATTCTTATCCTGACTTCTGAATCTTATCTCGAGGATTCACTTCGCAAGATGATTCATCTTGTGAGTCGTCTCATACACTCTAAGTCACTGACCAATGAACCATGTCATCCGCATCGTACAAGATCAATAATGATATCCTGACGGCATCTTCCTATCATGGGAGGCGCAAATCATTACACGATCAGTTAGATGGATATGAGATAGGCTGCTGGTTTTCCACCTGGACTGTACTTTAATGGTTTGCTACTACTCCTAGGCTATGTTCTGCATGAACTACATAGATCAGCCGAGCGCATCTCCGCGCCAGTCAGTTACCGTCACGGTGGTCATGAAGAACTCAGTCTGTTGTCTTTTTTTCTATTCGCATACAGGTGATCTGTGTCTTTTTTAATCGAAACCTCAGATAACGATTATTTCTCTTTGTGACCAGTACTTCGACAGAATATGCCAGTGTGCTCTGTATATACATATATATGGAGAGACTTCCACATCCTGTGGGCATATTTCCGCCAAGTTTCAGGCAATTGATCATCACCGCTGGTCGTCAAGCATCCCGCATTCGGCAGAAGCTTCATCATAACTCCATCTTTTGAGTGATGAATCGAATCACTGGGCGCTTGAGTTATCTTGACTCGTTCGTATTGCTCAAGGTACCCATCTACTTCTCGCCCCCTTGCATCTCTCAGTACCTCACACCCAGAAGATGGATGCGGATGTTTTTCTATTCGACAATTGATACTGCAAATGCTTCGGCTTATTTACGAGGTTCGTCATTTCGACTGGGCAGATTTTGCCTTACTTGACTAACAAAGAACCTAGCTGTCATATTGACCATATTCCTTTACAACTTGGGTATGCCATTCACAAGGTCGTGTTTATATGGATACTGTGGTTTCTTCCATCGCTTTCTAGTATCTCTCTGAGTCTAGCTAGTCAAACTCAGCTGAAACCGTTCGGCTTTGGTTCCGGATTTTATATTGTCGCGAGATACCTTGCAGCATGATCAATTATGTACGTGAGTACAAAATTACTGTTGAAAATGACGCACTATAACTATACCATGTGCAAAATTGATATCTCTTTCTTTTTGAAATGTTCCAGCACTACTGATCTTGCGGTAAATTAGGAGGCTTCAGAATCGAGTATGCTCGGTATGCATCTTGCGGATATGACCTGAGCAAGCCAGGTCTGTGCAAATTTGAGATAACGGCGTGAGCTGCTTGCGCGCATTGCTCTGTTGAATTTGCTGATAGATTTCTACTTTATAGAGAAGGTCTGTATCAAAGAAACCTGTTTCCGCCTATGATGAATCATCCAGAGACTTTATTTCCGTTCAGAGAGTTATTCTACTTGGGAGGTACCGTTGCAGCATGTTCGATGAGTTCAGTATGTCTTTGTTAGATGCTCAGAATATCTAACGTATACAGTCTAGTTCTACTACAACTAAGGACATATGCATTGTTCTGCATCCTCAACCTCTTGGCAATCGTTTGCTTTATTGTGCAAATCACTGTGTTCTTCTGTGTGGGCCTTTCCTACCTTGATCGTTGCAATTACTAATCCGTTTTTAATCCAGCACCGTCGTCAAATAAAGGGTTTCAATCGCCATGGCGCTTTGTGGATGAAACCAATCCATCACGTAACAAGACCATCACTTATTACTCGTCCATATTGGGGCGCCGTTTCTGCTCAACGTATTAGTTACATTTCTAATGGTATTTGCAAAATTCGTAGAAGCCAGCAGGTATTCGCGTCCCGAAAGTGCCCATGAACGCAATACGCCTTTGACCAGAGTCATTATACGAGACAGTATGCTCTATTTCTCAGCATGAGATCTATCATCCGCAGTTTCAATCGGGTACTGTACACTCACTGGCATTGTATCCAATACCGAACAGGATGTTTATTGTATACGCCTCTGGATTATTTTTATTCATGCCATATCCATATGCTGTGAGAAAAGTTATTCTAAAACTGATTCCAAAATTAATACTTACAGTAATGCATGACGAAGACGATGCGTCTTTCCGGGACGCATATGCATATGCTTGCCTCCATCGCAATGTCAGGAATCTTAGCACCCAACTTCTTTCTCATGCTGAGGAAGGACTACTATAGCCAAGGTCAAGACATAAAGCTCGGTACTGATATGTCCACCTTCCATGCGACTACATACCATGCCGCCTCTCAAGGTCCTCAGGATTTGGTGAGTACTTCTAGTTAGGATACATGAGCATCTGAATTAAATTGTGGGCTCTTAGAACGAGGAGCGTTTACCGTGGAATTTTAATCCTAGCTCAGCTTGACACACGAAGAGCTCATATTTTTTATTCTTGCCTGCTGATTTCGAGACGGCAGATATCACCCTTTAGCCCTGAAGGTGTTTTTCGGACTTAGTCTGCCTGATTGGTCTTTATTCTATTTCGTAATTACACACACAACGATCTTATGCGCACATTTATATCATTGAAATAATAGCTTCATCATCCAGCGTCACACTGTAATCAGAAATCGCTCCGACTGAAGTCTGAGAATCTCTGAAAATTTCGCATTATACGCAAATGATCATAAGGATGAATCTCCTGCAAGTATGTCGGACACATACTCGGATACATCACGCAAAACTTCATACTCGATTCGACTTTTGCAAGTCAACTCCTCGAACCATTTCAGGACTTTCATCATGTAATGAATGGAATTATTACAAGTCCTTCATAAGCAACTGATCAGTGTTTGGTTCTCGTCTTCGAAGTCCAGAGATTCTGTGCATGAGTTACTAGTGTTCTTGAGACAACCACGGGCCTACTCCGATTTCTCTTTGATGTAGGTCGAAACAGTAATTTTCAATTCAAATTGACGGCGATCGGAAACAGTATTTCTTGCGGAAGTGCTGATATTTGTTAATCATGTATTGCTTCTGAGAGGTGCATGCAAGAGAGGCCGTGAGCCAGACACTGAGACAAGTTGCAACACAACTGTCAGATGCCGATCATCTTGATACAAATATGGAAAGGCAATCTCGTAGATCATGCTGTAGATTTGTTAGTTACTTACAAGTTTACTGTAATTGTATACCACCACGATGAGTCTACAGCCACCGGTGTATTATATCAAATCTGAATACATAGAAACCGTAAGCTTCGCTTGTATACTAATCATCGAGCTTGCGCTAATATGAACAGGACACAGGAAACAAAGTCTCGCGACGAGCCACGATAGCAGGGCCGCAGAACATCATCCTCGGCGGAAAGACCATCATTTCAAGCGGTGCTATAATTCGTGGTGACTTGAGAAGAACTGGCCCTGGCCATGCGGTCGTGATCTCCCTGGGCCGCTATTGTTTGATAGGAGAGAATTGCGTTGTGAGGTAAGCGCTCAAGTCACGTTGGAAACAACCAGCATGGCTGACGGGCCCACCTTCACCATAACAACTGCGACGTGTTTACTTGGATTTGTAGGCCTCCGTACAAAACGTACCGTGGTACCTTCAATTACTATCCCATGAAGATCGGAGATCATGTGCACATTGGCGCGGGCAGCATTGTTGAGGCGGCTACGATTGGAAGTCACGTTGAGATCGGAAAGAACTGTATCATCGTGCGTCTACTTCGTAGCTACTTCACCTTAGCGTGAACTCATCGAGGATATATATCAGAGCAAGTTCACAATTATCAAAGACTGCGCCAGAATTGCAGACAACACGGTCCTCATGCCAAACAGCGTCGTACCTGCTCTAGCTCACTTCGCCGGCGCGCCGGGTCAATTCGTCGAGGACTTGCCGGAGTCTACGCAAGAGATGGTGGAAGCTGAGACGAAGTCATTCTACAATCGTTTCCAGCCGCTCGAAAGTTGACCAGTGATAAATGGCTGCGGTTCGATGCACTTTTGTTTTCCTCATTAACCGTATCTTCATACCCATCGATGTATATACCAGCGCAATGTTGTCTATCTGAAGGGTACGACGTACCTGTCATTGTATTGAGGTCCCTTTTCTATCTCGTCAGCGTCCTGAAGTAATACATAATTCAAACATCCCTCTCTGCCTGTATCAATGATACACACGCGTGGCAGTTGCCTTTATAATTACTGTGTTTTTGATATTTCAACATTTTTCGAAGGTTTAAGCATTTGTGGAAAGTCAAACTCGGGAGGTGAACCGTGTTATGCTGGTGATGCCGAGTACTTGCATAGATTGATGGCCGATCTCCAGTGGCAGTGCACAAATATTCTTCCGCAGATGCGCAGATCTCCCTCGACTCAACAACTCTCTGCTATGTGCAATCACTTGATCCTGCACCGTATCGGTATATAAGCGCTCTGCTTGGATCGATGTCTTATAATCTCTGGATTAAGCCCACTGGTCTCCAAATATGTGTAGAAATCCTGTTACTGGCAGCCCTCCGAATCAACTGGCCCGAGAATTCAGAATTCGACTGCTAGTACCTAAAACGCGTCTCTCGTGTTCATTCGACACAACAAAACAATCGAGTGGCAGCAAGTCACGACCGCGTTTCATACTCCGACAGTCAGCAGTATAAATCTTGCCACTCTCCCCCTGTTCTTCTCCTCATAACTTGATCTCCTTTGTGCACGCGCGCAAAGATGATCTGGTTTACGCCTATACTTGTCTTTCTAGCTCAAGCATTAGTCTTAATCCACGCCGATGTCTGCCATACCCTTGATGTTGCCACCACCAGTACATTTCCCCCGCGTCTTCAGCTCGCTTCGATCCGCCTCCACGACCTCATCTGTTCCTCCGAGAATATCATTTATGCTTCCTCCGCTTCTGAACCTGTAACCTGGTACTTTGCGGCTCCTGAGCCTGTGGAATTTCCTCGCCGCGCTCCAGAACCTGTAGTTCCGGTAATGGTCCTCCCCTCGCCTACACGCACGGTGGCATGCTTGGTTGGTTCGGATACCTGCATGCTGGATTCAGGCTACTCTCTCTACGTCGATGGTCCAACTCCTTCGTCGACTGAACCGGCCGGGTTTTCTACCGACGCCGATGATCAAGATCCACCCGTACCTTACCATGCACCGAAGGGTATGAGTGCGGAGTCTTTCAAGGCGCAATGTTCTCAACCGACCGTTGTCGAGGTCTATATTTGTCTCGCCATCTGTTATATTGCTGCCTTACTTGGTGCTTTTGTTGTTGTCTCCCGACTTGAGTCCGCGCTTGCGAGGAAAACATACAGTATCTCACACCGAAGGTCGACGTCTCCTTCAAGGACAGACACCAGACCCGAGTGCAGAAACAATCATTCCTGCTTCCTTGTTCTTGCTCAGCCCACGGTATGTTCCGTCTTCGTTGTTTGGGATTCCGACCTGGTACTGATCATGTGCAGACTCAGTTTCCGTTCTCGGACATGGTATATGAACAGGCAATCGCATCGATGCACACTGAACTGCCCTCCACTGCTCCCTCGGACAATGATGAAACAACTCCCGGAACTGTCCTTCTTGTGAGACTTGATGTATTTTTCTTGTCGACGTTATAGCTAACTATCCTTTGATATCCAGGGAATGCAATGCAACCACGGTGGCAATAACGTACCTAGACAGGAGGGAGAGACCTTGATGAATGTATGTTGAGTATTTATCGCTGAGGATGCTTGTCTGATGTTGATCATGTCTAGCGTCCCTTTGGCTCGCCGGACCAGCAGACTTCTGATAGACTCACGGTTGATGAGGATTTTCGTTCTGGACCACTATACATTGACATTGGCATTATCAATACTGTCTGCTCCAGGGATATAGTTACGACTTCTGAGGGTGCCTCCTTGAATGAATCAGCAACAAGGTCTGACGTCGACACCCAGGTGAGACCGATTCCTTCTTATCTCGCACCGTCCGTGTCTAATCATAGTGGCACTTGTTGGACTGTAGTGTAGTGATGAGAGTCGCGTCCATACTACGGCTCCTACAGTCTCCTCGATCATTGATTCGGAATTCGTCCAGCTACCTGGCGATGAACACGGCCCGAGTTGCAGAATGGAAAATAATTCGCCCCTGTCCCTTCTTGAAATTTCTGCCATGCCTAGTCTGGCATGCTCTGCTTCCGTCTCATCTCCGTGGAAGGAGGCCATAAATGTCCTTTTGGTATGTACACTGAGCCAATCTCGGCAGTTCGTGCTGATTGAGCCTCGTCATTCTATCTATTCCTTCATCTTGCATCAGACCGACACAAATAGCGAACGCGGTTTCTTGGATATGAAAATTACATCTGGCATTCGGCCGGCCTCCATCCCGTTGCTGGAGCCACTCGACGATGAGTTCGCAATGGGATCCTTGGACGGTCAACACCTAGAGACCGAACGCGAACTGGAAGCTTCAGGCTCAGTGCCTGGTTTATTCTCTGCGCAAGTCAACTCCTATGACGTGGATGAGACGGCTGCCATCTCACTAGTCATTGGTTCCGGGTGTTTATCGGTTGTCACTGATCCTTCTGGAGCAACCGAAGAGAGGATCCAAACTATTGATTCCCTCTTGATTCCACTACCGGAGCCGACTCTGGATGAATTGGAGACTGATCCTGTACACATTCCTCTTCCAGATGACGATTTTGGCCTAGAGGTAAGTACTGACTTTCCAGTGTTAGGATTAAGTTTAATCATCTTCCCTCTCTTTGACTGACGGTCCAGCTCGTATTCGAATCAAACACATACGCGTCTTCCATTGCTACTGAGATCATTGGTCGGCCCGCCTCCCTCGAAGACAAGGATTTGCACCTTCTCTATGTAGCGTCAGCTCCCTTACCAGAGCCGGTCACGGATGAGCTTGACATTGGTCGCCTTCCGAAGGATGGTTCAGATGTCGTGAGTACTAAGCAGAAATTGTTTGGTGAAAATATTGACAGCCTCTACTCTAGGACATCGTAATTCAGCCATGTGAGAGTGGAACTTTCACAACAGGAAAGGTGGACGATGTAGGTATGATCGAAGAATCCAGCAACAGCAAGGAACACGAGGATGAGCACCTCATCATTCCTTTGGGACTGAGTGCGAGCATCTGGGCACCTAGCAGAGATGACTTGTCCGAACAATCCGTATTGAAGTTCACCGAAACCGCTTCTCACGATGGACAGGGGGATGCCTTCAAGATGTCGACCTCCAGTCCCATTGCTGTGAGTCTTTCGAGGTTTTTGAACAACAGAATTTGATCCTATTGCGTTTGCATTCAAAGCAGATTCCTCGCTCTGGCAACCCCTTTAGCGAAAGGATGCCGAAGAAAAGTGTTGGGAACCATCGTATTCTGAATGATGCCGTCAGACAGGCTATTGGAGAAAGAACAAAACAAAGGTCTTCACTCAGTAGGTTTCCGAAAAGCTGATATGCAGCATGATGGGAATTAATTGGTTTTTCTCTTGGTAGTTCCGACTACCTTGCAAAACACCATCACTCAAAATGCCGCAGTCTCTCATAGTATGGCGCATTCGGCTCTATGTATGCTCTTAATAGCTCTAATGCAATGTGATGGGACTGACTATTCTTCTGGTAGCCGAAAGTACTCTCACCCTTTCTCAGCGCGCTTCGAGAGGAGTCGATGTGAGCTCCTCCTTAGCTTCACGTAAGTCCCGGATGGCTCAGGTATAATGCGATGGGAATTGACTCTTTCTCATTCTTAGCAGAAGCTACACGGTCGAGAAGTGCTTATATTCGCGGCACGGCTAGCGCAATATATAGGAATTCCCTACCAACTTCACGTAAGTTATTGGTTTCTTGCTGCAGCCCACGTAAATCGACATCTCCTCTTTCGATAACCAAAGCTACTCCCTCAAAGCGCGCTACTCCTCGCTTTTCAACCAGAAATGCCAAAAGTGACAACCAACCTATTCGCAGTAAGTTTCTGAATAGTTGAACTGTGTCGCGATGTAAATTGAATTATTTGATTCGGGTAGAAAATATTGCTCAAGGGCAGCGTGGTACTACTCGCGCATCTGCGAGAGGTGCGCATGAGATCCCGCAATCAAGGCCTCGTACGTTCCGCGAATAAGTCCAATATACTGTGATGTAAACTGACTAATTCTGGTCCGACAGCAAATCAGTCTTGTCCGCAGCCTACTCCAACTCGGAGTTCTAAATTCTCGAGACGAGATCCTCCTTCATGAGCATGTTATTGCCGAGGTTGTTACGTTTATCCATCCTTTTATCACAATCACCCATACGACATGCTGGATCGGTCTATTTAGACCCGGTCCAAGGGGCCCATTGGATCGTGTCGAATTAGACCGATTCAGTATGAGATCTCATTAAACCCCTTCTTTCTTTCAATTATATATATTATTCTTCGACCGTTCTCTTTTTTTGTTTCCGCGCCTTCACGTCTCTCTTCTTGGCTCCCTTCTGCCCATATCTAAATCCAGCTTCAACTCTCTCTGGCCTCTTTTTCTCTATATCACTTCCTGGACTGTTTCCCTTCATGCATGTACTGGTAATTGTCTGCCATGCCTTCCATTTTCTTATCATTATTCTATATCTTTCCCTCTATTCAAGACAATGTTCCTACAAAATCGCCATCATTCTTCTACTATATATCTTGTCTAGTTTTCTTTTCTTTCCACATCTCCGTGTCTCCTTCTGTATGTACTTTCGTCTCTCTGGCTTATTTCTCTTCGTATTCGGCTGTCTGCTTTTTTCTAAGCACCTACCTGCAGCCTTTTTGTTCCTCATACTTTATCTCTATTTCTACACATTTCCTCTGATACAGATATTCACCATGAAACCTCCATCACTCCTCTGCCTTAAATTCTGTCTAGTGTTTCTTTCGTTTCCATATCTTCGCGTCTCTCTTCTTGGTTTCTGATTGCCTATATCTGTTTATCGTTCGTCTCTCTCTTGCTCGTTTCTCTTCGCATTCAGCTGCCTGCTTGGAACGTGTTCATTTTTCTTGTGTATTCTCCCAGCGATTGTCTTTCACCTCTTCCGTTTCTCTCTATTTCCACGTATTTCTTCTAGTACAAAACAATTTCTTAGTACGGAAATAATTTGCCCGTTTGTTTCTTATGTATAAGTGTGCCGATGTATTAGAAATATCAATAACTTTTTGCGCGACTTCTAATTAGTTTCTAGAAGTCGCCGCAGGCACGTCGTGTACTCAGCGTTATCAGCGAGACGAATGTGCTGCGGTCGTTGGAAAAGATAGCGACTGCGAACCTCACGTTCGTAGGATTGGTCAAAAAAGAAAGACGGCTAAAATTGAGTAATCGGTAGAAAAATTGTTGCGATCTGTTGTTTGGTCTGGAAATACTGTACAACATCCATTTGTGCCTTCGTCTCATTTCGGCCTAGCTTTCCTTCGCACAATATTACTGTAATGTCGGTTAACGAAACGGATCTCTCTGGTCTTGCGAGGTGAGTTGGGGCTTCGAGCACAGACGCTTTCATGGTCTGGCAAGAGAGCAAATTGACCAAAGCGCCAAAGTCTCTACAAGACACTTCCGACTGAATAGCGGGTGTCACGCAAGAATGGTGCCTCGATGAAAACCACCTTGATTAAAATTGTACTTACAATTCGCAATGAAGCGACCAAAACCATAGATGCACATGACGATTAAATTTAGGTCTGTGACAAGCATCCAAACATGATTTCGCAGGTCTCCGGAAGCTGGAGCGGATGATTTGCGCGAACAACGAAGTCGGAGATAGTGCATATTACAGAGTAAAGACTAGTCAAGTCTCAGCGTAAGTATCTAGGCGGAGATAAATGTGATGTATCATGAACGCAGCTGAATTGAGGGAGAGAACCGCAACGAATGTAACGAGGATTGACTGTACAGTTCTGATCACCAGATAGTCGAACGTCATGAACGATTCGAAGCACAGAGAAAGGTACACCTTAAGTGGTCACGGAGAAAACCAAGTCAGCAGCTGACACATGTAAGGCATAATCTGCTAGTCAGAGTCATCATTGAAAGTTAACTGGACGAAATCGCGCGTAAGCAGCCGGATATTCGAAGCGCTCGCTAGCTTATCTGACCCTCGAAGAAAGGTTAGGCATCGAGTCAAAGGCTCTCAGAGCTCCAGGGCTATTTCTCTCACCAAAACGTCAACCACTGTACTCTACCAAGTTTCCCCAACCGCTTATTCATACGGTTCGCACATTTCATACCAGACCTGGCGCACATCGTGCAGACTGGCAAGCAATTTGTTTGAGACACAGTAGAACTCCTGCTGGCGAGTCTAGGATTCAGTCATCTGCGCGCGCAGAGAACTGGGACTTCTAGCCATTTGATGGTAATGCTACTATGCCAGATATCAGATATGCAACAGATGCATAGCTCAGCCTTACTGGTCCACACAGACATACTCACGGATATGATCGTCCACCCTTGATTCCTATGAGCACATAATGATCTCTGTGGCTAGAGTCCCTTGCAGAAGCGCACCATTACCCTGTGTCTACGATGTTGTCGTTCGTTCGTCAGGAGACCGTGGCTTTCGTCGATTCCATTTCATTCGGAGAGCCAATTGGATGTGCCGACTATTCGCACCTTCAAACATACCGAGCTTTCCACCAGCTAAACGCTACTTCCAGGGACAACATTTCTGTATGCTTCTACTTTCTAGGCAGAGTGCATGGCTTCGAAAGTGGATGGAATCAAAAAACCGACCGAATACTTTATGTCATAATGAAACGTGGGAAATTGCCTTTTACGCCACAGAGTGGCGTATTCCTTTGTAGGTGTAGTACAAAGGATCATACTCCTTTGCACAGAACCCACATCCACCACGAACCATTCGGTTTAGATTCCGTATACATCTCGTCAATACTCATTCACAATAGCTACCATCACTTCTCAAACCTTTTCTAACAATGTCTAACGGTCAGTTGATCTGCTCGCCTTCAAGCCACAACCATCTAACGTCCACACCTGTAAATAATACAGTTCTTAAGCGAAGATGGCGAGAACTAAAGGACATGTGCGGTCGAGATAGAAAGCGGTCTCAGCTTTGCGACCGTTCCAGTTTCGCTTCCGTCTACACTGCGACTAGTCCCGGTTCAGATTTGATAAATGGGCATATTCAATATTCGGCCAAGTGGCCACCAAAGCTTCGACGGAAGTTTGTTGAAGGCAAGTCTCGTCTTTTAGTATAATTACAGTGTCAATTATGTTATTTGGCGCAACCTCAACGTGGCTTCTTGGGAACACCTTCCCAATGTGCTTCTCAAACTCTCAAGCCACAGCTGGACAAACTAAGTAAACCTCCGAGGCTGACAGTACTCCGACAGAGGACACAAAAGCAACCATGCCTCATGGTTTTACTATGCCAATATCTTCGAGTGCTCTCCCAGAGACCGTGTCTGCAGTCAATCAATCAACAAAGGTGGGGCCCACAATACTTTCCCCTGTCGATTCCTCATCTGGTTCCGGCACGGACATCGAGTCGTCGCGTGTCACTTCCATCATCACTCCTGACCTATCATCAAGCCCTTTGCCGTTTCTGGGTCCCTCCTCATCTTCATCGTCATCATCTTCTACGGGCGCTTCATCGTATTCGGTCACGCAACAGAAAGACCGACAGGCCTTGACGATCGACGAAGACCCGAGACGCAATATGGATAAAAGGTGCCAACCTGCGACAAGTAGGCCAGACGCGCGAACTCTCAGACCACTCGGTCCAAAGCATCTCGAATACGGGTATAAGGTTGCGAGGGAGAACCTCTCAGCTGCTGTCGCAACTGCAGTAAATGAACTGTTCAATTTCTCCATCCCAGTGCGGAACGAAGAGACTGAAGCTAAGCGGCCAGGAAAGGGATGCATCCCCTTATTGCGACAGCATCCGCTGGTACGCAAAGCAGCGGATGCAGTGGATGAGGCTGACCGGTTACTGGAGGAGGCTCTCGCTCATGGAGAGAACTGGAACTCGAAGGTGCCAGACGAGTGGATGCGGCAGGACGACCAGCAAGAATATGAATGGGGTTACAATGGACCGGAAGCCAAATTTGAAAAGGAGGCCAGAAGGTTAAGGAAACGCATTGTACGTCCTAACAACTCTGAATCGCGTTCTCGCAAGCGTCGGACTCCCGAAGTAAAGAAAAACGACGTCTCCGGCAAGAAACAGACGACCGCGTCAGGCTCGGGTGACGACGCTGTATGCCCTAAGGAAAAACCCACCGACACATCACTGTTCTCAACGACAACTGGCAGTCTCAATGAGCGCGAACAGCGTTCGCGTTCGCGAACACCTTCGACTTCCAAGTTGGACCCTTTTCCCTCTCGGTCTGTGAGCGCAGAACCCGATGTGCTCCCTGCTCCCGCATTCGGGAAGCGCAGTCGTGGTCAGCCCAAAACGACTGCTTTTGAGACCGCGGGTAGCGTGATGGAAATAGAAGCGTCCGCCGTGACAGTACAGAGTCCAGTCCTGGGTTCCTCTATGATGAAGTTTCGCTTAGATCCACCCGTGGAAAGTCAGCCATCTGCCGCACCACGAGTGCAACGCAAGAGAGGAAGACCTCGAAAGTATCCTCTACCGCCTCCCGTTCCATCACTGGACCAGTTGCCGAAGAATGCTGTTGCAGCAATGGCTACACAAGACTCGGAAAGGCGTTCTTCAAAAAGGCGAAAAATCAATTCTTCCAAATAAGCTGATCTTCCGATGGTAACCTCTCCACGCGTGCAATGGTACATTTCTTTCATCTTCTTTCTCTCTCAGGGTCTTGGTTCGTATCATGGTCACGCGTTTCTTCTATCATCCTGTCAGTGTCACCTTTTCATTCAACATCTAGCACAGCATCAGAAGATTTACGCACAAGAGCATTGCACACTTATCAATTTCTTCTTCTTCTTTTTATTCACTTTTAATGTACACCATCAATACCAAATGCTCTCTACAATTAGGAACCATAGACGGCCGACAATATAGAAGAAGTGATATCTGGAATCATTTTGAGCAATCAAAGCAAGAATTGGCGAATGCGAAAGAACAGAGTTGACGTACACAAACAAATATGACCTAACCCCGAGTGTCTTCACATCTCCAAGCGCTCCTTACAGCTTCACAATTTCCACTTACGATCACGCGTCAGCTCGAACTTTCGCGAGTCCCATTGCGTCTCGAAAGGGGATGGGACCGCTGGTGGTGATGACGCGGAGATAGTTGGAAGCTCATTGTCGAATTCGAGGTCAAGACTGCCGAGGATCGAAATCCCAACTACGAAAAGAGGGCTCAAAAGTTGAGCTTGTGAGAAGGAATAAACGTCGTCAAGTCTAGGAGTGCACATGTCTTTAAGCTTCCCTTATTATCTCCAGATGTCCACCCCATGACGGTGTTCGACGTGGTGAGCATCATCAGTGATTTCCGCGTCAAGGTCAACAAGAAGTGATGAAGGATCCAGCAGAGGCGAAAGGATGAAGAAGGCTGGTGTACGTACTTGGTGACGACCTCCTTGAGATACTGCTCGACTGCCGATATACTTGCGTGCGCCTTCTCTCGCGCTCTTGTCGGGTAGAATAATCCCGTTTCCGATCTCAAGCTGACCCCGCTCATGCATGTATTCCCCCACTCTTCTAAATATTAATCAATTCTCCTCCTCTCTCGTACGAGTGTTTTATTTTTTGCCTTTCTTCTTTTCGCATGAGCCATTTGCACACCCTGTACGCCGCGTACGAGACGCCGTCGCCTAGTCGATCGATTTTCAGAATCATAAGCGCTTTGGTTCTCTCGCTTGATTCTGCCGAGTTGTAGACATGGGCCAAATGCTGACAGAAAACGAGCTTGAAAGGTAAATTGCTCAACCAGGAAAAGTTCACCGTTCTCGAAAGCCAGTTTTTGCTTCGCTGATACATAGCTTGGCACCCTTTCATGCTGTCCTATTTGAGAAATTCATACATTTCAAGTGAACGTCAGATCATAAGTGTAAAAAATGAAGCCTCTTGAGGCCTACATTTTCAGAAAAAAGCTGTGTCTTCGTTTTCTTGATTGTTATGTAGGCGTACGGCCTAGCTACCAGTGACCAAGGACATCGAGTCTACGCGGCTATCGAGAGCCCTGGCACTACCGGGGAAGAAACCGAGCCTTAGTATCGTACTGATATCACGTCTGCCAGTGAGTCGCTCATCGTCGACTCGAAGGAAGGACTCGGGTAAGTTAGTAAGAAAGAATAGAAGCCATGCTTAGTTAGGGAAGCCGATCAGTGATCGACGATTGTAGTACCTTCTTTGCAGTCCGTGTGCAGACTCGGAGTCGTGGTCGACTATAACCATCATTACCGTATCGGTATATAGACGTTCTGCTTGGATCGGTATCCTATTTACTCTCGATTGAACCAATTGATCTCCGAATATGTGTAGAAATCCTTTTACTGGCAGCCCTCCGAATCAACTGGCCCGAGAATTCAGAATTCGACTGCTAGTACCTAAAACGCGTCTCTCGTGTTCACTCGACACAACAAAACATTCCAGTGGCAGCAAGTCACGACCGCGTTTCATACTCCGACAGTCAGCAGTATAAATACTGCCCCGTCTCTCCCCACTCCCCTCCTCATAACTTGATCTCCCTCTTTGTGTACCCGCGCAAAGATGGTCTGGTTTACGCCTATACTTGCCTTTCTAGCTAAAGCTTTAGTCTTAATCCACGTCGATGTTTGCCGTACCCTTGATCTTATCAATACCTATACCTTTCCCTACCATCCCCACCCTTCCACCCACCTCTATGG
This sequence comes from Sanghuangporus sanghuang, assembly GCA_009806525.1. Lineage (NCBI taxonomy): Eukaryota > Fungi > Basidiomycota > Agaricomycetes > Hymenochaetales > Hymenochaetaceae > Sanghuangporus > Sanghuangporus sanghuang. The sequence continues at coordinate 1,577,387 of VVIT01000002.1, read as the reverse complement.
CCTCCTCTGCTCCTCCGCTTCTCAGCACTCCGATTACGCTCCTCATTCTCCTGAACCTGAATCCTCGTATCTTTCAACTCCTCAACCTGTCGTCTTGTCTCTTCCTGCCCCCGACCCTGTAGCTCCCATCGTAGTCCTCTCCTCGCCCATGCGTGCGGTGGCACCCTTCATCGATTCGGACATCTGCTCGCTTCCTTCTAACTACTCTTCCTATACGGATGTTCCGATTGCTCTGTCGACGGAACCGACCGAGAATTCCGGTGATGTCGATGACCAGGATACGGCTGCGCATTTCCGAGTATCTCATGCTCTGACTAAGGATGCTTTCAAGGCAAAACGTCCACAACCGATCCTTGTCGAAGTTTATATCGGTCTCGCCGTCTGCTGCATTTCTATACTACTCGGTTCTCTCGTAGTTGTCTCTAGAAAAAGGTCTACACATGCAAAGAAAACCTCCGTCATTCCTCGTCGTAGAAGGGCGACGACCACTTATAAGACAGAAAGCGATCTTGGTGTCGGACACAATTATTCCTCGTTTGTATTTGCTCAGCCCGAGGTATGCTCCGTCTTCATCGTTGGGGATTCCGGTCCAGTGCTGACTATGTACAGTCTCAGTTCCCGTTCACGGACATGGTCTACGAAATAGCAATTGCATCGACACTTGATGGGCAGGCTTACACTACTACCCGGAACTTCGATGGAACAACTCATGGCACTATCAATCTGGTAAAGATCGAGTTGCTTCGTCGTACTTAGACATTGGGTCTAACTATGCATTGTTGTTCAGGAGATGGAACACCACCTTGGCGGAAACACTGCATCCGGACAACAGAAAGGAAACATCGTAAATGTACGCTCTGAGTTTATCGCTAAAGATTTGGCCTGATGATGTCCATGTACAGCCTCGATTTCACTCCTCGGACGGTGTCCAGCAAAATCGGAAGACTTCTCTACGAGGCTCGAGATTGCTCCGCATTGCCACCGGCACCACCAGAACCGTCGCTAACAAGGACAGCGTCGTGACTTGCAACCAGCGCCACGTGAATGTGTCAAAAAGAAGGTCCAATGTCGTCGCAAAGGTAAGACTGAATTTCGCTATCTCACATCGTGCAAGTCAGCTCATAGTGCCATCTGTTGGGTCTAGTCTAACGACGAAAGTCTCGCTTGTACTACGTCAAATGATATCACAGGTGCTACTGTCTCGGCCTCTGAACTGACGCTCGTTGCGCTGCCTAGTCAGGAAGATGAATTGAGCTCCAAGTCGAAAATGGTTTCGATCTCGGGTCCCATTGGGAGCTCTGGGACTTCCGATGGTTTCACTTCGGCCTCGACTACATTGAAGGATGGCATGGATAACCTTTTGGTATGTCAACCAACCTAGTTCTTACCGACAAAGCCTTATTCTTTTCGCTTTATCCCACCACTATCAGGACAAAGCAAACGGTACCAAGGAATTTGTATACGCGAAACAAGCCGACGATTTGAAAGCGGCGGATTTGAATTGCTCGGCGCACGCTGTCGCTCCTTCTCGTGGCTCAAAAGACGATGAGCGCGTCGTCATTCCTTTGGGACTGAGTGCAAGCATCTGGGCGCGTGCTATGGAGGACCTGTCTGAACAATCCTCAGAAAGCGTCAGTCCTGAGTCCGACGTAAGTCATGATCTCTGAAGAAATTCGCGATGAACTCTGATTTCGTATTCGATATCATATAAGCTCGCCCGACCCGCTTCGCAACACGGAAAGAATCCGTCCTTCGGGGCGTCGACTTCCAGCTCCCTTGCAGTGAGTTCTTCAGATGATTTGATGAGCAGAGTTAATCGTAATCCATTTGCAGTCTACGCAGAGTTCTCCGCCTATCGGCCCCAGTAGCACAAGCTCTACGAGAAAGGACACGAGATTTCTTCGCGCCCTTCATGCTGCCATCAAGGAATCTGTGGAAGGAAGACAGAAGGAAGGATTCTTTTTGAGTAAGTCCTCTGAATATATTAGATGAAATCCAACTCATTGGGGTTTATTTGATTTTTTCTTGATAGAGCCCGGTCTCTTGCGAAGCATCATCCCTCGAGACGCTACAGATGGTCAAACCACACCCGACTCGGTTCCACGTATGCTCTTGATAGCTTCGACTGTAATGCAATATGAGCTGACTAGTCTTCTCTTGGTAGCCGAATCTATTCTCTCGTCTTCTCAGCGCACTCCAAGAGGGGTTGGCGGATCCGCTCACTCACTTTCGCGTAAGTCGTCGATTGGCTGAAATCCAATTCAAGAGAAACTGACAGCCTTCACTTGGTCATTCAAAGCTACACGGTCGCGATCCGAGGGTATTTGCGCCTCAGGGGAAGACGATCATAGAAAAGCACTACCAAGTACGTGTAAGTCCGTGATTTCAAAATCAACCTACGGAGATTGACTTTTACTGTTCTTCTCTTCCTAGGCGAAGCTACTCCATTGAAACGCGCTTCTCGCAGTTCATCCGGGGGCGGCAACATAAATAATGAATCTGCTCACAGTAGGTTTTCCGAATAGCTGAAATAGCCTCCTGGAAGCTGAACTGCCTTGTCTCGCTAGAGAGCAGCGGTCAAGAAAAATGTGATACTTCTCGCGGCTGTCCGGGAGACGCAAATGAGAATTCGCAATCAAGACCGCGTATGTTGTCCGAATATGTCGAATATGTTGTGGTGTAAATTGACTGTTTTCGGCCTTACAGGAAACGTGGCTCGCTACAAGCCTGGTCGTGGTCCATCAGGTATGCCCTGGATACGAAGACCCATATAGGCATGGAATTGCGGAGCCGTCGCGTCATCCCTTCGAGTACATCTTGATCACCTATACACCATGCTGAAACAGTCTGATTAGACCAGGGTCAAAGGGCCCATGACCAGGGTCTAATTGGACCGATTCAGGATGTCGTATAGGTGATCGCAATGGAATTAATCTCCATTGCTTGCCGATATTGTTTTCAAAGTCGATCACTGCCCCTTTGGTTTACGCGTCTTCGCATCTCGGTTCTTGATTCGTGTCTGCCCGTCTCTATATGTAGTTCCGCCTCTCTCTGGCTCATTTCTCTTCGTGTTCGATTGTCTGCTTGGACCGTGTACCCTTTTCTTGTGCATTCTCTCCAAGCGAGTGCCCGACGCCTCTTCGTTTCTCCTCCCCGTGTCTTATTTCCACATATCCGAGTCTCTTTTCTTGATTCCATCCTGCCCAACTCTGTATATAATCTGTCCGTCCGTGTACGGCTATCTGGTTGGACAGCGATTCCTTTTTCTTTCCTAGGGCTTACCTGCTCGTCTTTCATCTGCTTCATTCCTACGCATTTCCTTTGATACAAGACAATATCTCAGTAAAAATCCTCCATCACTCTTCTACTCTATATTTTGTGTAGTGTTCTTTTGTTTCCACATCTACTGTGTCTCTTTTCTTGGTTCCCTGCCCATCTCTATATGTAATTTCGTCTCTCTCCGGCTCATTTCTCTTCGCACTCGGTTGTTTGCTTGGACCGTGTCCCCTTCTTTCTTAGCAACTGCTTGCCACTTTTTCCGTTTCTCGTACTTTATTTCTACACATTTCCTGCACAAGATGATATCTCAGTGCATTGTCTCCATCATTCTCTGGAATTATATTTTTTCTAGTGTTTCTTGCATCCACATCTCCGCTTCTCTTGTCTTGGTTCCTAATTGTCCATCTCTGTTTGCCATTTCATCTCTCTCTGACTCATTTCTCTTCATATTCAGTTGCCTGCTTGGACTGTGTTCCTTTTTCTTCCGTATTCTCTCTCAGCGTTTGCCTGCCTCCTCTTCCCTTTCCCATTTTTTATTCCTATTTATGCGCATTTCCTCTCATACAAGACGATTTCATAGTACAGAAGCAACTTGTTTGTTTGATACCCATGCGCAAGTGTATCCATATATACAGTAGGAAGTATCGGTTAACTTTTTGCACCAATTCTGATTGGTCTCTGGAAATTGCCGAATGCTCAGCGTTGTACAGTAAAGCGTATATTTGTGATAAAAGTGTATAGGTGCATTGCGGGTGTTGTCACTGTCAATGTGGCAAATATGCTGTAGTCATCACTACAAGAGTTGGCTAAGAGTAACAATAGATAGAGATAGAGTATCGGTTAGAAAGTCGTAGCGATCAATTATTTGATATGGCAACACGACATAAAGTTCTTTCTTCGACTCATTTCTTTGGTCTTTTGCATAATCCCCCAGTCCGACCTCGGGGACAGTAGAAAAGGAGCCGTCCGAACTCTTTGATCCTGCGAAATGCCTTGTGGACCTTGAGCACCCACGCTTTCACGGCTTGGCGAGAGAGAGTAATTGACGGTAATGTTGACGATGTCCGCGCAAGGTACTAAGAGACTTAAGGTACTTCCGATTTAATGGGAAGTTCTCATGCAAAAGATGGTGCCTTGATGGAAAACATGAATATTTCGATTGAGAATGTACACTTACATGTATACTCCGTTTTGCAACGAAGCGAGTGTTTGTTGCCGCGGGAACAATGAAAACATTAATATTATCTCTATAATTGCACGATGGATAACAGTGTCTTTAAGACAAATGGCATACTTATGTTTGAGTCTTGAGAGACACCTCGAACAGCCTCGAATGAGGCAGCTTTGCAGTCTTATGAGAAACGGAATGTTGTGGCTGCGCGAAGTCTCGGACTAGTACTCGGAGGAATTCGTTCGCTTAGTCAGATGTTCTTCAGCAGGGGCAGACAGACTCTGTTCGATAAGATTAGAGCGGACCGTGAACTGAACCCAGTAAGCGTGAGCTGCGTCAGCGTGGGTGTGTGCCTTTGTCGTCGTAAGCAACGACGAGCGGGTACAAATACTTCGACGGCCCTCGCCACAGCCTTCTCTCTCGTCCTGCGCCGGCGCACGCTGACCACACCTTTCCTTGTTTCATCCACCACCGCTTTTGTGTCGCATCCCTCAGTCTGAATAAGCCCGTCAGGCCATTCTCACACTCTTAATCCTCCCTCGCACGAGCGCCGGCCGCCTACGTGCCTCATTTCCGCCTTTGTCTCGCGCTGCTCTGCTGGCATACCTGTATCTATATCGTCCTAGTACTTCTACAGATTCCGCTCTATCCGAAACAGTATAAATCAGGCTTGTATTTGTCTGACGCACAATGTCTGCGTTCACAAGTGCTTTCACCTCGATCCTGGCAAAGACGCCGTTGTCGGCGGCCTTTGGATCGAACGTACATCTTCCGATGGAGGACGACAAGTCATTACTTGCAGAGCAGAAGAGTGGGAAGGAGGTTGAGAAATGCGATCTGCGAATAGAAGGCATGACGTGTGGTGCTTGCGTGGAGGTGAGTTGCTTCTGTCGCTTCTGTCGTTGCGGCTCAATAACTAGAAAGCTGAAAAAATGCCTTCTAGTCAATAGAGGGGATGCTCAGAGGTCAGGATGGTATTCATTCGGTGAAGGTGGCCTTACTCGCTGAGCGTGGTGTTGTCGAATACGACCCATCATTATGGACGGTCGAAAAGATTATTGATGTATGCTGATGAGATCTTTGGAATTCATAATTCATTCTGACAGCTCTGATTGCAGGAAATTAGCGATATGGGATTTGACGCGACGCTCATTCCTCCAAGTCGGACCGATACCATTACATTACGAATATTCGGGATGACATGCTCAGCATGCACAAACACCATCGAGACGGGTCTGTCATCCACGCCCGGTGTCTCGAAAGCCGCTGTGTCACTCGCAACAGAAACAGCTCAAATTGAGTTCGACCGAGTGCTCGTCAGCCCGAGAGAGTTGGTTGAGCGAATAGAGGATATGGGTTTCGACGCTGTCGTTTCAGACCACGAAGACGCGACACAGTTACGGTCACTTACGCGATCGAAGGAGATCCAAGAATGGCGAGCGCGATTTTGGACGGCCTTCTCATTCGCCATGCCAGTGTTTTTCATCAGTATGGTGTGCCAGCACATTTCTTTCCTCAGGCCAGTTGTGAACTACAAGATTATCCATGGGATATTCCTCGGCGACGTACTAGCGCTCGCGCTGACTACACCAGTACAATTCTGGCTAGGGAAGAAGTTCTACAAGAACTCATATAAAGCACTGAAGCATGGTTCTGCCACTATGGACGTGCTTGTTACTATCGGCACAACTGCTGCATATGTCTATTCATTACTGGCCATGATCTACGCTGCTTTCTGCCCGGAAGAACCATGGGAGTGCAGACCATCCGTGTTCTTCGACACGAGTACCATGCTTATCATGTTCGTCTCTCTTGGACGATTCCTAGAGAACAAGGCGAAGGGAAAGACGAGCGCTGCGCTTACGGATCTTATGTCTTTGAGTCCAAGTATGGCTACGATTTATACTGACGCACCGGAGTGTACACAGGAAAAGAGGATCGCGACGGAACTCATTCAGCCTGGGGATATCGTCAAGCTGGTACCGGGAGATAAAGTTCCTGCAGACGGAACTGTCATTCGTGGTTCTTCCAGTGTCGATGAAAGCGCAGTGACAGGCGAGCCTGTACCTGTCATCAAGCAGGTAGGAGACAACGTTATTGGCGGGACAGTCAATGGTCTAGGAACGTTCGATATGCAAGTCACACGAGCAGGGAAGGACACCGCACTCGCCCAGATCGTAAAGCTCGTTGAAGACGCACAGACAAACAAAGCTCCCATTCAGGCTTTCGCAGATCGCGTTGCTGGGTTCTTCGTCCCGACCGTTATATCTCTGGCGGTGATCACCTTTGTAGGATGGATGATCATCTCGCATATCGTTCCTGATATGAAACTCCCTATGATATTCCACGGGCAAGGGACGAGCAAGCTCGCGGTCTGTTTGAAGTTGTGCATCTCCGTCGTAGTCGTTGCGTGCCCCTGTGCACTTGGACTGAGCACTCCGACGGCGATCATGGTTGGTACTGGCGTCGGTGCGCAGAACGGGATCTTGATCAAGGGTGGACGGGCTTTGGAAGCTAGCAAAAGCATCAAGCGAATTATACTTGACAAGACCGGCACAGTCACAGAAGGGAAGTTACAAGTCGTCGGGCTGGCATGGGTACCATCCGGTCTTGAAGCCGATCTTCACGCAGATGGCACTCCGACACCGAAAGTAGGCAAGTTCATTGAGCAGCCACTTTCGGCGCCCTGTGCGGATGGAGTGACTTCGCGCACTGCGGCTCTTGCGATGGTTGCTGCTGCGGAAGCGCGCTCGGAACACCCGCTTGCAAAGGCTGCTGCGACGTATGGGAAGGACGTGCTCGCCAAGTCGATGTCCAATGTCCCGGAAGTGAATATCGATGCATTTGAGAGTGTTACGGGCGCGGGTGTTAAGTCAACAATGTCGCTGGAAGGCTCGAGTATGTGTTACACGCTTTACGTCGGTACGGCGCGATTCGTCTCTGGGTCGGAATATGATGACGCGCATCTACCCACGGAGCTGTCGTCCTTCGCGGAACGGGAAGAAGAACAAGGCCGAACAGTCATTTTCGTCTCGCTCACCAGCTCCACGTCAGCATCCCAGAAATCGTCCGCACACGTCCGGCCAATTCTAGCCATCTCCCTCTCAGATGTGCCTAAGCCTTCATCTGCGCGTGCGATTAGAGCACTGCAGGCTATGGGTATCGAAGTGAATATGATGACAGGAGACGGACGGACGACAGCTATGGCGATTGCGAAGGAAGTGGGGATTAGTCCTGACGGCGTCTGGGCACGGATGAGCCCGAAGGGTAAAGCGAAGATTGTTGCAGAGTTGATGGAGAAGGATGGCGGTGGTGTCGCAATGGTTCCTTTTTCCTTTCTCTCTCTTACTCATTCAATGCTAATTACCTCTTTTTCAGGTCGGTGATGGAATTAATGATTCTCCCGCGCTCGTCGCCGCCGATGTCGGGATTGCTCTCTCCTCCGGGACATCCGTCGCAATCGAGGCAGCCGACATCGTGCTCATGCGGTCCGATCTCCTCGACGTCGTCGCCGCACTGCATCTCTCACGTTCCATCTACGGCGTCATCCGCCGGAACCTCGTCTGGGCGTGCATCTACAACATCTTTGGCATCCCGTTTGCCATGGGTCTTTTCTTGCCCTTCGGATTACATCTCCACCCTATGATGGCCGGCGCGATGATGGCGTTCTCAAGCGTGAGCGTAGTGACAAGCAGCTTGCTGTTGCGCTGGTGGAGAAGGCCAGAGGAGAGCTTGATGCCCGGGGAACAACGACCAGGTGAAACGATCTTGGAGAGTGTCAGGAAAGCGATTGCAGATGCGTGGAATACTGTGTGCTCGCTTGTGAGCTCAAGGAGAGATAAACTTGGGTATAGCCAGCTACCTGTGGAGATGACGGAGACAGTATGAAACCGAAGCTGAGTATGAAACTAAGGCTAAGTGGTCCGGTTGTGTGAAGACAATCTTGAACTGGTTTGTAATTAATGTAAACATTTATTTCCTTACTTCCTTCCTTCATTCTTGTAATTGGAACTTCAGCTTCTTGGATTTATATTATTGCTAATGCTTTCATAAATGCTTTCCGCTACTTTCCTTTCATGTCTTTCTCTTTTCATTTTAGGGCGGGGAGGTAATTAGATTTAGCCAAATCAAGTCTAACTTTATTCCGAGTCTTGACTGTGTTTTCGATCGCGTTCAAGGCTTTCATCATCTCATACTTGTTGCGTCCTGGTATCATTTATTCAAGTAAGGACAGGCAGAAACATAGAAGACTGGAGCTTCGTAAGATGCCAGTGTCGAATATCAAGACTGTACTTTTCGCCTTCCCAATTGAGATGGAACGGAAAAATCTCTCCTGAAGTTGGCGTAGATACTTTTTTATATGGTTTTCTGCGCCGTGGAAAGGAAAATCGACTGCTTCCTGAGACGGGTGTTATCACATTCTCTCTATTTTATAAGGAATAATAATAGATATTGAGTTGCCTGGCATATAAGTGTCTTGAACACTCACGATCACTATCACGATGCCAGTTGCATCCTAATTTGAGATCCAACCCAGGGGTGTCGTAGAACAGGAATTGATGCTTCTCCACATCTTTTACTTGCAATTCAACTTGCCTCAGATCCCCCAGGGAAGCCCCTTCCCGTCGTAACCACAGGACACGACATAGTTTGAAAAGTCCGGCTAGCAAGTTAAGCTCGATACAGTATGAGAATCCTTCTTCTCCTACGATGGCGAGCTTCGTCAGGCGAGGCGGAAGGGTCTCGACGTCGAGCGGCGCGACCGCGAAGAAGTGGAAGGAAATACAAAGTTCTTTCAGATTCTCAAGGAACCGGAGAGAACGGCATGCGTGTTCGCAGATCCATTTTATAGGATCCAGGCAAGTGATTGTCAGGACTTCAAGCGTCTTCCTGACGGGGTAGAGCGGACTGTCATAGGTCTCGAATAAGTCCCAGATGATACGACTTTCTACATCAAGGAATTCTAAGGTGTTGATGAGAGGCGAGTGTTCTGGCAGTGTAAACCTCCTCCACCCCAACGGTGCGGGTCCGGACAACCTCAGGTGAGACAATCGAGGCATAACGAACCATCGGAATCTCTCGTGCCAGAAGGAACGTTTCTTGTCGGAGGAGATTGTAAGAGACTGAAGTACAGGCAACTCAATGGACGGCGGGAAAAATATCCAACCTTCATTTGTTACAATACCCCGTCCTGCCAGCTCGAGATGAGTTATGTGTCTGATATCCAGCTTGATTAGACGCGAGAGTAGCGATATCTTGTCGACTTGCTGATGAACACAAAGAAGATGAGGGCATAGTTTGTACAATGTGTCTTCGTTGAAATAATCCTTACGAACGGAGCGACGGTCAATGCGTACGTCTCTGGAGCTCAACGATAGCGGAAAGGATAAGTGGTACTGGCGTACGAGGGGACGAAGATGAGGGTTTTCGTCGAGGGATCTCGTCAAGCGTATTGCAGCGTTCCTTGATGAAAGGTAGATCTCCCTGTACAGGTGACTCGTAGCGACGTCGTACCAGAATCGACATACGTTGGATGCCGCGCGCAGCGTTGGCTGCAGTGTGTACCTAGTGAAAGCGACACGGTTTCCCTGAATATCGCGCTCGAGGAGAAATAGGCGGAAGATGTAATCAAGCACATCCCAAGACACATTCGGCCCTTCAAAGGTCGCATTCGTCGCGGCGCACTTTGACGGTAATTTGGCTGGTGTTCCCGATATCGCATTGACAATCGAGCAAATTGAGACGATGGAATTCTCCTTTCCGAGCATTTTGACGACAGAAAGGAAGCGTTCGTTTGAATCGGTGGACAGGTCAGATAGATATTGAGGTAAGTTTGCAGGTGTTGTAAAGGGTGGAAAGTGAGAAGGAGACTCGAGAGGCGTTTATATTTCCTAAAAACAATAAGACCAAGAGTCTTGTTCGAAGGACTCCAGGGAGAGGCCCGACCGCCATGTTTTTCATTTGTGGCTCACGTACTGAGTATTGTCTGCAAAAATGGAATGGCCGCGGCTCTGTCGCTATGCAGGCCATGGATAAAGATAGATATGACCGGAGTATATAATTTATGTAATGCAGAATATTATTCATCATTGTATTACGTCATTACAGTATGTCACGCTCACCCTCCTCGATATAAATACCTTTTCTTCTTTTCATAGGTCCCAGAAAGATAGTAGGTATACTTAATGATGCTTGACTCTCATTTGTCAATGCTCAAAGTCAAGTACTTATTCAGGAGACAGAATTGTCCTTCAAGAGGACAGACCGTCGCCACTGGAAGAAGTCGGTCGGCGAATGTACAAGATGATTATGAAATGGCGCATAAATTACGTGGTTTGCTTCCAGATACATACAGTTACATCTTTCTTTATAAGCTAGTCAAAAGACCTGCCATCGTCGACCAGCTAAGTATATACGAGGACGTCATATTTCTGCGGCCAAGGATCAGAAAAAGAAGCAAAGTAGGGTAATCAGTTGACTCTACCTCAATTTTCTTCTCCTCTTTCCCGGCAATGACATATGCACACTCTAGCTTAGGACCGGCCTTTCCAGGCTGGATGGCCTTGTCAGTGAAAATACCAATTTTCATGTGTTCCTTAGCCCACGCCCGGACAATCGCAAGTCTGGTTTTATCGTTTTCTCGGCATCCCTTCACAGGATTAAGTCGCTCGAAATGCTCTTCTGTAAACATGCCAGACATAGGCTTCCAGCGAATGCTTCCGGGCTCGGCGACAAGAACGTCGAAGTAGAAGTCATTCGCCTGCAGCGCTTCACGTCTATGTCCGAAGTATGCGCCATGCCCTGGTCTGTACTTGCCTGGCTCTGGGAGTATGTTGTCAGTATTTGTGATCTTCAACTATCTTCAAATGGACTCACGGAAACTACCCTATCAATGAGAGAGATCCGGGTTGAGTTTTGCGCAATCATAGCGATTGAAAGGCAGTATACATACATAATAGAATATCCGAGCAATGTACCACATCTCGTGGTTTTCGGAGTCCTCTAATCGGCTCACAGGCACCAGTTTCGCAAAAGTGTCTGGATTTCCTTCTACTTCTCTTATGTTGACCCATCTGACTCGTTCAGAGTGCTTTTCTGTGCATAAGTCTTCCTTTTCGTCTGTGCTATATGGTGGAGGACAAGTGTCTATATTGTGACCTCCTAGCACGCTGATATACTCGAGCGCTTTCTGTTGAGCCATTAGCACATGGTGAATCCAAGACAGAGCTATCAATAACTCTACGTACAGTGAATTTATCTCTGACCTCGTCTAATTTTCTTTCCAGGCTCCAGACGTCGGATGGCTTTACAAGGCATTCATAGACTTCCGCGGCCGTTTTTCCATATCTGCGTCTGTGTCTGTCTCGTGCACAAACGGTTTCAAATATATGAAGCCGGGCTTGCTCAGCGACCCTAGAGGTTTAAAGGTAAGCTCATATTCGGACCTCGCTGGCGTATAGACCGACTCGTTCAGTTCCCGTATTACTCCTTCTAGCTTTTTCAGATGGATCGGATCGCAAGACATCAACTTCTGGCTGTACGAGCCAATGCTTCTGAGGATGTAATCTGCTTCCTCTGCGAGCTTCTGTTCGGCTTTAAGTGTGGGTTCAAGATTCTATGCAATTTGGTGTCAGTACTCATGTTTATATTATTGAGTCTGAGGAGAATGCCTCACCTCGGCTTCCTTGTAGATCGCTACACCGATGGTGATCGTGACAGCTAGGATCTGCCCGATGTGGGGGATAGATGAGACGGCATCCAAGAGATTTTCAAAGTTAACTAGCATGGTTTAGGGAATGCGGCTGTTGTAAGTACTAGAAGCGCCTTTGAGGGGGGAGGACTTGACTTTATATGCTCGACCGTCTTTTCACCCAAGATCCGTACTCGACAATTCTCTTCTGCTCCATGAGCGGCTATTGCGAATTAAAACAGCATGTTCAAGGCGTGAACAGAATAGCGGATATACGTAGTTGGAAGATTTAAAAATGCAGTCGGAAAGGCAAGGTCCGAACACAACAATCATCCAGTTATCTTGGGGATTGGCATCATGATTCTCCGTTCGGCTCGGTGTAGCATTCAGCTAACTGTGATTTGGACGGGTAAGACATCAGAGATCAAGTAATTAAACCATGGCGAATGGCGAGATCCAGGATTAGGAGCCTCCTATTCCACGAGATACTCTCGAAACCAGACACCTGAATCCATTAAAAGAGCCTTCATGAAGCGTAAGGATATAATTAGTGTTCAAACAGCCGAAGTGATTGAATTGAAATTGAAACAAGTTGAGGCATCGTGATAGAGCAAAGGTTCAATGACAACCTCGGTAAGCTACTAGCGCTTATCCTTGCTACCCATTTTATCCGACTGGCAAATCGATGCGACGCAAGTGGAGCAGGCGATTCCTCTTTATGGCCATCGAAGGACATTACACGAGGATTACTCGTTTCGAAGCGCTTACTTCAAGCTTGACACATTGAAAAGTAAAGGTGCTAGGGCGCTGTCAGATAAGTAGTTGTTCGAAGAGATCATTTCATGCGCCGAAGACCATTGTCTGGTGCGATTCGTGCTCGCTGATACTTATCTGATTGAAATCATTCGGAATCCATGATGCCTATGAAGTAAGATAGACCGTTGATTAAACGACTTATCCTGAGCGTGCAACAACGATAGGAATCTACGGTGGCTCAGTTTTACCGTAGTAAAGGAATCGAAAAGAGAACCTTCAGAGAAGACTCCATCACGGAAGCTACAAGGGCAGGAAAACGCGTGGTCCTGGAGCTCACGTACAGCAAAGAGAGATAACAGCATCAAACAAGCGCTGGATCGTCTGAAGTGCTGGTCCAGAATTGGTTTCGCCTCGTTCCTGCCAACCTGAATGGAACCGTGACCTGTAAGCCTTGCTGCAGATCACTAATATGTACGAGATGGGCATTCACAGTACTAGTGACGGCATGAGTCTGAGAGCAACACTGCAGGATAAGAAATAGTTTCTTGCGAGAACTTGAAAGTTGGGAACGTGTTGAAGGTGTGGGTGACACAGCGGGCAAACCATTTTGAGATTTAGACCTGGAATAAATAACAGTTTGCCCGCTGTGTGACGTGTTCATGAAGAAAGAGCACGGAATTCTCCGAGTTGGTCAGCAGAGTTCTGATTTTTTTGTTGTTGTTTCTCTTGTCAACTACAATATGTCTTTATCGCACCCGCGCTACTGGCTGATGCTGGATTGCGCGTTAGGCGGGTCCTTCTCGACGATGAGTAGTTCATAGGTCACGGTCATATGAAATGAGTTGTTCGAACTAGCCTGGTTCATCAAATATCTGCCGTCAACCTTGAGCCTCTGTTTTCTTCCTCCGTTGGGATCAGGGCTCTCGTTACCCTTGGTCAACTATGGCCGTACGCTTACGTGACAATTGAATCAACGAAGTCGCACTTTGTAAAATTGCGCATTAAGAAGCTTCAGTTTCAGAAAAGGTCAGAATTCTTGAGGACGACATTGAAGGTGCCATGGAAGTATTGCGTATCGGCGAAGCAAAACCTGATCTTCAAGAACGGTGAGACTTTCTTATTTGATCGCCTTTTTTTTTGTTCTAAACTCCAGTTTCTGTCAGCCTTTGACTCATGTCTACAACTCTACAAAATCAAACAAAGTGGTAGTAACTCTGAAAATCGACCAGCCAAGCGACGGCGTCCAGCACCTGACGCATAAGACGCGCACACTGCTGAGCTGCCTCTCGTCGTTCCAGCGTCTCTCCATTCTGGCTGCCGTGTCACACCTCTTGGCAGATCACTCGTCTCCGACCGCTGCGTCCTCTTCGACCACTGCTAGATTCTGTCTCCTGTTTCGCAAAAGCCGACCAGCGGTCCGCGGAAAGAAGGAATGTAAAGAATCAAGTCCTCGTACGAGCTAGGAGAAGGAACTTCGTTCCGGATAAGTGAGGAACCAATACATGCACAAAAATCCGCCGTCAATCGAAAAGCATTCCAAGGAGGTCGCATTCAATCACCTTCATTATCTTTCTCCATTCCCTTTGCCTCTGCAGGGTCCTACATCACTCCTTGTTGACCTTGACGCTGGTATCGTTTCTAGCGAGTCTCGTCACGTCGAGCATTAGCATGGGGTGGTAATAAGCTTTGCTGAAGAGAAAGTCCGTTCTCTTGCCTTACTCAACTCCCTTTTCGGTTCTGGCGGAGCAAGAAACAGACCTGGCAATTACGACGATTAAGGTGATGTTCAGCGACTTGGCCATTGATGCCGAACGGTCCGCACCCTCTTTGATGTCGACCGAAAAACTCAATGTCGAGGGCGACGGGACCGTACACGGTACAGTGCAGATTTCTTCTGAGTGACCGAGTACGATGGAGCACCCGTAGAGGATGGGGAGCGGAGTGGAGGTGATGAAGAGCTTGATGATGAGTCAAGAGCGGTGACGGAAGTGGCATGCGACGATTCGTGTCGGAACCAGATGCTGAGCCGACAGGGAGAACCATTGTGGACTCCACCTTTGGCACGCTTCCAGAGAGAACGGTTGGAGGTTTCGGAGCAGCAGCGTCGTGAAGAATATTTTTAGTTGACTTCGTGTTCATTCTGATCGGAGCACTTCTAGCCTTGGATGGTTTGGCTTGGGTGGTTGAGAAGCGCCTTGGGAAGGCATTCTCAAGAAGCTGTGTTGAAGTCGCAGCCAATAGCGCGATTGACACAATAGTTACATTTAAAGAACGCGACTTGCCTTTTACAAACTTTCGTCGAAGTTCTGGTAGCCAGCTGGTTGCATCTCGAATGTTCCCGTTTACCGAATCTGACTCGGGACCAGTCGATATGTCGACAGCAGCGGAACTGGGTGCATCGCAAAGCTACGATTTGATATTTGAATCATCATGCCTCCCGGTTCTCTCAGCCTACGCTTGAGCACTAAGCACCAATACGGAGGAGATGTAGATGCTAAATGCTTGAAGGGAGAGTAGGTCAGCTTATCACACAGTTAGGGAAAGATCAAGAAGTGTTGGACACCTGGACTGTTCCTTTTCCTGATGGGGATATGGTATCTTTCTCCGAGGTCGAATCCAGATTCGGAGCAAAGAGAAGGCGGAATGAGACGATGAAACACATGCTTGTTGTATCGTCATCCCAAAGCATTGATCGCGATGACTTGCCAACCGATGCTCAATTTACATCCGCTTTCATTTTTAGTCAATCCTACGGATATGTCGCTCACAGTCGCTTTCGTTGCCAAAGTTTACAGCGCATTCGTCTCACTGAAAATGCTGAATATATGGTGTGTCTGCGGCGACTACCAGAGACTAATTACAAGTTGCGCAAAAAGTCATAGATAGTCCTAATACACCGATACACTTATATATGGGTATCAAACAAGAAAATCGCTTCTGTACTAAGGAATCACCTCGTATAAGAGGGACTACGTGAAAATAGACAGGAACAGAAGAGGTAGCAGGCAATTGCTGAGCTAGATCACACAAGAAAATGGAACACAATCCGTGCAGGCAGCTGAATGCAAAGAAAAATGAGTCGGAGAGAGACGAAATGACAAATAGAGATGGGCAATCAAAAACCAAGAAAAGAGACACGAAGATGCGGAAACAAAAGACAAAATATCATGGCAGAGGAGCGATGGAGGTTCGGGACCATGCTCAGATATCGGCTTGTATTAGAGGCAATATGTGAAATAGAAATAAAGTATAAGAGATGAAGAAGCGGCAGGTATGCGCTAAGGAAAAAAAGGAAATACTGTCCAAGCAGACAGCCGAATATGAAGAGATAAAGCCGGTGAAAGACGAACGTACATATAGAGATGTGCAGGGAACCAAGAAAAGAGACACGGAGATGTGGAAACAAAAGAACACTACACAAAATATAGAGTAGAAGAGTGATGGAGGACTTGTACTGAGATATTGTCTTGTGTCAAAGGAAATGCGTAGGAATGAAGCAGATGAAAGACGAGCAGGTAAGCTCTAAAAAAAGAAAAAGGAATCACTGTCCAACCAGACAGCCGCACACGGACGGACAAAGTATATAAAGAGTCGGGAGGATGGAATCAAGAAAAGAGACTCGGATATGTGGAAATAAAATACGGGGAAGTTGGGATAGAGTATGAGAAACGAAGAGGCGTCGGGCACTCGCTTCGACAGAATACACAAGAAAAAGGTACACGGTCCAAGCAGACAATCGAACACGAAGAGAAATGAGCCAGAGAGAGGAGGAACTACATACAGAGATGGGCAGACACGAATCAAGAACCGAAATACGAAGACGCGTAAACCAAAGGGGCAGTGATCGACTTTGAAAACAATATCGGGAAGCAATGGAGATTAATTCCATTGCGATCACCTATACGACATCCTGAATCGGTCCAATTAGACCCTGGTCATGGGCCCTTTGACCCTGGTCTAATCAGACTGTTTCAGCATGGTGTATAGGTGATCAATATGTACTCGAAGGGATGACGCGACGGCTCCGCAATTCCATGCCTATATGGGTCTTCGTATCCAGGGCATACCTGATGGACCACGACCAGGCTTGTAGCGAGCCACGTTTCCTGTAAGGCCGAAAACAGTCAATTTACACCACAACATATTCGACATATTCGGACAACATACGCGGTCTTGATTGCGAATTCTCATTTGCGTCTCCCGGACAGCCGCGAGAAGTATCACATTTTTCTTGACCGCTGCTCTCTACCGAGACAAGGCAGTTCAGCTTCCAGAAGGATATTTCAGCTATTCGGAAAACCTACTGTGAGCAGATTCATTATTTATGTTGCCGCCCCCGGATGAACTGCGAGAAGCGCGTTTCAATGGAGTAGCTTCGCCTAGGAAGAGAAGAACAGTAAAAGTCAATCTCCGTAGGTTGATTTTGAAATCACGGACTTACACGTACTTGGTAGTGCTTTTCTATGATCAGTCTTCCCCTGAGGCGCAAATACTCTCGGATCGCGACCGTGTAGCTTTGAATGACCAAGTGAAGGCTGTCAGTTTCTCTTGAATTGGATTTCAGCCAATCGAGGACTTACGCGAAAGTGAGTGAGCGGATCCGCCAACCCCTCTTGGAGTGCGCTGAGAAGACGAGAGAATAGATTCGGCTACCAAGAGAAGACTAGTCAGCTCATATTGCATTACAGTCGAATCTATCAAGAGCATACGTGGAACCGAGTCGGGTGTGGTTTGACCATCTGCAGCGTCTCGAGGGATGATGCTTCGCAAGAGACCGGGCTCTATCAAGAGAAAATCAAATAAACCCCAATGAGTTGGATTTCAATCTAATGCATTCAGAGGACTTACTCAAAAAGAATCCTTCCTTCTGTCTTCCTTCCACAGATTCCTTGATGGCAGCATGAAGGGCGCGAAGAAATCTCGTGTCCTTTCTCGTAGAGCTTGCGCTACTGGGACGGACAGGCGGAGAACTCTGCGTAGACTGCCAAATGGATTACGATTAACTCTGCTCATCAAATCATCGGAAGAACTCACTGCAAGGGAGCTGGAAGTCGACGCCCCGAAGGACGGATTCTTGCCGTGTTGCGAAGCGGGTCGGGCGAGCTTGATACGGTATCGAATACGAAATCAGAGTGCATCGCGAATTTCTTCAGAGATCATGACTTACGTCAGACTCAGGACTGACGCTTTCTGAGGAATGTTCAGACAGGTCCTCCATAGCACGCGCCCAGATGCTTGCACTCAGTCCCAAAGGAATGACGATGCGCTCATCGTCTTTTGAGCCACGAGAAGGAGCGACAGCGTGCGCCGAGCAATTCAAATCCGCCGCTTTCAAATCGTCGGCTTGTTTCGCGTATACAAATTCCTTGGTACCGTTTGCTTTGTCCTGATAGTGGTCGGATAAAGCGAAAAGAATAAGGCTTTGTCGGTAAGAACTAGCTTGGTTGACATACCAAAAGGTTATCCATGCCATCCTTCAATGTAGTCGAGGCCGAAGTGAAACCATCGGAAGTCCCAGAGCTCCCAATGGGACTCGAGATCGAAACCATTTCCGACTTGGAGCTCAATTCATCTTCCTGACTAGGCAGCGCAACGAGCGTCAGTTCAGAGGCCGAGACAGTAGCACCTGTGATATCATTTGACGTAGTACAAGCGAGACTTTCGTCGTTAGACTAGACCCAACAGATGGCACTATGAGCTGACTTGCACGATGTGAGATAGCGAAATTCAGTCTTACCTTTGCGACGACATTGGACCTTCTTTTTGACACATTCACGTGGCGCTGGTTGCAAGTCACGACGCTGTCCTTGTTAGCGACGGTTCTGGTGGTGCCGGTGGCAATGCGGAGCAATCTCGAGCCTCGCAGAGAAGTCTTCCGATTTTGCTGGACACCGTCCGAGGAGTGAAATCGAGGCTGTACATGGACATCATCAGGCCAAATCTTTAGCGATAAACTCAGAGCGTACATTTACGATGTTTCCTTTCTGTTGTCCGGATGCAGTGTTTCCGCCAAGGTGGTGTTCCATCTCCTGAACAACAATGCATAGTTAGACCCAACGTCTAAGTACGACGAACCAACTCGATCTTTACCAGATTGATAGTGCCATGAGTTGTTCCATCGAAGTTCCGGGTAGTAGTGTAAGCCTGCCCATCAAGTGTCGATGCAATTGCTATTTCGTAGACCATGTCCGTGAACGGGAACTGAGACTGTACATAGTCAGCACTGGACCGGAATCCTCAACGATGAAGACGGAGCATACCTCGGGCTGAGCAAATACAAACGAGGAATAATTGTGTCCGACACCAAGATCGCTTTCTGTCTTATAAGTAGGTCGTCGCCCTTCTACGACGAGGAATGACGGAAGTTTTCTTTGCATGTGCAGACCTTTTTCTAGAGACAACTACGAGAGAACCGAGTAGTATAGAAATGCAGCAGACGGCGAGACCGATATAAACTTCGACAAGGATCGGTTGTGGACGTTTTGCCTTGAAAGCATCCTTAGTCAGAGCATGAGATACTCGGAAATGCGCAGCCGTATCCTGGTCATCGACATCACCGGAATTCTCGGTCGGTTCCATCGACAGAGCAGTCGGAACATCCGTATAGGAAGAGTAGTTAGAAGGAAGCGAGCAGATGTCCGAATCGATGAAGGGTGCCACCGCAGCGCATGGGCGACGAGAGGACTACGATGGGAGCTACAGGGTCGGGGGCAGGAAGAGACAAGACGACAGGTTGAGGAGTTGAAAGATACGAGGATTCAGGTTCAGGAGAATGAGGAGCGTAATCGGAGTGCTGAGAAGCGGAGGAGCAGAGGAGGCCATAGAGGTGGGTGGAAGGGTGGGGATGGTAGGGAAAGGTATAGGTATTGATAAGATCAAGGGTACGGCAGACATCGACGTGGATTAAGACTAAAGCTTTAGCTAGAAAGGCAAGTATAGGCGTAAACCAGACCATCTTTGCGCGGGTACACAAAGAGGGAGATCAAGTTATGAGGAGGGGAGTGGGGAGAGACGGGGCAGTATTTATACTGCTGACTGTCGGAGTATGAAACGCGGTCGTGACTTGCTGCCACTGGAATGTTTTGTTGTGTCGAGTGAACACGAGAGACGCGTTTTAGGTACTAGCAGTCGAATTCTGAATTCTCGGGCCAGTTGATTCGGAGGGCTGCCAGTAAAAGGATTTCTACACATATTCGGAGATCAATTGGTTCAATCGAGAGTAAATAGGATACCGATCCAAGCAGAACGTCTATATACCGATACGGTAATGATGGTTATAGTCGACCACGACTCCGAGTCTGCACACGGACTGCAAAGAAGGTACTACAATCGTCGATCAGTGATCGGCTTCCCTAACTAAGCATGGCTTCTATTCTTTCTTACTACCCGAGTCCTTCCTTCGAGTCGACGATGAGCGACTCACTGGCAGACGTGATATCAGTACGATTCTAAGGCTCGGTTTCTTCCCCGGTAGTGTCAGGGCTCTCGATAGCCGCGTAGGACTCGATGTCCTTGGTCGCCGGTAGCTAGGCCGTACGCCTACATAACAATCAAGAAAACGAAGACACAGCTTTTTTCTGAAAATGTAGGCCTCAAGAGGCTTCATTTTTTACACTTATGATCTGACGTTCACTTGAAATGTATGAATTTCTCAAATAGGACAGCATGAAAGGGTGCCAAGCTATGTATCAGCGAAGCAAAAACTGGCTTTCGAGAACGGTGAACTTTTCCTGGTTGAGCAATTTTCTTTTCAAGCTCGTTTTCTGTCAGCCTTTGGCCCAGTGTCTACAACCCGGCAGAATCAAGCGAGAGAACCAAAGCGCTTATGATTCTGAAAATCGACCGACTAGGCGACGGCGTCTCGTACGCGGGTGCAGGGCGTGCAAGCTGCCTACATGTCCCTTGTCTCCCCGACGGTAGTCCGCCCTTGTGCGTATTTCAGTCTCGGCCGACTACTCTCCCTACCCTCATGTGTCTTCTTCGATCGCTACGCACTCCAGTTATGCAAATGCAAATGGGTATTACGAAAAGAAGAAAGGTGAAGAATAAAACAATCGTACGGGCTAGGAGTAGGAAAACTCAACGAGCAGAGCGGAGGTGTAGATTCACACTTTTAAGCAGGATTACTCTACCTGTTAAGAGTGCAAGAGAGATGCTCGACAGTCAATCGGCAATCGAGTAGCATCTCAAGGAGGTCGTTCATAATTGCGTACAATCCTGGATCCTTCAACTGTCCCTCATCATTTCTTGTTGACCTTGACGCTGGCATCGTTGCTGGCGAACTTTATCACGTCGAGCGCCAGTATGAGGTGACCATTATCCTTGCCGAAGAGATAACCCGCTCTCTCACCTTACTTGACTTGCACCTCGGTTCCAGTGGTGGAAGAGACAAACCTTGCAACTATGATGATGGGGATGATATTGGGAGTCTCTGCGGCTTGGTATCGATGTCGAACGATCTGCAGCCTGCTTGATTGCAACCGAGATACCCAGTGTCGAGGGTGATGGGAATGAATTTATTCCACGTACGCCTTAAGTCGAGTCTGTGACCGAGACGGAGGAGCATGGAGAGGCAAATGTTATGACTGAGAATACTCCAAGTCCTCGTGTCTACAGAGGAGCTGTAAGCAAAGTAGCTCAAACTGAAACGATATCCTCGGTCCAAGCAACACGCTCAAAGACATGTTCGCTCCCAATCTTGAGGACGTAATGTTTGTTTCACGTCACAAGTTCTTCTTCTTTCACTTCTGAACGCTCTTTTTATAGGTAGTCTTTCAGTCCTCGGCAATCTTGATTTCGAGCTGGACAAACAGATTCTACCTATCTGCGCCCCACTACCGGTCCGACTGTCTTCCGATTCTGATCTACACCCAACTAAAAGGCACACTTAGTTTCCTCCCTCGCCAATCTGTGATTATGTTTAATTCCAATGGTCTTTTTTTCTTCCTTGTTCCCTTCTTTCAAACTCCTCGTTGTATATCAAGTCTGGAGATCCTCGAGACGTCTTTTCGGGGAAATAAACTTCTTTCGCACGAAGAGTGAGGAAGAGATACGTGCACGCTGGGAGTCGCGGAAGGTCGAACTGACGTGTGTTGTCAGTCTCATACATCATGAAGTTGTGAAAGACGCTCAGAGACAGGAGGTGTTCAGGATTAAGGATCAGGATTCGTATCTGTATCTGTACGTCGACGCTGTTCTTTTACTCTCGCCTACTCTTGCCGTGATTGCTCAAGAATATGTCAGATATAGCTCCTCCTATATGGTTGACTATCTACGGATCAAACTTACAGAGAGCCCGGTTTGATAATGTACATTATAAGCGAATAAGAAAGAAATACGTACTGTGAGATGTACAATGCTTCTGTGCGTGGTCCTCCGATTCTGTGCTAGATGCTAAATGAAAAGATGATGACATCGATAGGATGATGGGAGAAATGCGCCTCTATGTTGTGAGAAAAGATACTGGGAGAGGAAGGCAATAAAAGTGGTGGATCGTTAAAGGGATCGTTTAATTGGAAATAACGATCTTCCGCCTCTTTGAAGAGCGCCTTTCTGATTCTTGCGCAGCCATCGCTGCAGCGGCGTTCTTCGGTAATTGCTCCAGTGTTGGGACCGGGGGCGGCAGAGGATGCTTCCGAGGTCTTCCTCTCTTGCGCTTTGCGGGCGGCGCAGGTGGCGGTTTGCTTTCCGTGGGCGGATCTAGCCTGAACCTCATCATCGATGAGCCCAGGACTGGAGTCTGGGTCGTTACGGCAGCGATCTCTATTTTCATTACACTGCCAGAGGTATCAGGAATAGCTCTTTGGGGCCCACCACGATCGCGCTTCTCGGACACGGGAGCAAGAGGCAAATCAGCTTCTGCAATTACAGCGGGCGCGGAGGAAAGGTCCGACTCGAGAACTGAAACAGAACATGATCGCGAGCGTCGTTCGCGCTCACCAAGGCCGCCAATTGTTGTATCCAAAGATGGATCAGTGGATTTTGCTCTAATTTGTAGAGTATCGTCAACTGAGCCTGACGGATTCGCCTCTTTGTTGTCGGACGCTTCGCCTTCCTCCGCTTCAGGAGTCTGACGCTTTCGAGTTCGTGTACGAGGCTTAAAGGTTTTAGGGATGTCAATGCGAGCTTTGATTCTCCTTGCTTTCTTTTCGGTTTCAGCTTCTGGTTCATTATAAGCCCATTCATAGTCTGGGTGGTTTTCGTCCCATTCCCATTCCTTTGGAATTGCCGAGGCCCAGTTTTCTCCGCGGGCGAGTGCCTCCTCCAATAAACGATCGGCCTCATCGACGGCACTCGCTGCTCTGCGTACCAGTGGGTGTTGTCGCAACAGAGGTATACACTCATTCCCTGGTCGCTTAGCTTCAGTCTCCTCATTTCTCACCGGAACGGAGAAACCGAACAATTCGTTTACCGCAACGGCTACAGCAGCTGACAGTTTCTTCCTCGCGATCTTATAATCGTGCTCGAGATGTCTCGGGCCGAGCGGTCTGAGTGAGTTGTTGATTGATCCCGCGTCAGGTCTATTTATAGCAGCTTGGCGCCTGTTTCCCGTGTTGCGCCTGGGAGCATCGTCGACTGAGCAGGTTCGTTGTTCTTCCTCCTGAGTAGCCGAGTACGACGAAGCATCCGTGGAGGACGACGGCGACGAAGAAGGTGAGGAGGGGACCGGAGATGATGCAGAGCTTGATGGTGGCGACTCAAGAGCAGTGACAGGAGTGGCACGCGACGAGTCTGTGTCCGCGTCGGGACCAGATGTTGAGTCAACGCAGACCATTGTGAGCTCAGTGCCTGTCGATTGATCGGTCGCAGACGCGGTTTCCGAGAGAGCAGTCGAAGGTGTCGGTACAGAAATTCCGTGAGGGATAGTCGTTTTTGTGTTCTCTGTAGTTGGAGTACTGTCAGCCTCGGAAGTTTACTTAGTTAGTCCAGCTATAGCTTGAGTGTTCGAGAAGCACCTTAGGAGGTGTTCCCTCCGAGAAGCCACGCTGAGGTCGCGCCAAATAGTGTGATTGACACTGTACTTATACCAAAAGACGAGACTTGCCTTTAACAAACTTTCGTCGAAGCTTTGGTGGCCAGCTAGCCAAATTCTGAATATGCCCGTTTACCAGATCTGGTCCGGGGCTAGTCGTAATGTAGACGGAAGCGGGACTGGAACGATCGCAAAGCTGAGAGTGCTTTCCATCTCGATCGCATATGCCCTTAAGTTCTCGCCATCTTCGCTTAAGCACTGTATAATTGACAGGGTGTGGATGTTAGATGGTTGTGGCTTGAAGGCGAGCAGATCAGCTGACCGTTAGACATTGTCGGAAAAGGATCAGGAAGTGACGGTAGCTATTGTGAATGAGTATGGATGAGATGTATGTGGAATCTAACCCGAGAGGTTCGTGGTGGATGTGGGTTCTATGCAAAGGAGTATGATCCTTTGTACTACACCTACAAAGGAATACGCCACTCTGTGGCGTAAAAGGCAATTTCCCACGGCTCATTATGACATAAATTATTTGATCAGCTTTTGAGTCCTCTCTGTCATGTCCAAATTTCGAAATCATGCACTCTACCTAGAAACATACAGAATTTCTGTTCCTGGACATAGCAATAAGCTGGTAATGAGAGTTATTACGTTTGAAGGTATACTTTCAGCGCAAACCTTAGTCGCATTCAATTGGATCTCCGATTGAAATAAGATCGACGAAACTCAAGTTCTAAACCACTGTGTTCTGACGAGCGACAATATCGGAACCATCTATATATCCTCAGTGATCATTATGTACCCATAGACGCAGAAGCTCACGTCCATACGTGCGATTCTCAGTAATCCTGTGACGGTGCGTTTGGCTGCAGATCTGATATTTCACAGGGAATCACCATTTAGTACCAGTTGTTAGAAGTCGCCAATTGGTGCGCGTGGCGATGGTTGGAACGTAGAGCGTCTAGCAGAACTCGAATCTGTCCGACACAAATCACTGCCTAGCCTGAATAATCTGCGCTGGCCCTGGTATGAGCTGCGATACAATGTGCAAGTTGTAAGAATATGCGGACAGGGAAACTTGGTAGAGTGCGGTGGATGACGCTGAAATATGATCATCTTGGCGTTTTGACTCGATGCCGGAGTTTCTAAGAAGGTCAGATAAGTCCCGGGAGCTTAGAAAACGCGACAGCTTCAGTACAATTTCGATTGATCTACTTTCAATAATGGCCTTGGCCAGTAAAGTATGCCTCATATACTTGACTGGTCCAAGCCTGCGATTAGTTTTCCATGACATCTTGAGGTACATCTTTCTCTGCACTTCAAGCCGTGCTTAAGATCTAGCATGAAGGACTAGTCTGGCACATCTCGCACAAGTCAGCTCAGAAAGCTGTGTTCCGATGCATCACATTTTCATCCATCCAGCTACTTACGCTGAGACTGAGTCCTTTCTTAAATACACTATGAACAACTTCATTATTTAGGTAAATACTCCGTTCCTCTTTCCAGAGACATGCGACATCATGCTCATATGCGCGTAACTGCAGTACGTACTTAGTTTTGGTCTGACGCCACACTAAAATCTCGTTATCCAGCCAAATGAGACGGCATGGTTTGGGGGATGCGGCCGTTGAAAGTACCAGACGCACTTTTGAGAAGAGAGCACTACTAGTTGCTTCCATTATATTATGATAGCAATCATAGGATTGCAGAGGTGTAAATACCTGATGTTAAGATCTGCATTCAACTCAGGGCGGGGAAATGTTGGATCGTTGTAAAATTTGTCCTCTCATTTTATAAAATGAGAAATAATATTACAACAAGACAGTAAAGTATTAGAATAGTATTATAACCGTCTGCTTGTTCACACACGTCTGCAGTCCTAGGACTGCCACAATAATATTAATGGGAACAACGACGACCCAAGAGACGGATTGTCAAGTTTTCTTCCTTGGGAAGTATGTTTGAGAAATAGCTGCTTCATGAACGACTATTTCGAATGAAAACAGTATTCTTGTGGAGTTTACGAAGTAATGAATATGACATAGATGGAAGTTCTCATAATTCAGCCGTAAGAGCGAGATCCAGAAATAGCACAAATTTTGGCCAGTCAAATCACATCGAACACCAGGCAATTCGTTGAAGTCAATGTTGAATCCGTCCGTTGTAAGACAAAAAAGACTCGAGGATTCAGGCAGGTGAGTCGACACGGACCAATCTTTGATAAGTAACTTGCATAGAAGTGAAGGAAGAGGTGATCGACGAGATCCAGGAACTGAAACGTCTCTAACTATTACCTCTTCACAAACTGAATCTTTGAAATTGTGCATTCCGAAAGTTTTCGCTGTATAATCAGATCTAGTTTATGGTGATGGGCCAAAAGGTTCAATGACTCACTTGATACGTTACTATCGCTTATCGTCCATGGCCAGTTTCTCCGACTGGTGTAAATGCAGACTGATGTAATGCGAGTGGAGCAGGAGACTCCTTTTGGTGACCATCAAAGACCACTACATGAGGATTCCTCGTTTCAAAACGCTCCCTTCAAACTCAATACATTTGAAACTTAGGAGGTGTTAGAGTGCTGTCTGATAGTGAAGCTACTAGAGGAGGTCCTTTCGTGTGCCAGAAAGCATAGTGTGGGCGAATCAAGCCCGCTGATGCTTGTCTGACTGGTATCATCCGAATTCCATGATGATTACGACATCAGATAGATCATTAACTAATTGAGCAATATGGAATGCGCAACAATAGTGAGAACCTAGTTCAGCTTTAATTAATTTGAAAGGAGTCAAGTCGACTTTCATCGAAGACTTCATTGTATAAGTCCTGAGAACAGAAAACGCGTGACTTAGAGCTCACGTACAGAAAACATAGAATAAGTGCTAGATCGTCCGAATCCTGAGGATGACAGATACTTAGTAGGACTGGCCCAGAAACCTCGTGCCTTGCAACCTGAGGAAGGGGACCTAGTACGTCTTACTGAAAAGCACCAATCTATATGAGATGGGTGTCAACGATGACTGAATGTATTTTAGCGCAACGCCGTAGGATAAGTACAAGGCTCATGCGAGACCCTCAGTATTGGGAACGTGTGCGTGACGTGTTTGGCCATTAAAGAACACGAAATTCTCGGAGTTGATCAGTCAGCTGGCCATGATCTTGTTGACCGCCATGTTGGTCCATGTGTCTTTGTTTCGTATGTGTTCTTTCGCCCGTCGTTTGGACAGAGTGGCCAAGCCACGGCATGGCAATAACACAGAAGCAGGGAATGTCGAGACCTGAGATCGGGATCGCGTCCTTTAAGGTTTACAATTCACACACATACTTTAGTAGGATCGCGTCGACCATATTTGATCTTACCTTTTGCTGATCGTCGATGACTTCGGGAATTCGACACACGCAAACGAATTTTCTATTCAGAGAAACTTAACAGGATAGTAGCCTGTCTCCTGCTCGTATGGAGACAGACCAGTACTGGGAGGATAGGATGGGCAGGCGCTTACATACACACAACTATATAACAAGGCATATACCTCCAACTTAGCGCCAGAGATCACCGATTCTGTAGAGTGCTTAATCATTCTTTCAATCTCCTAGCTCCTCCAGCTGCGAGAGCCATCAAAGCACACAAATCTTCTGTTAAAAATGAGTGAAGTTCGCCGAATAATCCGCGGACGGACAAAAAGAAAAGTCAGACATACCGGTTCCGTCAGACCTTTGGACTCCAAGTTCTAGATGAAGTTCTTTCTGAGGATCGTCGATAAACAAAGCATACTCGGCATCCTGCACCCGTACGTGCACGCGCTTTAGCATGCGGAGCTTCTCCTTTCGCGAGTTAAGGGCTCTTTCCAGTGCGAAACAGCCCTTCCACAAATCAGTTCTGTCCTCTTTGAATGACTTCCGAAAGCTCCCGATCGCAGCAAGGTCGGTGAGATTGGGAGGATAACCTCTTATGTTCATATTTGCGAAGAAGATGAAGGGAATGCAGAGCACTTTCAAGCCTTCCAGGAATCCCAACGACCAATTATCGAACTGTCCGAAATAGGTCCCGATTATCGTCAAACGTGTTAGCGTCTTTGCATATGGAAGCAGGGGACTCTCATGGGGATCGAAAAAATCGTAGAATATACCGTAGCTGCACGACCGCAGTTCAATGGTGTCGATAAGTGGCGAGTGTCTCGGGAGCTCGAAGGGATGAGTTCCCATTAGATTGAGACTCGTGACCGATAGACGGCGCAACTGTGGCATTCGGAACCATTGTAGCCTTCCTTTGGTATGGATAAAGGTTGTAAACCCCACGCTTAACGACTGAAGAACAGGGAGCTCAACAGACGTGGGCGGTATCTTCCAGCACTCAGAGAACATAAGCCTCGGACCGAATAACTCAAGGTGAGTTAGATGTGCTACTCCGAAATCACGTTCTGTCGTTTCCAACGATGAGCTCCAGGGTATCTGCTTATGGTTAAGATTCGGACAAAGCTCGTAGACCTTCTTTTCATCCGGGAAGGATTCTTCTGTGTCGTGGAAATCGGCATTACTAGAAACGAATGCTGGAAAGTTGAAGTAAAACTGATGAACAAGAGGGCGTATTTGCGTATTCTCGTCCAGGGTAGCAACCAATTTGCGCAGGGCACTTGTCGATGAGAGATGTATTATCCTGTAGAGGTACTTCGTCCCAATCTCGTGCCAAGTCCAGCATGTGCGGTTAGCATTGTATAGCGACAGCCGTACTAAGTCGCTGTTCTTGGGATCATTCCGCAACTCGAGCAATGAGTGAAAGATGAGCTCCAATATGTCCTCGGGAAGGCCACAATCCCATCCGACGTTTGGTGTCCGACGAGGACCCCTTCGAATTCGGGAATGGAGCTTGTTCAGAAGCCGATGTGTTGAAGGTAGTTTCATTGATCAGGAAAGAGCTAGACTTGTACGGTATAAAGAGGTGGGAATATGTCTGGACTCTGGAGCAGTGGGTGTGCGTTTGAGATGCCCACTGTGACAGTCGTTTATAAGCCCTGGAGGATCAAAAAGTACCGATCGAAGATAAGAGTACCAAGCGCTGTGCTTCTGTTCAAGAGGCCTTCATGGCCTATCTTGTCTTCTTCATTCATGCTTGTGGCCGGAGTGGCCATGTCGATGTGCCCATGTCGATGGTCGGACAAGTGAATTCGAAGGCCTGTGGTCCAAGGCTCAGCCTCTTCTGGCACCTTATGTAATGCATTACCCATTGCTGAGGACCGACCTTCAACACTAACCATCATGCTATCACAAGCCAGTCAAACCACCATCGGCCATTCTGAAGACAAAGCAACTTGTGGAATGTAGTTGGTCACCCATGTACTCTTTTCAATCTGATCCATCATGCTCAGTTCATTTTCAGATGTCATAGACAAGTCTCTCGTTACACTTGTCCATCCTGCAATGTCGCCTATTGTTCTCTTTCATGTTTTCGCTCAAATGAACATTCACAATGTTCGGAAGCATTCTACAAACATCAGCTTGAATCCGAGATTCGCACGCAGCCATCAGCGAGTACGGAGGAGAGGAGAAGAATGCTGGAGATGCTGAAGCAGTTCGAGCAAGAAGGTGTGGACGAAGATCTGCTGGAGGGTGAAGAGGAGAATGAGGACGATAATCTTGCGGAGAGACTTGGTGGCATTGACCTAGGTATGGTTCCAATGCTGTCAGTGCCCAGAGGATTCTGATTATTTCTCTTAGAGTCTGCTTCCGCTTCCGATATATGGAACGCTTTGACTTCAGAGGAACGTGCAACCTTTCTCAGGAAGATTCAAGACCCCGCGTCCTCATTCACACGAGAATTGCTTCGTAACGCTGGCAACGAGTTGAAGATAATTCTTCCATGGTGGGAAGCTCCGGAGGTGCCTCCGCCAGATTCTTCCGCGTCTATTGACATTGCGAAGAACTATGGTAGTCGGCCGGCGATGGAAGAAATCCCAAAGACTCTTTTATCGCGACAGGCAGGACCGGAAATGGGCCCTCCGCTATTATACAATATTTGTGCTGTCTTGTACGTACCTACATGCTCTTTGACCTTTTTGTCCCGCTCAAGTGAACAATTAGTATTGCATATGCCTATGTCACCCGACACTTCGGGATCTCACCCCTTTCGCAGTCAAGGGGCGGCGATGACCTCACTTCAGCTCGCCAGCTACTCCGAACACTAGTTCCTTTCCTTGCTGAGAAGCGATCCACCATTCTTTTTGGTTCTATGGACGATTTAACCACCGACATGTGGTCACGGCTAGTCCAGACCAAGAAGACTGATCGCACGTCTTTTGTACTGTTACTTCGAGACGCATCGCTTCTTTTGACCCCGCGACGAATAGCCATTGTTGATACCTCAGATTCAGGCGGTGCCAGTTCCGAACAGTATCCTCAGCAAAATGCATTGCTAGCATTCTCTGATCTCATCGGACTGTTCAAGTCCCGAAGTCAAAGCGGAACGAAGGATACACCGGCATCGCATAAACTGCGTTTCTATGCTGCGCATATCGCGACACTGCCTTTTCAGTTGCTTGCTGCTTTTAGCGCAGAAATCGGAGCCCGTGCGCGTTCCATCGAGATAGAGGATGCACCTGTCTCAAATGAGGCGGTTAATTCTGAGGCCAGAACCGGATCTGCACTCGATGGTCAGGAAAAGAAACCACCTGAAATCAAAGAAATATGAGGTACGATGAAGACGCTTGATCGCTTAGATTACGTATTCCATACTGATGCCATCCTGTCCGTTCCGCTAAGTATTCTTTGCTCTTCTATTCGCCGCTTTCGTTTCTACAGACAAGACCAGTACGTTTCGTCCGATCGCGCATATACGAGAACTTCATGATCTGCGTTGAAAGTCATATGAGGTTGATCACATCTCGTTACCTCGATTTTCATCTCCTTTTTGCCGGCGATGATATATGCGCAATGGAGTTGCCTTCCGGTCTGAATCGTCATTCGATTTTCGAGTCCAAAGTTTACGGCCCTTTGTACTTTAGCACACGAATTCTGTGTCGTCATTATGGAGGTACCCGTTTTGCGAGGTTAAATTCGTGGACTTCCTGGTCGATAGCGAGTATTACGTCGTATCTGTGCCCGAATAGAGTCCGAGTACTTCCCCGGCTTCATGAATAGTTTCATTAGTATTATCGATAACTATGATACTTCACTCACTGAGGCCATTCTATCAACACCAACGGTTTAGGATGAGCGATGTACAAAGCTTATTGCGTTCAGCTACAGTTATGAAGAACGGTACCCGTGCGATGCATCGCGGCGTCGCATCCTCACAGTTCTGTTGGTCAGTGGAGTCTCTATTGAAAATGCCGGGATTGGTGAGTAACTCTTTTTCATTAGCCCATTCAATTCGCTCGGACGTCCCATCAACCTTTTCATTTCTATCTTCATTTCAATCTTCTACTCGTGTTGCGGAAGTATGCGGCGGAGGTCCTCAGCTCGTGCTGCCGCGAAAGGCTAAGCAAGCGGACGATTGGTTTTACGGCGTCTATAGCAGACGTTCTCCATTTGAGAAGTTGTTGAGAACGCTGTCATTTTTCGCATCTGAACAGCGACCTTCTTGATACAGGAATTCCTGCAATCGATGGACTAATTGTAAAGCATAATATATATGGATCATCCTTAAATTTTTAGGGGCTCTATGATACTGATTCTATTTTCATTCACCATCATCCATTCCTCCGATGTTCCATCTGCGTCAAGAAATCGGTTCGTGTGCACGAGAACTTCATAATTCTGGGTGCAATGTTCAGATGAAAAGCAGATGCAATGATATAGTGTCAGCTTACCTTGACCTTCTTTTCCTCTCTTCCTGCGATAACGTATGCACACTCGAGTTTCGGACCGGCCTTTCCTGGTTGGATGGTCTTCTCAGTGAAGAACTTCATGTGTTCCCTCGCCCAACCTCGGGCAATCACGAGCTCCGTGCCGTCGTTTTCACAGCATCCTCTCACCGCACCAATTTGGTTGGATTTGTCTTCTGTGAACCTGCCGTATACGGACACCCAGCGCACGCTGCCGGGTTCTGCGATCAGGACCTCAATGTCTCTATCGATTGCACGTAGCACTTCTCGTCTGTGGCCAAACACCGCACCATGGTCTGGCTTATATTTCCCTGGCTCTATCGCATAAGCTGGATCAGTGAATATAGTCGGTCTCGATACGGCTGCATACTTACGACGACCACCCTGCGGACGCGACGCACCTTGGATGAGCGACGCGGAGAAGTATTCAAAGCACGATGCTTACAAAATACGACACTCGCGCGATGTACCATGACGTTCCATCCTCAAAATCCTCAGGACGACAGACGGGAACCATCATCCCCAGAAGATCAGGATTGGCAGTTATCTCTTTCTCATTCACCCATCTGACTGGGCCGCTCATTGTTGTCGTCCTTTCTTCAGATTCGCCTTCCTTAAAAATGGGACCATACGGAGGTGGAGCAGGTGTTGCGCTGCAACCCTCCATCATACGAATCCATTGAAATTCCTCCTATCTGCTATGAGCAGTTTAATACTAAGCACCAAGGTATTGTTGAGACGTACCAGGAGATTCCTTTTCGCCTCATGCAATCTCGATTGAAGAGCGAGGGCAGTGGATGTCTCAATGACGCAGTCGTACACGTTGGACAGAGCCGGTCCGAATTTACGTATATGTCGTTCCCGTGCGCACGCTGTTTCTAGAATATGTATCCTAATTTTTTCGGCAACGCTACGGGCAAACTGAGTAAGTGACAGATTTGTGATGTTTAGCTGGCTTATTCAACTGACTCCTTTAGCTCCTGTATGTGCTCTTCCAATTTTTGTAGATGTTCCGGATCGCTGGCTGTCAAGTTCTGACTATGTCTGGCGATGCTCTGAATGATGTATTCCGCCTCCTTCCCGAGTTTCTTCTCAGCCGCAAACCTAGGCTCGAGATTCTGATGGTATTCATATGAGTTACTGGCTCGCACTTTGTTGTTGTAGACGAGTGTATGGGAGGAGGAATGCGTCTCACCTTGACTTCTTCATAGATGGCGACACCAATGGTAATCGTGACTGCTAAGATTGCTCCGATGTGAGGGATCGAAGAGACGGCTTTCACTAAGGTTTTGACATCCATGGTGCGCTGCATGAATGGAAAGGACGCACGAGCAAATGCGAAGCTGGATGTGCAGAATGGAGCTCCTTTATAGGAACAGTCGTAGATTGCCCTATTACCCGCTGCCTCGAGGGCGAGATATTCTATGAATCCCTATTCCAGAAATAGAGCATCTGTCATGGTACCAATATGGGACTCCATACGACATATGAGAAACATGTTATGCAAGCTCCGAAGACGTGGGAGGTGCCATTCCATTTAGATTGTGTATCTTTTTCTTTCCAACTCGGGGTCCAAATTGTGGTATTTCAAGAACTCGTCGATAAAGAGAAGAATTCTATTAAATTATCGTCCTCGCGCAAGTGTTGTCCTGTCTTCGATATGGATCATACTCCAAATAAGTATGTTGGACAGAGTGTGTGCCTTTCAGGTGGTCGTTGCGTATGCATTATGTAGATGTTGTCGTGCCATGTTACACATCATGAACCAGATGGGTACGACATACCGGCTAAAAAACATGGGTGGTATGAGTAAGTCTGAATAAATAAATGCCTTCCGTTGTAGGCTAGATTATGCCGCTCAATGCAAGGCATGCCGAGCGCCAGTGACTAACAGGACCAATTCCCTCTTATCTGATTGGAGATCCTCCACCTCATGTAAAACATGAAGGTTTGAGGCGATTGCTTCATATGGTGATAGATGAAGATTTGATACACGACTATGCTTGCTGCATGTCTGTCATCTTAAGAATAAAGTTTTCCGTAGAAGACGGTTTTTTTTCAAGTGTGAAAAGACTGCCATCAACCCTCGCAAGGAGCTACTTCACTAATGTTTCAGGTGTAAACTAAAAGTGAAACGTAACTTTGGGACTATTAGAGTAGATGTACTTGTAAGAAAGGCAATTAGAACTGGCGGTAGAACAAATTGGAGTCGGCCCTCAGATCCGATTACATCAACGAGGGCAACTATTCCGATTCAAAGTGAGCGTCAGTCACCTTTGAGCTTCTTTTTGTAAGTCTCAGAAATCAGCAAAAGAGTATCACCCAATCGATGTCAAACGTGAAGGTTGAACGTAAGCCAGATGTCAGTCTGAGCACGTGCATTGAAGAAAATCTGCGACTCCCGAAAAAGGACCGCGTCGATCATAATGCCGAGTCCAACTTTGATTTGAACAGCCACTAGCGTTGTTGAATACCTAGATATATATGTAGTAGCGCTCGTGCTTTCGCTTCCAACCACCATGTCCAGGTTCTCTGTAGATATTGCAGATAGGCTTTCGATCACGCTCACGGTTCTGGTTGGCGCATCGCTCGTGGTAGCTGGGTCGTGGAAGGCCCTGAGCTGGATTGGGCATGGCCATTTACCCGGAAAAGATCTGAATGCTGGGCCTCGGGTAGCTGATGGCGCAGTTGGCCAATCTTATGATGCCGTCGAGCAATCCAAAAGTGCTGTGAATGTGGAGAATCGCCATTCTTCAGAGCACCATGAATATCAGCATCGTCATCACTCTCACCACCATCACCATCACCACCATCACAAACACGCCCAATCATTGAGCTCGAATAATCACGAAAAGCAGACACCCCACGGACAAGAGGCAGATCACTCCTTTCAATCGAGAGCTCGGACGGAGCCATATTTTCCTAGCACCAATCAAACTTACGATCATGCGGAGGATGCAAAGTCCTCTTCCCAAATTCTACCTTTTCAAGGTGAGTCCCCAGACTTCTGCATTGGAACTAGCTTTATCTCCTATATCGTCTTAGATACGCATGATGAACCTTCACAAATGTCGCATTCAGACGGGCATTTTGAAGAAACAGATGCAAAGCAAAAGAACCACAGAAGTTCTGGTCTCTCCGGTATGCGGAATGACAGTCATTCAGCTTGGCGTCAAGGTAGCTTTCAGCACGATCAAACTGTCGTAAAATGACGTGCTTACGTTCTGCTTAAGGATCCTCTCCTTCCCTTGATCCTAGTAACGGAGCGAGCGTTTCTGCGGATGAGCTCTCCAGAATACTGCAGAGGAACATAAATGATTACTTCGAGAAACATGCCCCCGAACCCGAACATGAGAAATCACCGACTTTACCGGAAACAGTTCCTGGACTTGAACCTCCCGGGAGGCGACTTCGCTCTTTGGCTCAAGAAGAAGCGCGACTACGCAAACTAGCTTTTGAGGCCTCGAAAAGAGCTTATAAATCGAACCAAAAAGCTGAGGCTAAGCGAGTGAGTTGAAACGATTCAGTACACTTCTTTTCCTCTGACTCACTTTTGATTAGCTTAGCGATCAGGGTAAACTTCATGACGAAAATGCAAGGAGATACAATGCTCTTGCCGCCGAAGAGGTTTTCAATTCCAATAACCCGCGGCGACAATCATCACGCTGTGATTTGCACGGTCTTCATGTCGATGAAGCGTTGCAATACGCCAGAAACCACCTCGTCGCTTGTCGCGCCTCTGGTACTGACAAAACTATGCTGATCGTTGGGAGGGGTTCACACAGCCAGCAAGGTGGCGCGAGAATTAAGCCTGCTATCATGTCCATGCTGTCAGAAACAGGTGGCATAGTGGCCGGTGTCCATGAGAAGAACGAAGGCTGCATCGTTGTAGAATTCGCAGTCAGACGTTGATCTAATTGGGATTGGCTCTTGTCCTCTCCAGTTTTACATGTAGATTCAAATTTTACTACGTTGTTACTAATCGGACGTTCACCTTTCTTATTTCATTTGAGCTCGCTATTCAGTGGACCGTCGATCGGAGCCGTCTACGTTTCTCTGTGTAGTTCGTTCTTCATTTGACACTTTGGAAAGTTCATTTCATCTCATCGGTACGTACCAATCAAATTTGTCTGTATAAAGCCCAAACGATCTAGTGATTCGCTTATTTAGAGTGCCCATCACAAGCTACCATGTGCTTGGCATGATGCTGTGTTTTGATTCTTAGCACCTCATTTCAACTCATTCCTGACCCTTACATCTTGCTATAGAGCACATTTTCCGATCACTTCTTGACCGCAACGAATGGAGATTCCGTGATCTTCCCAAAGGAGCCATTGACGGCCCGACACTTCAAATATGTGATATTTCCATTTCTCTTCCTTTACCTTACCTCGACGTGAGAAGTAGGCTGCTGAACCAAGCCAGTTCGGCTAGCAATTGGCTTTTCCCAGTCTTTCTTGCACTCTTAGTGAGGAAGAAGAGCTTTTCACCAATTCACTAAAGATGCGCGAAGTACTGGTCGTCGATTCCTCTGGTGTCGATCCTACGTTTGCGAATTGACGAACCAAACATGAAAGTCGCCTCTTCTCTTCTCTCTTATCATAGCTAATCATGTTTACACTTCGTCAGGCCATATTCAAGCACCGGAGATGACCGGCATCCAAAGCTGAATTTCGTAGAGGGTTCCGATGATGGTTCAAATTTGCAGTCCCCGGAGCTCACGAACTCCTATGGCCATCTTGGGAGAACTCCATGTGCTCTACCTGAAGGCGATGCTGAACGTCCGGCAGATCGCAAAAATCTATTGCTTATTCGGCTGAAATGTCTTGGACTTCATAACTCCCTGAGAACACTTCTTCTGAGTTTTCTATCGATTCACTGGGAATCAAGGAAAATTTAGG
The DNA here is from genome assembly GCA_009806525.1 of Sanghuangporus sanghuang. Taxonomy (NCBI): domain Eukaryota; kingdom Fungi; phylum Basidiomycota; class Agaricomycetes; order Hymenochaetales; family Hymenochaetaceae; genus Sanghuangporus; species Sanghuangporus sanghuang. The sequence continues at coordinate 1,540,798 of VVIT01000002.1, read as the reverse complement.
AGTTCAGTTCTACAGTACAGTTTATGATGCGATAATTCAATAAATCATCAACAGTTATCAAGCAAATTGAATCGCTCGTGGCATATGTCCACAAAAGGTAAGGCATTTGGACCATTTGTCTCATTGCCGAACACAAAATATTCAACAATAGTGGTTTTCCTCGGTTCATTCAAGTTTAGTCTAGCAGATGCGCTAATTCGATAGACTCGACTGAGTAAAAATGTTGATTTTGGCATCTGTGCTCAGCTCGAGCAGAGTGGTCTGGAAACGATATCTAGAGTTTCATGCGTCAAGCATGGTAGACCGTGAAACGTGAGCGGGGACTGTGTTTATCGCGAAACTTGCATCGAAGGAAAAGATGCCTTGATCAATCATTCATGTCTTTTCACCAAAGTTGCCGCAGCCATACACACACGGCGATGATCCATTCGAAATGCAAGGTTGGGGATACACTGACCTGGAATACATATACGTATCTGCTGTCGCACATAAATCTCGCCGAAGAAACGCGTCTTTCTGCCCCAAACTTCCTGGAAGAGGCGAACAATAGGTGTACCGTTCAGTGACCTTCACAGACAATGAATACTTGCTCGCTGCGACGCGAATAACGTTGTCAGACTCAATCGCAGGCAGAAACTCCGAACCTTGGAGCAGGTATTGTTGAATTCGGAGAGCAGTAATTACCGGGACGACGTATTTTTGGTAATGTGATCTGAAAACCGGGAGTTCATCATTGACCGTACTGTACATTTCCTTACAATCAACAATCAGTGGCGATCAGCATTCACTCAACTTCGGCAGCAGATTCGCTTTTCTGTCTCTTTAGTGAACGATCCACGTCAAGGGTTTCATTTTGTTCGCGTTTGCCTGTTTGGGCCCCCTGCAACGCAAGGACCGCCTTTTTTGTCTTCAGGCGTCCCAACTCCTTTCCGCTAAGCTTTTGAGCTGTCGCTTCTGAGAGGAGCGCCGAGTCATCCATGGCATTGCGTTCAGCATCGACGTTTTTTGGAAGAACGACAAGAGCGGAGTAAAGGTCGATATCCTTGAGTGAATTTTGTGACACTGTCCACGTGTTAAAGGATAATCCAGACGCTACTGCGGTGATGACGTACCTTCAATTCTACTTGTTGAGTTTAGGGAACTTGATAAATTCTGGTGTGTACTAACACCACTCAAGACGAGCTTCAAATTGATATTTTAATGACAGCTCCTTTATAAACCAGGAGGAGAAAGCTTCTGCTTAAACTTACATCGTCATTGCAGACTTTGATCACTTTCACAAACTCCGCATTGTTTTGGGATGAAGGATGGGCTTCTGACCAGTTGCCGTCTGTTGATACCCAAATTTCATTTTCAATTGTCCATATAGCAAAGTCTAGAACGGGTTTCTCCAAAGAAATGCTCCGCACTTGTATTGGAGAGAACTTCGTGAGGTCTGGAAACTTGCAGTAGAACAATGCAGAGGCACTACAACGACAGTTAGCCTGTGAAGCGGAGTGACAACAACACGAAGTCGTCACCATACCCATGAGCAGAGAAGATAACGAATCTATGAGCACTTGACTCGAATGTTTCTATTTTTTGAACGGCGAGAAGTGGAGACGGTTCGAAGGGTTCTTGTTTTGTTCTTGATTCGGGTACCCCATTGCTCGCTTGCGCTTGCGCTGCACCCTGTTCGTCTACCTGCATTTCATCCGCATTTTCTTCATTATCAACTTCTTCACCGAAGTCTGCATCAAGCTCAACTTCTTCTTTTCCTCTTCGTTTCTTCCTACCCCGTCGTCTTCCTCTGGAAGCGGTCCTTGAAGCACCTTCTTGTCCTTCCACGTCACTCCCATCTTCGTCGCGACCAGGCTTTTTGCGAACCACTTTCACAAACGGCATTGCAGCCTCGTATATTGGGATCTCGTGGAGCAGCTTCCCTTCCATCCAGTTCCAGAATTTCAGATGTGGGTCTCCACCTCCAGATACGAGCACGGAATGATCCCATGAAGGTCTGTGAAGGGCAGAAACAAATCTGTGAAGAGGTTAAGTCAAGTTATCACATCGTTTTTGGCCAGACGCACTGACTTCCGATGCCCGAGGCAATAACTTTCGATCGTATACGCTTCGGGATACCAGCTGACGCGAATGTGTTCATCCCTATCCGCTGTAATGATGTATTTCTCATCTTCCGACAATATAAACGTGGTTAATAGCGATACGTGTCCCAATAAGAGCGTTTCATCTGAAAGACGCTTTTTAGCTGCCTTGAGATTTGAGCTCCCAGTATGTCCAGAGTGTCCTTGTGCATCGTTTGTTTGAGAGTCTCGCAAAGGGTATCTGGAGGCATCACAGGTCAGCAAAACTGCCCACCGAAATAAAGCCGATGCTCGAGCCTGTGCACGTCTCCAAATTTATCCGAAACTAAAATTGTTCGCCCGTCACTCGTTAAGCAAACGTCCGTTGGTTTTTTTGGTGCTTCTCTTCAAATGACCAATAAGTCATGATACACCGAAGCAAAGCAGACAAGCGTACCTTTCGCTCACAATAGATAGTTCTGCGATGTCCCATACCCTTATGATCTTGTTTGAAGTCGCCGTGACAAGATACTTGAATTCGCCGTCGACAGCTGCAGCAACAACTTCGCCAGATTTTTGGACATTCTCACTCAGGTCTGCGCTCTTGGCCGTTGAGCGGACGAGTTCACCTGTTCTGTTGTTCTTGTTAGGCATCACGGAGACTTAAAGACACCACATGCTTACGATGAATCAAGAACTTGAATATGCCCATTCGCAGCAAGGACAACTGAATGCCCTTCCCTTAGGAAAAGCTTCGTATACGGTACGTATACGGGCATCATTTAAGTCCAGATTCTGACTTTGTTCATTCACTTTTTGATATGAGTGATACCAACGGGGATAAAAATTGTCGCAATTGTGGGCTCGGCAGTGTGGTTGTAAGTAGTGCATAGCACGAGAAATCTTTGAAATCGATGATCACCTCAATTCCATATTTGCGCATTGGAAAGATCGACGCTGAAGTGGACGACTTCGCTTTTTGCCATGACATGCGGCCTCTACTTTCAACCAGACTCTCATGTTTAAAGGCAGCCAGAAGTATTCATTGCCAGATAAAATATCAGAATAGGTGCTATGCTTTTGTTTCGGGCTCGAAAAATGATGTACAAGATTGCGACATAGTCATCATTGGGGGTGGTCCTGCAGGATTGGCGTTCGCAAATGCTTTGGGTGTGTCATTTTTTAACTGGCAACGATACCTTCAGCTAAGCTCCTTTTAGTCTCTCATCAGCCTATAAGAGAATCCTTGCGTATCGCGTTGATTGAAGCGGGAGACTTAGAACGTGTTCGACAATGGAGTATGCCGCAAGACGCGTTCTCCAATCGCGTCAGTTCCCTTACAAATGCGTCGAGGAAATTTCTTTCCGGTAAGCATCCTAGAAACACTCGTAAGCTTCAAAATGATGTTTCTAATATTCATGCGTAGATATTGGAGCGTGGAACAGGGTGGATGAATCTCGCGTGGCGCGTATCGAAGAGATGCAGGTCGCCTGACTTTCCTTCATGGTTAATCAAGCTCTGTTAATTTTCGTTCTGTAGGTATGGGATGGCGTTTCTGACGCGTCCATCACATTCAACGCAAACGAAGCAGGGGTATCGATGAAAGATGGTCATGCGGCATACATGACGACCATGACCGAGAATCTGAATCTACAGCGGGCGCTTATTCGTACTCTAGACAATACCAGCGGAGTCAATATAATCGACAACACGAAAGTCAGTAGTATAGAGAAAGACACTGAAAATGGCGGATGGCCTATCGTTCATACATCAAGCGGCGGAACTTTTCGCGCCAAACTACTTGTGAGCGATGTGAAATTCTAGGTCTTCTTTTTGTCACTGGATGTTTTACCTGTAGGTCGGAGCTGATGGACCAAACTCGCCCGTACGAAAGTTTTCTGGAATAGAGTCCTATGGCTGGGCTTATGATACACGAGCAATTGTCGCGACTCTTTATCATGCCCCACGTGTAGAGGGTCTTCAGAATCCGAATACAACAGCCTATCAACGTTTCCTTCCGACAGGACCCATAGCTTTCCTTCCGTTGTCATCAACAGCATCCTCTTTCGTCTGGTCAACAAAGCCTGCCATTGCTGCCGCACTCACAAATGTGGATGGACAAATTCTAGCACACATGATTAATGCCGCCTTCCGACTTCCTGAAGTATCCCTGAGACATCTCTATCGGGTCATCATGGAGGAACAAGAAAACCTCACTCCGGAAATGATCTTGGAGGAGATCCGGTGGCGCGAGCGATCGCATAGCATCGATCAGTATTCCGCGTACTCGTCCTATGCAACTGAAGCTCTCGGGGTGCCCGCAGACGATGCAGACCTCGTTCCTCCTATTGTTGAATCTGTCCAAGAGGGGACCGTTGCATCTTTTCCGTTACGACTAAGTCACGCGGATAGCTATATAGGAGAGGATGAACGTGGAGCTCGCACTGCGTTGCTTGGAGACGCTGCGCATACTACCCATCCTCTGGCTGGTCAGGGACTCAACATGGGCCTCGGCGATGCTCAGGCACTGGCTGATGCTATTAGTGATGCAGTTCTTGTTGGCGGGGATATAGGTCGGCTTAGGCGGTCTGTTCAATTGCAAATATATGTTGACAAAGGATTTTCAGGTTCGCGAACGGCTCTGTTACCTTATACACGCTCGCGCTACTTCGAGAACCACAAGCTGTTATCCGTGGTGGACAAGCTTCACAAGTTATACAGCTCAACGCTACCGCCTGTAGTCTGGGCGCGTTCAGTCGGGCTCGAGGTCGTAAATGAGCTTGACGTACTCAAAGCGGCAATAATGATATCCGCAGGAAGCAACCTAGGGTCATTCAAGGAACGGGTTGGAAGACAAGATGTATCTCCTTGGTCTGTTGCGGCAACTGGAGTAGAAATTGCTGGTGGCCTCGTGGATGCCGTAAACTTAGTGGGGCGGACGCTTCAGGGAACTGTCTCTGCGGGCCTAAGGAGCGTCGCGGAGTCGATGGAAAGACGATGACGCACATTATCTCCTTGTTTGTTCTGATTCTCACAAGAATAAATGAATCACTACCCAGTTTCTCGACAACTTCTCAATCATAGTCGCAAATAAGACAAAATCAATGGTGACCTGTCGACGGAACAAAGCTTTGTATAAGGGCCCGAACTGCGAGTTCATGAATCGTGCGTCACGCCGGCTCTTACGACATCAGACTTGCTCGCAGTGTGCTGTGATGACCACCCTTGTTCTTTTTTCTCGAAATCCGTCTTCTTTCAAAGGCCCACTGATTCCATTCAAGCTGGACTAAGATCCCAATCCATTTCCCCTGAGATTGCCGCCCCCTTTGGCTCTACCGAGCAATTACGTGCATAACGGGTTTTCGCGTGCTCACGATATTTTACGCTGTTTGGAGAATCGGGTGAAGTTGGGAACAAAGGGATCCTGATTTAGTGCCTTGCCGAGGGCCTGACATTTCCTGGGAAAACGGGCAAAACGCGTCGCGTAACGTTTAGTCGCACAGCAACAACGTACGCTTGCCAACAGCCAATAAGCCATCGATTATAGCCAGGAACATACCAGCCATGGATACATACAAATTTGAATTTGAAAATCGCTTAAAGCCAAACCTCTCCGTTACCACGCTGGAAAATTGGCGCGATAGTGGTTTTTGCGGCAAATAAAGTCGGACTTTCGAGAAAGACAGACGAAAATGTACATTTTGTTGAACATCTCTTGTCTCCTTTGGCTACTGTGATGGGGTCTGTGGGTCCATATTTTTTTCGATATCGAAGATCCGGCATCAAGTCTAAATCTCCGCGATTATTCTGATTGCCCGATTCGGTCTGACTACTCTTCATAAGGCAATTATTGTCTTCATCTCCTGCTTCTTTTCAGAAAGGGAAGTGCCGAGGCTCGGCGGCCTTGTCTTCAACACACGATTTGCAGACCATCGACTCGACAATCAGACGGTTTGTTCAACATATTCGACTTATATTTAAATCGACGGCGGACAGTTCAACTATGCTTCCTTTCCCTCGTCCTGGTTATTTTCCTTTTTCCCTTTCCAAGCAGCAACGCAGCGCAGCGCGGCAGCTCTACCACTTTCGTTTAGACTGCGCATCTTGTATACACGTTCAAGACCTCGATGCCTCGAGACATTGCCCGTGTGGCCCTGGTGGCCTTGATTATTCTGGCTTTTACGGAGATAGGTTTCGTTAGCGGCCAGAGCAAAACCATTGTCGCGAACTCGGACCCTCAAATAAATTACTCGCCTGAAGTTTGTCCAGGTTCTGCCGTGACGGAATGCCTTGGAGCGTGGTATGATTCTTACCAGATTTTGTGAGGCTTGTTACTGATCCATGTCCTTTACAGGTGGGATACGGCTATGGCTAATGGCTCTACAATCAAAACAACGGCCGGCCCAAGTTCTGGATATAATAATGCTCAGTAAGTATAACAGTTGTCGGAAATATGATATTCAAGTAACAAAGGGACAGGACGACTATGTCGTACTCATTCTACGGCTCGAGCCTAGAGATACACGGTCTTGTCGATACTGATGGCGCTAATTTGATCGTCCAGATTGACAACTTTCTGATTATCGTAAATACTTCGACGGGCATTGGTGGCGCTTCGCTGGAACCGCGGATGGTCTACAACCGTACGCAACTTGATCCCCAAATCGCCCACACGTTATCCATCGGGTGGTCAGCCAACATGAATCCGAATACAGAAGCGGGAGGTTACAAACCTCTCTCATATGCGTATTTTGACCATTTAGTCGTCGGCGACTTCCGAGCTGTGTGAGTGAGTGGAACATTATCTACGTTCCTCTGTCTCATTCCCTCTTTTTAAGTCTACCCTCTAGCGTCGCTCCTTCCGGTACTTCGACTTCAACGGTGCCGGAACAAACCTCATCTGCAGTAGCGACGTCGTCCTCCCAAGCATTGTCATCAATAGTGAAGCCTGGAGCCGTAGCGGGTATTGTCATTGCTGCTCTGTTGTTTCTTCTATTACTGGGTGTTCTGGTATACTACATTTTGCACCGACGTCGCCACTTAATTGCCTTCCGACGCCGTCCACCTTCTCCGCACGTAAAGGTTATGATTGAATCACAGGAAACTCGTTATGCCGAGAGCATTGGTTCTCCTACGCAAAGAGAGAGCTGGAAAGCTCGGCCTCATTTATCGCTGCCTCCCGTTTATGGATTCGGCACAGACGTCGGTACGAATAAGACAGGGTATACTGATGAGAAGGGTGTTAGCTACTTAGACCTTGAGTCCGGAAATAGGAAGAGCCTCGCTTCATCCTCTTCGTCCTCCGGAAATGTGTCAAATGGACACAAGAATCGGGAGAGCGATGTACCTCTCCATCCAAGTACATCTTCACCGATCAGCTCTCACCCTTCGCAGGCCAGCCTTCGAATCAACACACGCAAGTCCCTAGTTTCTCCTCGGCACCAACATTCCGCTAAGGATTCGACTGCGGATGACCAAGACACTCCTCCAGTCACTCCTTTCACTCCATACTGTGTCAGTACTGCGACGGTTGCCCGACCTCAGAACGCTCAGCTTGTTCCGAAGTCAAGTCTGAGCAGCGGCGAGTTCTCCTCTGCTCCCCTTATTTCCACGGTACCACTGCCACCGTTGCCGCCTTTACCACCTATTCCGAGTCAGAAAGAGGAGAAGCGCCGATTCACGAAACGTCTCTCAAGCTTCCGACGTTCTCGTAAGTCCTCTCGCGTGGGACAGAATGAAGCGGATCCGAGTGCATTAGAAGTCGAACTCAATGTAATAGGATCCTCGAGGCCTTCGTTCGACGCAATGAGCGTCATGACCCGCAGCATACCTCCACCGTATACTCTTCACGAGAACGAGGTCTGAGAAAGAGAACGGCTAATATCCGACTCATATACTATGGCACTACTCAGCATTTCGCGCTTTCACAATTACCAGCTTTTGCGTCTTCTTGTTTCCAAATATGGTCTGTTTCGTACATATGCATTTCTCTGTAGCTTCGCTTTTCACACGCATTATTCTGATGTAGCCGACCTACTTACATGTCCACAATTCACGTTCCTTACTATCCTTGCATGACCTTCTGCATACGCTGCACTCTTGTGTATATCATGTACCTAGTGTATGTATATCACGTACCTAAGACTCGTACATTAGTTAGGACTTTGTATCGATAGCGTTTATACTGCAGTAATATTGATTGTCATATGCTGGTCTAGCGCTAGCGCTCATTTGAGATGACCTTTACTTGTAACTTGCTTGACCTTCATTGCCTGATCCAACATCGTAATGTATATTTGGAAGCAGTTTCGCGGTCAAGTGCCGTGTTGGTAGGCTAGCCACTACAGTGTCTCAATCGAACGAAATTATAATAAGCTGAGGAAGATAATACTTAGGAGCTGCCTATAGTCAGGACGCCTCCAGAATTGTGTCAGCTTTGAACATCACACTGATATCCCGTTTCCATTCCTCTAGCTCGCGGCCCCATCCACCGATCCTCCTCATCTTACCGCCAACATGCACACCATCAACCTTAAAGAACTCAGCCTGTTTCCGTTGAACAGGTCTATGCTGCGTAATGGCCCACCAGAGAATACTTTTTGTCGAAAAGAGAGCTTCGGAAATACGCTCGTCGCATCCCGGTGCACAAGATTCGCGTCGCCTAAAGAGACGGAGAAACGTGCGTTTGAGGAGGCGAGAGAAGTAGAGGAGGAATGGTGGATCTAGCCCTATTTGTTAAGGAAAAAGAAATATGCGCCACAATTCTTAAAGCCTTGGGTAAGAATAGGAACTGTACGTACAGATGATGTCCGTTGCATCGTCCAGCTGGCCATTGAGCCGTTTGTTGTAATTTCCGTCAACAACCCATCCATGTGCACACTCATCCGACGAAAGTGCTGCAGTTACTCTGGATCGAAATTCGGGTGAGGGAGTCTTGACCCAGCCTGGATTCCAAAAGAGACGATCAAGGTGAATGACAGGGACACCAAGGATTATACCAAGGTCGTCGGCAAGCGTGGACTGTATGCAGATAATTGCAACACAAATCCTTCCCTCAAAAAATGCGCAAAATTAGATTACTTGCCTTGCCAGCACCTTATGTATTTCACGACATGAAGTATACAATGTCAGTCTGATTTGAGCGTTTCTGACTCCAAATTGAATTGCCCCACCGCTATTGCCAACGATATGCACTCTGTAGACTCCTGAGCCATCGCCTTTCAGCGAGGGTAGCGAGCCCATCCGTATGGCATTATGCGTGGAAGTCGTGTGTGACATGGTCGGGACAGCAAGTGGGGCATCACATTGCGGTTAAGGAAAAGTACATAGCTCGGCACCGAAGTCTAATGACTCGGAGTCAAAAGCACGCGGTTTATACTTCCTTGATTACGTAAGAGGTAAATGTTACAAAAAGCCGGATACTACGGAGTATCATGATCATGAACATCTTCATTATTAGCTTTGGCACATTATCGCGGTCCACCTCGCCTATTCATAGTCGGTTTTTCTTGTTGACTTACTGACGCTATCACTACTCTCATCCGACCGTCTGCACACTTTCAAAAAGACCAGGTTTAATTGAATTTAGTAGCTCTCTCTTTGATAACCTGGATATCCTTCTCCAATCCTTCGTCTATGTGCTGCTTAAGGACGCAAAGGAAGTAGAAATACTCAACGACTTCCGATGGTTCATGCCAGCTCCATACTGGACCAATACCGAAACGCCTGCAAGACATACTCAAAAAACATGTAGTTCTTCGCTCGGATAACACAAATCATAGACAGCCCAGTCCGGCAAGACATCGCGAGATGAAGCATGACCTTTGTTTGTACAAGGCCGTGAATGAATACGACGGTCTTGAATACCAAGTACCTTACTCTGACTCTGAATCCCCAGAGCAGAAGAGGCGCATCGTCTGCATTTAGTCTCCACACTCTCGTCTCGTTTCTATTTACCGCAGAAAATCTCAAGATGGAGACCGGGAAGCTGTGCGGAATGGAAGGTTTCACTTTTACTCCGGACCCTCGTAATGCATACTCGAGAGCTTCAGATCCGTCTTCAGGGAGTTCGAAGGAAATAATTGAACTTGCCTTCCCCATTAATAGTGGTACTGAGCTTCTCGGATCAACTGGAAGAAGGACATCCTGTTCTTCACTAAGCCATTGTGCATTTACGTCAGCTTCTTACTGTAATTCAGTCTACTCACCGAACTGTGTGGTTGATATGGTCCGATGTCCTCTCGAAAAACATTAATCATAGCATGAATTAAATCGAAGCTCGATGCTGCAATACACGCCCGTTTGTCTCCAGTGCCCTCCGTGCCGTCAACCAGTAACTTTTCCAAATACGGTTCTGGTCAGCGCAAGCCTAGTCGATTATTTTTGAACGAGGAAGTCGTCTAAATTGACTTCCACAGTTTCAATGAGTTGGCGAAGATGAATGTATGAGCAGCGGTATCGTGTCAAAGAATAGGTGATACTTTACTGTAAGTAGCGTACTGTTGAATCACGAAATCGGCTAGGATATTTCACAGTGATGAGAATGCTTTGAACTTCTTTCCAACCAAGATAGTCTTCTCGAGGAACAGCTGCCCGAGGATAGTCAACGATACCAGATATTAGCCGGAGAACCGACTTCTGCCAAGTCAATCACTCAGCTTTCTCATACGCTACACTGTACTTGCACACAGTGTATAATGGAATATCAGAGTAACTGCAAAGATCTGCCATGAGCATTGGTGCTTCAGACTTGTCAGTCGAAGTTCTTGACGCGAGACTAGTACTGTTCAAATATACAGTATGTGGTAAATGGATGAGAACAAGTTTCAAGAGTTGAAGATCCATCCATACCGAACTATAAGGTCTACGACCATCATGGCACCGAGGAGATTGTAATATGTGAGAAAACACCAACTAGCTTGGGATTCGAAGTGACATACTCTTCAAGCACATTGTTATCGATTACTCCCTTAAATACTCAGTATATAGCAATAACAGATAGGGCCGATTGAATGAATGTCTGAACGGTCCCTTTGATCCATAACCATTGGATTGCATCGATGTAATCCATGGTTGTTCGTGATGCTTCACAAGGTACCGAAGTACCAGTCTTTATTATTTGCATTATGAAACTTAACCAACGAAAATGATGAGTTTCTCCTCCTCAACTTTCCTCCATAATACTAAACTTACGCAAAATAGTAATCTGTTCACACAAATATTGTCAAAAGTTCCGGAAGACGTAGATATGCTGCTAGTCTAGGCGAAAAATATACAAGTAACTGCGTTATTTAAGCTGACACTTCAGATCTCATCTCCAGGATGGCGCTCCGAGTCTCCAGCTATTTATGCAGCGGACCTTCTCGTTGACTTCTTCTCTTGTCAAACACTTCCCGTCTGACAGGGAACCATCACTTTGGCCATCGTCAGATTGAAGGTAAGTTTCAGACGCCACATTTGTTGTAGAGGTAGACCAAGAGGCGTTTTCGGCAGCATCATCGTTCGGTGCACTCATGTCAATATCGTGGGTGGGTGGTTCTTCACGGTGACCGCTGTCTCTACCACCCCTCGTATTGCCGCCATCACGGCGATGGTCCGAGGTGCCGCCAGGCCCACCTGAATGACCACCGGCTGCGCCCCCACTTCCACTAGCGCCGGGGTGATCATCACCGTCGTTATCATCGTCACGTTTCTGTAACTTTCTCTTCTTCGATTCGCTACCAGCTTTGCTACCGGCTTTGCTCCCCTCTCTATTCGATTTTCGGGCAGATGTTCGCGATTTGCTCGCCCTCTCCCCAATTGTCATAACGCGCCCCGAGAGAAGCAAGGTCAATAATCCCATTGCTGACTTTATCTTTGATATCTTGCACGTCTTGCTCAAATCCTTTGTCTATCTGCTCCTTCAGCGCACAAAGGAAATAGAAGCATTCAACGAGTTTCGATGGTCTGCGTATATCCCATGTCAGATCCGTTAGATAACGTGTCATCTGCAACGAACGGTTAAGTCATGTAAAATATCTCGTTGGAAACGAGACACACCATCGAGTCTCCAGTCCAATATGAAATCACAAGGTGAAGAATTCCATTTACTAACACCAGACCGTACACTCGACGATTCGAAAGGCCGAGCACTTTTCTCTGACTCTGAATGCCAAGAGCATAGAAGGCGCTTTGACGGCACGCGATCTCCACTCCTTCTCCTCGTTTCCACTCACCGAAAAATGTCCCGAGATGAAGAGATAGTCGGTCTACGCACTTCAGAGCTTTGATAGGAACGATGGTTGGTGCTATTGCTTCACCGAGAGCATCAGATACCTCAATCGGAAGCTGTCTGTGATAAACGAATCTGCTTTCGCTTGTGTGATCTGAACCGAAGCATTTGGGTTCACTGGAAGAAGAACGTCCTGCTCTTCACTATCACGTAGAGGATCAACGCGAGCAGCAAAAATTAATTTGATATACTTACCACACAGTATGTTTGAGCTGGTCCGATGTCCTCTCGGAGAAGACCCATCGTAACATTGTGTCGACCAATGTACGCTGCATGATCTCGTACGCTTTGTTCTCCAGCGCCCTTCGAGTCGTCAACCAAGGAGCAAACAAGTTAAGAACAACAGCGGGAATATCATCATCCCATGCATCGGACTGCACACCACGAGACCAATCAATTATGTCTTGAATGAAATAGTCCTGCTGTTCTATTTCAGGATATGCAGGGACCTGACAATAGACGTCAGAAGCGGTACTATGGTACATAAAAGGAATGTGTCTCGTACTTCCAGCCTCCGAAGTTTCCCCGGATACTTCACTGTCATGAGAATCGCTTCAATCTCTTTCCAATCGAAATTACTTGGGGAAGCACGCAATTCCAGCGGATCGGCCACAACAGGGGAAGCATGCACGTCTTAAAGCTTGAGGACAGAAGTCCTCCAAGAATTCCATCTACACTCGCGATAATTTCGTGTGCAGAAAGTGAGCGCATGGATATACAATGCAATATAACTTGGGGGCGTACACGGATGCCGAAGAGAAGTCAACCAAAATGGTTGGTACAGATTCAGCGAGCCTGTATGCGTCAAATGGATGAGAGCAAGCCACGATGAGTTGTCGAAACAAACAGACCTTATTATGTACTCTTCCACCGTGCTTGTTAAATTGCTTATGCATGAGAACAGCTGTGTTTCGCGAATAAGCTGAGAAATATCAGGGCAACGTACTCTACGGAACTAGATCCACTGACATCAATGAGTCTGTCGATTAACATCAAGTATTCGGAGACATTAGCATGAGATCGGAGACAGACTTCTGTATAGCATTCTTTACTCGTGCCTCGTCAATGACGCTCATTGTTGGGTAGCTGCGAAGTGATGGTCTGATGGATACGAGGAAGGACTCGACTGCGATGCGATGAACTATAACGATCAGTCATGTGACCTATTGTAAGAGCGGTTACATAAGTACGATACCGAAAAAGGTACTTCGCTTAATCCCGTACAACTATATGCACTTGTTCTTTTTTACCTGATTGTTCTGGATATGTAGAGTGGAACTTCATGATGAAATACATGTTTCGGCCTCCTATCATATAATATACAACCGTTTCATGAAATTTGAAGATTGATCTAGACTGACCTGCTTGGTGTTCAATTGAGATGCTACTAGTAGTGGCGCATTTCCTCCAGTCCTTCATTACACGTTTTGACCGGATTCATCTCGTGAGCTTTCGTGCATTAGTGATAATATAATCACAAAGGGATAGGTACACCATTTCAGGACTATGATATTGTGACAAGATGTGGTAGCAATTGAATAATGTGCATACAATCCATTTTGGCGTCATGCACAGCAGGCAAACCATTATTAGACCCGGAATAAATTCATAACAAGATGACAAACGAAATTTGAAATAATAAAGGGGATTTAGATTCCGATTGTCATCTAATTATGAATTTAATTCAGGTCTAAATAACAGTTTGCCCGCTGTGTGCATGCTGTAATGTGGGTGGCACTACAACTGATTATCACGGGCCTTCCATTCTTCCCCACACTACGGGCAATTTAGTATTTTACATCGGATGATAAATGGATTGATATGTAATTTGATATTTTCAATATCGTTCAATATCATACTGAATATCCTCATTAGGGATATTTAAAATATCATCGAAGCAGATATCCCTAAAAATTATCCCGATTGGTCAATCAGAATATCTGCTTTGATGATATTCTAAATACTTTGATGATATTTTAAATATCCCTAATGAGGATATTCAGTATGATATTGAACTATATTGAAAATATCAAATTACATATCAATCCATTTATCATCCGATGTAAAATACTAAATTGCCCGTAGTGTGGGGAAGAATGGAAGGCCCGTGATAATCAGTTGAGGGCCGGCTCGGAGTTGGATAGTGACCCGAAAAGTGATGACATAGCTCGTGGTCGTGGGAATCCCAAGGTCCAAGACCGCCGTTCTGGCAACGACAACAGCACGTTCCCTGACGTTCCCGCCATCGGCGTTTTCAACTATGGACCGCGCGTATGGAGCGCGCACGGACAAGAGCAGCGCAGCCTTTGAGTCCATCTTCGGTCGTCCAAGTGCTGCTCATCATCAATATCCCAGACCGCCACCATCGACCTCATCCAACTATGGTCAAGGTTACCACCGTCCTCCAGAGTATGCCGCTCAAAACTACTACTACCAGCAACAGTCGTATGATTCTCGCTACGATTCCCAGCCTGCAGGTTATGCTCAGTCCGTGCAGCAGCAGTACAGCCATCATGCATATGCACCTTCATCTTATCGACAGCAACCATACCACGTTCTACAGCAGCAAGCCCAAACGCATGTGCAGTATCAGCAGGTACAGTATCCGGCGTACAACCAGGCATATTATCAACGTCCTATGCAGCCGGGTCAATATGCGCAATCACTCGCAAGCTCGTCCCACTCAACGGGTGTCATAGTACCTCAACCTGCACCACAGGAGACATCTGACCCGAATATTGAGGCAATGGTCCGTTCTGGGATGACTCCTGCGCAGGCATACCAGGCGCAAGTCTATTCTGATACCCCTGTGACACGTGGTTCGCCTGGGTTGGCTCCTGGAAAGCCAGTGTCGCCCACACCGTCAGAGAGCAGGCCTCACCATGCACAAAATCTACCACCAGCAGCCAGTTCTAAGCAGATACCTGTATTGGGATTTGAACCCCCAGATTCTCACTTGGAACTTGATTTTTTGAATGAGAAGAACAATGAAGGGAGGAAGGACACTTCTGAGGAGGGTAGTAGCGGACGTAGCATTGGCTTATCAGGTACTTTCTTACTTCCTCTTGATAGATCTTTCATAAACAAGGTGTCTGAATGAACACACAGAGTCACCCCGAAGTTTCCAGGACAATCGTTTTCCCGATCGATCTCCAGAATACCAAGGAGTTGCAGGACCGTCGTCCCGACCATACCCTTTACAACTCGACACTGCAATGCCTTCAAGAATTTCTCATGTTGAGAGCCATTCTCCCGCCTCTTCGACCTACGTGGACCATAGCTCTCCTACTCCTTCTTCTCCGAGGCTATCGTCCGAATCCACTCGTACGTTGCCTCTTCAAATTGCCCGGCGCGAGCGCACAGTCCAGGACCGATCACGGTCCATGTCCGCCACTTCTTCCCAGGCTCGTAGCATACTTGGAGAGCTTAAACAGGGGTCAAGACCATCTTTGCCTGCTTTCAACGCTGGCAGTAAGGGTGAACGACACTCTCCATCACCACATACCAGTCAGTCTCGCCGAACACCGATCGTGTATCCCGCTTTGTTATCGCGTGTAGCAGAAGCCTTCCGAGAACGCATAAATTTATCGGAGCGTGCGAAAGATGGGTTGGCATACAAGGACGCTTTTGATGGGCGTGAAGCAGTTGACAAGATTGCCTATATTATTAAGACGACCGATCGTAATCTCGCCTTGCTCCTTGGACGAGCTCTGGATGCACAGAAGTTTTTCCACGACGTTACATACGACCATCGACTGAGGGATAGCCCGTACGAATTATATCAATTCCGGACCGCCTTGCCTGGACCTTACGTGAGCGGCGACGTTTCAACCGTACATGGTGATCTTGACGGTCGAATCCGGGGCAAACCGAGAGACGGGGTCATGTCAAATGAAGGCACTGTCCCGTCTGGTGATGATACGCAGACGGATGACACGTCAGGATCGCAAATTCCTGTGACAAATGAAAGTTCGATGTCCGCCGATGAAGTTCCATTACCGTCCGGTGTCTTCACGCTACTCACGGACTGTTATTCTCCAACCTGTTCACGTGACCAGTTGTGTTATAGTATCGCTTGTCCAAGGCGACTAGAGCAGCAAGCGCGACTAAATTTGAAACCACAGCCCGGTCTCAAGCGGACTATAAGCAAAGAATCATTAGGTGACTTGGTGGTAAGCCGATCCACGAACTTTTCCGTCCGTCTGAATTGCTGACCGTGCAACTTAGGAGCCGGGGACATTATGGATACACTCTGTGCCGAAAGAGATTGCGGATAGCGTATCAGATACGGAGAAAAAGCGACAAGAAGCGATCAACGAAGTGATCTACACTGAACGTGATTTTGTCCGAGATATGGAATATCTCCGAGACGTAAGTACTGCTTCAGACTTCGAGAAATACATTGACTGATGTCTCTGATCTAGGTTTGGATTGCTCCACTGAAAAAGTCGGATATAATACCTGAGCATCGCCGCCTGGATTTCCTTGAACAAGTATTCTGGAATGTACACGATATCATTGCCGTCAACAGCAAGCTTCGTGATGCTTTCAATAAACGCCAGAAGTCATTTGCTCTCGTAGAGCGTATCGGAGATATTCTATTGGATATCGTCCCGCAGTTTGCGCCGTTCGTGTCCTACGGTGCTCACCAACTGTATGGGAAATATGAATTCGAGAAGGAGAAGAGCAGCAATCCGGCCTTCCAGAAGTTTGTTGACGTGAGCAAGATATTTTAGGAAAAGACGTTCAGGCATTTATTTCAATCTTCATAGGAAACGGAGCGACTTCCGGAGTCACGGAAGCTTGAGCTTAACGGATATCTTACTAAACCAACAACGCGTCTTGCCCGATATCCTCTTCTTCTCGGAGTTGTATTGAAGTATACTCCTGATGGCAATTCTGACAAGGACGATTTGCCTCGAGTCATAGACATGGTCAAGCAGTTCTTGGATAGAGTAAACATTGAGAGCGGTAAGACCGAGAATCGCTTCAGCCTTCTGCAGCTCGACCAACAGCTCGTATTTCGTCCCGGAGAGGAAGTCGTAAGTTATGTACTGATTACTCATGATCCGTCTTGTTCAATTGGATTTCGTATAGGATCTTCGCTTGAGAGAAGAAGGTCGTGAGCTAATATACAAGGGTACTTTGAAAAGACGTGGCGGACAAGGAGACAGCGGAGACCTTCAGATATTCCTTTTCGATCACGCACTCCTCATGGTCAAACAGAAGGACAAAAATAAACATGAAATGCACAAAGTGTATCGACGGGTATGGACTGTTCTACACCTGAAGCATTCGTGTTTGGCTAACAAGTTTGATATAAAGCCGATACCACTTGAGCTTTTGCTGATTGCATGTCCTGATGAGCAAGGTAACACGTTCCGGCAGCAAGGAAAAATTCCGAGCAAGACGTTGACGAAGCGCAACTCGTTCAACAAGAATTTACCCCCACCGCCTCCTACCATCGTTCCGGTGAAATCAGGCAAGGACGGGTTCTCCATTACCTTCGTACATCTCGGTCGAAAATATTACCAGCTCACGCTGTGGGCACAATCACAAGTGAATCGGAAGAAATGGCTTGATATGATACATAAGCAGCAGGAGGTGATGCGGGAGCGCAGTCTGGTCTTCGATACAGTCACGCTTTCTGAAGGATTCTTTACGGGTCCAAATAGAGTGAACTGTGCTGCACCTTTTGGTGAGTCATAGAAAGCCGTTGTCAATTTAATTATACTGACAACGAAATCGCTCAAGACTTTGGTAGAAAAGTTGCGTACGGGACCAACGACGGAGTTTATTTCTCGGATCTTCGGACTCCCGACCGCCATCCGGTACGGGTCCTTGGAATACCGGATGTCACTCAGATTGATGTTCTTGAAGAATACCAGTTGCTCATTGTCCTTTCTGGTCTGTATCTATTATTTCATTGCCCTCGGTTTAGCTCAGCGAACAACACCACAGAACACTCCGTCATTACGTTCCCTCTTGAGGCACTCAATGGGCATGACCCCTCGGTTGGTCTTCGTCAGGCGAAGCGTATCTCATCGCATACTTCGTTCTTCAAGGCAGGCATGTGCCTCGGAAAGACGTTGGTTTGTGTCGTCAAGGCCAGCCAACTGTCAAGCACCATCAAGGCACTAGAACCCATTGAATATGCCGTGCGTGGCAAGAGCAAGCCTACGTTTAGGAAACTCATGACTGGTGGAAACGATACACTTCGTTTGTTCCGAGTATGTCCATTCTCTAGTATCGTTAAAGATTTGTACCTAAACTATCATAGGAATTCTACATTCCAGTCGAGTCGAGCTCCATACATTATCTGAAGACGAAGTTATGTGTCGGGTGCACAAAAGGATTCGAGATCGTTGATCTTGAAACTCTGGATACACAGGCGCTGCTTGATCCATCCGACTCATCTCTGGAGTTCGTTCAGAAGCGTGAGGACGTACGCCCAATGGCGATATATCGTATCGAGCATGACTTCCTTTTATGTTATGATGGTAGGTCACTCTTATTACGTATAGACAGTGAGCTAATTTTTCCCTGTCATTATTGAAGATTTCGCGTTCTATGTTAATAAGAATGGTTGGCGATCTCGCAATCACTTCATAGTCTATTGGGAGGGACACCCTCGGTCATTTGGTAGGTGTATTCTGCTCCAGGTCGCTAATCAGTTAACTCACCAGTGAGATATAGCGCTTCACTATCCTTACGTACTTGCTTTCGAACCGACATTTGTTGAAGTTCGACATGTCGAGACGGGTGCTTTGACTCAGATTATTCAAGGCAATAACCTCCGGCTGCTTTTTGCAGAGGCTCCGCCGTCCACTACGCATTCAAAGGCGAATTTATATCAAACTCCAGCTCCGAATGGATATCCAGCGGGTGGTTATGGCTATCGTCCTCGCCAGGGTGCGTACAATGATCGGTCATCTATGTATTCGACATACAGTAGCTTGACGCTGGATCATGGACAACAAGGCTATGGTTCTCCAGCGGTACCTGGCACGTATCCCCCACGAGCCACGCCATCACTTGGGCGGCGCGAGATCATTATGGTCTCAGACGATCGTATTATGTCGGTGCAGTTGGCTCGTCCTGCAGCTTAATGTCACGTTTCAGCGTTTCTTTTTATTCCGTTCCTGTGCACATGCCCATCCGGATGTGAGAGTAATTACTTGTTTCTATATTACCTGTTTCATCGGTTCGCATTTCTTGTATTTCATTAATCACTATTATTTCTATGTTTCTGGCGCCTCCACTTCGGTTTCTGTAAGTTACTTTCACCCGCAATCTGTCTGTTTCGCGTACACAATTGCCGTGACATTGTATTTAGCTTAACACTCTTCATTGTACTCTTAGTACTGCGACTTCTATCTAGAGCAGCAATAAATGGAGTGGATGCAGTATCAGTCTTCCCCGACTGTTCTGATATACAGTGGGTGCTTCTTGTGAGGAGAATAGTCTGAGTTTGAAGTTAGGCACATACGTGGAGGAAGCACGTGACGCTTGTCTTGCAGTCAGCAGTGCAAGTGAGAGTCAAAGTGACCTCCTACTCAGAGCTATCGCAGCGACAGTCCAGTGGAGCGTCTACGGTTTCTGTAGACATGTCATCAGCAGATGCTCCTGCTCAAGTCGATCCTCTTGATCGATTTTTCGCGGGTTTGAAGAGCAAAAATCCGGAATTACGACTTCAGAGTGCGCTGGAGCTACGCAAGCATGTGCGTTCCATGCTAATTCGTTTCACGCATTATTCTTACCTGAAACGACTAGGTACAAAATGTCGTTGTCGAGATGTCTTCGGATGCGGCAGCGAAGCTTTGGGAGGAGTTGACGAACAAGCGTCTTATTCACTTAGCGCACGGTGCAACCTCCGCGGAGAAATTAGGAGCTATCGTTGCTATTGGTGCGCATTCTTTTTATTGTCCGTTCAGATCCTATGGCTTAGAAATCGTTATATAGAACATCTATTGGACTTGGAGAAGGAGGAAACGATTGAAACGAAACGAAATTGCTTCCGATTCTACAACTATGTCAAATTCGCGCTTCCATCTCCGGATTATAATGTCATGCAAACTGCAGCCGAAGCGCTAGGGAAGATCGTCCAGGTCGGAGGTGCAGTATTCGATGATCGCTTCACAGAATATGAGGTGCAAGCTGCTATCGAGCTCATACAGTCCGATCGTCAAGAACCTGCGCGTTATGCAGGCGTACTGATATTGAAGGAGTTGGCTATACACAATCCGACGTGCTTCTACCAACATATCTCCCTCGTCTTCGACAAAATTCTCATTCCGCTTCGTGATCAGCGATTGATTGTACGGGAAACTGCAGCGGACCTACTGGCAGCGTGTCTTGATATCATTATTCAACGCGAACGTCAATCGAAGGCACCTTTCCTGACAAAGATCCTGCAGGATGCTCAGACAGGATTACGCTCAGCTTCCGCAGAGACGATACATGGCTCGCTGCTGACGTATCGTGTATTGCTGCTGCACGCCGGAATGTTTATGAAGGAGTCATATGTGGAAACTGCGGAAAGTATTCTAAAACTATGCACGCATAGAGACGCTCTTGTACGCAAGACCGTTATCTCACTAATCCCGACTCTCGCTTTGTACGACACTCAGACTTTCTCTGAGTACTTCATGTATCGGGCTATGCTTCACTTATTGGATCAGCTTCAGAAGCCAGCAGAGCGGTCAGTCGCATTTACAGCCATCGGTCAGGTTGCGACTGCCGTTGGGAGCGACATGAAACAGTTCCTAGAGCCAATAATGGAACAAATCAAATCAGGTTTGCAGATGCGCGGGTAAGGTCTACTTTCACAAATATGGGATTCTGGGGCTAATATATTTACAGGAAAAAGAACGCGCCTGCCGAGGAACCAATGTTTCAGTGCATCGGAATGCTTGCTAGTGCCGTAGGGCCGAATCTTACGAAGCTCCTCCACGACCAGCTAGACCTTATGTTCGCCTGCGGCTTGAGCGAGTCGCTTCGCCAAGCTCTCACCGCGATTGCGCGACACATACCTCCCCTCCTACGCACCATACAGGATCGTTTATTGGATTTAATCTCCATCACGTTAAGCGGTCAACATTACAAGCCACTTGGAGTGCCGCCTTCATACCACCGCCCCGAAATGGCAGCAATCAAGGACATCGCAGTCCAACAGAGTGGTGCTACCAAAGCCCCGGAGCAAATACGTCTTGCCTTGGAAACACTCGGGTCGTTCGACTTCAGTGGGCATATTCTCAACGAATTTGTCCGCTCATGTGCACTTCCCTATCTCGAAGATGATCATCCTGACATCCGCCAGGCGGCTGCTTTGACCTGTTGTCGCCTATTCGTTCGAGATCCAATCTGCCATCAAGTGAGCAATCATTCGATTGAGATCATCAGTGATGTCCTCGACAAACTACTCACGGTCGCAATTGCCGACCCTGATCCTGCTATCCGATTGACGGTGTTATCATCGTTGGACGAGCGATTCGATAAACATCTTTCTCAAGCAGAAAATGTTCGATCCCTATTCATCGCGCTTAACGATGAGGTTTTTGAGAACCGTGTCACTGCAATCGGTCTTATTGGTCGACTTGCCGTCCACAACCCCGCCTACGTCATGGCGTCTTTGCGTAAGGCGCTAATCCAGCTCCTGACTGAATTGGAATACTCGACTGTCATTCGTGCTCGAGAGGAGTGCACGAAGCTTTTAAGTCTGTTGATAAACGCGATGCAACGACTTATCAAACCTTATGCTGTGTCCATGTTAGTGGCACTTCTGCCCAAGGCAAACGATCCCAATCCGACAGTCTCTGCAAATATACTAGCCTGTATCGGCGAACTTGCCTGCGTTGGTGCAGATGACGTGCTGCCACTCGTACCTCGACTTATGGAAACGATCCTCAAGCGGCTTACAGACCCTGTTCCTGTAAAGCGCGATGCCGCCCTGCGCGCTCTAGGCCAGGTTTCCTCGAGTACTGGGTACGTCATCCAACCCCTGGTTGATCATCCAGAACTATTCCAAATCCTTGGTCGCATACTCAAGACAGACGCGGCACCTCCAGTCCGACGTGAAGTCATCAAGGTTTTGGGTATCCTTGGAGCCATTGATCCTTATAGGAGAAGGGTATGTAGCATTTAACTTATTGGACGTGTCTTCCTTACAAGTTTGCTCGGTATAGACCAGGGCCGACGACGATCAAGCCAATGAGACCGCTGTGCAAGCTGTGAACATGATTCCTCTGCCCACTACGGCAAGCTCTGATGACTACTTCCAAACTGTCGTCATCAACCACCTGCTGGATATTCTGAAGGACCAGACTCTCAGTTTACAACACCATACCGTCATTGAAGCGATCATGTCTATTTTTAAAACACAAGGGCTGAAATGCGTGGCCTTCTTGCCTCAAGTAAGATCCTCAGAATAGATTTCAGTTTGCAGATCACTTACATTATATAACAGATCATTCCGGCGTTTGCTAATGTGACGCGCAATGTAACCGCGGCGCGCCATCAAGAGTTCCACCTCCAGCAGCTGGCTATTCTCGTGGGGATAATCAAGGAACACGTACGAAACTATACAATTCATATTTTCAATCTGGCACAAGCACTATGGGATAATGCTGCTTTGCAACTCCCGATCGTGGGTCTGATCGAAGCCCTTGGGAAGGCATTGGATGGCGAATTTAAACCTTTCTTGCCCACGATTTTACCTCTTATGCTGCGTGTTTTCGACGGAGACTTGCAGGAAAAGAAGCAGGCAACCCAGATGAAGGTGCTCGACGCGTTCTTGACGTTTGGAGCCAATATCGAAGAATACCTTCATCTTGTCATCCCGATCATTGTGCGCTCGTATGAGAGGCAGGATGCGTCCATAGCGCTTCGTAAGAGAGCCGTACAGACGATTGATGGGCTCACGAGATGGGTCAACTTCTCAGATCATGCGTCGAGAATCATCCATCCACTAGTTCGTGCTTTGTCTACGCCGAACAACGAGTTACGGGCAGCGATTATGGAGACGCTGAGTTCACTGGTACTACAACTTGGGTCCGAATTCGCTATCTTTGTTCCGACCATCAATAAGGTAAATTATCTCGATCTACGCCACGTAAAGTGCTTATCACTTGGCTTAGGCTTTACTGAAGAACAAGGTACATAATCAGAAGTATGAAGCACTCATTACGAAACTTTTGAATGGCGAGAGGCTGCCGCAGGATGGAACAAGTTTCGACGTTTTGTAAGTATCCTTGATAACTGAAGACAAGAAACTAAGTATATTCTTAGGCGGCTTGACACATCCTTGACACCTGAGTATGCTCCTCCTGCAGAGTCGACGAAGATGACGGTGAACCAGCAGCATCTCAAACAAGCATGGGACGTATCCCAGGTAGTGACGAAAGAAGATTGGAATGATTGGATGCAAAGGCTATCTGTAGAGTTGATGAAAGAGTCTCCTTCACATGCATTGCGTGCATGCATGACCCTTGTTGGCGAACATCCTCCACTTGCCCGTGCATTGTTCAATGCTGCTTTCCTATCATGTTGGACGGAGCTATATGATCAGTATCAGGTCTGCTAGTTTTCTATCTATCCTTTATGGACTATATTAACACTGAGTAATCTGACAGGAAGACCTTGTTCGAGCTATCGAGACGGCGATTACTTCACCGACTATTCCGACTGAGTTAGCTCATCGACTCCTAAACTTGGCCGAATTCATGGAACACGAGGATAGACCGCTTCCAATAGAAAACCGCACACTAGGCGAATATGCACTCACATTCCATGCTTATGCGAAGGCGCTGCATTACAAAGAGCTGGAGTACTTTACAGAGTCCTCTCCCGCAGTAATTGAAGACCTTATCAATATCAACACCCGGTTGCAGCAGCACGACGCTGCTTGGGGAACGTTGACGCTTGCAAGAGAGCAATACGATGTGTCCAGGCACGAACAATGGTATGAGCGACTGGGACGCTGGTCCGAGGCTTTGCAAGCGTATGATAGAAAAATATCAAATGAACCTGACGCACAAGAAGAAGTTTGGGGCAGGATGCGTTGCCTCCACGCACTGGGCGAATGGGAGCAGCTTGCCGCTCAGGTTGACGAGAATTGGGCAAACGCAACGAATGAGCAACGCCGTGACATGGCTGGAATGGGCGCAGCAGCTGCCTGGGCGCTGAACGAATGGGATAACATGGAAAATTTCATTGCGGGTATGAAGGGCGATTCGCCTGAGCGTTCTTTCTTCAAGGCGATTCTTGCGGTCCACAGGAACCAGTTCTCTAAAGCTCTTACACACATTAACAAAGCCAGGGATATGCTTGACCCTGAACTAACGGCCCTCGTGGGTGAAAGCTATGGCAGAACATACAAGTGAGTCTTGACATCTCCCGTGTTTAAGAGACCTAATGATTTCTCTCAGCATTATGATCCGAGCACAAAGTTTGTCAGAACTCGAAGAGATCATTCAATACAAACAGTTCGCGGATCAACCTGATCGACAAGCCTCAATGAAGAGAACGTGGATGAAGCGGTTCGTTCTTGCGCTCAAGCTTACATTATTCACGGGTTTCTGACTTATCCTTAAAGGTTGCAAGGTTGCCAGCCAGATGTTGAGACGTGGCAGCGAGTATTACAGGTCCGGACGCTAGTCTCGCAGCCAGAAGAGGATAGT
The DNA here is from genome assembly GCA_009806525.1 of Sanghuangporus sanghuang. NCBI lineage: Eukaryota > Fungi > Basidiomycota > Agaricomycetes > Hymenochaetales > Hymenochaetaceae > Sanghuangporus > Sanghuangporus sanghuang. Next base: position 1,515,791 of record VVIT01000002.1, on the reverse strand, counting down.
ACCATGTGGATCAAATTCGCAAATCTCTGTCGCAAATCGGATAGGATGGTGCTAGCAGATAAGACAATCAACTCGCTTCTTGCCTCGGTAAATCCTTACATATCGGTTACTTGACGGATAGAGAAGCTGACGGCATATTTTTAGCCATCTGCACAATATCGTGAGACACAACACATAAAAGCTGCGCCTGATGTCGTCTATGCACAGTTAAAGTTTATGTGGGCCAATAATGCAAAGGATGAAGCGGTTAAATACCTTCGGTCCTTCACGAGCAGTCTCGCACATAATTTGAGCGAGGCCGCGGTAACAACGCCGGGGAAACCTGCAGTTTCGACAAGAAAGCTAGAAGAGATGTCTAGTCTTCTGGCTCGCTGTTACTATAAACAAGGACAATGGCAGCAGGCCATGAAAAAGGGAATCTGGTCGGAGGTACGAACCATGAGGACCAGAAAGAGGAACGTCGCTGATTGTCTTCTTTAGGAAAACATCAAGGACATTCTCCAGGCTTATTATTTGGCGACGCATTATGATACAACGTGGTATAAAGCGTGGCATACTTGGGCACTTGCAAACTTTGAGGTTATCGGTTACTTAGAGAGCCAGCATGATCGAGCTGATGCGTTGCCGGGTAACAACTTGGCTATCCATGTGGTGCAGGCCGTTCAAGGAAAGTTTGATGTAAGTAGAAAGTTGCCGAGAGCTGACGCCTTCTGCAGGTTTTTTCCGTTCAATTCAGCTACGCAACGAGAATTCCCTGCAGGATACATTACGTCTGTTGACACTATGGTTCAAGTTTGGTAGTCACGATGACGTCAGCAATGCAATGGCCACCGGATTCAGCATCGTTGATGTTGATACATGGCTCGACGTGATACCGCAGATTATCGCTCGTATTCAAACACCGAGCGTAAATATCAGGCGTAATATCGACATGCTTCTCACCGACGTTGGAAAACATCACCCACAAGCTCTCATTTATCCGTTGACTGTGGCCTCCCAGTCCTCAAGCATCTCGCGAAAGAATGCTGCATTGGCCATCATGGATCGTATGCGTGACCACAGTGCAACAATTGTTGAGCAGGCCCTTCTCGTCAGCCAGGAACTGATTCGCGTTGCGATTCTCTGGCACGAGCTTTGGCATGAGGGTCTGGAGGAAGCTTCCCGTTTCTATTACACGGAGAAAAACCCAGAAGGGATGATTGCTGTACTGGAACCTTTGCACGAGAAACTTGAAAGGGTAAGTGACAACTGCTCTGCTTGTGTCGGTAATAAAGGTCAACTAAACGTGAACTACAGGGCCCGACAACAGTGAGAGAGACGTCTTTCGCGCAAGTCTTTGGTCGCGATCTTCGAGAAGCCCGTGAAGCGTGCCGGAGATATCTACGATATGGCGACCCTATTGAGCTCGATAAAGCCTGGGAGATTTACTATGCGGTCTTCAGGAAGATCGAGAAGCAGATGCCTCAACTGGTAACTCTCGATCTTCAGTATGTGTCTCCTGAGCTTCTCAAAGCACGAAATCTGGAACTCGCAGTTCCTGGTACGTTAAACTGTGTCTTGACTTCTTAAGTCGATTCTGACAATCCTATAGGTACATACCAGAGCGGTCGTGAAATAATCAGAATTGCCAGTTTCGCACCGAAGCTTACTGTCATTTCTTCCAAGCAGCGACCGCGACGACTGTCGGTAAAGGGAAGCGATGGTCGTGACTATCAATATCTGTTAAAAGGACACGAAGATTTGCGGCAGGACGAAAGAGTGATGCAATTGTTCAGTCTCGTCAACACGCTCCTGTCAATTGATACAGCATCCTTCAAACGACGACTGCACATCCAACGATTCGCTGTGATTCCCTTGGCTCCAAATGCAGGACTTATTGGCTGGATTCAGGACTCGGATACCTTGCACGTGCTAGTTCGTGACTACCGAGATTCGCGCAAGGTACTTCTGAATATCGAATATCGGCTCATGCTCCAGGTTCGTGACTGCGCCCCTGTATGATGTTGTTGATCTAACTGTATGCTATTAGATGGCCCCGGATTACGAGAGTCTCATTCTGCTCCAGAAGGTCGAAGTTTTCGAATATGCCCTTGACAACACAACCGGCCAGGATCTTTATCGGGTCCTATGGCTGAAGAGTCAGAGCTCCGAGCACTGGATAGAACGTCGTGCAACGTACACGCGCTCGTTAGCTGTCAACAGCATGGTCGGACACATCCTCGGTCTTGGGGATCGACATCCTTCTAACGTGCTCCTCGAGCGCTACACAGGCAAGGTCGTGCACATCGACTTTGGCGACTGCTTCGAGGTTGCTATGCTTCGCGAGAAGTTCCCAGAGAAGGTTCCGTTCCGACTAACACGTATGCTCACGCATGCGATGGAAGTCAGCGGTATCCAAGGCTCGTTCAAGAACACATGCGAGATTTCCATGCAAGTGTTGCGGGATAACAAGGAATCCTTGATGGCTGTGTTAGAGGCGTTCGTGTACGATCCGTTGATAAACTGGCGATTGTTGCAGGCGGATGTGAATAATAACCGGGTTGATGGTAAGCGAGGTATTTGATATCATGACGCATGCGGAATAACTGAGTCCTTGATTCTCATAGAACTCAATGATGCCACGCGGGCAGAACAGCTCGCTCGAGTATCCGGACATCCTCAAGGTCCAGGACGGAAAGTGAAAGCTGACGAGAACGAGATCTTCAATGGTACGTAACCAAAACCCACTTCCTCTCAGTCACGCGCATTTACAATTTTGCCCTCATCTCTCACCTCAGAAAACCTCGGCGAGCCCGGTCCGCGGCAAGAAGTGCGCGACAAGCGTGCATTGTTCGTCTACAACCGGGTGCAGCACAAGCTCACGGGCCGGGACTTCAACCCGGACGTAGAGCTCACCGTCCCGCAGCAAGTCGAGAAACTCATCCAGCAGGCTACGTCGCTTGAGAATCTATGTCAGTGCTTCTCAGGATGGTGAGTCTCGACCTCTTACTATTGTCTAATACGACCACTAAACATGTATATTCGTATGTCCAGGTGTGCGTTCTGGTAGTGCCTTTCAGTTTTTCCGTGTACATACATACATACATACGCATTAGCTTTCGCTTTCGGAGTGTCGCAGACACATGTATCTATCTATCTATGTGCATGACTTACTTTATCTAGTGTTTTTATGTTTGTTTGCTTTTGAGGGCTTTCGCTGGTTGTATGTATATGTAGTGATTAGTTTAGCCTTCGAACTGTATCATGGACTTTCTTTTTTTCTTTCTTCCTTTTCTCTGCTCACGAATATACTCACAGCACGGGACGAGAGTGTAATAAATTCGTCTTTCAACACGCGTTACGCGTTGATGCGAATAAGTGTGAAGGCGTGAAGGCAAAGTGTAAATGAATTGATAAGACTCACTACATGTATCGACGACGTAAGTGTATTTACCATGAATGACTTAGTGATCGAGCGATTTTTTCCTGTCCGTGTTAGCATAAAAGGTGCACAGCACGAGCACATAACAAGTAAAGAGGTATTGTATGTATGTATGTATGTATGAGGTCTATATATGGCACTGTATAGGTAGTGATTAGTTTAGCCTTCAAACTGTATCATGGACATCTTTTTCTTCCCTTCTTTCTCTTCCTCTTCCTCTTCCACTGTTCTTCACAAATGCGTGTGCACTTCAGTTAGCATGTATGCATCGAGGGATAATAATAATAAATTCGACTTTCTATGCGTAGTAGAATTGTACACGAGATGAGTGGGAAAGAATTCTAATCTGTATTGACGACGACGAAAATGTTCCGAACAGTCCTGAACCTGAATAGCGTAGTGATGAACTAGGGGAGAGTGAGTGTTTTTTCTCTGCTGTTCACAGAAGTATAGGACATGCACAGCATGAGCGTGAGTGAGGCAAGTGAAGAGATATGTATGAGGTTTATATATATGACATATCCAGCCTAGTGTTTTTGCGAACGAGTAAGTATGAGAGGGTAAGCAAAAAAAGGAAGGGTTAGTATGTAGAGACGGCATTTGTAAGAAGTCTATTTAGTTAGATTGCAAGGAACAAGGAAAAGTGAGGAGTGTTGAGTGAGTAAGTGAGTGAAATCAGGGGTGTGGTGTGGTTCGTCTGCATTGAGTGTGGGGTGTGAGTAGAGTGAATGAAATTAAGGATGTGGTTCGTCTGCGTTGAGTGTGAGTCGTTCGTGCACCAGCCTGGCGACGACTGCGCCGTCGAGGGGTATTTCGTTCCCTTGGAAGCCTTCTGGGTAGTACGCACGGTTCGGTACGTTCGGCTGTGTGAACGTCCTACAACAAACAAACAAACAATAGTCAATCACAAGTAAAAATAAATCATTCCGCAGAAAGACGACGTACTCATTATCCCAAACCCCAAAATGGGTCATCCCAAGCGCCCTCGTCGTGAACTCGTAATCGAACGCGAAACCGCCGGGGTAGAAGAACTCGATCACCGTCGCGCGCGGGGAGGGGCGCATCCACAGGAGGGACGTGAGCCCGTTCCCGTGCACGCCCATCATGATCGTCGTGCGCCCGGCGAGCTGGATCTGCTCCGCGCGCGAGAGCTTGTCCATGCTGACGACGTGCACCTCATAGCCGTACCGCTCGGCCAGCCGGTGCAGCTCCGCGACGAGCGCCTCGTGGTCTGCCTGCCGCAGCATGCGCCGGCCCCAGTCCTGTCGCGAGACGTAGGTGATGACGTAGTTCTCGTTCTGCTGTTGCTGTTGCTGTTGTTGTTGTTTTTGTGAACTGGCTGGGGGACCGGAGATGTACTCGGCTGCGAGCCCGCTGAACTCCAGCACGGCCCTGCGGAGGGGCGCCCACCAGTTCACGCTCCCGCGGAGCGTGAATGCGCTGGCGGTGTACCGCCAGAACATCAGGTACGCCTCGGACTCGTACGACGCGGCCCTATCGCCCAGCACGACTCTGTCGAGCACGAGCGGGACGCCCATGCGCGCGCGGTCCGCCCAGTCCTCCTCGAACTCCATGCCGATGTTGGGGAACGCGCCGCGGAGGATCCACTGGTTCAGCGCGGCGTAGTCGCGCCAGCGGGACGAGGGGACGTGTCGGAAGAGGAAGCGGCGCGGGGCGGGGAGCGTGGTGTGCCCGTCGGGCGTGATGAACGGGTCGAGCGCGGTGTACGTCCTCCACAGCCCGAAGAGGATCTCGGCGGAGAAGTGGTAGTAGTGCGCGATGAACTGCGTGGAGTCGGTGTTGAGGAAGCTGACGCCTGTTAATCTCGGGATCGAGTAGGTGCTGCTGCTGGATCCCTGCTGTTTTTGGTTTTGTTGCGGGGGGAGGGAGAAGAGGTGTTGAGCCTCGGAGGGCGATACGACGCGGATATCTTTGTCGGTTGGTCGGCGCTTGAGGACTTCTTCCTGCCCGTTGTGCATGTCGTACCCCGATGAGGTGATATACATCAGCTCGGGGATCGATTCGGGTGAGGAAGTGACGATGTAGATGGTGCCATTGTAGATATAGAGTCTATCGAATACCGTCCAGCCTGAGAGTCATTAATGTCCCCGTGTGTCGAGTAACCATCCTTTAACACGCTCACAGAGGACTTACCTGGAGAATGATGCAACATCTCCGTCTCTGGTATCGCATCCTTCCAAGTCAACCTCAGTTCAGGGAACGAGACACCACTCGCACTAGCATCCCTCTCGACGTCTCCGACGCTCAGACCTACTTCATTGACTACCCCTGCCTTGGAAAGATAGGACGACGCCGAGTCGGATAGTGTATCTATTCGGAACGAGGTATAACAGAGCGATACAAAGTAGGACAAGCAGCACGAGCTCGCGCCTGGTTGGGAGAAAACTGCCTGCAACAGCTCTCATATTTCCCAATCCCAAAAGCTATATTCGCCCTTTTCACCGTCCTGCTCGCTGATGTGATGGTGGTGTATGCCTGAGAATGTGCCAGCGTGCAGAGGGGACGAGCGACGCTGATATGACGGCGAAGAATGTCTAGTGCGAGGTGGTTTTAGGCGTGTCTGTGCTCGGAATGGTGCGCTGCTCTCACGATCGTGACAATTAATTGGCGCGTCTGTCACATTTGTCACACCGTCTACAGTAATCTGTACTTCCATCAGATGTCTATTACATAAGCATTTCTCTTCGCTGAAAAAAGGACTTTACTTTGACAATTTTCAGAGACATGCATTAATATTTGTAACGTAACACGCGTCAGTGATATTGAGCGATCTGTTGTTGTTATCCAGCCAATAAATGTACGTAGACTTGAGGAGTCACATGATCCGGAAATGAGAGCAGACCGAGGCGGCCTGCTAACAAATCATGGCAAAGAGCTCGAAGATGAAACATGACAACCTGGCATAGCTGAAGAGTCCATAAAGATGATGTTGGAAGGAACAGTTGTGTCATCGCGACGAGCGTGAAGCGGTCGGGTAAGGTAAGCAGGACTTGTGACTTTTCCGTGCTGCGCGCCCTGGTGTTCGGCCGCGGTGTCGAGAGGGCGGAGTTCCGCAGGGAAGGGAGGGATGATATTAATTATAGGTACATGATGTGTTTTTTGAAATAAGGACTCATGCCGTAGATCGGCAGAGTTATTTATGAACATGCATATGATCTACAGAAGGGGATCAGCCGATGATCACGGCGTTGCAAGCGTTGCTATCCAGCTTGGAGAGTACGAGCGGAATGAAACGGGTGAGCCCCATGAGGGCTAGCGAATAAGAGAGCAGAGCAAATATTAAGTCTGGTAGAACGAGACCGAAGGAACAAGACTGGACAGAACCAGGATAAAAGCAGCAACAGAACGGAGGAGATAATGTTCGACGACGGGGCTGAGATGACCGCGGATGGAAGAGGGAGTGGTCCCCACTGGGTGCCGGATGATGGACAGGGCCATGCCGTGTGGCGTGAGAAATAAGAGATATAGAAATGGGAAAATGCTGTCGGCTTCTCTTAGCCTTGAGTCCATTCAGTCATTCAGCGCTGCTGCTTTTGCTCGTCGTCCTTGTCCCCCCTTTTTTTCATTACCTCCTCGTCGTCCACAACCACCGTCGCTCTTTATTCTCACTTTCTTTCTCTCTTCCATCTCATCTCTCTTCATCCAAGTCGAACAGCGCCCATCATGAAGCCCGTTATTGCCCTCGCAACTCTATTCACCCTTGCTTCTGCCACTGACTGGAATGCAAGACGAGAGTTTCATGCTCGTTTCGCAAAGCGCCAAGGAACTACTACTACTTCCTCGGTGTCTTCATCCGTCTCAGCTTCCACTCCAGTATCCTCGGGCGTATCCAGTGCCACGTTGCCCGCCACCTCTGGAGCATCAGGTGTGACGGCGTCCGGCACAACAACTGCAGTTGCATCCGTTGCCACCACTCTTGCTGGCACAAGTATCCCTCCCTTAAGCGAGATCACCTCTGGCGCAGTCTCAGAATCGACCATTCCTCTAAGCTCGACAGCTTCCGTAGGACAAGTTCCGTCTATTTCGGGTGCACCTCCCTTGCCGTCGTGTACGTATCTTCTCATATACAGACGACTGCGCTCTATTTTCGCTTATTCGGAAAACGGCCGATTGACATCATATCCCCTTCTCTACAGATACCATCATTCCTTCAGAATGGCCGACAATGGACCAGATGCCCCCTACAGGTGAGTTTTTGTCGATATTTTTTGTGCTGCATGGAATGGACTGAATAAAACTTTTTGCAGACTCGGATGAGGTACAGGAGTGGATGAAAGAGTTGGACGGTTTTGATATACCCGACCTTAGTACAACGGACGGCACTTGTGCCGGTTCTCCCGAAGCGGCAGCCGACGCTGCCAACCGCGGTTGGTGGACGTGTGGTGGGTACACTCGCGGCACTGATATCGTCGCTTGCCCTGACAAGCTCACGTGGGGAATGAGTTTCGATGACGGACCTGGCTTCCATAGTAAGCATAACTGCCTTCTCGCCATTTCTAGTTCGAGCTAAATTTCCTCTATAGCCACGAAACTTCTTGACTTCCTTGACGAGAGGAACCTCAAGTCTACTTTCTTCGTTGTCGGCTCCCGTGTCATCCAGAATCCCGAGATCCTTCGTGCAGAGTATTTGGCTGGTCATGAGATTAGCTTGCACACTTGGTCGCACCCGGATTTGACCAAGTTGACGAATGAGCAGATTGTTGCTGAGTTTGGTTATACTCGTAAGGCAATCCAAACCGTCTTGGGTGTTACGCCTGTTACGATGCGTCCACCATACGGAGACATTGATGACCGTGTTCGTGCGATTTCTCTCGCGATGGGAATGGTCCCCATCATTTGGACTCGTGGCACGAATAATGAGCAGTTTGATACTAATGGTACGTCATAGTAACCTATGTTGCAGCGTTTTGGAGGTTCATTTCTTGCTTGAAGATTGGAGGGTTGCCGGTGGTTCCGTCACAGGCCCGCAGTCGCTCGAGGCATTTGAGGAGATTCTTGGCAATGCCACGGAGATTGACACTGGCTTCATTGTGCTTCAACACGATCTGTATCAACAGTCCGTCGACCTTGCAGTTGGATACACGCTTGACAGGGCTCTCAACTTTACTCCGTCATTGACGCTGGAGCCTATCGGTGTCTGCCAGGGCTGGCCTGCTACTGACCTGTATCTGGAGACGACGACGAACACGACGTTCCCATACCCAAATTCTGTCATCTCAACCAATGTGACGACGACTGCTTCGGCTCGTGCGACTGCTGTGACTGCGAATACTTCGGGTGGCGCTGCACAGGGCTCGGGAGCTCGTGCTAACTTTGCAAGTTTGCCGACGCTGGGCGCGATGCTTGCGGGTCTCTCAGTCCTTGTTGGTGGACTGCTGATGGTATAAGGAAAAGGGAATTTATCAATAAGAAAGATCTAGATAGATATGCGTGATGGCTGGATTTCTTTCAACTCTCATTTCCCCTTGTCATTCCTTTTTGTCCTCCAGAATTGAGGTGCGACGATGAAGTTTGCTTCTAACGACGATAACATCAGCTTGCAGTGACCGAGAACGAGCAGCTAGTTATTCAATTGTCCCCTTCTATCCCTCTTGACATGATCGTCTTCACGTTACTGCTACTACGTACTCCTGTCTATGTATCCCCTCCCAAACCTTAGCCTTTCTCCAACCACATTGTCCGTTGCTCGCTACCTCCCTCCTTTCTTGCACAGACACAACCTTTACGCTACGTTTACAGTGCCGTTTTATTTCCTTCTCCGCATCTTACTTGAGATGGCATGGATTTGATTCAGAGAATCCATATCATTTGTCGTACGTACAGACAGAAATTTCCTATTTCTACATCTATACGTCTTCTCTTTCTTGATACCGAATGAAGGACATCATGATCCACTTTTTTCATATCCGATTCTGATTCTAATCCTCTTTTACTTTCTTGAGTTCCTTTCCCTCTTCCTGTCCCTTCTTCTATCCCTCTTTTCTTACTTCTTCGTCGACCGATGTTGGCGCTGAGATCGATTTTTGGTACGTTGATGTTGTGCATCGACGGGACCGAACCGATTATTTTTTTATAACCTTCTTCCTCCTTCAGCGTAAGTATAATACAGATATTGTTTTTCTTTGGAATTTACAATTACTATCTGCCGGTTGGAGATATACATACATAAGTATTACAGGATAACACACGGACAGACATATTAGACTAGAATTGTTGGGCGCGTGAATTAGCTCAAGCAACTGCAACATTCCGATATCCAATTCAGGCCGATCCGATCACACTCGACCAATGCGATTCTTCAGAAGTTTGAAGACGGACAAGAAAAGTGATGCATTTACGCATTATCGCGGGAAGCTGTACCTCTGGCCTCTCCTCAGATGACTCTATATCTTTCTTGCCTTCTCGCCCAGTGAGCACCACCCACTGAGAGACAGGCCAAACTTATTTTTCTTGCCAAAATAACAAAACAAAGCTTCAAATTTCTTCGTTCAAAGACATGAAGAATCTCGGTAATGACTACATGTAGACATAAGCATTTCTACTTAGGTAAGACTTCAAATTCCTTTATGTGTTTCTCACATGAATCGCTGTATTTGAAATCTCTTTTTTTTTTTTTCAATTTCGAATCTAAATGTTGTTATTTCCACGTATGGCTTGCTTAGCAGCAAACATGAAATATATGATGTAACTAAATGCAGTACCTAATTTCAATTCTTGTTTGTCAGCTAAGTAATTGCAAATGCAACAGGAGCAATAACGAACGACATTTGCTTCCCACCCCCTCCCCAAATAATAAATAAATAAATAAAATTTCGAACGGCATGGCATACGCGAGCAAGTTCAAGTTGAATGATCTTTCTGACGTTAGAATGATTGGGCGACAAGCTTCTCCGAGAAATCATCAGCGTGCAATGGGGACATAGTAAGTCGCCTTCATAGTACAGTACATCGGGAATTCGAACGTAATCATTAACTAACGATATACGAGAGTTGTTGCTGAGGGGTCCCCATTCCTAATATGTAAAGATGAGTGAGTGAGAAAAGTAAAATCAATATTATTAGCAAGGCTTTGTAAGTGAGCGACGGACGGACGGACGTACGCTTGCAGGTGAGTCTATAGTCACGCATGGAATGTTGAAATATCAGTCGCAAGTTTTACATCTTGACCTTGGTTATAATATCCCTTCTTCAACATCAGCAGGAGGTTGGGAGCCAAAATCCCTGAAACCGCAATGGAGGCGAGGGTGAAAGTTCCAGCATATGCTTCCTCCTGATCTCATAACTATTGTCAGTAACAGATCACATATGATATCTGCATAGAAACGAATGGACTTACGATCTTAAGGTCGATAAGGAGAAATAATCCAGAGGCGTACACGATGAATATCCTATGCAGACGCGCAGATGTAATTACATAAAGTGAGTGCACATGTCTTTTTGCCGAACACAACAGTATATAACTCACACGGAGAAGTATATCATGTTATCGCGTGTAAGAGTTCTGGTCAGACTTAAACTGCGCTCCAGCTTTGCGTTTTGGAAATCTATTCTGATCTTTACCATCTTGACGACCGCCAACGAGAACGTTACCATCTCATTGAGCAGGAATGGGGACCAGTATATTGACGAGTGCAGAGTTATCGGAAGTGGTTTGAAAGTGGCCACAGGCAAATTGTTTTTGCTTGAAGCTGACAACAACGATAATGAATCCCAAAGAGAAAGATTATTCCCAAAACGTGGGGGAACGGGACCTACACGTTAGCAAAGCTGCTTGCACGACAAAGAACAACACGGCCACAATATTGAGGACGCAAAATAGACTGATAACCTTCTTGCTTTTGCTGTACAATGCGTACGTCCTCAATTGGAGTAGGACTGAGATGGAAGAAAGAATATCTCAGACGGTCTTTCGAAAGCTGTAGTAAGCATTAGACCTAACTCATCGCACACGCCGCAACGAGAGCGCCTGTGTAGCGTAAAACCTTGTACGGGAATTCAGTTGCTGCAATGAAGAGAATTTTTGTTGAATGCGTTTCATTTGTAGATCTGGAGCACAGACCTTGTCTGATGAGATGCTAAGTCAGTATGGGAGAGCAAACAACGATTGACGGCAAATTCTAGAGTAATCCCACTTACAATAAAGCTTCTGTACATCTCCCAGCTTTATCGTACACGCACGATACTCCAGAAATATCGACTCTGAAGCCGACTATAGACATTTCCGATGTAAGTATTGCAAAAGTTCTCGTCACAGAAAATAAGGTGCTGTACTCGTGCAGAAAGTATATCTGTGAGTTGATGAGAACAGTATACGATATATACGAATCGAGAACTGTAGATACATACATCAACGAAGCTGCCGCAAGGTACTTTCCGATTACGTAGAACACCGTCCCGAACGCAAAAGGTTTCAGCTAGAATCATTGGAGTCAGTCAGTCACGGAAGTACGCGAAGATTGGAAGAGACAGCCGCACCCAGATGTACGCAATCTTTTTAATCACAGAGATTCGACATCACACGGATTAGCGAAGCATTTTAGTAAGAGGGCGGCTGATTTTATGGACCCGGGTTTACCTCGTCATCAATAGTAAGGACTACTTGGATTGAGCATTGGATCACACAATCCATATGACACAAGAATCACCAAAGTTGTAGGAGAACGCAGTCATGATGACAACTAGAAGGGACTATTAGCGAACCGGCACAAACCACGGACAGGGACGAACCTCGTATATAGATATTAGAAGTGGCAATGTATATCCAGAAAAGAGAAACGGATTCGTCCATTTGGGGGAAATTTTCAGCAGCGAGCAGAGAAGCGTGGTGGGGGTTTGACTGAGCACTTCAAAATGGTCAAACGATTTATACGCTGGGATGACTCTATTTGTTCCATCGACACCAGACCTAATAGATAAGTGGCTCCCGGTATCAGCATTGCGCAGACCTTCTCAATAAGCGATGCCATCACTAAGCGCTGGGCCTTTGGAAAATCGCGTTGGGAGATTTCACATATATCACTGCCGCTGGACTTGTGGCGTCCTGCAATATGAATAATATCGGGATTGCCTCGATTTGTGTCTCTGACTCGATTTATGTCTCTGAAATGATAGACATGCTCAACAATGATGATCGGTTCACTTACATCTACATTGATGCACCAATCAGATCATAATATGCGAAAACAATACACACCCGCAAAATATCCTTGTAGAAGAACAAAGCATAGTCAGACTGCTCCAGGCAAACAAAGTCGTAACACCAGCATAAACATCCACAGACTCGAGGAAAAGCTCTGCTATTTCAGGCCCTCGAATATTCAGGTGGCGCAACACCGATGTCCATCGGATCCACAACTCGGTCGCCTTCCCGCGCTCGCTGTTCTTGCAGCGACATGACCACCGCTTGGAGCGCTGCCATCTGACTCAGGATTACCGTCGTAACCGGACTCAACTCGTTCGTCCCTCCATCAGCTTGAGTTCCACTCATCTGTGTATTAGTCGGGGCGCTCGTTGTCGCAGATTCTGGTCGGTCGTTATCTTCTGTGATTTCGGAGAAAGTATCCTAGAAGTAATGACGTTATGAGTCAATATGCTTCGCTATCTGAAATTCAGATTTATAGGACCACTCACTGTCCGAATCAACGGTCGGTCCTTTTCATCGTACATCCCAGCAGATCCCAGATCAGGGTTCGTTGAGCTGTTTCTAAAAGATCGTCTTTCAATCCCCTGCCCAGGGCTTGAAGAAGCCGTACGATTTCTGCGTGCGAGAGCTCAGTCAGCAAAACCAAAACTTATTTGAAGAAGATATGGCTGACATACATGAAAACAACCGGATGGGGCGTTAAATTTGACGAGGACGAGTCGGACCAACAAAACAGCGTTCTTGCCCATCCACTATTTGTTTCGGGCACCACCACTGTTGGGGATATAGGTGCTTCATCTCCATAGGTTGAACCAGTTGCTTTCCGTTGCCTTTTTCGCCAGCACAAGAAAAGTGCTAGGAGGGCGATCAAGCCCAGAATACCGCCAACTACTCCGCCGACAATCGCTCCGACGTTGCTGGACGATGATCCTGAATCCGAATCCGAATCCGAAAGTGCCGTCGGGCTGGTGTCGCCGCTCCCTGATTGCGTAGGCGATGCAGACTTCACACCAGTCACTGAGACAAGTCCTGAACTCTCAGAAACCGATGAGACAGTTCCGGAAACTGCTGAAGATGATATCGTCCCGCTCGGACTGAGACTACCTGTCGTTGTTCCCGATTGCGAAGAGTCCTGTGTGCCGGGAACAGCGTCGATGAGCGAGGGTGAAGATCCGGAGTTTTCAGAGGAGGAAGTGGCAGGAGCCTGTGAGGAAGATGGAGTGGAATTTTGGGTAGAAGATGAAGTAGGAGCTGCAACCGTAGTCGACAGCTCATCCTGCGTCCTGTATCAAACCTCATCGTAGGTCTCGTATCCATGCACCGGCACCATAGCCGCAAGATATGAAGTATGCTCACGTATATGCAAAATAATCAAACAATACAGCTGTCGACCCTCCATCTGACGTAGCACCCGCACTGACAACAAGGGTATGGTCACCGTTACTCAATCCGCTGCTTGAAAAAACTCGTTGATTGTATAAAAAGTCTGAGGAGCCCGATGAAGAATGGGTATATGTCCCTGCTTGCGACCCGTCAAGCGTGAAAGTGAGAGAAGTGTCGACAGAGGCGGAGCCCTGAGCTCTGTCTGGAACAATGAAATATGCCGAGATTCCAATGCCTGTACAAGAACGTTGGAAAATGTTCGTGAATCTAACTCATCTCAAAATAGAACCTCAGCGGACACACCAGTAAACCTGAAGGTGATCGTCCTGGCACTTCCACTAGGGTAATACGTCGTATCATGCCACGTCCCATCATACGCACTCCCCGAACTAGGCGACAAAGCGCATGGACCACATCCATCCCCTTGAGCCCACGAATCGCCAGGAGCATACGAAATGGAGCCGTCATTGTCATCAACGTACACGTCCGCAGCAAGAGCGACTTGCAGCGCCAAAAAATGAAATAGAACGAGACGCAAAGGATAATATAAAGAAAAGAGTGACGAAGCGGCTGGTATTGATGAGCATTGGCTCCGCGACCACCTCGACGGTGAAAAGGGAGAGGACCGTAGAGAGGCCTTCGAAGACGACATTGTGGATCAAGCAAGAAAAGAATCGTGGTCCACTCAAGGAAGGAGCCAAGACAGACCATCGCAAGCCCTTGATCCAGACGAAGGATGTGAGAATGCGCCAATGATCTCGAGTCTATTCAGTGATATAGCCATTTGATGGAACCACAGCCTGAGTGCGAAGCAGCTAAACGCAGCCAGCAACTCAAGTCGCTTGTGAAATGTATCAGAGAATACTATGAGTAGCTAGGGGCCGTAGGAATAGAATTTGCATTTTTAAGTTTTTTCATCTCAAGGTCGATAGATTTGCTCAACGAGAATCGAAACGTACAGGTGGGTTCAAAAAGTCTTCGGCCTCCCCGTTTATGGAAGGTGATTTGCATGCCTTCTCGGGAATAAGGCTCCGCGCGTATCCTATACGATACGCGCGTATAATTTTAGGCTTATACGCATACGCTCGTATTTTATACGAGCGTATACTTGGTTCTGAAGTGTGATACGCATACGCACGTATAATATACGGCGTATGCGCGTATACGCGGCTAAGCCTACTCATATACATAAGGCATTGTTACCATGGCGATCAAGGTCTTTGCCACTTGCCACTTGGTACCTTTTGTCGTGTTTTTCTGTATAAAACCTATCGCCTTTTCAAAGCTACAGTCTAGTGGTTCAGAGTCACTTTCCACTGCGACGATATGATCTGCCTTATTATTCTTGGAATCTTCCTTCGAAGATTAGGAAAGCGTGCCTAGAATTCAATATACGGTCGGCACAGACCAGGCCGGTGTTTACTGTACTCGTTGGTATAACCGATAAAATTCAAACAAGCAAGCAAGTTTGGAGTATTCATCCACTCTCAGGCATGATGCACTAACACAAAAATAAATACGATCATGAAATAGTCCCACAACACTGAAGGCGAAGCACGAAATTCGCATTCAATAGTAACAACCTTCACGCTCGGGATGGGTCTAATACTCAAAGCATGCGTTTAGGTCTCGTACCTACACAGGCGAACAATCCGCGTAGGCTTCCCCATACGCATCACCTACCTCTTCTGCCATAGTTGAGGACTTTCTTCATAAGTTAAGTTTTTACTATACATCCTGAGCTCATCCGCGGACTTATATCTCGAATAGCGCGAAGCCAAAAGGAGAAAAAAACGGACAAACCGCCGAATTCGGAAGCCTACAAGGTACGGCTTATCGTCCCGTCCTAGCGACACGGAACCAAACATTGGCACGTACTAACGTAAGTTACGGGCAGAATATAACATACAGCGTCATGGCAGTAGACGGGGCTAGACTAGCAAGGCCGCTAAAGACCAGAAGGATTTATTATTCATTATGAGGACGTACTGTATATATATGTTATATACATGTATACCACCGTCTGTAAGCAAGGGATAGCTCTTGCAACAGTCACAGTTCCAGATGAAGTCGAATGCAGAAAGGACTTTCCGTCGGTTCGCATCCGAGCGATACAGTATGTGCATATGCAGATCCGCGCCAACGGATACAACTCGAATTGCAACTACCAGATAATTGACTAAGCTACCGCCCACATCCAAAAAAAACAGCCATAGCATTATTTAGAGTGTCTATCGTGTATGACTACGAAGCACCACCACGCTTCTAAAGTCAGAAGGTAAAGCTCAAGTAAACCCGCAGCGCAGCCAATCTGCAATCTGGTAATTACCTGCAACATACTACTACTGTACGTACGTAGCATCAAGAAAATATTCCGTCCGTATAAAACAAAACAACAAGCCAAGAAGGAAAGGAGAAGAAAGAAGGGCGGAACAAGTCAGAACTTGAAGAACCTTCTCTTCTTCTTCTCCCCAGACACGCTCACACCATCTCCCGCACTCGCGACGGAGGTCATGCTCTGACTCGGCACAAGCTTCGCTGCCCCGGCAGAAAGAGGCACAGGCGCAGGCGAAGCAGACAACAGCCCAATACCTCTCGTCGTGCGCGGCTCCTTCGCTGGCGCCGACATCGCGCGCGGAGGCGGGGCAGGCTCGGGCTGGAAGTACCGCTGGTCATAATACCGCTGGTCCGAACCTACGACGTCCCCGATCCCATTCGGCGCGGCGCGCGACCCCACACCCTGCAGTTCGAGCACCTTGAGGTCGTCGATGAAGCTTTCGGGGGTGATGGCGTGTGTCGACCCGATGATGACATCCCGCTGTAGTGCGCTCGCGCGCTCGTACGCCGTTCGCATCTCGCTGTATGTCATCCCGCCTGTGACGAACACCAGGAGTCTCTCGCGCACTTCTTGGGTTTGCGTTGCGCCCGGACGAGAGGGTTTGTGCCATGTTGGTTTCGCGCTTCGTAATGAGGTAGTCTGTACGGGCGGAGGATGGGGAGCGGCGGCTCGTGTGTGTTGTAACGGCGAGTCTTTGATGTAGGGGAAAATTGAGGTGTCGAGTTTCCCGGCAACATGATCCTACAATAGCGAAAACGAAAATAAATCGGTGCAAACTCAACAGAAAATATGTGTGGAATTGAAAAAAAGGATGACTCACGTCCAAGACGGTCTGCAAAACAGGCTTATACCTCGACAAATCATACGCTTCATCCGGTGCCGGCTTCGCCTTCAGCTTCTTCTTCGTATCCTTATCCGCAGGTCCCCTCGTCACCCTCACACCAAGGTGCGACAAACTACCAATAGCATCGATCTCCGCCAGTCGCAGACGGGCGTGTTGGCAAAGCCGTCGTTTGTCCTCTTCGGGCACGCCATCTCGGTATTGGATGTATAGTGACACAATACGCACTTTGTTTTGGTTTCTGCATGGGATGAGAATTAGTCACTCAGAAAGACAATACGGAGATTAGGCGACATACGCGACGTCTTTGCTATCCAATATAGGCACCATCTCTTCTATCAGAGTTTTCGGCGTCTTCCCTTCCGGAGTCATTCCAGTAGCGCAGTTCTACGACAAAAGGAAGACAGACATCGTAAGCCAGAGCAATGCAACAATTATTCTTATCACTCGTACCTGCTCAATAGTCGCGAGCGCAGGCAAGTTTTGCTCCTCGAATATACCCATACAATTTTGCGCTATACTCAAGTGAAGCGAAAACTGAAAGCAATTGAAAGTTCCTCAGAAACCTTCAACCGCGTGCAATTGCGTTGACCATGGGACGTACCTTTGCCATTTGCGTCTGATATTGCGGTAGTGTAGCGATCATATCCCGCATCGCCTCCATACTTGCCGCTCCCTCCCTATGTTACCAAGCGTAGCGAGTAAAGAGTGCATCGATAAGCATGTCTTCAAGGATAGGACAGAATATAACAGGAAAACGGACCCAGCAAACGACGTATGCTCCTTCAAGAACTTATTGAAATCCGCCATAAGCTTATCAATAGCTTCGCGCATATGCATATGTCGCACGTCCACCCAAACGGGATCCTCATCATTCAGCAGGACCTCGTCGCGTTCTTCAGTCCCTACATTCGTTTTGTGTACGTGTCTGCACAGAAGTCATAAGAGTTAGTCGGAGCAGGGACGAAAGTATGGAACGGAGGCTATGAAAAAGGCACTGACAAGTATTTCAAACCGTCGAGAATAGGTAACAAGTCATTAGCCATGGCCTGGTACGTAAACTCATGCAAGAATGGCGCAACAGTATCCATCGTGCGGTCCGTGATAAGTAGCGTCCCCCTCGGTCGACCTTTCTCCTTTTTCTATTCGATTTGGCACATCACCAATTCATTCCAAAATCCACCAAGCATCGCCATCATCACGAACAAGAGCAGAATCAGGAATCAGCATTTCATGCAAATTCACCCAACAAATGATGAAACCTACTAACAGGCCACTCCGGATTACTCTTTTCGTGCTCCTCCAGCGTCCGCTGGACTATACTCGCCAAGACATGGCTCACATGCTCGTTCTCCGCGTCCTCGTACATCCGCGCCTGCGCACCTCTCGCCAAGTTCGTCCTCCACCTTCCGGAGCCCTCAGTCGGCGGAGGCGGGAGGAACGCCTGTGTGGGCACGAGTGGGCCGAGGGGCTTGTGGTGCGAGGGCTGGTAGTACCGGATGTACGGGAATTCGTTCAGCGTGATGCAGAGATTTGCTAACTGGCAAAGCGAATGCGTGAGTTGATTTGTTAAAGGTTGATGTTCTTGGAAGTACGATATGAAGGGAAGAAGATAACGCACATGCCGCGCGACAAATCTCAGATCCTCCATCAATTTATCCCTCATCGGCCCTACGGACGCCTGTTGTCTGGGCGGCGAGAACGCACTGAAGAACATATGCGGGGACTCTATCGAGAACGCGCGAGGCTCGAGAGGCCAGAAGTTGAGGAAGAGTTCGGTAACGCATGCGAGGAAGGATATAGCTGGGGAGTTGGCGAGCCGTTGGAAGAGGTCGTCCGCGAGGGCTGTGGCCGGGTCATATGTCCAACGATGGAAGAAAGCAAGTAATGAATGGGTCCATACAAATGATTCTAAAGTGAGAACGACGCACCGTCCACGAAGAACAAATGCACCCTCTTGAACTGCCTCCTTCCGTTCGAGAATTCCGCCACAATCCTCTCCACGTTCTTCGTCGTCGGCATGAGGAGGTACATCGCCTCCTGCTCCGGTTGTGCCTCGTAAAGCCTATCCGAGTTCAGGAATATCACTGTATTCCCAAACGCAAAATAAGTATGATATGAAGATCAACACGAAAGGAGTTGGAAGCGAGATTTGAAAGCTCGATCAGCAAACTGCGGTATGTAGGAAGAAAGTAGATTGAAACACACTGGAAACATTCTCCTCAAGTACGTCGTTCCTCTTCAGTGCGTTATACAGTATCCGCTGCGAATGCTCGTCCACGACCAGCGCTTTCCATCGCTGCGGCGGCTCGGGGTGGACGGAGCGGATCGCCTCGAGGAACTCTGTTCATTGTCATATCGTAATAGTAATATCATATTATATATTCGTTGTTATTGCGTTGTGTTGAGAGTCGAAGTAGTATGACAACAGCACCGTCGTTGTACGTCGTTCGTTCGTTATTGTTCGAGTCCGCAGTTGGCACGACAGTTAGAGGACATCGCCAGAATAATGACACGCAGAAGAAATAAGCCAGCAAGCCAGCAGCCAGATCCAATCAAGATCAATGACGTTCCCACCCGCACCAGCACGAACGAATTGACATCGTCCAATGGATCATATCACAATCATAATCGTTTAACATAAATCAGCACACCGACTTAGAGGGAATCAGAGAGAACGCACTTTCGCGAACAAGAGCCAACAACGATGTCATCTCCCAGATAAAGCAGACTCAGAGGTGGCGGCAATAGAGAACGAGTAGAGTAGGAGGAAGGTGGCAGTCGAGAATAAAAAATGGTTGTGCTGTTAGCAGCTGCACGGCGCACGGTTACCTGTATCTGTATCACAAATACAAATACAAATCAGATACAGATCCCGTGCGGCTAACGAGGCGCGACTCGGACTCGCCCTCCTCAATCCTCAATCCAGAAAGAAAAAACAGCCTCAGAATTAAAAAAAAAAAGCATTCTTAATATCGGTTGTGCAAGGCTCAAATATACATATATACCGTGTTATTGGTCTCACTATATATATATCTTGCTTGCCGACGTCAAAATCCTGGCCAGTGATCATCATCACCATCATGCGCCGGCTATGATGCATCAAATAGTCATGCCTGGAAAGTCAACTTATCCTCAATATTGCCTTCAGAGATACTTCAAATAGGATCGAAGATGTCGTGGTCGTGGGTAGTGCTAGTGCTCTCTTCATCCCATCAGTTTCTGAGAGAATGCCATGGTTGTCTGTCTCGTTTTCGTGCTATCTTCAGCATCGACGCGGACTCGGAGCGTCTTCGCCAGCCCAATTCCTCTTGTATATTCTTTCCGCTTTCCAGCTCTTTGTACTCAATCGTGCTGCCGAAGTATTTGTTGACGACAATGCTAGCTCCGTCATCTATTCACCGAGCGGTTCATGGCAAGAAGGCAACGGATGCAGCACTTGCTCGCTAAAGCCTGATGCAGGGAGTACGTTCGGAGGTACATGGCATGACACTACGTTCTTAACAGACGGGAGTACACGTACGATAAATCTGGCATTTACCGGTGTGTGTGTGCTCCTCGAATTTCTCTTGGTGGTATTGACCGAGGCGAGGTCCCTATTTACATGTACTATTTTCATAAAGGCGTAGCTATTTCAGCATACTTCATCGTTCCAGACCGGCCCCAAGGAATTGCATCTGTCGATACATCCTTGATCTTTTCTCTTGATGGAGTGCAAGTTAGCTCGTATAATCACACCCCATCAGATTCCTCGGATTTCCTGTACAATCAAAGTTTGTTTTCAACGAATGGCCTGATTAGCAGCGAACATACACTGGAAGTGAATGCGTCTGAAGACGCTAATGGTGGGTCAACTTCGGTGCTGTTTGACTATTTTGTTTACACGTAAGTCCTGTAGTGTATTTCTGGGAGAAAGAATGATTAACGCATGTCTGCTCAGGACTGAAGATAACTCGTCGATCGCGACCATGTCCACGACCTCACCATCATCGCCTTCGGAATCATCAATCAGCGCTTCATCTTCATCACCATCATCTCGTAGCAATGTTGGAGTGATAGTCGGCGGGATCGTCGGAGGCGTTATGGGATCACTATCTCTTTTGGCTCTTGTCCTCTTCTTTCGAAGGAAGTTGAGAAAATCTCGTGCTCTGCTGGCTGCTGAAACGAATGACTCTCTGAGGCCAACAAAGCTTTCTGGATTATCTTTTCCTGGGCGTTCAGGGAAATCTCTCCTTCCATCAAGGCGAGATTCCTCCCTGCTGACTCCTAACCCGGTCTTATTCAGGTGTGTCAAGGTTTTCATCTATTTCGTTGCTTGCTTATGAGATAATTTACGCGAATGATCTAGCGAAGCAAACACTGACTCCCGGAGAAGCACTCAAACTGGTGGGAATAGCGGGAGACACAACGAGAAAAGTCGCCCTCTTCCTCGTGTGAGTGTTCGATTGAGTGCCATGGCCTTCCATTCTTTCTTCGTGTGATATTTTATCTGCTAAATAACATATAATAGGTTGATCCCTCCGACGTCTCAACTAGTCCTCGAGGCGACAGACATCACGGATTGTCTCTGAATGTGAACAACCCCGCCCTACTAGACAACGGTGGAGCGAGTCCCGGCACTGTGACTATTCTAAGCCGAGTGGCGCAGCTCCAGGCAGCTGTGATCTCGTTGCAGGAGCAACAGATGCGTGGTTTCAGACCTGATGAACAAGACGTTACGAACTTCAGTCCGGGTATCGACCGCGAGATGGCGCCGCCAGAATACTCAAGATCACAATGAGAACTATAAGTCGAGCGGGATTGATTGAGTCTATGTGGTAGATCTTCAGTTGGACTTTATGGATTTGGGAGAAGTCTAATTTACTTAGCCTTCTTGGTAGCGTGTACTACGTGTTCGTATGAAGCATAGTTACTATAATTCACGGATGCACATTGCCCCGGCGCTGATTGTGCGTCCAGTCAGCTGCTACAATTCAATGCAATACCCAAAGGCAGTAGGACAAGACCTTTTCTTGACATTGTTCATATCTTCTCATCACATCCAGACAGCTCGTATCAATATCAATATCGCCTTGACGAAAGTTCTCGTGCAGTGTTCACGTTATAATGCGCGCATTACCCTAGGATGCTCGTTCTCAAGCTCCCCTACTCATTATCCACAGCTCTTCGTGCAGTGCGCTGAGCAATGTATGGTCTTATGGAATCATCGACAATAGAGGCTACTATTGCATCATTGTACTTGCGAGGTACAGTACACTACGTCTTTTCTCGCTGTCGAGCATGCTGAACAAATTCGGCCAGTAATAATTCAAACCATATTCATATATAACTACGGTATGTCTGAAAGCCTAGTCGAACGCTGCGCTGAGGTCGTAAATTCTTGGACCAGTTCTAAGTATTGCAGACGAGGTAAATGCAATTCGCGTACCTGTGGTTGAACAAAAGTGCTCCATTCTGAACTCTATGAATATAAGATTACGTATATATTGGTACGTATTGTACGTATTCTTAGACCTTTCATAGTATTTACTGAGGAGATACCAAAGGTGAAGCCATTCGCTTTCGGTTCCCTATTCTACATTATCGGAAGATACCTGGCAGCGGGCTCGCTCATATACGTATTTCCTAAATAAATATTATTTCTTTAAGATTTTCACGCTTCCTTAGATTCACTTACGGCAGAAGTATGAGTCCCGCCATCCGGTGAAGAATTTCCAATTCTAATGCTCTGTGCTATAACAGTCGGATTTCTGAGTCTTGTCTCGCCTTTTTGCTACGATGAGCTTGAATTTCCGGGGACTTGCAGAGACTCGACGAATCCTTTGATTCTGAACGATTTGTGAGTTCCCTGGAATAGTCAACTTCATATACGCTCACCAGAGATAGTTATGCACAAGGTTTGTCACGGAAGCGTATTTTAAAAATTGTTCCGTGTACCTAGTCCTAATCTAGGAAAGCACTTTCCATATACTGGTTTGCTTTACACGGGCGCCATCGATGCGACGTGTGCAATGAGTTGAGTAGAGTCATTGTTGCTTTCCAAATCGCTAACGTGTATTTCAGTACTTATTCAAATGAGAACATACGTACTCTATGAGAAGAACAAGATGATAATGATCTTATTCTCTGTCCTCAACGTTGTTGCGCTAGTCTTCTTTGTCGTGGAAGTGACCGTGTTGTCATGTATGTTCACTCGTTATGCTTGCGTTAATAGCATGACTAACTGATGTTCCAGTACCGAGATTCGTTAACAATATCGGGACATTGACTGCTGCTAGCGAAATTGGTCTGCACTTCACGTATTATTCGCCGCTGTTCTGGGCGCCATTTCTGCTCAATGAAGTGGTAACATTCTTGATGGTCTTCTTTAAGTTTATAAAGGTCAGGTGGAGCTCCAAAGGTACGGTCTCGTCTGGGTCCAACACGACATTGTATAACGTTGTGATACGGGACAATATGAACTATTTCTTTGCGTAAGTATCACACTTGCAATCTAGAATGTGCAATTCATTACAATTTACATGCTGATATAGAATCTTCCTCGTATATCTCTCTGGATTCGCCTTGTTTGTTAATACTGGAATCGTGAGTGATTTCATGTCTATGCACTTTTGTTCCTCAATCCATCTTCGCCTTGTCTGCAGCAACAAACATTCGACGGTACACATATGCTTGCATCAATTGCAGTCTCCGGGATTCTCGCGCCCAACTTGCTGCTCATGCTGAAGAAGGGGTATTATAAGCGAGAGCAGGATACAAAACTCGCAACTGGCATTTCTACCTTTCATGCGACAGTATGTCATGGAATTGAAACACATATAGCCGTGAGTTTGTTCGTTAGATAGCTGTGTGAATTCTTTCCTCAGCTACATTTGCTCAGGATCAAGATGGATAACTGCACACAGATTTTTGTGATGCGGGTGTTTCAGCCCCGCTGGCCATCTATCTTTTGGTCTGATATCGCCACTCTTTTTGAGTGTATATTTATAAGAGACTACATCAATCTGTTACGTGATGTCGATCTTGCGCTCGCTCGCTCGAAATAGAAACCTGAGTTCGGCTAAGGTGTACAGTCAAAAATAAGGCAACCCTTGTAAGTATCGTATTTCATAACGTCGGGCGTCACGGCGCCGCGTGAGCACACGCTTCATAGTCTCTGAAAAAAATACAAAAGATCTGTATTCAAATGCGGAGATTCAAAGGGTCGACGAGAGAAAGCCGCTCCATTTGGACCGAACTGGCTGATGTTGGAGCTGTACAATGTGCAGTGCTCACGCAATCCTCCGCTCCGTTCTGCCAGAATCACAACATGCTGAAGCTGCGGTCAGTGAGTCCATATGGACTTCAGGACGAACAGTTCTTAAAAAGATGGATGGATCCTCGGCTCTTCTTGAGCGCAAAACCGATTCAACGGTGACTCAAAGATCGCGGTGTGGTGCGGCGCGGCGCGGATGTACAGTAAGCATATTGGCTTATGATCATCCGAGCGCGATGCTCGGGTGTTTTCTTGGGTGATAATTTCATGATTAGTCTGATGTTTTAGTGGAAAAATGGAAGCGATTTCAGTCGCTAAGCATCTGCTTCGAAGATGTATTGGTTGCGTTTATGGGATGGGCATACGTAACACTGCCCTTCCCCTGATCAGGGTTGCTTTATATAAAGAGGCGCAATTGCACCTTCCAGGAGTCTTTCGAGACCTCCTTTCATCCGGAGGGTAGTTCATCTCTCCGCTTGTAGGTCGTTGACGTCGGGAAAGGAGGTGAACGTGACTGTCACTATTATGATGTTACGCGTCGCTCTCTTTGCCGTCACGGGTCTTGTCGCGTCTGTTTCTGTTTACGCGCAAGACAACAGCTCAGACTCGGATTTGCCAAACTCATTCCCTCACGATTACCCTGGCAAACCAAGCGGTGACTTCAGTCCAGAGTGGCAAGACTGTGAGTCTCGGCCATCTTTCTCCAAATAGATGGATGGATCATGATGCTGACCGGATTCTGTAATGCGCTTCATCGGACTTCTTAGATTTTCTCGTGAAGGATCCGCTGCCAAATGTAACATTCCCCTTGAATCGCAACTTCGCAGGAAACATCCCCGTCAACCGTGCGAACCACCCAAATGACACACTTTTCTTCTGGGCATTCGAAAGTCAGAACGGATCGCTCACTTCGGACGCAGGAGACCGCGCTGATGTACCGTGGGCCATTTGGCTAAACGGAGGGTGGGTCCATCTGCTCTGTTCTATTGTATCAGACTTCCTGATCTCTCGCTTGTTTCATGTAGACCGGGAGCATCGAGCTTATTAGGTCTCCTAGAAGAGCTGGGACCGTTTTTAGTCACAGAAACTGGTGGCCTCAAGCCAAATGAATTCAGCTGGGATAAACTCGTTGATTATGTTTGGATTGACCAGCCTGTGTATGTCCTTTCTCATTCCGGATTAAGAATTATGTTCGCTGACAGTCTCTCGGGTAAACAGCGGAGTTGGGTTTGCAACGGCGGACAGTTCGGGTTATGGTACGAAGACACTTTACATGCTTTGCAATTCGTAATTGATTTGGCTTTATTGTAGTTGTGGACGAGGACCAAATGGGTGAAGACTTTGTGCGTCTGATTTGCTTGTTCCTGCCGGTCCCTCACTTTCTCTGATCATTTCTAAAATGGTAGCTCGGGTTCCTGAGCAATCTGGTCAAAGTTTTCCCAAGTCTTGCTACGCGGCCCCTTTTGTTAACTGGGGAGAGCTATGCTGGAACGTACATTGTGAGTCCGACCGATGAATCCTATGACATTCCGTTGTGTTCATGAACGGCTAACATACATCAATTTTACCTCAGCCGTATATTATGAAATCCATCTTTTCTGCCGAGAACCCACCCATTAACTTGTCAAAAGCGGCCATAGGGAATGGCGCTATTGGCACTATATCTGAAACGCAACAGCTTACAGCGGTATGAACTTTTTTCGCCTTCCGATTATCTGTGCTTCGCCTAATTTAACGATCTGTTGCATTCGTCGATCGAATTATTCATAGATGGCGATCATTGAGACCTATCCGCAACTGATCGGTTACGACACGGAAGTATACGAGTACTTCCGGGAACAGTAAGTTTTTCACTAGCCTGCCTGGAGACATCTTCAAGCGATCTCAATGAACATGATAGATCACATCTTTGCGGCTATGACTTCAACCTCACATACCCACAGACAGGAGGCCACTTCCCAACGATCAACCTTAACTTCACCACCGGACTTCCAATTGGCTTCAACTCCACCGACAACTCTTCTCTTGTGTCTACATCCATTTCAGAGTTCAAGCTCGCGGCTCTCCCGCCCTTGCAACGCTCTGCTCGCTCTTCAGGCTCATCGCTTCTTCCTCGTGGTCTAATTGACACTTTGGTAGCGATAGATAGAGATGGTGTGCTTCCCGGTGTGCGATCCCAGGGTTACACTGGCATGCTGTCTCCTCGTATGTTGAGGGAGCGTGAAGAGCGTAGAGAGGCTTGGTATGCTATGCGTGAAGGGCGGACCAAGTCGAAGAGGGACTTGAGCGGCCGCGCGAACGGGACGATTGATCCCTGGTATGCGTGCTTCGTGAGTTCAGAGGTCGAGGATTATGCGTTGAACTTCTCCGTACCTTGGAGTAGGTTTTCTTTGCCGGTTCTAAAATTTGATCTATTTTACTGATGTATACCTTGTTGCTTTTCTTGGCAGGTTGGGCCGCACCTGAAACGATTGACGACGTGACAAACGCGTATGCACCTTTTAACGTAAGTTTACACCCTTGCTCTATCATTATCACTTGCCTGGGAAATTTTTACGGACTACGGGTGAATATATAGCCATACAATATTCCAGATGCTCGCAAACCGCCTCCAAGCATCGACCCAACTCCTTTCCTAAATGGTCAGTATATCCATATTTCTTCATTAAGCTGCAGATCGGACACGTGATTTATCTCATCGTTCTTCAGACCCTGCGACGCGTGCAGCGCTGCATGCTCCAACCAGCAAAAATTGGTCGCTAATTACTAATTATCCGTTCAATAATACACTTGACTTCCGTGAGTAATGTTGGGGAAAATATCCTGAGGTGATCATTCGGACTGATTAATCCTGTTGTCTACATAGCCCCGGAGATTCTGAATCCCTTTGGTGACCCTAGTTCGTCCTTTATTTTTCCTATTTTTCCTATCATTTGCTAATGTCCTTGTCCAGGTCTTCCGTAAGTGACTTTTCTATATCAGGAAATGACGTTTTAATTCCAGTCTTTCCTTTGAAGGCCATCAACGTTCTTTGACGAATTATTGGCCAACGCATCGGCGGCTAGCGTACCCGTTGTGATCTATAACGGAAATGATGATTCGGTCGTACACCATTTCACCAACGAAAGTATGTCATCGTTTATTTCATTTAGAAAGAATTCGACTGATGAACTCGTCGTCTCATTCACTATGCAGTTGTCATTCAGGTATGTATCTTGCAGTTCTATCTCCAAAAATAACATGCCGTCGCTAACTATTTCCATTTGGATAATAGAATACGACTTTCGGCGGTATCCAAGGCTTTACGAAGAGGCCATCTACTCCGCTTTTGGATGATAGTGGAAGCTTCCTTGGTGTCGTCCATCAGGAGCGAGGACTGATTTATGCCATCATTGCCCATTCGGGTCACGAAGTACCGGAGTATGCTCCAAGGGCTGTGCGTATCACATTCCTGCAGATAAAAACCTCATAATAACGAGTACTTATTCAATCAGGCACTCGTCCTCTTCAGAGACTTCATTCTCGGCTCGAAGGATACAGGACTTGTAAAAGCAGACGGAAGCGTCGTTGGTGGGGAAGATCCTTCCTTGTTCGTCGGTGACACGGGCGCGATTCCGGGACAGGCGAGCATTCTGTACGGAAGCGGAACAGCCACGTCGGTTTACATTGCTCCTTCTGCAAGCATCGCATCGTGGGACGGCTTCTTATCGGGCGTTGCAGCCGCAAAGACTTCAGAGTTGGCACAGACGCCGAAGCCCACCGTATCTAACGCATGATCGAAACTTTAGCCTAAACGGACTATACAACGACAATAGATTCAGACTGTTAGAGTTGTCAAAGCTTGATCCACGGACTCAGACGTTATTTTAACGACGTTACGTAGCATGTATAAGACTGTGACGTTTAGTAATTCGAGCCCAAATCCAATTTGAAAATGATCATGACGTCTTTGCAATTGATCTCGTTCGATTCCAGGGCGACATGCGTTGTGATCGTGACTGACTTTGAAGACTAATCAAGACCACGGTTGTCTCAACATTTATGATAAGCTGTTGATTCTAATCTGCAATTGGAAGCCAACTATCAATGTCGAATTCTCCACATCTGCAGTACTTGCTGAGTGACTTCCGGAGTTGATCTGAAGTAGGTCCTGATTCACTACTTTCATCAAAATCATGATACCTGTTAATGTAAAGAAGGGCCTGTCCTTGCCCTTGATTCTCAGCCTTGTGAGCTGGTACTTGAAATCTGCCCGAGGTCGACAAATCGCCATCCCGACGTTATTTTTAAAAATGGCGTAGGATACTGGGTTCAAAAACAAAGATCTATGTACATATTTGCTATCATCACAGATAGTCACGACTTCATGAGTGAGAATGAGAAGTAACCTAGGCGAAATGCCACCAGGTTATCATTATGGATTCCGGACAAATCGACTACAAAACTGATAATGATAATAAATACCCACCCATATCAATATAATCTGAGAACATGAATGTAGATCTAAGTAAGCCATCTTTATTTCGGGTCTCTATTAGTATGAGAGATTATCTCGTACCCCGATGGTGAGAGCTATGCGATTCGTAACTCTTAGCTGTGAGTGTGTTGTTGTCTACTTGAGACGCACTGAGATCATAAAAGAAATAAGTCAATTGGCCGCTACATGGTCATGTTAGCTCCATACATACAGATACAGAATGTAGTCTGCAACAGAACCTCTCAGATAGTTTAAAGCAATAGAACCATAGAGACGCGAATCATCAGCTTCTATGACTGCGACCATTTGATCCCGAGAATCGACTGAATGAGAGAGCTCTGGAGAAAGGACACGACGAGCCAAATAGATCGTGTAACTGTTCTTATATACCAGAAGTCAACAGGCCTTTCGGTATATTGAAGAGAAGACGATCAATAGATTGAAACGGCAACAGTCTTTATTCGTGATTTCCCATGTCGAAGAAGAGCATTACGCATGCTTTGAAGCTGTGACGATAGACACAGATGTGTGAGAATCGCTGTTGTCCGAGATAGTCCACATAAGATGGTTTGGAAATAAAAATACTGCATTTTTCATTACGAACTCGAGCACAAATCTCGTTTTGTTCAAGTCTAGTCCTTACTAACAGAACGACCAAGTCATGGTTCACCAATATCCTCGTTCCATTCCTACAGATCAGATCATTGACCTGATGAACAGACGTCATAGCCTCGCGCAGAAGAACGTACCTCCGGATGTTCCTGGATGAACTGCGCCATTAGCTTCTTGCACTCAGGATCATCCAGCACAACAACTTCAACACCGCGAGACTTGAGATAGTCCTCTCCGCCAAGGAAGGTCTTGTTTTCACCGATGACCACACGCGGTATATTGTACAGCAAGATCGCTCCGGTGCACATATCGCAGGGGCTTGAAATGATGAGATCGTCCATAAGCCGAAAATATCCGAAGTAAAGGAATCATTACATTACACACCTCAGTGTTGTGTACTATATTTACAGTTCAGAATGCATCTCTTAATCTGATTCGCTTATTCGGACTTACTATAGTTGATTTGCGATACACGCTGGCCTTCAGCCTTCCTGCCTGTTCAAGCGTTGCAGTCTCACCGTGCAAGATTGGTGAATTTTTCTGGATTCTCTGATTATGGCTCGCCGCCAAGAGCTTCAGATCTCCGCCTGCTTCTTGAGCGACGAGTGCCGAGCCGATAGGTATTCCGCCCTCCAAAAGAGATTTTTTGGCCTGCTCAATTGCAGCGCGCATGCCGAGTGTGTCGTCAAAGGTCGTCATCGTCTAAGGTTGAGCAAGAATCGGTTATCGGCTGAACCGTGGATGCGGTATTTGAGACCTGAGCTTATCGGCCAAGAGGTTTCTGCCTTATCATTTTACCATCCACTCTCTACGGATCCCTTAAACCTCAAGAGTGAATCTCTCGATATCAGAATGAAGAGGAAATGACGGTCAAGAAGGAATAGATTAGCGGTGATTGCTTTCGACGGTTTGTTTGTTTGTAGTCACTGAGTTGGGGGAAAGAATTCTAGACCGTGTGAATCCGAAGCCGGATATTTACCCCACAATCTGCTAACCGAGCCGGAACCAAACCATATTCATCTCCTCTCTTCCTTCACCACATCACCCCTTCATTCACTTACTTAGCCAAAGACCACTGAGAAAAGATGCTCTCGTATATCGCGAATATTCCTCCTGAAATCTGGATCTACATTCTGAGAGAGACCGTATCTCCTTACTGGCCGAATGAAGCTTTCTTTCCACCCCCAGACGACTTCACGCTCATCACCGGATTCAAGGGAGCTTGTTCTGCGTTCAAATCACTTGCCAAAGAGACCGAAAGGCTTCTCAGATATCAAAATATAAACATAGCTGACTCTGGAGAGATTCTTCGTTCGGAAGATGCAGACCTCATCCAGATAAAGTACGTCGTCCACCACCATTTCCACTATGTCCATTCATCATATTTTCTCCCTGGTATTGATGCTCATACATACTTAACACTAAAGACGACTCGCTATCAAGCACGGTGTCACGCTTGCTGACTTTCAACTTTTCATACCGCGCTGCTTAAATCTCGTCTCCCTGTCCCTCGCATTCGCCGAGCGCAGTTTTGGACTCCTAGGACCACAGACAGTTCTTGCATCACAGAAGCTCATTTGTTTGGATATTGTATATGAGAACATATGGTGGCATGCTCCAACGTTCGACTTCCCAAATTTACGTGAACTTCGGCTATCATCACGAAATACTTTTGAAAGGCATCGCGATCCCGTTTATGTCCCGCTTGAAAACACCAATGCTGAGCGTTTCGCGGTGAGATTTACAGTCTATGTTTTTATACCAGTAAATTCCATGAGTTGATTCATTTGCAAATGAATGATAGGCTGACCTGGTCAGCACCGTTCGAAAACTCCAACGTCTAAAGCTCCTTTCTGTGCATATTGTTTTGGACCACCGCCGTTCGAGAACCGCTATTATCAGCTCGATTCACCATGTGCATCGCATGTCATTAAAATTCGCTCCGATTGCCTTCACGCGTTGTGGGGAATGTATAAGGTATTATAGCAAGGTCGTTCGCGAGTATGCTGAAGTTGTACGGTCTCGGGAGGCTAAACTCAGCGTTATGCTAGCTGAAACTTTACCCCTGCTGGAGAAGGTGATGTGGATGGATACTTGGAATGAGAGCTATTGTGATGAAGAGGGGATGCGCGAGTCGAGGATTGTCAGAATGAAGGACGGAAAGATTCTGGTGCGGATGCAAGGAGAGGTTGTTCCACCCTTGGAGACGTTTTCGTTGGACTGATTCATAGCCATTGAGGATAGGGACAAGGAGTCGACACATTGTGACAGCCAAAACCATCCCCTGCGGACTATGCTATTTGTAGGTTTCGTGACTACTGTGATATATCTAAATGTACCATGCGGTTTGAATCCAGTATTTATGTTGCATAGCTCGCACAAGGAACCCTCGACTGTCTTGCTCGGATGAGATGATGCATAATAATATCTAGTGGTTGGTATTCAAGCGCAATGTCCGTTATGCCCACAGAGTTATTGTTCCCAAGACAGGTAATTTCGGTTCGTCAGATCTAGGTGGCGGAAGGCAAATACAAGAGGTAAAACATCTCGTGTAATTGGAAGTTGATAATCGGTTATCGACTGGACTATGGAGACGTGGGTTTATCGACCAAGAGGGTTCTGCCTTATCATTTTGGGTTCCTTAGATCTCAAGAGTATTCTCTTGATATTCAAATGAAGAAGAAAGATCAAGAGCGCATGATCTTACTACGTAGTGATTCGGTTTCGTAAGAAGTGTCGGTTTGTGTGGTAGAATCTAGGAATCTAGGCCAAAGCCAAAGAACCCATCGTGGGAATCTCGAACCCTACGACTAGTAACCGAGCCGGAACCAAGCCACGCTCATCGTCTTCTCTTCATTCACCGTATCACCTCTACTCGACCAAAGATCATTGAAAAGGAATGTTGTCGTATATCGCGAACATTCCTACTGAGATCTGGGTCTACATTCTGATAGATGCCATATCTCCTTACTGGTCGAATGAAGCTTTCTTTCCTCCCCCAGACAAATTTACCCTCATCACCGGGTTCAAGAAAGCTTGTTCTGCTTTCAGATTACTTGCAAAAGAGGCCGAAAGGCTTCTCTGGAATCGAAATATAAACACAGCTGACTTTGAGGAGATTTTTCATTCGAAAAATGAAGACCTCATCCGGATAAAGTACGTCAAGCCCCACTCCCGCTATGTTCTTTTATCACATTTTTGACATGGCATTGATGCTCATACATGACGCTAAAGACGACTCGCTATCGGGTTTAGAATTACGCTTGATGACTTTCATCTTCTCATACCGCGCTGCCCAAATCTCGTCTCCTTATCCTTCGCATTCTCCGGACGCAGTTTTGGACTCCTAGGACCACAGACAGTCCTTGCATCACACAATCTCATCCGTCTAGATCTCGAATATGAGAACATATGGTGGTGTGGTCCTACACTTGACTTTCCAAATTTACGTGAACTTCGACTGTCATCGGAAAATCCTCTTGTAACGGATCGGTGGCCCATCTACATTTCCCTGAAAACCACCGATGCTGAACGTTTCGCGGTGAGCTTTGCAACTTATAATTTTACAGAAGCATGTTCCACGGGCTGATTCGTTTGCGGACGGTAATAGGCAAATCTGCTCAATACTGTCCGAAAACTCCAACGTCTAAGGCTCCTTTCAGTGCACGTCGTTTTGGACAATTTACATTCCATTGTCGAAACTAAGAGAACTGTTCACCGCCTGCATCGTATGGCAGATCGAGATTCCCCAGAGAACTTCTCAATCTGTAAATACTGCATTGAGCAGTATCACAAGAAGGCTTCGTGGCACGCGGAGCTTGTACGCTCCCGAGAGGCTAAGCTGAGTGTAATGCTAGCTGAAAAGTTACCCGGACTGGAGAAGGTGCTGTGGATGGATGCATGGAACGGGAGCTTCTGCGATGAAGAGGGAATGCGCGAGTCGAATATTATCAGGATGAAGGACGGGAACATTTTGGTGAAGATCCAGGGAGAGATTGTTCCCCCACTGAAGACGTTCTCGTTCACGTTGTAATTAATAATAAGAGATGCTACGTGATCTTCGAGGTAGGAATAGAAGTTGACGTATCGGGCCAGCTCCAGCTTTTTCTTTTGGACAATGTTATGGGTATTTATGTTAGCCATTAAATATACGCGCATGTAGCATTCAGTTTCAATCCAGTATGATATGCTGTACAATTCGTCCTTCTGTATCTTCAAAGGTAAAAGCATCGACAAGGAATCTCGATTGATATGCATCGGTGTAAAGCACTATAGTACAGTGTCACCAGCACTCAAATGCAACGTTCGTTACTGTAAATAGAGTTTTCCCTTCCATTGCGACTACAATTCGTCAGGTTCAAGTGTCGGAACGCATTGTCAATAAAAAAAGAGGTAAATCATCTCATTGAAGTCGAACTTCCATGTACCATTGGTCTTTCCATCGGTTTATCCATCGCGTAAAGCTTAGGGACCTATTTGTCCTTTCCCTTTGAAGAGTACTAGTAGAAACGCCTTCAACAGAAGTAACTCCAGCAAACGTGAAAGAACGGAATGCATGATTGTCCTAGGCTCTGAAGAACTTCGAAATTTTTTGGTCGTAGGTATTTTGATGGCTTCGCACAGGGTATTATCATACTACTCCAATAGCCCGTCCGTTCCGGGACCTTTACCGTTGTGCATTATCATCAAGGATTCGAGTATCTCTCTGTATAAAATCAAGGCACTTTCATTAGGATCGAAAAGACTCTCCTCCCCGTAAAACAATTCCAATTCGATGCTGTTTACCACTGATGCATACCTCAGAAGAACCAGCCTTTCGCGCGTTTATTAATTCTAGTCTTCGTAGCTGCGACAACGTGGAATGTACGAATCCATAATGATACAAGTCTGAGTGGCATTTCATCTTCAGTGACTGGAGCACAGGAAACTGTTTCGGGAGGATACCAGGTGGCAATGTGCACTGCGCATGTATCTCAACGTGGGTTACATAATCGAATTGAAGTCCTCTTAGAACATCGTCGTGTGCCTCCATGCCCAATCTAGGGGATTCTCTCTCCTTCGATTCGCTAATGAATGAAAGAGCCAGGTTTGGGCAAAGGTCTATTATCTGTCCTTCACGTAGGCAGAGGTCCTTCCTTGTGCGCATGTGTAATATGTTCCCATGTAAAAATTGTTTCGGTAAAATAGAAACGCTGGACCAGGGGACGGAGCTCTTTGGCCACGCTCAAGGTCCTGTACAAGAGGGCCAAGGATTTCGGTGATGAGAAACAAATCTCGTTACACAGATGCTTCCTTACTACCTTGTACCAAGTGCGGCAGACCAAAGCTGGTTGCAACGTCTTCTGCGTATAGGCGATATGAGTCCGTGAATTCATCAACAAGTCCATCAATGAGTTCATTGAGGCAGAATGCTACGAATTCTGCAAGAGCGGTGTAAGCGCGATGTCTATTCCTGGATGACAGGATTTTCTCTGAAAACGCTTTGATAATGAAGCCAAGCGTGCCGCGAACAGGACGTACGAGATCCGGGAACCGGAATATGTCTATTGCGATGAATTCAACCTGGTTTGCGTTCTTATGTATCGAGTTTTTAGAGAACAAGGGGCTCATTCTAAGTGAATGGAAGACTGCTGTTTCAGCCTCATAAGTACTCCATTCCAGATCTTGTTCATCTGGACGATGGCGAAGCCGGAACAATGTTGTGGTCCATGTCTGATTTGGTCGTTGAACAGCCAGACTGGGCCAAGGTCTCAATAGTCTGCTATTGATTGAGGGCGTCAATGCAGCTTTGGTCTGAAAAAGTGGCATTGAAGAGTTTACCAGAAAACAAATGCTTTTAGTTGTCCAGTCTTTCTTTACATGCCCTAGTTGAGGAAGAAGCCCTCGGATCCAGATGCGAATCAAGAAATAAGTTCATTCGTTGATAAAGAGCATAGCTGGGTATCGGACGGTGAATATGTTGCAGTTGCGAGTCGATTAGTTGTGTGAATACAGGTTCTGATACTACAAATGTCCGGTGTGAGTCGGGATTATTGAAGCTAGCGTCAAGTTCATGTGCGAATGAGCGGGGCTTGCGTTTCTAAAGGCAACAAATCTGCTCGGTGATGGTCTGACATGCTGAGCAAAGCGAGTTGAAAAGGAATAGCTCACGTCATATCAGTGTCTAATCGCATCTTCCATCACTCGGACCGTCTTTCCAGCGCTCATCAAGGGATTTGATCGAACAATCAAACAAAGGTTTTCCCAGACGTTCGTTGACAATGTTGTGTTGCTGACAGAGCCATCTACTCAAGTTCTCCCGGTTGCTCACGTCCGGGGGCGAACGTTGGATCTCCTCGCCGAAATGCATCGCACACCATGAACATGGGAAGAGAACAGGCAGGGCAAAGAGGATGCCGAGCATGCGTGTTCGATGAGTGGAGGTGGGTTGATCCGGATAATATGCGGCCGTAGCATGTAAGAACGTCCACGTTGAACGACCGAGCTGGTCTTTGTCTGGAGGACAATCAGGTGGAGGGCCGTCAGGTTGAGCAAGTGCACCCATTGCGCCAGTCATGGCGGCTAACGTCGCGTTATCATCAGACGACTTCGAAGAGCTCGATTTGTATACTTTCGTCGGGTTCCAATGTCGAAACGCAGTACATACCCTGCAGGGTTTGCCGTCGGGTCCGAGGACGAGTCCGGGCGGTATTTTGCGGGCCGCCTGAGTCTGGGACTGAGACTGTTGTGCGTCGGTCATCGTGATCGGGCGTCAAGGAAAGAACGTGATCGCTCTGGAATACTTGATTACTCAATTTGCTGAGTAAGTGGGGTTTTTTTTTCTTTCCCTCCCCGACATCCAAAGCAGACGCGCAGACTCTACAGCATGAAACCTACATTCGGTCAATGCTGGTAAACCACTCTGTCATTTATGGGACATGCCATCTTTATCGAATACATCTTGCGTACGAACATCCATTACAGCTAACTTGTGGTCTACTGCTAGTATCGTATCAAATGAAAAACACTTTGGCCAGTGAACAGGGGGTTCTAAACGCGGCTCCAGCTCTAGGAGACATCTTTTTATGCAGCTGTGAGCTAGTGCCTCAAAATGACTGGTTCAGTATTGTTCTCGTGGCGTTGAATGACCTAGAACCGCGTAACGATCAAGAAGTTTGCACCGCAGAGGAGCCCAAGACCGCTTGTTTCCTTCCGCTGGTCAGTTGATTTTCTCCACCTCTTGTTTACTATGAAATCCAAGATGATCGTTGCAGACCCATGGCTTTGTACTGTGTCGCCGAGGCGGTATGTTCTTTGCTTTGGAATTGGTTTGCAAGTTCAATCATGACATGGCATCTGAGAAGCCGGCAAATGCGGTGCGTATCATTTTCACGATAACGACCACCTGATTGACCATCAGAGCGACCATTTAAGCATGGACTCCCGGAACCGATTTCCTGTGAACTCCTTTCTTCTCGTAGAGGCGACGTACCTCACGGACTCGGCTTGATACTGTGCAAGGCACACAAATCGTTGAAATTCCTATGACGACGAGCGGCGTCGGGCGCGGCTCGTATTCAGTCCATTCAGTCAGCTCTCTGGGCAATAACACAATATGGTCAGATGGCTGATTGCTAATGGTGCAAACCTTATATGGGCATTGCCTCAAACTTGTGCAAGAAGGGTGTAACGTAACAAATAATGACGGAAGATTGAGAATGTTTTGCCCATTGGGCTATTTATTCGTGTATAAGATACTAAATTGGACAAGGTAGAAAGTCCGGAATTTTGCCAGAGAAATATTTGATAAAGCTTCCATAAAAGGCGATAGAATGGCCGAGGACCCTGAGAGTGCCATAGCCATGTGAGCCAAGTCTGCTCTGCGCTCATCCGACGTCCGTCCTGAAACGAGCCGCAACTCATCCACGCCCTTCTCAACATCTCCTCCCCATCATTATCCTTGACGACGCAGACGACAACGAGAGACGGTAACGGCAGGTAGCAATACGTCCTCATCGTCAGAACAAGAAGAGGACGACCACAAGGACGACACGAAGGTTAATTTCCTCACGCTACCCACGAACGGACACGCCGACAATCGCAAGACGGTTCATTCCCTAGTGATATTCCATACACAGAACTTCGGATATGCAGCCGTCCCCAAAAGCAATCGAGCGCGAGTTTGAGGCTCTGCGCGATATCCGGCGGCGTTCGTCTTCACAGGGCGGACCAGGCTCACTAATCCTTGATCCCGATTTGCCTGCAGAGCAGCCGACGACCGCCCCTCCACCGCTCTCTCCTCAAGCATGGGCAACGACAAATGATGCAGCTTCGAGCATATCGTCAACGCATGAAGGAGAAGACGGCGCACCTAGCTCGGTGCTTGATGACCCTTTCCATCTCTTTTGGGTTCCAGCACATCTCCATCCTGAGCTCGCGCCTGGAGAATTTCGCGCATTTCTAAAAGAACATGCACACGCTGTGCCCGCAGACGGCTCCAGCGGCACGAACTTGGATGCTGCACTCAGTCGGGCGAGCTCCGCCTCGTCTGGGTTGGGCCGCAAGCGCTCAATGCTCAGTCGACAGTACAAGCCACGCGAGAATGATGGAGTAGAAGAAGAGGAGAAGGTTGTCCCTCTTCAAAGGAACAAAAGTATCTATACTCGAGAAGGGCCACAACTCACGATTAGTGACCTGCAGAAACTTGAAGAACTCGCTGACGAGGCTTCTAAAAGCGAGGACCCGACCAAGCTACGCAGGGTGCTGCGCAGGAGTCTAACTTTGAATGTTGCTCCATCTTGTAAGCACTTTTTAATTTAATTTATTTTGCGAATTATTGACACTCGGCTTCTACGTGCTTAATCTATCGCAAACATTAGTCCTTGACCAGATGGACGATGTTCCCGATACTTCGGACGACGCAGACGTGCCTATTATCGTACCTCCGCCTAATCAAATTCTACGACGGACGGCACGTACGAAGATACGAAAGCCTAATTTGTCAGGAGATGGCGGCGGTCATCGGTTCGCTACAGCACGACGCAAATCAGGCGGCGGCCGTGCGAATTCCGTGGATCAGATTACCAGTCCAACAGACGGTTCGTCTAGTAGCCATGGACATGAAGCTGAGCCGACTCCTCCTATTCCTCTGCCGCCAATATCAAAAACCGCGCCTGCACCTGCTCGAAAACGGACAGTCGAGTTAGAAGACCAGGATAACAGGCGCTTCACTTATACAGAAGAGTCGTCCATCTTTGATGCGTATGCGGAGAGTCCGGAGGATGAAAAATCGCCATCCCCTCCTCCAGCTAGTCAGCTTACTGCTCGTCTTGTCGTTGAAAAAACTACAGTTCCTGTGTCTGTACCTGTTCCGATTCTCGGTCCTGCACCATCTTCTCGTCCTTCCTTCTCCGAGCCACAGATTTCTCCTCCCGAACCTCTCGCTCCTCAGCTACAGTCAGGTTCTTCACCTGTTCTACACCAGCCACAACCCCAGAGATTGCTCTCTCCCCAACAGCAACAGCAAGTGTTACAGCATCCGTCACGTTCACCTTCTCCGGAAACGGCTTCTCAAGCACAAGAGATACAACGTCCCGACTCTCGTTCGTCCATTAAATCTGAAGCACCTTCAATCCATAGTGTGTCTTCTACCCTTACCGACAAAAGGAAGGAGAAGGACAAGAAGAGTCTTTGGAGGAAAGTAGGCGGAAGCAGCGATAAAAGTTCCAAGAAGAATGCCAAGGAGAAAGAGAAGGAAAAGGACAGCGGCTTCTTCGGCTCTCTCTTTGGCGGAGGAAAGAAGAAGCAAGAGGAACACCCCCCTACAAATCTTGGAGGCGGAGCAGGGCCTGCTACGGCGGCAGCACTCCTTGGCGCTTCCAAATCCAATAACAAGGCTTACTCGCCATCTATATCCCCACAGCTTGGTAATCCATATGCGCGTTATCCGATACATGTAGAGCGCGCGATATACAGGCTCAGTCATATCAAACTGGCGAATCCGCGAAGACCATTATATGAGCAAGTATTGATCAGTAATCTGATGTTCTGGTACCTTGGGGTCATCAATAAATCGAACCAAGGTCCCGGACAGAACCAAAACCAGAATCAAAACCAGGCTCAACCCGCTCAGAGTCAGGCTCAAGGTGGTAATACTTCGCAGACTACACCAAGCCAGGGGGCTGGAACAGGTCAAGATGGTCCTCAGACGGCTCAGCCTGTACTTTCTGAAAAGGAACAACTAGAAAGGGAAAGGGAACGGGAACAAAGGGAACGAGAAGAGCGAGAGAGAGCTGAGAAGGAGCGAGCAGAGGCGAAAGAGCAACAACAACGACGCGAACCTAGGAGAGGGAG
The DNA here is from genome assembly GCA_009806525.1 of Sanghuangporus sanghuang. NCBI lineage: Eukaryota > Fungi > Basidiomycota > Agaricomycetes > Hymenochaetales > Hymenochaetaceae > Sanghuangporus > Sanghuangporus sanghuang. The sequence continues at coordinate 1,475,969 of VVIT01000002.1, read as the reverse complement.
CCTGACGAAACCTCCCCCAGCTGGACGTCGCGCGGAGATGCCTGTCAAGGGCCCACAGTATCACTTGCAAAGCCAAGTTATTGAACAGGAATACGGAAACGGAGGAGGCGGAATGCCTGGACCTTCTCCTGTTTCTCGGACGTCTTCTGCACCACCGCCGAGTATGACTCAGAGTCAAGGCTATAATTTGAATGGCGGTTATTCGTCTCGCACTCAGTCAATGCAGCCAATGAAGTCTCATCAATCGCCTCCACAACAAACGTACTCCCAACCGAATGGGAATCCAAATTACTATTATGGACGCTCGGCGAGTGTGGACTTTTCAGCCTCTGGCGTATCTTCGGCATCTTCTTCGACAAACTTACCGCCCGGTGCAATGGCTCCAACGGACCCAACCTGGTTGGTATCAGCGCAAGTTGTAGGAGGCACGCTACCATCACGGGCACAACCGCCGCCTCACGGATACTCCCAGAGCGCCGATTATGCCTACAGTCAACAGTCTCCTCGTACTCCTCGATCTCCTCCGGCAAACACTAGTATGAATACTGCCTACGACTGGAACCGGAACGGTGAACAGCCACTGGGCGGTAAGACACCTTCACGCTCCCTTTCGGCAAATGCAGCTGCTCCTGCGGCTCCCCAGATTAGACAGTATGACCAACACGGACAATACGGACAGTCTCCTCAGCCTCCGAATGGCGGACTGAAGAAGAAAGTTGCTAGCGCGAGTGCTGTTGCTCCTGATCGGGACAAGCGTCAACAACGGACAAGTGATGATGAGGACGTACCACTCGCTATGTGGCATCAGCGTCGAAAGTGACAGTTTTTCTATCTTCTTTTTCTTCATGCATCTCTGTTTTCTTCTCTTCCCAGTCTCGTTTTCATCAATACTCGCTGTTGTCTAGTGGATCATTTGCATGCATGCCTGTCCCTCGAACCCTCTTTTTAGGATCTCATTCATCTAAGAATTCGAAGCTTTGTCTTTCTTCTGACCTTCACTTCGCTTCGTTCTTAAACCCCCCCCCTCCCCCCCAAATTGCATTGTTCGCCTTTCATCTCTCAATTTGCCTTTCCAATGCTATTTTGCAGGTTCACTTCAATTTTTCTTCAAATTCTTCGCGTTTACAAGTGTTTTCCCTCTGATCGGACGAGGATTTTTTTTTTCACACATTATGCTTGACGCTTACACCACACTACTTTGAAGTTAATACTCGGGGATCGGACATTTGACAGCTACCAGCGTATCGTAGGTTATCGACGCCTTGTATTCATGTACAAGATAAATTGTAAATAGCCGGTGGCGCAAAATAAAATGGGTACGGATAGACAGGAATAGACAAGTGCCTGCCTTCGAATATATTATTGATGTCCTCAGACTGCGCGGAGGGCGGTCCCCTTTAAGTGTCGAAGCTACATTTTGTTGACAACGATGAAGTTTGTCTAGAAAGAGGTTTTACTATACAAATTATTTCTGCTTTCAACAAAAATGATACGAAGCTATAACTATAACTACAATGCCTGCGGAACAAATCGTGTAGATGAAGCGACAGGAAAAGATTTCCCAGTACGAGTGCGATAATTAAGTCAGAAATCGAGAATTAGGAACGGACACGTCGAGGGTGCGCTAATGTGGGTATCATGTGTGTCCACTTTTAATCCTGTATAAGCGATGAATGAGACAGAACGGTCCAACAAATAGAAGTGATGCGAGGAACTCTCACAGCTGGTACTTCGCGGCAATGAACGGCACGGCAAAGAGCGTGCCCGATAGTCCAAAGAAGAAGAAAGCGAACTTTGGCTTGCTGGTATACCCGAACGGCATGTTCTGTTGTCAGGATAAAAAGGCGGATATTGGCAATAGCGTCTTCAAGGAAGCAAGGGGAAGACGTACGTGGCGTACTGTGTTCTCGATATGGATGCCGCGCACTTGTCTAGCGAGCATACCTGCTCGTACATGAGGAAGGGCAGCAGAGGCACGGAGGAGCGACATAGTGATAGGTATGAAGAAAGGTGGTGAACAACAGAAGTTGGCGAGTTGTGTCTAAGAGCTGGCCTACAGTACACCTGCTGATTGATACCAGATCGTCTCCATTATACACTCCTTTTTATACACCCGCGAAAGACTCAGTCACGTTGGTTGATACGTCTCGATTGAATTGTGACTTTGATGTTTGGACACACACAGCAGACGCGAGGCGGTTGCTTTCGGGAGATCGATCATCACCCGTCTTCACACGGCTTGTATATTTTCCTTTTTAGTCAACCATGGGCGCTCTCGGAGTGTCTTGGACGCTCTAAACTCGGATCCGTCTTGCACTCGGGAGTACTTTTTTGCCCAATTTAGCATAACCTTCGGAGGACTTCGTTACAATCATTTGTAGATAGAGCTTGAATCGGGGAAACGTGATGTCAAATCATCGTTCGGAAGAGAGATGTTTCGAACACCGGAACAACAGACATTACCGCATCGAAACGTCTTGCATAACTCACAGAAGGGAGATAGCAATGGACATCAATTTGGTGGTTATCTACCGATGGCGTTAATGAGGTAGGAAGAAGATGTCGATCACAGAAGCATGAGAAGCAACACTTCACGTGTCCGCTCAAAGGCTTTGGCAAACAGGAACAAATACATGTACAAGCACGGGAAACTTCGCTCTCCGCTTTGCACGTTGACCCGAAAGTCTCACTCCTTGCTCACCGTTGTCTCCTCGTCACGTTGTTTCGTCCTCCTTTCGCGACAATACAAACATCTAGTCTTACGTAATTCTGAAGTTAAAAATCACAATCAACAATACGACTCTTCCAAGACTTTTTCGAAACAGACACGTTCTTTCAACTGATAAGGCATGGCCTTCGATAACGAGGAGAACAAACGTAGTATCGTAGTATCGTGTCAATGTTACATGCCGGTACAGTTACAAGGATTGGGTAGGCTGTTTCTAAATACAATGTGTCATTTAACTCTAACGAGACACTGGGCATTCTCATAAGTCTAGACTTTACACAGGCACTGATTAGCAACGAGGTGAGCGGATTCCTGGGATCTTTTCAGACAACCTAAGTTATTAGCTACATTGAACATGGATAGACGCTCACAATATCAACGCATTTACGTTCAAAGAACGCACGCACTTCTGCATCCTCGCCACGAGTGATCTTATACTCTCGTTGACATTCCTCATCAAAATACTCAGTCTTCCAAGGATCTGTCCAGCGCACGCGCTCGAGTTCTGGCAGGACCCTCGCCAATGACGTCGTGGCCGAAGCTTCTCGATTGATCATATCGGGCTGCTCGCTGAATTTCGGGCAAAGCTTGCAGACTCTGAAATCGCATTGCTGTGTTTCGTGCCTATCGGCGTGATATAGCCGTGCAGAGTTGAACTGCCGTACTGGAACCAATGATGCATGCATGGAAAGTAACTGCAAATTTTGCAGCTTGTGCAAGCTTTCGCCAAGCATCTCTATAAAGACATGTAGCATGATGTCCTGAAAAGTCTTGATCGGCCTTCAGACGGATTTATTCAATAACATGAAACTGGACATACGAATTCGAAGTTCAGTAATGAGAACCCCATCGTCTCCAGAAGAAATTCCTCAGCGCGTGTCGTCTTCGTCATAGGAGGAAAAGTTGAGAGCCGCAGCTCAAGGAGATTTGGGAAGTCGATCCTTAAAGAAGATAGATACATGCTGATACAGGTGAGATCAAGCCTTCGTAAGCGCTGCGCCAATGGTGTCGCCTGCAAACAAGTCAAGATTGAACAGTCGGTGCAGGTAATTGCTAGGGATTCAAGATTGACGAATCGCGGAGCGAGACGCGAGTATTCCCTCCATGGCAACCTCAAAGCATCGATCTGTATCATCAAATGCCTGATGCAGAGTATCAAATTAGTATGGATTCCAGCGCATATAATGAACAAGACCCAGTAGCAGGAGAAAAGATTAGCAGTCCTGACCTTATATGCTCGAGTGGAAACGACAGTGTGAGAAGTTCCTTCGGGTGCCTTACATACACGCTGGAAATAGGTCCCGAGTGTTCTAAGTACTCAACTAGGGAACGGAATCTATGACAGGATGCCTTGAAGCCTCGGACCAAGGTGAAATCGTCGGCTGGAGGGAAGAAAGCATGCGAAGGCAAACTGGAAGATTCTACGGCTGCCTTAAGGATGTGAAGCCAGAGCTCGTTGGGTAGGTGAGCCGGATCCTCCATCTCGAGGGACATCGCCATGGTGGTAGGAAACAATGTATCGAAATCGAGGTCTCGTGCCGCTTTACGAAATCTTCGTCATCCAACACTCAGGCTTTGGTCTTATTTACACGCTTACCGAAACGGGTGCAATTACAAATCATACAGAAAGGTTCCGCACGCACATCTAAGAAGAAGCAAAATCCCTTTAAATATGAATTTTCACCCGACTGCTTTCCTGAGAACGCCGATCAATCGGTTGCATATGTGCGTATAGAAATGAGTGGAGCTTACAAGGACGCTGAGGTTAAATTGAGATTGAGCACAGGGATGATTATTCCGTCATCGGATCTGTCAATGCGATATTCCCTCTGAAGCTCCTTCTCATGACAGATCGCCTTCCATATATTCACCCAGCGAATGCGCTCTAGCACAGGCAGATATCCGGCCACTTCTTGTGAAGCTAATTTCTCTTTCAGGAGTATAGCCTGAGTTTCATACGCCTGGAAGTCCCCGAAGCACTTTGCATTCCTCGATGTTGCAAGTATCTCGTCGATGCATTATTCTGTGGGACAGACAAACGTGATTATATTGAGATAACGAGGCGAGAGTAACAGTGGAGAGGACAGGAATCGTAAGCGCTGGAGTTTGACTGAGGCTCTTCTTCAGTCCTTCGGCGAACCAGAGAAGTAGCGAAGGCTGACAAGGGCATTCATTGAATACAGATTTATAGTAAATTCAAGCAAGTACTCACGAAACTCAAGCCCTTCACGGCAGGACTGAACATTTCCAACATGAACGAAGATGCGTGAGGGTCCTCTCTCTCTGGTCCAACTCTTGAAAGCTGCAATTCGACGAGGTTCGGGAAGTCGAGCGCTAAATGGCAGAGGTCCGTATCCTTACTAGTCAGATGGAGTCGCCGGAGGCTTTGCCGAAGTGGAAGTAGAGCAAGGCGAGATGTCAACACGTCAGTATTCGATGTAAAGATGATCGAGAGTGATTCAATATGAACCAAAGGTCGGAAGAGACTTTCGAATTCCCATGAGCCGATCGAATAAGCATCATCTTGTATCTCTAAGTGTCTAAAATTTGCATATCTTTTGTAAGTCTGGAAACAAAGATGACTCCGTTGGGACTGACTTACCTTAGGTCCGCTGGTGGTATGGACATCTTCCGTATATCTCTGACCCGGCGAACAGATATGAGGTGGTCACACATCGAGAGCTCGGTGCGAGCCGCTAAATCACGAAATCGTCGAGAAACGTTCTTAAATCCATACAAGGGTGCTGTATCGATTCCAGGAGGGAAGAACATGGTGTGCTCGTACCAATCAGGTGTGGGCGGCTGAACCAGGATCTGCTGGATGTAAAGCCAAACTTCATTGGGTAAATTAGGTGAGCTCTGCCCGATGGATAATCCTTCCATCAGTTGGGATTGCCGAAGATAATGGGAGAATGGCCGGATGGCATCGGCCTGAGTTGAGGAGAGGTTGTGAGATTCTCTCAGGCGGCAGCGCGGCTTGATTCAAACTGCGAAATTTAAATGATCGACTTAAACCGCTCATGAACATCATCACGTGCGTCGCGTTCTAAATACGGGAAACGAAATGCGTGTCATGGCCTGGGCACGCGTCCGATCCACATTTAACTTCAATCCTTCAACCACGATCTCAACATCCAGCCACCATGCCTCACAACCGCCTTCCGCTGACTTCTCGCCCTCTCGACTTGATATACTTCCTGTTCTTCCTCGTGAGTCTCCTGATTCTCTATAGTTAATGTCTTGCATAACTGAGAAATCTGTGGTTTCCACAATCTTCGAAACATCATGAATAGATCCATATCCCTGTGACACTCTTGCTTGACATCCAAGCTCTTTATCCACATCAGTATGTGCCGGAGCAGCTGAGGAGCCTGATAAACTGGTACCTGCAATGGTCCGCCGATCCTGTCATGGCGGGAGTCTTCGGTTTGAACGGCCCTCCTGCGCTTTGGGTGTGGTTCAAGAGTTTCTTGATACTTGAAGCGTGAGTTGTCATCATCCGACTATATAGGTTAGCTGTGAATACCTTTGTAACGAACTGACGCTCTCTTGTTAGTATATTCCAACTTCCCGTTTTCCTAGTTTGCATTCAGGGACTCTGGAAAGGTCCGTGCTCAAATTCTCCCCGAACTTTAGAACTTTCAAATTTGCTAATACCTTCAAAACACAGACTCTCGCACTTCCTATCCACTTCTCCTGATCTACTCCGCTTCAAGCGCAACGACGACCATAGCCTGCATAGCTACCGTCCTCCGCACGCCCATCTCCTCCACACCCGTCCCAGCCACGCTCCTCACGCCCTTCTCCGACCTCCCCAAATCCGCTTTGGGGACTACGGGACTGACGATCACTCCAGAGCAGAGGACGACCTGTCCTCTCGGGCTACATCCCGTTCTTGCTCGTACAAGTGCTGATGTGCGTCGATATAGCGGTGCGCGTCGCGGGCCTCGTCGCCGCCGGCCTGCGTGCGCAAGCAAGGAAGACTCTCAAGTTCGAATAAGCGCTGCTTGGAGATACACTAGTAGAATCTCATCTCCTTGATTGATTGCTTTCTCCATCTGATTGTATTCATCTTTTTTGCTTATACGTATGCCGTCCACTTATTTTTCGATTCACACAAGGTTCTTGGCGATTATCGTCTATACCTTAACCTTGTACTTCTTCCCCTTTCCTGCTACTGAACGGTTGTACATACCTTTAACGACTGCGAGTTCCGCGCGTGTACTCTGGCCTTTGGCTGAATCGCTATTCCTAAATTCTGAGCAGTTGTATTCACAGCGACGAGTACGAATCTTTAATCAAATTTTCATGTGATCGTCATGTGAGCAAAAACAGGTTAACTACTCGTAAGCAAATGGGGTTCCTCTCCGATCATGAAATAACTAAATAAGAAAACATGAAGATGCAATGGAGATGGGGAGGGGAAGGTGAGGTATTATTCATACGGATACATGTTTTTTTTTCTTCGTTCTTGTTTGGTTGTTGTGCTTGAGAAGGGAGGGAAGCCGGGAAGCAAGAGAGCAAGGTAATGCACAAAAATCTCCCGAAGAAAAACAAATGGCTGAGCGTTGGATCATCCAGAGGAAAGCGAATTAAGTCGAATCGAAAAAAAAGAGATGGATAATCCTTGTAGCTCCTTCAAGCCCACCGCCCAAGGAGGGACATAAGACCAGCGCCGAGGATCATGCATCCGCAGGCATAAGCAAGCTTCTTATTACTCTCACCCTGCATCTCGGGGCTGAACAAGAACTCATGCGCCAGCAACTCGACGAGACCGGTGTACAAGAGCACGCCGGCACTGAGTGCATCCATGATTCCAGAGACTGCTGATGCTTTCCCAGATTCGGGATTGTACATTGATCGCACGCCGAGCCCGGCAGCGATCCCCACGGGCGTTGTGACCCCGTACAGGATAGCCCCGATATACGCAACGTGGTTGTACCCAGACGGCAGAGTGAGGTACGCCAGACGAGACCCGAGACCCAACCCTTCGAACATTTCTAAATTACCGGACTATGATGAGGCTGCTTTCGTACAGGATTGAAATAAAGAGGCTAAACTTACGATGGAAAACAAGCACAACGAACAGAACTTTGAAATCCTCATCGACGGCGAGAGTGAGACCAACGAGCACACTATGCAGGACGACTCCGAACTCCAGTAAACAGATACCGATGACTTGTGATATTGCCGATTCTTTTAGTGGATCTGCTTTTAGGATGACAACAGCGTCGTCAAGATTGGGTATTTGTCCTCCTTGGGATCGCTTCACATCGTCACTCGAGTGGGAAGGTGCATAATCAGCCGCACCGTGGGCTGGCACGGCTGCTTCCGGGCCATGTGCAGCATGCCCACCTCCAACATCATGTCCGTGCGCATCTACCACAAGGCGTTCATTCAACACTATACATGGAAAGTTTCTCGTACTTTCGAGAGACATACCATAAGTGATTCCAAGTTTCTTTAACTTGGCTGTCCCCCACCGAAAAGCGATCAACTCAGCAAGGAACATCACGAATACACTGAGCATGCATATCGCAAGGGCCCAGGGCTACACAAGGTCGAAGTCAGTATGACCTGAATCGGATCGATAGGGTTCGGGTACACACATAGATTTGCCAGTTGCCCGTGAGACAGGGGCTTCCAAGCGCTTCAAGCGCCGGAGCAAGAAGGTGTATGAAGGCGGTAGCAATGATGACGCCCGAACCAAAGTACTTCGCGAAACTGAAAAGAAAAAAAAGGGACGATACATAAGATGCCCAAAACAAAACCTTGGAAAAAAAAAATAGAAAAAAATACGCACTCAAAGACAGACTTCGAAATGACGTGCTTCAGCCTCGTTCTGCGGGCGATGATGGGGAACAAGGTAGCAGCTGTAGAGCCGACCAGGATGATGAATATGGAGGCGATGCGGAGGACGAGGTGGACGTCAGAACCGCCGCCGCTACCGCAGTTGACTTCCTCCTCCTCAGCGTCGGCGTCCTCAGCAGGCACATCTGTGGATGATGGGAAATCGCTGGATACGATCGACGACATCGGTCAATCCGAAGCACGTAAGTGGCGAAGAAGCGGGGGTGCCGTGGCGATAGCAGTGGTGATGGGTGATGATGATGGCGAACTGCAAGGTGCCGACAGTGCGAGCGAGGGGAGAGGGCAGAACGAGTGCCCTTTTGAGCGCGTGGGTGTTTATCCTCCTCTTGCCTAATCCACTGCATCCCAGTTGCAACCCCCCCAGTGCACAAGCCATTATTTGTAAAAAAGCAGCAACAGAAAATGGGGACCCTGACTGCGAGGGTACTCACTCCGTCGATAACCCCCCTCCTTCCTCTTTCGGATTCGATCAGCCAATCACCTTTCTCACAATACGCATTGTGACACCGAGTGCTCTGTGACTCTATCCCGTCCTCGTCGGCCGCCCGCCTTTACACAGTACTTCAGCACTGAGGGGAGGGCATATCAATCATCAAACATCCAAAGGCACAGAAGAGTACGGAGGTGGATGCCAAGATTTGTTGTGGCGACAGGCCGGCCAGAAGAATCATCCTCGGAGCTCGCCATCGCAAAACAGGATGTTTCGGATTTGTCTTGAACAGGCAGGACGGTCCCAGGTCTCGCCGGCCATTGAATCATCGCCTTTCGCACTGGCGAGGCGAGTTTAGTTGGTGCCTCGTCACATCGTATCTGCCCAGGCAACTCTCTGACCGTCCAAGCCGGCTCGTTGGCCTTGAACCTCTACTTCCGTCACCTCGCTCGTCAGCCACAATGGAAACTTCAGGAACAAACTATTGCACAAGCTAAGATCCGTCAAATCTTCCATCACTTATGCTCCGTCTCCTCCATCGTTGTGACCAGGCTAGGCACGACTGAAACAGTCCAACGATGATCGCCGCAAGCGGTTTGGCTTGTGACTGTACCAGTCTGCAGCATGTTCCACAAACAGAAGGGGGAAAAATTCTCGTAAAAAAAGTAGGGTCGTTCCTGAAATTGAAACCCTCACAGTCACAGAGTGTGTACAGGCCACAGACCCAGAAGGCGGAGCTTTCAAGAGTGTCAGTCGAGCAACAACAACGAGCAAAGCGCTCACCGCGAACCGCCCTTCGCCGTCTCCGCCACCCAGAAGCAGGCCTTCCAAGTCCAATGGATCAGCGCAGTTCGAGTTCGGGGAAATGGTATGGCGCATGAGAGATTAATACCTTCCCCCCCTCTCCCCAATCCCGTCGACGTTTCGTTTCTCTCTCTCTCTCTCTGATATTTCCCTTCTACGTAATGAATCACAGTCGCTTTATATAAACGAAGTACATACTCTGTGTCAATAAGAAAGGGATGTTCATCAGAGTGAAGAATTCAGTAAGGGGCCGAATCAATATATATCTCAACCATAAAACGTCAAAGGTCGACGACAGCACTAACTTGAATACTGGTGCACTGAAACAGAATGTCTGGTCAACAGTACTGATCTGAAAAAAAGTGTTCAGAAGCGAACATACCCTTATACGCTCGCGCTTAAAGCCAGCTATTCAAATTGCAGATACTCTCGTCGCCTCCAAAAGTACACTTATACTCCTATTTACAGCCGATCATCGTATAACCTTGAGTAGATCCACAAACCCTAGATTCATGCAAAGATACAGATCGAGTGATCACAAGAACCGTGCCTTCGGCCATGCCGATAGATGTGTCGCCGCAAGCAGTCACTAATCATTCAAGACTGAAACGTGAAGTGAATAGCGAATAGCTAGTTAGTAGTAGTCTTCGGTGTCGGTGGTGATTGCAATGCTTCGGTCATCAGATACCTAGTGAAGATGATGAAAACGTCGAGAACAAGCATAGGATTAGTACGGGTACATTTTCTGACTGATATGCTATTCCGAAACGAAGAAATGGTGTAGAAGCGGCAGGAGAATCGTCGTAAAGGGTCTGACTCCAGTGAAGAAAGCAGAAAAAAGCAGGAAAAGACCACTGAAGCAAGAAACGCTTCAACTAGGCAAGAAGGACAGACAACGCCTTCCCTAGGGCGTCGATTCCGCATCCTCGCAGAGAAACTCTACGCCCACCGTCCAAGAAGCGCCATAATCCCCGCCCCAGAAAGCATGCACAGACAAACATACGTGAGCCTCTTATTGCTCGCCGCCTGCATCTCGGGGCTGAACAAGAACTCATGCGCAAGCAGCTCCACCAGACCGGTGTATATGAGCACCCCGGCGCTAAGTGCGTCCATCACGCCGGAGACGATCGACGCTGTCGTTGAGTCTGGGTTGTACGTCGTGCGCACGCCGAGGCCCACGGCGATCCCGATGGGCGTTGTGAGTCCGTAGACTAGCGCACCAATGTATGCGACGTAGTTGTACTTAACGGGCAGCGTTAGATACGCGAGACGTGATCCTAAACCAAGACCTTCGAACATTTCTATCGGAATCGAATGATTTGAGGTCTCGAACTAACTTTCAGAGATAAAGTCAGACTTACGGTGGAAAACAAGCACGACGAAGAGGACCTTGAAGTCCGGGTCAACCGCGAGCGTCAGCCCAATGAGCACACTATGCAGGATAATTCCAAATTCAAGGATGAAAATGCCGATTATCTGTGGGATCGCTGATTCCTTCAGCGGGTCGGCTTGCAGGGCAACGACATCGTCTGCTCCGGCTAATTGTGCACTCGATTTAGGTTTCTTCTCGCCGTTGCTTCCTTGTGAAGCAGCATCGTCTCTGGACCCTGCGCGAATGATGCCTGTTTCAGGACCATGCCCGGCGTGGACACTACCGGCATCGTGTCCGTGGGCATCTAAGGGAAGGAAACCAGTTAGCGCCTGATGACATTCCTTTCAACCGGAGTCTTACCATATGTGATGCCGAGCTTCTGTAGTTTGGCTGTGCCCCATCGAAAGGCAATGAGCTCGGCGAAGAAGATCAAGAATATACTGAGCATGCACAACGCAAGGGCCCAGGGCTAGGTACGCATTCGATACGAATCATAGGATCAACATGAAGTCAAGATATTTTTAGGGATGGACAACACACATAGCTTGTCCATGCGCCCGTGAGACATGGAGATCCAAGCTCGTCGATAGCAGGGTCAAGAAGATGGATGAAGGCGGTGGCTATAATGACACCCGACCCAAAGTACTTTCCAAAGCTACGGAAAAAAAGAGGGCTCAAATTCTAACCTAAAAAGTCGATCAAACTTAATAAAACATACTCGAAAGCCTCTCTGGGTATGACATTACGCAGTCTTGAACGGCGGGCGATGACAGGGAAGAACGCGCCAATCATCGAGCTGATCATAATGATGAATACAGAGGCAACGCGTAAACCAAAGTAAATGTCGGGATTGTTGCCAGCACCGCAGTCTGTGCTGTCATCATCATCACCGCTGTCAGGCGGAGCGTCCGTCGGCACTGGCAGAGCGCTGGTTGTGTCCGAGGACGACATTAGTCAATATACAGATAAGCGATAGAATTGGGGATGCGAGGGAGAAGGTGGTGGCGACAATAGATATTTTATGTTCGCGTCAGCCCGAACTGCGCCTGCTCTGGGTAGTGGAGGAAGAGGGGGGGAAGGGGGGGGGGATGGAGAGAGGGACCAGAGGGGCTCTTTTGAGCAATCTTGTTGCTTTCACAGGATCCATCGCGGCATATGAACCTCGAACGCAATCAGCGCTTATTTTTGAATATATTCGCAACGCGTGGAAAGAAACGTTTCCGTTCTTAAAGGTCTCCTTTGTCAGACTCAAAGAATGAAGCAGTTCTTTTGATAGGCTGTCGTCCTTCGTTCGCAATTGCTATCCTAGCAGACTAGGTCCTGTTGCGACCAACCAAGTCGTTGGAATGTTACATGCTGAAATGCCATTTATTCTGTCGATACAACGCTGACCAGACCAATATGAAAGCTACATACATGATATTAATAAGATATTCAGCAGACAATGGACCCTGACTGCGACGGTACTCACCACATCTCCTCCTTCCTTTTTTAGACCGTGCTTCCCTAATCAACTCTACAAAATGGTGTGCTTGTTCCTAGTCGGCACTCTTATGATGGATAGGATAGCGGCAGCCTGTGAGGGGTATCATCCGTTCATCCAAAAGGCACAGAAAGAGTCGGATGTGGCAAAGGCATGGCCTTAACTAAGTCCACGGATCTACCACGACACAATACAAGGACTCAGGATCGGGAGCTTCCTTCAAATGTCTTGGAGAGGCGATACGGATCCATACCAGATGTAACGCCGGCACAGCACATGCATGTTGGCCGAGGAACCGACTCGTCTGCACCTTCCTTGATAGTTCCGATTCGACCAAATCTCAAGGAGTAAAACAGGACCTGCAGAATCACCCAGTACTAGAGGCACCGAATATGTTTTGCACGCCTTTGGAACCGACATGACCATTTGTGGCGAGAAACGCGCTTCTTACTAGCTCAGTCTCAAACCCAGACTCGTGCAGACCGGATCCGAGCAGACCGAAAATGACCAAGGATTACCGACGACGAGGTCTGACTTATCGCAAGCTATCCTTAGAATCGCGCATGCAATTCCATGCATAGGTCAGGGGGTATTATAGACAGGAGAAGCAGGCGGATTGCCAGCTCCCAACCGTCGCGGCGCTCGAAGGTGGTGGCAAGAATCAAACCTTCTCAAATTATCCGGTGTAGTCGCAGATTAGGAAATAACACGTGATGCTGTATGTCCTAATCTAGCGGTATTCTTATTGATGAAATTTTTTTGAATCCGTCGCGACGCGGCTTCTTCTCTTTACCCAATCACAGAAAACACAATAAATCACAGTCGCATTGTTCATTCTGGTGCCGTGAGTGAATGTATCACATTTATGCTGGCTTTTTGGAAGTCGTGATCCCACAAAATTCATCGGCAAACCTTGCAGTGTGAGTTCACTACTCCGCGTCCCGAGGCGATTTTCAATCATTCTTGACCAAGACGGCAATGAAGTTGCTCCAATCATACACCTCAATCTGTCGACCGCAGATCCCCTCAGATAGGGGAGCATTGCTTTCAAAGCCCAGAAGCTCACCTGTATCCCGTGTACGTACAAGGCGGGATCCAATAAGGTATAAGATAGTATTGTATTGTATTGTATTGACAAGTCATCGAAGTCGTAACTAGACTTGGACTGGATTCTCATTTGTTCTATTTGTTCATTATAGATACTAGTACTTGAAAGAAAACTCTACCATGCTGATATATCTCCTGGACCTAGATAGAATACGACGGCATGGCGCTCACCAACCCCTCTCCATCTGTGGCCCCGCTTCCTATCTAGCACACAACACAAAGTTTCAAGGTATGCATATCACGTCGCGAGGCCCACAAATCTAAAATGAGATTGGCATGCCAATTTGTAATTCTGATTGAAGCTTTAAAAGGAGCAACTGCGACTCCTGATTCCCCTCTTACTAGTCGATGACATCTGTCTCGCGCAACACGACTCGTTTCGACCACTTGCTGGCGATCTTGGCTATGAAATCTAGGGACAGGGCAGACGGTCAGCGCCTCTACTCTCGCGTCGACCCGCACCCCTGTCGCGCTAGGAGGCGCTTCCTTCTTATCGCATGTCCAAACAGCGTTTGATCTCCCCAACTCACTTCGATATACTTAAGGACATGGAATGAGACGCGTCTGGGGACTGGTGCGATATGCATAGCATGGCTATATCGGAGCATAGGAGGCGATCCACGCGTACACCCGACCGAGGAGTTCCCAACCACCTCATTAATAGCAGTTCAGTAAGGCCCTGTACAATGCTTTTCTTCTTGCACGAGTCTCTCGCCTCATCCTGTTTGCTGACTTCTTACGGAGGTTGCTGTGACAGTCTCAGCCGCCTTGGAACGCGAGAGCGACATAACTGTACGTCGCGTCGCGAGGAGGCAGCGACTGACAACAATTCCATTCTCCGTTCACCGGATTTTCCAAAGCGGATCTGTCTCGTCTTGGTTCGATTAGCATGAACTGGACCTCATACTCCTCCCATATCCTTCATTTGCACTTCTCCCTGGATCCTATCGAGTTTCGTCTCCAACGATTGGCGTAACGCTGTGATTCATACTTCTATCGCATACTATAATAAGGAGAAGCGCCAGTACGACTACAGCAGCTTTTCTTCCGTGAATGCCCTATTGGTCTACAGCGCCGCTGTGTGGAGTGTGTACCGGAGAATCACAAATTCACTGGGGCACGGCGCGATTATTCGCGGGGTTTCTAGGCATTGCCGGACGGACGGGGGAGGTACTTGGTCAATATATAACGCTACGGAAGTTGGAGGAGTCACTGCGTCATTCCGATAAGATGACTGCAGAAACGTCAGGACCCAAGCCTGGATTTTCTCCGTTCCCTGCGTGCGAGCACGTCGGAGCCTCATGTTTACTGAGATGGAATAATCGAGCTGCGGACGAGTAAGTATTCCCGCGGGCGAACAGCTTCTCTTACGCAGATCCAGACGAAGTTATACATGAAGCCCACTAGGATGCATTCAACCGGCTGCAATCGCATTGCAAAATCATCTACCTTGCTAGATGTTCTATTGTCTAAAGACTCATGCGTTTATAACCTCTAATCTCAACGACGACTCCCGTTAGGGACCAGGAGCCACAGCACAAAAAGAACCGCCAGAAGAATGATGAGCCTGTGGATCAATTAGATTCCTAATATACTATTTAATTCATGGAGAGACTCACAGCGGCTGTAAGCTCACGATACCAAATCTCTGTGCGAGCGCTCCAGTAATGAATGGGAAAAGCGCCGAGCCTACAAATTCTGTCAACCCAATGCTAAACATACCCCGTGTCTTATTCACGCACCGGCGAAACCAAACGATGCAATCCAGGCAATAGATCCGGTGTGCAGCCACTGCGGAACCAGACGCCCCGTCTCGTTCATAAGGATAGGATACATTGGTCCGAGGACTACTCCTGCGAGCGACACTGCTACAGCATCGGCAATGAGGTTGGGGACCAGCCATGTGATAAGCTGGAAGCCGAAACACAAGATTATTTTTGTCGAGTCGAACTCGAGTTCGGCAACACTTGGAAAATAGAACGAACCCCAGAGCTAATAGCGTATAGATGTAGATGATCAAATGCTCTCCGACCTGCTCGGTGTGAAGTTATCCATCATCCTTGCGCGGAGATCAAAAAGAAGCAGACCTTCTGGTTTACCCATAACAACGCGACGCGACCCACGGTGAGACCTTGAGTGAGAGTAAAGAGTTCCCTTTGTCATGTCCAGACTGTCGCGAACCACGTACCTCCGAAGAAACCGGTGGAAATGTAACCCGAAGACGCGCCGCCACCTCGATGCTTCTGGATATAAGACACAGTCCATCCTTGTTCACGAACATCAGCTCGTCATTTCGAACTGCTGAAGGCTCACACGCACCTCCTATTGTAAACTCGACTCCGACGTAGACCAGACTGAAGAGCGCTAAGAGATGGACAATCTTCTGTCCTAGTATCTGTCCTATATTTGCTAGTGTTCGCTTGTTCCCTGCACTGTCGGTTTTTCGCCTATCTCAATTAGACTGTCTGCGGGATGACTGATGTAAGATACGAATGTTTTGAATTCACTAGAAATCTCACCATCTATATCCTTCCCCTTGAAGACAAGTACAAGAATTATCGTGTTTACAATCGCAAGTCCAAGAGAGATAATAAAATGAAACGACCAATGCTGTGGCAGTTGTGCGAATTGGGTCGCAGCGAAGGGAGAACACACAGCACCAAACCCTGCAGTGGTAATGAATCGCGTTTGTCTTAATGAGTTTCAGTTACGGCTTACCATACAGGGCGTGTACAATGCCCATCTTTATGGATGAGTTTTCTGACAAGGCAGCGACGAAACTGTTACTTTGTGCATCCTAGCATATCAAGTTAGCAGAGAGACTAAGTCTCGAAAGACTATAACTCGCCTGAAGTGATATTCCCCAACCATCTATAAGGAAAGCAATGCAGAATACAGGAAACTGGAAGAGCAGGTGACATCAGCACATATGCGATCATTTGCCCGATTGAGCCTGATTTTATACGATGAACAGAAGTATTCAAGAAGACAGACGATGTTACTGACCAAAAACAAGGACCTGTCAAATTTTGACATATACAGTCAAATGGATTGAATCATAAAAAAACGAGGAGAAAAGGTACCTTCCCGAATCCAAATCTATCTGTTAAATATACATTCATAGACGCTCCCAAGAGAAATCCCTGTCAGTAGATTGAGATTTCCGGAGGTAGGATATATTTAACGGCAGAAAATCGATATGCTTACGACAGCGTTCATGATGAAGATGAGAGAAACAACCGCGAAGTTAACCTACGACCGGGAAGTCAATAACTTAGTGGCTGTTTGATCAATCAATTGCCCCTGACGAACGTCGTAAAATATCTGAAACCTCGGAATCAAGGGCCCAATCGCCCCGCTATCCCAACCAGCCAGGAATAGAGTAAAGCAAAGCGAGAATAGCTGCATACGTGCTTTCCAGATCACTGCCCTGGACTTGGGTGACGTAGTGTCGTCCTCTGTCTTTTCGTTCAGGGCCTCTGCATATTGGGTCACAATTACTTCCTCCTTCACGTTTGAGATCTTTGAATCGTCGGCATCGCTTTTACTACGAGTGAAAGAGCCTCTAGGTCTTTGATCCGTCACCGCAACGGTTTCAACCGCAGTGCTTGCGGCTCTCGCATTGTTCTGCTCAGTTTCTCCAGACATCTGAGATCAGAAATGGGGGATGCGTTGGAAGAAAAACGATGCCTTGAGTACTGTGGGATAGTCTCTAAAGAATAGAGGTATTCGCCATTGCAGTTAGCCAGATTACGGAGGAAGAAGCAATTCGTAGACTAAATTTAAAAATAAACCCGATGAATTTCCGCAATACACGTGATGAAAACACATCTAATAAATTATATACTTATACTTGTTCTAAATACAAACGTCCAGCTTGTCTTTTGTGAGACAAAGCCCGTGCCAATATTTCTCTATATACTTTTCAAATTCATGCCACGAATATACAAATAGCAACCTGCTCGGGCAGGGCGACACTAGTACAACAGCTTATAACGCACAACGATGACTACGACTCGAAACTAATACTATGCAGAGCGTAAGGATGAGGGAAGACTGAGTATAGATGGAAAGATAGCAATTCGATCACGATCAGATGAGTGACTGAGGAGAGCAAGAGAATTCTCAAGGAGCTTTGAACTTATCTGCCCTTCCCGTCGCAGCTGCGGTACTTCCAGCATTTGATTCTTGAGACTGTCCGGATAGTACACTGTCCGGCCTGGGCGTATTCTCGATCTCGCTTTCCACACGCTGTGTCTGAATCCCCATTGATTCCATCTTGCCTATGAGAATGGCATTCGCGGCGGTGTCGCGAGGCTCGAGATGCTCTTCGAATGTATTCTCGGCGGATTCAGCTTTGTTCTCTGGAACTTTTTCGTGAGTTGAGGACTGCTGAGGTGACGGGGTCTGAGAGGTTCTCTTTGCGCCTCCCTTTGGATTGTAAAGCTCGGCGTTTCTCTTAGGGGGAGGCCGCTCGAAACCGCGATCGTCATCCTCTAGACTGTTCGCATGTGGATGATTGAACAGCGCAGAACCATACGAATTGCCTTGTGACTGATTAAGGTGTCCAGGATTGGGTGACAGAACAGCACGAGTAGCAGGGCTCATACTAGACCACGCGCTGCCAGGAGCGGGCCGTTTCCCGGATGTAGCGCTTGAAAGCGGAGGAAAATCAGTCGGCTGAAGATGGATCGGCGGTCTTTGTTGCGGAGACGGCAGGTGATTATTCTGCAGCGGTTGTGGAGGGTGCGCAGGAGACATCGTACGGGAATTATTATTACTATCGTGCCTGTGACGAACCGGAGGATGCAAAGTCGGCTGCGCCTTTATACCAGCTGCCCAATCAGGTCTTGGGGGTAAAGGATGCACCGGGGGAGCGGAATTATTGTATGTTCGTCGAGATGAGGACGAGCTAGTTGAAGATGACTGATGACCAACGAATGATCGACGAGGCAAATCATGTAACAGTCATCGGGAAGAACGGAGACCGTCAGCGGACCCGAAGAATATAGTGCTCTATAAAAAGTGACTCACCGCTACGGAAGCTGTTTCGTCTCCTGGCGTTCTATATCCACTACTGTTTGACGAAGCTCCAGAAGTACGACGCATTGAGCTCAAACGCGGCCCGACAGAATCTCCTGCTCCAGTGCCGTTTTGCAATCCGGGCCCAGACAGGCTTGCACGAATTCCTGGACTAGAGCCAATATTCCATGCCCCACGAGTAGGTGGCATACCTCGCCTATTACCGGCAACACCATTCAAATGGTTCGGATAGCTGCTGCTATTCCCACTGCTGCTCGTGTGCCGAGAAAGGGTGGGAGATGGACTACCTTTACCACTCGATGCTCCACTGGGCATGCCACGGTCAGGCCCATTCCCATTTGTGGAAGGAAGCTCAACAGGAAAATTCGGCTGAGAGTGTGGATGCAGGGGAGGAGGGTGAGCTTGGGGAGGCGGTTGAAAGTAGGGTGAGTATCCAGGGTAGGGCACAACACCAGGGGGTAAGTACGGCGGATACGGATACATTATGGGCGGAGAACCTTGGACAGGCAGAGACTGGCTCTGGTTATGTCCAGGTGTGGATGGAGGTTGATTTTCCAAAGGATGGCGCGACTGCTGACTCTGAGGATGAGGCGGCTGCGTCCATCCGAATGTATTTGGACCCATGAAAGGCACGGTCGTCGAATGTTGAGGGTATCCTTCTACTGGTCCAGTCACAGGGCTCGAGGGACTGGAGTTGGAATGAGGAGGTTGTGGGGGCGGGGGCGGAGGTGGACCTGCGTAAGGATACTGAGGAAAATACTGATATTGCGCCAAGTAGGGCGGGCTTGCCGTCGGCACCGGTCCTGCGTTCTGAGGAGGTTGGTGTGCAAAGTACATCGCATACGGTGGAGCTGCATAGCCCATCGGAGGAGGCATGAAACCGTGTTGTTCATAACCTTGAGTTTGCACAGGAGGCTCATAAAGAGACGGAAACGTGAAGGCAGGAGAAGCCCTGCCAGACGTGCGCCCATTTCCCGATCCTTGAGTGTTGAAGGGAGGGAAAGAACGTGTGGAGTCCGTCGAGTTAAAACCAGAATCACCAGCTCGCCGTCTATCCGTGCTAGGAACGGAAAATTCACTTTCAGTTGGCGCAGTACTTGCGCCATCGTCCATATCGCTGACGCTGCTGCAACCTGCACCGCCACTCTGGGACCCTGAGCCTGATGCAGATGCCAGGCTGAGAGTCGAGGAGGACGCGCTCGTGTCCCGTTCTTTTGCTTTCTCTTTTTCTTCAAAATTCATAAAGATTCGGGAGCGTGCCGCTTCGTATGCAGCCTCGCGCTCTTGAATCGTCATGCGCTTCTTACTGGTTGTGCTTCTACTACCTAGACTCCCGGATTCTGAAGGACCAGGGTCAGAAAGCTCGCCATCTTCGCCAGCAGTAGAACCGGGACGCGAGATAGATGACTTCTGTCGACGACGGTCAATGTCTGATCGCCTCATCATAATTTTGAATGTCGGATGATTTGTATGTTCCGCAGGCACTAACTCGAATATGCGCCGCAGTGGACTAGGGATAATATCCATCAGTATTTCGCCATCGGAAGCTTTCAGAGTCATACATACATCCTTCCTTCTTGAGTGATCGAGACGGTCATATCCCGAGCTCCGGATTTGTCACGAGGAATAGGATCATTCTCAGGAGCCAGCTTGTAATACTGTGCGCATCGGTGAACCAATAGTCTCTGGTACTGATTCTCGGGCGACACAGTAAATTTGAACCTTGAACTGTGGCTAGATACAGAAACCATTAGCTTCAATCGCAAACGAAAGGTGGAAGTTGCCTCGACGATAGCCTTCAAAAGAGAGAAATATGGGCTTATCATCATCATCAGTTAAGGATCGCTTGAAACAATCTTTAACGTCGAGCCTAAGCTTTGAAAGCTACGGACTCGCAACAAGCTCGTTTTTCCGCAACAACATCCAGAGTGCGTTTTATAGCCGAAAGAAGCCTTATCGCAAATACGATACTCGTCTACCCAGACATGGGTAATTTAGGCGCTTATTTCTTTCCCCACCCAGTACCCCTCTTCTACAAAGCCACGAGAAAATGACGACACTCACTTCTTTTCACTGATCAGAGTCTCCATCTGTTCGCCAAGCTTCAGTACAAATAATCGGTCCTTGCTTTTGAGAGCCTCGATGATCTGTGGGTCAACGTCGGGGGTAGACTTTCCGCTGCCGTCCGCACTGCCTTCGGCCTGTGGCATAACATCGCCGCTTGAGCTACGTGGAGGCGACGATTGAGAAAATGAGGACCGTAGAGGAGGCTGGACGTCCATCAACCTGTCCACCGAGCCATTAGCATGGCCTATGTTCCGGGAGCTAGAGGCGGAGCTGGCACGAGAAGAACCGGGGATCGAGCTTGGAACTGAAACGGGTGCTGTAGGCGGTGCCATCAGGTCCGGTGAAGAGTAAATGAAGTGTTCTTCTACATAGGATAGATACATAGAACACATCTCAAGTTAGCTTCTCTTCGTTTAAGGCGAGCAGAAAAGATGAAAATGGATTTGGGGACATGAAGAATACACACCCTGCGACATCGTAGTGGTCAGTGGGTGATGTCGAGCAACAAAGCAAAAGGAATAAAAACGATCTTGATGATGCAGATGAGTCTTGTACAATGCTGATGGATGAGTCTATGGGCAAAAAACAGCTCTATGGCCGCATGCTTTGCGGGTTCATCACACGACAGACGACGTCAAGGGCAGGGCAAAAGCTGTAACTTGTGTTCTTCAGTAACGCGGTTACGGCCTTTATCGGCATGTTCCGAAAAGGGTCCTAGATCCGCATGATATCTTTGTCCGTAGCAAATCATTCATCTTATACATACAGTTAGATGCTGCGCAAATAATATGATACAGTTCATAATGACAGGATAGCAAGCATAGCATGTGAGGAAAGCGAAGTCTACGACTGCGCACGGAGGCTCGCAGCTCCGGCGCCATCTAATCTACGCAATTCATCAAACTCCAGTCGGCTGGAAGACTTGGTAAATGTTGAAAGTTAAGCTGCGGCGCAACCACAGTTAATCTCAGCACATATGATTTCTGCATAGGTAAAGCACCTTGACTCACCAGAACACGAAGATGAACCCTCCATAGATGGCGAGCGCCAACGCTGCCCGGTTCAAGAACTTGCTAACGTTTAGATCATTCTGCGTAAGCTATTGCGGGCAGTCAGCCAAAGAAAATTTCCGGAAGCATGAACTCCGCACCTTCCAGAAAAATAGCCCCGGGAGGATGAACGATATGGTTGTTGAACCGGTTGATCCAACAAATGAAAGAACTGGGTGAGGCATTCTCAGTGAGAGACATGATACCTTGGGGTCAGCGAACCAAAATAACGTACCGAGTTGTAGATCATCCACGAAGAAAGCGATCGAGAACCCACATGCAATTATAGCCGCAGTCAACAACGTATGCTTCAAGGGACTCATCTCGAGTGGTACATGATCTGGGTCAAATACGTCGCTTTCGTCGTCATCTGCAGATGCCTTGTGATGAATTAGGGCTTCCCCATCGAGGAAGACCTTGTCTAGGCAATTCCGGCAAGGATGTACTTGTAAAGGATACGAGAACAAGACAAGAATGACTATAGCAAGTTGTCCGACAGCGATGAAAAGAGAAGTCGAGGGATACATAGCAATGATATTCGCTCCGACCTACACGGCGAGGTGAACAAGACTTGAGTATTCCAATGGAATTCCAGACTTACGTCTGAACCGAAAGTGAGATATCCAAATACTGCGATTATCTCATATGTCACAGCAGCAGAGCCAATCGCGCTGCCAATGACAATATTCATACGTTTCTGATTGTTTGTCTTGAGTTCGTTGTAAAGTGGGAAGAGCTAGCAAAAAAAAAATATGGATTATAATTAGAACGTATATTGAAGGGCGAACTTACGTTCTGGGCACAAGTGAACGCGAAGACCTGCACCGGGAATGTCGAAATGAAGCTGGGAGTAAAGTGTATAAGATGTATTTCGCCACGCGAAGGGATCCCGCTTGGCGGATTGATGTAGCAGACGATGACGATCAAAACAAGATAAGCTAAATAAGGAGTGCTAAATGAGAGAATTATGTGAATACAACTAGTAATAATACATACCGACGGAGAAAAGAGCAACATAGCTAGTGTGTCTAAGACTGTCCAGCTTCCGGAGGAAACATAAAGGAATGAGAATAGCCATAAAGAGAGATATCCAGACCCGACCGGAAACAGCCCATGCAGGCGGCTCTACGTCTGGTGAGGTAAGGTCATGATATAATGATTGAACCACGCTAGGCATTAATGATTTGATGATGATCAAGTAGCTGAAGCATTCATGAGTCTACATCTATGAGGAGGGAACCGGCACGACGCACCTAATGGACACGCCGAAACATTTCGTAGCGATAGCTACATCGAAGAAAACGGCCGCGTTGGGAAAGGTGAGCTTTGCGACGGCAAAGAAGCTCGAGCTGCGATGTGCGGTATAAGCCGCACATCGCGAAAGTAGGTATAACCCGAATGCAGCAATGAAGCCGCAAAAAACGCAGCTTATCATTCCAGGTATGATTCCCGCAGAAGCCATCGCCTATAAGATACAGACCCGATCAAGCGATCGTACATAAACGGCAGATAAGGAGCCTTCGGCGCTACTCACCAAGGGGAACGTGAGCATCCCTAGCGCCGAAGACAAGCATTTCAGCCGACTGCCTGAATTAAGCACCGTGATATATACGTACCGCTCCCAATAATGGTGTTTGCAAGGTTACCCGTACTGCTAACCAAGCTCGCAACGCCTTCCCTTTTCTGCACCACCGGCCTTTGCAAGGCATCATCGCCTAACAAGGCGCTAGTCTCACCGGCATGAGGTTCTTCATGATGTGCACGCTCGCAGGATTCATCTTGGTCTTTAGCCACGCCGTATGTCCGCAACATCCCGTATGCGTCCTCCGAGTCACAAGTTGTCTTCTAAGAAATTCCTAATCCCGAGTATTGAGACGGTTCGAGTATGAAGGAGCGCGAGGACTTCAATGATTCAGCGTCCTTCAAGGTTGACGGCAAGTCGCGAATGCGGCAGTGGCGGTGTGAGTTAGACTAACTTGGTAACTTCTCCTTGCTTACTTAAGCATCCAATCCGAGTAGTTTCCAGTTTCCACACACACACCACAACAGCTTTTCTTTGAGAAATATCAATTATAGGCGAATTTCAGTGCTAGTAATATCTATATGGACAAATCCGTGCTACAAAGTATAGAATACGAGGATAAGTAGTCGATCTGTGAGAATCATTCTAACCAAAATACTGTCTATCGCAAATGATGCTGTGTAAAGTGGGACCGGCGCATAGATGTGTTGGGTACAGATCACTCGTTTATACATAAACTTATCGAACTCGAGACAAATGAGTTAAACGATAGATAGACTATCAGTTTGGGCCAGCACCGAAACTGACATGTTGTTGCCTCGGGTTTTCCTCCGGGCTCTTCATCTCTGGTAGAGTGCCTATCTAGGGCTGGGCCTCTGAATTTCCGGCTTGGACGACCAACTAGATCTGTTTCGCAGAGGTACGAATCCGGTTCCGATGCCACTGTTTTGATTGTATCCGTGTCGCATCCAGCCCAACCACTCGCACCTCTTCCGGGGTCATATACAGATGGTGGAGAGATGTCTGGTATCGCTTGAGATATTGCATATCTCAGGTCTTCTGAGACAAAGGGTCGAATTATATATTTGTCAATTTATATCCAGTGGTGAACGAACTGTACCGAGTGTCTTTTCGACCTTTTCCGTGGACAGCTGATACGATTCTTTCAGCTTCTCCGCAGTTGACCGGACTGCTTCCGTTAACCTTTCCGCGGATGACTGAAACGTGCTCGTGGATGATCGAAACGTGTCCTTCATATTTTCCGCAGATACCTCGATCGTCTCTTTCAAAGTCTGTATATCCAAACGCAGTTGGATGATCGACTTCGTCTAAATACTAACAATCAAGGACTTTACTGGAGAAAGGTAGACGTGCAGCAACATACCGTCAACATCTTTACCGCCTCATCAAGCTTGGAACCAAATTCAACAACACGTTCAAAATCAGAGCTGCTCTGTATAAATCTCCGAAGCTTGCATCCTTTAAATTTGGTATTCTCAACAAACTCGTCAATTTCCTGTAAGACCCTGCTGCCTTGAGCGTCTCAAATCCAAGTCCAATAGAAGTCTGACGACGTACTTCACTATTCGATCAAGGTCCTCCAGTAGATCTGGTGCATTTGTAGCGTAGGGATGATTCAAAGCTGTAATGATCATGCCAAATACGTAGTTGATTTTCCGACAAAGCTCGATCTTCCCTGATTCCCAAGCTCGAATTTGCTACAGATGGTGAAGATCAGAAAGTAGAATAAAAAGTCAGACGAGTAATCCCGGCATGGATCGAAATGACGCACCTCGATCCTATCTAATACAGCAATTCCCACATCGAGTAAGGCCTGAATACACGAGCCAAATGGGACAGCAGTAACGAAGGGTCGAAGAGTTAAAATGCAAGTTCTTGTCGAGAAAATTATTTGTTTAGACGAATCGTCTCTGGAAGATTCTTTGCTCTTCTTGATAGACATTTGAAGAATTGAAGATGAGGAAAATAAGAATCCGAGGAGTTGCAATGCTTCAGAAGGCTTTTTACCCTCGCCATTGTACGAGGCGATAGCCGCTTGCGACGGCACCAATCAGAAAGCTAGAGGCGTATTCTGCATGAAATACAAAAGCATGTACTTTTACCCGAAATATCAAGAGCATGCCATCAGGCGAGGCGACGGACTGCTGGTATTGGATCCTCATCTGATGAGCCACCCGATATCAACGCAAGAAAACGTATAGCAACGAAGGGGACTCAAGCTTCGCTCTCAACGGAGCCGGCACTTGCTAGGCTAGAACATGGGTCAATAGGCCTACAACGTCAAGACATGGAATGTGGCAGAGAGGAGGCGCTTTCCAAATAGGTAATTCTTCGAATTCTTCCAAGTAACTCTTTTGCGCAAAGTAAGCGACAAAACCTTCCGCCATATATCATGAAATTTGAGGGAGCATCTGGACAAATCGCGAATCGATGTGTTGTTGGATCATCATACGGAGAGGAACATACATTGGAAGACGTACTTTCTATAACGCTTGCTATCTTTACAGATCAAAGAACAGATCGCAATCAACGTTACCAAAAGCAAAGAATTCTCCTAGCTGGCGCTTTCAGAACTAACACTGGGCCCGAGCTCTGCCATGGATCCAATGTTAACTTGGCTTGAGAGGACCAACGTCTTCCACCGAAATGGTGCCAATGGACATTAGAGACTCAGATACTGACTTGTTGGAAGTCAAGGTTCGTCATCACACAGAAATTGTGACAGGATGAGTTGGTCTACCTGGCGAGAGTGGAGCCTTTGCATTGAATCCTCTCTTGCTTATGTACCGTTCATCGACGTATGTATGGTCGGTGCGGATCCGGTCCAGGATTCAGGGTCAGCGAAATACACAAACTACTGCGGAATATCGCATAATTTCTCACGGTTCTAACATCCAAACGAACACTATATTAGGATGCAATCATTATAACGGACAAGGCCATACTGTGCAACACGACAAAACTAGTAGCTATAATGTTTGACGGCCAAGTAATATTTGGCTTTATTTTTCTACATTATCACCAATTCGCTCAGCAGGGCCAAAGTGGCCAAAGAAAGCCACCCATACAGGGTCCCTGGCATTAAAAGAGTACCTGCGCTATCTCTGGATGACGATGGCGAAGTCGGAGAGGTAGATGAGCCTGAATTCGTAGCTTTTCCTATCAAGGACTGGTTCCGCTGTGCAGAGAGCGAATCAAATTCGGCATACGCCTTGTCGGCATCCGTTGTCTATATTGGAACAGAGTCAGTCGACTTTAGCAACACAACACTCAGTGGACCCACGCTAAGCAACTGAATAGTAGGAGGATTTGTTCCACTTATAAATGAGCCGAAACTAAACACAGCATACACGTTCCTCATGAATGAATCACCAAGGAGGAAATCTTCCGTGCCTACAAAGTCCCGATTAGCTAGTACCCCAATACTGGTAACCGCAAACGCTTACTTTCGTTTGGGTCCACGTCGGTGGGTAAGAATCCAGAAAAACATGTTATAGAACCGTCGGTGCCGAGCGTTGCCTGAATCGTGTCAATCGGGTGAACCGGATACTCAACCCCTCTGTAGCGAAGAGAATCGCATTAAAATATAAGCACAGAAAAAGTAGTGCGTACCCGAATATAAAGCTGACATTTACTTTGGCATCACAGGGTACTATGTAGAGACCACTGACTTCATCAAGACTCGAGCCTGGAATAGAACCATAGATTGCATCTGCATAAACACTTGGTATGAGAGCGAGACCCGTGCCCGTATCCAAATTTGCAAGAGTCTGAGAGGGCTGCTGTGATGGCACATTCAAGTCCAGACTAAAATCAGTGAATGAGACTTGTGCATACGCTCGGCATAGAGTAACACTGACAAGGCACTGTTACCGGAGATTTTCTTCCCATTCACAATCACGCCATCCATAAGCACTGTCCAGCGAGATTTCAGGACAACATCGAGCTTCGGACTACTGGACACAGAAGTAAGGTTTGAAGCAATCTCGCCGATGGTGAAAATACCGCCATCGGTGGTGCCTGTTGATTCTGATCGGGACAGTGCGAACGTGATGAACTCATCGAGAGAAGGATCGTCATCAAACACGTTCTGCAGGAATGGACTCCCATCGAATGACGTCCCTGCAAGATCATTGTTTATTTGGGAAAGAAGCGGACTTTAGAAAGGCGTTAATTGAATAGCAATGTCTCATAAAGAGAAGCAGCAACGTACGGTCCAACGCCAAGAAGACCCTTATCACCGTACGTCGTTGCGTTAGCTCCAGGAGCAGAGACTAAAGCGAGCCATGAGAACGAAATCATTTCCGAGAACGAAGGACTTACTGAGAGCTTGACTGGCTGAGAAGGAGCCAATCGTCACATTTCCGATTAGCACAGGGCCCTGCGCCACAGTACTATCTCTTTATCACGAGCGTAAGATTGATGGTCTGGACCTGAAAGGACACGATCTGGCTTACAGATAGGAGATGGAACTCTTTACGCCGGTGTCCGTGAAGCTTGACAAATCAATACCAGTTGTATCAAGCCATAGGTCCGAGCTACCCGTATCTAGTTGCACCTACGAGCTCGTCAGTCTGCTCTATTCCTTTGAAAAAGTTTATTTGTCGCCTACAGTAAATTTCTCCTCGGCGACGGAAAGTTCGGTCGTATATATGGCAGCGGAACTCGTGACATTGTTGATATTTTGAAAATCGAAAATATCGTCAGAGACTTGATCCTTGCTACTGGCGGAGAACAAAAGAGAAAGAGCGTTGGCAGTGCGGACGAGACCAGCGACCTTTAAAATCACGAATGAGAAACGAGAGTACATCGCACAGCGAGACCCGGTCAGAAAACAAAGGAACAGTTCCCTCCGAATGATGGATTGCCTTTATATACAAGATTAAAAATAGACCAGATAACACGCACCCTAGCTACCCGTCGACAAGGCGCCCGGTGGCGATACAAGGATGTGATTTTACATTACGCCAATTGAGCCCGGAACTGTCTGCAACAAAATTTATTTGATGACTGCCATGGATACATTTACCAGGCATGCGGAGTACATCAAGGTCCGTCCAGAGTGAAGCGTTTTGCAACCAATCAGAAAGGCCTAACACTTGTTTTCTGACTGTGGGCGTATCAAAGCTTTAAAGTTGAGTGATATATATGTCAGTCAGTGTAAATTGTGTACAGGAAAAGCACCTCCGTCACGGAGCCCATTTGTTTTTCCCATCGGTCGAAGTAACGTTACGTAACATAGATCGCTACCACTTCGAGATCAGATCTTGTGGGATCTTCAATGGCAGCGTACCGCACCATACTATTCGTCTCGTCTCGTCGTCGCTCGGTCCCTCCGTCTCCTTACACTGAAATATGTCTTTCCAATTGTGAAGGCATTTGTTGATTTCTCGCGTGATGTTATAAAGAGGCCCTCTCACTAGATGATGTGGAGTTTACGCAGCCTTGATGGGCTGGCAGATTGTCAGCCTCCCAACATGAAGTCTTAAAGTGAACTAATTGTCCCCTATCGCGTCCCAGTTTGTTTCCTACGTGTTGCTTTTTTCTTCTGTTTGTTGCTGCCCCACGCTCCTTTTTATGTCGCTCAATAGCCCTCTACCTCCGCCAATTCGTGATCCGTCTGGAAAGATCTACATTGCCATTTCTGCTCCTCCTTTCGTTCTTGCTCAGGGTGCTTCGGTTCCGTCTCAAATTGCGAACAGCGCTCCGGGTTACATCTATGTCGAATATCACTCAAATGGTCCGTACGAACTACCACGAGATTTAAATTCGCTCGAGCGAAATGAAGTGGTGGATGATGATCCGTCGCTTAGTGTTCACGACTGGATGGTTCGTTTGATCGACTGCTGGATCCAAACATCGACTAACTGTGATTTAAAGGTCATGAATTGCTCCGCCCATCCACCTCCAGACCATATACCTTGGACTGGTCATGTCCCGCTTAGCTCGTCAGCCAGCACTCTGTCCACCTTGATGGATGAGCACCCTAATACAAATGCTCAGGACGGCGATCTCGCATCTTCAGTTTTAGAAAATTCCTCAGTCGCTACACTCGATATTCCTTCAACAGATAGCGGTAATACTTTACTCAATGGTTCCTTACCGTCGACTTGTTCCTCGGCCTGGTCAGGAGGAATCGTTGCACCTCCTATTTCCGAGGCGACATCTACTGCAAGAGCTCCCAGAGTTAAATCCATCCCTGCGTCCAGGTCGGGGAAGCCAGATTCCTTTGTCAAGTCGCGTAGTGGACCTGATAGGCGACGTTATACTGTATGTGCTACAGTTACCTCAAAACGTCGAGAGGCGCAGATCTTCAATCGCAGACGTACGCTGGAGAAGACCCAAGATCTTCAGCCGCCTTTATTTAAATCGAAGAGGTCTCTCTCAAAATCCAAGATTATGTCCCAGATTGACGATCTTGACGGCTTCTTTTCGGAGGGTCTGAAGAAGATGGACTTGACTATGCAACGATTTCACGAAGAGCAGCGCAAAATTTCGCCGCCATCTTTGGTCGTTTCGACATCTTCTGCAATCGGTCCTGTATCTTTGGCCTCTTGCGATGATTTAGTGGCTCCGGCTCTGTCATTGGCCGAGCGACGTGGCAAGGTAGCGCCTGGAGTGTTGAAACTCGACAACTGCTCCGATCTCGTACCCTCAACGATCGACTACCCAGATGTCCCTACCGCCTTTCGCGTTTCTCCTGAGCCGATGTCAGATATATTCTTCGAGCCACAGACGTATCCACCAATTAAGCTTGATCCCAAGATGACGACGGAGCAAATGATTTCTAGCTTGCGCGAACAAGTTGAAAGCTTTTATCCCAGATGTCGCGACTCCAACAAAATCCCAAACGTATTCGATACTCAGTGCAAGGACGCATGGAAATGGCTGGAGGATGAGTTAGATTTGAGTCCGTGCAAGAAGGCACCGTTGTCCGGAACGTGTCGGCTCGACCATCCGTTGAAAGGAAATCAGCTGGTAGCCTTGGAACCTCTGAGTGACGATGATATTTCGTCGATCCCATACATGTTTCCTCTTCCACCTATCGAAGTCAAGAAGAATGAGCATATCAAGGAGCCTAAAAATTCCAGTCTTCGGGGACGGGCACTGTCACTTCACGCGAGCGTCATGAGGTTGTCGACTGGTAGTCTGAAGGACCGAATTACAAAGACTCATACGCCAAAATCAAAACCCCGCAAGTCCATACTCTCCACCGGTTCCTCCTCGAGCTATGGTTCAGTGAAGAAAGTGCGCTTTTCGGACACTCCGCCATCAGTCATTCCACCTATTGGGAACAATTCAAAGGCAAATAGTACTCCGACGGCTCCGCCAAGTCGGTTACCCGTATCACCACCAAAGCGAAAACCGGTGCCGTCTTTCCATCCTGCTCCGACGCGCAGCCCACTCCCGTTGACACCAGTGAAGTCCTCGGTGGTTCGGAAGTCCTCTCCGTTGAACCCGGGCTCTCAGTCACGGATGACAACGCCCAGCGCACGCCTCGTATCAAAGTACGCTGGACCTTCGCACGAAACTTCGATCCAGGTCAGCGCGACGCCTCCCAGGAAGGGACCCCTGATTTTCAACTCTGCAAACATTTCTAGTCCTAGGATGAGTGTGGATAAAGGTTATCCTGCCAAGAAACCCTCTCGCCCCATGAGCCTTGGTGCGAACCTCAAGGAGAACCGGGATCGCTCGCTCAGCGATAAGTTCGCGAGCATCGCAAAGCGTCGCAGCTATTCTGCGGGAGGAAGTGACGCAAACAAGGAGAATCAATGCAGCTCTAAGCTTGTGGAGCTCGTTGCGCAAGAAGCCCAGAAGAAAGGACGGAGACGAGGCTTACCGTTCCAGAATGTCTTAAGTCGACTGCGCGGATGAAGATGCGGGTACTGCAACTTTGCGGGGAATGACTTACGAGATGATGTCAAAGTGTATTTTCTCTGCTTTCATATGTTATCCTCAGTCAGCATGTACATTGTTTTTCGTATGCTTTCTTGAATGTTATCGAGAACATTTCACTATTTTGTGACCTGCGTGATTTTGATGTCTTTGTTATTTGCGAAAGGATTTTGATATCGCGTCTATGTGATCGCGTCTGTATCACGAGTACTTGACTTTCAACCATCACCATATACCAGTAGCTTTCTCGTAAGCTGACAACGACGCACCTGGATACTATTTTTCCATTCTAGTGGCTGTCATTGTATTATATATTGTGCAAGATGCCACGAGGCGTCGCGAATGCGAAAAGAGATGAGCTAGCTATGCGCTACACGACTTTCCATGCGCCATTGCTGTACGTGTCAATATTCTCATTAATCTTACGGGCTTATCAAGCGGGAGCTTTCATTCTCCTACCCAGAGTGAATCCAAAGCTGACTAGCTCAAGCTATCTCAAATATGAGTCACAGACTTTGTGGACACGTAATGCAGCTCGTGCGAGCAAGAACGATATCGGTCCCCAGGAAGTGAGAGGGCGACAACATTCTATACAGATACCAGAACCACCTCTTACACAGAACTTTAGGGACGTCGTGGCTCAAAAGTCATTGTCATACATCCTGGCACGCGCACCTTGCGTATTGGACGCGCTTCGGATGTCGCTCCCGTATCCGTTCCTCATGTCATTGCACGACGAGTACATACGCCACCCGCGGTTCCGCCCAAACCATTACTTTTCATAAAACGTCCAAAAAATATTAAGGATGAAGAAGGGTCAGCTGGTGGAGAGGACGAGCAGGATGCTCTTGGAGAGGCAGCAACGGATGAACATGTGCGTCTTCAGAAAGTCACTTATGCAACTTTGGCACTGATATCTGCTGCAAAGATTGAGAATAGTATTGCTCCCCTGGTTTCAGCACTTCGCGACCGAATGCGCTTCTATAAGTTACGAGTCGTTCCAAACGCGTCCAGAGTAGCGTCTTCATTCAATGAGCAGATGGTTGGTGAAGAGTCACCTAGTCCTGACTCGTCGTTCAAGACGCCTTCCGTAGAAGACGTTCTAGTAGGAGAAAAGGTGGGTGAAACCAATAGTTTCCCTTCATCTCAAAAATATATCCCTGGTTAGGTATTTGAGCTTCCAGATGAAGCACACGTCCTCGGCTACGCCGTCCGGTGGCCAGTATACGCAGGAAGATTCAATACGCGAGATTATAAGTCACATCAGAACGTACTTGATGATATTGAAGAGATCTGGAGAACTACTCTCAAAGACAGACTGGGAATTGACCCAAAAGCATTCAAGGTTAGATTTAATTGCGATGTTGATGTCTAAAGTAATCTTATTTTACACAGGAGTATTCAGTAGTGCTCGTTATTCCTGATGTCTGGGACCGGTTCTACGTACATGAGCTTGTGCACATGTTGCTTTCGACGATGGGTATCAAGCAAATTGTCTGCCAGCAAGTACGTGTGAAAATAAGTGTTAACATCGTGATAATTCCCCTGACTGCCTGTCAAGGAGTCCCTTGCTGCAACGTATGGGGCGGGAATCTCTAATGCCTGCGTGATAGATATAGGCGCAGCGAAAACGAGTGTGTCATGCGTCGATGATGGACTTGTTCTTGCAGAAACAAGGTGTGCCGGTTTACGGTCAAGCAATAGTTGTATTCAAGTTTCTGTCAAGGATGGTACTCTCAATCGCTGGGGACGATATCACAGAATTCCTTTCGGTACTCTTGGATCGAATTAGTTTCCCTTATAAAGACTTGGACCTGACGCGGATGCACGACTGGGCCGTCATGGAAGACCTCAAATGTAGAATATGTACATTAAATGAGGTGCGCTGGGGTTTCAAGCAGTTTTCTGAGCGGTACTCACTGTGATTATCAAGGCTGATGTAGCTCTCAATCTTTATGACTTCTGGGTTCGATGTCCGGGAAAGAAGCATATAAAATACGGTTTAAGGGCATACGATGAAGTTATCCTTGCGCCAATGGTGCGTGGAGATATGATAAGAAGCAAAAAGGTTCTTGTTGATGCTCTTCTTCAGCTTTTTTTCGACCAGCGCATAGTCAATATCGAGCTCAAGCGCGAGTTGCTAAGACGAACTGGCAATCCTGATATAACTGACGAAATGATCGAATACTCCCAAGATCAGATCGTGCGTTGAAAAGATGGCTCTTCTCGAATTATTTGCTAATTTCTCTGGGCAGACAGGTGCTATGCTTATATCGACTCAGCATCTCATGCCTCCGCCACCTGCACCGACCCTCGCCGCACCTTCCAAGCCAGCTTCAGGCGCCGTGACGCCTCAGCCTCCAGAAGGTACTATTTACTGTCCTGCGCTCATGATTGTGAGCTAACATAATTTTCCAATAGTGAAATCCGACGATACCAAGAAATCCGTGCCATCGGCGGTCGAAGCTAACGTGAAGCTTGAAGGGAAACAAGAAGTCATCGATGTCGATGAAGAAATGGTGGATGTAGATACGAAGGAGAAGCATGAGGCATCCGCAGACGCCCAGTCCTCTAAATCACCTTCTGCAGAACGGGATCAACCGTCGAAATCGACCACACCGTCTCGGCAAGACCTTGCACAAAACGATAAGCAACAAAACCCAACGCCCACAGGAAATGGGACCTCGACTTCTGCAACCCCTGTTGCTGGAGATATCCCAACGACAGGATCAGGTCTAGCTTCGACGTCTAGATCATCTCAGCCACCTACTCAACAGCAAGTATTTCCCGGAGGATATCCTGTTGATGTACCCTTTGAAGCTAGTAAACTGCCTCTCGACGTTGCCATCTACAATAGCGCGAGAGCCGCCGGAGGGGATGATCGGATACGAAAATATCTACAGGCGGTCCTCGTAGTGGGGGGTGGGGCGTTGACACCTGGCATAGTTCATGCCTTGGAGAGTAGGTTCGTACCGTAACTTCCTGGCCGCATGCACACTCCTCGTGTCACCTAACAATTAACTTTATCAATAGACTTCAAGCAATTGCTACACCGCTTGTTCCACACATGGAAAAAGTGCAGATCATCCCGCCGCCGAAAGACATTGATCCACGCATGCTATCCTGGAAGGGCGCTGCTGTACTCGGGAAGATGGATGGTGTCTCTGACTTATGGGTGACCGGCGCCGACTGGGTCAGTTTTCCCCTTTGCTCTATCAAATGTATCACTTTCCGTCATCGATTTGCCATTCCCAACCAAGCTTTGATCTCTAACGTACATTCTTTCCTTCTAGGACCTATTCGGGATGCGAGCTCTGAAGGAACGTTGCTACTACCTATAGTCCGGAACTCAGAACATTCTTCGAACCCCGTGGCTCGTGATCCAATGTACTTGTTCTGTATCTCATAATTGGTATCATTTGTATTTGCCGAGGATGACTTAAAGGAACCGTCCTTTGTAGGATTTCTTCGCAGAGCATCCAGGCTTCCGATATGCTGGCGCGTTATGCCCGCTGTTGTAGTTTATGACTCGGGGATTTTTAGGTTGGGGAAAGGCCTAAACATGCCGTGTTGTTTGTATCGTCCAACGGCTTCGGGTCGGAGGCAAATTGAATTTGGGTCCTCTTCAGTCTCTTGGCTTCCTTCTGTTCATCACGCCTGCGAAGACGGTCTACACTGTATAGAGAACCAGTTTCGGCCGCTCAACTATCCTTTATTTGTTAGCACCAGTGTTCGGTAGTTCCCAGAACCGAACAGACGGGCTTCTCGCGCCTTTGGACGCATATGTTCTAGAATAATAAATGAGGGACAGTTTCTACACGTACTCGGGATGCGCAGAAGTCCATAAAGAGCAGGAATCTAGCAAATAAATACTCAAAGAGAGGCGTAAACAGTAGACATAACAGCAACTTAACAAATAATGAATGATACGCTCATAATTGGACATTCATAGTTGGTAAAAGACGTACTCTTCTGCTCCAAAGAGAAGAGAAGGACCGGAAGAATCGTCAAATGAATTAACAGTAAAGTTTGATGTTGTCAACCCAGAGTAGAAAACTTGCCGACCACAGAGCGAAAAAATTAATCTTCTGGGTCCCGACTTAACAAAGAGCTGATAGTCATAAGAGCTCGTGGAAGGGGATTGCGTGATCAGTCATTCGGGAAGGATGAAGGCATCGTGGCAGAAAACGTTTGAGGTTGCTATCGCTCATATCACATTCTGGTAACTGCGTACCAGTACTTTGCTTTGCTTGATAAGAGTCCGTATTTAGGACAATAAGCTGTGTGATTGGAAAAGAAGTATATATATACAGGGAACGGCGAGCTGACATTGACAGGCGAAGAAGCTGTAAGAGGTACTTCAGATGTGAACCCGCCTCGGAGACTAATCTTGTGGTGAGTGGGAAGGAAGAGTGAATATAGACTTTTTAGATCAACAAGCAGGTCTTTATCTAACAAGATCAGTGCTGATGAGCATAACCAGGTGTTCCGAGGAATTGGCCATTCATAGACAAACAGCATCGTAGAATCATCGTCGTCATGAATGAAAATCCACGCAAAGAGTAGCAAAACCAAGAGCGCTTGGAGCACCTCCTATTCAAGCTTCTAGATCCATACCGTCAAAAACCGGAGCCGCGGACTCTTTTACTTATCTTGACATCTCGTCGGTCCTGCGATAATTGCTAACAGCTTGATACCTCAGACGTTGTTTCTCCTTTAAATAGAAATGGAGGCAAGCGCAAATCCTACACGTTGTTCCGACATCGACGAGAACGTGATTATGGTGGGATATCGGGAAGGAATAAAATCGAGCACCTGAATGAGGACTTCGTCGAGAGCGATAGTCCGCTGAGAATGACATACTTCTAGCTCCCTCACTACTCCAGATTGGAGCTGTTCGTGTTGCGTGTTCTTTTCTCACGTCACTTCGTGGATAGTCTGTTCCTAGAAACAAACACACTGCCGGATTAGATCACGAGAAAGCGGCAACGAAACGTTTGAACTCACAGGGCATCAAGATACTTAGAAAATACAAAATTCAATACAGACATTCAAATTTGAATGAATGTACACCGGAGACAAGTAGAATATGTTCCGATTTTGATTCCTTCAAGTCCAAATGTCTGCCACTTTGCGTGACGCTAGTATATCAGACCCTGCAGTTTCCTCACCCGTTCCGAAATCCCTGAGAAAACCTAAAGCGAGTCCTTCTTGCGGGTCCACCTAGCGATCGGTGAGATGAAGTGTGCATGAATGCATGTCTTTCGTTGGAATTTTGGATTAAAATCGCATGAGCGCGGCGACAGACCCATGACGATGGGTTCACCGGGTAGGCCCAAGCAGGTCAAGAGATTCAGCTTCACCCTTCTACGGCAATATTTTTCGTGACTGGGCTTTAAGAAACTGTGTATTGCGGACGCAGTAGATCGATCGACAACGAAAACGGAAACGAAGAGGGAGTTTCACTACGGGCAATTTAGTATTTTTTAGGTGATGATAAATGATCGGAAATTTAATTTGATATGCATTATATAAGTATGAATATCTCCATTCAGGATATTAAAAATATCCACATGCATCTAAACCTAGTTTATATATTCAATATCATGCCGCATTTCTTTGATGATGATATTTATTATATCATCGTGATCGATATGGATATAGAAATCTAAATTGATATTTTCTTTATCAGCAAAGAATATCATTGAGGTAGATATTTTTTTGATGATATTTTCAATATCAAAGTATCTGTTATTTGAAATATCATTCTGTATATCAATGTCAATGACAATTTACACGATGAGCGGGTGATGAGCGGGCGCGATGAGGGTGCACAGTGGGCATGTTGTGGGCGCACGGGGGGCAGAGAGAGGGTGAACTGCAGGTGGGATGGGGGCACACTGTGGGCACTGTAAGGGCACACTGGAGGCACATAGCGGGCGCAGAGAGGGCACAGAGAGGGCATACAGTGTGTGCGGGTGTGTGAAGAGTGTCCGGAGTGCACAAAAGGAGTCGGAGAACATAGAACTCACAGCAGGAAGGCTGTCATTTAAAACCGGAATAAATTCATAACTAGATGTCAGATCTTCACTTTGAGAACCTGTTCGCTCTCGTTCGTAAACCTTCAGAACAGTGCTGTGGACTATTGCTGGGACAATCTTGTGAGCCCCATTGGTGGTTGTATCCAAAGTATGATCTGATGGGTGGTACACGCAAACCTCATCATGATTTTACGTGCAAAACTTCATTGGCAATGAAGCCTGGGATCGATGTGTTGGTGATGAGTCGGACCGTGTTGTTGGTGCAACGTGTGCCCCTGCGAACTAGGGCTCCGCGTGTATCATATACAATATGTGCGTATAATTTTAGGCTTATACGCATATGCTCATATTTTATACGAGCGTATACTTGGTTCTGAAGTGTGATACACATACGCACGTATAATATACGGCGTATACGCGTATACGCGGCTAAGCCTACTCATATAATATATTGGCTGTTAGGCTTGACGTTCGAGCCTCAAAAATGCTTACCGGACACTCCTTGACCCAAAACAGCCCACAGTGTGCCCCCATCCCGCCCGCAGTTCACCCTCTCTCTGCCCCCCGTGCGCCCACAACATGCCCACTGTGCACCCTCATCGCGCCCGCTCATCACCCGCTCATCGTGTAAATTGTCATTGACATTGATATACAGAATGATATTTCAAATAACAGATACTTTGATATTGAAAATATCATCAAAAAAATATCTACCTCAATGATATTCTTTGCTGATAAAGAAAATATCAATTTAGATTTCTATATCCATATCGATCACGATGATATAATAAATATCATCATCAAAGAAATGCGGCATGATATTGAATATATAAACTAGGTTTAGATGCATGTGGATATTTTTAATATCCTGAATGGAGATATTCATACTTATATAATGCATATCAAATTAAATTTCCGATCATTTATCATCACCTAAAAAATACTAAATTGCCCGTAGTGTTTCGTGCTCTCTTCCGAGTCACGTGATCAAAGGAACAAGCGTTTATTTTAAAAAAAATTCCTCCTCTGGCCGTCATTTGAGTTATTTCTACATTTCTTGTCAAGTTATTTTCAGAGATCAGTGATTTTAAGGGAAAATATCCAATACTGGAAGGATCTTGCTTTTGTCCTCAGCTCACATCAGGAATGCTTGGTCCATTTGAGCACTATAAAAAAGGTACAATTCTCTTCTCCCGAGTTTATGCATTTTGCTAAGTATAGATGAGGTCTTCTGGTGCCGTACACGACTCGGCAAGCGATGTGCATGCGATTTCAATCCATTGCAGTCCGCCGAATAGCCTTTTCCACTCCCGGGAATTCCGTACTCAGGATCCATGAAGCATGCACACAATTGAGAACCATCGAATCCACTCCCGGGAATTCCGTACTCAGGATCCATGAAGCATGCACACAATTGAGAACCATCGAATCTTTCACTGATGTCTCATTTGGGATTCCTCTGGTGCGCGGCTCACAGTCCCTGAGATGTGGGCGTTTTTCCGGAAGATCAATGCTGAAGCATATGGTGAACCCAAACTGTCTTCGGATAAAATCGAGAATTGATTCGACCTGGTAGTAGTTCCCCGCAAAGAAAATTTCGGCTCCTAATGAAACATCGGCAGGAATTGCGCTCCATGTTCGTAACCCGCTATCGCCTATCATAGGGAAGACATGAACCATAATAGTCATCACTTTCATGATTCCATATCTACTAATCGATAATTACTCGACTTCTCTGCACAGGCACCTTCAAAGCATTTATTTGCGGTGACGCAACTCCCGATGCAGTGACTCTGGTTTTTGATCCGCCATAGTACTAAGATAATCTACCTTGAGGCTGAGCGTCGCTATACGAGTTATTTGTAGGGAGTAGCATGCACGAGACTGATGAAGGTACCAATTTTTTCTATCAATTTGCTATA
The DNA here is from genome assembly GCA_009806525.1 of Sanghuangporus sanghuang. Taxonomy (NCBI): domain Eukaryota; kingdom Fungi; phylum Basidiomycota; class Agaricomycetes; order Hymenochaetales; family Hymenochaetaceae; genus Sanghuangporus; species Sanghuangporus sanghuang. The sequence continues at coordinate 1,436,613 of VVIT01000002.1, read as the reverse complement.
TCCTCATCTCCTTTAAGCTTCGCGACAGTCTTTTGCTTCCAAGAATGAAGAGAAGGTAAGGAATAGAAGAAACGAAGTTGTTGCTAGGAAAGAAGGCTGGAATGACTGCGAATAGCCCTTCTGTGGTGACAACTTGCATTTTTTACCTAAGGGATGCTTCTACAATCACCCGTCCTTGCAAGTTTGACTGCCTAGTGGATTCTTTCTAAACATCATTTGTTATCGATCGGAAGTCGTCTGTGTGATGTCACCCCGCCTTGTGAATCATCTGCAGTCGTTGACGAGTCAACCAACTAGGTTGTGCAAACAAGTCATTCTCATACGATACGGCGACCGTGGAACCCTATGCTGATATCGTTTGCAGGCAACTATGTTATGCTATGTAATGTGAGTGATAAGGAAAGGCCACGCGAACCGAACGAGATCGGACCGCACATCGGACTCCTCAAGTATCGCATCCCGTCATCAAGGTGAAGTTTTTGCTTTCATCAAGACTCATGCATTGGAGTTCATCAATCACATCAAAGGGTCGGAAAGTATCAGCTGATATCATTGCGAGTGAATGCACACTTCGAATTTGGGCTGAACGATGCTCCGTGACGAATCCCGCCTTTACAATGGCCCGGCTTAAGGTTTCGAAAAGGCAATACATGCTTCTTCCCGAGTTTGCTTCGGATCTCTCCTCCTTCGTTGTATCGCCCAAACTCTCCATCGAAGTCGCCTGCGGCATCGAAGGCAAACGGTGTTATCAATTTCCGAAAGGTAAAATCAATGCATTCGCGGAACAATCTGCTTGAAGTCCAGACGTATTAATATCCTGATGGAGACTACGAATTACTTGAGCAACGGGACACAGGTGATTCTTCACGCTTCTATATTCTTTCGGTGCAGGAGAATTATCGTCCGGAACGGTCGACCCGGTCCCAAGAGCCGCTCATTCAATGACCACCGGATTCATTAAGATGAGATCAGACTTTGACGGCCATGGCCGGTCTCATACAGTTTTTCAAAACGTAAGAAGACTGATAGTTTGTAAAATCAAGGATAATCAGCATATAGAATTGCTCCCGCTACTCAAGCGGAAGTTGTGCCAAATTAGCTAGACAAAACTGCGAATGACACTAGTCTCAAACAAGTACAAGTCGAACACGCGATCTCTATCGGTCCGAGAACATGAAGGCTTGATAATGTTTTAGGACGAGCTTATTGAACATACCGATGGATTACGCCGCAAAACTGAGGCGTAGAACGCAGCACCACAATAATGAACTAGAATCAGCCTGAAGCGGCTCTTCGACAGCTCGTCCAGGTCGTGGATGAAATATTGTATAGGCTTCCTGCTTCACAAGCAACTGCTTCAGACTACTTTGATTAACATAGTGCTCCATATCTATGCAAGTTAGATTACAGATCGCACTAAACACGAGAGTCCAGAGTCTGAAAGACTTCAGACTTGTCTTATGTCGAGAACGCAAATAGCCGTTGGGGCGAGAATCGGCCTAGGTAGTGTATACTTTTAGCCAATGATCGAGCATCCTTCATTTTCCGGCTTTGGATTGTGTGCCATTCTTATACACTTCGGAGGCCATTCACGCCGGTTAGAATGAGAAAAGCTGGTGTAACTTGTCCAATCTGGCATGACAATAGGTGGGACAAAGGAATCCAACTCTTCGACTTGCTAGTTGAGACAATAGAAGCCAAGTATACCAATGAAGTTCTGATACTATGCATTTCAAAAACGGATGAGCGTCTACCAAAAAGAGTCTGAAGAAGAAGAAAGAAGTCACCGATTTTATATGAGCGTCGATCCTCGCGACGATCACGTTATCACTTTTGTCTTTGGCTGCTCTGAATTGGGTGGTCCTTCGGGAGAGCCTAACGCCACCGCAACAATCCGAGGCGGAGTTCACAAGCCAATGCTCCTGCCCGACGCGAGTGCCTTCCAGGAACTGCTTCGTCTGCTTACGTCTGACTCTTGTCTTTGGCTCTCGGACAGGGGGAAGCATTCCACAGATAAGGGGCCTATAAGCGTACTCGCCGTATCATCTGCCCAGTTTTCATTTATCTCAACTAGGAAGGGGCCGGCTTGCTGTTCGGTCTCATCAATGGACTGTGGCAGATGAAAGAGAGTCACGAAATTGGGGTGATTTTGAGGCGAGGAGGAATGGAGAGCAGAGCGAGACCGATCTGATGCGCGGATATTGACGTTATTGACGCCTCGTCTGTCTGTGTGTCCGCGTCCCTTCATCCTGTATCCGAGGACTCGACCATGCAAAGCTCGCGCTAGCCTCTCTCTAACTTGCACTAGCTCTAAATTGATCCCCACAGCGATCCTTTTAGCCTCGATGGTAGCCCGAGCTGATCATCGACGGATGAAAATGCTACGTGTGGACATCATTAAGCAAGATCGTTACTACTCGTGGCAGTAGTCGATTTACAGGAAGTCTGGGCTGGGCTTGCATGCCCATCAACGCTGGGCGCACGTGCCCTGAAGAATACAATTTCCGGTGACAAGTCATTACGTGTCCAACCTCGTTCAACTCGATCCGATCCGAGTAAGTAATCCTATTTATTCTCTCTTCATCGCCATGATTACAACTTTCGACCGGTTCAAAAGGCATCTTGATATGACACTGGCATGCATTCATGTTCATCGGGACCGAGTATCCTCGGCGCTGGATGTATACGGGGGACATCAAGGTACGCAGGCACCGATATGTTGAACGAGACGGATTGTGGAATTTTACAGAAGAGCCTCGTGATCCTGGCTGGGCATCTACTGTCCAAAGAGATACAGTCGAGAATGATTTGTATTTCTTATTGTACGGCTGAAATCGACGGTATAATTTTAAGGTACTTGTACATACAAATTGATCCGGTCGTCCGCTGTCACCGCTCCCGACCGAACGGTGAAGATTCCGTAGAACAGCGTAATGGTACGTGACTATTATGTCCTATCGCCCTCCCTCTGGTTGAGCACAGACATTTAAAAAAAGAGGCATTAAAAGGTACGGGCATACCATCTTCGCAGAATGGAGACGTGACGCACTTGGGAAGGGTCTAGATGGTGCATCTGAAGTCAATCTCTCCCAACCTCGTCACCGTGTTCATTCTCAACCGTTCTCCGTTAATTTCGGCCAGCACCGCGACCGAAACCCCTATCCCTGTCCTTCTCGGGAAACTGGTTATGTAGATTCAGAGGAATCGATGCTGGTGATGCAGAGGGAAAGTGGGTTTGATAGCCGTGCACAGATGCTCTGACGGGCACATCACGTTCTGTGCAAACTATCGCGTCTTTTCATTCGCTTATCTATCATATCGGAGACACGAATATTGGGCACAGCCAGGGTTACAGCCTCACACCCAAAGAAGCTGCCGCGCTATTCCATTCTACGAATACAAGCTTCGTGATGCGGGAATCGCTTCTGACGCCGGCCACGAAGCCTCACAGATTGACACGGTGCGAAGCGGATGCATTTCAAAGTTGTTCTTTTCTTGAGTGCGCGTGAATTCTCGACTGTAGATGTAAGTTTTTGCAAAAGTCGTGATGCTCGAAGAATCCAACCTGGCTTCACTTCCTTTCGAAAGCTGATGAATCTTGCTGCGTCTCCTTCCCAGGACGGCGTCTCTCGGGTCGACGCGTATGCAGAAGGCCTTTATAAGTACTAATGACGCTGATATTCAGTCGAAAACAAGAGACGCCGTTCGCGGGAGCCAATGCGATTCGAGGAGTTCCGGTTTCACGGACGTCATTAAAATACCAGAAATACCCTTTAGAGGTGCAGATATGAGAGAACCGGATGTTGCGCAGTGACCCAAAAGGCTCCTTCGCCGCCGTCTTGGGGCTGAAGTGGAGTATGAGTCTCCAATCAGAAGCGAATTACGGTTTCTGTCGGTTAGAATTGACCGGGACAAGCCGCGAAAGAACGAAAAAGAGCGAATATCAACTGAAATTACCCCAGGTTCAAACGGTCGGCGGGAAGATGCGACCCGAAATGGGCGCTGCGAGCCAAGGCTGGATTTATTTGGAGGCCGACACATCCGATCGACTTGTTATCCCATAAGTAAATGAGGATACAGACTCAAGGTTCAAGAAGGGGCTGAACGACTTGAGAAGGTGTCGCAGCCAGTGTCGGGATCACAGACAATTCAATACAGTTCAGATCATTATATGGTGTCTCGACTTTTCCGTCCCGAGTATGGTCTGTCCTTTGTGAAGGCTCTCCGATCCCGACGTCTCATGTACATCTTCATCGGAAAAAGAAGGCGTTTGAGGGATAAGAGGACGGATGCGCATGTGCCGTGTTGAGAAGAACGTGGACGGAACGCGGAAGCAAACTTTGTTTATCTGATCTCTCTCGGTTCAAACAACACGTCATCAAGAGCTGAAATCAGTTGATCAGAGCGAATCGGCTTCGCTGGAGCATCAAAAGACCCAGCGATCAATGAACAAACAAACAGTTCTCTCGGAGCGAGGGTTCCGGACACATCAGGATCAGATCAGAAAGACACGATCACGTCAGTACCATCATCCCGATCCCAGATCTCCCCACGAAATTTAATTTACAGTCGCCAAACCATCCCTCGGGGTTTTTTCCGTTCGAATTTTATCTTTTTTTCCTTGTCTCTTTTTTCATTCTTTTCTTTTCGAAACTCTCGAGAAAATACCCTTCGGATCGGAGTCGCGGCTGATCGAGTGTTTGGGAGATAAGGTAGGAGGAACGTATAATCTCTCGCCTAGTCGGTCACATTGGTCATGTCATGCAATTTAGCCGTGTTTGGAAGGACTGTTAGGTAAAAGTCTTCAAATAGCTTCGTAGGTTCAGAAAGTTTCGTTCTTATTCATCCCATAAAGTCGTCATGGTCTTGGTATGAAGACTCTTCTCAGGACGTCGGACGGACGTCACCCGAGAGTTGCGCAGAGCTCAAACTGGATAAAAGTTGTCAAATGGAGGTATGACGAATGACATAATTACTTAATAATTTGAGCTGAGTAGGATGATGCGCTGTAATGTGATTTTGACCTGTTGCCTATATAGGAATCCGGTAAAGGAACGTATCCATCCTTCCCTTCGAAAATCATCGCGTAGAAAGAAAGGGTTTTTCCCGGGCCCGGGAGGTGTTTGACGTGCTGTTCCGTCTGCATTTTTCATTGCAAAGACATGCACCCGAGTGAGCACGGCGCGTCACGGGAAGGCATACGCAAATCCCGAAGGAAGGAGAGCGAGGCGAGAAATGCTTGGAGGAGGACCTTTTTTTTTCGATAATGGTTCTCGTGACGTGATGAGATGAGATCAGACGGATAGACAGGGTCTTTCGTCTGTGGATCTTGATGAATCCCGGTCGTAAATTTATTTCGGAGGAGAAAAGAGTGGAGTGGAAGCAAGAAAGAAAGTCCTCGACACGGATATCTGGTTGGATCTGGATGATTGGAAAGCCGATACAGAATCCGAAACCCAAAGAGAAAATGTAGGACGCGACGCGACGCGTAGGATAGACGACCCCACCTCGGAAGTGGGAATAGCCGTGGGGTGAGGTGATGATTGCGTCGCGGGAGCGGGCAGAGTAGAGTAGAGAGAGTGGGATTAGTTGCACTTGCATATTTCATAGATAGACATAGAGATGGAGGGGATAGGAAACAAGGTTCTGTCGGGGAGAGAGTGCCGAAGAACGGCTCTGAAGAGAAGCAGAGAGATCATCGGGCTATCCGGATAAGGGAACGAGATTATAATGACGATCTTGGAAAAAAGAAGAATTCGAAATTAAAATGCAATTTCATCTATTTATGTAAACTATTCGCTATATATATATATATATATATATGTATTATTCCCAACTCACTTCTCCTTTATTCCTTTACTCTCTCTTGTGTTGTCCGCCGGCGCGTATAGCCAGCCCTATGCACAACCAAGTCCCCGTCCTCTTCACCCCGCTCACTCCCCCGCCCGACTCGTTCAGCTCTTCTTATATCCAGTCGGTCGACTCCCCTCTCGACAATACCCGCTCCCGCCCCCACCTCCACATTGCCATCGGGCGCGCTCTCCTGCGCTCCTCGCCGACTCCTCACTCAGCAGCCCTGGCATTTGACACGCGCTCGGCGCACTCTGCTCTGCCTATCACGTCCCCAAATCAGCACGCGTTCCGTTACGCACGCGATTTGGCATCCTCTTCCGGTTCCGCATCTGCCCCGTCCGGTGGCGATCACGGCATATACAGCTCCTCTCCCGCTTTAGAGCACTCCTCCGACGCCGCCACTCTCGCCACCAGCGTCTCTGGTATGTCTTTGCTTATCCTGTGCTTCTCGCTCTTCACACTGAGCGGCTGCGCCGCAACCCCGCTTATATTAATTTTTTCATTTTATTAATTTTTTCCAGGGTATCCGTGCTCCCCTCCCCCTTCGAGGCACCATTCGGAGCATGCTGCGAATCGTGACAAACTTTCCGGTGCTAGTCATTTTTCTGCCCAGTCTCCGGCAAGCTCTCCGCCTGGTCCAGCCGCCACGAGCATTTCGGATAGACTTAACTTGACTTCGATAAATGCGCAAACTCTACCAGACCACTATCAAGCTACGTTTAGTACATCAACCCAGTCGGAGAACCAGAGCGAACAACGTAGTCACCTCACTCAAGCTCAGCAGCATCCGCAGGCTAGCTTGCAGCCACGGACGTCATCTTCAATTCACTCGCCATCCGATCGCTTCCCCTCGCTAGCCTCGATGCTTTCCTCCGACCGCTACCCACCGCGCATAGATAGATACGCATTTCCGGCTCCTGGTCATGAACGGCGCATCTCTGATCCCTCCGACCACTACTCAACTGCGAAGATCCACCCCTCCTCAATGGCAATGGGCGCAGGTTATGGAGCACCGCCCTCCTACACGTTGCATCGAGTCGAACGAACGGGTTCGTACCCAGAAATAGCCACAGAATCTGGCCTTAGTCAGACAGGCTGGCGCGAGGACGAGAAAGAGAAGCTCTACATGGAGGACCGCGCAAGGGCGGCCTTCGATCCTTATTCCCCTATTCACTCGTCGTTCTCCTCATCCAACTCGTCAATCGCCACACAGGCACTTCCTTCTCCGCATTACTATCCCTCTCGCGGCTATACCGGGCCGTCCGCTGGCACCTATCCTCTGTATGGCCCGTCCGAAGATGCGCCTTACGACGCCAGACCGCAGACGGGGTCGAGCGATTCGAGTTCGCCATCATACCCGTACTCGCAAGGAGCCGTACCCTCTGGTTCCCGGGGTCTTCCCAACACGTTGAATCCTCACACGGCGGATTATGCTAACTTTGGAGGAAATGACCCCTCTTCGAAGACTTATTCATTTGTCGCGCTTCCTGGCAATACAGTGCGTAAGCGTCCAAGGCGCCGATACGACGAGATTGAACGGTTATATGCGTGCAATTTCCCTGGCTGCACGAAAGCTTACGGAACCTTGAATCATCTGAACGCCCATGTCAACATGCAGAAACACGGACCGAAGAGGCATCCTAATGGTGAGTTTCACTAAGACACTACTCTAACGTACTGGGAGGATTTTTTGATCCTCCCAGTAATACCCTAGCGCGATTTTATCTATCACTTAAACTTTGCCTTTAACTCTCGCTGACAATGGTGTAATTTCCCTATTAATATAGAATTCAAGGAGATGCGCAAACAGTGGCGAAAGATGAAGAAAGAGCAAGAGGCCGAAAGGGAGCGTTTAGTCCAGCTTGAGGGTATGCCCGGCGCTGGGAACTCAAGTCTTTCGGACGTGATGCGCCGTCGCCGCGCTACGGACCCCAGTCCGTACGGAATACATGGGATAAACCCCGGAGAAGACGTCAACGCGAATGGCCACCCGTCAGGATCGGTGGCGGCGTCTGTCAGTGATCCGTTGGGGATATCGTCCCTTGACGCATCCTCCTATGGTTTGAGCCAAAGCCTGCCAATCAACGTCGGTTCCGACCCGATTGGAAGTATGGGTGTCGGCGCGGGATATGGTCAACAGCAGCAATATTCATCTTCATCCGGATATCATGGTCAGCAGCGTCCGTCGATCTCTCCCGCTTCGCCTTCGGGTCCCTCTGATACTTACGGACGTTTTACGGGCAGTGGACAAGGACTTGCGCCCCTAACTGAATCACCGACTAATTACTACACGCAGTCAGCCGGCTTTGAACCAGGCCGCACGCGGACTCCACCACCTCCACGCAACCAGCTTCCTCCAGATGCCACGCTCTGCTCTGCTTACACGCATTCACAACAGTCCGACGTGGGAGGCGATGGGTACGCGTTGCCGAGCCTGTCGTCTGCCACCAGTATGGACCAGCGTGGTCGTCATGGTTCTTCGCAGTGAAGTACGTCGCTGGCAGCCTAATCACACATGCACGCAGAAGCTGGGTGCGACACATCTTCGACATGCCAGTCATTCTTCCTCTCTACTTCTGTTTCTACCTTTTTTTGCTCTCTTCTGCTTTGTTTCTCTTGTTCTCAATAACGGAATCGTTATCCTCAACTATTCTTACCCTAATTCCTTTCTTGTCGGCGGAATAAGTGCAACGGAGGCAATTACTTTTTCTTTTCCCCTTCTCTCTCTTTACATGTCAACAATAGCATTGGAACCCTTTGGGAACAAGCTTTACTCGTATGCAACTTATAAATTCTCATATCAATCATTCTTACTGGTTCCCCTGCCACCCATGACGAATCCGCGTGCGATCGGTGCTCTTCCCTCCCTTCATCGGCCTGTCTTGTAATCTTAATGAACGATCGCTCCTCCAGCACCGTCTATGCAGTGTACTTCCTGTGGCCTTTCTTTTCTTTCTCCCGATCGCCCTTACTCGCTATGGATGCATCTCTTACCCTAATTCCTCATGATCGTATCTCTATCTTTTCTCCCTCTCGAGCTTTCTTCTTTTTGCAAGCCTTATAGTTGGAACATACATGTAATGCCCCTTCTCGAGCGTTTAACGTGCTTCTACATGATTGCCGAGATGGGTCTCGACATCGGATTATAAATACCTAGTAAATAGTGTATATCACGTATCTTTCTTCCTTTCTTCTAATCTCGCAAAATGCAATGGTATTACTCTATCTGAATTCGGTGCAGAAGCTATCCGTATTGTTTGTATGGGTCCGGGTACTATTCTGTCAGTCTTCCATTGGTGTTTGTGCATTTATCAACATTCTATTCGCATTGAGTAATCGACGGACATGGAAGAGAGAGAAGGATGGGGAGTCTGCAAGTCTAGAGCAAGCTGGAATTCACCAAGTCTACTATACGATGGAGAAATGCTGGGAAGGGTGGATGTAAAGTTAAAACTCTAAGCCACGGGTTTTGATCGTGTACGAGAAACCAGGGTATCTCGTATTCCTACTGGATTGTCGGGCCCAGTATTCCATTTACGCCCCGCTAGCCCACTACCCACCTATCCTCCATCCATCTATCCATCTATCTATCTGTCCATCCATTCCTTTCCCCAAGGCTTCGCTTGTAAAATTTCCCAGAACATGTCATTTCTTCCAAAATGCCATTATTTCTAGTCTAGTTCGTCAGTCGTTGGGACTTGCGGGCGGGAAGACACCGTGGTGGCTTAAGCTTAGGCTTGGGCTTCGAAATACGTATAAGGCGAGGGACGTGGGAGAAGGAAGCCGCACCAGTAGGAGGACTGAGAGACGATGACTGGTACGGAGTTGACATGTATGTATACAGTGGTACACAGCATACACCCAGGATTATTCTTCCTCCTCTCCTCGTGTCTGTCTGTCTGTCTGTGACTCTTGTTTTCTCGAGTCGTTCGAACTGCATGTGCTACTTTATTCCCTCGAAGAAACATCATTGTTAGGGATGGATTACTGCATATTCTATTACATGGTATGTGCACACTGCAGCACAGCCCGAAGTACTCTGTGATGGATTAGGATTAAAACGAGCTAAATGAAATGATGTGCGCTTTAATCAAGTTTGTGTTCTGTTCAATGGGCGATGGTCAATGGGCAATGGTGACCTCGTGTGCATGTGAGCGAATTGAGTACTTGGCGAATTAGGGCAGTGCCCCCCCCTCCCCACCCGCTGTGCGCGATTGTTCGTTCAAGGAAAGAAAGGAAGGAAGAAATTGAATTGAGCTCCTTCTTCGACACTCCGCCCCCGACCTCCGACCTCCGACTCCGGCTTTTGATGGTTTTCTTCCTTCCACGGCTGGCTGTGCCGATAATGATCTCGGAAGCCGGGAAATTGAACGGAAATAAGCAATGCCGGTGAAGAAGAACGCGAAGCGAAGTGGGAGGGGGGGGGCGAGGAAGGGCGATCGCGAGCAGAGAGAAAGTGGGAATGAGTCATGGATGAAGCAGGAGATACCGAATGGATGAATGAATGAATTAAAAAAAAGATATCTCAAATCTCTTCCTTCCTTCAATTCATGCATCCATCCATGTTTCTCAATAGTAATCCGCCGTCCGGTGGTTGAAAGTAACGGACGGATGCGGCAAGCACAGCTCGAAGTGTGATTTCAACGGGTAAATTAAATCGAATCGGTAATGACCATTGTCATATGCATGTCTGAAAGGAAAGAAAAGAACTTTTCCTTGTTATTTTGTACGCTGCTAACATGTGTATTCTGTGAATTCGAACGCGACGAGATGTTACAATATCGCTATATTAATATTATCGCAGACAAAGCGCCCATAAAGGGACCGTGACAACAACGAAGACACGCGAGAATCCAAGCCAGACATTTCATATCCGAATTCGCCAGACTTTGAAAGGGGGCGGAGGGTGGACATGGCGTACGTATACTATGCTATGCATCTGTGACAGGAAGCATTGGGGGGTAAAAGAAGAAATAATTAGAATTAGAAGATGGGGTGGATGGGGGGAAATAGAACTGAATGATTCAAGTGAGCTCATAGTGCGTTCTCTTCTCTTCTTCTTTCAGCCTCGAGGGATCGTGATAATTTTTTCTTCTATGTTCTTTGTTCTTTTCGTACAAGTCTTGATCTGCGCCATTAATTCAGATCCGTTCCGCACAGATAGATAGATATACAGATATCGGGGATTCAATCAAGAATCAATAACGGGATGAAAGGAGAAGGGTCAAATAGTCAGACGTCAAGAATGTCTGGAATGATTCTTTGGTGGAAGAAGCAAGTCCGACCGCTCCCGTGATCAAACACGACGTGATGCGCCGCGTTGATGGCGGAAGGCGCTAAACAGGCCTATCGGCAACTTTTTTCCCCCTCTCTTCTATCTAATTGAATTAAAATTGAGTTGGTGAATTTAGATCTTCAATCTTCTGCATGTGACGTCCGCGAAACAAATGTAAAAAGGCAGATGAACGGCGGACGAAAACGTACCGGATTTTTTTTTTCTTGGAGTCTCATTAGCGCTTGCTGCTGTTTGTTTGACGTACGTACGTGTATGTGCACATGATAAGGCAAAGAAGAGCGAAGAGGATCCAGAATTCATATGCGAACGAGATTGCTTCGGGCTGAGAGAACTCTGGATGAAACATATTCTCAAAGTCAGTCAGTGAATGTCTGAACCCACGGAGGCGGAAAGAAGACAAGAATTTGAAGAAGGGAGAACAGCCGAGTAAGACGTTGAGCACAGCCGACGTGTCGTCCGCTGGACTTCGCCGAACTCCGCGCGCTTATCCGGGAGAGAGAACGTGACCGGCGGATTGGCGTCGGAACGTCGAGCAAAGACCTGCGAAGGCTTGCCGGCGGAAAAATAAAAATCTGTGATGACAAGAGCGAAAAAAAGGAACTTTGCGTGCGACAGAATGGAAGTAGAACCATCTGCCTCTTTTTTTTTTGCAATGGAGCTGCCATGCACGTTCAATGTAATGGTAATGGTCTTGTACTTATGGATGCAATGATGAATACACATACGCGCACTCTATCCGCTGCTTGACGCCACCACGCGGCAATACCGTTCTCGGGCGTCTTGCATATGTCGAATGTTGACACTACAACCGATCCCCATCAGCGGATCAAAGAAGTTCGAGAAGAAGCATCGAGAAATGCAGGAAAATATTATCGATTATTTCAATTCGTTATCCGGAGCGTTATACCCGCCGTATCACCTTCGCATTCAAATGTCAAATAACTCCGGCTTCCCTCGACGCGCTCAACTTACGACCCTGTGAGAATTTACCAATCATGCTCACGGACGTGACGGCATTGGCGGAGTCCCCTCCTTAAATACTTATCTTCCTCCAGCGATGCCATCTGTCCGGCTGGTGCGGATGGCACGCGGCGGCTTCTTTCTTTATGCGTTTCATGAAATGAATGCCGTCGGGAGCACGGCTTGACGGCTTACGGAATACTTACCTCTCCCTCTCTCTCGAAGATGGAGTGTCTTCAAAACGTCTGAGATTTGATATCGATTTCCGTCACACTGTTCTGGAATCTATAGAACTTCCGACCGACGCGTATGAGCTGTTCATTGAATGACCCTGCACGCCCTTCCAATATTATCCACCGCGCATCAGAAGGATTGCGGGATCGCCTACCGAATTCTAAGTGCTATCATACAAATGAAACAGCAATTTAGACTTACATCGCAGGTCTTCCAGGGCTTTACGAAGCGGTCTCATCCCGACAATGTCCTGCATATGAAAAAGAAATGTCAGAAGAGTGACAAAACGGTATACTCCGGATCAGACGCTTCTTCTCATCCACGTAGAAGCATGGAAGAGCATGAAACGTTTCTCGTTCTCCGCAACATTCATCGGCACAGATTGTCATTTGCTCGATCATGAAGTTCTCCCGGGTAATTATTAATTACGAATTCTATCCAGATCACTCCAGATGTCGATCCTTGTCATGTTACATGCCGTCCTGTTATGCGGTCGATAGGCCGCATCTCCGCGGTTGCAGATTGTAGTTTATGCATAAATCTGAAGGGGACAACGTGCCGCGGTGTGTCCCAGGCATGTCAAGACATCTGAGTCAAATAGGTCAATGTCAAGTCCTTGAATAACCGAGAATATCATGTAAATAAGAATCCATCTTACCGGTGGCACGATGAATATAGTTCATGACAGCATGCACAAGCCAAGAGTTGGACAGCCGTAAGAAGGAAAAATGGCGCCGAGTGTGACATTTCAAGGGTAATATCCTACGAGATACTGAATGTTGAACTCCACAAAGACCGGCGGTGAATTCGACGAGATTAGTTCTTCCATAAGGGTGTTCTGTCTAATCAATGTGTGTCGCGAAATTCGAGACTCCGTCAATCATGACTTTCTGTGAGAAGTCGTACATCGCATCGCTGGTGTGTGAGAACGTCGATCTTAATTATCGATTCTGTCTTGAATGATCTTCGTGTAACGACATATAGGCAACTCGAACGGAATGGGCTATTGCCGGGATATATTGTGTCTATTCAGTGCCTTCACCTCCAATGATAAGATCATCCGGAAACACTAGATGTATTCGGAGGCAGACTGTCGGGGAGCCAGTAGGATCAGCGCGAAAAAGTGGTGGCTTTTGTTCCCAGGGACGATATTAAGAAGGCGGCCTCAAATTAAAAACTCACAATATTAGCTTAAAGTTGCCGTTTTTCACGAATTGATGGCGCAGCGAATGGCGGATAATGCTCTCTTCTCGTTCGTTTTAGAGAAACGAGATCCAGCAGCCAATGCTGGAGTCGCTCGTACTCCCCACGTTGTCCGCATTCGATCTGGACTGTCACCCGGGGAGGGATCTCCTTCACGAATGCGCTGACCAGCTGACAATCAAACGTAATAGGAAACGTGGCGACATGTTATTCAGCATATCGGGCAAGCAAGGCGAAGGTGGTGGTCGAGAACAAGCAGTCCCACATAGTAAGTTGAAAGAAATGCGTGGGACTATTTGTATATGTTTGTACCATTTTCTCATTGGTAACCATAAATAAGTCGAACCCGACTGGGTTGCATGAGCGCGAATGGACAGAAGTCGATTGATAGCTGTGAGTGGATTTCGGACTCCTGAACAGTATCTAGAACGTTATTTTAACTTCATTAATTCTTCATCACATCCCGGATAGGTGCCGGCATGCTTTTGAAGTCACCTGGTGTAGTGTGGTGTAGTCCTTCCTTTTCATTCTCAACTCAAAACGAGGCCTCGCGCATTCTGCCATGTATCTGGCGAATGGAAAACCATCCCGTTCGCCGAAGTTGGCCAAGAAGTGAATGGATCCACGTTTCATCTTTCTTCATCATGAACCTTGGAATTGATCTTCTCGGCGTGGATTGCGCCATTAATATCCTGCATCTTTCAAATCTTTCTGGCACTTCAATGAAAATTGTTCTAAGTGAACTTGAATTTATGTATCATTCATACTATCGAGAGGGCTTACGTCCATATTTGACGATTAGATTGCTCGAAAGAATATCGATAATTCTCCCGCCCGACTGGGTATTCTGATCTCGAAGAAGTTATTGAGAAATCGTAGGATATGCATGAGTCTTGTGTTCGATCTACATTGAAACAAGTCAGACAGACGCTATCTGCGATCAGAGCAAACACGATTCAAGATTAGAGACAAGGTTTACAGACCACAAAAAATAATGTTCCAGCATAAAGCTACCGTGATCAAATGCTCCGCGGTTTGTGGTAACTCCCGGACGGAAGTCTGATAGCGAAGCGAAATTAAGTAATTCAGTTCGAGGACCAGCCAAGAATTGTGCTTTTCTTCCCGTCGTCTTGCTACAATCCCGTCTGAAATTTCATGCTGGATCGTCTATCGTCCGTCTTCGGGCCGGAAGTCCATAAGTGATCCCGGAAGATTGAAAGCAGATAATGCATGACGTGAAAGCTGAAGTCCGTTGAGATGTGACGGTGTACATACTTGAAGGTCTGATTACTACAGCTACATGTACATGTAAGAGGCTTCAACGGATGGCAGCTGATGGGATATGCCGATCCGATATCCTAATATGGATATTCATACCCACAATCCCAGAATAGGTTCTCATCGTCATACACGGTAATCTCTCAGGAATGAAGCTGCGCCGACTGTGCTAGACACCAGGTTGTCCGCGAACAATCATCTGGTATCGTCGTGAAGACAGCGATTAGAAGCCGTTGATTGTCTTGCTAGCGTAGCCTCTTTACGTTCAACAAGCTGCTATCGTCTTGCAGTCACGATGCCTTCCTTTACTGACCTGCCGGTCGAGCTAGTGCTTGACCATCTTCTGCCGATCCTCCCCGTTCGAGATCTTCTGACATTAGGCGCTACAAATCATCAGTACACAACTCTGTGTGACGATGAGCTTCTTTGGAAGGCGAAATGTAAAGAAGATTTCAATTTCTCGAGTTCTAGAACTGCGAGAACGAAGGGATGGAAATTTATCTACAAGGGTCTGAAGAATCCGAAGGTCTTCGTTTGGGGGTATATTCCCGGCTCGGCTTGCGTGTGCCGTTTGGACTTATCGTCTTTTTTCCAGTGATAATAGAAGTGGTAGACTTGGAATACCTCAGTTGTCCCGAAATAGGCAATTCAACAATGGTGTACCTTATCCTGTACAAATCGACTTTCCGAAGAATTCTGCAATAGTTGATCTTGTTGCGGGTGGATGGTAAGCTAAGTCAAATCTACTTGCGACACCGTCTCTCACTTTCAAGCAAGGTCTTTCCACGCCCTTGACTCATGGGGACGCGTTTACGTTTGGGGTGAGCAATTTGAGAGGACCGCCAAAGAACGACTCTAATCTCCCCTGTTGACCACAAGGTACTATGGACGGAGAAGCGTTTGCTCTCCAAAGTGATGGTTTCTCAATCCCCGAAAAGATTTCAGAGATACCGTTGCGGCTTGAGCTTCCTGAACGCATCCGGACGTTGAGGTGAGTTTAGGCATGTGCCTTTAACCTTGTGTCAACTGACCTGTGGTGACATAGCTGCGGACGCAAACATTCCATGGCTTTGGATGCCAAAGGTCATATCTGGACATTCATCTCATGGGGAAGGCCTTACCTGCTTGTCACACCGGCTTTGGATTGCACATCCTCCGATTCAACTCCTGTACAGGCTGAATGTGGCTGGTCTTACAATGCCGCCTTGACCGCCTCAGGCGATGTTTATATTTGGTGGCCTTTTAGTGTCTCCGTACTGCAGCAATTCGGTGTAACAATGGGCCAGATGGACGCAGATGGAGACAAACGCGCAGTTGCGACTACAGAAAACACAATTCCGTGCGTAACATGGGATTTGTACCACAATCCTCAAAGGCTGCCGGCTATTCCCAGTCTTCCAGAACTCTCGAAGACCGACCAAACACCTCAGCGGAATGAAGAAGCAAGGATTGTCAAAATAGCCGGCATGGATGGCTTCTTGATTGCATTGACGAACAGAGGTCACGTCCTCAAATTCGGCGGTCTGAGTAATGAGATGTCTGTCGAGCATGCGCGCTGGGAATATGTGAGCAGAACATCTGTCGGGAAGACCGAGTTTTGCTTTAATGTCTGAGATGTTTGCTCCGTAGCTTCCAAACTTCTCTGAGACAGGGAAGATTCGGGCACATCCAGTGCTTGCTGGTGGCGAGCGAAGAGAAGGCAGGACACCATCGGGGGATGTAATAATCACCCACGTATGTTCTGTCATTGTCTTCCGTCTGGTCTTTCTTCTCACACATGCCCGCCGTCGGACCGGGTATCCCATCCGTTCATAGATCACATCACATTTTACGCGCTTCATTGCGTATACAGATGAAGATACCTCAATTATCCTGCGCGGCGATACTGATACGACAGTGGAAAGCGAAGCTGAGGTTATTCCTGAGTTACAGTATAAATCTATCATCTCAATAGGTCTGGGAGACTATCACAGCGTGGCGTTGTCCGCGGACGGGAAGGTATATACTTGGGGTTCATACCAAATGGGGGCGCTGGGTCTCGGGTCTCCGGAGGAGCTTCCTGTCGGCGCACCTGGAGGCTATGCGACAGAACAGCAGCTGGCCCGGGCAAGACAAGGATATCGCGTGCAGGTGCCAGAGGTACGAGTGCCAACTGAAGTACACTTTGACCACGGCCTCAAGAAGAAGCGAGAGCGGTTCTGCTTCGCTGCTACTGCGGCAGGCTGGCACTCCGGTGCACTGGTAATTGATCTTAACCCAGAGGTAAGATGCCGTCAGTTCTCCGAAAGAGTTATATTGTTGCTTAACATGTTTACCTTGCTCACAGGAAGATGACACAGAAGAGGGTGACCATGACCCCACGAGCCAGATGCCCGGACACTTCGATCCTCGACCTGCGCCGCCTGCCGAACTTCAACACGGCCCAGGACAGATACCACCATTTATACCTCTCATTCCCAGGGGACACCGCCCCTTCAGAGTGGGGTATGCGGGAAGAGGGGCCTTCAGAGGTCGAGGTGGGTGAGATATCGGTGTGAAAGAGTCACGCCACCATTAGAGTTCTGAACCATCTCGGTGAACAAGCGAAGCAGGGATATTCTTAGTGTACTATATACCACTGAAGACTGAATTACAAAGGTTTTGATATTGTCAGAGCAATTGCCAATGCGACGTAGAAATACAAATGTCTCGTTTGTAATGATTCCGGATTGAAAGTTCGCTCCGCTGTTAGCTGATTTCGCTGGCAAGGCGTGATAGAGCCTCCTTCGACAAAGGAATCCATAACCCTGGGCCACTTTCTTGAGTATTCGACGAAACTACTAGACCATGATCGCGAAATTCGCCAAGAAGAGCTTGCATCGCTGTATCACTTGTCGCAATGAACTCGTCACGAGCAGCCGCAAAGAGCAGCTCGTAGCTTATCGCGACGTGAGGTCCTGACTGAACCGACGCGCTGGAACTCGACTCTGCAGCGGCAGCGTCCATAGCTAGGCGCTGTTTGTTGCACAAAAGTGCGAAAAGACGCTTTGCTTTGGCTGTCACCGATGCGAGGACGTGCCTCGTTGCTCCCTCTGCAATTGTCCCTCCAGCGGAACCGATACCGGCAATGTTTGCTTGGGCACCACGCCCACGACCTCCAACGGATGCACCGGCGTACGACGTACGATCTGCGTAGGCTAGCTCGAAGTCGTACGGGTGCATTGTCGTTAAATCATGCCATAACCAATTAAAGCCACCCGACGGAAGAGCTTGATCCGACGAATTGTGGTGGCTTTCTATGCTGCTGTGGTCGGATTGAGCGCGTCGTGGATGTGTGAATGATTCAGTCGTTGACCAAAGCAACGGCGCCATAATGTGGTCAATGGAAGCTACAATATGGATGGAAGGATGCGTAGCAAGGACGGCGAGACAATTCTTGCTGCGTTCAGAGCGTAATGTTTGTCCGTCGATGTTATGGATAATCAGAAACAAATGCCGCGCGGTAGGTTTCCGGGCATATTTCTCCAGAATACGACGACATTGGCCTTCAGGTCCCGCACCAACATCGTCCATATCTGGCGCATCAATAACCTTCTCCGCTGATGCAAGGAAATCTTTGAGCGTGAAATTCGGGAAGAACGCGTTTGCGACGACGACGTGGCCCTTCTTCGCGCAACGTCGAGCAAAGTCATTCAGCACCTTGCGTTTAGAACCAAAGCCGTAGAACAGCAAGTTAAAGCCAGAAGCAAGCTCCGCCATGTATGCCGGAAAATATTCAGAATGCGATGATTCAAGTGCCGATATTCGTTCCTTGAGTGCCGATTGCCTAACTGCACGAATCCGTTCGTGGAATTCTTCAGGAGTTAGGGGAGGCACAAGCTGCGAGAACACGTCCGATGATGTCTTGGACGCTCGGCTTATTTGAGTAAAATATGCGTCGAAGACACTAGGGAAACGTGCGGAGGAATCCTCGAGTAAATAGTTACGAGCCCAAGTAAGCGCGTCCCGTCCATTGCCCTCTGCGTCAGAGCCTACCTCTGCATCACTGCCATACGCACTTGAGTTTTGATCCCCTTCAGAGTCTACCATTGTTTTCCTTTTGGTTTCTAAAATCCGAGTAATTAGGCGGCGCGCTGTTTACAATTGATTGATCATAAAAGTGACCACGCCGCGTCACTACGGGCAATTTAGTATTTTACATCGGATGATAAATGGATTGATATGTAATTTGATATTTTCAATATCATTCAATATCATACTGCATATCCTCATTAGGGATATTTAAAATATCATCAAAGTATTTAGAATATCATCAAAGCAGATATTCTGATTGACCAATCAGGATAATTTTTAGGGATATCTGCTTCGATGATATTTTAAATATCCCTAATGAGGATATGCAGTATGATATTGAATGATATTGAAAATATCAAATTACATATCAATCCATTTATCATCCGATGTAAAATACTAAATTGCCCGTAGTGCGTCGCGTCAGAATCAGACACACGTGACCATGGTAATACAAGACACAATTGTATAGTAACGAGAAGACAATTACAGTTGGCGTTTGGCATCTAACTACTGGTAAGCACGCGCAGCAGCGCTCGTAGGCCTGTGCGCAGCAATGTCGATACAAGTACCTTCGGCGGCGCAGGCCATCGGCGAATACCTCCAATCCCCAGACGATCTCATGAAAGTCGCAGCGTTTCGCAAGAAGTTGGAGAAGGAAAAGGCATCCATCGATGCTAGACTTAAAACTGGTGTAAAGGAGCAGTTGGAAGCTACGAGAGACGGCTTGCGAAAGCTGCTTGGAACACGGACGAATGTTCAGGCTATCAAGGACGAAATGTCTACCATCGACAGTGCTTGCCAAAACCCTGCGAATGCTATATCGACGTTTGACCAGATCGCGCGCGTTTCCGTTGTCCATCGCAATTTTGAGCAGGTCGAGGAGATGGTCAACAACTTAACGGGAATGCATTCAAAGCTTGACATGCTCGAAGAAATGCTTTACACGGATAGGAAAGATATCACTGGTCCAGCTCGGAACATCCTTACCCTGCATTTCCACCTCAACCAGCTCGAAAACTTCAGAAACCAGACTATGCATCAGGCCAAGAAGGCAACTTCCGAATCTCGTGCCACTTTGGTCCGGTGGTTTGAACGTCTTAATAAATTTGTGGAAGATTTCGAGGAATATTTTGCCGCGCTGAGTAGAAACATTCTGCCCATCGTTAGAGCTGGTCATCCTGAGGTGGTCGTCAAGCTGGTCAAAATCGCTGAAATGGAAGGTAAAGAAGACGAGAAGGCATGTTGTCCGAAACTTATGCACCGACTTCAAAGATCTGACCTTGTCTGTATAGGCAATTGCTATTCGTCTCGTCAAGAAGGCAGCGAAAATAGACGCAGCATCGAAGTTCAGGTCACTCCAGGCTAATGCTCGTGTTATAAAACATTATCGCTCAAAGCTTACCAAGAACATAACCGATTCAATCAAGGCGTCTTTTGAGGAGGCATACCAAGCCGATGATGAAGACCCGGCCGCGTTCATAGAGCATCTTAACGATTGGATGTACAAGGATTTCGTTCGAATTGAAAACGACGTTGTCTCATGCTTCCCGCAGAACTGGGATATCCACTCTTTGTATATCCGCGAGTACCACAAAGCCCTCGATCAGATGCTAAAAAAGATCGTTGCGTCTAAACCCGACCCGCCTGTGCTACTTATCATCCATGCATGGCTGAAGGAGCACAAGAAGAATATGAAGGAATTGGCCGTACCGCCAGAGTGGCTTGAACCACCGCTGCTCGGTGGGAACGAACAGAGCCTCATCGAGGACTACTTGCAAACTATTATTAGCAAGCTAGATCAATGGGTCGAAAATCTCATGACGACAGAAAAGAAACAGTTCATCGCTCGTACCGATCCTCCTGAGATTGACGCTGAAGGATTCTACGGTACCCAAGGTGCTGTTATTCTCTTTCAGATGGTGAACCAACAAGTCGATCTGGCAATGGAAAGCGGGCAAGGCTCAATTCTTGCTCGTGTTGTTACCGAGAGTGCACGCGCTATGCGGGGTACACAGGAGCAGTGGGTACGACTAATCGAAGCCGAATACAAGAAGCAGATTGAGAAGCCCGAGGAGGCCGCAGGTGGTTTAGGAGAGTACTGCGTTGCTCTAGCGAACGATCAGATAAAGTGCGCCGACTATGCAGAAGCACTCTCTGCCCGTTTGGAGCCGCTTGTGTCAGAGAAGTACAAGGTCGTGATCGTGGAACGGCTGAACGATGCGATAGATGGTTACCTGGATGTCGCGAAGAAATGCACGCAGACGCTGATCGATATTATATTCAATGACCTGAAGCCCGCGGTGAAGCAGTTGTTCCAACCGGCTTGGTACGATGGAATAATGGGACAAATCATCGAGACGATGCGGGACTACATGTCAGACTACCAACAATATCTCAACCCGTCCATTTTGGAGCTCCTTGTTGAGGACCTTCTTGACGCCTTCCTGGTCTCCTATCTGACCGCCCTCGCGAATTCAACGAAGCTTCGCATGCCCGCAGCTACAGACCGCATTCGAGAAGATGTCAGTCTTGCGTTTGAGTTCTTCAGCACTTTGAAGCCGGCTAAGGAGCTCGACTCGTACTTCGAAGTCGTCGAACTCGTGTTGGCCCTCCTCGAGGCGTCAAAAAGTCTCGTGTTCCTATCCTTCTGGGAAGTTGCCAAGAAACATGGGCCAAACATTCCTTTCGTGGAAGGCCTCATGAAGGCGCGCGATGATCTGGATCGCACGGCGGTGAGCGAGGTCATGGAGAGTGTGAAACGCAAGGTGAAGGAAGAAGGATTGACGGACCGTAAGTGAAATTTATTTACCCGGGTCTTCTAGTTCCTGCATCTTACTCTTATGCGTAGCGCCGGAGCCCACTATCATGAAGAAGATTGCTATTCAAGGGACCTTTGCGAGACTTCTCCGTACAGCAGCATCATAGACAGTACTGATGGCATATTTATCCTCTCTTGGCTTCACCCCTTTTTAACTTCTCAGAATTCTGGACTCCTAGACGCTCACAATCCTGTTCCGATCCGCTTTGTGTGCAAATGTAGCAATACTCAGCATTTGTATTTATACATCTCGTCTACTAAATTTCGTACAATGGAAGCCTGGGTCTTGCCTTAATCCGCCTTGTCTTTGTCCTTATTTGACTGAGAGCGATCAGGCAACTTTTTGGCAAGTTCGTCGATTTTCTTGAATTGGAAAGGGAATCGAGAAGGATATAAGAATGGACGAAGATCGAATCCTGCGATTAGACGTCAGTACGGTACATTTATAGGATTCTTTGACCTCGGTTATCAGACTCACTGTTATCGTCCGGACTGTAGGACTCCTATATTGAGAACCGATCTTTGTGAGTTCTCTGCAGCCGAAGGCAGGTGTGAGAAGAAGTGAGCTTACGGCATGGTATGCCGGAGTGAGTGTGGTCATCTTGTGCCGGTTTCGTGCGTATTCAAAGAAGAAAAGCTTCACTTTATCCGCAATCTGGGAAAAGGTGATCGGTATCAGTTGGGATTGCATCACGCGCGGCTTCGAAGGAATGTGACGAAAGAATGAGAGAAGAGAAGATTTAGGCTCCGACTCACCTGTAGTGGAGAAAACTTTGATCCCCACTCGTGTACGAGCTTCGTGAACATGCCATAAGGCCCGCACTTCTCTACCTTTCTGAGACGTCCAAATACCGACAATTCTTCATAGGTCATTCCCATGTCAGCCTATGCGTGAAAGAAAGTTATGAGTGTTTCCTCGAGGCTCGTAAAGACAGAGTGGTGTTACTTCGTCCGCCTGTACATAGTTTTCAGTGATTGGCTCGAGCTCAGCCGTGGGGACTGCATCCAAGAATCTGGTTCAAAGGAAGGCGCCGTGAGTTTCGGGGAAGCAGCCGTCAAGTTTACCAAAACAAGCCACGTACTCAGCCAGGATTGGAAGCTCAAACGCATCTCTCGCGTACGCGATGAACTTCTTCAAGTCCGTCTTGCTGATTCCGCCGATTGGATTAATGTCAGCTACGGAATCGTCTCGGAAAGTAAGTTTGATATCCTCATGTTTCTGCCACTCGAGAGAACGAACCGGAAGAACAGTCATATTTGGTCAAATAGCCTCGCAGGCTGTAAGATGCAAAGCGTGAAATCGTGACGATCAATTTTAGGAGACTGCTTGATCAAAGCAGAGATAAGCTCGCCTTTCGTCTACATTAGCACTTCCCAAGACTAACAGTCCACCCGAGCGTCCGCGAACGAAAGGCATGAGTTGTGCAAATAAATACGAGAGAACCATTCGGATGCGAGCCTTTAAAGATGAGTGACAATAAATATAAGGTTAAAATAATGAATTTATTATTGCAAACTTGTATATTCTGCAAGGCAAGATTTTCCGCTTCTGATCCTCCATGGACCTTAAACTTTGGAGTAATTCCTGTTACGTATCCAAAAAGTGTGTGCACAGCAGTGACTACACTGTCCATATTGAGATCTATGTGGTAGCTTCCGATTGCATTGCTAAGATCTTTGGCACGTTGGCGAGTGTCAGCGCTAGAGTTCTCTGTGCCCATATAGCATGTATGGAAGATGCGATTGCAGAACTCCCGCGGATCGCTTGGTACATACGATGATGTTTCGGGCTCTCCGGCGATGCGCCGCGCGTCAGAGATCACCTGTGTATCTACAGAATAACGTCAAGAATACGAATATCGTAACGCGAAGGCAATAGAATATATTTACCTCCGCGGTTGGCAGCTTCTGACACGAGCCGGCACATTGAGAAGACAATGACAGCGGTTGCACAGCTGTCAATGCCACCACTGAGAGGAATAAAATATCCTTGAGTTCGCGATCTGCGGAGGTAATCCCATAACCAGCAAGCTGGGCCAAGTCTAATAGACGATTCGTGGATAGTCAGCGTTATTTTAGTGGATTAGAGACGTTGCTGACGCGATCTCTTCCTCTGGCTTATGATAACGGAGTTCAAAATTCATATAGCCTTCGACATCCAGCACGTCCATTGTCATTGGGTCGGAGAGCGCGAATGGCACCTCGACGCGATGATAGCGCTCAGCTTGTGCTGCTTGCATGCTCCTACTCGCTTTTGCCCTGTGAGCGCGAACGTCTTCAAGATCTAATGTTGCTGTGATAACTTCAACATCGTTCAGAGAAAACTGAGAGCCTTGGGCAACTATGCGACCGTTGGCAGCGATCATGGCGCAGCCGTCATAATAAAGACGGTCCCCGTCGCATCCTTGCTGGTTGGCATACATGTAGATGCCTCCGAGCTGGAGGAAAATGCATAAGAGCAATAATCAGTATGATTCATTTCACATTTCAAGCCTTGGCTGACCTTCAGTGTCGCTTCCTTAATTAATTCTACTCGTCTGAACAGCTTACGTAACTCATGATGACTCCCACTCGAGTTCGTGAATATTTCGACGCCGTCAAGACCCATCAATATATGAGGACTGGGAGCACAGTAATTCAGTAAATCGTGACCATTCGTCAGACTGAATGATCAACCTTGCAGGGGTGAAGAGCTCTTCGCATAACTCAACGCCGATACAGGTATCGGCTGTACTGACGACCGCATCTCCGAATGGCACTTTGGTCTGTTCGACCTGAATCAAAAGCATCCAAGTTAACTAGACGAATCTCTAACCTGTTTAGTTATATTCTGAATCATCCTTGGCAAGTAATGGTCTTCGACTTGTCTCTGCTTCGCCCAAGGTGTGAAGTATCTGAGCTCGCGGTAATTCCCATCATTTGCTAACCACATCTTCGGTCTGATCAAAAGAATTTTATGATTGTAAACTATGATCCGGCAGTTGTAAATAACGTTTTTATGCGTCACCGGCCTATACAGCGTGTTATGATAAACAAAGACAAGAATAGATGCTATACGTACATTCCGACGTCACAGAGAATGTCTGTTGCAACATCCGATTGCAAGAGCTTTGCAAGGATTTCCCAAGAATGAAGTACAGTATCGCCTGAATTGAGTAAGAAAAAGGTAGCACTGTAACAAAAGAGAGACTGACCTTCTAAGAAATGGTCCAAACAACCATAACCACTTCATGATATACATTTGATAACACTTCCTGAAAATACCATTTCGAGGACCTACGGAATCTCCAGTTCAGGTCCAACTCTCAGGGTTGCACCACGCTCTTTGGCAATCCGGATGCTCTGCAGTATCCTTTCGTAGTTCCCCTACGTTTTACCGATCGGATTAATTTAGTTATGAGAAGTACTTCATATCTTACCTCGAAGTCGAGAGCCCATTGGTTTAGTGAACTTAGTGGTTCGCGAGTTTAGATGCATTTCCTGGTTCACTTGATTGAACTCACCATCTGCAGCCTTTTATTAGTATAAGAATACGAAATAGTGCACGCGGCTTACGTTGCTACAGTGATAAGATGACCCATCTCCTTGTTTCGAGCAACAGAACGGTGATGGTCATTCCCAAGTTGTTGCTCCGTCATCATCGAAGGGTCTATTGGACCATCTTATATAAGAAATATAATGCCACGTGGTTTTATCATGCTATCTACACTACGGGCAATTTAGTATTTTACATCGGATGATAAATGGATTGATATGTAATTTGATATTTTCAGTATCATTCAATATCATACTGCATATCCTCATAAGGGATATTTAAAATATCATCAAAGTATTTAGAATATCATCAAAGCAGATATTCTGATTGACCAATCGGGATAATTTTTAGGGATATCTGCTTCGATGATATTCTAAATATCCCTAATGAGGATATGCAGTATGATATTGAATGATATTGAAAATATCAAATTACATATCAATCCATTTATCATCCGATGTAAAATACTAAATTGCCCGTAGTGCTATCTCAGTATCTGGCAAACAATTCACAACAACTGCACTTCAGATCCTTCGTCCGTCATGTCGTTTCCTTTCCCTCTGGAAATCTGGCAACTTATAGCAAGACATGCAATATCATGTCCCTGGACATCGAGCCAGTTCAATCGACCGCTAGGCGATTTCGATAGCATCGAGGGCTTTGCACGGAGCTCGCCTCTGTTCAAGGAGATAGTCCAGTCTCTCAGGGACGAATCTTTTAGCATTTCGCTGATAGACCTCTCGAGAGCTCCGATTGAAGATAACGAGGCGCGACGAGTAAGGTGTGTCTGTGGTCGCAGATATCTCTGCATTTAACAACCCCTGACGTCCGCATGATAGATATCTGCAGATACACTCTAGGAACCTAGACGAGTCCTCTGAGGCGCTTCATCACTCCCGGTCATTGTTTCGAAAGTCGGCATGTTTTTCGATGCTAACATCGCTCTCTTTATCTTGTTTTTGGCCACCTTTGCGAACTCTGAAGTGTTTAGAGCGGCTTCCGTTTGCCAACTGCCTGGAATCCATCGATATCCGTGGTCCGTGGGAACTTGAGTGCAGGACCGACATTCTTTATAACCATATGCAATCACCCGATGTGTGCTTTCCTAATCTGCTTCGCTTGCGCCTCTCCAAAGAATCTTGGTTTGTAACAGAAAGGATTACAGAGCATGACGTTGTAAGTAATTGTAGATGTCCACTCATGCTCAGGTTTTATTAAAGCGCTTTTCAGTACATATTAGCATCATTCTTTGGCCGCTGCCGGAAGCTTGAGCTTTTCTCTATCCATTCTGCGCTGGACGATGACGCTTGGCTTCTACAACGTACTGAACATATGATGTCCGTTGAGCACTTACAGCCGTCGGAAGGGTACACGCGGGATATGCGCGACTGTCCTTTATGCTTCGAAAACTATGACCATTCCAACGTAATCAGGAAGGAAAATGCCATGACACGCTTTCTCGCGGAAAAACTCCCGAAACTCTCGGAGGTCCGTTGGGCAAACCTATGGGCAAATACTGTACAAGATGAGTATGGTCAGCGACGAACGAAAATAACTAGAGAAGGGAGCAAAGTCGT
Organism: Sanghuangporus sanghuang; assembly: GCA_009806525.1. NCBI lineage: Eukaryota > Fungi > Basidiomycota > Agaricomycetes > Hymenochaetales > Hymenochaetaceae > Sanghuangporus > Sanghuangporus sanghuang. Next base: position 1,409,806 of record VVIT01000002.1, on the reverse strand, counting down.
CCTGGTGCGGGTTGACGGAATGAACGAGTAGTTAACGACCAAACGTGATGGGCCCGGGCGGGAATACATCTGATGTACGTACTGCATTTATCGTACAGAGGTGCCCTGTAAATTCAGCAAATTTTTCGTCTTCCAGGTCTGTCCGGACTACATGTTCACCTTCAGGAGGACTTCCCTCTCTGTCACATATCTGTAGGAACCTGTTATCTGTCAAGCATTCCGATGCTTATTACGTATGGCTTCCGTAGCCCACGCTCATATAACTCCACGAATCCGCAATGAAAGACCCTATAACTCGTATTCTGCACCTCTCATTCCCCGCATGGATCTTAAAATCGGCCCTCTGGGAGTCGTTCAAATGCGAAGAGTATTCTACCGAACACGTACCTCTTCTGGAAAACATAATCAAAGCGAGCAAGTTCAGATCCAATTTCCGATCTATCCATCTTAGCTAGGAGGAGAGTGATATATCATTATTCTAATTCTTCCTCAATAGCATGTAGGCAGCTACTACGGCTTCCTATACACACTTCATCTGGTTATTGATCGCCGTACCAAAGCTACATTGATCCGTTCCCTCCTATGCACTACATTCTGACTACTTATCTGTACTTTGCATATGAAGATTGTGCTACATTTGATCTTCACTGCGATCTTCAGGCTGACTGTGTTCTTGCTCGTGTTATAAGTTAACCCAGGAGCTCTCGCAGTGAGGACCTCATTGACACTTATCTTGTCCCACCCCAGGTTCTTCGTTGTGCAAGCTGCTTGTTTCTTCTGTAGGTCGGACAAGATTTCGCGTCCTGGAAAAGAAAGAATACTGGCTCAATATGAGGACCACTTTCTTCGAGCTGTGTGTCTGTGATTCATAATTTGATCACCCCGAGATTTCTGTACGACTCGCGACAGGCGTTGCAGGAACACATTTCATTCTCTGAGCCTCTGTGAAGTACCGAGGACTTCTATCTCGGTGACAGTCCCTGTTTTCCCCTACTTCTGAGTCGAGAAGTCTAATCCTGGTATTTATACACGTGTCTAGACAAGTCTCTCCCATGGGTGCTTCTGGTTACCGATCTTGGCCATATCTAAATTATTGAGAACCTCAAGGTTTTGTCTCATCGCAGACATCCTCCAATCCATTGACCAGATCTCTGGATGTTTCGAATAGTTGGGCGATATATAGATCCTCCGGACAATACGGCAAATCAGTCCCAGATCCTTCAGCCATGTCGTCTCCTTTCCCTACAGAAATCTGGTTCTTTATAGCAAGGCTTGCATCATTGCGTCCCTGGACATCAATTCAGTTCAATCGACCGCCAGGCGATTTCGATGGCATCGAGGGCTTTGCACAGGCCTTGCCAGTATTTAAGGAGATAGTTCAGGCTCTGAAGGCTGAATCATTCAGCATTTCGCCGATGGAGCTCTCAAGAGCGCAGATTGAAGATGACACGACGCGACGAGTAAAGTGCGTGTGGTTGTATATGTCTTGACAGCCACTGACGTCCGCCTGGTAGATGTCTGCAGATATCGGCTAGAAACCTAGACGAGTCTTCTGAGGCACTTCACCACAGCCAATCATTTTTCGAAAAGTTGGCAGGTTTTTCGACACTAACATCACTCTCTTTCTCTGCTCCGGGACCACTTTTGCAAACTCTCCATCAGCTGCAGAAGCTCTCATTTGCGAATTGTCTGGAATCCATCGATATCCGTGGAACATGCGAGTTTGAGGCTAGGGCCGACTTCGCTTGCGACCAATCGCAATCACTCGTCGTGTGCTTTCCTAATCTTCTGCGTTTGCGCCTTTCAAAAGAAGCTTGGATCGAAACTGAAAGGATCTCAGAACAGGTCGTGGTAAGTAATTGTATGTGCCTGGTCAAGCTCAGGTTTTATCAAACCGTTCTTCAGTACATATTAGCATCATTCTTCGGCGGCTGCCAGAAGCTTGAGCTTTTCTCCATCCATGCTGCACTGGACGATGACGCTTGGCTGGAGCAACGTAGTGAACATATGAGGTCCATTGATCATTTACAGCCATCGGAAGGATACCTGCGATACATGGGCCATTGTCCTTTATGCTTCGAAATTTACGATCATGCCAACGTGGTCAAGAAAGAAAACGCCATGACACGCTGTCTGGCCGAGAAATTTCCGAGACTTTCGGAGGTTCGTTGGGCAAACCTATGGGCGAAATTTGTGCGAGATGAATGTGGCCAGCGAAGCACGAGAATCACTAGAAAGGGAAGCAAAGTCATCTTGGTGCGGGCTGATGAAATGAAAGAATGAATGAGTGAATGTGATGGTCCAGTCGACGACGCATTTCACGTACGTACTTCGTTTGTCGTGAAGAAGAATTTCGAAAGTTCAGTAAAATTTCGCCTTCCAGGTCTGTCCGGACTGCAGATTCACCTTCAGAAGAGCTTCCCACTCTGCTGCATATCTGCTGCAATCTGCTATCTGTCGATCTAGAGCATCGCAACGCTCCTTATGCATGTCCTTTATAGACTGCGTTCATATTGTTCCATGATGCTGCCAATAGAAGACTTTTTGCTCTCTTCATGTCGTACCTCACATTCTTTATACACTGTACGTATCTCAAGCGTGCTGCTCTGACTCAGGGGAATCGTTCAAACATAAACGTAAGAGTACTGCACCGAACACGCACCCTTTCTGATAATTTTCATCAAAGCAAGAGGGTTATGATCCAACTTTCCGATCTTTCGACCTTGGATAGGAAGCGAGTTATACTTACACCATTTATTTTTAGTTCCACCCATTCCTCCTTCCTAGCATCTAGCGCATCTTGATCTATATGTCTCGGAGCGCTCCCTCCGGCTTCCCGATCACTCTTTATTGGCTGATAATTGGTGTATCAAAGTAACATCTGTCCCACTCGTTCTCTTTGATGACTTGCATCTCAATTTCTCTTCTGTAACTGCATCTCTGTATTTAAAAGTCGAGTTACAATCCGTCGTTTGATCTTCCCTACGTGCTTCATGCTGACTGTGTTCTCACTGGTTTCACGTTAAACCTGGCACTTCGGAACATGCTTTAGTCCAGAGGCTTTGCCAGTGAAGAGCTCATTGGCTTCTCCGAATCATCCGTTTATCTTATCCCACGAAGGTGCTTCGTTGTGAAAGCTGTTGGCTTTCTTCTGTAGGTGGGATAAGGTCTCACCTTCTGGGAAGCGGAGAATACTAGCTTGACGTGAGTATTTCTCTCACAAAACTGCATACCTTGATTCATCTTTACTTGCTTCGAGTTCTCTTCATGTCATGCGACACTATATGATGGTTCTTGTCAAATGGTGTGCATAATATAACTCTGAATTCACGAGGTATAAGAATTACACAGTCGGAGAATAAATGAGCTAAAAGAATGGGTTACCAAACACGAAAAAGGGGTGAAGTTGGGGATAGCATGACTGAATGAACGATACGGTCCTTAGGACCAGCGGAAGAAAGGAAAGATGTAACTACTGTATGTACGGTAAATAATTTCAGAGCACATCTTTGAGAAAGCAAGTTTAAGACGAATGGTATATCATAAACGATAGCAACAGCAGGTGTGTACACACATAAAACATCCACGCGGAGAGATCAGAAGGGCTGTAGAAAGAGAAGCATCGCAGATTCGTTATCGTTATCGGAACTAAAAATTGTTGAGAGCGAGGACTGAAATAGCCTTGCCTGACCGTTAGTAGCCGTTAGTATCTACATCGCACATCGCACAACAAAGTCATTACCAGCAGCACGATCCTCAGTATTCGGGATGTTGAAGCATACAATCAAGCGACCACGGTTAGATGGCTCGACGACGTACTGTACACCGGTACGCTGGAACTCCTCTATCAAAGCGGGTCTGATCTTCGCGCCGCCTTTGCTATTCTTACCCCAACCGCAAATAATCACCGTTTGGCTCAAACCGAAACGTCGGCAGTTGTCCAAGTGACCGCTGACAAAAATTTTAGCTTCCTTCACGTACAGAGAATGCAGGTCGATCTTTGCATATGCGACACGGGGGTCAGTGTCAGTGTAATGCGCGTTCTTCTCTCTGAACCGACGTCGAGCTACAACAATGCCATGAGCGTATTCACTTACTCTGGATGCTCCGAGTTCGAGTTGGCGCAAAGAGTCAATGACCTCCTTATCCGTATGAGCATGGGGTTCAAGCAGTAGTAGCTTTTTGTACATGTCCTCGAGCTTGTGCTGAGTAGCCATGAGTAAGTCGTGCATTTCCTTGAGTCGACTGCGTATGGATACTGTTTCTGCCTCGTCCGTGCTGTCATAATCAGTATTAGCACTTAAATCTCCATCGTTAGTATTATCTGCCCCGCGGACAGGACTGTTGGCATCGCCGCCTGCGCCAGGGTTCTGTCCAAGCATCTGCACGTCGGGCATGACGTCGTAGCACTCAACACAGCTTAACGAACGTAGCTATGACTTAATATTTGCTCTGTTGAGTATCACTGCGCAACGGCCTATCACCGGTATAGGCACACAAAGTGAGAGTAAGTACTAAGTAGTTGGTAAAACAAGCTGGTGATTGTGTGGGGTGGGAAACTCGCGCGGAAGCAAAGTGGGGAAACGTGGGCCTTATATACCCCTCGGGAGGCTGTGCATGACATAATCAATTTCCTTTTCGGTCACTGTGCCGTGAAGTAGCTAACGACCTCCGATGCGCTGCCAGGCCTGAGGGAGACGAATTCGTGCAGAAGGATCTAGATGGACTGACCTTTGAGGACATAGAGCACAAGTCCAGAAGCGGTCACATCCACGGACCCAGAAGTGTCACACAAACTTCTCATATGCAAGCGTGACCGGCCTTTTCCTTCTTCCTGTGAGATTGAGTTATGATCATTGAATGAGGAAATTAAAAATACGGGACAGAAATAGAATTGTCAAAAGCAATATTAATGCTGAGGAAGAGCCAGTTTCTTTCTTTTTTATTTTTATTTTAGGTCGCCGTTGACCGTCGACGGTGAACTACATAACGTTAGATACGGGCGACGTACTCCGTAAAGGTTGCTGGTCTGAATTTCGTCCAGACTGTATCGAGCTACTTTCCGTCGTTCGCGTATCGAGGACTGTCTTGCGGGTCCGCCGAGGTGTAAGAAACGCGGCTAGTTTCGTTCCCGCACAGGTCTGCTTCGATGACTCGCTGCCGCCTCCCATGCAATTCCACACTTAATCTCCGTTTGGACCGACTAAACCTCCCCTCTCAGCAATGAAGCTACGGTTCAAGAATTGACGCACTCACGACAGTCACGCTCGTCCCTTACTAGTATATGTATGCAGATACCAGTTGCAGGATGAGATTGCGTTCAATTATTACCATATAGCTAAGTAATATGAGAAAGTAATGTCAGAATTTACATTGAATACGCTTCGATAACGAGTGATGCGTACTTATGCTTCTCAATTTCCAAGTCACCGTCAGGTGAGAACCGATATGAACATATTTTCTTCAAAAACACAAGGACCTCCCCTTAACCCTGCTTCGGAAGTACCAATACCCTTATCAGCTTCAGTGTCTCCAAGAGCGTTACCACTTCTCTTCTCCAACGGTCACCCGATTGATTATTGATTATTGAGTGCGTGGCGGGTTGATTCCGAAATGGGACCGCAGACATGTTGAGATTGAGTTCGATCAGCCGAAAATGAATAAAGAAAGTAGAATGAAATAAATATGAATGTGTGACAGATAGCAAAACAGAGAAGAAAATTATGTCGAGTGAGAATTCGTATAGAACATAATGAATGGATGCATGGAACATATATCCGAATCATGATTTGTCAATGTGGTTAGAAAATGAAAGAATCATAAGAAGTCTGTCCTTAAAATAACGGAAAAACAGACAAATAAAAGGAAGGTTACCGTCTAGGCGCAGGCGACATGCCCCTCAAAGTACGTTGAGCCTCAGGCTTCAACAGCATCGAGTTCATCCCTCTCTCAATCTCATCTAAACCATGGCGCACCTCCTCAGCAGCATGCGTAGCATCTCTCAGGCGCGTTCGCCCCGTTTCGAATACATCGTCCACGTCGGCGTGTCGCGGTCCGTCGCGCATGCGACTCGGTGATCGACTATTATTAACACTGTTGGTATTGCTGTGGCCATCGGACCCGCCTCCGCTGACGTCTAAGAACCGCACGACGATCCGACCGGGGTTCGTCTCGTGCTCGTCGACCTCAATGTCCCGCTGACTCCCCAACAACTCCATAATCGCCGGACGAATCTTGGCGACTCCGTCGACACTATGGTTCCCTCTCCCGCTGATGATCTCCGTCCTTGACAATTTGGCTCTCCGACAGAGATCGATGTGCCGCTCGACGTACTCCTTTGCCTCGCGTACGTGTAAATGGTGTAGATCTATCTTGACTCGTGCGTTCGGGTTGATGTCGTATTCCGGGTTGTGGTGATTGAAGATCTCCGCTGCTGCCATACGGTGGTAGTTCCGGCTGTTATGGCGATGCTGAGCACCTTTATCCCGGAGCTAATATGATACAAATATCGAGGTCAGAAATGGGTGTTCAGTTTGAGTTATCATAGACAAACCTTCTTCGCGAATTCTCTGTCACCAGAGGCATAAGCTTCACTCGCCCGCTCATACTCTCTATCTGCCAGACGTCCTTCCTTTGCTGCAAGATCACGCAGGTTCTCACCAGGAGCACCATCAGCTTGTTCAGGTTCGGCTTCGTGCGGAGGAACCTCTTCCTCAACATCGGAGTACTGTGATGCTTCGTCGTCCTCAGAAAACCCCTCTTCTTCGGTCAATCGACCCTCTTGGAGGTCGCTCTCGACATCGGAATAGTCTGACTCTAACTCTGGTGTTCCTGAAGGCGGAGGATTGACCATCTGACGAGGCTACTGTCTGTGTCTGAGCTCCTGGATTTTGGGAAACAGGCTGAGGTGACAGGCCGAGGCGAAATAGGACGGGGAGAACCGCTAAGGACATGAACCTGAGTCTGAGAAGCCGCATTTGACGGCAAATAACGTATAGCATATGCAGGAGTCAGAGAAGGAGAGCCGGAAAGGCTTGCAGGTCGCAAAGAGTGAACTTCGTCTTGAAGCTGTTTCACCCTTTGTTTGTCATATAACCGGTTGAGTTCTGAAGTAAAGGTGAGCTATGACACGTAAGAGGAAAACCGAAAGTACGTACTTGTATCGTCGAGTTCGCGTCTGAGCTGGTCCGTGCGCTTGAGCGCAGTGCGCGCCTCGGCGTATTCATCCTCAAGGTCAAGTAGGTCCGCCTCAAGCTCCTTTATTATCTTTGCGCGTTTATCGAGCTTTCTTTCCAACTTCACTGAGTATGCACGCTCGTCTTCGAGGTCATCCCGCAAGTCCTCGATAAGACGCGCCTTTTCCGAAAGCTTGCTGCGCAATCGTTCGCAGTACTTGTACTCCTCGTCAAGCTCGGTACGAAGTTTCTTTGAGTACTTTATCTCTTCCTTGAGTTCATCCCGGACGGATTTTATTTCGGAGGAATGCCGTTTGCTTTGATCGTCGATATAGTCTTTTAGACGTTGGATGTATTCCCGAAGACGCCTGCATTCTTCGTCACCCATGGTTTTGAGTTATGCAGAGAGAGAGAAAAATAGATAGAAGGAAGAAGAGACGAGAAGGGCACACAGAAGCCAAAGGTGAGGAGCAGAGTAGTGTGAATCGTTGAAAAAACGTCAGTAAAATACTGCATACGCAGAACACGAGGAGGACATACAAGCGACACACTCTTCACACACGTAAAGGAGGGCTATTTTCCGCGTGGTGGCCTATGACGGTGGTCGGCCAGATTGTGATAACAATCTTGAGGAACGTGCATTGCAGAACATACACCAAATGATGGAAAGACACCTCTGTTCATCGTCCACTCTAGTAGTGGTGGTTATTGAATGAAAATATCTTGCGCGTTACACGTGATCCTTCTCGGCGTCTGACGAGGAGGACGTACGTACATCATCCATCCAGTCCAGTCCAGTTCATCACCTTCTCGCATCGAATGCCCGACCGGTCGACCGCTGCTGAGTGCTCAGAGCGGCCTCTCCGGCACCGTGCCGAACTCATTTGATAAGCGCCTTTTCATCGAATGAACCCCTAAATTACTGGAATGAACTGTGTATGATTTCACTGCAAACCACAGATTACCTTGTGCTGTAGTTGCAGTGTAGGCGTTTAAAGCATTTGAAGATGCTGTACGTACTTCTAATGATGAGTAGACCTGCCTAGGATACGAGTTGAGTAAAGCAGGACTACACAGTAGCAGTAGTGGTAGTAGGATAGGGAGGGAACCCCTATTTTAAGTGTATGCAATCAGCGCCTATCTCCCCCTTGGCTCTTTATATAGTAGGTCCGTTCGCCGAATGGAGTCCTGTCGGGCACATTCCTGCCTCCCTCCACATTGTCGCCTCGCATCAACACAACCTGCACCAGCTGCACCGCCAACGACAATGAGAATCTGGTCGGCACTTGCACTTGGTTACAGCTCAGAAGCAACTCGTGGCTCAGACTCATCCAGGTCGTCCACCTTTTCTGATGAAAGCGACATCAGCATCGGCGGATACATCCCATCAGAGAACCTCGACAATGTTCGTGTACTACAACGGGATGGCCCTTCTACCCCATTGACTCCCAATGATGACGACGACAATGATGGTGAGAGACAAAATGGGCCTGGCGAATCTGCCAAGGGAAAGGGTAGAATTAACATCACAGACGAGGATTTCGCTCGAAGTCTGTTTGCGGAAGATGCGTTGGTGGAGCTTCAGGAATACCACAAGCGCAATATGTCGATGTATGCGCCTTCGAGCGAGGTAGACCTTCTCTTCCAGAGGTTCTTGGATGAACAGGCGAGCTTCAACACACGACAGATGGTTGCTGACCTCGCGGCGACGTTGAGGCCCTTACAAATTGGTGATATTGATAATCGAAGCATCCGTGGTGGAAACACATCAATTGAAGAAGAAGTCCGATTTCCTACTGTTATCCGACCAGGTCCCATTGTATTCCCTCCTCCACCGTTGTTTACTCGCGAGGAGTACGTAGCGCCTTTCTCATATTCTAATCTCTGATTCGATGCTGATTGTTCCGAAGAAGGAACGATCAGTCGGTCAGCTGCAGTGTCTGCCGATGTCCCATCGAGGGCGAACCCGTCAGGCTCGAATGCGGGAGCAGATATGACATGGACTGCCTGAAGCGCATGTTCGAAGCAAACGTCGACGACGAATACCGCTTTCCGCCTCGTTGTTGTGGGCAGGTCATACCCCTGACCGTCGTGGAAGATCAAATTTCTAAGGAGACTCGTGATCTATACAGAGCAAAAATAGACGAGTACAGCACGCCCTGGCGCTTGTACTGCTCGAACGCGCAGTGCGCACGCTTCCTTGGATCCCGTCAGCGCAAAGCTGGCTCCAAGATCTGCCGCGCCTGTAAGACAGAGACCTGCGCTTTATGCACCGCGCCAGCGCATTCGTCCGGCCAGAAATGCAAAATCGACAAGGATTTGCGAAAGGCGCTCAAACTTGGACAGCACTACGGGTGGCAACGCTGCCCACGCTGTCGCCAGCTCGTCGAGCGGAATGATGGCTGTTACCACATGTCCTGTCGGTGCGGAGCCCAATTTTGCTATCTATGCGCAGGCAATTGGGGTCAGTGCAAGTGTTGGCAGCGCAAACGCGCGTTCGTCAAGATCATTTTGTTCCGATGGCTGCATCTGAGGGGCGATTACCTCGTGAACGACGAGCCTGCTGCAAGCACGGGGAATGCGGTTACGAGGCTTTGTAGACGATCTTGGAAGAGCGTCAAGAAGGCGGTCACCCCTGCTTCGTCCGCGCCTGCGGATGCTATTGCCGCTTGAGACTGTCGTTGGTGTTCCTTTTTTGATGTGATCTTGCCGACGGGATAGTACCTTCGAATTTGTCCCTTGCCTTCTGGTCTCGCTTAGATCTACTTCAAATTATCGCATCGTTGCATCATCAAGAGCGTTTCCTCATCAAAGCATTCGATATCAATGCGTCCGCCGTATCCATACTACTCTTTCATCTCCGGCTGGTACCAAGACAATCTGTATGACTCCCTATCCAATCCTTCATCTAGAGAAGAATCTTAAATCTCTGTTTGTATTTCTGTTCGTCTGCGTTTCCTCGCCCCCGATTTAGTTGTCGTCCTTGTATGTATAGTCCCAATCGCGTTTTTCGTCTCTCTGTCTGTCTTTTTTTCTTCTGACCAAAAGATGTCTGTATGAATGTCGACCCATCTGTAGAAGAAAATTAATATATTAACTTGAAATACGGAGGATAAATGCGCCACATTATATGGATTGATCCAAATGGAAATGGAGAGTCTGCGACGCGACGCGTCAGTACCTCATCTCACCTCTCACTCGTCGACCTCGTACCTCTATCTCCTTGACGCTTTTCCTACGAATCGCAGAGTAACGAACGTTGCGTGGTCTGTGAGCACTTGTATGGCCTTCTAGAGGGGCTCGGTCGTCCTTAGTCGCTTCGTGCTTACGACAAGTTCCAAGGCTACCTGTGTTTGCAATCGAGCCGTCCATTCGGATCTTTAGCTTCAACCTCTCGAGTCAATAGCATCTTTCTCAAAGCTATTTCGGAGACCTTTTAATCCCTCTTGGAGGTTAATCTGCGGTACTGGCGCTGTAGGAGGACGCGCTCTGGGCTCAACAATCACACGTAGCATCGTTGCAACACATTGATTCAGAAAGGCTGTCCTGCACCTGTGGTAAGTCATTGATACATATTCGTTTCCCATGGAAATCTCCTTCCAAGTCAGCATCACCTGCGCGCCATGCTGATCGGTGTTTCATTGTTATGAACATGATGAACTGCGTTACTTGTATTTGCACGTCAGTCGGAGTTGTTCTTCTGTCGAGGAACGAAAGACGAGACATTCTTTACGCTGCGTTCTTTCTGAACCAATATCTTTACCCTTTTCGTTCTCTCGTTCATCTCTTCACGATAAGAAACTTATTGACTTCCTTCCGTCATCTAAGCGAAATTGAAGAGGCACAATGAGCACCTTCGCCAGCTCAATGCCCTCCGGGTCCTCTCGCACCGCAATCAACTACAGCAGCAACGGGAATGGGAACGGGACACCTACACAGTCAACAGCCGCACCGTCCGGACCAGCGACCAGCACCCGCTCAGGGACGCTCGTGCCCACCAATACCGTCACCACCAAGGACGGCACCGTCGTCCGAGCGCGCATCGATCCCACCCTTGCAGTGGACGACGTCATTCGGCAATTATGTTTGAATCTGAAGATTCAGGACCCGCCGGTGCTGTATGCGCTGAGGGACGATGCGGACGAGCTTGTTACGGACGATAATTTGAGGAAGAAGATTAAGGGGAAGGTTAATCTGAAGTGCGTCTAACGGTTTAGTTTCAGTTTTCGCTTCTGATGTATCGTTTCTTAGGCTTGTGAGCGCACCGATTATCGAAGCGGCGGAGATCGTGGAGAAGTTGAGTATGAGGGATGATAAGACGCTGCGGATGACGCTCTTTTCGTTGCAGAAGTTTATCAGGGTGAGCCTAATGTCAAGGTAGTCAACATTGATAGCCAATGCTGACGTTGATGATCTTACTTCAGGAAGAGCAGTTTGCCAACTGAGTTTCTTCAGAGAGACGGTCTGAAGGAGCTTATTGATGTGATTGCTGTCAGTCATGGAAATACTCTAGCAGTAAGTAATAACACCCAGGATTCTATGTCGTCCACTGAAGTATGAGCTTTGATTATCACAGTATGCTCTGAACGCGATGCAAAACCTCATGGAGCTCGACTACGGCTGGTCAACGCTCGACCAAACCTTCATACACACAGTCGTCAAGATTCTCTCCTCCAGCAGCTCACTCATCAACGTCTGTCGTCCCGCAACAGCCATCCTCAAAAAGCTCGTCGAGGCCGACCCGAGGTCCCAACCGGGTCCAATTACCGCCTCATCAAGCCGCGCTCCGCCCGCTGCACCGCCGGGGAGCGTATATCGATACGGTTTTGATGTCGTCTGGGAGCAGATGAGGAAGGAAAGGGGGTTGCTTGAGACCGTTGTGAGTCGTCTAGGGAGCGCGGATAGTTTGATGGTGCTGAATAGGTAAGTTCCGTCGTCTTAATTGGTTTTGGATGGTGCTGATGACTCTGGAAATTAATTGCTCCCGGATAGTATGATGTTGATTAATTCCTTGCTGTCGCATGCGACGGATACGCACTGGGAGGAGTTCACGTCCGAATTGGAACGCCTGAACGTCCGGAAAGCCGTCGTAGTAAGTGCATTCTTTTCGCGTTCCGTCCCTCTTGTCCCTCGATCGCGCACAATTCGACGCTTATTTGCTTGTCGACAGCGTCTCATGTCGTCACACGTTATCGAAGACCTCACATCCTCCATCCTCGACTTCCAAGCAAATGAAGTACGCATCATCCTCCGGCGAAAACACGAGCCGGTTGACCCACTCGAGAATGTCGAGCATTTCAATACTTTGAGATCGATTTGGCAGATGAGCAAGCTTGAGGAAGACATTGTGCCCGAGGAAGGAGGGGTGAGGAGGAAGTGGAGGAAATTGGGATTCGAGACGGAGGATGTGAGCCAGGAATTTGCGGCTGTTGGTGTATTGGGATTGGATTGCTTGGTGAGCTTCTGAAGGACTTGCTTGACCCTGGGGTTGTGGCGCTATGGGCTGACTTGATTGGACTTTTTCAGAAACATTTCGCACAAAGCGATCCGGATGAATTTGCCAAGGTAAGCCGCCTTTCATCCAGTCAGGTGTTTATGAAAAATTGATTTTGTCTTCCTTCTTCAAAGATCTTGCTCGAACAGCTCAACAGACCCGCAGAACGACGGTGTCCCGTAGCGAAAGCATCAAACGAAGTTGTCGAGCTTTTGTGCGAATACTGGGAGATCTTCGCACCTGGGTGTAAGCTTTTTTCACAACTATGAAGCAGCCAGAGACAATTCAACCACCTTCTTGTTCATATCAGATTCAACGTCGACGACGTTCCAGCCCTTCTTTTTGAACTTCTACAAGGTTCATGTACTCGCCACGCAGTTCTTCCTTCGGTTCGTTAGCTAACCAAATATTGTCGGAAGGTCTCGACTGATATTTTCTCGGCCATTAGAATGTGGAACGAAAGCGGTGCAGGCGTGGATGACTTTGCTCGAGTCGTGGCACTTGCTCGTAGCCAGTACGTTGCTTGTCTAGTAACATGGTACCTTACCATTACTAACGTGTATCTGCTGATAGGGTGAAAGTTGCTCTGCGAGACGAAAACGTGCGTGCCTGGCATGAGGTCGAGCATGACTTCCTCGAATGCGAATACAGAGCTGTTCGAGATAGGCAGATGAAAGAACTTGAGAACGAGGACGACTTAGTGAGCAAGGTCCCTGTCAGGTATGATTCGAAAGTCTTTTTAAGTCTATGAATGTGCCCGACTTATTACTTGATAGAAACCTTCGTGCTAAGCTGTATAAAGAGTCGTATGAGTTCGTTCGACAGCAACGTATTCAATGTCTCTTACAAGGCGCATGGTTCATCAACGGTATACCGGTCAACTCTTCGCATTCCAAAGACGCACATAAGAGGCCGACTCGACCATGGAGATTCATGCGACTGGACAATAGTCACAAATACCTCAATTACGTTGACAGCGCCGTGAAGTTCCAAGTCCGTAACGGGCTGGAAGACGTTCCCGATCGGATTGATATCTCCTTGATTACGGAGATCGCTACAGGGACGTGCGCCCCTCCACCAAATGTCTTGAAAGAGTACTTGGACATCCCGCCTCCGAGCACGCCGTTACAGGTGTCTCCATTGTCTTTCTCGTTGCTCACACCGGATGGGTCGCTTGCAGACCAAATCGCACCGGATCAGTCATGCTGGGCTGATTGGACGGACGGGTTGAATATGTTGAGACATAATGGAGGACATGTAGCCACGCAAGAGACGGCTGGGTTCGTCCAAGCATTGACGGAAATTGGGCTGAAGATCAAGTTACTCGGTGAGATTCTCTTGTATGAGTTTCGATGAGTGACTTTGTCTGACGTGAGACCCGCCCGCGAACTCGCGAATACAGATCTTTCTGGTGAGAAAGTGGAGATACCAAGTGGACTGATTGCAGGACCCCCACCTCCTAACAATGATTTCTTCTTCTCCGATCTGTCGTTTGATACCCAAGTGTAAAACAAAAGCTGACTCTCATTTTGTGTGTTGTGTAATGATTTTGTTTAGTTTAATATTTTATTCGAATTTATTTGAGAAGAATGGATAGTACCGGCTGGTAGACAAAATCGTTGGTGTAATACGTAATGGGAAAATCTTATGCGTCGGGTAAAAATACAGTAATATATATAATATAATCCGACACAGTGCCGACGCACGAGGCGCTCTTACCGCCGCACCAGCACCCTCGTTCTTTTACTTCACTTTTTCTTTCCTTTCCTTTCTTTCTGTCCGCCATGAAAATCACTCAAAAAATCGAGCGAGCGACCAAGGAAGATAGAGTATGGTGGTCCTTCGAGTATTTCCCTCCGCGCACAGCCCAGGTACAGTATTCAGTCGTTCAATAATCTAATGAGAAAGTTATCCCCGAAACTCACAATTTGTGTTTCGGACTTTGAACATGCATACAGGGCTTGCAAAATCTCCTTGATCGTATTGAGCGTATGAGGGCTTTAGGCCCCGAGTTTATTGACATTACATGGTATGTCTTTCCTTGGCTTGGGAAAATAGGGTGAATGATTCAGCGGAAAGTCTCACTCGCTTCCTCGCCCGATTTTTTGCCTGGACGTATAAATTGGGTCTACTAGGAATGCTGGAGGACGGACATCCGAGCTGACTTCGGAGATGGTGAAGACTTGTCAGAGCTTGATTGGGATTGAGACGTGCATGCATTTGACGTGTACGAATATGCCGAGAGACAAAGTCGATGTTGCGCTTAGGGTGTGTTGTCGATTATGCTCGCAGACATTTACGTTTATTCATACTGTGATATATTTGATAGGAAGCTAAACAACATGGGTGTCGCAACATTCTGGCTTTGCGAGGCGACCCGCCAATGGGCAAGGACGAATGGGAGGCCGTGGAGGGTGGGTTCGTACACGGCATCGACCTCGTCAAGCATATACGCAAACTCTACGGAGACTACTTCGACATCGCCGTCGCCGGTTTTCCACAGCACATGCTCCTCCCGCCCGAAGAGATCGCCTTCGAGATGAAATGCCTCAAAGAGAAGATCGAAGCTGGTGTGAACTTCATCTTCACGCAAATGTTCTATGACGTCGATATTTTCATCGACTGGGTGAAGGCCGTTCGTGCTGCGGGGATCACTGTGCCCATCGTTCCTGGCATTGCACCGATTCAGACATGGAACGGCTTTATGCGCGCTACGAGCCTTGCGAAGACGATCATTCCGAAACATTTCATGGATGTGCTCGAACCGCACAAGAACAATGATGAGCAAGTCCGTGCAATAGGAACGAAACTCGTTGCTGAGATGTGCAGGCGGATATTGCAGGAGGATCTAGGCATTCGGGGTTTACATTTCTACACTATGAACCTGGAGAAAGGGACGAAGATGCTGTTGGAAGAGCTCAACCTCGTTCCTCGCGTTGAGACTATCAAGCCCCTGCCGTGGAGACAGGTGCGTTCCAGACTCTCTCAAAATGTGACTCTTGATCTTTCTTATCCCTCATCTCACAGTCCCTCACTCCGAATCGACGACAAGAAAGTATTCGGCCCATCTTCTGGGCGAACCGGACAAGGTCGTACATCGCTCGTACAGAGAACTGGGACGAGTACCCTAACGGTCGCTTCGGTGACTCGCGAAGTCCTGCTTTCGGCGACCTTGATGGATATGGTGTCTGGATAAAGCAATCGGTTTGTTCACTTCAAAACGACTCTCCCCGTATGCTCGCTAAAACACCTCATACAGAAAGAGGAAGGTCACAAGATTTGGGGTTTCCCGACTATATTATCGGATATCGAAGATCTCTTCTACCGATTCTGTCGTTCAGAGCTCCCCGCTCTTCCCTGGTCAGACGAGAAACCTGCTCCGGAGATGCTCGTCATTAGTGAACAGCTAGCGAAGATGAACTCGCTTGGGTTCCTCACGATTAACTCGCAGCCTGCCGTAAATGGTGCACCCTCGACAGACAAAGTACACGGCTGGGGACCGGCTAATGGATTTGTATACCAGAAGGCGTACCTCGAGTTCTTCGTGCAGCCCGATTTACTAGATGCGTTGCTGGTGCATATTGAGCGAGACCCGTTGATCACGTACTATGCGATCAATAAGCGCGGGGACCTGCGCACGAACACCCACTCTGACGGACCGAACGCGGTGACGTGGGGCGTTTTCCCTGGCAAGGAGATCGTACAGCCGACGATTGTTGAGGCCGTTAGCTTCATGGCTTGGAAGGTTAGTCACTGCTTGTACTAGTGTTTCTGGCAGAACTTGATTACACTTTGACATTTAGGATGAAGCGTTCGAGCTTGGCCGCCAATGGGCGAACATGTACGAGCCTGGCTCCGTGTCACGGAAATTGATCAACGACCTCATGGACACCGCGTTCCTCGTCAATGTCGTGCACAACGACTTCAGGGACCCTGATGCAATCTTCAAGCCGTTCTACCTCGCAGGGGAGACTTACAAGAAGCAGCGACAACAACAACAACAGTTATCCTCTTCCGAGACGCATTCCGAACCGAAAGTTACGGTTAACGGCATCCACTGATTCGTCACCCGCCTAACCGGATGATGATAAAAGAATTCTTCTGTCATTTTGGATACCACTCGTTAATGAAAAATACCTGCTCCGGAAGTTAACGCTGGAGCTTTACGACTATTTCTTCCCCGAGCTCGGAATTAATCTCTATTATTCCTTGGACACCGTGGTCAAGAAAGAAATGTATCCTTGCTTTGAAAAGTGTAGATTTAGATATTGTTTCTTCATCTTTTTGCGTCTAATTCGTTGGCTTTTTTTGACCTTTTACTTTACTTTCTGATGCGATTCGGGTTCAACCCCCGTTAGCATTACTCTCATGCAGCCCTGGTCCTCCACGATCTCAGTATTCCTTGCATTATCAGCATACTTATTTCCTTCCTTCGTCACCCCAGACCCTGACGTCTGATGCACTGACGTTATCATGCACACAATTTGACACTGCATTGCATCCAACTGCACCGTGGTTTTTCTGGCCCTTTTCTCTTTCCTGCCATACTTCATTTGACCTTTATCTTTGCATCAACTGCATTGGCTACTTTCTTGCATCTGACCGCTCTTGCATCAACTGCATGTGTTTTAGTAGTTATCATTAGTACTTAGTTACTTGCCAAGTAGGTAGATGACATCGACATCGAATCCTCGAGTTCGCGGAAAGTCACTCAGTAAATCTGATGGCCGTGATTGTAAACGAACAAGTATCCGATCAATGAGAATGTTCTTCGTTAGGTCGATGCGTCGATATGACTCAGGACTATATAGCTCCGTGAGGCATCCAGTAGAAACCGATCATTTTCGCGAAATACCGTGGTATGATTGGCAGTAAAACTGTGCAGTTGATGCAATCAGGCTACGTTACGAGTCTCGCGTCTGTCTGGCACGTTGACACAACTACGCATATCCGTGTTGTCCCTCTTACGATTTGCTTTTACAGAGCATCCGTGACTCTATCGCGCCTCCAGATATCGGGGAATCCGATTTTCATTCTCCTGGACCTGGGTAAGTCTTGCTTTGCCTTGGCCACTTCCTAGAAATTTTCTGAATTGATGATATTGGTTAGCTTGGAAAGCAAAATTGGAAAGAATTCGGTCGGTAGTATAATACTCTGTCAATACGAGCTGCAAAGTAGATAGACTGTATGTTCCTTGCACACGGCCTTTCCCCAACAAGTAAAGAGTGATAACAACCCGATGCGGAAATATATATCCCCACGGGATAGTTTTCGAATGTTGGCGTCGGCTCTTTCTCCAATTGGTCAAGACCAAAAAAAGTGTCACGAATTTATCCCGACGAGAAATGAGAAAGTTTCTGGGGAATGATTTAACGAAACTTGGTTTTGCGAACGTACTGGAGAAGGAAATCTTAGCACTATTGACCTCCGTGTCCACTGTCCGGCTTTACGTTCGCCGTTCTGGATGACCCTTGCGATTGGGCTCGCAAATGTGTTCGGAATACGTTCAAAGTGTGAGATATTAGAAAAGCTTCTTGTCTTCGCTACGAACTGACCATCAGTTCAAGTTTTCAGCAGCTCTCGAATAAGGACGCTCACAACAATAATAATGCCTCGGTACGTCACCTTGTTTTCCTAATGGCCGAAATGCCAATCATTACCTTCCTCGGTCTCGTGGACGTGATGCATAAATAGCCGACCAAGAAACGTACGTCTTGGCTCGACGCCTCACCTTTTGACAGAGTAATTCACAGAAATCTCTGTAGCATGCAGGCCTGTTATGAGCGGTACGGCCAACATAGAGCGCAAACATCCTCAACCCATGGAAGAGTACAGTAAGTAGACTCACCCCGTGTGCTTATTTTAAGGGTAAGATCTGGCAGATTCCTCTTAAAGTTTCACGGCAAATTCTGATAAAATTGAGTGAGAGGCCGAGAAGCTCTCGGGAGCGCAGAGAGCAGAGCAGGAAGCTCGGAAGGATGCGGATGATGAGGTGAAGGTGACGCTCAGTAAACGCGGAGCCTGAGTTAGGCAGGTTATACTATAGATTTGAACGAGCGACCAAGATTCTTGAAGTCTGTTGCGTGATATTCTGTTCTGTTGCTCAAGCTGGTATACAATTTTACCAAATGAAGTAGCCGAAACATATCTAAAGTTCTTGACTCGCAAAAATGTCTTGTGGGACCTTATGGCATCAGTCCAAGAATGCCTTCTCTCGCTGACGCAAGATGGGAACCGAGTCGATCGTCTCTATGGTCATCATCCAGAAGAGCCAAGCTCAATTTACAAATACAGGTGGTTCCCAAAAGTCTTCGGCCCCCCGTTTATGGTAAGTGATCGACGTTCATACTAGACTTGGCTATTTGTCCACAGCAAGAAATATTTTTCATAAATCTGCATTTCTCAATTAATATGGGAAGTACTTGGTTTTATTTCTTGGAGAAAAGGTTCAAGAGAGAAATGTGGTGTCAAGGAGAAGCGAGCACAGATGGTGTGTCAGACATGTGTCGATCCTTCCACTCCTGTCTGCTTGAGACGCGACTTCACCTTTGCACAACATTTATATCAACATCTCTCTCATTTTTTCGGCCTTCTGGTGGCATCTGACTCATACTTATTTTCAGGAAACTTTTCCGAATGAAAATGTGAAGTGGGATGGCTAAAAGTGCAGGTCTATGACGAGCATCGATCAATTACCAAAAACAGGGGGGCCGAAGACTTTTGGGTACTTGGTCGGGAAAGTACTGATCAAAAGTGACGGCACTTTTGCTATCTTATCTAAATAAATCACGATGAGGCTTAGACGAGTTAGCCTCAGATCAAAACCATTCAAAATTAAGAGAATTACAAACGGCAATAGAAAATTAGTTTGTCTGTTGGTGGTTATCCACACCAGAGTCTACAGTAAAGGAACGCCATGGTAAAGTGCATATCACCGGGATGAATGCTTTAAGCGTAAATATATACCAATACGGTGAAAAATCGAAGCACTTTTGCGGTAAGACGACTCGCGAAAGACGGAACACTGTGTGGGAGTGAGTTACAAGGACGGGTGGATTTAAATCACGGTAAAAGCGACTTCGCCTCTGTGAAATTGCCAACTAGGCAATCAGTATGAATTTCAGACTGAGAAGCCGAACTCGGTATGTCCATTCTGAATCCATGTAATTCGCCATCTTATTGGAAGTATCCCCCAAACATGAGGCCTTAAACGGACTTGACGTGTACAATTCACCGAATCGATTGCTTTTCGTGTAGAAGTACCTACAAGGGAGCGGCTACACACTTGAATGCCTTCCGTTATCGATTTTCGGAAGAGATTGTGCCCTGATATGCATAGGATCTGCAAAAGTCGTCTTCTGGCCTCTGACATAGAAACGCAAGGAAAACACAGAAGAACAGAGGAGACACCTGATTCGCGGAGAGTTGGCGAAGGAATTCGGAGGAAGCAGCGTTCGTGGAAAGAAAATCAGATTGAGAGAATGCTTCTGTTGACGTGAAAAGCAGGGTTGCGTCTACCTGCATGCAAGATAAAGGGAATCGCATGGACGTGAACCATAGTCGAAACTTGAAGGCGTGCTGGCTATTCACAGATCAAGTTGTATCAGTCAAGCCCGGCGCGGCCGCGGTAGAGATAGCTTCACAGCAGTAGAAGTACCAAATGGCATATGATACAGATTGATGAGAACGAAAGCTGATTCTTCACAAAGAGAAGGAATCGGGAAGAGTAGAGTAGGATTCTTGCGACAGTCGTCAAGAATTCTGGACGGAAAACAAGCCATCAGGGTTGGGGAGCGTTTACTATTACAGGAAGACCATCAAAGGCACGTGACTTACTCAGAGTTAATCAGAGTTTAGACGCAAAAAACATTAATATTGTAGAATAGAATGTCAAATGTCAAGCAGTCAGGTTTGTTGGCGACGAGTGAGAGTATGAGAGACGACAGGACATTGAGAGCTCAATGGACGAGATGAGATGGCGTTTGATGAGAGATTGGCAACCGGATAGAATGAGGGTCCGTTCCCACGAGTATCTTTAAACGAAATATAATGAATTACTTTTTGCTTGGGTTGCTTCTTGTTAAACGCGCCCAACGACCGCCCAGCTGCGGTGACGAACGAGCCAGCGAGCCATCGACGCCGACGGGCGATTGGTGTTGAGCGGCGAAGGAACGACTTGACTTGTCGAGCTGAGCTGAGCTGAGCTGGGAATGAACTCGCTCGGGTCAGGGTCCTACTCAACCAGTACACCACTCATCCGTACCACTAGTCCAAGTCCCAGTCCTCATCCATCATCTTCTTCAGCATCTCGCTCTCCTCCTCCACGTCGTCCTCCTCGTCCTCCCCAGCCCCTATACCCCTCCGCCAGCGTCGCAAAACTCAATCCCCCAGCGACCCCGTCATCATTCACGGAACGAGCAACGGCTTTCTTCAAGCACTCCCTTCGCGGGCGATCATCGGCCACCTCCCTCAACTCGTCCTACTCCACCCCATCAGCCGCTCTCTTCCCCGACCCGCCTCCCTCAAACCATCCTTTTGCCACTATGGTTGCTGCTCCGGTACCCGTAGTCTCCAGTCACGACGCTGAGGACGAGAAAGAATGCCCGGTTTGCCTCGAACCGCTCAGTTTTAGTTTTCGGCTTCCGGGCGAAAAGCCACATGTCGTGCCAGATTGCGGACATGCTCTACATGAAGTATGCTTGCATCCATGTCTCTTCTGTGTCTAATGTTCCTTACACCTTGTTTTGCTACTTTATCCAGGCTTGTTTTACGGCCGTATATGGGCCTGCACCCGGCCAAGGCAGATCGGCAGCCCAGTTCCCACGCAAGTCAAACCTGGGTGTATGTGGTGTCTGCAGAAGGCCGATGAAAGTGTCCGATAGTGACACTGGAAAGAGCAACAGTGCGTATATACGGGACATGTCATGCGCGTGCAAATTAAAAATATATTTGTGTGTTTAATTCTTCCCTTACAGAGCTTGCCGCTCTCACCGGGATGGGCGAGCGCAATACTGCTTCTTTATATCCAGGCCGAGAGACACCGATTGGCGCGCGAGGCGCACAAACGCCGCACCCTCAGCAAAAGCCATTCGATCCAACGGAGGACGACCCGATCGAACACACCGGATCCATCAAGTCGGCGAACTCAGACCATGCTTCCTACATCGTTTCGCCCAGCATCCAGGTCAGACCAGAATTTTCCACAATCACTCGCACACATGAGCCGAGTCAGCCCCTGACTTGCATTGTCGTCATCGAGCTGCCGAGCCGGCGCACCTCATCCCATGTTCCGGGTCCGGTCATTACGGATGTGTATCGAAGCCCGTCCTCGCAAGGTCAGCACTCTGCTGGCGGACTTGAGCGTCACGCGACGGGTGCGTCAAATCAGTCTGGGGGACGGTATGGCTACAACGATTCCGCTTCCGAAACCATGAGCCGCAGACAGGGATCCCAGGGGTATAATGTTCGATCACCTTCTCCTGATCATCACAGCCAGCATCATCCTCGGGGATCCGTGGCAGACTCGGAAATAGATGCACCATATGATTCACATAACGGAATGATGAGGTCAAACCCTAACGATAATCCTTTCAAGGCTATCACGGAGGACTTGCGAGCGCGTATTATCGACTGGAAAGGACATCCATTATCTGGTCTCGGACCTCTCCAGATGTACGACTTACTCTGTGTCCGACGAGATGCACTGGTCCGAGAATTCTTCGTTTATCTCTTCAAGGAAGCCATCATTTGTGTTGAAGAGGAAAAGAAGCGAACTCTGGGACGATTTTTAGGCGGAAGCACTAATAACTACGATTCCTCTGGTAGCGGCGGTGCCCCTGGGAAAGGCGTTCTCAAACTCAAAGGGCGCATCTATATTCGGCATATCAAACAGGTCACTGATACCAGCGTTGCGGGCGAACTTAGTCTCACGATTGATATGGAGGACGAGCGGCTTGAATCGTTTATTCTTATCTTCAAAGATAGGTCCAGTTTGGAAGCGTGGAAAGCGAATATTGCGGGCTTTGTTGCTATGCATCAGCAGGCTGCTCAGTCCTCTCAGACGGGTAACCGGTCCGCTCCTACGCCGGATGTTGAAGAGTTTGGCAATGGTGTTGGAAATCAGAGCAAGGCGATGCGTATGCTCAGTGGAAGCACGGCTACGACATCCAGCTCAATGGACCGCGATAGTCTGTTGAACGGTAATGGATCTATCCGCTCCTCATCTACGTCTCATGGATCCATGATGAATCAACCAATGGGACGCATGCCCTTGCATCAGCAGCACAAACTTTCTCCATTGGGAGAAGATGATGAACTCTACTCTGCAACGTCACCATACGGTTCGTCGCCCACTGGTCTGGTCACACCACATTTGTCAAGCGGACCCTCAAACTCGTTAACTCCGATCCCGCATCCATCTTTGGACCTTATCCTGGTCGTATCGCTGCCGCCGCCTACTGCGACTCCTTCGACTGCGGCTTTGAAGAATCGCGTGATTAAGAACACGCTTGACTTTGTCCTCCACTCATTGGGACCGAAGGATCGTCTGAGCTTTGTTACTTTTGAGGTTGGACCAGGCGGGCGCGTGAGGAAGACACCTTTCCTCAGCGTAGGACGGACGCAAAGTCGGCAGCGGCTTCAGTCTTTCATCAGCGAAATTGGAAGCGGACGCGATAGTGCGGGTGACGAGTTCCTCGTGCGGGGCGCAAAGGAGGAGAAAACAGATGTCGTCACTGCGGTGAATCATGGACTAGATGTTGTGCTTCAAAGAAAGGCGCGAAACCCCACTGCGGGAATGTTGCTTGTGAGCGATGCGGCGGACAGCACGCGTCGTGCACAGATGGATCTGGTCCTTGCCCGTGCGGAGGCTGGTAACGTTCCAATTCATTCATTTGGATATGGGCGATCGCATGATCCTGCGTCGCTCTGGTTGATGTCGAACCATACTGGTGGGACGTACACTTTCGTCAAAGACTGGTGAATACATTAATTCTACTATAAGTATTGTCTAATAAAGGTACTAAATAGGTATGACCTGCGAGATTGCGTCGCTGGATGCATAGGTGGCTTGATGTCCATCGGCATCCTCAACATGAAACTCCACCTCAAAATTGTGGATGGCCACCGTTTCCGCATTCGTAAAGTATCTGGTGGTCCAAGTGCTATAGTCGCATCGGACGGGCGAGATGTCGACATTGAAGTCGGAGAAGTGCGATACGGCGAGAAGAAAGAGATGCTTGTAGAGCTGGAGTTGGACAACAGCGAACAGCAGAATAACATGAACGGTCGCGGAGGCCATAACAGGCCGTTGAACGCGACCGATCAGTTCGTGCAGCGTATGGGTTTGGATGCTCTAACATTGGAAGATTCTGCTGACTTTGTAGATGGGATGATGGACCGTATGATTGACGAAGTCCCCGTCTTTGAGGTCGATGGTTCGTTCTTCGATCCGGCCGCCATCAAGCACGTATCGCGACTTGCGCATCCTGTTCTTCTTACGATTACGCTCATGCCGCCGTCGAGCAACCGTCCGCGCAGTCCTGCGCAGGGCGCGTCTGATCCAGTCATTCTGCGCCGCCGCATGGAGCTACTGGCGTCCGACATGATCACTCGTGCACTTGTTCTCGTCTCGCGCAAGAACTACCCTCAGGCCGCCAAGATCCTGAGCGAAACTCAGAGGATCCTGCACACCGTTCTGCAGAGCATTTCTCAAAGTCTTCCACCTCCCGGACCTGGCCAAGTCGGACCTACCATGCGCAACCGGAAGGAAATCCTTACCCTTTCTGCTGTCCGGGCGCTTCAAGCTGTCCTTGCGGATTTGCAGGTCCTCACCGAGGCGCTGGACGAGAACGTCGACATGTTCGCACATGATCAGCGGAACTTTGGTGCCCAGCAGGTCCGTATCAATTGCTTACGTTCCATTCTTATTTATTAGCCTTTGATCAACGGTTTTCTGATGCTGATGCTGATGCTAATACCTATTTACATTTTTTCTTTTCGTCTAGGCTATGATATTGCGCGATCAGAAGAGCTGGAGTGGGCGAACGCCTACTGAGAAGCTGTTCTGGACTTCGGACAATTCTATCGAACTCGTCTCCCGAAGCACGGACTGGGTCGCGAGAGAATGATTGAAAAGTCCGGTCTCTCAATTTCTTTCCGTGCCGCACCGCATACTGTGTTGCGTGACGGGACTTGCGGCAGTTCTTGCCACTCGGCCTCCGTCGTACCGCATTTCATTGCGCGAACACTCAGTCGACGAATTGTTTGGACCCTTCCGCATGTACGCCCAATATTTGTACACTTTGGGCCCCGGTGTCACTTTCCTTTTCTTGACGGACGTTTCTGTTTACTTCTTTCCTTAATCCTTATTGCCTTTCACCTTCTATTGCTACTGATAGCTTTGCTACTTTGTTCACTCTGTTTCCTGTGTACACTATGATAAGCTTTTCTCCTCGTCCAGTGTTTCTCGCTCGTTTTGTCCAGGTTTTGTATTTACCCAAGGATGTGCTTCGCCTCGTACTCCGTTCTGTTTTCCCCACTTCTTCTTTTCTGGTGGTATCCGACCTTGTTGTCGCTCGCGACTGCTATGTGTTGAGCTTTAAACGAGTAAATAAGCATACAAATGCCTTCTCCACCTTCCTTTTATTCAATTATCCCCCTGTTCCTCCTCACTTACCCCTTCGCGGCAAGCCGCTACGTAGATATCGAGTTGCTGACTTCCTTCCGGAGACAGCTTCTTCTAAGCCCACGCTCATTTCTTTTTCGCCTATAAATCCTTCTCTGTTTCTTGCTCTCGTTTGTTGCTCTTCTTTCTCTCCACTTCTCCTTATGCTTATGGCCTCGTATGGTATGGTTGTAAAGTATCGTAACTATTCCCCACGTTTTGTCTTTTCTTTCTTTTTCCCTTTGATCTCCTTCGAGTAGCTTAAGATTGGGCACTGATGAGCTCAGGTGTTAGTAATTTGCGAGACTTTAAAATGGATTATATCTTTCTTTCCTGAGTGTGTGAGGTCCAAGAAAGGCAATTAGAAGACACGCTCCGTGTAATAAACAACCTTCGATTGAATTTCAGTGATGAATTTATGCTGCTTAGATTTTTGAGGCATCTGACTCCTTTGCGACCCAGTCGCCTCTTTGCATGTCCTCTTGTCTCTAGGATGGATGCTGGCTCCTCCGAGACGCTAAACGCTGTGCCTGGATCGAATAAACGCGAAAATCAAGCGGAAGCTGGGAACTCAGACGCGAAACGGACGAAGGTAGAACGTGAAGGCAAGACCATCGACAGAGACAGGAACGCGACGATCATAACTCCTTTGGACTCGGAAGATGTATCCCAGAAAGAGAGAAGTAAAGAAGGAAAGAAAAGCAAGAAGGAAGCGAGGAGAGATTGGGCAGGACGAAAGAGGCGAGGGACGCGTCCCGAGAAACCTGAAGACGGGCAGGATTCCGCTGAGGGCGAAGATGACGCCGTAACAGAGAAGACGCTGAGGTTGCCTAAACGCAAGTGTGCGCTGCTGATTGGGTTTTGTGGGTCTGGGTATCGAGGCATGCAGATGTACGTTCTTTTCACGGAGTGGATCGTCACCGTCATGCTGACGCGCTCGTCATTCTTGTATTTCGTTGGTTCGCTTCTGCTGACTGACGAGTGTAGACAGCCAGAAGGACCTACTATCGAAGGCTCGCTCTTCAAAGCACTCATCGCAGCAGGTGCAGTTTCGAAGGACAACGCCGACGATCCTGTCAAGGTGAGCTTTCTCTAGGAGTTTAGATGAATTTCCGAACGATCTAACTTCATGCATATTTACAATTCTTTACTATTTGCTGATGTGTATAAGGTAGGTCTCCAACGCGCTGCGCGCACAGATGCGGGTGTACATGCTGCGGGGAACGTCGTGTCTATGAAGCTTATAACTCACGTACCTGGAGTTCCTGACCTTAGTTGCGAGGATTAATGAGGAGCTCCCTCCGGAGATCGGCTCTGGTCATTCGTAAGTTATTGCTACTTGGTCTGGCTACGAAGAGGCTTTGACTTGCTCACTACTCTTGTTCAATTTATCATGATCGAAAGACGCGAGTGCAGAACTCGTTCAATGCTCGCGTGTATGTGAAGATATTGTATTTATAGCGCATTCTGTATTCACTGCGCACTCACTGGTTTCCATCAGATCATGCGACAGTCGAAGATACACCTACTTCTTCCCTTCCTACATGCTCATCCCTCCGAAACCAACAAGTGCACTCTTCCAGTCCATCGCGCGATACTCCACCCCGGAATCCGCAAGTCGCCAGCCCGATCCATTCTGGCAAAATGTAGACCTAGAAACTTCGCGAGAAGAAGACATGATTCGCAAAAAGGCTTGGAGAGTCAGCAAAGAGAAAATGGAAGTGCTTCGGGAGACCGCGAAGCGGTTTGAGGGGACGCATAATTTTCATAACTTCACGGTCGGGCGTGATCCGAAGGATCGAAGTTGCTTCAGACATATGAAAAAGATCGAAGTGCGTATCATCATCCTTTTCGCTTTACAAGATACTAATGCGGTGTTTGTCCGAACAGGTGGACGATCCTGTTGTATATGGGGGGACCGAATGGATCAGTGTAATGCTCCATGGCCAGAGTTTCATGTTACATCAAGTACGTTTACTAGCTTTATATGTTTGCACTTTTTTTTCTTTTGTTTTTACAAGCTTCCGCTTCAGATTGTGAGCCTCATTCCATTGGCGGTTCAGATAGCACTGCTGATGTTGGGATCTTCAGCGGAAAATGATGTGCGTTCTTGTAACAGCAGTACGTACAGGACCTTCGAGCAGTATTATCAATGCGGTGAGAATCTGGTCTGATTGTGTGCCACAATGCATTAGTCACTGACTAGCCGTCAAAAAGCTATATGGAAAAGCACTCGTCACCATTCCCAGAATGCCCTCACTCGGTCTGCTGCTCGAGAACCCGATCTTCGACTCGTACAACAAGCGCGTTGATGCAGCGAATGAACAGAAGAAACTTGATCCTGAGCACCACGATTATCGCAATGCGATAAGTTTCGAGCGGCATGCAGAAGAAATGCAGAAGTTCAAAGAAGAGTTCATCTATAATCGGATGCGGGAGAATGAGGAGAAGCTACAAGTGTCAGAATTCATTCTGCTTCATGTCTTCGGCAGTCATACGCATTGACTGACACTCACACACTTTTTTAGGTTCGACCGCTGGCAGAATATCTTTGACAGATATAATGGCAACGATCTACTTTACTATAACTCCCAAGGGATTATACCAGAAGAAGCCGTCATCAGAAAGGGCGAGAGCCGTCCGAACCCGTTCAGAGAACGCAGACGGTTCGATGCGAATGACTTTGCGCCCAATGCAGGCGCATCGACTCTCGCCGAGGAAGAGGCAGAAGAAGAGGAAACTGAAGAAGAGAAGTTAGACAAGAAAGAGTTGGAAGAGGCTGAAGGGTGACGTCCTTTTATGCGTCAAACGGGGTTATTAGTAGGCAAGAGCTGTATCAATCTTTTCTAGACATAGTCGATGAACAAGTCAAAACATGAATTTCTTATTTTTGTTCTGGAGTCAAACAGATCCTTTCGAGAAACAGCGCGGAAAAGGTGCAGAGATATGTGTATTGCAGTATCTATACGTACTTCAAGCTCCTTCCGGTCAACAATAGTTTAGGTCTAGCCATTGTTTTAGGCGGATTGAGGTACAAGATTTCTCGGCTCTGTTGCGCTGCTAATCTAATCCTCCAGGAAATTAGCATTTTTTGACGGTGCATCATGAACATTGAATTCGTAGCCGTGCTAATGCAGCCCACGCCGCTCTTCTTCATCCTTCTCTTCTTCTGTTTGATCGATCCATTCCTCGATGCCCCTCACCTTGCCTTTAGCCATGTAGCCGTGCTTGGGATCCGGTAGGTCTTTAACATTTATCCGACCAAAGCTCCTAAATCAGCTTATCAGAATTTGAACATCAAGTAAATTGAGAAAGTTTCCCTACTCTACCAGATCTTGGGCATATTGTGGTTCTTCACGAACTGGCCGATCAGGTCTACTAAAATCTGTTATTCAGAAGTTTAACAGAAGATAGGTTGAGAATGTCTCCTTACACTGGCAACCCTTGCGTGTGTCGGTCTCCACGAGTAGTCTTCGGAGTAAATCGTCTAAATTTGCTTGTCAGAATTCCGAATAGGCACTAAACTGAGGAAGTTCCTCACGCTTTCAGCTCACTGCACCGTTTCATGTACCCGTCAGTATCCATCAAATAGATAAAAATAGCACAACAAACGCACTCTTTTGTAGGGGATCTAGCTCGCGGGATTGCTTGAGGCGCGCTCGTATAATATGGTGGTACCTGAGCAGGTGGGTACGGAGCCTGGACGAAACCTTGCTGATAATGCATCGGGGGAGGCGGAACTTGAACGAAACCTTGCTGATATTGCATTGGGGAAGGCGGAACGAAACCTTGCTGATGATACATTGGGGGAGGCGGAGGCGGAGGCGCCGCCGGACTGCTTTCTCATCAGTTTTTCGTGGAATAGTTAGAAGTCGAAGGTCACATACAGGTTGTAACCGTAATCCCCAGGAAGACTATTACGATCATCATAAGTAGCCTTAATAGCAATTATGGATGAACAAGCATCACTCACGTTTGTCTGCGTGGCGCAGCCGGCCCCCAAGGTTCTTTGTAGCTAGAACAATCTTACTTTAAACGTACGATGCTTATACAGCTCGACACTTACATGGGCTGCGAGCTCCGTTTCGGTGGCGGTTTTTGGTGGGAAGACCTGTCGTGCCTGCTGTGATGAGGACGGGACCTAGAAGTTGCACTTCATGTTGAGGTGGATAAGAATGAAATGTTTCGTAGAAGAATCATTAATCGAAGGCCACATACGGAACATCATCTTCATCATCGGTAAAACTATAACCGTCATCATAAATCGGAATCAATACTCTCGAAAGTCGATGAGCAAGCACAACTCACATTTCTCTGCGTGGCGTAGCCGGCCTCCGAGGCTGTTCATAGCTAAAACAGTCTTACTTTATAAGCACGATGCTTGTACAACTCAATACTTACGCAGGCGTCCGATTCACTGGCTGGCCTCGCGGTAGGGACCTGTCGCGCCCGCCGTGACGAGAACGGGAGCTAGAAAGTGCAACACATGTCGCAGATAGAAGCGAAGGATCTCATAGAAGAGTGAGAAATCGAAGGCAACGTACCGATAATCGCAATCCTCAGGCATTCTTAGACGGCATTCAAATAAACATTAATACTCCTGGGGTCCATGAATAGGCATTACTCACGTCTGTCTGCGTGGCGGAGGCCGGAAATCGTCGTCGGGTTCTTCAAAGCTGAAACAGTCTTACTCCATAGGCACGACGCTTTTGTACAGTTCTGTACTTACAGGACTTTCTCATCATCCGAGGTCCACCTTGTCTGATGGTTACTCGACGAATTTTCGCGTCTGTGATGATGAGAGCTAGAACCGCCAATGCCTCTTAGGACGGGTAGACAGGATGCGAATAACAACTCACCTCTTTGGCTTTTCCCGGCGCTTCTTAGACTCATGGTGTTTGGACATTGCAAGAATCTGCTTCCTTGATAAATCGTCTGAAGTGTACTTGCAAGTGCTAGCCTTACATTTGTACGAGAACCTCTTCGGAGGCACTTTATACACGTTCAAGTTCATGCAATGTGTTCCAAAAAAGTGCGAGAAATTCCGAGAATCTAGTCAACAAAACGCAGAGCAGGCGCCCAAAGCAAAGACAACAATATGTGCAATGATGGGTAAACAAGCAATTGAGCCAGAAATCGCGACCAGATATATGCAGAGCCCACAAGGAATACCCAGTTAATCGAAGACGACGTTTGCTAACAGCACCACTCCGGCTTGGCCTAACTTTGCGAAAATTTGCGTCTTCGAGGTAAAGTTGCTATACGCTGCGCATCAGATTGCATAGTTTTGCAAGTCAGAGCAATATAGACAACGTAATATATGACTGAAAATAGTACTACAAATCAGCGCAAATTGAATGTCCTACTGTACAATGTTGTATGTTTCAGTAGCAATCAGCTTTGGAACTTCCGTAGCGTCTGGATTTCGTCTAGCAGCGCTTGTAAATTCACCTCATCAATTTTGGCAAGACTGAGAAAGACGAATGTCATATGAACTTTCTTATGTAGAAGCCGGGGAGACGTACCTAGGTATGATACTCTTCGCTTCCTCAGCGTCAGCAGGACACAAGTTCGCAATCTGCGCGGTCTCGAACTGCGTTAAGTTCTTTTCTCGTCGTAACGTTCTGGTTTAAGCATAAGTAGCACACAAAAAGCCAAATTGACAGTGAGCAAAAGGGAAAGCTGTTGTAATAAGAAGCTCACTCTCGAACAGCACTGGTCGCATCCGTCGTCGTGAACTTGGCAAACTGCTGTACATACTCAAGCGTCTTCTTATACACACTAAACATCAGGATTAACTACGCCGATTCTTTCGAAGTCAGCAAGGAAGATTCACGTACACAGTATCCGGAGCGTCCTTATCCCGATTTTCCAACAAATACTTCACTTCTGAGATGAGCAGACAACCAGCATTGTTAAATTCTTTTCGAGGCTCGTTGTCAGTACGTCCCAGCTCCTAGCTGCAATTTGAAGGCATTTAAGCTCACCTGGTCCAAGCCTCAGCAAAGAAGCATCTTCTTCTTGATCTTGCGTCCGGCGATGAAGACGAGGAGTGGCCATGATGGCACACACGGAAATGAGAGTGGTGGCTTTAAGTCCACGTGAAGTTATGTAATAACAGATCGAAATGATATTACTTAATACTAACGGTCTGTATAAATACTCGCTCTCTTTTGCTGCTTGGAATGGAAAGAACATACAAAAAGCACAAACCCGATAAAATATTGAATCTACCAGAACCCGACAAGAGGAATCGAAATTCTTCACAACGGCAAAGAAGGTGACGTGGTATACAATAGGCATGATGATTCCATTGAAGAACTACTAGATGTAGGTATCTGTAATATGTTGAAAGCATCCGGCAAGAACGCAGAACGAGCGGCGTATCGGCTAGCTCTCCTGAGTCTAGGACGTGCTCTTTCCGTGATCGATGAATAATGATATGCGTATCGCGGATGGATAATGATGAAATGTACAAAGCAACCGAAATGCGCGAATTGTAAGATGCGCGTCGTACTTCGCGATTCTGACCTCAATTGGGTCAGTAAAGCGACTATGCAAGGCAAAAGAATGGCAGGGGCATTGAGCGTCTCAGCTTGTTATGGCGTAATACCAAATTTCTTTTTCTCTGCTTCTGTCCATTCGAAAACTGGGAAAGGGTGTGCTTCAGTGTTGAAGACGTACTGGTCTAACGGGAGAAGCGCCTCGTCCGAGAAGAGCAGATAAAGATATTTGAGTGTCTCGGCGAGGAAGAAGCTGATCGCCATGTAAGTTGGGTTATGAAAACGTATTCAAGATGTAATACTGTAAAACGTACCTTGGCATACTGTCCTGTAGCAATGCTTTGTCATTGAAAACACTTCGTACCGTCGCATACCCAGATGGCGTTTTCAACCGCCGCTCAATCGCGCTGAAGGCGGCCCACCCTCGCTCGCGCCAGATCTCGTCTCTCGTCGTTCTCCACATAACGAAGAAACTCTCAATTGTCTAAGTGCGTCAGATTAGCGGAATTGCGAACTTAGCCGAGGATTGAAAAAAACACACCTCTGGCCTCAACTGATAACTCGGACTTCGAGGTCTATAATCTCTCCCGAGCTCGGTATTATTGACAGCCAGTCGTGGGGGATCTCTTGTACCAGGTATCGGGCCCTTTCTCTCCGCCTTGGAATTATCATGCCACATGTTTCCAAATATCCTTCCCATCAGCTCATCGTCCACGTCAATGTAAATATCCTCGTCTCCATCGTACCTCCCCATTCGCCACGCGGCTAGTACATTCGCCCAACGTGACTTAACATCCTCTTCCGTCTGGTTAACCGCCAGCCTGTCCGCCACCTTCGGTCGCGGCGCAGGCCACTTGTCAGTCACAACGTGCGGTGGAGCTCGTCGTTCTTTCTCGACGTTCTCGCGTTCCTGATTCCGCTCTCGTTCATGTTGCTTTGCTCCAGCTTCAGCCTTTGCTTTCTCCCGAGCCAGCTGAGACTCCTTTATACGGTGCTGTCGGATGCGTTCACGCTCCATGTCCGCGGCGCTTAGTACGGTGACCTCATCCGCTCCAAGTCCGGTTGGCATGTCCTCGTACATCAATCCACAAGAAATCGCAAGACCCTTCGCAGCCCATAAGTGCCGTTCCAGTTCCGATGGCAACTGGCCTTCTTCCAAGGAATCCGAATATGGAACGAAAGCAGATAGAGGCAACTGATCGGCACTCAGAGCGAATAGTCCCGGAAGGAAGCACGAGAGGTGTTCAAATCGCCGTGACGGATTACCCGTTCTGATAGATACGTCCGTAACGTATAAGAACGATCGAGAAGGCGAAATGAAAAGATTGTGATCCAAAATTCCCTGCATTGTTCGCATATACAGCTCTAGTGATTCCGGCTCGGTTTGATTTACGAGCAGGTACTGCTTCAGGAAATATTCAAAGGCGCTATCTGCCATAGCACCAATCGTGAACTGATCTGTGACATGATCAGCAGTTGGCAAGTACCAGGCTCAGACAGCAATCATTACCGTTTACGGGCTGCCCGTTCGAAAGATTCCACAATGATGGCAACATTCCTCTCGGATACTTCGACAAATCAGCATCATACAATCGTCGCATAATCGTATTCGCTGCATCGTAATACTCCTTCTTCCCAGTGACTTTTGCCAAGTATTTGTACTCCATCATGCAGCTCGCGATCTCCGCAAGCCAGCCAGTGGAATGGCTCCCCCAACCGCCGGAACGTTGTCCCGTTGCCGGATTAACTGCAAATACAGGGAAACCCGAGGTGGTGTTGAATGCTGGCAGAAGTGCCGCGCCAAGTTCATCCGCCTTGTGAAGAAGCACGGGATCTTTGGAAAGTCCGTACGCGGAAAGCAATCCACCTAAATATCGGATTACAGTCTCAAAGAATGGGACGGTATCCTACGCCTTGTCAGTGACTGATTAAGATATGCGGTATACAGAGACATACATTGTGCGACTTTATCTGCATTTTCTTAACTAGTTTGACCCCGCGATCAAACTCATCATGCAGGCCCATCATATACATTGTGTCAAGGGAATCAACCATTGTTACACCCCAACCATTGAAGCTAAAAAAAAACAAGCGGTTAGTATTGATTCCATTTCGCTAGAAATAAAAAAGGATGTAACGGTCCGTGGAGCAGATCTTCATAAAAGTTACTCCATGACGCTAGGAGATCAAGGAGATCACTATCCCGAAGCGGCCCAGGATCAATCGTCTAGTGACAACCAAAAGGAACTGATGGCCGGCGAACATGACGATCGGCATGTATGTAGTCTCCACGGAAGCAAAATCGAACATCCCCCCATGAAGTCCCCGCGAAGACTCTTGTCCTGAGGGTGATACGTGCAATAAAGGACTATTTGAACACTTACTTGTTGACGCTACCATTGCTCAACGGCAATAGCTCATCTTTCGGACTAGCGTATCGTTCATAACCGTGATATGCATGTAAGAATGCTTTCTTCACTTCCTCAGCGCGGGCAGCCCATTCCTCTGGAGTCGCCTTTGCACCATCAAAAGGTGGCGGTCGGAAGCCCGGAGGTGGCGGACGAAGAGGAGGCGGAAAAGAGTGACCACTCAAAAAAGGTGGAGACCCAAACTGCGCGAGGACGAACCAGACGGCAGAGATTGTTCCGAGGAGGATAAGAAAGCCTGAGCGAGAAAGAATGCGAAGGGGCTTGAGGCGGAGGACGGAAACCAGACGCGCTGTTGAGAAGGCGGGACCATTGTCGATGGCCATGGACCGCCACCCGCCAACGCGTTCCGCGGAGCTGCGATGTAAAGGCAGCGAAGTGGACATGATTACTGTCTTTCAAGCTGATCCCCTCGATGATGAGCAGCGGCAAAGAAAGAAAGATATTGCTGTAGTAGCGACGCAGGGAGAGGACGGAGGGTGAGCAAGACGGGGAACAGTGAGCTGCTGGCACCAGGCCAGGCCAGGAGAAGCACCAGGAGGAGACCCGATCCAGTTGCTCACGCCAAGAATTCCTCTCCCTCTATAAAGTCCCGATCGGCAAGTCGCGAGTTCGCTTCTCGGCATGTATTTCAAGCAAATCTGCCGAAGAATAGCCAGCACCTTCATCTAAACACCATCGATTGGCCGTCCTACTTGCTTGCCTCCTGCAGTATCCCTTAAATGTCTCGGCAGCATCGTAGCAATTGAAATCACCATCGCAGCGCGAAGGAAATCTCAATCACATGCCAAGTACTATTTCTTACAGCCTGCCGAGACAAAACTTGGCTTAATAACTCCTTAGCCAACGCACTTGCATAATGAGTAATTCATAGAGAGAACATGCAAATTATTGTTGCTTTGCTACAAAACGATGCAGGAGGTTCCATATGATTATAATAAAGTGATAAATCGCCTGTCGCTACCAATTCATTCTGTTATATATGATTAAACGAAGGATAATGAATCGCATGAATAAAGGTACAGTACAGTTAAAGCTGCGTTTGGATGCGTTCGATAGCAATGGATATTTGACAGATCAGCTCGTCGCTGAAAGGATGTCAACGACGTTCTCCATAGTCAGATAATTAGTGACACCAAAAGTTTTGAACGCCCCGAAATCAATAGAAGGGAAACGAATATATGTACGGCAGAAAGATCACTTATCAATCCTCAGGTACCTCGTCCCATCCCAAACTTCTCTCCACAGCTCTCTTCCAGTTCCGCCAATGAACCTCCCGTTCCTCCACAGGTCGATGTGGGGCAAACGTCCTCGCACCGTCCGTGTTCACCTCTCTCATCGTCTCACTAGGTTTCTCCAAATCCCAGCCGTGCAATCCGACAGCAGCGCCAGCAAGGAGCGCAGAACCCAAGGCAGTAGACTCTCGCATTGTCGGTCGGACGACGGCGAACCCGCCTATGTCTGCAAGGATTTGCATACAGAGGTCCCCGTTCGTTACCCCTCCGTCGACCTTGAGGTGAGTGAACTCCACGACAGTAGGGTCGCGGTAGTCTATTGACGGCTCTTCCGATATCTTTGAGTCTGTTGAAGAGGAGGCACCGAGTACGGGTGCAGATGCGGAAATAGGAACAGAGGCAGTGAGCGAGACAGGATGTGCCGTAAGTTCGGGAGACGGTGGCGACTTCATTTCCTCGGAGACATCAACAGCATCTCCAACTGAAGTGATCGGAGAAGAAATTGCTTCATAATCAGACTCGGACACCGACTCCTCTGTAGTTGACTCAGAGCTCTCGGATTTCTCCTTCTCATCGATAACTTCTTTCGCGTTCTTCGTGCTCATATCGAGCAACATACTCTCAATCACTGCACGAGTCTGAAAGGCGATCGCTTCAATCGCCGCGCGCGCAATGTGTGCTGGGTTCGTGTACTTGGTAAGCCCGATCAGCATTCCTGCCGCGCCTGGATCCCAATATGGAGCCAGAAGACCAGAGAAAGCAGTGACAAAATAGACACCGCCTGTTGTCGATTCTTTCGCAGCCAGATCGTTGACCTCTGCTGAAGACTTGATCATACCGAGACCATCGCGTAACCAATTAATTGCACTTCCGGCGACAGCGACTATGAGGAAAAAGAAGCGCAAACTCAGATCTATATTTAAAATACATATGTATCTCCATGGTGTGAACTTACTGGATCCCTCGAGAGCGTAAGATGCTGACTTCCCTGGACCAGGCTGGTATGCAACGGTCGTCAAAAGACCATGTTCGCTGACGACGGCCTTCTTTCCCGTGTTAAACAGCAGGAACGCGCCAGTGCCGTACGTGCACTTTGCCTCGCCGGAGCGGAGACATTTGTTGCCAACAAGAGCACCTTGTTGATCACCAACAAGTCCAGCGATGCGAACGCCGGCGAGTAGACCAGCAGACATAACTCCATAAACTTCGGAAGAGGATACTACCTTAGGCAGAATGGAGGCGCGAAGAGAGAAGAAGCGTAAGAGTGCAGGAGACCACTGAAGAATATGTATGTCGAGAAGCAAGGTACGCGAGGCATTTGTTGGCTCGGTGATGTGTAATCCTTTGGAAGGACCTCCAGTAAAGTTCTATATTCCAAATGTAAGATCGGACTGTACCTGAATGAAACGGATTGACGCACATAAACAAGCCATGATTCAACGGTGCCAAAACAAAGGTTATCCGCATCATGTGCTGTACGCACATTCTCATGGTTCTCAATCATCCAGCAAAGTTTGATCGCCGAAAAATACGTGGACAATGGGAGACCTGTGAGCTCCCGCAGAGCAGCTATACCAGCGTTCCCCTTACGCAAGTCGCCGGGCTTAACCTCAAGGCCTTCAACGCGCAACTTGTGTTGAAAATGTGCAACAGTTCCTTTGGTACGGGCGTCATCCCAGACGATTGCAGGACAGAGTGGCTTGCCAGTAGTTCGGTCCCAGGCAACTGCAGTCTCACGTTGATTCGTTATTCCTAGACGGGATCCAAATTTAGTCAGGAGGAAGAAAGGCAGCTGGACCGACAGGCTAACAGATTACATACCGATGACCTTGATGCTACTTCGTGCCCACCCATTCTGCTCCAACTGCTCGCATGCACGAACGATGCATTCTTCTGAGACCTGCTGAATTTCGTCGGCGTCATGTTCATGCCATCCAGGACGAGGGTAGTACTGGGGGAACTCCAGCTGACTTTGAGCTACAATGGCAGCACGGGAGTCAAATACGATGAATCGGACTGAGGTAGTCCCGCAGTCAAGAGATCCGACGAATTCACCCTCCTTAAGGTCAGACATGGAGACAGACGAAGACCGTTCAGTAGCTCCCAGGTTATCGTCAGATGCGGGATGAAGGACAGAAGAAAG
The DNA here is from genome assembly GCA_009806525.1 of Sanghuangporus sanghuang. Classification (NCBI taxonomy): domain Eukaryota; kingdom Fungi; phylum Basidiomycota; class Agaricomycetes; order Hymenochaetales; family Hymenochaetaceae; genus Sanghuangporus; species Sanghuangporus sanghuang. The sequence goes on along the minus strand of VVIT01000002.1, from coordinate 1,372,166 downwards.
GTAGATACCCATTCCAGCTGATGCAGAATGGAGAGCAGTGGTAGTGGGAGAGCAGTGGTGATTGGAGAGGAGAACGTGATTGTCTCCCAACGGATTGAATGACCTTCTGTCTTTAGTACTTTGCGGGGAGATCGCCCGGGCCGGCGCTGCCACTTGAACCACGTCAGCGGTCTTGCATCCTCGATAGAGAGAATATCGGCACGGAGATATCCTCGACGTGGTCGTGAGCAGCGAACAGATGCCTCTCGCCGTCGTCGCCCATGGCGAACGGAGCTGCCTGTGCATGCGAGTGCTATTTTAGCATATGACGCCACACTTCGAGTTCTCCCTTCCAGCGTCGCTCGTTTTGGAAACTGCTTACAAATCCACGATCACGCAAATCTCCGCAAGGCCTTTACAGTAAGTACACCTGTCAGAATGATGTCTCCTTCAAAGAATTGACCATCAGGTTTCGAATCTGCCACTCCCCCAAGCCTGAAAGGCAACGTAAATAAAAGTCTAGAATATTACGCATCCATGTATCCCTATGTACAATCAACTTTCTTTTACACAAGGACAGACAAAGTCCTCTACATGGGACAATAGTTCATTCGTTTCATTACAACTGCTATTGAGAGTTTTTCTTGTCTATTTCGCTTTGCTCCAGTTGCTCCCCTTGTGCTCATTTGCTCACTTTCCCCCCATGCGTCCCATGCGCTTTTTTATGCTCCTTGTGACCTCTCGGTGGAGGAACATACCCTCCCTTTGTCCTCTCCGTACCGAGATTTGATGATGAACCTTGAGTTTCCACAAGTCTTCGTGGCCCGTGATCTTTTTCATCAACTTCTTTGTCTCTGGCAGGACCTTCTGTTTCCTGATTGTCATAGGAAGTATTCTGGCTTCCGAGCCAAATGAACGGCAGTTGTTCTTTGAGCTTCTTCTTCTCTTCGTCCCTCCGTTCTCGTTCTATCCTTTCGTTCCGCTGTTCCATGTAAGCGGCTTCACCTTGCATTCTCCTCTTCTCTACTTGAAGCCTTGACGACTACGTCAATTTGAGGCAACACGGTGTGCTTGTGAACGAGATTGGACTTACATGGTTCTTTCGGGCCGCGGGTGCTGTAGTAAGTCTTCATTCCGTACTGCTTTGAATAGGGGACTAGTAGAAGTCACGTCAATCGAAACATGAGTGCTAAGATATCATTCGAAGCCATACTTGTTTTCGTCAAGGGAGACCCTGCCGGAGCTTCCACTGCTAGACCTTTCTCGACTGTTAAGGCAAAGGAATTTGCATGTCAAGCACTTGGAAAAGGTGGAGAGAGAAAGCTTTACTTAGCCATGATCGCGAAAGCAAGACTCGCCCAGAGCTGTCCAGATGAAAGACATCGACAGGATCGACGTAACTTTATATTTTTCTTTGCCAGGGACTGGAATGCAATAGAACAGAATGAATTCATTGATAATCGCAAAGAAACAGAACTTTGATTGAATGAAGCAAAAGAATATAAGTTGTCGTGTTGAGTGAGTTTGCAGGAAAAGGTAACGAGCATTGCATTTACTGGATGATATGGACGAGAAAGTACAAAGTAGCGCCGCCATCCAAAGACAATGTAGCATCAATATTGCTGCATCATTCTCGCAGTCCTACCTCTTGACACCGTATCAAGTCAAATAGAAGTCATCACTCAAAAGTCTCACTCAGACGCTCTATTCAAGATGGTGAGCGAAAGACGAGGCCCCCGAAAGACTAGCTTCCGCCCGGACATCAAGGTCGGATCCGAGCTTCTTTGTACTACATTAATACACTCAATGACGAGAAAACAATTAAATTCAGCAATGGTTCTTTTTACTTCCATTACTACGTAATTATCGACAGAAGGTCTTCAGCGCCAATTTTCCGTAACTGTATATATATATATATATATTCCTAACAGAATCGTTGATTTTGTTTTCTACTCGTAGATACCCACCTCAATTTCTTAAGAATTTTGGTGACTCTTCTTGTCAGTTACATCTTTGTTACGACTAAAGACAGAGGATCAGACTAAAAACCTAGTCATTATTTTCATATGGCTACTCGCTAAGGCAACAGGAAGAAGTTACTAAGGAATAGGATACTCCGCGATACGATCATGATCGTCGAGACCTTTATGTGCAGAACTTACTTCACGCTCATGTCCCGGCTATTTTCCCCCTCCTGCTTGGCTCCCGTGACGGCTATGGCCGCCATATCCACCGCCTCTCCCGCTTGAGCTCTGCCCAGAAGGCTGACTGGTGCTTCCGACCACCATTTGTTCGAATTGTTTACGTAGTGCATCTTGTGAGAGTTCATCACGTTTGGCAGCATTTTCTATGTTCTCAATCGACGCTCCGTACCTACGATTAGGTCAACTACCTGAAGGAAGCACGGTGCAATTGGGGACGACAGTAGACTTACGGTCTTTGGGGCCGCGGTTGCTTGATATTTCTTTCATCTCGTGTGACTCTAAAATAGGGTCTAATGCACGCCGACATGTCAGTTATCTCATGAGAGCTGAGATATCATGCGAAGACATACTCTCTCTCAGGGGTGACATTCCGGGTGTCGCTAGTTTTTTTACTGGTGAGGCAAGAGATTTACATGTCAGGTCAAAAAGAAGATCAAGAAGATGCTCTCACCTATCCATGATCGCAGAAACAAGAATCGAGAACAGTTGTTCAGGTTCGAAAGACTGGGGGATTGAGATCTTTATACCATTCTATTAGAAGAGTCCAAGTGAATAGCAAACTGGGTAGCTGCAAAACAGATGTAAGCAAACAGACGAAGGCTGCGTCGAATGCATCAGTCGGAATGCGCAGAAAGCAGAAAAGATACAATTGCTGAAAGCTGGTTTACAAAATGATTCGTGCAAAATCACGAGCTGGCACGAGATCGCAGAGAACATTTGCAGGAGCTAGTTGAAGTACCCAGAAACACCTCAGTCTGATGTCGAGGTAGGCTTCTGCTCCCTATGTTTTACTTCAGATTGTTTGCTTCACTGCAAAGCTACGGAGTGATGACGTACAGTGCCTCAAATGAGGATTTCGGTAAAGATAAACTAATCGTTTCAATATCATTCGAAGAGATTATCCGTTCCCAGACGATGCAAGATTGGCTCTCGAGAAGATTGCTGGTGCGTCGCCATTTCGATTATATCGCGCTCCTTAATTCTCATTAAAAAAATCTGCACAGTGATATGATTTCCGCCAGTGTATCAGCATAACCACGTGTGCATGATTAATTCATATTTATGTAGTTATGGAGAGTAACTGTGTGCCTTGGTGATGGGTCACGGTGATCCAGATAACCGCAGCGAAGACTCCATTAGCCACGATGGGTCATCGACCGAATTTCCTCAATGGGTCCGATTTTTGTTTTGGTCCACGTCGATGGCCCGAACGGCCACCCCTCCCACCCCTACCGCGTCCGCTGTTCTTGCGGAATGGGACGAAGCTGGGTTCCATCTCGTTGGTCTCGGTCATAATCTCGCCTGAAGCTGAACCGACACGCGGCATTAGGTACTTCGGGACATGCTTCATGTGTGGCTGGACGCGTGTCGGATGGAGGGGCTTATCGTGTCGTAGATATTCAAGATCGAGTGGATTATCGTCGAAGTGTGCCTAGGAAGTATGTGCGTTTAGTTTCGATGACAATAATCTCATACAGAAATACAACCTTCAGTTTCTCTGAATTTAATATTTCAGATTTCAGCTCCTTTAGACGGGCTTCTCGAATTGCCGTACGGGTGACTGCACGCAGAGCATCTTGCATTCGGTAACGGAACGCCTCTACTTGCTTCATATCAAATTTGTATTCTTTGATCTGACAACCTCGCTCTGCTTGCTTGCGTTCGATGCGGGCGAACCGCGATTCGTCTTCTCGAGCGCTGGGCAAGCGACCGACGACCTTGTTCTTTCCCCATTCATCTGAGGGTACGAAAAATGATAATGCCATACCTGTGCGGCCAGCACGCGCAGTCCGTCCAATTCGATGTGTATACGCACGCGTTGACGTCGGGAGATCGAAATTGAGAACACAAGCAACATCAATGAAGTCTACGCCGCGCACAACCCCGTATTCCTTGTCGGTTTGTTCACGTATCTTCTTTTTGGATGCAGTCGGTTCAGCGCTCGCAACTGAAGGAGATACCGAACGCTTGCGCTTCCTTATTCTTGACGAGGAAGAACCTGGATCGCCTGCCCCAGCGGCTTCCTGATCGCGCTGAGTGGTTGTAACTGAGGTAACTTGTGAGAATAGTCCAGTGTTAGTGCATAGCAGGACGTACATTGCTCATCCATGGCTTGAGGCTCTTCGTGTGATTCATCATCAGAATCTGGTTCAGTCGCCCCGCTAGCCTCGTCTGTCGCAATAATGTAATCATACACGCCCTTGTTGAACTCTTGAACGATATGTACTCTGGAGTTCACGGGTAGCTCCGAGTTCAAAACGCAACTCTTGATGGAGAATTGCTCCAGGAACAATTTAAGACGGTAACATCTGTCAACGTCATTCACGAAGATGATGCACTTCCCTTTGACGAGCTTGAGCTTCAGAATCACGTAAGTTAGAAGAAATTTGTCCACTTCATTGCACCTGATAGCAAGGGTCAAGCATCAAACTGCGATGCACACGTAATTTCAGAAGAGACCGTACCGTACTGCATACTGACTCAGATGTGCCGAATCATTTTCTTCTTCTTCCAACCGCAAAATCACCTGATAACCAGCAATAATCAGTCCACATAGGTGCAGCGGTACAAATTAAAGTATGCATACCGGATTCCTCAAAACTAGACCCTTAAGTTTCTCCACATCCTTCGTCATGGTTGCACTCATGAGGAATGACTGATAGACCTTTGGGAGGTAGCTACCGGTCAGAATTGTCCTGATGTCTTCATCGTGACCATAGGAGAAGATAAGGTCGGCTTCGTCTACCACCAATGAATCCAGGCCAGAAAGCGAGATAGTCTAGGATTCTGTTGTTAGCTCGATCCGCACAACGAAAATTGAACGAGAAAAGGTCAATGGACCTTAGCTTGGAGGGCGTTCAATATCCGTGATGGAGTTGCGATGACTATGTCAGGCTTCTCTGCCACGAGTGTCCTGTATTAACAAGCCGTTAGCAGGACACTGCAGAGACTAGATGTGTTGCATACCTCTGAAGATGAGTCGATGTACTGGACGTGAGATTTGCGATGGTTATTACATTTTCACAATATGCTAATAACTGCCGCAGATGTTTGGTAACCTGATCTGCAAGCTCCTTCGTCGGCACCAGTATTAATGCTCTAACCTCCTGGAGAGCGTGATTCTCCGCATTATTGGTCGTCTTTTTGTTGAGTATCTTCTGGGCAACTGGCACACAATACGCGACGGTCTTTCCGCTTCCTGTACGGGCCCGCGCAAGTACATCTCGACCCTCAAGTGCGAGAGGAATAGCACGTGCTTGAACCAACGTTGGACGCGCGAAGCCCATGTCGGCGAGAGCACGAAGGAGACGTGCATCGACGAGGTGAGAAAACGAAGCAAACGTTGTTTGTCTGTCAAGCAAAGCTGCTTCAGCCATCGACATAACCCTCCCGAAATCCGCTGCTGTCCCTGCTGGTGCACAATCGCGCTTGGGGGTGAAATCTGTGATCAAGCGCTCAGCACACAAATAAATTATGCCAAATTTTACCGACGCGACGATCAATCATATCCGTCACGTGGGATCTGGGTCCCACGTTCAAAAAATCCGCTGGGTCTGGGGCAGGTAGCGTATCGTGGTGAAAAATCTCGGTGCAGTAGATAGTTTGCAAAGGCATCGTACATCAAAGTAATACACTATACGTTGATAATACGCAGTAACATTGACAAATTGTGAAGTCATGCCAGTGCCCTTCTGCCTCTGCCTTCCATATGGATTGGATTACTATACTAGAGCGTCTTGGAACTTGAAGACGATACTCAGTCAGTCTTTCTCCGCTTGGCAGGTGGATATTCTGATACGCTAGGGCTGGCGACTTTGACGTCTCGTGTACGGCTCTCTTGAAACGGTTGATCAATTAATGACGGATAAATCTTGATGAGTTGGAGAAATCGCCGTTCCCAGGTGTGCGAAATCGAGGGAGGAGCCTCGGCTGATGGAACTCTATACTCAGACGTCAGGAAAAGCTCTACTGGCCACCCTGAAATACAAAGTCAGTACACTTCAGTACGAGACAAGCAATTAGAAAGACGAACACCAGCGCCGCGGAATCGATAGATACCTCTTGGGGTTTTCTTTATGAATCTTCCACAGATGTCTAATGCAAGAGTCCTTGCGAGGAAACTTGGACATACATTTGGCACATTCGAAGCCCCGCAATTTATACCCGTCATCCTCAAATAGATGCGTGATAACGTGGCGATCATGAGACTGTTTAGTTCCGAGAGTCAGGGTGCACGATCCTCCAAACCGAAGGCGCCATTTACACGGAAATAGGCTATCAACGGAAGCTGAATCCGGCGACTCAGGTGAGATTATGGAGCTCGCCCGGTTCGAACAGCCTTTCTCGGAGTATCCATCTCTGATGAGGGCGGAGTTTTTCGCGGGTACATCATCGATCAGTGGAACCGTTGAAGGTTCTTCGGGCGATAGTTCATTTTGAGAAGAGCTGCACGCGCTGGTCTCGACATTGTCGAATGTCACCTTGTCTAGAAACTCATTATCGCAAACAGAACCTTGGTACTCCCTTTCAGAGACCATAGGGAGCGTGCCGGGATCATACTCGTCTTCGTCGTGAAGCCATTCAAAGGAATCCTCATTTAATGGAAGACAAGACGAGTCCGACTTGTCTGAACATCCGGAAGAAATTCCATAGATCTCGCTCGTCCATCCGGTGTCGTCGCACATGTCAAATTCCGTCCTTTCTGCCAAGGACTTAAGCCTTTTATCGAGATCGTCGACGTCGACCACCTCGAAAGCGGGGAAGGTTGTTAGCAAAAGAAAGACGCGCAAAGAACTAGGACCAGACACACCAATTCTGGTTCATCTACGAGGCCCCTCTTCCAGCGTATGACGGCGTCCGCGAACTGACGTGCTTCTTCGCGAGTCTTCTCATCGGCCCTTTCATAACATTCCGCCTGCGGGAATAAGCTATTGGAAAGCCGAGTCACGTTTATGCAGAGACTTACGTGCAGCGCACTGACGCGCTCACATCCCTCTATTCCAGCCATGGGTAATGAGCAAGCAGATGGGTCGGGGTAGATGCGTTCAGTTGCGTAAAAGATGAGTGTTGCACGAGAACGCTCTTTAAAGCATTCCTGCCACAATCTGCCGATAGAAGAAGGTTGGCCGAGGTTTTCTAGGTCCTTCCGATTAAACAATGAGAGCCAACAATGAATTGGGGACTGTGGAGGCCACCACAATGAACAGCACCAGCCAGTTGGTCTAGTGAACCAAGATGGAATTCGATTCTAAGCCGATAGTAGTTCAGCCGCACTTGATGATGGTGTGGTGAAATGCAGACGTCGTTGCTTAAGCGCGAATACAAGGCAAACCCTTTTCATCTTCATCGACCCGGGTGGTCCATCATGTGTGTTGCTTAGACCGGCGGCCACGTTTTCTGTCCCTCCCTCCCCTCGTTAGATTGACACCAGCCTGATCCTTCCAAAACATATGAAAGACTCTCAAGCATACAGGACTCCTTTCAACGATATTGAAGCCTGCTCAAGTAGAGAAAGAGGAAGGGGTGGCAGGAGACCCTCGGTATCAAGGAAAGACCCAGAAAACTTCTTCCCACGTAGAAGCCTCTGTAGCTCGTACTAGAGACACTTCTATTAGATCGACACATGTTGGAAACAGCACAGCCTCCGTTGCTTTGCAGGCTCAGGCACGTCGTCCGCTGTTCCAGGGCTACTTCCGCCGCCCGTCTTTCATTCCTTCGAGATGTTGCCTGTACGTTAAGATGCGCACAATGATAGTGAGTTCGAGGCAGCTGGTAGCTAGATGTCAGCACTGTGAGACGGAGATGCTCAGTCAACACACGTCCGAGTTTCAAGCGAAAATTTCATGCTCTCCCTGTCCGGCCGACATTCGACCTGGACTGATCCTGGAACCTCGCGGGAAGAGACCTGGGTTCTTTGGGACATGCTCAGAATCGAAGACAGTGCCATTCGTCTTATTCCAGAACTCAAGCGCGTGAGGCATCGCAAAATTCTGCACGGTGCTATGTCGTATTACGTCGGTTTATGAGCAATCATAACTGCTTATGACTGATTATGAAAGCTTACAAGGCAACATAACCCGCATACGTGGTTACAAACCCGTGCAGAATTTTGCGATGGCCTGTCTTGGAGAAAATACTCAGAAGTTTCCTAAACGTAAATATGCGAGTTGGTTCATTTGGCCTTAGGAAAAGAACTTGCACACATCCGCTACCCATTAACCAGGAATTTTATATGGTATGCCAAGGCACGGCTTCCGATACTGTAGACCTTGACTATGCCTTCTTTTCCATACCAGGAGAGAATGTACCAAGACGTAGAAACAAGAAGCGCCTTGTCAAAGATCAAGTCCATCATGATGAAGCGTTCTACATTTAGACAGCACAGAGATGAAGCACAATCCGAGGTTACGGCACAGAATATATTGTTAGGACATTCTTCCTCGATTGACACATAACGATAGCAGCACGACGAGCAAGGCAGTGAGAATCGAAGTGCGAAAACCCTTGAGGGGCGACTGACAAAACGTACTCGCCTGTCGGCCGGAGCCGGCCGGCCTCCGAACACTCCACCCAAATGCGAAAGCATTACGCAAGGAGACAGCAAGCACTCAACGAAATCAATATATGATATACAAAAACTCCAGCAAAATTGCACAAACGCACAACACGTACATAAGTTCCTACAAAGGATTTGCGCAAGGGACGACGAGAGGTTACACACAGTTAAAATGGTACAAGGAGATAAAAAGTAATAGACTATTTAGTAAAGCAAGTGAAAGCACCCGACTGAATGAAATAATTATCTGTATGTCAGGTGGTTCGTCGCCTTTTTGCCGGAGGAGGAGCCTCTTCGTTCCTAGCTAGTCCGATATCAGGTCTCGCACTTTGATCCTCGTAAGGCCTGTTGACGAGGATCGGATCCATACTAATCACATCGCGTATACGCTGATCCCAACTCCTCATCTCGCCCGGAGGACGAGGAAGCCTCTTAACATCTCTATACTCGTTCGAATAGAAGAGTTTAACTGGCCACCCTGTGATTTGGAACAGTTACCCGTAAGTGTGCGTCTGAATATAAGGAGAGGAGGAAGTATCTTACACCAATAGCGTGGAAGATCGATACAATGCGCCGTCACGTCCCCAACGTGCACCGGGAGATGACGCGTGCAAGAATCACGTCGAGGGAACTTTTTCTCGCAGGAACTGCATCCAAAGTTCTTAACTTTATATCCGTCGTCGTCGGGAAGATGTGTGGCGACGTGCCTGTCATGAGCTTGTTCCCCGGCCAGAACGAGGCGGCATGACCCTCCGAATTTGAGCGCCCATGCGCACCGATATCTTCCGTCCGCTGGACGGACGGGCTCTGACGTTACATCTTGCGACAATGGGCCGACGGGTGAGGAGGCATCGCGTTCCGTGTCGATCTCCGAGGCTTCTTCATCGTGCGCCTCAGCCGGTGCAGCGCCCACAGCTTGTTCTTTTTCAGATTCTGCGAAGGACAGGTCGGATGACCCGTGATGGGTTTCGCATCGTGTGTTGCAAAGACAATCACCTGAGCGAGGGAGGTCGTTGAGGTCAGAACGACTATCTTCATATGTTCCGAAGATCTCTCTCTTCGAGGACTCAGTGTACTCTTTGCAGTCAGCTAGCAGCGGGTCAGGCTCTTCTTTCGGAACCTCGACTAGCTGTGGAGTGTAAGCGAGTGTTAGCCAACCAGTAGACGAGCGATGTCAGAACAGCATTACTAGTTCTACACGCCCTGGTACTCCTTGCTTCCATGCTAGTACAGTGTTAGCAAAAATTTCAGCCTCTTCGCGGACCTCTTCGTTCGCGCGTTTAAAGTATTCTTCCTGTAAAAGACCATAAATGCCAGCTGTGCCGAGAATACAGAGAGACTTACGTGTAGCGAGATAATACGCTGGCATTCGTCGACACCTGTCATGGTCGAAGAGGAAGTAAATGGGTAGGGAAGATGAGTTGAGGAGGAGTTGAAAGGATGGGGCTTCAACGAGAATGCTCTTTATGTACGGCTTGCCACAACCCACCCACAACAGCCTCGGACGAAGTTTTCTGGGGTCCTTCTCATCGTGAAGCATCAAACAATGAGAGTAGACAATGGATACATGGCTGTAAAGACCACCACAATGAATAACACTAGCCAGCTGACAACCAACTTGGACTAATGAATCAAGATCGAACTTGAAAGGAAGTCGGTAACAGTTCAGCCGCGCTTGAAGATGGTAGGATGAAACGCAGACGTCATGTAAGCGAGAATACAAGGCAGACCTTTCTTATCTCATCGATCCCGGTGGTCCAGCCATGTTGCTTAGACCGGTGGGCACCATTCCTATCCCTCCAGCCCTTCCCTGAATAAGAATTAATTTAACCCTCCCAAAGCAGATGAACAACTTGTTGACATATAGGCGCTATATCCGGCGAAATTGGAGGCTGTACAAGCAGTAATTCAGGGTCCAAGCAGGAGAGGAGACCTTTGGTGCCGCGAAAGATCCAGAAAAACTCTTCCCACGTAGAAGTCTCTGTAGATAGGAAAGATTGTTCGATTAGATCTGCACGTGGCGGAGACAACACAGCATCCGTTGCTCTGCGGCCTCAGGCACGTCGTCCGCCGTTTCGGAGACATGGTCTGGTGTACGTTATTTCTCCCGCTGCCCGTCTTTCTTCCCTGTGAGACGCAGCCTTCATGTAAGCAGACGCACAATGATAATTGGTTTGAAGAGGTTGGGTGTCGCCACTGTTGACTAGACGAGGGCAGTGTTAGTCTGTACATACTCAGTCGGGAGACGTCCGAGTTTCAAGCGAAAGGTTCGTGCTCTCGCTAGTCCGGCCGACCATGGACTGCTCCTGGAACCTCACAGGAAGGGATTAAAATCACTTAGGAGAACACTCAGAATCGAATACAGCACCATATCCAAGAGCTCCATTGCTTCCAGCAGGAAAATAAAGAAAGAAAATACTACAGGTAACTGAGCGAGCTGGTTTATTTGAGCTTAGACGAAAGAATTACGCACATTCGCTACAGATTCACTATGCGCTTTATGCGTATACACGCATCTGATAGACCTTGATTCTGCTTTTCTAATCCATGCAGGCAGAGGATCGTGCCAGCATGCAGAAAGAAGAGGTCGGAGACCAAGCGCGCAAAGCATTCCTCACTTAGACCAACAAAGAGGCGAAGCACAATCTTAGATTTCAACAATAGAACGAGTCATTAACGCTCTCTTTCGTACTAGAAACCTAACGATAGCAGCAAGACACCGAAGGCGACGACAGTCGGAGTGTATCGACAAGAGAAGAATAATTTTAGGAAGCGACTGAGAAAAAGACGTACGCAGCGGTCGGCCGGAGCCGGCCGGCAAAACCAGTTGTTCTGTTCGTGAATTACACATCCCACCCCATGCCTGGGCTGCTCTCATCACTCTTAAATCCCAATTACTCGCACAAATTCGGCCTGAAAAGATGGTAGAAACAGAGTATAATACGCGGAAACTTTTTACAGAGTTACACAAACACATACATGTACACATGCGCATCTACACGTACATACATGTATGCCTTAGAAAACAATGAAGGCCAAGCAGAGGCAGAAACGCAAAATCGCCCTCCTAGGAAGAGGGTTATTACAAACCAAGCAAGCTCGGAAGAATCGAAGGAAATGGGACACAATACTTCTGTAAGGTACGGATGTATGAATGATGTCTAATCGGTCGTAGAGTCCGATGTCCGTGTTGAGAATTGATGAAAAAGAGACCGGAACCACGAGTATAAGATGACAGATGCACGAGGAGGAGAAATCGAAAAAGTGGAACGTGACAATATACCAGGTGCTGGATAAATAAGAGTTGAAGTTCAAGAAAGAGAAGAGCGGAAATAAAAAAGACAGGGGAGCCTTTGGTTTGCTAGAAACCGGAGTGCTTTGAGAGGTTTGAGACGGGAAGACATACATATAAAGACACACGAAATCGAGGAGACAACAGGATGGGGAAGTGGGGGTGGTAAAAGTGGATAATGGACATGAGAACACAATATTGAAGTGTTGTTAGAGGAGAACAGACGACAGAGACATGGATTTATTGACACACTTGAGAAGAACTGAGGAGATGAGGGGGACTGGACTGTGTGGGGAAGGTCGTTACAAACAAGCAGAGCATTGACGAAAGCACAAAAATTACACCAATGTACACGCAAGTACAATTCGTCAAAGTCATGCCGAAGACTGTTCGTCCCGAGACGTAAAATCTGCATGTATAGGCCCGGATGAGGACCAAATTGCGTTGGATGTCTGAAAGGAGCACGGAGCAAACGTTTATACGACGTTCATCGCGTGCCTGCCGCGCTCTGCGCGACTCTGTGAGCGAGCCCTGCAAGCACGGAGGTCCGCCATCAGTTGCGTTGCCTGTGGGGAAAGTTCCGAGGATGAACCCTGACCAGGCTCGAGCAAGCGCAGCGACTGGCTTCGGTTTGGTGTTTGAGATGCTTTAACTTCGTCATTCACATGTTTGTTGGTGGGCGTACTAACGAGCGTCAAGGTAGCCGCTCCTTTACGCGAATGTCAGTCCCATATGGCGCTATTTATGAAAGAAAAACGACATACGCGTCAAGCCGAGGTCGATAGTAGCTCCTCTCCGCCGTGTAACGACTTTATTAGCATTCTCTTTTCCACTCGTCTCCGTCTGCTTATGCTTTTGCAATTGCTGGGTTCTGGCATCCAGGCTTGCGGCAAACCTCTCGAAGGACGTGCGTTCAAGGCAATCATCCTCCTGACCAGCATTCGCATTTGTCGCTTCGCCAAATGCAGTACGCTCTGAGTCGCGGCCGTCATGTCGATGTCGAGCAAAGCTCACTTTCTTGAACCGCGCAACCTTCGAAGGGTGCGGTGTAGAGGTCACGGCAAGTATTTGTTGGTCAAGAAGCTTTGTGCGCGTAGCGTCTTTCCTCTTCTCCTTCTCCCGTTCCCTCTCGAGCTGTAAGATCGAGAGTGCTGCCGTACTCCCAACCGGCGGTCTCTGCATGGTCGCAAACCCACCCATTGTAGAAGGTAATGTAGAGGTGGAAGCATTTCTTGAGGCGTGGAGCATCACGGCACCTGTAGCTTGGCTGCATGTCTTGCTTCGATGTCGAGAACCAGCGAGCGGAGCAGGACTGACAGCACGAAGTGTTACTTGGGATGAAGAGGCAGGTGCAGGGCCGAGGTCGAATCCTAGTCGATGGGAGGGTGCTGATTTCGGATGATGTTGCGCAGAACTACCAGGTAAGCCTAATGAAGGGGACGGAGATCTGGCACGCGAAAGTGCAGTCGACTTGACAGTGAATCCGTTGTTAATCGCAGATCCAGCACGATTATCTGAAAGCACTGCATCATCGTCCACGTCAGATGTTAATATCGCGGACCCTTGAAGAAGCTCCTGTGATTTACGTCGATCTCGTCTCGAGCCAATGAAGTTGAATATCTGAGATGCGCGATGCGAAGGTTTACGTAGAATCTTGTTGCCCATAGTCCGATCTTGGGAGTCGACAGTCACGCTACTGTTCCTCTGCTCTGGCCCCGTGATATTGACCGTTGGGAGCTCTTTCTCCTTGCTGTTGTTCTTGTCCCCAGAACGTCGGTAAGGACCGGCATACCGACTTGATCGGTCATCAGACTCAGCGCTCGTCGCTGAAGTGGCAACGCTCAGCTCAACGACCAGTGACGAGAAACCGTCATTTTTCACTTGACCAGTGACTGTCGATGCACTCGGGTCTCTCGCCAGTCCTGGTGCGGGAGTAGTCACAACACGATCCAACTCGGCGTCATTGAAAGTCGATGTGGCTGGAGAGTCGAGAGGTGGAGTATCAGTGGAGGAGAAACTTGATGTGCTGGCATTGCTAATACTATTGTCGCTCCCCATTTCACCCTGTTTACTATACGCCAAAAACATCCGTATGAGTGTGTGTGGATTGAAATGGAAGAACTGGAAGGAACCTACGCGATACATGATTCGGCCCACTGTAGATCCGCTCCGTCGCAGCCGAGAAGCTCGCTGAAGGTACTTTTCCTACGACTTCTCCTTGCTCTCGCCCGCCTTCGTGGTGGTGCAGGCGTGGTCGTAAAGGCATTCTCCGCTATTCGGCCATGATCATCGTACAGTTGTACGAGACTCGCCACGGAGGGATCTTGTCTTAGACACTTCAGCCTGCTTGCATCCCGTGGAGTGACGGGGACTTTTCGTGGATCAAATAGAGCTGGGGTCGACGTTGACGCGTCGTTGGCTACGTCATCGGGCGCAGTCAATGTGGCGAGGAGGTTGGGTGTACTTGTATGGGCGACTCCTGGTCGTCGGGGTGTAATCGGCGGATAAGCGTTGGGGAAGACTGTGGCTGAGAGCTGTTGCCTCTTGTGGACGGTGACGCGGTAAGATCCTCTGGTCTGCACACTTCCTGAGAGGGTTGGCGTAATCGTAAGCGCGGACGTGGACCGAGAAGAGACGGAGTTGATTGGATGGGCTGCGAAATCAAGATGGGCTTAGATAAACATCTGATAAAAAGATTTGCGCTTGGACACGTACGCAAGGGAGGGAGAGTTGCATAGTTTGCTTCTTCTACCACCTTGTAGTTGGCAGAGGCGGAGCGGAGAAGGCGGGAAACGGCCGCGTCGGTGTCGGCGTCGGGATCAGCGTTCACAACTCCGTCCACGCCTGGGTTGCGACCCTTCGTGCCGACTTTCGGGCGCTTCGAGCGGAACGCGGCATGCTCGTCAATACCCCCCTGCCAGACTTGTAAATTGTCTTCTTCATTTCCCGGCTTGTTTAACGGCTGTGGCCGCCTATTATTTTCTTGATCGTTGCGTGCCGCTGCTTTGCTCTGTTTATGGCGGAGAGAGAAAAATCGTTTAAGAAAAAATCCCATCCACGGACGGACTGAGATGTGACGTTGTGAAGTTTTGCCGGGGTGAGTTGATGATGACGACGGACGCGGAGTCGGTCGGGTGGGTTGAGATTGGTTGGAAAAATGGATGACTCGACCTCTGCCCGTGAAAATATATTACTTGCCTGCGGATGCGGGTATTAAGTGAGTAATAGTTGCGGTATACGTGAAACGTTTAGCGTCCCAAGCGACGGACGCGCTCGCGTAACCCTTCCAGAAATTTCAACCACAGTCACGTGAGGGCGTATCCAAGCTCAAAAAAAGAAGAAAAAAGAAAAGAAAAAAGCAGTCCTCACTTGGACATGAGGACAAGAGACAGGTGACGTTCAGAGCAAGGCGAACACTCGTATATATATCCTCAGACATAGAGGGGAAATGCTAAAACGTACGTCATCACAGACTCTTTGGCTTTGAAAATGCGCTGCGCACGAGGCTTATGACGGATATTCATTATGAACGGGCATTGTGGAGGTTGTCTAGCCGATTATGACTCAAATGAATCGATGGAAATCAAAGTTGTCGCGCCTTTTATCCGCATTGAACTTCGGCTTAACGTAAATCGATCAACACTTTTATTTATCGCCTCCAGGTCCACTGTAAACTTCAGGGCGGACGTGTCGAATCTCGAGAGCTCTTCAGGAAAATCCAGTTTCTTGAAAGAAATGTTTCTCCTTGCGTTCTGAACTATCCGACGTAAAATTTTGTCATGGCGTGTTCCAGGAACCAAGATGTGGACTGTCAATTGGAATGTAAAAAGGGAGACTAATCCCTATAACGACAGGCACGTTGCGTCGTACGCCGACGGGAGTAGATCTTGCCTTTGCCTTTTGGCCGCTTAGCCTGAATATTTCAAGATGCAAAAAGTCGTGAGGAGGGGAGCGTACTTTCATGTATTAAACAATGAGATGCGTGATTAGATTATTCTAAGATGGGTACCTGAGATGTGTTACTTTTGCTTCTTTTCTAAGAATCCCTCTACAAGTACGCTCGCGCCGATCTACGTGCCATCTATTAAATCGAAAAAAATGCCATCAGTGTATGTACAATCTCAAAGACATCGACCAAAGGAGAAACAGAAGCTCACCTCGACTACTTTCCACCCTCCAGTCAACTCATCGGAAAGTTCCTCCTCCACACGAGTTAGGACAGCAGCATATGTACATTGCTCGACCTTATTCTCCGCACCAACGACCACCTCGCCAGTCTTGGCGTTCCGGAACAAAAGCACCTCCTGCGTCGCGAAGGTAATTACGAACACAGGAATCTCCTGCCCGTTATTGTCCAGCATCTTAGCGCTCGCGATGTCGACTTGTCGAATATCAAGCACTTTGCTGTCACTGATGAGCCCTTGTCGGATGTACTGCTCCATCGTGGCCCATAGGAGATTATATGTCTAAGTGGCGAGACAAGTGAGAAAGATGCTATGAGACATGAGACATGGCAAGAATGAAAGTGCGTACCGCCTCTCCGCACCACTTTCTCAATGATTCACGGTCCGCACTAAGATATGCATCCACAACCTCAGGTACGATGTACTCTCTCAACTCCCGCTCGAAGCTTTCACGATCGAACGTAGGATCTAGTATTCTCATTTGCTTCACGACTTGCGCGTACTCGTTCTCTTCGAACCACGAGCCGATTGTGGACGTTACAGAGCGTATGGAAGATACGACCGGATGTTCTGACTCGTCGTAAGATTGACGCAATTCTACGAGCCGTCGTAAAATGGGATTAGTCTGCTTCAGTTGGTTCCATCGCTCTTGTCGAGGAGAGTCCTTGTGCAATACCATGGCCGAACCGGCTCTAAAGATTCAAAGTATAAACGATAGTCAGATATCGAATAATGGCCAAATATGGTATTGTTAAGACGTACTCAGGATCAGCCGCTACACGGCCCCTCGCAGCAATACCTCCCTTCTTTCCTGCCTTCGCCAAACGCATCGCGCGCCGCTTCCGTCTTGCTTCCTTCTCCTCATAGCCAGCATGTTTCGCCGATCCGCTATCATCTAGCGCATCCATGACCGTTTCCGCAAGAACTTTGTAAGCCTCGGTATTCCGAATAGGCTCCGTCGTCGATGCAATTTTTGCGGATACCGCGGTGGATGCTCGGCTGATCTAAATTTATGTACCGGTTCAAATCAGTATAAATAGATCAAGACAGATGCAGCAACTGTGGAACACACCGCTCGCATTAAGTCCGATTCCTCCATACTTTTCAGCGCTTCGCTTACTGCATCCCCAACCTTCACTCCTTGTTTGCGCAGCTCTTCTGCGGCAGCACGCAGCTTCGGGTTCTCTTTTATACTTGAGACGAGCTATTTTGGAGAAAGAAACACACAAATTAGTAACCCAGTGATCGATAATAGAAAAATAGCTCAAAAACGTCAGAAGAACAAAACCTCGCAAGGAAATGTTAAACTTGAAGAAATGACCTCACCCTAGCACGTTCATATGCCGCCCTTGCACGCTTCATGGCCTCTGAGTCTTGCAGCTTATCCACGTCACCCTGCAATTGCTTCACATTCGCTTGTAAGTCGCGATTCTTTTGCAACTCCTCCTTCAACGTGTCCACGAATGTTTGAAAAGGCGATTTGGGTATCTCGTCCCTCCTACCCGCGCTTGCGTGAAATTTTCTATTGCTCCCATTTAAAAATGCGGACGACGAAGCATTTAATCGCGAGTTTAATGTTGAATGTAAGCTCGAGTTTGACCCAGGTGTACGGGTCTTTATGCGAAAAGGAACTGGGCGAGCAGAACCGGTAGAAAGAGCGGCTCTTTGAGCACAGTGACGGGAAGATGCAAATGAGCAGGTGCTTGAGGTGACTTTGCGAAGGTGGCGAGGCAGCATGGCTTTTCCAAGTTGAGGTATAGAGCAAGTTAGCTTGAAGTGACGAAGCCAGCGGAACTCAAGAGTAAAAATCCGTCTCACGTGCCACTCTGTGGTTGCCGATCGATTCATGACGATCACGCCCTGGCATCTTCAAGATTACGGTCAGCACTTCTCATGCATCCTCTGACTGACTGCAGAATTAAAGAAATTTCTTTCACAACTTGAGTATTTGTACTTGAACGCGCTCAGTTCGCTCTCAGCATTCTTCATTCTCATATTTGATGAGTGGCTATTTCAAAAACACCACTCGTATGAGTAGAAAGACACTCCCGAAGATTTATCTCAGAAGGCAAATGTGTACTCACTAAATCGCGCAGCGCAAACAACACAATCAAAGCCTTCAATGTTTTCCGATGAGAAGTGAGTTCGCGTGCAAAGCGATGAAGCTTTATAGTCCTTTGCTGGTTCTATTCCGAGGACAAAACGAAAAATAGACACACGGGTGCGAACTGGAAGACTGGAAGCCAAGGAGCTTCAGTAGCAGTCCTCTGGATCAACGGATGCCATAAAATTCCATAGGTATGAATGTTCACTCAAAGTCGTTCCGCGCATACAAGAGTGTCGTCTGAGACAGAACGGTGTCCCACAGTTTTCCTGTCAAAAAAAAAAAGAAAATGCTATGCAAAATGACAGGCGACATTGCGCCCGTTTGTTAGTAGATAGGCAGCTTCACATCGGACTCCATTGTCAAGCGAGCGAAATGTACGAATCATAACGATGATGGTCAAGTCCACGTTGATGTTTACTGTTGTTTGTCTCGCCTGGCATTGCTAGATCACGTCATCATCTGTTAAAAGACGCCTGCTCTAGTTGAACCATTTGCACTGCCTACATCGCTATTCTCACATGCTGAGTCGTGTTCTGCTCTCACGTAGTGTACGAGCATCAGCAATCTTTCCCTCTCTTTCTCTTTTTCTATCCAGGCAACCTCAGTCTCAGTCCCAGTCTCAATCCAGAGCCATGTCATCTGACACAAGTGCGCCAGCAGCCGTACCTCCGAAGAGCAGCACGAAGCCAGACTCGGAATGGAGAGCAGTCTTGTCTCCAGAGCAAGTCAGTTACATTGTACATGGATCAGGTACTTGAGATTCTCATGTTGACTGCCATCACAGTTTAGAATTCTCCGCCAAAAGGGTACGGAGGGGCCTGGGACGGGCAAGTTTGACAAACACTTCGAGAGCGGGGTGTATACGTGCGGAGCGTGCGATGCACCTTTGTATGTTAGCAAGACCAAGTTTAACAGTGGGTGCGGATGGCCCGCGTTCTTTGACGGTCCGTCTTTTTTCCGCAGCTCCTCATCAGACAATTATGGAATATTTACACTATCCATTCTACTGTCTTACGGACAACAGCAATCCCAGGAGCAGTAGAACGACATGAAGACAGGTCATTAGGCACGATACGTACTGAGATTACGTGTGCTGCATGCGGTGGTCACCTTGGACATGTCTTCAAAGGGGAGGGATTCAGCACCCCAAGTACGTTTCAGTGACTATATGCGCGAATTATGATGAGTAGATTAATCGCGTGATTTCTCTCAGCGGATGAACGACACTGCGTCAACTCTATTTCTTTGACCTTTAAGGGAGAAGATGGAAAAGTCGAGCAGGGTTGATTGGATATGATTTGGTCGTGTATCCTTAGTCGTTGTGCATCTGGATGCCATTTGTCAGTAGTGTTGTAGTCTGTAGTCGATAATGGAATAGTTTCGCTTCAAAATCCAGACTGGAAGAAAAGTGGTAAAGGAAGAGGCTTTTATACATCGATTTTGTGTTCAAGTTATTCAACGAAGGGGCATTAAAGGAGCGAAGATCGAAGAGCGTAGCATTTGTGGTAGGTATTCGACGCCGTGAATAGATGGTGTATAGAGAAGAGCTGATTAGAGGTTCTCCATAGACTGAACAAGTTCGTCGAGCTCGGCTTGTGCCTTCCTGAACTTCTCTTGCGAGGCCTGCAATAGAGTTGGATAAGCGACGGGAACACATATGAAATACACGAAACAGGAGTAACGGACGTACCTCGTATTTCTGCTCCCATTCCAAGATTTCCCGCTGGAGGTTCTGAGTCTGGCGCTCAAAGTGATCTGCTTTGATATCTACTTGTCGCAGTCTGCGAGACAGAAATTACCATATCAGTATTCCATACATAAAGAGCAACATCTACGAATTGCGAAATGCACGCACTTCTCCATTGTCTCCTTAGCGTTCCGCTCCGCGGCATCCAGTTCATCTTCAAGGAGCTGAATCTTCCTCTGTAAACCTTCATTCGTCGTCTTGCTCAGTTCTCCCTCCTCCTTTGCAGCCTTAGCCTCTGCGAGCTTCGCCTCTGTCGCTTCGAGCTGCGCATCTAACACACCTAGCTTGTGATTCAGCGATGTGATCTCCTGGTCTTTCTCCAGTAAAATCTGCTCGTATTTCTTGTTCTTCGCCTCCGCAACCTCCGCACGTTCTGTAGCCGTGTCTGCTTCGGCGCGCAGGGTTTGAAGGCGCTGCGCAATTAGAAATAGATGCGAAATGAGCGCGTCGATCGATACATCGTATTACTGCTATCTGGACGAGATGCTCACCTCCTTGATTCTGTCTGTCATTGGATTAGAAATGGATTGAAGAGACGAAGGCTTGTGGAGGTGAAGTGACTGGCCAGAAGTTGGTAAAGGGCGCGTCGCTTGTTGTTGCAGCTTGACATTTCCGTATCTGGGTTCGTGACTTGCACAAGGTAATTCGGCGATTGCCGAGGAACCCATAAATGTCGCCACGGCCGAGTCAAGACGTGCCTGTTTCTTTACTCAGATCATCTTGGTCTTGCTCGCTATCTCCAGTCACTATACGACAACAAAAACGCGTAAGTTACGACGAACATGGAGCTCGTAGCTTTATAATTGCTGAAACCAGTAGCGGAAGTGCGATACCAGATTTCTGACTGCAAACGACCTATGCAATGGAACCTGTACCTCAGGAGGGTGCGTCTTACTGTCAAATTTCCCTATGAAATCTATCTGAATGACCACTCGATTCTCAGAACTTCCTATTCTTGAATCACTCATAAAGTGAGTTGTCTTATTTTTGTCCACGTGTTCTACAGGACGCAGTGGAACAGATGCTCTCGCGCAACCCTTGATTCGTATTGCAGTTATGCGCTCTCTATCGTAGCCCGAACTGTATGCTCATCGATTGTAATATAGCATCCGAAATCGCTTGACCGTTCTGAAAAAAGACCGGGGGGACTTCATCAAAACATCTGATGTCTTAAATCTGTACCACCAGACTGTCAAGCAAGGTGTGTGGCTTGCATGTCCGGAATTTGTAAGACTCGCATATACTCACACGCATTTTCCGTTTCAGTTACGAAACTGAACGATGTACGCGAAGAACAGCCGTCCCATAAAAATCGCGTCGACACGACACTGTCGGACGTATTTAGCTTGCTTTCGCTCTTCTTTCTCACAATAGGAAAGACGAAAGAATGTCCGGCAACTTACTGCCAGATATCTACTATCCGCGTCGGTCTTATATCGGTCTGGTCTATCTGTTCGTTGGCTGATTTATTTACGAACTCTAGCGACTGCTGGATCACATGAATGAGTCGGCAGTATATAACGAATCGGACATCGACCCCTTTCAAAAACGACTGGACGAACTCCGGGACATCGTTCGTAGCGACAAGGAGAGTGGAAAGCACCCTCCAGCCATGACGAAACTCTTGGATAGACAATTGAAGGAATGCGGTATGTTTAGTGCCAGCTCTTACTGCCATGTCGGACTTATTCAAGACCTTTATTCTTAGATGACATAGTAACGTCTCTAAAGGAGTCACTTTCGGAGCTTTCTGTCGAGTTGGTACCTATACACGAACGCCTTGTGACTCTCCGACGGCAACTTGTCGCGCTTGCAGCGAAGGATTCGTTCTCGAAATCTGAGCTGAAGCCAATCCAGGAGGAGCTCCGAAAAATTGACTCGTTGAGTAGCATGTCATTATTACGACCCATCTTTCTCTTAACGTTCGCGTCATTTCCTTTCTGCTTTCAGAAAACGCGTGGATGGAAAGTTCCTTGGTCCAGGCGGCTCTTCCGTGCCCAAGTCACAAGCAATCCTTTCGGCCCTGTTGGAAGAATGCTTCGAGATCGTGCAAGAGATTAAGGCTCGTGAAGACACCAAGAATGTACCCTTCGGGCTCAAGCCTGTGTACGATCGCCTTAGCGAGATGCGCGCTGAACTAGAAAACTTAGTCCTTACACGGCGGTGGAGTCTGCGCGAGACGGATCTGTGGAACTATACTATTAGTCTGCAGGAAATTGATAAAATGCGCGTAGATGGGAAATTCGTAGACGCCGAAGGGAACAAGCCTGCTGGACAATATGTAGGTCTAAGCGAAGTCCGGTTTATGAAAGCGATACAATTGCTAAACTGTATCTACGTATCAGGTCCTTTTGTATCTACTGAGACGATGTTATGGTCTCATTTATCGTCTCCTTTCGTCAAGCGAGCCTGTATCGGAAGAGTTAATGCCAATTGTATGCCAGCTCTTTTCTTCAACACACCTTCATAGTGCTAACTTAATTTTGCACACAGGCAAACAAACTTTCGACAGTGAAGAAGTGCCTTAATGAGGTGCTCAAATACGGTGGACCATTTAGTCCGCGGGACCTCTATCCAGTTAGTCCTTACTTCCTTTCCTCTCATGTCTTCCCATGTAGGGAAAAGAGTGTTTTCTGACTCTGATTCGAATAGTACCAGCTCGCTCTCTTCCAAATCGACTCCATGCGGAAGGACGGAAAGTTCATTAGTGCCGATGGAGGCATCCCGGAGGGCCAGGGCGTTGTTATGGCACATCTCAACGAGTGTCATGAGCTGCTGGAGATGGTGAGCGCTGTTCTCGCTGTACTCCCGTTTACTGGTCCATTCATGATCGTCTTTTCGTTTCCTATGTTGCGCACTCGGCTTTCTGACTATTGTCTACTAGCTAAAAGAAGCAATGAATGACCCCGATGACGACACCGAAGACGGCGAAGACCTCGAGGATGGTGAAGATGGGGTTATCATTGACGATGACGAGGAGGACGAGGACTAGCTCTTGGACTGAAAAGATTCGAAAGAAAGCCCTCAACTCTCTGGGATTCACGCATGGGTGACCAGAACCGATTCCGCCTATAGGTTGGCCCCGTGTGCGACCAGTCTCCGCTGAGGTATTCTAGCTTGGCTGCTTGGTTATGCTTATCATGCCCACTTACTTGTTAATGCAGTCGCTGGTCAGTACTATCCCATGAGGACCAGCGGTTATCCGAAAAATTCAACCCTGTAGCTCATTCAGACTGGGTACATTGTAATGATTGTTATGGTTAAAAAATATAGAGATAAACTTGTTAAACAAACATAACGTACGGCTCATTACGCCTCTAGAAGAAACGCTACTATAAGAGGAAAACCAGAATCTAAGGGCATATCCAAGTCCGCTTTACCATCTACGAACTCGTTCCACCGGATCTCCTCTCGTTAATGCCACCACCGGCATTCTGATTTGCTTTCCAAGCAGTCCACGCTTCCTCCGTAGCAACAGCAATTCGATCTTTGGCATTCCCAAAGTTATCTAGTGCTGGGCGTACGTCGAGCGAGAAACAGGGGGAACCGTCGGGCTCGGGAGGTGCGCTGTAGTAGTCTATAACGTAAGGCACTTCTTCGCCCGTGGAACGCCGTTTGACTATCCAGTCATGCCTGTCGAAAGGCGGTTCAGTGCTAAAAAGAGGCGCGAAACAAGTAACAATGTGAACATGCTTGCAGAGGGACGTAAGATAAGCAGACATACTTGAATCGAGTCGGCAAGAGCCAGCCTGCGAAGAGAAAGAATCGGGCTTTTGGTGAGAGTTCGCCTGGTCGACCTTTGAATCGTGCCAGTTCGACAGCAGCAGCCCTACATAGGTCAACAGAAGTGAACAATCAGATATCAACTCCTGAACAATTAGTTTACTGAACGCACTCGTCATGCCTCTTCTCCCACCTCAACACCTCATCCCACGCCCGCTCGTTCAAGAAGTTATGTATCGCAACCATCATCTCAACGTGCTCCTCAGGCGTTTCCATCCCCTTTCGCAACAGCGCATGATGAAACTGCTGCGGAGAAGGATACTCCCAAACTCCGCCACCTTCTTGTCCGGGGCGAGGGATAGAAGAAAGGGTGCGATCCGTTGGTAGAACGGCATCCTGGCCGAGCGCGGTGGATTGAGGCAGGGACGGCATCTGGTTGAGCGGGTTAATTTCGGCATTTGAGTCGTGTGCGACGGGACATTTTGCCGGTCTTTGCGGGTCTATTGATTGAGCAGAAGAGGAAGGGTTATGTACGACAGGACATTTTGCGCGTGTAGAGACTGAAGGAGGCTGAGATGACTGAGCGTGCATAGGACACCCTGACGGCGGCGACGCCTGTTGTTGGGATGCGACTGCTGCCGGCTGAGACGCTGTTTGACCCATTTCCCTGGCTGTTGGGCACTGTTGTCGTCACTGAGAGAGATGAATGGAGGAGGCAAGGTCGAACGGAGTCGATACCGATTGGAGACGGACAACTTTTTTGATACCGTCGGCTCAACCCGGATGACGTTGTTGAAGAGTGATCGGTTCCGAGTGGTCAGCAAACGTCCAATCGCATTCTTTGCTTTCTTCTCCACGTTTTTTCTCGTTGCTCGAGTTTTCCTCGCCATAAAAGTGCTCGGATAAGCCATAAGCTGTTCAATCTTCACGACGGCGGGTAACTGTTTTGGACCTTACCCCAGTTCTGTTGGTGCTGCGCGCAGCATAACGCTAGTCTCGTCTGTAAACTCCTATCTTGAACCTCTCCATATGAAAATTATGGACGAGAAGCTTTATGACTACTTTGGTAGACCTGGTGCATCGAGGAGTCCCAGGTCTCCTCTGGAGATCAAGGGACGCATTCTGATGAGCAGTTTGAGTGCCTTGAAGCAGAGTGAAAACCACGTATGCCTCATCATCCTAAGCTCAGTTCGCCTCGCCTATCAGGAGTCTTCGCCTCAATTCTCTGCAAGCCAAGCAGAGTGTTCAAGCGGGAAATGTCCATAGAACCATCCCAGGTGAGTATAATCTGCGATGTTCATCAAAGAAGAACCCTGATTTTTGTCTCGCATCCCAGTTGAATGCTATTTGTCGTATCGAGTGTCTTATCACGCTCATCTATTCCGGTAAGAACATGTGGAATGACCCATCTGTCTTCCTAGAATTGTATCATATCTATGGGCTTGAGTCGGAATCTCTTGACGCACTTGAAAGTGGTCAAGTCCTGGGGGCTTGGTCCGAGCACAGGCACGCTTGGACCGATCTCTTTTTGCTCGCGACTTGGTCCGAGCCCACAGTGCACCCTCTGGGACCTCCAGACTTCTCTTCTCAAAATTTCTCAGCGTTTCTGCCAATTACTGGCCAATTTCTTCTCTAAGAAGGAAGTACTGGGACCAATGAGGAATTGGGCAAGAACGCGGTCACGCCCTCTTTCCCAAGTATTCGGGGGTCGTTCTGACGGTGCCACGAAGGTCGGAATCTGTCGTCATGAATCTTTACAGATCTGAGGTATTCCTTTTTGGGCTCAAAGGACATCCTCAATCTTTCAGCTGGACGAGCTCCGGTACAACCTGGATATTCACTCCCTCCCGTCAGCCAGTCCTGAAACTATCTTGACGAAGACTTATACTGTCGAAATGCTCAGAACCTCGTAGAAGGCGGCGCTTAATGGAAGAAACCGCAAAACTATATCAAATCTGCTGCGGCCAGATGAAGACTAGAGATATTTGTTTTTATCTTGCCGATGCACTTGATCGATGTAAAAGCCTTGTTTTCTAACGTTCTTATCTGGAATTCATTGGATTCATCTCGGCTTAGACCGTCCAGCAACTCGGCCGGACCTGATACGCACCCGGCATAGATACAGCCTTGCTCACAATTGACCCTGAACTTGGAGTTCGCTGCCCATTGTGTTCGTCGTCAAAGACAGTGAAGGACCTAGTTTTCATTGTTCGATGGGCCGCAGAGATGTCACGACCCCCGAAATTTTCACCCACTGCCCACAGGGAAAGAATTGAAACCACGAAGATAGGAATGTGTATAAATTGGGTGGGTTTTCGCCCACTTGGACTTCATCGAGTTTCCTCAACGCCCTTTTCTATACTCAGCGTTTGCTTCCCTTTACACTCTTACTCTTACTCTGCCAGTCATGTTTTCGGACTACAACTCCTTGTTCACGACGGCAGCTGGCCTTTCCTTCCCCGTTTCGCGCCTGTCCAACTATAATCACGCGCGAGCCCCTCCTCTTGTCATGGGCCCGGAGGAGATGAAGGTTAGGCAACGCCTGAGGACCCAATGTCTCCCCACCAGGGCTCCGAGCCCGGTAGGCTTCTCGAAAGATGCGGTGTCCGATAGGTTGAACGAATCAGTATACCCGTTTACATCCACATACCCTCCTTCTTTGGCTCATGCCATTCTCGTCGAAGAAGATGACCTTAAGTTCGGCTACGAGGAGGAGTTGCCGTTGGTCGTTGATAGTATTCCGAGATTCGTCTCTCCCAGGGATATCTCGCCCCCGTCGTTCTCTAATGAGGGCACGGAGCAGAGCGCATCTTCTTCGTTGCCCTACCGAGTCTGCAACAGACACTCCCGACACGGAGTGTGGCGGTGAGAACACTGCACATAACTGCAGAGACTGGGAGAGCGACGACGAGAATGACGACTTCTGCGAAGAGCAATGGGAACAGGAGAATGAGACATCCTCCGAAGCCTCGTACAGGGGTCAGAAACGAAGGCGTCCCGATGAGGACCAGGAGGACGAGGAGTTCCGCGAGTTCGAGGAGAACAGCGATGATCCCAACGATGACGAGGATGACGAGGAGGAGGAGGAGGAGGAGGAGGAGGAAGAGAACGCCGAGGCTGTCTTCGCCGACCAGAAAAGGTGGCGGCCCGTTTGCAAATCCAGAGTGTCCATACAAATTGAAAGTGACAACTCGATTCGGAATTTAGTTGGCAAAGATACGCCACTAAAGACTACTAATGGGAGGTACATCTGCCGTTGGGGGATCGTCGTTGGTGGAGGATGTGCAGATACATTCGTAACGGCGCAAAGTCACGACCGCCATGTGACAGCGCATGTACCGGATATCGGAGGAGATATTTTCAAGACTTTTCTGTGCAGGTTCTGTCTGCACGATCCGGAAACGAAACCTGGCTCTGGACGGTTTAACCGCCAAGATCCCTTAAAGCGGCATATCGTCGCGAAACATCTTGCGAAAGACCAGAAACAATCATGGTCTCAGCACATGGTAGTTCGCAAACGACCATGGTGTAAGTGACACTGTCTTCTGATAACTGCATATTTACTGACGCCGTCCTCATAGGGTGGCCATCGCCGCTTTTGTTACGGGATCTTTTAATTTAAGAGAAGGGAAACTTCAGAAGCGCCCTAATGGCGAGACTCGAAGTTGGCTGGAGTATATCGGTGACGTCGTACGTCGTACGTCGTGCGAGAGAGCTCGCAGACGAGCAGTCTCCGTCGGTGGTCATGAGGATAATCCTGAGCCAGGACCTTCACGGCGTCGGTCCAAACGTGCGAGGCGGTCTTGAGACACGATCAGCTACGCTCTCGCTGCTCCGATTCACCTTATCTGCGGCCTACTTTGATATTTACATGATTCCTCTTGCATTTGCTCTAGTATTCCTGCTCTACAAATCGTCATCTCCCTTTACAACCTTGACCGTGTGCTGCTTCATTGATTTTCTTTAAACTATCACATCGATGTTTCTCTTGTATTGTACTGTGCCATATTGTATCGATAGTACACTTCGCTCTGTATTTTCGTGAATCATCATATCTTCTCTTATAACTGCTTTGTCTTAGGGCCCTATCGCGGCAACTGTTTGGGCCAACAACGCGCTCTGACGCGATTTGTCACAGATTTTCAGATCTCGTGATCGCGTTGTCACGCTAATGACTGGACTTTTCCCTTTTTCCCACACACACAAACGTTACACACAAACCCCTTCGCTTGGTGGTCCTATTTATGCGGCAAACACTTTGCACACAGGCTTTCAAGAAGTCGATACGCGCTCAATCGAAAATGCAGCCCAAAGCACCAAACTAGGTTCAAAATGCTCGCCGCGTGACCCGCGGAGAACTAAACGATCAAGGGTGACACTCGTGGCTCAAGTCAGGAAGAGCTCACGACACTCAGCAAGTAAAATGTAAAACTTGAAATTGTTCCACAGGCATTTTTTTTCTTTCGGTGTAGACGTTCGGTGCCATTCCCATGTCGACCAGCGACTCGAGCACGCGAAAGGTCCTTTCAACCCGTACTGTTAGGGCCACGTGAGCAGTTACGGGTTTGATAGCTTGTGAAAGGCTTTAGAGTGGGGAACGCCCAAGCAGCTGAAAACACTCGAAATCAAAGAAACAATTGTCAACGTGCTTAAATCAGCGCACTCTGGATGCTCTGCCCGTCCTCTTCGGCCCTTCCCGTGACTCAAACGATGAGATACGCCCCTATCTTCTTGCTCTATCCCCACATTGGATTCGGAAGGCTTTAACGCGGTCACGTTCGCACATACAGAATTTCGTTGGGAGAGTCGCAATAAATCTGCAGATCTGAAACATTCCTTTCTTGGTTCAAAGGAGTATCCAGTTGTATGCATCTGTAGGTCCAACTTGGATGATTCATTTTCATTCACCACTAATCTCAGAAGGTTCAGAACCTCGTGGAATGCGGTGTTGGATGAAACACGAAAGTACTTGATCTCCTGCGGCCAGTTAGACCCCTAGGCACCATTGCACTTGATCGATGTACTTGCCTTGTATTGACCTGCCTAATTGGATCATCTCGCTTTTCGCCGGTCAGCAGTCCGGCCGAACCTGGTGAGCATCTTATGCGTGTGATCGCGAGCTTTGAGCACGAACGACCTTGGACTTGGAGTACACTGTCCATTGTGCTTGATGTCAAAGATGGAAGATCTAGCCCTCATTGTTCGATAGACCGCAGGACCGGCCCCGGATATCCTCAATCTCCAGGCATAGGGAATGGAGATCCGACCGCTGTTGTCTTCATCCACTTCACTCGCTTTGACCTCATCGTTCAGTCTGATCTCGGCACTTAATCCCATGCTCTTGCTGCTACCTGGCTCCTCCCGTTCTCTTAGCAACATGTTTTCCGCGCTAATCCCCCCCCCTCCCTCTAAATCGCCGGTGGGTACGGTCATTCCCATAACTTTACCGCTCATATTTGATAAGAACTGTATACAGGATTGCTACGCCCCGAATGTGTACTATTCCGTCATTGTGTGAGGATGCCGTGCCTGCGCTCAAGGGCATCGAGTCCTCCAACGGCTCCGGTTGGATCTCTTTCAGATATTGATGATGGGTTCGTAATTGACTTTCGCTCGCTATTGACAACATACCCGCCGTCTCTGGCCTACGCTGCTCTTACTCAAGACAACTCAATCAGAGGCCAGGTCGACGAGAGGGCTGCATAGCGTGCATCACGTCAACCCTACTAGGGGTGTCTTCCCTTGAGATATGTCTCCGCCTATTGCCCATGAGGAGAGCCCTGCACCGGAGAACGTTCCAGACGCTTACTCAATATCCAGTCCTGATAATCAAGATTCCTTGTCGTCACAAAAGGAGAAGGATGTGACTTCCGAATAAACTAGCGAAGCGTCGGGGACTGCATACTCTCTCCTGACGGATGGATTTCAGAGCGATTTTTCTGTTGGACAACTGTATTGAAAGCCGGTGCGTCACGCCGGTGCCGATTACCTTACAGTAAAAGGGCAAAGCAAATGTCCTCAAATTATAGAGGTTTGCTAGAAGGTCATCCATCGAAGACAAGGAATTTTGAATGGAGGTCATGATCGCCATCAAGAGCTCATGGTACCCTCTAGCTTCTTGCAGCTGGCGTTTTTCACCAGCGATAAGAACTAGAAGTATAATCTCAGTATATGCTCCACTGTGAGTGACATTCAGCACGTCGCCCCGTGCTTTACGCTGAGGCAGGTTACCTCACCTTCAACATACCGCGACTCCCGGTTGAGTACAGAGCGAAAAATATTCATGAAGTAAGAATTGAAACCACGAAGATAGGAACGTGTATAAATTGGGTGGGTTTTCGCCCACTTGGACTTCATCGAGTTTCCTCAACGCCCTTTTCTATACTCAGCGTTTGCTTCCCTTTACACTCTTACTCTTACTCTGCCAGTCATGTTTTCGGACTACAACTCCTTGTTCACGACGGCAGCTGGCCTTTCCTTCCCCGTTTCGCGCCTGTCCAGCTGTATCACGCGCGAGCCCCTCCTCTTGTCATGGGCCTGGAGGAGATGAAGGTTAGGCAACGCCTGAAGAACCAATGCCTCCCCACCAGGGCTCCGAGCCCGGTAGGCTTCTCGGAAGATGCGATGTCCGATAGGTTGAAGGAATCAGTATACCCGTTTACATCCACATACCCTCCTTCTTTGGCTCATGCCATTCTCGTCGAAGAAGATGACCTTAAGTTCGGCTACGAGGAGGAGTTGCCGTTGGTCGTTGATAGTATTCCGAGATTCGTCTCTCCCAGGGATATCTCGCCCCCGTCGTTCTCTAGTGAGGGCACGGAGCAGAGCGCATCTTCTTCGTTGCCTACCGAGTCTGCAACAGGCACTCCCGACACGGAGTGTGGCGGTGAGAACACTGAGGATAACTGCAGCGACTGGGAGAGCGACGACGAGAATGACGGCTTCTGCGAAGAGCAATGGGAACAGGAGAATGAGACATCCTCCGAAGCCTCGTACAGGGGTCAGAAACGAAGGCGTCCCGATGAGGACCAGGAGGACGAGGAGTTCCGCGAGTTCGAGGAGAACAGCGATGATTCCAACGATGACGACGACGACGAGGAGCAGGAGGAAGAGAACGCCGAGGCTGTCTTCGCCGACCAGAAAAGGTGGCGGCCCGTTTGCAAATCCAGAGTGTCCATACAAATCGAAAGTGACAATGCGATTCGGAATTTAGTTGGCAAAGACACGCCACTAAAGACTACTAATGGGAGGTACATCTGCCGTTGGGGGATCGTCGTTGGTGGAGGATGTGCGGACACATTCGTAACGGCGCAAAGTCACGACCGCCATGTGACAGCGCATGTACCGGATATCGGAGGAGATATTTTCAAGACTTTTCTGTGCAGGTTCTGTCTGCACGATCCGGAAACGAAACCTGGCTCTGGACGGTTTAACCGCCAAGATCCCTTAAAGCGGCATATCGTCGCGAAACATCTTGCGAAAGACCAGAAACAATCATGGTCTCAGCACATGGTAGTTCGCAAACGACCGTGGTGTAAGTGACACTGTCTTCTGATAACTGCATATTTACTGACGCCGTCCTCATAGGGTGGCCATCGCCGCTTTTGTTACGGGATCTTTTAGGTTAAGGGAAGAGAAACTTCGAAAGCGCCCCAGCGGCGAGACTCGGAGTTGGATAGATTATCTCGACGACGTCGTACGTCGTACGGGAGACACACTCGCAAACGGGCGGAGAGACTTTGCTCCGGTCGACGATCATGACGATGATTTTGACGTACGACGTTGTGAAGGTAATCTATCCCAGTTTCGAGGCTTTTTGTTACGGGACCTTTAGTTTAGGGGAAGAGGAACTTGGGAAGCGCCCTGATGCCCTAATGGCGAAACTCGAAGTCGACTGCCAGTGGCAAATACATATGCCGCTGAAGCATCGTCTTCGGCGACGTGTACACTGCCCCATTCATCAACAGTCAAAAGAATGACCGCCATGTCGCGATTCCTGTGCCCGACATTGATGGGGCTGTCTACAAACCATACAAATGTCGCATTTGTATGAAGGCAAAGCGGGAGCAAGGGAAAGGCAAGAAGTTCTCCGGCCGTTTCACTCGTCAAGACCCCCTCAAACTCCGCATCGAAAAACTACATCATAGAGAAATAGAAGACCAGCCATGATGGAGTCAAATGCTTGTAAGTAAACGTCCATGGTGTGAGTAACGTCGTTCTTTCCTACTAAATGTTTACTGACACAATACTCATAGGGTGGCCCTCACCGTTCTTTGTTACAGCTCCCTTCAGCTTGAAGGAAGGTCTCGCCAAGCACCCTGATGGCAAACATAGTACATGGCTCAAATTCATAAGCGACGAGCTTCACTAACCAAAAATGCCAAGAACTTACTCGCAAACGAGCGGATAGAAGTGGAACACGACGACGATGCTGAGATCGCGCCTTCGCGACATCCAAATACGAGAAACCCGCCTGCAGACAATCAGGTGGAGGCCGAGCAGGTCGATGGACGTAGAAGCCGATAAGGTTGATTCCGAACCTCCACGATCCCGATCTAAGTGAGCTAATGACACCCAGTGCAGGATATATATGACATTTGCGAGTCATTTTTGGCCATCCGCTATACACATGTCGTGTCTTCAAGACAATCAAGACCGCATATACGAAAAGAAGATAGAGGGGTAAATAACAGAAGTCTGGGCCTGGGTGCCTTTTCATCTGCGTATTAGGCACGTCGTAGATCATCGTTGCATAGAGTCATTACGATGGAGGAAGCATCTTCGGCACGGTCAGGGAATAATGAGATTGTATCGCGTACAACGAAGCATATGGCACAGATGACAACGGAGACGACGAGGCACATGAAGCATAGATCCGCACGGTGGTGAGATATGGTTTGCAGAGTTAAGCGTGTCGGACAGGCTAGAAAACAGTTTGCTTATGATCAGCTTACCTCTCCGCCAAAGAACGCGGTTCTTCTTATCAGCTCACCCGTACATTAGACTATAAGCACCTCGCTACCTAGATCTCTAATGAAATAGGAGCCATGGCACTAGATGATAATCGGACCATCGGGTCCGCAAAGGGGGCCTTGCTGGAAAGGACATACGATCGACTTCTTCCCCTGATTACACCGATTCGAATAGAGCTGACAACCGCGGACCCTGCGTTCGGAAAGCAACAATGGTTTGTATGGAGTATTGAAAACAGATTCGTTCGGCCGTCGTATCGTCCGCGGCAAATCAGCATCTCAGTACTCCAAAAAGATTGAACGAATGTCTAAAGTATGTCCGAAGAGACCCTTACCATTTGTGCATTAGGCATACCGGCCTCAGGTCATGATGGCTCAAGTAACGGCATATGATCAGCGGCAGAGAGTAAAATCCAGTAAACCTCTGAGGAGTACGACTTGCCCTAACCTACGGGTAGAGGAGGAAAGCAGGCCGTAGCGGGAGAAGGATAAATTGGATGGTGCTCCGAGTGAAACATCACCCCTTTAAATAACGTTACGAAGGAGGCTCAGGATGGATTTGAGGCTCAAAATTCCTTCCCAAAATAGCGATCCAGGCCATTGTGTCGCTCAGGTGATTAGAAAAACGTCACCAAGGCCTGAGAGATTCCTTTTGTAGGTAGGGCAAGGGGAAAAGTGTCGAGATATGACACAAGACTCGCTCGTTTTGGCCAGGCAATTCGGATGTCCAGATGTTCGAGCTCTCTTCAAGCAAAAATCCATCGTCTTTGCAGTTCACGCAAGCCATTTGGCTAGGGTGGCAAGAAGCGGGGAAGACCATATATGATACGATCATGAGCGAGCCTGACACTCGTCGCGGAATGGAAACCGGCGTCCCGAAAGAGTTTGCGAGGCGTCCATGACAATAGGCATCTGCGTCCGACTGAGCCGAACCACTGGATTTCCGGTCCAGAAGAATGGCTAGATGGAGTACATAGTGAAGTTTGTGTGTAATTGAGGCAGACGTAAGCCTGGCCAGATCGACAAATTGCTAAGCAGCCGATCGCACATGCTTTGTCGGTCGAGACTATGTCCTGGGCGGGCTTCGTATAGGCCGCTACAGGCGTGGTTCTCCAAGCGAAGGCGTTGCGAATGCAGCGACTTGGGCACTTCTAGACGCTGTCCTCTGAAGAACACAGATAAATCTGGCCGAGTTGTATGTATGAGAGGTAGGGAGGGGAAATCCAACCTTTTGTCATCGCTGGGATGTCATTGGCGGACTTCCGTGCGGACCGCCTCTTCCGCCATTTGCATCGCATCTGAATTATTCAATGATCGCCCAGCAATTCTCCAAATGAACATAGCTCGCTTCACTCAATCTCGAGGCAATCTAGAGCTGTGAAGACGGAGAATTGTCCGTATCGAGAAAGAAAGGTTAATCAAACGTTAATCGTGAAGTACGGGAACATTGTACCGCCAAAATGCCAGTGCCCAACTTATACGGCAAATGAATTGCTTACTTCGAGTCACTGACATAAGGTAGATCGGCGGCGGTGGTCCGTGGTGACGACCATAGAATGACCAGCTTGAATCGTTTGAATCGAAAGATGGCCTTGTGATGCCTTCATGGATTGCGACAGTCCCAAAGACATAGAAACGGACTGCATCAGTCATGCTGAGAATCAAACCAAAATTAGTCACACTCACGCCTTTATCGACGAAATGATATTCTCTAGAACTCTTCATTTCCATCGTCTGCATTGCATGGGAGTTTTCTCCCGAACTAAATCCATCGTCGGAGCGGTCTTGCCAGAGTAATGAGGAAAAATCGATGTCTCCGAGAATATCGAAGAAGCACTGACAAAACCGGTGCATACATCCACATGATGCAATGCCTGGTTATAGTCAGCATCCAGAAGCCAACAGAAGTTCCGCTATACGAAGTTCGCAGAAATAACAGAGTTTGTTTTGGCGTTTTAAGTTTGTTCTGCTGAACCAAGTATGTACATCGAAGTTTGCCGAACTGAAGAAACGTGGCAGTGCCGCAGTGGGCAGTGCGTTTTCTATATGCGCTTCTTTCGAGACCACAGACATAGTTAACGACGAGTGGTCAGGAAAGACACCAAATCACTCACTGCACCGTGAACCTTACAGGTCACCTGGAGGAGACTTCGCCTAAGAAGAAAAGTCCCCGACGTGGTTTGCATTTCTGGTCATACGTGAGTACAGCTAAGAGCTGGATAACCAGACCGCATAGGTAGAAAGAGTGCAGACTGAATATTCCTACAAGCTTGTCTAGCGGCCGATGCTCTCGCATAACTCACGTCCTGCTTTCGATTCCTTCAGCCACCTGCCCTGGCTTGTTCCTGAGCACGCTGTCCTCTCTCCAAAGTAATCCCACCCCAAGTCGGGTGTTTCAGCAAATTCCACATGATCATACGGCACACCCACACAAAACCCGCATCTTTTTCACCTAAGATACAGGAAGTATAAACTCAACCAGCCGTGACGCGCGTCTGATGACCCTGACCTGCCTCATCAGGCAACACAACTCATCCTCTTAATTCTACCTCCCACTTTATACAAATTCCTATTTGCCTTCCAGAGATCTCTCTGGATTGTAACTACGAACATTTCTCTGGTTTTAATTTCAAAAAATATTAAGTTTAAGGCATCTTATTTCGGAAATAAACTTTTTTCTCCCAAATGATTCAGAATGCACGGAGAAGCCATTTGGTGAAATTTTAAAATTCTGACTCAATATTTTTGCCGCGCCAAGACTATATTACATTATACAAAGTATTATCTAATAAACCTATATATAGTATTATGATCAACATGACTAATCAGCATAGTCAGTCAGCATCTCCTTATTACCACCATAAATTTCACCAATGGGTCGGCGTACAAAGCAGTGCAAGTGTTAGGCGGCGAGACTAACAGGCGTCGATCTCGAGGCGGCCAACACAACAACAAACAGTAAGCTAGACGCGAACTGCCGAGCGAACGCACGCTATGTCGAAGTGAAGGTAAGTAGAATTCAATAAACTAATAATACAAGAGTAGATACCTATGTCGAAGTGAAGGTAAGTAGAATAGTAAGACAAGGAATCGAAAGAGTCAAACTATCTACTTATATAGACTTCGAGCGTGTGAAAGGTCTACTCTAATAAGGAGTCACATGAGAAGGGGGTGGAGTGATTAGTGAGCGTCTTAGTCGGAAGGAACGGATTTAGTCATGGCAGATGACTGAAGATGAGTAAGCCACGACGGAGTAAACGGAATTAGTAAAGGTGAATGAGTCATACCAGGAAAAGGTAAAATGAGTGAAATAAGGACGTAAGAAAGGAAAAGGAAAAGAAAAAGAAAAGGAAAAAAGAAGAATAAGAAAGTTCGAGTCCTAACATCACCCCCCCTTCAAGGTTGGGCGTCCCGACCAACCGCTATATCCTTCCGATGTCGTGAACTTACGTATCGCACGAAGACTCTGCTGGGGTATTGACAATCTTCTTGGAGCGCCTGGATGCTTCCGATAGAACTCATCGACTGCTTCCTTCGCATTATCGCCAATGTCCGATTCGGGTTGCCAAGTTGCTTCGTCGTATCCGACCCACTTGATGAGGAATTGAAGCTTTCCTCTATGTAGACGCGAGTCGAGTATTTCTTCGACCTCGTATTCCTCTTCGTCGTCTACAAGGACCGGTGGAGGTGGTGGAGGTTTTTGCTGAGACTCGAAGGATGGTTCGACAGCCGGTTTAAGCAGGACCTCGTTGAAGACGGGGTGGACTTGCCTCCAAGTGCGCGGTAATTTGAGTCGATATGCGCTTGCCCCGACCTTTTCGACAATCTCGAAAGGGCCGAACCACTTGTCATCCATCTTCTTCGTCGGTCTTGTCGTCTTGATATTACGTCCATCAAGAAAAACCTTACTGCCCACCTCGTATTCCATCGACTTTCCTGCATGACGATCATAGAAGCGTTTCATGTCTTCAGTTGGCCTTGACGAGGTTTGCTTGCGCGAGTTCATGAATACCCTTGACGTGTTTCGTGAATTCTTCGGCTGACATGTTTGAAGATGAAGTCCGAATGCCCGTGAAGCCTACTGGGTGTACTCCCGAGTTGACAAAGAATGGGGACAGCTTCGTTGCTGAGTGTTCGCGGTTGTTATATGCAAACTCTGCAAGCGCTAACCAGTCTGCCCAGTCCGATTGATGGTGGTTGACGTATAGCCTTAGATATTGTTCGAGTTCTTGGTTAACTCGCTCAGTTTGGCCATCGGTCTGGGGATGGTATGCCGTCGAGGGGTTACCTTCGATATGGAGGAGCTTGTACAGTTCCTTCATCATTTTTGCGTCGAACTGAACGCCTCGGTCGTGGATGATCTTCTTTGGCAGTCCGTGTAGTCGAAAAACTTGGTCGCGGTAGATGCGTGCCATGCCCTCTGCTGTTAGTTTCATCGTCGTTGGAATCGCATGAATCTGTTTGCTGAAGCGATCAACCACAACGCATATTGCATTGAAACCGTTAGACTCAGGGAGTTCTCCAATCAGGTCGACCGTGACAATCTGCCATGGCGCCTCCGGTACCTCATTCGGGTGCAAAACCTTTGCCCTCGTCACTCGCAGAGCCTTCGTTCGTTGGCAACGATCACAACCTCGCACGTAGTTCCGAACATCGACATACATGTTTGGCCACCAGAAGCTTCGGCTTACCATTGACACCGTCTTATTCGCTCCCGGGTGTCCCGCCAGCGTTGAGTCGTGACATTCCTTCATGATGACCTCTCTTACCGATGTTGGTACGAAGACGTTCCAGAACTTCTTCGAGCTTGTCGTTGACACCTTGACTGTTACTTCCTTCGACCACACGCCATCCTTGAGCACCAGTCCTGACGGTCTTTCCCCATCCTCCATGTCCTCCTGCGCCTTCTTGATCGTCTCGACAAGTGAGTCCCTGGATGTGTTAACCGCTGCTCGTACCAACCATTCATTCTTGATGAACGTAACATCTTCGTTATCGTGTTCGCCCTTGTCGTAGTCTGCACGTCGTGACAATAAATCCGCTTTTCCGAGCGTCTTTCCCGGCTTGTGTACGAGCGTGAAGTCAAACTCTGCCAAGTCAAGTCGCCAACGAGCTTGTCGTCGGTTCAGCTTCTGAGGAGCCTTGAAGTACGTCAGGTTCGCGTGATCAGTCCAGACCTCGAATGGTTGATTAGCCCCTTGGAGGTATTGACGCCATTCCTTCAACGCCTGAACAATAGCGAGCATCTCTTTGTCATAGATCTCGTAGTTCCGCTCAGCATCTAAGAACGTTGATGATCTATAAGCGACAACCTTCCATCTACCTTCTTGCTTCTGAAGAAGTACGCCTCCGGTTGCAAAATCTGATGCGTCAGCCTCGACACGGAAAGGGTCCTCATTATTTGGGATTACCAGGACAGGGGGGTTCATCAACCGCTTCTTCAACTCCTCGAACGCCTTCTGCTGCTCCTCCCCCCACCTCCACTCTGCCTTCCCTGTCAATGACGTCAATGGCTTAACGACCAAACTGTATCCTTCGACGAAGCGACGTAGCCAATTGCCTAGACCCAAGAACTGCTGCACTTCATGGACGTTCTTCGGAATTGGCCATTCCTGGACTGCGATCATCTTCTTTGGATCCATACATACTTCGCCGTTGCCGATGATGTGGCCGAGATACTTGACAGTATTGACCTCGAATTCACATTTCTGCGGTTTTAGGAAAAGCTTGTTCTTACGCAGAATCTCGAAGACTCGTCTGGTTCGCTCGCGATGCTCTTCCTGGGTATTCGAGAATACGAGTATGTCGTCGAGGTAAATGATGACAACGCCTTCATGGATCAAGTCTCGAAAAATGTCGTTCATGAATCCTTGGAAGGTAGCCGGCGCATTACATAAGCCAAAGAACATTACCGTCGGTTCGAACAATCCTAGGTTCGTCCTGAAAGCTGCCTTCCATTCGTCGCCTTCACGGATCCGGATGTTGTAATATCCCCAATGGACGTCAAGCTTGGTGATGTACTTAGCGTCCTTGACCTTATCTATGAGCTCATTGATTAGCGGTAACGGGTACTTATTCTTAACTGTCCCGTCATTGAGCTTTCGATAGTCCTGGATCGCTCGCAAACTCCCGTCTTCCTTCTTGATAAAGAAGAACGGCGATGCCATTGGAGATTTCGACTGCCTGATACGTCCCGATGCAAGGTTTTCCTCAATGAATGCCTTCATCGCCTCTTGTTCCTTGGGCGACAGTGGGTACACCTTACAATCACTTGGCTTAAAATCCGGCTTCAGATCGATGGCGTGGTCCCACGTTCGATGATCAGGTAACCGTTCGAAGGACTCCTCGCTGAAGACATCGGAGTATTCCTCGAGATACGATGGCCATTTCTTCGCTTCGTCCACCCTCACCCTTCGTACATACTCATCATCGATCTCTTCCTCCGATGACACACATCCGCACTCCTCAGGACACCGCGTAAAATCGATCTTTCCAATCTTCCAATCGATCTCGGGGTTATGTCTTTGCAACCAGTCATGACCGAGGAAGATGTTGGATGACGCCAGTGAGGTTACTGCCAGGCGGAGTTCTTCTTCATGTCTTCCAAAGATCATGCGCACAATGACATACTCCTTGATCAGACCACTCTCGTTGCTCGTTCCGTCAGCATTGAAAACAGGTCGTGGACGAATGTACTTTTGTGTCGGAAAGTTATACCTTTTAACAAAACCTTCGTCAATGCAAGAGCCGGTGCATCCCGAGTCGATGAGGGCATGGGCGTCAATTAGGTACTCATCCTGCTTCGGCGGTTCTAAGGCATCTACCTCCTCATCATTCGCTACCTGTGGGTGTACAATGCTGACGAAGGCATCAAGTTCTTGACCGCCTCTCCTCCTAACGAATTCCCCACACGTTACATCCTCTATCCCTTCGCGCCATACATCAGCCGCGCGCCTGCCAACAACATCCCATATTGCCTCAGTATCGTTCGCCTGGGCGACAATGTTCCCACGGTAAGGTTCGCCCGTCACAACCTCATTTTTTATAGCGGTTTGAATCCGCTCTTCCGCCCTCCATACGTCTGAGTCGCCTCCTTGCGTACTCACTCTTCGAGCAAACAACTCATCATAGACGCCGAAATCATCGTCCTCTTCTGATTCATTGGGTGTCACGTCGGATAGGACATTTCGAAGGTTAAAACCGCCTCACATATTCGCATCTAGGTAGTGTACATCGGGGCGATTATATTTTAACGAATGCGACGAAAAAGGTCCTTTAGCCGTTTGACCAGTCGTTCCGACGTTTACGCCTGGTCGTCCTGAAAACCCTCACCATCAACTATCTCCTCCAGCTCAGTTGGCACTGCTCGCACGTCGACGCTTTCGAAGTCTGATTCCTTCGCATTGCCGAGTTCTTCGAGGAAAGCCAATCTGTCTTCTGGTTCGAGAGCAGCGATGATGGACCGTATTGCCTCACGACCGCGTGGGCAATCTCTAATGAAGTGGCCGACCTTGCCACACTTGTAACATGCACGTCGGGCGCGTGCTTGGTTCATAGCGACGTCCATAGGCTGTCCTAGTCCTCCATACGTCACTCCCGTTGCGTCACGACGATCCTGTTGAGGGAAAGGTGCCGTTGGTCTTGTTACTGCTTGAGGGTAGGGTCGGGCGAAGTTTTGTTGACGGGGAGGTGGTACCATTGGACGTTGTATTCCTCGACGTTGTTCATGAAGGTGCCTTATCTGGCGTTCAACGTTGTCTACCGTGATGGCCCGCCTCTTCCAATCATCATACGTCTGCGGCTCAGGATCGGTTCGCATCACGCCATCGATCACGGCTGCGTTAAGTGCCTTCTTCAGCTTGTCAATGAGGACTCCATCATGTTCTGGCTTCGTAAGTCCAGCATTTACTCGTTCGATGTCGAAGTCATTCAAGAATTCGCTAGCAGATATACTTTTCTGCCGCATTCCATCTAGCTTCTCGAAGGCCTTCTGGTGGCGGTTGGGGTCGACGAAGGAGGTATCTAATTCCTTGAGGAACGTCTTCCAAGTGTCCGTAATTAGGAATTGGCCAGTACTCAATGCTTCGTTAACATAATTCTCCGCCCATGTCGCCGCTGATCCTTCCTTGAGGTAAGAGAGGACAAAGGTGATCTTGTCGTCGTCATCCTGGAAACTCGAGTCGTAAGCCTTGAAGTAGAGTAATACTTCGCGCCTGAAGTCAAGGTAATCTTTTCCACCCTCATATTGGCGTGGGGGTGCTACTCCCTTCTTCATCCCTCCGCCATTAACTTGACGTAACGCTAATGCGACTGCCGTTGCGAGGATAGTGGCATCAATCGTAGGCTGTGCAGCAGGCACTGACGTTGTCGGAACTAGGGGAGCCATTGATGGTTCTGGGGTTGTGGTTCGACTTTCGACTTCGGGGATTGGTTCTCGTGGTTCCGTGAAAGACAAGGATGTTGTGAGTGGTGGGGCTTCAACTGGAGTTGTGATGATTGGTGGTGGAATGTTCGATGAGCCTTCTTGAACGTTGAATAAGGAGATGTTTGCGTCGGGATTGGGTGCCCACGGAAACCAGCTTCCTTTTGCATCTTGCGACTTCCAAACCTTTCGTGCGTCGTCCCAGATGAGGTCGTACGAAGTTCCGTGAAGGCGAGCTCGATAACACTTGTTAGTTTCGCTCCAACGGACTTGGGGAAGAGCGCGACGTTGCTCGTCAGTTAGGTCCACCTTGACGAACTGGGGGTGGGACTGGAATGGGTGTGTTCGAACGGGCCCGACCTCGGATGTTCGGCTCGTCGTGGAAATGAAGGACTACACGAAAAACTCCCACGTAGATGACGAATGAAAGACTAGAAGAAGATTGTACTCGTCGCGTTACCCACGAACACGTCAGATGACCTCCCCACCAGATACTAATGCGGAGTGCCACGTTGATGTGAGTGGTTGTTAGAATTTAGACTATCAGGACACGTCGGAGTCGATCAGACAACGACGGGCTAGATAGGGGTTGCTCGGATGAATCCGGGATGGGCGCGGTGGTAAACCGTCGACGTTAACTCCTTGCGTGGAGTAGTGATAGCGAGCGCAAACAAACGTTTACGTGGGCTAGAGGTAGGTCTTACTATTATGTTAGGCGGCGAGACTAACAGGCGTCGATCTCGAGGCGGCCAACACAACAACAAACAGTAAGCTAGACGCGAACTGCCGAGCGAACGCACGCTATGTCGAAGTGAAGGTAAGTAGAATTCAATAAACTAATAATACAAGAGGAGATACCTATGTCGAAGTGAAGGTAAGTAGAATAGTAAGACAAGGAATCGAAAGAGTCAAACTATCTACTTATATAGACTTCGAGCGTGTGAAAGGTCTACTCTAATAAGGAGTCACATGAGAAGGGGGTGGAGTGATTAGTGAGCGTCTTAGTCGGAAGGAACGGATTTAGTCATGGCAGATGACTGAAGATGAGTAAGCCACGACGGAGTAAACGGAATTAGTAAAGGTGAATGAGTCATACCAGGAAAAGGTAAAATGAGTGAAATAAGGACGTAAGAAAGGAAAAGGAAAAGAAAAAGAAAAGGAAAAAAGAAGAATAAGAAAGTTCGAGTCCTAACAGTCTCCAATGTCCGAGTGCTTCCATGATTGCTAGCATCTCCTTATCATGCATTGGATAATTTCGTTGAGCACTGGATAGTGTCTTCGACATGAAACCTAGTGGTCTCAGTTCTCCTTGGCTGTCTTCTTGCTGTAAGACTGCTCCAATCGCTACATCGGATGCATCGGTTTCCAATGTATATGGTTTGTCAGGCTTTGGCATTGCTAGTGCCACTTCGGTTTCGAATGCTTTCTTGATAGCTTCGAATGCTTTGTCCTGTGCTTCTGTCCAAACGAACTTGTGATCCTTCTTGATGAGTTCGCCAATTGGTGTGTATAAATCGGCATAGTTCCTGATGAATCTTCGGTAGAAATTGCAAAAGCCTTGGAACTTTCGGATCTGTCGTTTCGTCTTTGGTATTGGCCATTCTCGAATCGCTTTCAGCTTGTAAGGATCCATCTGGATGCCTTTCATTCCTACTACAAATCCCAGGTAGTCGAGTTGGGTTTGGAGGAAATGACATTTCTCGATTTTGAGGTAAATGTCGAGCTCTCGGCATTTCTGTAGGATTGCCCTGAGGAGTGTCCAATGCTCCTCTTCGGTTTGTGCTTGGCCAATGAGGTCATCTAGGTAGACTAGTGCCTCCTCTGTTCTGAGCCAGTATTCGAAGTTGTCATTCATGAATCGTTGGAATACCGCAGGTGAGTTCTTCATTCCAAACATCATGACCTTCGGTTTATAGACTGCATTGCCAACTCTGAATGCTGCCTTCCATTCATCTCCTTCTCGAATTCTCAGGTTGTTGTATCCTGATCGCATATCGAGTGTGAAGAAGACTTTTCCTTTCTCCAGTTTCTCTGGTAGAACACTCATAATCGGTATAGGGTATGGATCTGATACTGTGGCATCGTTGATATCTCGGTAGTCGGTTACTGCTCGTGCTCCTCCGTCTTTCTTTCCTACAAAGAAGACTGGTGCTGCTACCGGACATGGTTCATGTGGGTGAACCTTCTCGATCCATCCTTTGTCCAATAGTTCCTGGACATAGGCATTGAGTGCTGCCTGTTCTTCTCGAGTGAGCTTGATAATCGGCCTTGGTTTCGGTAGTGGT
This sequence comes from Sanghuangporus sanghuang, assembly GCA_009806525.1. Lineage (NCBI taxonomy): Eukaryota > Fungi > Basidiomycota > Agaricomycetes > Hymenochaetales > Hymenochaetaceae > Sanghuangporus > Sanghuangporus sanghuang. Next base: position 1,328,695 of record VVIT01000002.1, on the reverse strand, counting down.
ACTCCTTCTTTGAGGTTTATTGCCATATCCCATTTCGTATGTTTGGGTAACCTCCTTGATCTGTCTGGATCAAATACATCGGCATAGTCTGCAATTTGCTTCGGTAGGAGTTTTCGCCAATCTCGGTTTGCTGTGCTAAGTAATCCTTCTGCAGCTGCCTTCTGCTGCGAGTATTGCTGTGATACTAAACTAGCTTTGTTCAGTGGTTGTGAAACCTGGCCTTGCTGCCTTGGTGACCAATTTCGTTTAAGGTCTAGCTCTAGCTTTTCAGCGAGCTCTTCCTTTCTGGTAAGGGTAATTGGTTGGTTGGTCGTCCTGAGCCTTTCGATGTCTAGTGGCTCTATATCATGCATAGGAGTGTCTTCTGTTGTCTCCTGTTCGTTCTGCATGTCGATATCGCTGTCTTCTGCTGCCCATCTTGTACGCTTCGGTGTGGGGATAGCTTCCTTGACTGGTATTGGTCTCGATGTCCAATGTCGTTTCGTTCCTGCTACCACTTTCTCTGACCTTCGTTCCTCTCGTGGATGAATATAGACTGTCATCCCAGGATCTTCCTTTGGTACAGGTGGAGTTTGTTCGATGTCTGGTTTCTTCTGTGGTAGTGGCCTTCTTTGTCTTAAAGGCTGTTTCTTCCATCGCTTAGGAGAGTCATTTATTTCCTCCTGTTCGTCATGGCTGCGCTTGCCTGTTACTTCTGTAACTTCGTCTTCGGATGTCTGGTACAATTGCCGTGCTGGGATCATCCTTCGTGGTATGTGCCTTGTTCGTCGTTGCACTATACTCGTCTGTTCTAATGGTTGCCTTGGTATAGAGTCTGGTATATTTTCCATGCTTGGACTCTTTGGTACATCAGCCTTCTTTGGCTGCTCCAGTTGTGGTGTTCCTGGTCGTGTCATTGGTTTCGCTTGCGGCTTCGACTCTTGAGGGTTTCCATTGTTACTTTCCCTCCATGGTGCGAATAGTATTCCTGGTGCTCCAGAGTGTCGATAGTTGTCTCTGTTCAGAGCTTGTTTCCTTGTGTCTTGCCTAGGTTTAGTCTTGTCAGATTTACCTTTCCTTTGCCGCTTTCGTTTGCGCCTCCTGTGCTTTCGCTTCTTGGTGGCTCGTATGATACTGAGCTCAAATGGTATCGCGTTACCATTCCGATTCCATATCTGATTCTTCCAATCAATTTCTGGATTGACTTTGGCCAAATAGTCAATGCCTAGAATAACTTGATCTTGTCCTGTAGTCGCTACTGCCAGTGTCTGTGGCTGCGGCTTAGGTCCATCGAAGATTAATGTATAGACCTCGTGTGTGATTGCTCCTCCTTGGTTTGGGCTTCCATCGGCGTTATTCAGGGGTCGAGGGTGATCAAGCCTCTTCTTGAATAGGTTATGGTGTCGTACCAAGTTTGGATGAATTGTACTACAAGTTGCTCCGGAATCGATTAATGCTTGGACTGCTAGGGTCTTCGTTCCAACCTTCACTCGAATAGGTAATCGAGGATGCAATGCATGTATTGGCAATCGCTTATTATACATCGCTTCACTGGGGTTGAACCCAGGAGGTATGAATCGCTGGTTGTTGAAACCATTGTTCTTGTCACCCTTGTTACACTCACATCACGCAGTCTCGTTCGATGGAGGTCTTAGTCTTTTCCCTGTTGCTCTTTACTTGCTAGGGATTTGCGGAAGTTGGTTCGATATTCTTCGTCATGCTTGCATGTATATCCTGCTGATTCGTCTCCTCTAGCCCATGCTATGTGATCATAGTGGACTGGTTTTCGACAATGCGGATCGGGACATGTCTCCTTGAAGTTTACAGCTCGTGCTGTCATCGGCTTTCGTCTCTGACCATTGGTTCGCTTCTTCGGCTGTCCTGAGGAAGAACCCTTTTGCTTCCTTGGTGCCTTGCAGTTCCTTGAGTAGTGTCCAGTCTTTCCACAGTTGTAGCATTTCGCTCCCTTCTTCGGCAAGCCTCGGAGTGCATCTACATCCATGGCATCTGGATCTCGTCTCGTCTGTTGGACTGGTGGTCGATATGATGATTGCCCGTTTGTCTTAAATCTCGGAGTGTATGTCTGGCTTCCGATCAACTTCTGTCTTGCATCAACATCTGCTAGGTTGGTTGTCCATGTCATCCATTCGTCGAGCTTGTACTTTTCAAAAGCGTCAGGCTGTACGGATTCGACTCGTCATTTGACCCAGTTGTCTAGCCCTTTGACATAGATATACTTGAGCATAGTAACATCTAGTGAGTCTGGTGCTCTCGCTTTGAGCCGTCGGAATTCGTCATTATAGGCCCTGATGCTTGATCCTTTCTGTTGGATGCATAGTAGGTGGAATAGTGCTTCCTGTTCTCCTACTATTGGATGTCCTGCTCGGATCCTCATCCAATCGATCATTTCCTTGAATGATTTGAACATGCCTGTCCCAGCCGCATTGATGATTGCTGGTACTGGTTTGAGCTTCCCTTGGTTGTCGAATGATGTCAATGTTTGCTTCTCTGCAAACCAATCGTAACTGTCGCCTTCGAGTGCTGCGAATAGGCTCTTCGCAATCTCCTCCTCATCCTTGACTCCATGTTGTGCCAGCTTCGACACACATCGACTAATCCACAGATCAATATCCTCGTTTCGCTTGCCATAGTACTTCGGCAATTTGACGCTGTGTTTATTGAGTTGTGTCTGAAGAGTTTGTAGTTGAGTCTCCAGCGTTTGTACCCTCTGGTCGGTTGTCGACATTATCATATGTTGCTATTGGTACTGCTGGTGGCGAATAGGTAGGTGGGTTTTCTGGTGTTGTTGGTGTTTGGGTTGCTACTGAACCGCCTGTTGGAACTTGAATAGTAATTCCTCGTGCACGAAATGTTCGTAGTGCGTATGGCCTTAGAGTTCGAGATAACTCTTCGTCTGATGATACTGAATCGTCGGAAGGGCGTTCGTTCCGTGCGTATATTTCTCGGATTCGCTGAGCTTCGTGTCTGAGGAAGTCTGCGTGCTCGAGTATGTTCCTTGCAGTGTTCTCTGTTGAATTGACTGCTGCCAATAGTGCTTGATAACCTTCCTGACTCGCTTCGACTGTGCGTCCTAGTGAAAGGAGTGCTTCTCGTAGGTTGTTGATATCTTGTGCAACGTTCGGAGTTGCCTGAACTATTCTTGTAAGTTCAGTGGTTGCTATCTCGACTGCTTGGATACGCTGTTCATATGCACTGAGCGTAGAACGAATTTGTCCTATTTCCTCTTGCACTACTGTTATCTCGGAGGTGACTTGTTGATTAAGGAGTATGACTGCTCGATCTAGTGCGTCGTCGTTTCGATGCAGTGTTGCCACTTGTGCTCCTAGTCCGTTGGTATTAATCTCGAGTGCTTCGAGTCGATTTCCAACTGTAGTTGCGTATGCTGCGCTCGGCAGATTGTTGTTTGCCTGAGCCCTAGCCAGACTGGATTGTACTCCGTCAAGTTGGACTACCCTCTGTCATAGGTATCGTATGACTGGTGGATATTCATCACTTGATTGATAGTTTGTTCCCCAGAGGATATCGCATTCTAGTTCCAATCTTGCCAGTCGTCCTTGGATATGATTGAGCTCCTGCTGCAGTCCTGTTCTGCCTCGGTTGTTCGTTCGAGTATTCGGATGTTCGTTCGTTCTATGACCGTTACTTCCTCCAGTTCCGTTCTCTGGCTGGTTCATGAACGTTCCTTCTCAAGTACTGCTTCAGGTGGGGTGTTATAAGGTACGGCAGACCAAACCGTTCCTTTCTCGTCGAATGTAGCAATAGTAGATGGTACTGTCACTACTTTGGTTGTTGTTGATTGTGTGCTTCCAACTGCAGGGCAACCAGATGCCTTTGCTATCAGATACACTTCGTTGGTGAAGGGGTTATGATAGTAGATGGTTGATTTGAGTGAGTCGTATGTGTTCTCCAGGATTGTGCACTTGTCCTAGGGAATGGGTTTGCTAATCTCGAAACTAGCAGTGTCGATAGGGACTTGAGGTCGACGGTCCTCGCCTCGATAAAACACTAGCCAAGAACCTTGCCCGTGAGAGGTGGTGTTAAAACTAGTGAGTGATCTTTCGATCCAATGTTAGAGGTGTAGGTCCGGAGTTACACCGGGTTCGATCCTTTTGCCTAAGCAGCGTTATGTTGTGCAGAGGTGATCTATCTACCCACGTCTGGCTGTACCACGCGGTCCCCTTACTATCCTTCTTAGTCATAGTCCTGACAAGGGATACTTTCAGATACAAGGTAAGCAAGAGCAGATTGGTATTTCCAAGAGGCGTAGTAGTACAAAGCACACAGTAATAATCGTTAAGCTACGATGATCACCAGTGTGTTAAGAGGATCGAAAGATGGGGAATGAGGGCCTACTTCTAACCCTATTTATGCTCTTCAGATAATTCATTTTCCGTCCTATATCTTACTCATCTCCTTCCACATTACTCCACTCAGCTCCACTTCGCTCCACTTTGCCTTACTCATGCTGTGCTACTGAGTGCCACCTTGCTCCAAGATTTGTAAGATTGTCTCCACTATTGCAGAGCCTTTGTGGCGTTGCTGACTGAGACGTAGTTCCGAGTCGGAGTGATGAGTCAGTACTCCATTATAACGTCGAGGTCTTCATTGGGGACTCTGGCTCTTGGTGCAATGTAAGCGGCTCGATATGTGACCTTCCGTTGTTCATCCCTTGGCCCGAAGGGTGAGAGTGTAACTCGGACATCAGTATTGAGATGTCGAGTTGGTGTAGTGTATGGTCCAATACACAGCTGGAACTGTATGTGCTCTGCTGGTGGATGCCTCTGAGTTCGAGTAACTAGCCATGCTTTGCCATTGAGTCGAACATCGCGAATGTAATGCCATATCCTTCGTTGGAGTGCCAGTTGTAACTGTCTGGTTTCCAGGTTCGCGTCCCTCGGTAGGTAGAGGTTTGCTTGCACTGTAGAAGCTGGGCATGGGTCATGCAGCTCTGGTTTGTACCATCCTAGTATCTTCCAAGTTATCGGGTCTGCATCTCGAGGGGTTCGAGTAGTGACAGTGAGTTCTTCATGTCGCTTGGGTACTATTGGATTTGGTGGATTGGCATGGAGTTGTTCTTGTGTTCGACGTTGAATTTCAATGTGGCAGTTGCGAGTTTCAGTTGTAGCATGGCATACTACAAAGTATATCTCATAGAGAGCCATGTACGTCCGGGCACATGTCTGACAGTGCTGGAATGCCAGTGTCGTCTCCATTAGTATTTATTTAGCCTTTAGTCGATTAGGCGTTAGGCTTTAGTAGTTGTGCTTCTGGGCTTCTAGACTTCTGGTGTTCTAGAGCGCTTCTTGAGTTCTTTTGATCGGGTCGGGTCGGGCGTATATGGTCGGTGGTGTTAAGGTAACGGTCGGCGGTGTTAAGTGCCTTGCGGGTTTACGTATGGTTGCTAGGCGCTCGCATATTGCCGTTGATGCCGGTGATACCGGTGATACCGGTGACCGTTGTCTTGGGCGCGTGATCGGTAGTTTGGTCGCGTTGCTGCTGGGCCGGTTACTGGTCACGTTTGGAGTGCCGATCCTGTTGATCTGCTGATCGCGTCGATCGTGATGCGAAGTTTTGAGCGGATCCTTTCAGCAATGCGTCCACGGCTCATTCTGGTTACCCACGATGAATCCACATTTTATGCAAATGACCAGCGAAAATTAAGATGGGTGCATAACAGTGAACTCCCAAAGCCGAAGCTCAAAGGAGAGGGTCCGTCAATTATGGTATCTGATTTCTGTACTCCCGAAGCTGGTTGGCTGAAGTCTGCTGATGGGTATATGCTTAAATTCCATTTATATGTATTTTTACTGAATTTTTCTATTAGTTCTCAAGAAGCTCGTGTTTATTTCAGAGCTGGGAAAAACCGAGATGGATACTTTACCCATGAAGACATTGAAAAGCAAGTTCAGAATGCAATAGAAATTTTCGAAGATCGATTTCCAGAATGTACAGCACTCTTTGCATTTGACAATGCAACTATTCACTTGAAGCGTGCAAAGGATGCTCTCTCTGCCCGTCACATGCCCAAATTTCCTGGCCCATGGAATTCCCAGAAGGCCCCTCCAGCACCGGGTATGCGGCCTGGAGTACTTCCAAATGGGATGCCTCAGTGCTTCTATTTCCCAGCCGATCATCCAACACATCCCAAGCTATTCAAAGGCATGGTTCAAATTTTGGAAGAGAGAGGAATTTTAGCAAAACACCTCCCAGCAGAATGCAAAGGCTTTAAATGCAAGGACACCAGTCTCTCTGCCACCTGTTGCTGTCGCCAAATTCTCTTTAACCAGCCAGATTTCCGAAACCAGAAATCTTCAATTGAAGAACTCATTGAGTCACGTGGTCACAAGGCAATATTCTATCCCAAGTTTCATTGCGAGCTGAATTTTATTGAACAGTGCTGGGGAATAGCAAAATATCAATACCGAATGATGCCCCATCCTTCTACAGACCAGCAGATGCAAGAAAATATCAAATCATGTCTGGATTCAATTTCTCTCGAGTGTATTCAAAAGCAAGTCTCTTTGATTATTCAAGCTTATTATTACTTAAGCAATCTTCACAGGTTTGCAGATCGATCCGCTCGGTTTATGGATTGCTACCATAAAGGACTCAGTGGTGCACAGGCACAGTGGGCAAACAAAAGATACCATGGGCATAGAATTATCCCAAATAGTATACTTAATGATTTACTCATAAATAAAATTTGAGCCAATGTCTCTGGCCCTCCGTATACTTATCCTGCCTCCCTCTCTCTCTCGATTTTTGCCATCAGGGTCCTTCCTAATTGGGCTAGATCAGGGTCTCTCAGGGTCATCAGTCACAAGTGACACCTAGTCGAGTTTATACTTCCTGTATCTTAACTCCGAGTATTTAACGAAATTGAAGACGGGAGATTGAGCCCGTACGTGTGAAAGAATCTTTTCATTTTTCGTCGAGTGCGCTCGGCAAGGCATCATTGATTCATACTTACGTTCGTAAAGTTTCCTGGAGTCCTGGGGTCCCTATCTTTCATGGCTATTCGGGCGATGGGAAAATAAGAGACAGTCGTGAAATATCGCAAGAAAACGATACGGTGACGCAGACGCATGTAGTATGTGCAAATACGAGATATTTGCGAGAGAATCTCTTCCCACGCGTGCTTCATGAAAGAGGAAAGAAAGAAATTTGCGGGCGTGACGACGACAGGAACGTCACAGTGACTAAGATAGAGTCGGGCGATCTGTCTGTCGATCATGTGGCGCCGATTTCTCAAAGATCGTCCGTGCTTGAACTTGACTCAGGACTCGAATGTCCCCCTCCCCATCGATCGGGTTTTGGCTTTTCGGAAGCATTTTCTTCTCTTGGAAATAAGCATTGATATGCCTTCGACGGTCTCTGTAGCCAGTCGGTCAAATCCGTCTCAGGCAATCAAGAACCATGCGGCGACTGTAGGAAAACTCGTCTTGTGCATACCAGGCTGAGTGGCACGAAATTGATGCAATTTGAAGTTGTCAGATGTTCAAATGCAATCGAATAAAAAATCTCGTAGTATTCGCGTACACGACGAGGATAATAAAAAATCAAGTAGTACACGATAGAGGACTTCCATCTTCCTCTGTGAAGGTAATAAATCATGAATGCAGAGTCATACATGAGATTGCATCCAATCCATTAATATATCATGAAAGAATATACCCAGTTTTTTCGAAGCGTTAAACAATGAGGGGTGGTGAGCAAGAAACGTGTCGAGTAATGTATATCGTGATTGCGAAAAGAAAGAAGAAGCCGTCTAGACTTTTTCGTCCGTGTGATGCTCGATCACCTCCTTTTCGTCTAACACATCGAGCTTGTTCTGGTCTGCAGTGTGTATGTTCTCAGCCAGGAGCTTGCGGCGCATGCGGTTGCTCGTGAGCGGCGAGGAGTGCATGTACAGAAGGTCGATCTGCTCCAACGACAGGCCCTTCGTTTCAGGGATGAAGAAGAATGCGAAAATGATGCAGCAGAAACAGGTCGATCCCCATATAAAGAATACTTTAGCTTGAAGGTTCGCATGGTCTGCATCGACGAGGTATGGTGTCGCGTAACTGATACCGAAGTTCCAGAGCCAATTGGATGCAGCGGCAAAGGACATGCCCTTAGCACGGACGTTCAATGGGAAGATCTCTCCGGTGACCACCCAAGCAATTGGCCCCCAAGTTGACGCGAAGAAAGCGATGTAAATGCAACTAATCGCAAAAACGTCAGTTTTGTATCCAAATGACATGCGTAGGTCAGATACTCACACAAATGCTACAAGCACCTTCTGTCCCGCAGTGTTGCTCTTAGGTACAGTAACACCGGCGATGGCAACGATAAACTCGCAGACACACATTCCGATAGCACCGCCGATTAAGAGTGTCCTGCGGCCAAATCGCTCGACACCCCACATGCCGGGAAGAGTCATGAATACGTTGACGATGTTTGTGGCAACAGTGATAAGGAAAGGATTGCCGATACCCGCGTTTTGGAAGAATGTCGTACCAAAGTAGAAGATGAAGTTGATACCAGTGAGCTGTTGCCACGCTTGGAGCGCCATGCAAGAGCAGACACGGAAACAGATCTTGTTTGGCTCGCCAACTTTGAAGCAATCAAGGTAAGTCGAATTACCGAGTCTACGGAATTGAATAATCAGCCCAATCAAACTTTAAAACACGATGTTATTTATAGATACGTACAGTCTCTCTTCCTCGAGAGTGGCTCGAATATCGTTCAAGTCGTCAACTACAGATTGATCATCGGGAGGAGCACCTGTAAGTCGACTTAGAGCTCGCGCAGCATCGGCATCACGGCCCTTCTTAATGAGCCAACGTGGCGATTCAGGCAAGATCGCCATTCCAGATGCGAGAACGAACGCCCAGATGAACTGGATGGAGATGGGAATTCGCCAAGCGGAGTGGTCGGGACGGTTTTCGGTCGCATTGTTGATGACGGCGGCGAGCAAGAGACCAATGGTAATGGCCCATTGGTAGCCAGAAACGATGGCACCACGAATCCATTTTGGTGAGCTAGAAAAGAATAATAGATTAAAATTCTGCCAAGAAAAATTCGTAGTATTAATCCGGTATCCAAAACAGGAAAAGCGCTATGATCGACGCTATCCGAAAATAGGTGCCAAGACGCCAAGATGTATAAATAAACCCGCGAAAAGCGGACGTGAGGATACGAGAAGTGCAGAAAGAACAGAGGTAGGAGTCGAAGATGGAAGATTCAGGATGGAAACACTCACCATTCCGATTGATACATAGGAACAAGGACGGATACTTGACCAACACCGATACCAGCGATTACACGACCAACAATAAATAGTGGCATGTTCGTAGACGCAGTCTGCATGGCGACACCGATGGAGAAGACCAAGCAGGTGAAGACGAGACCCCATTTACGACCAAGCAGATCAGCGGTGGGAGCACCGATGAGGGCACCAGCGAAAGTACCCGCCGAGAGAATAGACACGACGAGAGATCTCTGGCCGGTCGAAATTCCAAAGCCACCCGGGAAAGTGACGCGGTCATCCGTCGGGTGACCGAACGTACGAAGCCAGTCATCCATAGCTTGAACTCCGTTGATGATACCCGTGTCATAACTGAGATATGCGTGAGAAATGACTTTTAGTATAATATAATAATAGAATTGATATTAGACTCACCCATAGAGAATACCACCAAAAGCGGCAAAGGCGCTTCAGAAGACGCAAACAAACACTGTTAAGACCAAGACACCAACACAAAACGTAGAATGATACATACGCCTGGACATAAATCAGTAAGCACATAATGTGGGAAATGAAGAGCTACAACACAAACTTACCATGAGAATTCCTACGATAGGATTCTTGTGCGCGTGAGAGCCGATGACGGGACCGCCAACAGCTACGGGACCTCCAGCCATGGTTGAAGCTGAGGTGGTTGTTATGAGGGTGAAGGTCAGGACGTGAGGGAAAAGAGAAGTGAGGAGTTATGATGGAAGATGGAGGATGCGGGGGTGGGGAAAAGCAGAGATGCTTGAGGGCAAGCGAGTGAGAAGGACGGTGGTCTTTTATATGGCATGGATAGTGATCGAGAGATGGACCCTGAATTGCTGAATATCATATTTTCTTTCAAAACTATTATTATTCGGACGCTGGCATGGACTCGGACCATCATGTGGGTCCATCTGTCATTTCCTTTCTTGGATTACTCGTGAGTTCAAGGCACTCTTCAGGACCCTGGACACCCACCTTTACAACCAGCCAGGTTTCGCCTCGGATATCGTCCTCTTTGTGGTTCGTTTCGCTCGCTCTTTCGTTTATCCTCCGTCTTTCTCGACTCGATGCGAGATCGATTCATCACGCCTCCAGATTCTGCTGTCTCCACGCATAAAATTTCTCTTCACTGATGTTCTTCATCGACATCGACCGCCGACCCTATGCTCCTTTTCTGAAGACCCTCGCGTGCCATCCTCCCGACCTCAAAATCTCCCTTTTCTCGCTGCTAACTAGGGCTGATTTTGGCCTAACCTAGGGCTCTGCTGGATCTGGATGCGGCATTTCCCAGACCAGCGCGCTTTCTTTCTGATCCAATGATGTTCGAAAATAACTGAGGTGCCATCTAGGATTCTGGGAAATGATCAATTAAAGTCAATACTGCTCGTTTTGCCAACAAAATAGATTCTGATGTGCGATGCCCTATTGTGATCGTAGTCATAACGGTTCTCATTGCTCGAAATACTCTTTTCTGTCTATCGACGAGCGAACGAGTCGAATCAGGAGGCGAATGTACCTCGTCTGGTGGTCAGGCGGACTCGTCAGTCGTAATCAGAATCATCGTCCTTGTCTTCCTTGCAAACCCCACTTCGGATTCTCTTCGCCATTCCATCTGTCGTGATCACTTGAGAAATCTGGAACTAGTCCTGGATGTGCCTGGAGGACTGTTCCGGTATGTTTCGAAAAGCATCATTGCCAGTCCGAACACGGAGAACGGCTATCTTCGATGAGGGAAACTCGTAAACGAAGCACGCCGTATGGGAATGCGCTGGCGGAAGCGCATGGACTGTGAATGAATCACTGATCGATGATGATGACCCGATGGACACGGCCGAGGCGGTAGCAGAAGTAGCGGCACATTTTGTCCGTTCATTCCTTTCGAAGAAGCTCTAAACTCCGACTGAAACGAAGGTTATAAACATGAGACCAACCTCGCAAGCGCCGACTGCATGTGGATTCATGAAAATAACGCACAAATTTGAAATATGTCATGAAGATCAGGAATAGCACCGTCGGTATGGAGAGCTTCGTTGAATACGTCAGTGTCTCTCAAGAATCTTTCTGAGCAGCCTTCCTGAGGCCCCAGGGAGCCCCACAGTACGAATAGCTACGGTGTTTCGTCATCCTCGTTGTCATGTCATCGGTACCATTTCAGAAGAAGCTCTCAGCCCAAGGTCCGCGTAGGACGGTATCACATCAACTCCGATATCAGTCCTCCTTTTTACCTTCTACGTCCATATCAGCTCCTTGTTCGTACCGTTCTGCTCGTTTCCGTTTCTTTAGTATTCTACAATAAGACGCATAAGAAAAGGTACACACATTCTTGCACATATCTTCTCTTATTTGCCCAGTCCATTCGTCCACATTATCAACGCTGATACATACACTCTCCTCAACCTTCATTATGCACCAGAACGCACTGATGATTCACGGCAAAGCAGCTGGGGTTGGGAAATTAGAATGGCTTTCAATCTAGACAGAAGCCGTGCAAAGTGTTCCAATCCGATAGTACCATCTTGCTTTCCTTATGCGATACTTGGCAGATCTTTGTTTGCTCATCATGAGTTCTGAGATCACCCTCTTCGTCACGCGTCCTCTGCTTCTGTTCTTTCCAATGCTTCGAGATAAAGCAGTAGAACACACTAGATGCATCACTTATTGGCTTAACGATTTACAAGTAAAATGCCCAGCTTCGCCCAAGCATTACCGGCTTCATCCACATCGATTTATCCAAGTTCCGAAGAGCACCAAGCGAGGCGAAGTCCGATTCCTGCGTGACTCTACAGCCCTAGACACAATTCGGAAAAAAACCTGGTATCTGGTATTGTGGCCGTGGGAAGAACCAGCGGATGAATGTCATGGATGCGGGGACCCCGGAGGTATGTGCCACGCGTTAACGGATGACGGCCAAGAGGATCCGAAACCGACTATTGATTATAGTGTTCAGTCTGTTGGTGTTGCGATGCTAAAGAGCTCCGAGATCTCATCTGCTATCCTCTCCGCGCCTGTGCAGACGGTGGTGGTCACAAGACCCGCGCGAACGACTCTCGCCCTGAAATGCTAAACGTTTCGCGTCAAGTCGGTCAACGAAACTCGGTCGGTGCAGATCAAATGAACGCGAAATGCAAGCGGTTCATCTATGTAGGCATCTAGCCTACACGCCCCGCGACGTGCAAAGGAAGGAATGCAGGACCATGTGTGGAGGAAAGACTGCTCAGCGTCACCTCCACCTCAAATGAATAGGCTCTGGTGTAGGGCTTCAAGTTCGAGACCGAAAACATTTGCCTTCGTTGCTCTAGAAGAGGATCTCCAGTCTTCATGCCAGCGCTCTCCAAACACCGAGGAGTGAATACGAAATTCGCTTTGCTGCTAGAAAGTTGCCCCGGACGCAGCTTCGTCCTAACTTACCCACCGCGAGGTCGGAAGGCACCGACATACTACTCTTTCGTAGGTCAAGTTCAGCCGCCGGCTTTGGTATGGAACGAATAGCCACCTTGGAGGCGGAGCAGTTCTGGTCGAGATCCGGAAGCTTCGCTGAAGCTCGCACAGGCTCCAGGATTTGTCGAGATCCCGTTCTATTTTTGAAATTCGGGTGGATCATCTGTGCCGTAACATAGCTTCAACGCATCCCCGAACCTAGAGAAGCTGGAACATACCCAGTGCGCTGTCTTGACCTTGCCTTTAGAAGGAATCTCCGCTCCTTCAACTATAGACGAAGGCGCCTCCTGTGCACCGGTCTGATTTGCCTTCTTCCGGGTCCAGGATGTACCTAACATTTATGAGGTACGGATCGCGGAAGACGCCTTCATGCTGTGCCCTCAATATCCCATGTTTTATTCTGGGGACCGGACTGGGTCAATCATGCCGCTCAGTATTATCAATCCCGGACCATGCCTCTAACTGAAGAAGCACATTAGAACCTCGTCCTCTCTTAGAACTCGGTCCGTTCGCAACAAAGTCAAACGCCAACATGTTCCTATTCGTTAGTCAAATTTCGCACTCTGAGCAACCGAACTCAATTCCTATCTGAGTATACTTGCCTTATTCGCAGTACTCTTCCCAGAGGCACCGCCTTTCACACTGCTCTGACCAGGCTATTCCAACTCGTGTCGTTCTTTCAGGAAAACTCGCGGATAGGGAAGCAAGACAATACGCTTCATATTAATTCTTTTGTCAGCATCCTTTTCGTTGATAACTGACTTACTCTTGACAGGAATTCCCGTATCAAGCGGGAAAATCAAGAAACAGGTCACACGCGTCGGCGTCGCCAGTGTGGATAGCAAGAAATGTAATAACTGACTTCGAGGCTTCGTGGAATGCCCGGATAGGAACCAGCATTTAACAATGAACGTCGTACTACCGAGACTAGTCCAGTCTCCGCGAAATGGTTCCGTCCTTCGTGTTAGTGATTAACGCCCGATTAAACTTTCATCCCGACCCGACAGTCTCGGTCCTTGATCGTCTCAAGATCCAGGCTTTCAAGACTAGACTAATTATGACGAGCTCATTCTCGATCATCCTTGGCCTCTTTGGTTGGAGAAGGAGTGGCGGTCCGTGCAGATCTCCGTCGGCAGTCACCTGTTATTGCATCAGCAACGCACCTCAAGGAACTACCTTTTGCGGTATATTTGATGCGCAGACCTGAAAACAGAGCTTGCGATCGATTATTCGAGGGAAGACGGAATTAGTAATGTCGAGATTTCATGCGCTTCGCATGTTTTGTAATACCTGTCTTCGAGTCCCAAAGCGACCCAAAATCAGTAGCAAGACGCTCTCGTCCACACTCTTCACTTACAAAGTGCTTGTGAGGAGTCGACCGGTATCGATCTTAGCGGATCTATTAGTCCTCTTCTCCGGCGTGTAAGCCGTTGCTGGAAGGGCCAGACGAGAAGCTTAAGTAGCAAACGCGTCACTATCGAACGTTTCACGAAGCACACCACATCCTTGCCGATCGATGAGCTGGGAGGTTGATTGTAGCTTTCGCACCATTTGCATGATACCAAGATAGAAGGAACGGCACCGATAGATCTCGTACGATCGTAGCGGGCATCGAGAAAGCATCTCATCTTTGTTTGCGCGGCGGACTGCTGAAAAGCAGCAAATAGATAACTTTGCCCAAGGAAACAATGCCATTTCGATTGAATTGTATCCGACCAGTGAGCCTGGTCGTAGAGATGATCAGAGAGATATAATTTAGAATCTCAGTTCTTTGTCACGTACAGAGGTACTAGGTCCACTTCAGAAAACAATAGCCATGTTCGCCTCGTTCAAGTTGCAACCTGAGCCTCAAAGCTGACTGAGCCCCCCTCCCCACATAAATACTTAAATACCTTTTGTCGATTTACCATCACACCACATGCAGAGCAAATGCTTACATCCACTGCCGTTTCATCATTACTTCTTGTGCACCAGTCCTAGTGACGGATCTCGTCGCTGCATTCGGTGCATTCGAAGCTTGTCGGAAATGCATTCGGCGTACGCGCTAGTCACTCCTCCGTATGCTCACTCTAATGCGAGTACAGCGATGGCAACTCGAAGGTCTTTTCGCACGCCCATGATATACGGCACATCTTTTGTATGCATGCTCTGAAGAGCGTGCCTGTGACAGCGGCTGACAGATAGCAGTTGCCAGTTTGCAAGCTCTGTCTCGCGTCAGTCTCTCACTAGCTGATAATACTCCGCATGATAGAATAGGCTACCGGTAAACTGAGTAGAGTGCGAACGCAGACTTTCATATTGCTCGATGATTCCTTGGCACTTCAGCATCCAGTTCATGTGGCTTTATCGCACTTAGACCTTTGTCTCTGCAGCTTCAATTTGCCGCATTGTTACGGATGAAGGTCCTTCTCCACACCTCTCCACGCTCGGTAGTGAATTGAAGCGGTTCACTGGGCGGAAGCTAGCTACGAGATCGTGGATCACGTTCAGTACAACACCTGTGCGTGACAGAACAAGTCGCGAGACGATCGTGACGGCCGTGACTGCCACGCGACACGCGTTTTGGCTCACAACAGGCAAATTCTACATGCCATGGACTGCTGACTGGACTTCTTAAGATTCGTTCCATTACTATGAAACCTTAGAAGAGGAACTATACAAGGTATCAGATACAAAAACCGGGACAGAAATGAGCTTATGAAAGGAATAGGATGGGAGATAGCGATGCTGCAAGAGCCGAATGATACGATACTGCTCGTTCATTTAGAGCTTCGTCGACGTTTTGCTGGACGACTAGCCGTGTCTCCCCCATCGGTCAGTCCAATATCCGTATTTAAACCTTCAATGGGTTCGAGAGGTTTATCCCTTGCAAACGGATGCTCATCAAGAATATCATCCAGATATTCTCTCCAGGTCCTGTTCTCGCCGTCAGGGCGTGGCTCGAGGTTCTCCGCGGGCTTATTATACGACGACGTATAAAACAGAGCTGAAGGCCACCCTGAAACAAGTCTTCGTTAGCTCAAGCTATAGTAAAGCAATGAGCGACACTTACACCATGGGGTTGCATCCTCGATGATATACGCAGCTTCGTTGTCAACATTCTCAGTAGAATGTATGGTCCTAACGTGCCTGTCGCAAGGATCTTTGCGTGCGAATAACCCGACATCTCGTTTGTCTATTCGACCGGATTCTGCCGCCTTCTGGAGGACCTCCGCCCTTTTTTCCAGGCAGAAGCGGCATTTATATATGGTCCACAAGACACCTCTGGCGTCCGGTATATGTGACAAGACGTGCCGGTCGTGTTGTTGCTTGTTCTCGAACGTCACGTCGCAGTCGCCCCCGAACGTCCGGCTCCAGCTACAAGGAAACTCATTTTCCGTGATAACTCCCTCGGCATGCTCTTCTCGAGTATCCTCGGACAGGTGCAGGGAAGTCTCACAGCTCCGCCGTCAGTATCCGAGTCGACGATACTCTCAGACGGATCTTGGTCGCTCGGATGAGCAGTCGTTAGGTATTTCGTGTCGATACACAGAGCACTGTACAGGTAAGACAGATCCGCTTCTACAAGACCTTCGAAGCACTCGGTGTGGCTGGTGACCATTGCATAACCGAGTGAGGGAGGGTACAAGCTAGAAGAGAAACTGAACGGGTTTGTCACTAATACCGATGTGGATCCCGCCTCAGAAAGAGGATCATCGTCGTCAGGTAGTTGGGATACAGATCGAGTCGGAGGCCTCGCTGGAAAGCGCTGCGTTCGAGAATATCGCCTGGTCTCATCCGGACTGATAGACCGAGAGCAGCACTAGTCATCCGAATGTATTAGCGAGGTCTCTTATGGAAATAAAAGTACTCACAGAAGATTCAGACATAGAAGACATAGCAACAATACAGTAGCTGAGAGTAGCGAGAGAGCGAGGAAACTGCGCCGCGAGAGGTGAATGAGAGGAGATAACGTTGAGAGCTTGAAGTGTGAATGTCAATCCTTTTAAAAGCCGTCCTGTTCATCGGACCTTGAGCACGTCCAGTAGCCACAGAGCAATTTTCTTTGAGAGATACATGCTTTCACCACCATTGAACAATAGGTGGCGACTGACACAATGAACAGTCTGGGTTACTGGTCGGTAATTGAAAAACCTCTATCCGTACATGGCAATTTGCCGCGCTTGATTCGTGTTCGTAACTAGCCGAAATGAAATCAAGGATTTCCACGAGGAAGGCCAAATACAACGACAGATCGATTGAGATACAGGGCAAGAATTAGTAGATTGGCCACTCGGCACCCGGACCAGAGCCGCCTCAAGCCACGGAGCATGATCAAGCTAGAGAATTAGGGGCAGTCCACAGATCAGCGGAAATGGGTTGAAGGACTCAGTTTGCGATTCGAAGGAGGGTGGGTGGCACGAAATCGTAAAATGCGGTTTCTTGAAACGAATCGAAACGAACCAATCAGGATTCCTTTGCGGCCCAAAAAGGCATGTTTCATTTCTCATATCGAGATTTCGTCTTCCTAAAGCCGCCAGACATATCTGGCCACCGACAGGCAGTAGGGTTGGACAACCTTGCTAGCCGCCCCTAGTCTGCTTCCAGATATATTCGAGTCAGAGGCACGACCGCGCCATCTAAGTAGCACAAAATTTCCTTCATCCGTTCAATAGGGAAATCATTTGTAGAGCAGGGCAGGAGAAGCGGGGGAAGTGGTAGGGTACACCAATCGATACCCCTCCTTTTCTTACAGAGACTATTTCCGAAAGCACATTCTAGCGACTCTTTCTCTGGTTCATGGAATGAAAAGCAGTTTAAGAAGCACTCCGCTTAGATCATTAGCTCTGGACGTTCCGATGAAAGCAGAGCGCATCCGTCGCAAAGCCTGTTATGAATTGGTCTGTTGAGAGGAGCGAAAATCATAACATATTGAATTCAGGATCGCAACACAAATCAAAAAGCTCGCACCTTGAATGCATATTTCTCATTACCGAACTCTTCTTGATTGTTAGCTGAAACTTTCTACCTTACCGTTTAGAAAGCTAGTCGAGAAAAAGCTCCATTGCAGTGACATTTTAGTTAGCTGCCTTGCTGACAGAAAACCAACAAGATAAGTTCTGCAATCACGGAAGCCATGATCTGAGTATCTTGTAAAACTGTAGACGCTGACAACCATGGAGGGCGACCGGTAAAGATATGGAGTAGATATTTCTGTAAGGACCAAGAAGAGCGTTGTCGGTATCATGTCCCGCGTCTACTTGAGAGCACTCAAAAAGTAAGTCATTGGGTGTCAAAAATACCGATGTCCCCCAGCATCCAGAGTTTCCCATTTCTTAAGTATGGAAACAGCACGCACTGCGGACGAAGAACGTTTTGCTGCAAATCTTACATGGTTCTGACGTGTTCAGAGTCAAAAGCACGTGTGGTTCGGAAAATCTTCGGAGTGTTTGGCACTTGACCCAAAACGGTCTTGCCTGCGCCGCTTCCTTCCAATTTCCAGGTTTTCTAACAAACATGTTCTCCATCCTGATTATAAAATCCCACGAGTCGACTCATTAGTTACATCAGGTGGACTTTACCACTTACCTCTCCCACCCTCTCTTTTGCTCCCTTCCACCTACAAGTATAAGCGCTATTCACCGCTATGATGGGAGAAACAAAATCAGATTTCGTTGAGGCTGCTATACATCCAATTGCCAATGTCGAAAGAGAAAGACACCCTTTTGCTTGCGATTATAATGAGCTTGACGGTCCAAAGATGTCCACCGTGCCGACGGATGTAGCGTCTTCGCCAGCGGCCGAAGTTATAAACGAAAAGGTTGAAGACACCAACGTTCCGTCCAGGACTCCAGCAATGAAGTGGAAGGAAAGAGTGCAACTCTTTTCTCTTTTCTTTGCTATCTTTGTCGCTGGCTGGGATGGAGGTACGTATGGTCCGCTATTGCCCAGGTTCCAGACATATTACCACGTCAGTCAAATATGGGCAGTCCTTGATTTAATGCTGACGAGTCTGCTTTATGTAGGTCAATTATACCATCGTGTCGATGATCTTCATTTCGAACTGTGTCGTAAGTCTCTGCACAGTGCATAGCAACCCTATGGCTAAATTCATTGATTCAAGTGCTTCATTGTCGGTGCAACCTCAAATGTTTACCTGACGGACAGGCTGGGCTTTGGGAAGGTTAGTATTAGACTTTTTATGTTTGTCCCCTGCTAATATCATCTTCAGGCTCTTGTCATGGGTTAGATAGAGTGTATTTTTGCGTAACTTGGTCTAATGATCGCTCTAGGATCCATTGCACAAGTGATTGGTTATACATTAATGTCGCCGCGGTTGCCTTTCCCTATTTTCTGCATCGCATTTTTCATCAACGGCTGGGGTATATCCATCCAAGTGAGTGACGAGGTAGGTAATTACTACTGGTACTAGAGGTCCTTGCCAGGATGCGCAAGCGAATGGGTACGTAGCGGGTCTGACAGAGAGTTCCGCTACAAAGATGGGGATGATGCACGTGCTTTATGGTATGACGCATTGTAGGCTATTTACTGTCTTCTGTTCATTTACATCAGGACTGGGTGCTGTGGTTTCACCGTTCGCTGCTACCGAGTCTGCCAAGATGTCACAGCATTGGTCGTACCATTTCGTTGCTTCAGTGGGACTTGCCACAATGAATACGTTGATCTTATTGCTCGTTTTTCGTGGCAGAGTCCAGGATGGTATGTCGGCTCCCGACCGACGCACTTGATTTCAGCTCATTTCTTGTTCCATCACAGAATGCCTTCGCGAGATCGGCGAAGCTTCCATGAAACGCGGAACTAGCCAACATAGTAAATACAGGCAGATACTGACGCAGAAAGTCGTGCATCTGTTAGCGATTTTCAGTCTGGTCTATGTAGGAATCGAAATTACGATAGCAGGTCCATTTATCTCTTCGAAGCCAAGTAATTAGCGGCTCAAATGGATCATTGATGTAGGTTGGACCGTTTCGTACATACAGAGTACCGTGGTGGAGGCGCATCTGCCGGATATGTTTCCACCGGATTCTTCGGAGGTACGATCAAATAGTTAGTGTCAGCCAGAGAAGCAAATGTATGTGCTGCGACACTAGGTCTAACACTTGGGCGCGTTGCCCTCCTGTGGATTAACAATAAGGTATGTCGAAATCCCCGGAAGTACGACTGCAGGCCAAAAGCTGCTTCATATCAGGTTGGCGAGCACCGAGTCATGTACATCTACATGTTGTTGTCCATCGGGTTTGTACTGTCCAGTCTGTTCATTCCCAGCGTCCGAGCTGAATGAAAATATCCAGCCTTGAACTTGTCGTATGGCTAGTCCCATCCATACTCAGTGGTGGGGTAGCTGTATCGTTCGTCGGTTTCTTCCTCGGTCCGATGTACCCTATCCTCATGAACGAGACTGGACGTCTGCTTCCTCAATGGCTTCTTACCGGATCCATTGGCTGGATAGCCTCCTTCGGCTTTTCAGGTGCGTTTGTGCATGTTCGCATCCCAGTCACTGTTCCGAAAACGTCCTCAATTCAATAGGCTCGGCACTCTTCCCATTCATCACTGGCGCTCTCGCCGAAGAATTCGGAATAAAAACACTGCAACCGATGTAAGCGACCTATGTTTAGTCTTTGCGGCCGCAATATTGATTGACTCTACTCAGACTTGTAGTTCTTATGGCTGTTATGATGGTCTTATGTTTGCTAGTGCCGGACGGAAGCCGTCCCCGCCGACAGGTGACAGAAGAACATTGTGAAGCGACGGCAACGCCTGAGGCATAGCCGCATCTAAAGGTACTCTGTATAAGATGCAATAGGGCTGAAACTACGGAGCATCTTGGTCAAAGAGAAATTCAATGCAAACTACTCCTTCCGGCTTTTCATGTGTGTTCCAATCAAAACTTCTTCCCAATGAGTGATGGGAAGACAATCTGCGTTGGACCGTCTCGGCACAGCCGACTATTCTTGCCGTGTAGTTTAACGCAACTGCAATCTGTATACCTGCAGAACGTAGATAAAGTCACGGCTAATCAAGAATTGATAGGGAGGAATAGGAAAGTCCCAAGCGGGTATAAATCCTTCAGAAAAAGCGTGGAGATAGTTTGAGGCAGACCCTCTTGTACAACAGAAGTGTAAGCTTGAAGCCATTGGACAGCGATCAAGAGGTTCCTTGTATATACGAAGTAGTATATGAAAAGCTTCCGCCCAGAAAGGGGGGCTTGGGCCTAAATTTAGGAAGATAATCATGTGCAGTTCAAATAGAACGCATACGCTAGCATTCAACAGACGTAGAGGACAGCGACTTGAGTTGAACCCGGCGCATCTACCGAGGGTTGCTATTGCCGCGTATATTGACGTGACTGACATCGACATGTATTTAGCACGATCAAAGATACGACGATATGTGAAGATCGTAAAAGTAGGGTGAAAGAGCAAGAACTAAAATTGTTGCACTGATTTTAACGCCGTTGCCGTCGCCGTCGATGAGATGGACTAGATGAACAGGTGGGAGGAAAAAATTGCTTTTATGAAGATCGACGGTCACGTGCATGATATAGAGGAATTTGATCGGCGCATTGTCGCGTCTCAGCCTCCTTCATCATTACACGCGCCAATGTCTGCAAGGCTTCGGCCCCCGAAGGGAGAAAAATTGCCCAGAAATCCTAGATGGGTTGAGATTAACGCGACAGATGGCGACGCGAGTCGGTGGCCAAATAATACAATGTCAAATCCAGACTCGGAAGGCAACGTTAATTTCATGCATCCGGTACCGGTCGATGATGGCGTGTCAATAAAATGGCGCGTGGTGATAGGACAGGCACTCGCGGAGATGCTCAACTATCCAGAACTTGGTGCGTAGAACGGTGTGATTGCACAACGGGAGAGAATCTCTGATCTGCCGCAAACAGAAAGCAAGAGCTGGGTGCTCAAAGACTGGCCAGAAGGCTACCATTTCTATGACCATAATAAGGGCCACTTAGCAAGCGGAAAGGTTAGGCATGACTTGTATCTAGTCGGTGAGTCTTATGGTTTATGTTTCGGCTCGCTATTTATGCGACCACGAATAAAGGCTCCAGAAATGTTGCGCGCTTTCGCTCGCCTGCAGAGTTTATTCCGCATGCCTACTGGCTCATGACGAATCCCGCGCAAGATCGCTCCAAGTGCGCATGCAAATACTGTGCAGGTAAACCTCAACGGGAAATTAGTGACGCCATGGGTCTTTCACAGCGTCAAAGCGAGTCTGCTTCGTTAGCGCGTTACGTCGAACTGCCGCGGAGGGAAAAGCGTAGGCATGCCCTTCCTGCAAGAGAAGGCCGTGTGTTCGCCACCGTTCGACAAGTACCGAACCCCATCAAACTACCGAAGGGACCAAGGCAGCACGTCAATCCAGAACGTGAGAAGGATCTACGAGCGATCCTGGGACCGAAGACATTAGGAGAACGGCGGTGGGCTCGCGAAGGGGAGTTAGTCTGGGTAAAACTGGACCATCCGGTATCGTTGAATGAACGACAACTTGAGTCAGAAGAAATCACTTTCTGGCCTGGGATGATCGAAGAAGTCAACTTCAAGGCCGAGGCCATACCACGACGAACTGATGGTGCAACCTCTAGCAATGCTTCCGACCAAAAAGACACGACTCGCAGTTCGAATGGCGAAGCTCTGGATCCTTGGACAATAGTGCATAAGTCCATCTACAAAATCAGACTACTTGTCGTTTCGAAAACTGTTGTTTATGGCGGTGATCACATCGTGCCCTACCAGTCTCACGCACCGGATGGCGACTTACTCAGTGAAGTACAATCAATCGTTTTTGACTTGGATAGTGGTACTTCTGAAGAGATAGGAGGAATAGTGCTACCGTCGGACTCCCAAGTTGAAGAAACCGAGCAAGCTCTTTTCAAACGATTTCAGTCCTTTGATCCATTCCCATCCGTGAAACCCCAAGCCTCTCGCATGGAGGACCAGAAGTTCTATCAGGAAACTGCAGCTGGGGCATTTGCCACTGCGATTCAAATCGCCTCCCATCTGTCGATGTACTACACCCCGTTCGATGAATGGGAATACAAAATGCAAGCAAGCGCAGACATATTCGATTTTGCGCATGTCGGGACTACAACTGCTGGCTTGCTCACGGCAGCAGAAGAGCATGCTTTGAGACAGCGGCATCTAGGCGCACAAAATGGGGGAATTACCACCCAAACGCGATTCCAGGGATTATGGTGGGGACCGGAGCGAATCTGGATGGGTGATCTGGTCCGATTGAAACTTGGTCGATACGAAATCGCGCCAGACGGTACCGAAACGATCAAGAAACCGTCTGGTGCTGGGAGACGCACCCTCTCGGAAGTTATACAGAATGGAGATACTCCAAGAGCAGGCGATGCAGACGTGTTAATGGAGATTCAGGGTGGAGAGGATGCCGCCCGCCTCGGTGCATCATCACGCTCCGTTTTCTTGCGTATTGATGGCCTGTTTGTGGTGCAAGTGCCCACTGAAGACGGTCTGGGCAGAGAGAACCAAGTCAGGATGTGTGGTATGCTGTACGAGCTTGCAGATGATGACTGGGAGCCTGACGGCGAAGAATTTGGTAAAGAACCTACTGCACCAATGGAGAATGGGACGACGAACCAAGAACAGCGGATCTCTTCGAATGGTACGTTAACAACTCCACAAGCGGCGATCGTGCTGCAAAACGGTGAAGTAGTGCATGCGGGTGGGATAAATGGCTCTGCAACCGTTCCTCCAGCCGCCTCGACGTCATCTTCTCTATTCACGCCAAACCCCGAGCTGCTTGCCGAGCCAGTGGAACAACCTGATGCCATTATGGTAGATGGCGCGGGCGGTCCATTAGCTATCTCGATGCCTCCTTCAGTGCAGCAAACTAGCTCTGCTACAGGGCTCACAGCGCCTGCTAAACCAAGCGGTGTAGCAACGGATAGCAGTGTTGCTCCAAATGTCTCTCTTTCCGGACCACTGAAGTCTTCCGAGAGTGTTTATCCTACCCCTCCTCCACCTTCTTCGTTCAAATTCAGACCCATCCTCCGAGACGGCCACGAAGTTGTCATGCCATTAACGACACTTGCCGGGCGTTACTACCCAGGCCTTCTCTCAAACAGCCTGCTACAGTCGCGTGTACGAGCAGCAATAGAGGATCTAGATGCGCGCGAGAGCAAGGCCATTCGTGCACTTGAGGGCCTCGTCCCCGGGGTCTACAATGCCGTGGACGCCTATCTTTTCTTACCAAGGCGCGGTCAGATGCTGCGTGAGGCGGAAAAAGCTGCTTGGAAAGACATGGTCGATTATTGGAGACGCTATATCTCTCAGCGGAAAAATGCGATTGTCATTGACGACGATT
The DNA here is from genome assembly GCA_009806525.1 of Sanghuangporus sanghuang. NCBI lineage: Eukaryota > Fungi > Basidiomycota > Agaricomycetes > Hymenochaetales > Hymenochaetaceae > Sanghuangporus > Sanghuangporus sanghuang. The sequence goes on along the minus strand of VVIT01000002.1, from coordinate 1,304,655 downwards.
AGCTATACATACTTGGGATCTCTAGGCCCTAAGATCTGCTTTCGTTCATGGGCCTTAGAGATATACTTTGACTTCACATCTGTATTTTCCTCGCCTCTGTTTGTGTTGCTTTCGCTCTTGCTTTCGGGTTATGGAACATGAATTGGTTTATCTTCTCGCTTCCTCTCTTAGTTTTTTTCTTCTTTTCCTTGACCCAGGTTTATCGATTAAGAATATTGTCTTTTCGTCCGTTTTCATGGACGTTTCGTAGCTAGTATGTAAATTAGAGTTCGTATTCAACTTTGACAGATCCTTTTTGGTTCCTCGAAACCCCTGTGTACCGACGCGTCATGGTTCAGTCACGGGTCCGCGTCGCGTCGTGTCTCTCGGTCGGGTGGCACGAAAAAAGACGCGTCTATTACTGGATTCCTCCTTCTTCAATTCCTAAGCTTACCCATCACTCGCTACTACAGGAATATATACGGAGCGCACTACCTCATTTCTGCCGTCCATCGCTCCTATAATTCATTTCTAGGTCATCGATACTGTCGTTCATCAAAGCGTAGGCGGAGATAGCTGGAATTTAGTCCCAGCAACCTATGAGTCTCTTCGCTCTGGTCGCAGACTACGCAAGCAATCTTGTTCTAGCTCTTTGGATCATTTTCGTTGTCTACCTGCTCGGTCGTTCGCTCCAGACGTATTTCCGGTTTTTGCTGAAGAAAGCTTCTGATACCCTTAAACTCATGACTTGGCTTCTTTCAAGATCTAAATTGCGGATCTACAACTCGTCCATGGTCTTGTCTAAGGTGAACTCGAGTGGCGTCTGTACGGAAGAGCGTGACGCTAATAAGGATGACCTTGTATGGACGCGAAATCGTTACTACGAAAAACGTAAATTCGGTGTTGCTTTCATCATTGACATCACTCGATCCTTCTTCATCCGTTTCATGATGAGTACATCCGACCTGGTACGTCATCATACACTCTCATCCCTGGACAAATAATTGAAAATAAGGATATAACGTATACTTCTACTTCCATAGTTCTCCACCGCACTATTAAGCGCATTGTCTCAGGCATTCGACGGTTGCTGGGCTGACTTGTCAATTCTGGGCGAAGACGACGAAGCCGAAGAAGGAATGAATGGCCCGGAATCGGCTTTGAATGTGACTGTCAACGGGATCATCTCGAAGGTCGCTCGTATTCCAGCAGCTACACAAGAAGATATCTTGGAGGACTTGACCGCCTCTGGCGTCATTGATCCTCCTTCGAAACCTCGGAGGATAGAGTATACAGGACTAGATAGAGACGAAGCTTGGTGGAAAACGGAATAAACATATGAGTATTGTTTTGTTTGAGGACTTGCTCCTCGGTGAATGATACTATATTGGTCTATTTGTACTCCCGAGAACCATCTACATGCATAGCTCGAATTGCAGGAACATATATGAATGTCAACGGACACAAGGTAGTAGAAAACATCGCGCCGACATACTTTGTTTCTTGTGGATCTTCCATTGCTCAGAACCAATCTTCCCATGCTGATGCTCCTCAACAACAAGTCCTGCACATTCAATCTGGTTTCGAAATAATAGTATTATTTTGGAAAGGCTCGAAAGAGCGTCTATTGCAGCGAATATAAACAGATAGGATGCAATAATGTCATGTGAACAAGAGGAGTAACGAAAGCAAGCAGGTCCGCCGCAGTTTTCCGTTCGAGGGTATTGTCCAACGTAACGTATGTATCATGACCGGAAGCAATTCGTCTACTTGCCACCAGTAGTACCCATACCCATAGCGGTCTTGAACGAGTCGTAGATCCACCACTGGAATCCTATAGTAGCAGTCATGAGTAATCAAGCAAAGCGACAGAAATGGAAACTGATAAGGGTAAAGAACGTACCAGTAAGAGTACCAATCATAATCACACGCGCGCCAAGACCCTTCGTCATCAAGTTGACCGCACCGACTTCGCTGGCAATCTGACCGAAGCTCTTGCCCTTATTCGACAGCTTGCCCATCTGCGATACGATCGAGTCCGCCGGGTGCGAGACGATGGCACAGACGACACCGGCGAGGTAACCCGAGGCGAAGGTGACGCCGAGCTGCGTGCCCTTACCGTATGTCTCTTTCGGTTCCGTGAAGACGTGAGTGTAGAAGAGCTCGACGATCTTCTCAAAGAAAAAGAACTTCGCCATCGTATACGGGATCTAATTTTACAAGATAATCAATAAACAACAAAACCGAAGTAGTTTTCCCATTAAGGGAAGAGTGAGCAAATAAACTCACCTGACGAGACCAAAGGGGGACGAGCGAGCCAAACGGATACCGCGTCTCAGCCTTCAACCTGCTCATCTCTTTAAGCGCTGGACCGAACTTGACGGGGAACGTTCCTTGGGGCGATGTCTGGATCTTGACCTTGGTCATCTCGAACGGGCAAAGTGCGATATCCGCAAAGACCTCAGCAGAGGCGGAACCGGCCAGCCAGATGAGCGGTTTGTACTTTTTCGAGGCTTCTTCACCAGCCAAGTTGGAGTAGGCATCCTTGAAAACCTCGTAGAGCCCGTACTTGAACGCGCCCTGGAACGAGTAACCGACGAACGTGGGACCGAAACCTTTCCAAATACCGGTTGAACCCTCTTCAGCTATGAGTGTCTTAAGGCCAGACGTGAGGCCTTTGTATTTGGCTGGGTCGACCTAATGGAGACGATCGACGTCAGTACACGGTGGTGGCGATAACAGAGAAAATTTCGTTTTCTCAGAACATGGATACGAAAATGCTAGAGGAAAATCCAGTTCCACGAAACGAAAGAACGCCAAACATACCTGCATGTTACATTTTGTGACATCAAGAGGGGTAATACCTGCGTGGGTGAAACCGCACGCAAGGACACCACCAAACAAGCACTTTGAGTAGTAGGGCACGTCATGAGGTACATCCGTCAAGTATCTATGAACAGAAAAGAAATACTTGTAATCAGAACCAGGTTCATCCATTACGAAAGAAACAGATAGTACGAACCGGGCGTCCCACTTCTTCGTGGCAGAAGCCATTTGTAGTACGATCTAATTAGCGAAGACTAAAGCTATGAAATATAAAGTCTACGCTATCTAGAAGATGGCGAGCTGGTGGCGGACGATGCTGCCGAAGACCAGTCTAAGGCTGCGAGGAGCGTCGAGGGTGAAGGAAGAGAGTCGGTGATGACAGCTCAGAGATGAGGAGAGGAGAGGATGAGCAAATAAAAGTTGCGCGGCCTCCAGCCGGCCGGCCGGGTTGACCCGCGTCTCTCTCTCTTCTCCGAGCGGTCCGATTCGTCATCCGTCATCCAATCACAGTCAGAACGTGTCTGCAATTATCATACATACAATACAAAGTACAGAAAATGAGTATTTTATGACACTGGCTTCGTAACTAAAGTCTCTGCAGTTCGCAGCGCAAACTCCTGGATATCTTCAATCGGCAGTGACGACCACTTCTGTTCAAGCTAACAGAACCAAGTTAGTACAAAAGTGGCGCTTGAAAACAATCACAGACACAGAACACGCACCTCCCAGAGAGCGTCTAACCTTCGCGCCTCTTCGGCGTCGTTCTCTTTCATAGCATTATACTCCTCCCACATCTGGCTCTGAAGCTCAAGGTTCTCTTTCTCAAGCTGTACACACGTTCAACACAACACACCTCAACTGGATCAGCAAGTTAAAACCCACCTGTGCAAACCTCTCCTCCAACTTCGCCTTCTCCTCCCTCAAAATTGGTATCGTCCTCGCACGAACAGCATTCCGCGGTTCCAAGTTGGGTCTCCACGTATCCGGCCCGGGTGGCTCACCACGCTGCTGTCGCTCGCGTGCTTCCGTCACCACAGCATGCAGCTTGTCAATGTTCTCCCGCGCGTTATATCGGACGAAGAGCTCGTCGCATGCGTTCTGCGTCGGTGTAAGTAAGAGAGAATACGATGAGAACGGGACGAATAACACGCACAGTTATAAGTCGTTCCATATGTAATGAGATTGTGTTGTACACTCCCGACGCGCCATCAGGCTCCTCTTTACACCACAGCTCGAAGCACTCCGAGAAATCTTCATATCTAGCGCGTCAAAATAAACAGTAAGTCTCCATATACACGCGCATGCCAAGTCAAGCGAAGAAGAAGGAAATAGAGAAAGCGGAAACGCGGTAAAACGACAAACTCACGTCCACTTATGCGCAGCCCTCTGGATCGCAAGCTGCAACGCAGAATGGAAATGCATCCATCTTCGACTACTCTGCGGTGGCTGCTGATTCTGAATCTGCCCTCCCGAGCTTTGACTTTGACTGAGTGATTTGTCCAAGGCGTTCGCGATACTTCCTGTGTCGCCAGTGCTGGACCTTGCTGCAGTATTAGACATGCTAGCAAGATCGGTTGATGAGGACGAGAAGGTAGAGATTGAGTCACGAGTCGAACGCGTCGCGACGCGTTGACGTGACGATCATGGATCGACGTCAGTGCGGACCTCAAAATTAATTTGAAAGTCGGTTGAGAGATTCGTATAGGATGTTCTCCAGACAAATAATGTAGTCTAAGCATGTGTTCAAAGACAGTGGATTTTGGGGAACAGGGAATCCTCCTATTGAGGTCAATTGGATTCGCCATAATTCTGCAATTGAGAAGCGACTGAATTATGGGATTATTTGAAGTGTGCTCTGTCGTAGGCTTCGGCTTCTATCGATCACATCTCTTGCTTGAAATGTATAATTAATACTTCAGACTTATGTGCCTTCCCGAACCCCTGGATACGGTGTCATCTGTATTTCGTCTTTGCCATTATACAGAGACACAAAGGCCAAGCCTGGAATCGAACATTCGACTAACGACACAGCCACATTCTCACGGCTTCGCCAAATTCCTCACCTGTCCTTCAACACAAGGAGTCCGGAAAGCACACTTCAAGATAACGACGACGAAATGGTGAGTTTTCCTTTATGTTTCTCTGATGCGTGCAGGACGTCCGTGTCGTGCTAAGCATGGTTGTTGACTCATTGAGTGGATGGAAAGGAGGTGCAGGAGGATGGATTGGGTTGGTGAAGTTTGGATGGATTGGATTGACACGCCTCGTCCTGCGTGTAGGCAATGCAAAGACGAAGATTAACTGACGTTTTGTTTTTCTAGACGAAAGGTCTGCTTTATCCGTTCCGTTCGAATACATGATCATTGGACTGACCAGACTACGTTTTTGATTGTTGATTCCGGTGTGAAGGTACTTCGTCCTTTGGGTGCGTCTTGCTTCTCTTTTTGCAATTGACTGGATAGAGCTGACGAGCTACTCCTCTTGGTTTTGATTTTGGAAAAAAATTGCAGTAAGCGCCACTCCAAATCGCACACTCTGTGCCGTCGCTGCGGGGTCAGGTCGTTCCACAAGCAGCACAAAAGTGCGTTTCATCTTCTTCATCTTTGCAAATCCGTGCTCATCCATACGTTCCCTTTATCTTCTTCTCTGTCTTCTGGCTACTACTCGTCTGAACGCAACGTGAATTGATTGTCCCGGGACCGCGATTCTTCGAATATACCAGCCTGCGCGCAGTGCGGCTACCCCTCCGCCAAGATCCGCTCGTACAACTGGAGCGTAAAAGCCAAACGCCGCAAGACGACCGGTACAGGTCGCATGCGCTACCTCAAGCATGTCTCGCGTCGGTTTAAGAATGGGTTCAGGTGCGTCTGCTTTATATAGCTCTCTCGCTTGTGGATCTGAAGGATGTTTTTCCTCTTCGTTACGATGCAGGGAGCACACGGTTGCTGTAAAGAGGAGGACCGTGACATCTGAGGCGTAAATATCCTACTATGACCCGCTCATCGTCACTTACTACCGAGTCTCCTCTTCCCCTTGCTGTTGCCCATACTTTTATTTTACTTGGTATGGAATAGGCTTAGAGCCTGAGCATGTACTTCCTCATGCAAATATCCCACCCTCTGCACGCAAAAGAATATGAATGAGTATGCATATGTATGGTGCTCAACGACGTGTAGTTGCCGCTCGAACTTTATCCATGCCGACTCAGATGAGTCCCACCCGCAGTGATTGCAATACAATAGGCACGGAGCTTCTCCCGTGATAGCGCCTGAAGTCGGCAGAACATCGTTACCAGTAGAATCCGAAGAGACGATAAAGAGAGTATACGGACGATGAGGCAATTTCGTGCGCATCGGTTTCTCTAACGCGGATACTGGGACTAGGCAAATAAATTGAAGGAACGGTCTGGACAGTAGTTCCCATTGACTTGCTCGACCGGAACTCAGGATCCAAGGTTTTCTGGCTCGATCTTCGATAGGTGTAAGGATCCTCAGACACAAGCGCTAACCCCGTTCACACTCACACTATTTATTGGCCACGTAAAATAGGACTCGTTATTTATAGTCAAGGGATTTCTACGTCAAACTACGGATGCACTCTTCTTGAATTAAACGCGTATGGGTATTACCTGTACAAATATATATCGATTGGAGACAATGCATGGGGCTCCGGATAATCCTACAACAAACAAATTTAAAGCATATCTTTAGACATTGAACTGCGGAAAATCAATCTGGCGAATGGTGTGTTATATCGACGAGCGGCAAGGCCAGAGAGAGGTCGCGTGAGTTGTACTGGGCTGCTCTGGTTTTGCCGTTGCCGTCGAGGTGGGAGATGATTGGCTTCTGTGATTCGCTGGGCATCAAGAGAGTAGAGTGTGTTACGGAATGGGCGGAATGGGCGGAATGACCGCATAGTATGGGATATTTTGAATGGGAAGGGACGCGCAAAGTAGAGTTGAAGTTGTTGCACTCCCCCCACGACTATCTCAGCGCAGCGACAACGCACGCACGCCTACTGCAGTAAACTGGGCTGTCTCAGCTCAGCTTTTACTGAAAACACGACCGAGTGGCGACTTCCGATTTCTCCCGAGCTGTTGTTTTTCATACGGCCGCACACGACGACGGGACACTACACTATAGCACACTCTACCCACTAGGACCAAGACAGGACAGGACCAGGTCGTAGGTTGTCCCACCGGAACTCCCGCTCTGGATCTGTCTCTGTCTCAATCACAAGCTTCACAAATCAATCCTTACTTAGCTTTGAGCACAGTAGTCAGCTACTAAGTATGAAGAGCTGCCTCAAATGCTCATTTCCTCTCTCCGATCATCCCGTCCCTGGTCCGTCAAACCTGCACTCGCAGTCCTCCACTCCTCGCCCAAAATGTACTCACAGAGTCAGCTTCAAATCCGAGGACGAGGTGCATACCGCAGACGACTGGGATAGAACACCAGTCGACGTCGCTCATAAACTCTCATACGAGTGCGTTCAATTTTTTCTTTCTTTTTTCTTTTCTATTAGATACCATTTACTGAGTTTCGGCCGAAAATGGCTGATGGTTGATGTAGAGACATACTCGAGCTCAAAGAAATGCAAGTCGCTGCTGCAAAGGCTTGCGCGCGCGCCAGCGTTGCCAGCGGGGTGACCCCGAAGTATCTGTCGAATGTCCCATTGGGATTGTTACCGCTTCTCCCGGATACGAGTAACGCAGCTGCCGCCACCTCACCCGGCTCAGCGACGTCTCCACCGACGTCACCGCGCTCCTTCTCACCCTCGCCACAAAACGGTTCAAATGGTGTCCTGGGAAATGGGAATGGGAAGAGCGTCGATTATTCGCCGACCGGGCTGGGACTGGCAAAGGCGTGCTTGTGTCGCGTGTTCAGCGCGGATACAGGCTTACCCGCCGAGCAGGAGGGCGAGCATCAACAATCCTACGGCTGCGGAGGGCAACAAGGAGGCTCGAGCTCGGGCGTCTCGTCCCCACCACCGCAGCAAGGGAAGCCCGACTATTCACAACCGCCGCAGTTCAGGCTCGTAAACGGCGTGCACCAGATCCCCTCTCCACCCGATACCCCGCCCCGGCTCTCCGTCACGTCGATACCACCTCCCCCGCCTACGGACAAGGCGCGACGCTTTGCGTTCTTGCCCTTGCTGGATGCGTCGTCTTCGTCGGGCTCTCCGTCGCCTTCGCGGACTCCGATAGCCTCGCCGAGTACGAGTGGAGTGAGCAGTCCTATCATGTCGCCTGGTGCTGTGAAGGGCTCGCCCGTCCCGCCTGTGTCGTTGGCGGCGTCTTTGGATATGATATCCTCTTCGTCTTTGTCGTCATCGTCATCGTCTTCTGCTTCGTCCTCTGCTTCGACCCCGTCACCTGGTGCGTACACGACGTACGATCCCTACGGAGGGTCCGTCGCTGTAGGAGGGAGCGCCACGCTGGGTCTGGAACGGAAGCTTGGGTACAAGTTCGTCGAGTCGGACGAGTCGGATTCTCGTTCTGTTTCGAGCGAGGAAGGGTATGGGGACGAGGGAGAAGATAAAGATTGGCCGCGCGATTGGCCGGGCAGCCATCCGCACCATCCGCACCACCCGCACCATTCACATTCTAACCCTTCATCTCAGTCACAGTCGAGTCATCAGCATGCGCATCATCAGCCTATCATGAAGAGCGACCCAAAAGCGAAGGACAATAGACAGCTACTACAACTACAACAACAGCAACGACAACAGCAGCAGCAGCAATTTTCGTCTCTGTCGCCCTCGCGCACACCAAAACTGCCCCCCTCACCACCCGCCGAGCCCCGTCCTCTCCCGCTGTCTCCCCTAATCTCCCACTATACCTCGTCCCCACCGAGGTCAGCGAGCAGCGCCAGTCCAAAGGGCTCGCCCCGGGCCTCATGCATGTCTTCCCCCTCCCCGCCGCCGCCTTCGCCGTCCCGAGCGCGGAAGAGCAAGATGGGGTTCCCGCTCGTCACGCTGGCGTAATAACCACGGGAGGTCTGGGCCTGGGGCTGGTTCTCCGTTCCTGATTCGTGCGGTGCGTCCTTGGGGGGGGGGATGGACATGGACGTTGCTTGTATGAGAGGGCTTGCGTGTGTATTATAGACCTGAGAACCTTGGGTCAACTAATGGGAATGAGATGAGGTGCTTGGACGATGGACGATGAACGAACGATGGTTTTCTTTCTTCTTTCTCTCTTCTCTTACACTTCATCGCACCGCATCGCATTGCTTTCCTCTGCTCTTTTTTTATCTTTTCGTATCTACAGTGGGACACATCCCCACCCGCCTCCTTAATTCCTATTTGTAATTCTTTCATCAAGTTCCCCCCTTCCTTATCTCGACTACTACGCTCCATACCGCTCGACTTGACGTCTCCCCTGCTCCCTACTTCGCTGCTCCCCTACTTCCTTGCCCCTATATACTCCCCGCTTTCTATCTATTTCCACTTGTTCTCTTACACTTGCTATCGCCCGTTATTGTAAGTTTTATACACATCCAACCATCTATTTATTTCGTACTACATACAGTAGCATATACATCATATAAGCATCACCGACATCCATACACCCCATCCATCCATACATCCATACATCCACCCATATACACGGATTCAGATTTTTTTAACGCATACCTACAGAGAGAGAGATACATATATACCTTACTTCGTGTTCTGTCTTGATCTGATCTCGTTATTCGCGGTACAGCCCTACGTAGTAGTTAGTACACATTAGATCTGCTTGCATCGTCTTATATCCGCCCTTTACGCGAACGACGTTTCTCGGCTTTTATTAACAGATATATGTGTGTGTTGGAAGTCGCCTTGCGTGTGCTGATTTGGACCGAGTATCTTCCGACCGACTGACTAGTGCTAACGCAACGAAAAGAAAAGTGAATGAATATAATTTTCAAACAAATGTAACTCATAAATAAATGACTGATCTTATCTTATCTTACCGAATTGAAAGAAAATTTTGATTTTTGATGAGATGAGATGATCAAACGCAAATCCGAAGGTCCGATCGATCTCCCTCCTTCTTTCCTCGACCTTTCTCATAACCTAGGTCTAACGACACACTTACTTACTTATAATTTCGTTTATTGATCGCTAGACTACATCCTCCAACTCAGACTGAGAAAGGTCGCAGACAACCAATGTCTGACAACCCGAAGGACCGTTCAGGAGATCCAGGAGTGTCGTCGGAAGTCGCGCTCCTGAGCACTAACCTCCCCGAGACGCGCACGCTCCGGTTCGTCTCGCGCGGGAAGGTGCGCGATCTGTACGAAGTCAGGGACGCGGGGGGTGGAGAAGCGTACCTCCTGTTCGTCGCGACGGATAGGATCTCCGCGTTCGACGTCGTGCTGAAGAACGTACGTGTTATCGTCTCTCTCTCTCTCTCTCTGCTTGCTGATTTACTTACTCACTCACTCACTCACTTACTTGCTTGCTTGCTGACTTCGTCTACTTGAACCCGTTCGATGAACGCGCGTGTATGCATACTTACATCCACTCGACACCGGATAACTACGTACCATGTATGTGTGTGTGTGTATGTGTATGTGTGTGAGAACGCAGGGTGTACCAGGCAAAGGCGCGCTCCTGACGCAGCTCTCCGTCTTCTGGTTCAACCGGCTCGCGCATGTCATACCCAACCACCTCGTCGCGTCGTCCCTCGAGGGCATGCCTCCCGGCGTCCGTTCTCAAATCTCCCCGTACTGGGAAGTTGAAGAGAAAGGAGCAGGGGCTGGAGTGGGAGGACTGAAAGGAAGGACTCTACTCGTCCGGAAGGCGAAAGTCGTCAAACTCGAGGCGATCGTTAGGGGGTACCTCACCGGTGCGTCTTTCCGCTGAAATCAGATTCGTAAGGTAGGAGTGTGAATATAACGATGGGATCGTATTTCCGTGTTTTTTTTTTAGGATCGGCTTGGAGCGAGTACAAGAAATCTCGCACTGTGCACGGGATACCCCTCCCCGAAGGCTTGGTCGAGTCGTCGAAGCTCCCCGAACCGCTCTTCACGCCCTCGACGAAGGCGGACCTGGGGGAACATGATGAGAATATCTCGCCTGGACGGGGTACGTCTAATTTTTTTTCTTTTCGTTTTCGTCATTACTTCGCTCTATTTCTGTATATCGTCTATATATGCGCTATGAAAGAAAAGAAAACTGATTATACTTGCTTCTTTTTCTCCTTCCCGCCGATCTCATAACAGCGAAAGAACTCATCGGCGAAGAGCTCTACGCGCACATCTCGAGCGCGTCGCTCGCGCTGTTCAAAGAAGCCTCAGAATACGCGCTCTCGAGGGGCCTCATACTCGCCGATACGAAGTTCGAGTTCGGGCTCGTGCCTTCTTCCTCTCTCCCTCCCACCACCACCTCCGCCATTAGCACCTCTCCCACCTCACCAGCATCGACACAAACACAAACACAAACACAAACACAAACACAGGCACGAACTCTAACCCTCAACTCAACACCACACACGCTCATCCTAGTCGACGAGGCCCTCACGCCCGACTCGTCTCGCTACTGGTCGCTCGCGTCCTACGCGCCCGGGCAGCCGCAGCCCTCCTTCGACAAGCAGTTCCTCCGCGACTGGCTCGTCTCCTCCGGATTCCGGAGGGGGCTCGAGAGCGGTGCGGAGGGCAGGGAAGGCGCCGGGTGGGAGATGACGCAGGACGTCGTATGGGGTACGAGCGCGCGGTATGCGCAGGTTGTGAGGATGTTGGTTGCGTAGTTAGTTCGCTTTGCGTTCAGTCGAGGAAAAAAAGAAGAAAGAAAGATATGATATGTATACTTAAAATGTAGAGGTAGATCAAGGATATTAGCTTCTCTTCTCTTCTTCTCTCCCTTTTTCTAAAAATTCTATGTATGTAGTTATTCGGTATTGCTACTTGAAGATCATATGATCATAAAGTAAATAAAAAATACATTCAAGATGAGATGGAAACATTCATAATAATAACTCAATGCCAAAAATAATTGAAATGAAATGAAATGTATGCATGAATGAATGTAGATCGTTCGTTCGTTCGAAGATAGCGAAAAAGAGGATCGGATCATCAAAGCACGAACGTCATCAAAGCAAACCCAAATCAAAGCTATATGAATCATATGCAGATATTTCCAGCCAGTCTTTTTAAAAAAAAGACGTCAATAACAAAGTAAAACGAAGTAACCCGGCAAACCAAGAGATAAAATACCTAGTAAACAAAATACAGACTCCGCGACGACGACGAGTCACGGGTTACTTGATACTCGAGTCTCTCCAATCTGGCAATCAGGGAACCTCGAAATCGTCACGATGAAATCATGAGCGCTCAGATGATCTCGGCTACCGAAGGATAAATCCTGTAGTGTTGACGTAGAGAGGAAACATACGTCAGTCAGTCAGTCAATTGATTAACGGCACCGATAAGCAGTGAAGCATGAAGTCAACGAACGAACGAACGAGGAACAATGTCCAACGAAGCATAACCAAATCCAACAATGATACACCGAGAACGCTGGAAAGAAGCGAAAGAAGGGAACAGAAGAGCTCTCAAGGGATAAACAGCGTCGGGAATCGGATAATCCCCCACTCGAGAAAGTAAACGAACTCTAAGATATGAACGGCATGTAATCATATAACTCACCCAAGGACGCCGATGAGAGTTTGGACGAGCGCGAAGAGCGGGGGGATCCATCTGCATATGGAAACCATAACCAATATCAGTTCCCAGAGACACAACAGATGAGACCAGATGGGACGAGTTCATTTCCGGTCGGTCGAATTCGAAACCAAACGAGAGAGAATGACGGATGATTGAATGGATGAAGGAGCAAAAAGTTTTCGATACATCAGTATCATCGGTGAATCAGTAGATCAAGCAGACCAGAAGCAGGGACGTCAGCGAACAGCCTAGTCACGAGAGTCAAGTTTTTGAGAAGAGATGACGTACGTAGACATGAAGAACCCTCCTGACTTGTACAACCCCGCTAGGACGTAGCCAACAATGATAGATCCGACGACGGCTCCCAAGAACCCAGCGACGAGATACGTGAGGAGGACGAGAAGCGCATAAGTCGCTCGCGTACGATGCGGATTGTTGAGTTGGGCTTGGAGTTTCTGCTGTGAGGAAGCCGAATCAGACGGCGGCTGGCCTGGGGTTGTCGAAGTGGACGTTGAAATACGGGCTGGGGGACCAGCTCCGCATCCGCCGCTGTAACCGGGACCTGAGTCTGGGTCTGGACTTGAGCCTCCGATCTTCGGTCCAAATTGAGTTCCACTTGGGGACGGAGAGGACGAAGAGGCTGGAAAGGCAGGTGATGTAGGTGATGAAGGTGACGCAGGCGTCGCCGTGGAGTTGGTTTTATTCAATGGCGCAAGAGGGTATGCTTCACTCCGGTTGTGTGCCAAGACGCCTTCCTCGGTGTAGGACTTGGAAGACGAAGATTGACGGGTAAGCTTCGGAGGGAACGCGATATTTGCGGATGCGAAAATGCCGGATAGGACGAAGATTGGCAGATAGAAGATGAGTGTCCAGTAGAGAGTGAACCTGAAGATATCTGTAGAACGTATAGATAGAGAATAAACTTTGTATGATGGAGAAGGTCATGGAATGTACAATACTGACCATTAGCGTTGTAGAGATAATGGCCACCTGGCTGGATAGGACCTCTGTGTGGAATGCGGAGGAGATCGATGAAGGGGTCGTATAGAGCTGGCCAAGCAGGAGTGTCTGGTCTGGTTGTGGTCATTGTGCCAGGAAGAAGTAGACCTGGAATGAATATAATATTTGAATGTTGCCGTGATGCTACGTAATTGCGTCACGCATCTCGGTACGTTCCAGGTTTGCATCCGACCCTATGCTGCTTACACTATGCTCATCCCATCCGGTCTTCATTTTTTGCCTCAATTCCAAGCCAAGTAAGGGTATCCACTCCTCCTCTTGCCTTGCATAACTAGTACTCCTCTTCCTTCTTGTACATAAACGATGCATTCCCTCCACCAGCCAATACGCGCATCTCCATTTCATCCCTCTCCTCCTTCCCAATCCTCTCCCTTCTCTCCTCCTCTCTCCACAACCTCGATCCCCGCCTCGTCCGCTCCACGCGTTCGCATACGCATAAGCACTCCCTGCGGCGGCACTCCTCCTCGGAAATCTCTCTCTCATCCCTAGCGAATACGTACTTATATCCGCAGCTACCTCTTCTCTGCACTCTACCATGACCATGGCGATATCATCCTACTGGTCTTCCATCCTCTCATGCTTCACCTCTCGTTCCGCAACTGGTACGAATACCAGTGTGGGTCCTCACAAAAGTCGAGCTAACGTCCAACCTACTTGCATCAACGACAACCACAAAAAAGACTTGGACGTACTTCTCGCAGCGGCGCTAACAGAACAACCATACTCCGGCACCGGCTCGCGGTCCGAACTTCTCGACTTTGAATACGAGATGTATGACGTCGGCGCTAGTACAAACGTCGTTGGTTCTGGCAATTCTCTTCAAGAACGAGAGCGAATTAACGGACATGGACGGTCTCAATCTGAGAGCGCTAGCCCCTCGCGTCCTCGTCCCGATGCGCAACGGGAGCGGGCATACAACACCCTCCCGCGCTCTCACGCTCAAAAAGCTCGCAGGCACGCCCGCTCGTCCTCCTACGCACCTGTAGTCGTAGTCCCAGGGGTCGTCAACTCCTCTTTCCTCCTCTTCTCCCCAGACGTAAGAGGAAGGAATAATAAATCTTCATCCGTACCCGTACGCCGAAAGATGCACACTCTTGCGAAGAGCAAAACAGGAGAAAGCCAGGTAGCTGAGTGTACGAGCGAAAGACGCCAAGGAGAGGGAAGAGAGTTTGATGACGGAGAGACCTCGGAAGAAGGCTCGAGTTCACCGCGTTCGCGCAGCTCGTTTGACTCGTTCGGCTCGTCGGACTCGGGTTCACAGAGCTCGTATACGTCGTATGGTACTCAGTCGACTGCGAGCTGTCCAGATGACGAACGCGCTTGTGCACTGTCGCATCGCTCGCCCTATGCGATTTCCGATCGATGACCTTGCGGAGTCTGTTGGCTCTGAAAACTGATAGTGGAGAGAGGAGAAAGTGAGAAAGTACTAGTGATAGATTTTGCGTCGTGTTAGTTTCTTTCTTTCAGTCACGCCTGCAACGCACTAACATATCTCTTCACTCTGCAGTTTATTGTCCGATCTTCACTCGCACTTACTGTGACTCGAGTCTGAGATTATACGTCTTATCACCGCTTACTTATCCTCCTGTGCAATGTATACATATACTACCTGACCGCCACTCTCGCTTCCAACTCAACTCAAAAAAGCCAGCATCATACTTGCCAGTGTCTTCTGTTCGCGATATCCCTTCCCGTTCTACTTATCAGTCGGTGGTCAGGAAACCCTTACTTACGAATGCACCCAGTCTCACTCCGCATCTTGGGTGGAAAGATAGATATGATACCAATATCAATATGAATCTTGTCTCTCGCTCTCGACCCGAGTTGCCCCTCACGGATCTGGATCTGATATTAACACGCACACACGATTAATATGTGTCTATAAGCTGTATCGTGCTTACAGTAAAAACGAAATCTCGGCGGCGTGGCGTGAAATAGATAATGATCGGCGTGATCGTCGATTTGCTATAAGTATTATATATATTACAGTACTTACTGAGTACATAGGGGTTCGAGGCTAATGACGTCATTTTACACGTTTGTTCTGCGTGGATCTTGACGTACAGTACATACATACAATACATACATGATTTTGAATTCGAGCTTCTGTAACTCAAGAATAATGCGAATTGCTAGATAGTGCTATCAGAAGAGGTCGTGGTAGGTATCTTGCCTTGTGTAATTCTTATCAACGATAAGTAAGTAGAAAGAACTGTATGTATGTATGTATATGTATATATCATGAATCTCCAGCGCAAAAAAGTGAAGCATCTTGCCCAAGTTTGTTTAAACGAGCCTTTCAACTGACTTTAAATTTGTTTGATTTCTTCGCCCATTTTTTAAACTGCTTCGAGTAGTTGTGCATTTCTATTTCTCTTCCGAGTCGTTCTCAGATTCTCAAGTTACATATATAGCTATGTTTCAATATCTTCGCTCGTGAGACAATGATAGAGTACTACTTTTTCGGTATCTTACCACCATATCCTTCCTACACCCCTACATACGTACTACCAGTCATCCCTATTACATGTCCTGCTGACTCTATCTATGTAAGAAGTCGGCATCCAATGTAGTTTGTTTTAGCGTTATCCCCGCCGTACACCTCGACTCGGAAAGCATCTCGCATACGAGCTATTTATATATGAATCCGGTGGCCAAGTCCAGTCCAGTCCAGTCCAGTCCTTCCTTCCTTCCTTCCTTCCTTCCTTCCTTCCTTCTATCCATCTGGAAAGAATAATGTACACATGTATGAATATTATACATGTATCCACGCATCTAATCTAATCTAAATGTCTTGAATATTAATCAGCACTTCGATCTGATACTAACAAACACCCACACCAATATCAATCATTATTAACGACTTTACTGTAAGCAGGAGAATATTAATGTGTGGTGTGTGGAAAACTTGAATGCCATGCCATGCCGACCCACATCCAGACCTCCTGACCTAACCTAATGTGCCCGAAAAGCTCATGACGTCATTAATGTTTATATTTCTTGCCCGCATATCTATCTATTTTGATGTGTACGTTTAGAAGTTTCCCTTGGATAGGTCACTAGTACTACTCATTGGTTACTCGCATATACTGATTTATCGTCAGGAATACATCGCACACACGCACATCCCGTGGTACCAGGACAAGAGGCAAATCGCAAGAAGCTCCTCGCTTCAAATTTCGTATTCCCTTTCAATCTTGAATCGTGAATTCACCATGACTGATATTTCAGTCAATATTAATCCCTGGCATTCACGATGAGGAACCATACTCTATATATATAATATACACAAGCACGCACATGGAACTCGACATAAACCCGCCCAAAAGAAGAAAGATCTGACTTTGCGTAACGAAATGGGTGAAAGAAACGAGAGGGTGAAACCGTCAATTAAATCCTGCGAGGGATTAACGAGAGCGCCGGGAGCGGGCGACAAAAGCACGAATCGGAGCGAGTCGAATCGAGTCGGGACAAAGTAGGGAAGGACGACAAGTCGTTGAGAAAACGGGAAAAGGGCAAGGCAAGGAAAAGAAGGAAGAAAGAAAATTGGCAATCCAGTTACATACACGCTGAGAGAATAATACTGCACGATGAGGTGAGAAGGCGCGATCTTGGTACCGAAGAGACACTGAATGGACTCACCACGAAAGACTAATGAAAGCCATCAGATAGGAAAGAGATCGTTGTGCATGAATAGATGAGTAGGAAGAAGTCAGAAAGACACAGGGATTGAAAAAAAAAAAAAGGAAGATGAATGGACACGAAACGATGGGACCTAAAATGGAGCTTCACGTTTTGCCGAAAAAAAGGGAGAAAAGAATCTAATGGAACTGCGTCCCAGGTGACGAGTAGGATCGAAACGATCGAAACGCGATGAACATCGTGCGCGTTTGAAGACATGAAATCTACAAGGATGATGGATGGTAAGATGTTTTGGCGAGTTTGTATTTATAATGGCTTTGAGTCGGAGAAGGCTTGATCGGCTGCGGATAAAAGAGGTCCGGTGCGAAGGGAGACGTAAGAAGTAAGAAGCCAGTCGGGGCTGAGGTCAACGGACGGGGTGGAGTTGAAGAACTTCGAAGGATTAGGAGGCGGAGAGGTGGACAGGATTACTTGGTGAGGAAATAGACTCAAGATTCGGAGCCTTTCTCAATGCTGGCATTGGTGGTAATTCGAACAGTAGAACACACGAGTGGTCACCAGTGTCGGGGAAATTATACGACTTATTACTGCGCCTTCACTGTTTGCGGAGCGATCTTCGCGGCATTAGCAGTCGCGGCATCGCTTGCAGGTGCAGCACCATTTTTCCCCCCGCCGCCCCCATCACCAGTACTACGTCTCCTCCTCTCTCTCTTCTTCTCTCTTTCCTTCCCGTCCTTCCTATGTCCATGGCCGTGTCCTTGACGATGCCCGTGTCCATTTCCGCTTTCATGTCCGCTTTCAGTCCCGCTTGTACTCCCCTCCGACTGGGCACGAGGCGGCACGATAGGCACGCCGACCAAAAGCGGCTTTGCCATTTCCTCCAACGGACTGCGCGCAAGCTCTCTCAACCGCGCAGCATACTCCTGCTGCTGCTGTTCTGAGCTCGAGACTTTGCCCTTCTGCGGGACGTATCCGAGTCCTCCATGGGTACGATTGCTATGATTATGATTATGACTATGTCCAGCGTGAGTGTGCGCGTGACCGTGACCAGGAGCGACAGCGGGATTTGTCGGCTGGGCAAGCCATGATAGGAAGGCGTCGACAGACTCGGAGGGCGCGAGTGGAGACATGCTCAGATCAGCTTGCAAACGACGTGATGGGAACGACGCTTGAGCGCTGGCTGGCTGGATGTTGCTGTGGAACAAAAGATGAAAACTCGATTGACTTGAAAGACAGACGACAAGGCAGGAACAGGACAGGACAGCAAAAAGATTACTGCATGTAGTGTCGTGTGTATTGTACCGTCAGTATTTAAGTACGTGTAACGTGATGAACGTTAACGATAACGTTAACGGCTGCTGGCGCGCACGCACCGCTTTCGCTATAACCCGATATCTTCCCTCCCCCTTCGAAAAGTGACGCTACCTCCGTGTATGCGGGCGTCCTAACTTCTAAGACTAAGAGAAGAGAAGACGATGGTGGTTGGAATGAGAGTTGTGAAAGTGGACCGTGCTAGGCAAACTCGGGGCCATTCGCATTTGTAGTGTAGTAGTGGAGCTGGAATATACAAAATCAGTGGAAATGCGTGAAAAAGGAGACTTCGCGTGGAATTGACTAGAAACGTCACCTTCCATACAGGGACATCTGTGCTCTAGGCCCGGCCCTTGCCTAATGATGTACGTAAACATCACACGTGGTAATCTCCTGTTACTGCAATCAATGCATGCACCACCGTTAGTTACACTGATCGTTTCCTATAAAATCTACTCCGTTTGTTTCGGAGATGGTTTTCATCCTCGCGCAATTTCTACTGGAGTACCTACAAGAACTTCTCACTGTCATATCCGTCGAGGAGGCAGATTGTTCATCCGGAAGGAAACTCAAATCTGGAGTCTAAATCTCGTTGCATCTTGGAGCTATAATTGAACGTAATAGAAATCGTCGTCCAAACTTCTGGCTCGCAACTCGGGATAGACTATAGCAGCGTCTTTGACATCCTGACTTCTCCACAGGCACGTATTAGATTCAAGCGCGTCATCCTATTTCTCGAGTCTCGTGTACCTACCTATCGGACCTACGACTGTGCAAGTGCAAGTGCTCTGATACTCTGACAATTTATTAGGCAATGTCATTGTCAAATTGCTGTTGGATGGAAACGAGTTCACAATTACGCAAAGAATTCTGCATAGCCATCACAATCTGACAAAACCACACCGCTATATCTTAGCTTCTTCCAGTGCTTCGATAAGCGGAACAACTACGTTCTCACGTCGGCATGGCGTATCATTTCTGACTGCAATACCCTTCGAAAGGAGGGGGATTTCGCGCGACTTCTGATATCCAAGCCCTTTGTCGCCGAAATATCTGCCACCTTCAAAACTCCAGCAATGGTTTCCTCGAGCCCAGTTCGCGAGTCCGCGGAGGTACTGTCTGACTTGACGATCCATATCGGGGCCCCAGCTAGGCACCCGGTCAAGCCCGTCCAAGAACTTCATCTTCACTTCGCTTATGGTAGGAAACTGCCCACTGTATGGCACCTTGCAAGTCGACGTTGTACTCCTTCATCACTACAGTGAGGATATTGTCATGGTCGTCACCGATAGCCTGCTCCTTGTTGTAAGACACGAGATCCTGCATTGAGTTCTTAGTCTCACCACACTGTGAGTGTTTGAAAGGTTGACTTACATTGTCTAATATAACTAGATCTGTTATATACCCGGTCAATTCCACCATAACAGGATGGTAGAAAACTTCATCGATCATATCCATGCCGAGTTCCAACGGAAAGAATGATGGCTGCGTGCCAACGTTCAGGCGGCGACTTCCGAGATAGACTGAAACAGATGGGTACGGGCCGGTATCACGACCTCTTGCTTGTTCAACAACGGAATTGAGATAAGGGATGAAGACTTCAATCATGTGGCGCTGTGAGCTCAAACTTGCAGTCTTCGTAGCCAATGCCCAAAATCTAGGATGAGCAATTAACAAGGCTAAATTTGGTTCACAAGAGGCTCCAATGGCTTACTGGCGTGCGATCTCTCCTAGGATGACCTCCTCCGTAGGACGTGGCTTTTGGGGGTTGTATGTAGCATCAACGATAATGTTTGTCAGTTCGCGAACGACATGTTCCGGTTCCATATCAGTGTACTCGTCTATTGCGAAGAGAAAGCTCATCAAATCGCAACCGGTACGAAGGTGCTCTGTTTCAAGCAGGTAAATACTCAGAAATCCTGATCACATATGCAACCGACCTTTTGAAGCATTTGGATATACAAGAGCGGCAAGTAATGCTAACAATTGGACATTCTATTTAGTGCTCGTCAATGAATATGTGTAGATCGAACTGACCAAAGTTGCATTTATCGAATGCATACTGAGATTTGGCCGAGAACGCCTTGAAGCTGAGGAACCAAGCGTTTGACTCCTTCTTGACTTCTTCATAGTATGGATTGATTGTGCGAGGCCAATTCCAATCAGCCATTGTATCTGGGAGATGGAATGCAGGGATTCGTTTGGACATCCTTGTATCAATGGGCAGCGTAGGTACCCTGCTATACTACCAGAGCATTTAAATACCCATAACTCCCGAAAATGATTTCGTCTTCCGTTGCTTTGAAAATTGCGGTCATTTGTTTCCATAACTAGAAATCCACATATAGAGCATGAAATGCTCTGTCTCGGTGCTTCCTGCCCTCCAGAAGATGAGACAAGAATCCTTGGCCGCTTTTAACTCACTCCGAACATTCCTATCTCATCCACTAATGGTACACTATGTGCTCAATCTCAGTTGACCGGAACTTCGCATTCCAGAGACGGCCTATTCCCATAGTTTGGAATGCACGAGTTTTGCATGGCTTGCTCGAGCAGGGTCAGTCCATTCTGAATGATAAAGGCTGCCAAAGGGGAGTTTCGGGGGAAAAAACCATCTTAGTGGTTTCTATCACCATGTGGCCCTCTCAATTCTGCCCTTCGAACGGCTTTACATGTATGATCAACGGAGAAGGTAGCATAAAAACTTTCTTCGCAGCCTTGCGACATGAGGTCAATCTCCCAGAAATATTGAAAAAGCGGCCGCTTCTTTCCATACGTTTTCGAAACGCGAAGCCGTTGCTGAGGCAGATACGGACGGAACTGAAGATGATAGTCAGGCAGGGCAACAGATACAAGCATCGTAGTAAAGCCAAGCTTGAAGAACTTTCTTGAAGAGGGCGGATCCACATCTGTTTTCCATGATTGAGGGCGTAGCATGGCCCTTGAAGATCAATTCTAGCTCATCCGTGGTTTTATCATGCTTGGGATTTTATTGAGGTCTGCCAACGGGGCGATAAGCAAGATCTTTGCTATGTACGGTTTCCCACTTGTGATCTCTCCGTAAACCAGCCTACAACCAGAGGGCTTGATTGAGGACCTTTGAGAAAAGGCACTACCTGTCTCTGGACTGGTGCCGACTTTTCCAGAGGGCACTGTTTATTCCGCTCACAGAGTGGGACCCGCGTAAGCAGGTACCATGTACAGATTACGAGAGAAAGTCTATCAGTTCTTAGACCCGGTGATCTTGAGAGCGCCTGTATTGCGGCTCCTGTCTATATTCGGTGAACAAGCGCCACATTGAGGCGAGGGGCCAGAGTACAGAGAGCATCGACTGTATTGCGATCGAGTTTTTCCCAGTCGACTTTCTGCATTATCCCCGAATATTGACCAACTCCCTAGATGCAGAGCATTCGCAAACACGCTCGCCAGTCGGCTGATCATACACATGAATCTCATGCCATGGAATATCTGGGTACAAACATACACTTACTTTCGGCCTGTCCAATAATGGGCGTTGATACGGTGGTTTCCTCAACGATAATGGCTCGCTATAGGCGTTCGGAAATACGGTACAGTATTAGCGGATGTGCCTGTGGGTGCCTGTTCGGAAGTCGAGATGCTCATGAAATGATATCCGTATAGTCTCTCCCGCGTGGCGATCCCAGCAATAAAGATGATTTGAGTGCAATTCCGGAGCTATTCATAGAAATGTCTGCATTTAGTTGGTACGTGTCGGAAGAAGGTGTGCATACCTTCGGCATCGGATGCATTGCTCACGGAAGATGCCCTCCGGATTTTCAAAGTCCGTGTTATCCTTTGTTTAATACACGAAGAAGGCATAGATACCTTTGGCATGGACGCTCTGGCCCGATATGTCCTCCGGACTCTGAGAACCTGTGCATCTATTGACGTAAGTCCCGACCAGTGACATCCACCCCAGTCTCAAAACAGAGTCTAAACCATTGTATGAACAGTGGAGCTATCTCGCGCCCATTCTCGTCTAATGTTCTCGTGATGGAGAAGGGCTTGTGAGCGCAGGTACGGTGACGACGCATCAGCCTCGGCGGATAACATCTGCTCGCAAAACGGTGTCCCAGCCCAATGGCCATACTTCAATCGTTTCAGAACGAGAACATGAATAATTATGTTTCTAGTACTTAAGCGGCCCGAAAGGCTGTCCATGTTCAAAGAAGGACGTGCTCGTCAGTCTTTCTTCCAAACGCGCGTGGCGTATCGATCCTAAGATTTTGCCTGTTGAGACAAGCCCGTCAAGAAAGAAGCCGTGGCTGAGGTAGAACCTTTCTTCGCAGTAGTTATAAAATGGTAAGTATGTGCATCGTAAAGACGAGCGAGTTTGAATGTGGCGATAGTGAGCGAAGAAGATAGGTGGAACAAATAACACCAAATAACCCTATGCTTGCCTTGCCAGCGCCAGTAACACGTGGATCACCATCCTATCTTCATCCCTCTTGTGGCAGCTCGTACGCATCGCCCAAAATGCTTACAGAGTCGTCAAAAATAAAATAAAAATAAAGATCTTACCGTCTTTCCTGCCAAACGTATGATATGTTTTTGCGTCGTTCTGATGGAATTTCCTGAGATCACCGCAAGGTATGGGCACGGAGCTGCACGGGGCCGCCGTATAACGTTCGGGCGCATCAGATTTAGATTCCCGAAAAATCTTCTGGTCTAGCACATGTATGTCGAGCCTGTGAAGCCTTGGACGCAAGAGCGGTGGCCACTTTTCTCGCAAATTAAATTAGTCCAGACGGGCTCATGAATGCCGAATGGAGGCTTCCTAGTGCGGTACATCTCTATTGTCGCACAGATCTCCGGATCCTCGTACGTCCAACGTCAAGCTGATTTTTTTATCTCTTTCGCTCATCCGTGTACTCGTTGTACTCTCTGCAAGACGCAATCTCGGTGGTTTTGGCTCTAAGTAAGGGCGATCTGTCGCATCTTGAACAATGTATATTTTCTTTCTGATCAATTTCAATCATAAAAGTAGCGAGAATAGAACTGATTTTCCTTACCTCGCTAGGTCTGGTTGACAATCTCACCTGAAAATCGCCACATTATGACCCTGGTTCTCTCCTTCAGCTCGTTGCTTAGCGTACATGTTCCGGGCGCGAACGCGTTCCTAAATATGCAATTTACAGCGCCTCAATGGCTGCCGAAAAAGAAGCGCTAAGACGTTCGGGTCCGCTCTAGCAGGATGAGACACTCCTTGCCTTGCTGGATTTGTATATGTATAAATATCTAGCTATATCCTTCTTGGTCTCCCACTCTTCTTCTACTTTATACTTCCGCCCAACTCAAAAGTATGTTTTCGAGCATCTCGTCGGGCGCGCTAGTGCTCGCAGTTCTGCAATATGTGGCGAGGACGTCTGCTGCGGATGTCAACTATGCGCTGAGCATTACCAATGAGGTTGTCGCGCCCGACGGCTTTCCTCGCTCGTAAGTTACAGTTGCGTTTGACTCTGAGGCAATTTTTGTCTGACAATTCTGCGCATCGCTGTAGGGTGGTTACTGCTAACGGCAGTATACCCGGTCCCCTCATTTCTGCAAACATTGACGATCGTCTCCTTGTAAGCGACTGATCTTCCTGTGCCACATGCAGGTCCGTTGAGCATGTATCTTCTGTGTAGGTGAATGTCACCAACTACTTGGAGGATCCTACTATGCTAAGATCGACATCCATCGTGAGCTGGTCTGAACTGTCTTTTCATGTGCAATTAACTGATATCCTCGTTAGCACTGGCATGGGATATTCCATAGAAAGGATCACGCTGTATCAATGGATGGTGCAGCATCTGTCACTCAATGTCCCATTGTTCCCGGTCATAGTTTTATGTGAGGTCTCCCGCTGTATTTCGTAAATGAGAGCGATATTCATGTCGTGGAAAGGTATAATTTCACTGTTCCCGAACAACGCGGGACATATTGGTGAGCCGTTTCTCGCTGCGCCTCTTTTTTTTTCTTGCCTTCTCATCGCCGCGTTTCATGCTTCCATAGGTATCATTCGCATATTTCGACCCAGTATTGCGACGGCTTGATAGGTCCTCTAGTCATTTATGGTAAGGTCCGAATCTTGGCTATTGAGAACATCGGCTCACTCATATCCGTTAGATCCCGAAGATCCGCACAAGGACCTCTACGATGTTGATGATGGTCCGTGAAAGCCGCCTGAGCCTTTCCTTGTAATCTGGTTAGAACCTGACGGGAATTCCTGCAGAATCGACTGTCATAATGCTTCAGGAATGGTATCATACTGTTGCACCATCGCATAAGGGGGCACAGCCGTAAGTTTTTGTTGCGCTAGAACCTTCAACTCCGTCTTGACATCAAATTAAGAACACCTGATTCAATCCTCATCAATGGTCATGGGCGCTGGAACGTAAGCCCTACTAGCGACCTTGCTGTGATTCGTGCACAGGATGGGAAACGACATCGATTCCGTCTCATCAACTCTGGTTGCAACCCTTCGTACGTACTTTCCTCTCATGTTCTGTGTTGTATCTGTGCCTTATATATGCTTCTCAAGATTCAACTTCACCATTGATGCGCATAACTTGACTGTCATTGAAGCTGATGGAATAGACGTCGAACCCGTCACGGTAGATCAGCTACAGATCTTCGCGGGTAAGCAAATTATTTTAGCATAGCTGCTGTCCTACCTAATAGTTATCGCAGGGCAGAGATATTCTGTTGTCGTTACGATGGACAAACCCATTGACAATTACTGTATGTGTTCTTGCCCGAACTTTCATTGGGACAAAGTTGACATAGCTTCACGTAGGGATCCGTGCCATTCCCAGCACGCAGGATAACTCGACAACAGCGGCTGGAATTAACTCCGCCATCCTTCGATATGATGGTGCTCCCATAGCTGAGCCTCGCGAATGCGCTGAAGACGATGGCGCCCAAAAGCCCGTCATTTTGCAGGAAACTGACCTTCATGTGAGACTGACCGACTCATTCATCGGATTACTTTACTGACTGTTGCACTCGGATGTTTTCAGCCTCTCGCTGACCTCGAAGTTGTAAGTAGATATGGATTGAGTTTATTCGACTATTTGACTAATTCCTTGATTAGCCTGGAGAACCTTATCCTGGCGGTGCCGACGTTGTTCTTGATCTAACTCCTTCGATAGCCAACGGAACCTGGATGATTAACAACGTCTCTTTCCATGTAAGCTCGGCAACGCTTGTTCTTCAGTCTGCTTACGCGGCGTCTAGGCACCAAGCGTACCTGTCTTGTTTCAGGTGCTGAGTGGCGTCACGGATGCAAAGGACATGCTCCCTACTGGTTCTGTCTACGGTCTTCCTAAAAATGCCACCGTCGAAGTAAACGTAAAGAAAGTGGGCACTGTACGTACATTTTGGTCATTATTTTGGTCCCTTGAAGCTGAAGATTATTACACAGCATCCCTTCCACTTGCATGGGCACAATTTCGATGTGGTGCGCACAGCAGGGAACTCAGAATACAACTTCAAGAATCCTATTCGACGAGACATCGCGACACCTGGCCAAGCTAATGATACCATTACCTTCAGGTTCAGAACGGACAATCCAGGGCCATGGATTTTCCACTGTCATATCGAATGGCACTTTGATGGTGGTCTCGCCGTTGTATTCGCGGAGGATGTTGATGAAATTGCGAATGAGGACATAGTCAGCCGTAAGAACTGCTCCTTGACTATTGATGTTATTATGATGGCTTATTGGTTTTCTATTCAACAGCTGAATGGTCTGACCTTTGCCCTCTTTACTACCAACTCAATCCGGACAAACATTTCGATCTTGTTGCTTAGAAGCAACTTTTGGGACAATTCAAAACGTGTAGACGATTCCACGCTATCTAATTAATTAGGACTCTCGGAACTATCGGGCCACTTGGGTTTTTTCATTCTTTCTTCGTTTGCTCTAAATTCTTTGCTTTTCATGGACACTTACTATTTCGGACAATTGACATGATCGGACACTTGGGCGGTTACTCCTCCTTCTCAACGCACGGACCTTCACGACTAAGTTATTACTTTCGTACATCCTTTACGACCTCTAGTGGTAACCTAGTCCATTCGTTAACTTCTTTTGTAGGGTAGTTCATATAGTTATACCTAATGCAGTAAACATCCGTCAATGGAGCTTCCATAGCCAAATGAAATGTTCGTTCTGCCGCGTGTATCCAGCACCTTGAGAAGTCTCAGTAACTTATGAACTTCGGGCAATGTTTCCTACCGATCTCTCTTCCCGCATCTGTCGGTCCCGACGCATTTGAAAATCCGAAAAGCTAATCTACTCTACTAAAGCTTCAAATCCCAAGAGTTCACACGGACGCTTCGTCTTTATCAGGCATTGTCCTTCTTTTCATGCAACTTGCATGTGATTGCTCGAGTTCAGCTCGGTTTCCTTAGTCTCCCGGAGCCTCCCTCATAGGAATTATTTGATCTCGATCCTTGATAAGTAGATATATTTTGGTTTGGGTCAGATATAAACATCCTTCAAAATACAAAGCACGAACATATTCATGACCAAGCCTTTCAATATGCTTAATGAATGAATGATCACAAGTCTTCGATGTCCTTATCTATTCATCAATGAAATTTACTCGGAGAGTGGGAAGGACATACGTATACATATGTATAGAGACCTCAAAGCAAATCCTGTATCCTTGCATCTACCCGAGATACCCGGCCAAAGAATACACGAAGAGGCTTCTGGGGAGAGATGTTCTTCTATTTTTACCCATCTACTAAGTATAATGTGGGTGAATGAATACGGAAAGAAGAAGGAAAGAGGGGCGTGCGATTACTTGTTTGCGTATCGGGTATTCCACGCTTTGGTATCTGGATATAGCATTTGAGTTTACTGGCTTCAGGGGGCTTCGGAACTCAACATCGCCTGCCCTTTCAAAGAATTGGGAAAGCTTCTCTTCTCCGCACTCTCGAGCGATCATGCGTGTGAGCGAATAGTGAAATGCTGTAATAAGTTGTTAGTAAACATTGTTGATGTATAGATATCGCACTTACTGTAAGCTATAGGCCGACGAACAGATGCTGATATAGTCGAAGAGATCTGGAAGTCATACATACATCGATAAGCATAAGTCGGAGCAGTGGGCGAAGATTCAGATGGATTTCATGATGGTGGCGCACCAAAGATAGACCAGAGCCGAACGCGACTGAATTATATTTAACGATGGTACACGGAGGTAAGAGAAGGCACACTCGATATAGATTAAAACACAAAAAGTCCCAAATGGCAATTAGCCGAAATGAAAAAGCAAGGCGGTAATGAGGCATCTTTTAAGTGATCGGGTCCGGTGAGGGAAGGGGAGGGTGAGATGATATACGTAATATAGAAAGCAATACAAGCTGAACGGTACACGTATACAAGTACAACAAGATATGATCTCTAAGCTTTTACCGTGAAGATTCGTGAGAGATAAATGGTACAAGATCATGCGGGGCAAATTCGTAGACGAGGGGGAGGGGGGAAAACACCAATCAACAAGACAGCATTGGTCAAAACAAAAACAACAAAAACGACTCGTGGGACGGGAGAACCGGGGGGAAAGCGGAAAGCAGTGCAATAAGGTGTAGCAAAACAAGAGAAGGAAAGAAGAATACATATCGTCAAGATAGCCAAGAATAGGAGAATTCGAGGACCATGCGGGACATGAGACGCGAGAAGCCGATGCTGAGAGCGATGTTGCCTACACTGACGAATCGCTCCACGAATGGAAGAGGCGAGTCAGGGACAACTGAAGTGGCCACCACTACCACTGCGTTGGGCTATTGGGCGGATGTTCAGTGCGAATTCATATGAGTGGTTAAAGCAACGAACCCGAAGGTAAACCCGTCTATTAGTTTGCGGCTTCCTAGAGAATTCCAGTCGGCTGTGTTCTTGTACACGGTATTCCCCCACCACTGTTGTATCGTGTGCAAGCCTATGTTGTTGTTGTCGGGGAACTCGAGGCTGCACCAATATAAGATTAGTACTTCTCCATCCAATTGAATTGCTTACGAAAACTTACGTGAAGAAAATGAGCAATGACCCTAATGCCACGCTAGAGTCTAGAGCGGCAGATAGGACATCTATACAGAATCATGAATACTCCACATCGTCTCAGGAGAAGAAACAGATGATCTTACAGTTGTATTTTGCCCACCACGAGAAATGACGTCGTCGAACGAGATACTGAAAAATGAACCCGACAATTGCCCATGGAACGTAGTTCACAGCTGTCGCCGGAGGAATCAAATTGGTGCCACCGAGGATCAGAGGTACACTGTAAAAAAAGATGTGATGAGCTGAGGTAGATCGACTAACAACCCGATGACAACTCACTTGATATAGCGGAGGAATCGATTGGGGAACCGCTTTAAGAGCACATATGTAATTACCGGAAGTACGGCGCCAATGATAAAGAAAAACATCAGGGCTGGAAATTCTGTTAGTCGCCTCAAAATCACAACAGAAGTAAAGACATTCATACGGCTGAAAGTTCGTTAGATCGGAAATCATGCTAGGTTTGCGGGTTAGACTTACTAGTAAGTTTGACCTTTCGAAAACTGATTTGAGGGCCCTATTACGCCCCAAATGATGCTGGCGGTATAGAATACCTCTGTGTCCGGGCAGATGAAGCGGTCGACCTTGTCAAAAGCGCAAGTTTAGTTCTGATAGGAAAAAAAAAGTAGCCTATTCATGGACATACCTGATCTGGACTGCACATATCGGCTGCCGAACACGATTCGTTCAGAGAGTACTAACAGAGAGAAATGGGATGCCTACGAATATTCGAAAACATCCATGACTGAACACCCAAATTTACTGTCCCAGCAATAACGGACCCGAGTATTTGGCACCAAAACATCGGCCTTGGTGGAACCTTCATGTAGTGGCCCAATTTGAAGTCCGAGGTAAACTTCAGCGCTTGAGATACTCCGATGTACGTGTATGTCTGTGGTTAGAAACGTCCAATCAGGTGAATTCAGGCCACGAAGGCGGCGTCGGACAGAAAAAAACTGACCTTAAAAAGCATCATTGCTACAGGCTTTCCAGGCAGTGCATACCCGACGATAAGCTCAGCGATCACGTTAAGAGCAATTTGCTGGTTTGTGATAGCCTGGATAATGCCCACGGGAATGACATATACGAATGCTGATCCAGTGTTAATAGTTATTCATTTCGCTGAGCCTATAATCGATTACCTATGAACAGTGCCAAACAAAGAGCCCAGACTGGCATTTGCGTTGGCCATACTTCAATAGAGATGATTCCAAAAGTAAACATCATTACTAAAAATACATTAGACGTCCGAGTGCATGAGACTCGTGTCAGCAACTCACGGAAAATTACCAAGTACCAATAGTCGGGCACTAGACTAATGCATCAGCCTCTCGGGCATTCCGTTAAGAGAAGATAATTATTACCTTGCTGGTACACCGACATGAGCCTTGCATGGATATCCGGCCGTTCGCCAATACCGCCTTTGATTCTCGTCAGGATTGACTTGCGCAGGTACAGTATCGTGTGAACAATAGTCGCGGAGATACTGGCAAAACTAAGCCCATATGACACCGCAAACGCAGTTCTGGACCGGATGTATCGGGCTTAGCGGTTCGTTTGACAGCTAATGGGAGACTGTCATGGACTTACGGGAGATAAAGCGGACTGTAGCTATGATACGCGTCGACGTCCAAGGTATTTTCAGGAGTAAGGATCCTCGTAACGTTGTATACCAGTCCTCGGTTGTCGTAGGACATCCTCGACATTATACTGGGTTTTACGTTACAATTCAGGTAAGTTTATCGATGGGCGTGTGACTCACGGCATATATTGGCTGTTCCAAGAATTCTTGTACTGAAAGTCTCTTCATCAGTATCGTCCACATGCGAACGCAAGGACAAAACCTCCTTACATATAGAATAGGAGTCAAAATCCCTATAAGGTAAGGAAGAGGTTAGAGTTTCAAACTGCTGGATCCTAGACGAGGAACACCTACAGAAGAATAGGATAAACCCGATCCCAATGTTCGCGGCGGCCCACCCTGAGAAAAGTCGTATCAGAGTTCACTTTGGTCCAGACCCTCGAAGTATGCGAATACTTACAAGGCGTTGCTAGGCTTTAGCATCAAGGTTCAATGTCAGATATTGGTAGCAACCCCATGGCATTGTTGTTACTTACGGACTCGAAATGTATGCAATCTGCGCCCAGTCGAACGTGAGGACTGACATCCTTAAAGAGTAACGTTGCTTCAGGTGTGCCATGTGGACGACGAGCATGAGAACAAAGAAACTTACCCCATACCACTGGCGTAGCCGAACATTTGTTTCAGAGACTTTGTTAAGTCAGCAAAAGGCAAAAACATTGCGTTCCGTGAGAGATGAGTCTCACCACTGCAACGAACATCAGTAAGCAAGACGGAATCTGTACGCCTCAAGGCGGTTTCCCGCGCAGACTTGGCCCACGTAGGAGATGGGAGTACTCACAGTTGTTGGGGGCGATCCAGCACACCCACGAGAACATTGAAAGTGCTGTGAAGAGGTACCCAGGGAAGAAATCTTCGGGGATATGACAAAGAATACGCATCAGCATTCGGCACGACGTGAGTAGGCCGCAGCACTCCGTGTAGAGAGAGAGATACTCACAGTAGACAGTTCCAGCTATCAAGCAGACAGTGAAGAACTTTTCTCGTGACCAACCTCCACGACTCCCCATCCCAATGTACTCTTGAGAATGGAGCGTGTTAAAAAGGGCGCAGCTGACCAGATTAGCGGGCCATACTTGGGTTATACGAGTAAGATAACGATGCTTAGTGATTGATGCTAATGTTGAGATTTAAGAAACATACTCATGGATGGGGGAGCGACGAGGAATCGTCTCGAGATACCTCCGATCGAAAAACCAATAAGCTGAGTAGACATGACCAGCATCCATTGATATGAGAAGTTGTATTGCTGCCCATAATAGACCCGCTGAACAGCAATGATGTCCGTCTGTCATTAAAGGCAAAACTTGGTATCAGAATCAACTGAAAGTCGGGAGAACAGTCACATACAGCATATGCAGATCTCCCGCCGACGGAAGCCATTATGGTCACGATGACATGCTCTTTCATGGTGAAGGGACCTGGATTCAGTGAGACGCCGAAGATCTTCTTTTGAGGAACTATTCGAGCCCATAATCGGCCGACAGGATAGGATAAGAGAACAGCGACAAGCTGATCGATCAGAAAATAGTGAGCTTAGAGTGAGGAAACAGAGGGGAAAGTTATAATGACCACTGACATTACTAAGGGCTACCGTCGGCCAGCGAAATTGCATGAACTGATTCACTCCAGGAAACAATACAGCACAGAAGATACCCATCACCCAAGCCCGTAGTGTACTATCAAGAGGAGCACGAGGAACACTGTTAGATTTACTTACTGTCATACAATTTATTTGCAACTGTTCACCTAGCAGGCATCTCTGGATCATCGACATTTGACACCGCACATCGCACCTCCGGGTAAGGCGAGTCATCTTCTATTTGGCCTGCGTCGTCCTCCAGATTGGGGTCGTCGAAATACTCGAAGGAGTCAGTCGAAACGACATGCTAACGATACGTTTAGGAGGAACTGATAAGCACATTCCTGATATCTATGCGAAGTTTACGACATACCGAGCCCATCGTCATCTGCTGATGCGGCGGTATTCGTTCATGAACGCCAACGCCTCCTGGATTAGTTTCCAGGTCAATCTGGTCAAGCTTGATATCCACGGTTGAAAAGTCAACGTCGGAGGCCTGCTTCTTCTCGGTCGAGTCCCCTGAAGTGCGCGACGTCCTTATATGACGCAGGAAGAGAAATTCAATATTTGAGATCAAGATGAAAGGATGAAAGATCAGTGAAGGAAACTTACGTCTCGTAGAGACGCCTGAATAGCGCCATGATGAAATGGGACCGCACAAGTGAGTCTTGTGCACGAACGAGGATATGCACACGTCCCAAGTATTAGGCTCCGCTTCTTCTCTAATATTTTCCCAGGGGAGGAATAGTGAACTGAATTGGCGAGGTAGCGCGAGGAACAAGGATGGTGCGAAAGTTCTAGGAAGGAAAGGAAGGGGAGGGGCTGCGGGCTGAGGCGATAAGCAGCTATTTGAACGGGAAAAAGAGAAGGAAAAGCGAAAAGAAGGACAAGAAGTGAGCGACGTTGTACATTAGTAATAGTAAGCCTCAGGCATGAGAATTAGATGCTGAAGGGCGACGTCGGTCCACGCTGATCATTATCCATATATAGTATTCCACGTGACTTGTAATACATCTGCGTTTGGATACCAACTTATCGCTGGCCTCGACAAATGCAAATGGTTAATCCTGCCTTCCCATGTGGCTCTACTAGAAGATAGCTATCAGATCACATCAAGCCAGACAAATTCCTGCTACTTCTTTCTCTACTATACGGAGTCTGCTATGCAAAACGGCTAAGTAATCAGACTTCAGTCACTCTCTCTTGTCTGACAGCCCGTGTATTTTCTACACCCACTTCCTTACGGCCTTTCGGATTTGTCATGCATTCAGGTAATTTCTGTTGAAACACTTCAGAAAGTCCATCATGGATTTTTAAGTGATAAGCGCACCGTAGTACCTTCCCTCCTCGGACTTGCACCGTGATTTGTCTTGGAAACTTGCGGGACCGACTAAGAGAAGCCACATTCTCATAAGTATCTGATTTGCCCCCCTCTTCTAAAGAAGCTCTTTGATCAATCAGGAGTTATCCCCATCGTGCATGTCTGGGACATTCACATGCCCTTTCCATACGATTATGAGGTGCTTAGTGTCAATGTCAGTGTCTACAGCCGTTTACCGGTAGTATGTACTGGTCGCATTTTATACGTATATCACTATACCCCCAAAGAAGCACAAAAGGTGTTGTCTGGGGATCATGTACCAAAACATGAAGGTAGAAACCCGTGAAAGAACGGTGTTATCGTGCGCACGTGTGAAGTCTGAGAGTTCATCCATCTCGACCACTCATAGTTCAGAAGTTGTATAAGAAGTTCTTCTAGAGGCACACCATGTTCGTGTTGAATGATAACAGATAATTGCCGCGGGAGCGTATCGTTTCGTAAAGCATATTGGGTCATTAAGAAATTTCAATCAAGTCTTTGTGTGCCGCCAGTAGTTCCGATGATGCTCGGAGGAGTGGCTAGTTGCCCTTGGGATTCCACAGAGACGAGAGACATCCTGGCCCTGATCACAAAGGAGAGTGTCGAACAACTCGTGATTCCCGCGGCATCACAAAACTAAGCATCCGGTCTAAATGTCCTCATAGAACAAGGTATTGACAGGTATGCTACAGTGTGTACAGATGGTAAGTCAATTACAGGTATGAAAAGACTGAATAGAAAAGAGAAGTAAGGAAATCGATTGAAGTATCAGTAGACATCCATCACTCATGTCCCATTCCTCTTTGACTCCGCCCCGCGAAGGGCATCCCTCTTCACCTCGCTACTCCACTTGAAGAAGTTACATCGATATCGCGGGTCCACTTCCTCTCGCAGTCGTTTATCCCTGCCTGCATCGTAGCCAGGTCCAACAGGTCTACAAATGACAGTCATTAAGCCATCAACATCTACGAGACTTGAGACTCTATCTGCGTACCTTGCACAAATGAAGAACGCCTTCCCCTTATTCGGACCGGGCTTGTTCACCCTGAACTCCCGCGCGGGCTCGCCGTGTACGGTACACTTGGGAGGATCGACGCGCGCAAAGAGTGCTGACCACGAATGTGAGTTGCTCTTTTTCCCTTTATCTTTATCTTTGTCTTTATCTGATTGCGAGGAACCAAGTATGGAAAGGGACGGTGAGGACTGAAGGATCGGTGATGGTGACGGACGGAGCGAAACATCATCGGAGTCGTGAAGAAGTGCGTCCACATCGATGATTTCTGATTTTTGCTGTGATTTTGATTGCGAGTGTGTTGACACCTTGTGTTCCACTTCATCTATATCGGGCAGACTCTGAGAGGATGACGGACCTGCGAAGAATGAAGAAAGCTTTGTCTGTGCAGCTGTAGAATCCTTCGACTTTTTACCCGAAGTAGAGCCATTCTTCTTCTTCTTCTTTGAGGCCTGAGCAGGGGTAATTACTATCCGCCTGCATCTTCTTACGTTTTAGTGGCGGCTCCAGTTGTTGTGGAGGTGTCCCAACGCTTGTCGGATCACCTGACAGTATCGTCGTCTTGGGAGAGGACGTTGCTGTCAGATTTGACGGAAAGGAGGAAGTCGGCGATTGTGTCTTCTCGCATACAATAGGAGAGTTTATAGCCCGGTCGGAATCTCCGTTCGATGCTTCCGGCGGTTGAGATATGCCTGCTTGGCAAGGCGTACGCGAAGTAACAGCTGAGACTGAGGTATCCTGGGCTATAGTAAATGATACATTCGTAGTCCTCGTCTCGACAGGCTTTGTGACAGCAGTGCCTTTCTTCCCGAAAAAACTAGACAACAACTTCTGCTTCCCGGAGAACTCCGGCCAATATTTCGTGGCGAGCCTTGGTGGATTGCGTTTCTCACCATCCATCTTCATCATGTTTCTCAGATATAACACTCGGCCGTCTCCGTCTGTTATTTGATCATGGAGATCTATGTAGACGGGACAGTGATCCGAGCCTTTTACCTGAGGCTGAATGTCACCGTGCTTAAACCATGGGAGGAGACCTTTAGTAAGGAGGAAATAGTCTATACGGGTACCATAGTTGGTCCTGCGAGCCTCAATTTTCTGGTTCCAACCTGCAATAGCATTTTACATTTGCGTCAGTAATAGAGTTATCGCGTACTTACAGGTAAACATGCCCTTCCTATCCGGCCAACAGTTTCGGACGACGTCGACCATAGGACCGATAGGGTGAAGCCACTCATGAAACCACTTCCGAGCTGGATGTATCCAGAACTCTTCCTTGTTACTGGGAAGTTCACCGTCACAGTGGTCGATGGGAGTAGCACAGACATTGATATCTCCAACGACTATAACCTCGCGCTTATCGACTTCTACGAGCAATCTTACGCGTTCCTGAAGCAGCAGATGGAAGTTCATCTTATATGGAAGTCGCGAGTCGGACGTCTCGTTAGGACAATAGACGTTTATGAGGACGAAAAGACCAAAATCAAGCATGATTGCTCGGCCCTCCTTATCCAGCTCCAATAGATCGTTATGAGAGTTGGTCGCCTCGTCATCCATGAGGTCCATCTCGTGAGCCAGAGGTGTTCTTTGAGATATACGCTCTTCTGGTGATAAAGGAGGCTTCAGCCCACATTGTAAGCGTCCCGAAAGACCCTCCTCGGCTTTGAGCGGGACAGCAACGGAAGATTTAGTATTAACGCAGACACCGCTGTATCCGCCCTTCACCGTGGGTAAAGACAAGAATGCATCGTATGACTCGGGAAGAGCGATGCTTTTGTCTATGCTCTGACGCGTAGTCTTAACCTCTGGAGGTCAGCGTCAACTTGGAGCGAGACACGAAAAGGAACAAGGGATCGTGCACCTTGAAAGCAAATGATGTCTGCGCCTAGCTCATTGAGGATGTTCTCTCCAGTTTTGAGCGAGTTCCATCTGAAAGCAGGCATCAGACTCGCATAGTAAACTTCGACATAAACTGGGTGAGACGCGTACGGATGATATAAAGGGAGAGTGCGGATTCCATTCTGTATCATCCGATGAGTAACGAAGGGAAAATTTAAGAAACAGCCTTTTGCTTACTATATTCCATGTAAGCAACCTCATTGCCAGGACATGGCAAGCACTCGGAGCTGAATACAGTCGCCTAAGGAGTTACGGCGGATATGAGAGTCAAGGACCACGGAGAAAGACGCGATCTGACACGGGCGTCGATACCGCAGGTCACGTGTACAAGTATGTCCTTTCTGGTTCACGACTTTTTCCCTGCGAAGACACGCACGCTATCGACTGACATTGCGTACAATGCTCTCGAGCGCTGGCAGAACGCTCTTGCCAGCCGCAAGCAGATCTTCCGTATCAGTAGCGCCATCATTGAGGACTGACATGTGTCATCCAGACGCGTCTTGCCTCGGTCCAAAAAGGCGAGTTATGAGTTAGCGTGTTTGCAATATGAGATTCACCTTTCGTATAGCTTTCACAAACAACAAACCTAGTAAGAAGAAAAAGGAGAAGCCACCGAGAGACAAGGTTCCTCCGGTATGCTTAGCCAAATGCGATCCAATTTTGCTGTCCTTCTCTGATTCCTGTAAACTGCGCAGACTCTACTCCCTCTTCCGGCAAACCAGATTACAGCATTTGGAGGTCAATTTGAAACGGGATTGGAGACGCTACCAGCTATCAAGAAGGTGTGATCTTTTTCAGGCCTATTGTAAAGGTCTGATAATAATACTGGTACAGGGCGAGTATCCGGAAAAGTATTACGGAAAGGCTGTTCGGTTTGGGGAGGTGGACAGGCCCGTGTTGAAGACGTTCGGACTTCCAAGAAACATTTTCGTGGATGTAAGTGCTATTAAATCCATGCTAATCCAATCCTTCGTACCTCCTTGATAGTTCCGAATATTGTCGACGCCATGTTCGGTATCACGTCGAGTGACGGAATCCATTGCGAAGAGACTAGATTCAGCATCGCGGGATCCAAGTACGAACAATCGACTTATAATGAGTGAGTGGAGACGATAACCATATAGACCACTATTAACACTGTCGCAGCGGGTTCGGCTGGGTGCGGGAAAAGCTACTTGATGCTTCAACAAGTAGCCTACGCTCTGGCTAATGAGTGGATAGTCATGTACATCCCAAGAGGTAAGGTCTTTGCTCGCGTGACTGAGGGGCGTCAGTTCAGCTCAGCAATCGTACAGCACACAAACTCGTTGACTCTTCAACCGCCTACTTTTACGATCCTCGAACTCAAATGTACCTTCAACCCACCGCCTCGAATCAGATCCTCCAGCGTTTCCTTTCCGTGAACAGGAAACTCATTGAGCAGCTGCAGCTCACCCGGGACGTAGCATTCGAAAAGCGTGAAAGTGTTGCGGCCGGCCAACCGCTGAAATCACTATTCCCTATCGCAGGAATGGAACAACACATGGCACCGATGATTTTATCTATCGTCCTTGAAGAACTTGGGAAACAAGAGAAGTTCGTCTTCTATGATACATTCATGACATTCTTCTGAGCCATGTTCAAGGTTCCCCGTCCTTCTTGCAGTCGATGAGTTCCAGGCTCTATACTGCAAGACAGAGTACCGTAATCAGCACTATGAACACATCAAATCGTATCATTTGTCTTTGCCAAGACTCTTGATGGAATATGCGAGCGGGAAACGGACTTTGGTGCGTCTGCTGCGGTCGCGCTTCTCGATACGTGATTCTAACGTATGTGTGAATTGCAGAACCGCGGAGTGGTGCTGGGAGCAATTTCGTCAAGCATCACCCAGTATCCCCTTGGTCCGGAACTCAAACAAGCACTGTCGTTAGACGAGCATCTAAATCCTTACACGAAGCTGCGGAAAGGGTTGCTTGAATACACACAGGGTCTTGAACCTCTACGTGTGCCGGATAAGCTGGAATATGATGAAGCAATCGCGATGTTCGAAATCTGGAAGAAGGATAGAGCATTGCATTCTGGTAAGCTTTCTATCAATTTTTCATCTACTTGCTAATGGCTTCATTGCTGTGCAATGCAGAACCAACCGATGAGCTGTTCTTATCCAAATATAGCGAGTCATCTGGAAATGCAAGGGATTTTGTCCATGGGGGGTTACTAGCTACACAAAATTCATAGCCTAAAATAATTATCTTAAATACACATTCATTTTCCATTTAGTAGACTATATCTTTTCTCGATTTTGCCTTGGTTTTTGAAAGGCAAATTTCTGCCGTTCCTGAGATATTCAGCTCTCATCAATCAGCGTACGTCGGCTAAAAAGTGATGCCTCCACATCAGCCAAGTAGCACAACACAGCCATGCTCTCACCAAATTCATGCCGCCACAGCGCGCAGCGCCCTTCTTGCCTGCATAAATACTTTCCTTCCTGTATTCTCGGCGTCCGATCTACTTCTCTGACTAGTACTTGTACTGAAGGCTGATTGACTGATCTACCGTCACCTCTGTGCCTCGAGTTTCTACTACTGTCGGTGCTGCGGGTGCTGCGCATCCCCTAGTACGATGCTCGACCAGAATCTCTTCACGCTGAGCATTACGCCGAGAGAGGACTCGCCGTTCGTCCTGGAGCTGATCGATCCTCAGGGTACCGTGTATTACCGGAAGGAACGGATACAAGCTCTGGGTGGTCTTTATGAGTTCAAGGTCATAGGCGAGCAGCTGTCCATTTTGGCTTTTTTTGATCGGCGTATAAACAGATTTATTTTTGTTAGACCCGCTTTCTGAATCTCTTCTTGCAACGGTCACCGCTCCAAGCGCCTCGAGCAAGCATAAGACGATCGAGCTTCATAACCCTTCTGTGCCTGTAGAGCTCAAGTACACAGGAACTTTGTACGTCCTTCAGATCTGGACGCCTAGTCATCTTACTTAACTGCCCACAGCTCCTTCCGCTGGACATTCAAATGGGAAGAGTGCGTGCATCCGGTGCTCACCGCTGAACTACGCGTTCATCGATCGTTCTGATTTCAGACATGAATTCGAGTGGAAACGTGAAGAATGCTTCCTCATTCGCAAACCCGACCCGCCAGTCCTTGTGGCTATCACAAAAGAACCTCCTGGCAAGATAAAAACTAAAGCAGTCCAGATACTGGATTACAATCTCAAGAGGTCCGCAGCATCCTTGCTGTCCATGGCACTTACCTTCGATCTGATCTTGGTGAATATACAGATTCGATATCGACGACCGTAAAGGACTCGAAATTGTCATCTTGTCTGCTTTGCTTTCCTTTCAAGATTACTCGGACGAGGTACACGCGAATACACCCCCGCTCCTGGGAGCACCCATCGCGAAAGTGCCGAAGAGTCCGGAAGAGCCGCCACCGCCAGAGGTCCCTCCGAAACCGAAGAAATCTGGTGCTGAGAAGATTGCGGAGATGCAGACAGGCGTACTCGGAGAGGTGAGAGTTGAGGAGGACGGTCTGGTCGGGGATTATGCACAGTATTGTGCGAATCTACTTGAGGTTGGAATGTGCTTTTCATCTACCCAATATATAATCCTTAACATCTGTTTTATTTCACAGGGTGACAATATGTTATTCATAGTCTTACGTTCTGCCTCTTCCGACACCGTTTCCAAAGTGCTCGAGGTTGCCCACCAAACGAAGCGCATTCGCCACAAAGCCGGGTTGGATGACGAGAGCGAGCTTTATCAATACGTTCAGTATGACATGCATGATTCGAGCCTTTCAGGAAAGAAAGGACCTCGTATTATCCATCTTGATGATGATGCAGATGCGAAGAACAAATACAAACCACCAGAAAGCCTTACGATACACTTGAGCAAGATTCCGTTGCCAGAGCTCCAGCCAAAGGCGAGAGTTCAAGGGAAAGGGAAGGAAAAGGAGATGGATGTCTCGAGTGAGGAGGATCGGAAGAAGTCTAAATCCTCAAAGGCGAAAGGAAAAGACAAAGAAAACGCGAAGGAAAAGCAGGAGAGTGACAAGGAACGAAGACGGCGGGAAAAAGAAAGAGAAAGGGAGTTACAAAAGAGGGAGAAAGAGATGAAGAAGGAGAAGGGTAAAGACAAGGGCAAGACTCGTGCGCGTTCTCTAGATCGTGACGATAGAGCAGCGAGCAATCGTCTGGCAAAGCCAGCTCCCAGTAACCACGTGCCAGCACACCGAATCCATCCCAACCAGCCTTCTCCCTCACCTTCACAACTCAACAACCCAGCTATCTACGCTGCACCGGTACCTCGACCTCCCCCTATGCCGACGCTGATGCCTCCTCCCGCTTCGAACCCTTATCCACCTTACCCGGGACATCAGCGTGTCATGTCGTCGCCTGGTCCGCCCGCAATGATGTACCCTCAAAGACCTGTTTCCGCGTATGGCCCATACCTTGGCCCTCCACAGCAGCAACAGAGAGCGCAGACTCCCAGTTCAATGGTTAATGGACTTTTAGACAAGCTTAGAGCCTGGTAAAACAATCTTTGTTCCGGAACTATTCACTATTCTGTCCTTACGTACGGACGTCAAACCATTTTTTACTGATACTCTCATCAATCTGAATAATATAGACACGACTATTCTGGACGGAATTGTGTACATGCATGTATACTATTCAAATTATATAAATACCTGTCAATCTGTGAACAAAGTAATTGTTCCGGGTTACCGTCAGCTTTGCCGGGGTCCGGCTGAGAAATCCCAGAAAGGAAATCAAGTAAGGGAGCTTATTGAACTAGCGTGACGAACTGAACAACTTAGTTTTGTCTTATCTCCATGCAAGCTTCGTCTAAGTTTAACATCTAGCTTAGATGTGCCGAATAACCTCCCATTAATATTGCACTTTCTCCCTATTTTTGGACTCATGGGATCAGACTTGTATAGCCCAGGTAGCTAAGCTCTGGGAAAAAGGACGTCAGAACTTGCAATCTCTGAAACCCCTCCCATACTTCACCGCTGTTCGTCTCTTCACACATCTGTTCGTTCCTAAGTACAAGTGCTTCTGCGACTCGGAGGGAGGCCATTTCTTGATATCACGGCGAGCAAAGAAATAGTTTCAATGATTCTTTCACAAGCTTCATCTGATGCTCGCATCTACTGGGAGGAAGATGCTACGGGTGATGCACAGCGCCATCGTCACCTCTTGGTCTGGTGCTCAGGCTGCTGTTGTCATTGCGTTTGAAATCAGACAATGGAATCAGACTGAATCAATTTGGACTATCTGGTCATTACTTCTTCTACGTAGGATTTCTGGGAAACAAGGTTCGGGGATATAATATTGATATGATGTAGTATACTATACCGACTGCAAGGCGTACAGCAAGCTCACTTCCTGATCTCCGGCTGTGATATCGACGTCTACGATCTGCCACCTAGGTGACTGCACTGTATCCTGTGCTCGTGTACTGCTCACTACTCTTTCACATCGTTGCGCAGTCTGAACTTTCCATCCGTGGCGCCGGCGAACGGTAACATCCAGAACAATTTATTATGTTCATTTCAGTCTTCTCCACTGCACGTCACGCACGAGTCAGCACTTTTCGCGTCAGGCGTGCTTCTCTCGGGTTGGCGCCACCGTCGCGGCGTCAGCCACACTCAAGAATCAGAATCAGAATCAAACAAGTACAAGAGAAAAAA
The DNA here is from genome assembly GCA_009806525.1 of Sanghuangporus sanghuang. Taxonomy (NCBI): domain Eukaryota; kingdom Fungi; phylum Basidiomycota; class Agaricomycetes; order Hymenochaetales; family Hymenochaetaceae; genus Sanghuangporus; species Sanghuangporus sanghuang. The sequence continues at coordinate 1,262,973 of VVIT01000002.1, read as the reverse complement.
CGCAGTACTGTAGCGCCAAACCGTGTATCCCGGCCGACCGGGGTATGCAGTACACGCAACTGAACTCTGCAAGGAGCTTCGCAACTTCCATGCCCCTGCATCACGCCTTCTAATCACCCGAGAAGCCATGGATAAACTGCTAAACTCGGTATTCCATCACGCGAGCAAAGTCCGCACAAATCAGTTCATCAAACTGAATCAGCCTGGCTCGCATGGAACCCGTGCTTCTATGGCGCTTTTTGGTCCCCCTTGGGAATACCTAAACTATGAGCTTAGTGATGATCAATACCTGACTGGGCTGAGTAGAGCTTAAGTGACGACGATTGTTCGGATGCGCTACATAGGCTTTTGATGATGTACGAGACGAGATGTAAAAAGATACTTCTCTCGTTCTTTCTCTTTCTCTCAAAGTGGTTATGTGAAGATTCAAAAGACAGCGAAACCCGACGGTCCTCCGAGACGGAAGTTTTCCGCCTTCTCTGGGCACGGAGCTGCGGGAGTATCAATGAAGATATCATCCCGACTTGAAACCCAGCTGTAACTTCTTCGGCTTGGTCTCCGACATCCCGAATATGATATATGTCTGGAATCCTTTTTTAGACCTTCGACTACGGGTAAACTAGATAAATATTAGATGTTGACGAGATTTCGACTTTTAATATACCTTGTTATCTTGCTTGCCTTCTTCCGGATTGTGGAGTTAGATTCCTTCTCTTTTTTTAGAAAAAAATAAATGCCTCAAGTGAATTTGATACCCCTTTCAAATTTTGTCGATCTCTGAGCTGATATAGCCTCCCCTTTCGCATAGTGGTACTGTATATACTACATACTGCGCATTGGGTCCAACGCCGAATGGTAATCATGTCAGATACCGTAGATATACAGTACTTTGTGGTTCCCAGCAGATATCTTCCGAGTCGAGGCCCGACCTCGACTGGTAAGGAAAGCGCGCTTAGTAAGACCTCGTATATATACAGACTTTTTCTTTGGGCTTCGGAGAGACGTGATATGAGCGCGAGAGCGCTAGAGTGCACGAGTTGTCACTGACACTGGCGCATGATGTGTTAGTATGATATATGTATCCGCACAGACAAATCCGGAGACAAGGCATTCCCTCTTTGTTCATCCTGTTGAATTTAGTATGAGTGTATTTCAGATGCCAACGTAAATGGCTGCTTTGCTGTACAGTAGTTCTGCCTGTACATTTGATAACCGGACACGCTTCTATCATTTCGTAGGAGGATTCCACGTTCATATGCCCGACATTATACTTAGATGTCGTGCGACATGATTAATTTTGATATCCAATGTTCTTTGGCACAGATTTTCAAGTATCCCACTCTGTTTATAAGCCTGTCTGACCTGTAGACTTCTGAGAATGTACACGGCGAAGGAGATATGTAACAGTACAGTACACAAATTGTACATACAATTGATGGAAAGCCTCGAGAAAGAAAATGGCACAGCTGAGTAAAATTGTAGCGAGTTGGACATTTGTGACAAGATACCAGAAAAGGAAGAAGATATGCAAGTGCGAAAAAAAAAAGTGTCCACAGAAAAGGTAGAAGAAAATTGCGAGTGAACGTGGTGAGACCGTGCGGCGCATTGGAAAACGACTAGGCTCAGAGGTAAGTCAAGAAATTACAATGCATTCTAGCAAGAACGAAATGAGGAGCTAGAACCAGAGCAGTGGACAAGTCATGGATAAATAGGCATTAAACCGTGTAATCAAGTAGAACGAAGAGCTACAACTCTGTAACGCGGGATTAACAGCAGGAACCAGGAGAGGGGGAAGACCAGAATATAAAGAAGCATCAGTCCTTGGTTCGTAGTAGTTCAGGCAACGCAAGAAACCTCGAATAGGCTTCGCCAGCTGTCGCTACGACTATCCGTCTCAAGGTTCTCATCACGCATGTCAATGAAACTCGGCCCATCGATAGGAGCCAAATCAAGACGCAGTTCGAGACGAGCAGGTTTCTTCTGCCGGTGACGCCCTGCTCGGGATTTTTGGTGATGGTGGTGATGATGACCATGATGATGACTGCGAGACTCGTGCTGCACAAGAGTATGTGGGTTGCTACTCCCAAAGTCAGAGACGGTGCGTAAACGGACGTAAGTCTCGCGATTGGAATTTGAAACTGGGGGGCCCAGTGGATGCTGTGGCGATTTTGAAGAACGCGATGGAGCTTGAACTTGAGAATTCGGACCTGAGCGAGTAGAAGATGATGTAGATGATGTGGACACCGACGTAGAAGCGTCCAATGGATGCAAGTGCGCCGGAGATCGGGCGACAATCGAAGTGTGTTTTGATGGGAATGGAACTGGAGCAAGAGAAATATCGCCTCCTCTTTGATCTTTCTGGCGAGGCGACCGAGGACTGTAGGAACGTTTCGAGCGCTTAGGTTTTCGCCGCGCACTGTCATCCGACTGGGGCGAATCTGGTTGTGGCTGAGGCAACTTGTCAAGACCGAAGATCTTGTCGACTTCGACGTCGATGTCTTCATCCACTTCACCACCGAAAAGGACACCCCAAGCACTCTGGCGAGGCGTCAGGTTGTACCAAGGCTGACCATTGATGGACACGGAAAGACCACGGCTCCTCAACTGGTCACTTTTGCCTGACTGTCGTGACTGACCCTCGTTCTCGCCCGCTAGATCCTCAACAATTACGTTCATGCCATGGACTGCAGGCGCAGGACCAGCAAGCTCTTCTTCATCTTCGTCATCAGATAGGTGCATAAAGTTCTGCGACAAACGTGGCTTGAGCCGTCCAACGGCACCATCCGCCCCTCGGCCCTCCAACCGTTTCAACGCATCCCAACGTTGTGCCTTCCGGTATCCAGACGACACGGTCGACGACCGGCTAAGGACCTCGGCGGACCTCAATGACCTTTCCGAAATTACGTCAATCTCGGACGTGTCGGCGTTGAAGGGTGGTGGAGACGGATCCGCGAATCGCATAGGCGATAGCTCCCTTTGGATCTGAGTATTAATTGAAGAAGTTGGAGACGTTGGGAAAGCATAGCTGCCGCGCCTTGGTGAAGGTGCGAATATGATGGACGGCGGCCGCCCTAGCCCAGAGACAGAGGACTTGGATGCGATCGGAAGGCTCGGGTCCGGAATGCTGCGCGCTGATTTTGGACTACCTGGAGGAGACACCAATACGGGAGGCGAGAACATCGGCACAAAGCTACTGCGACGGTTTAGGCGCGGATGCAAAGAGAGAAAAAGACAAGCGCACGTACGAATGACTGAAAGTTGGCGAGAAAAATGATGATTCCGTCTGCTGCCTTCGATTGCTCGTGGCAGTCGCCTTATCTTTGCCCCCCTTTGTGCTTACAGATCGCAACGATTGAGATTCAGCGAGATCGAGAGACAAGAACGAGCGGTGTTCAGCGGGGTTGCGTTTCTTTTTGAAAGTAAAGTAAAAGGACCCGTCATTACTCGCGCTTGCAGTGGATTCGGAAGTGCCAGATGAACTTGGGGGTGGCAAAGGATGCGCAGAAAAGTCAGAATAGTCCGAGAACGCGTCGATGCTGGGTAGGCTTCCTCGGCGCGGACCACAATACTCCGTTGCCCATGGCGCGGTCGCGTAGGATGGTGAGGTGCCCTCTGAGAGGAGACCACATTTGAATAAATTTGAATAGGTTGAGAATGCCATCGCTTGGATGGACGACGGCGAGGAGAGCACGACCTATGCTGATGCTGGCAAGCTGCGGTGTGGTATGAAGCCCGCAGTCATAGGTATACATTTTATATAAAAGAAGAGACGTCGGCTAGGGCGATCAACGGGGAGTCACATCTAGTCACGGCTATTTACAGCGTTAGCCTTTTTTGGTTTTCACACCTATTTCCTGGTCGGTTACATCCGGTAACATCCCGCCATTGCCGGCATTCTCTCCGGCTATCCCATCATCCGTTGCGTACGTACGAGTTTCATCTCTCGACGCGACGGTCGAGAAGTCGAGGAAGACGAGCGCCGCCTTGGACGCGAGGCAGGGCGCAAGGCAGCGGTCGTTACTCACAAAGCTCTAACGCTTCTTTCGCGCATCCACCCTCAATTCTAGTCTCATGCAAACATTCTCCTCCATTTTTTTCTCATTTGCTTCTTACCCTGCATGGCGATCATCATCGCAACTTGCCCGTCTCTATTCACCGCCACGACTTTACTCTTTTGCCTCCTCCGTTCGTGCCTTCTTGATCAACTGATGGTGATGAAACCAGTGCACTCTGATTATACTCACTGCTCGTCCAAACGAACGATCACCTGAGTTCGCCTCGCTTTCCCGCCCCGCCCAGCTGAGTCGAGGGCTGTCCGTATAAGTCGCCGCCCTGCACAATGCTCCGGCGCCGCGCGGGTTTGCGAGAAAATGAGTCAAATGCCGTCGACATTTACTCCTTTTACCATAGGTATTTGGTATGTGTGGCAAAAATTGCGCTAGCGTTTTACTTCTAGCGTGTCTCTCCGATCGCCCGCCGTTGTATTGTCGAGTCGTTATGGACGACATCGTTGATTAATCTTCATGTTTGTGGAGCATGTCCATCCAAAGTTCTTTAGGGTCGCAAATCACCCCATCACGCCAAGCTTCAAGGCGATGTATCTCCCATTCCCCTCACCGCCTCCCTATGCTCTTCAATGAGTCCTTCACGATTTCTCTCTGCTGCCTTCATGATGTGCCTGGTGTCGAAGTTGAAGAAACTCCAACGGGATCCATAACCGTTGGTCCAGTCTTATCAAGAAGGTTCGTTCATGTGATCCAATCGACTGCTGGTCATTTGATTTGAGATATAGTACGCTGTCTAGGAGAGGTCAAACCCCGCAAGTATCAATCAAATATGATCCTTCATCGACTGACTCCGATAATCTAATCAAAATATCCGCGAATTAATTTGTTCAAGAGTTGGGTTACACACCGGAATAGATTCGTTATTATTCCGCATTCTGAAAGATCTCGGGCCGATTCTCTGCTTTTCATTCATCGAGAAACTTTAGGACCAGATCTGTGTCGAAATGCAGGTATAACTGTATAATTGCCGCGGCACTTAGGAGTACACCGCCGTCGGCACGTCTCTTTTCCCGTACGAAATAACTCAAAGGTGGCTTGAAAGACATGTTCTCGCTCGGCTCGGACGATCACAATGCCGGGAAATTCTCCATTATAGTGCGCTTTACTTACTTATAGTCGAAAATCATGGAGAAGAGATTCTCGTTCATGCTTATTGCTAGTTCCTGTGCTTGCGCGTCGATTCGCCAGCCGGTGGGGGATCTATCTCACTGATACTATCGGTCGAATTTACACTTTCCCTTCTTTCATCACATCTAAGTGCTTGATCAATCAGACGCAACTGAAAACCTGGACGACGGGCGCCGGCACCACCGAAGAACTAACATACCAGCGAACCTCAGGGCTAAGTTCTCACTAAATCCGAGTCGGGATTTCATCCATGTGATGCTTCTTCTTTGCCCTTTGGAACGACTCGGCTTGGCGATGTGGAGAAGCAAACCCGTTTGTTTTCTGAACGCATGGGTTTTTTTGTTGTGCCACGCGTGAAGCTCCATGCTGTGCGGAATCACCCTGCACGCCAAATGTACTCATGGCTTTTCTGGACCGCCCTACCCTCAGTAACTATTCATTATTGTGAGAAACCCCGAGCCGGCAGCGAAGTTTCGCGTCAAGCAGACTGCTGGATTGTCGGGCTTAGTGACCGACCACATGTAAGTCCCAAAAGAAGTAAAACCATTTCATTCAATATTATAATATAAATGGCATCAGGTAACGTTTGATGGCACCACTTGGCATTGGCCAATATCAATCGTCGCATTGAAAGATTCGCACGTGTTGTGTGTTTTACCATAATCATAACAAGTGACGATGGTGGCCGGACCTGTGGAAATGGACAATATGACCGTTACTATTACAACCTTTGGATTGATTATCAATTTTTTTTTTCTCCTCATCCGTGCTCTTTATCACGCAGATTTAGAAAATCTCCCAAGAACTTACAAAGCTTGTCTCGGGCCGAGAGCGAACCTTCTGCCGGTGTTACCATGGACAGGGAGGAGTTGCCGTGGATGACCTAGCTCGTTCATATTGGCACGGCTGCTATTAGCTCCGCGGATTGTTCATTGAATGAGCTTCAGAAGACCCTTATAAGAACCATAATATCAAGAACCCATCTGAGCTAGTGTTCTTTCGGCATCGCACGATATACGATTCACCACGGTGCATGTAAGGGATAATAAGCGCATTATAAGCGATTATTGACGCCTATCATCAACTCATTTTCGATGTGTTCCCAATTACCTACGTGCGAATTCTACAACGACTGCTAGTTAGTCCTCGGGCAACCTTGAAGAGGCCTCTGCGTCGTGGAAATGCTGCATCGAACATCAGCAGTAATGCTCTTTACCTGTTTTATCCTGACCCAAATAGTATCTTCGCAAAAGGCTGGTTTGGGCCGGGCACATGGAAATTATCATTCGCCAATGTCTTACTGCGGACAAAGTAACATGGTTCGTAACACAAAAGACTTTCACGGAAGTTTGTGCATAATTAGTCCGATCCTGAAGGTATTATACGTGGCAATCGGATCCTCGACGCGGTGAAATCGAATTTGTTCCGATGCTTTGGGGGAAGGACTCAGATTCACAACTTCGCAACCACGACCATCAGGACTATCGAGAGTTATGGTGTCACTGATGTGCAAGGCTTCAACGAGTACATCTGTTTCTATTTTTCTTGTCTCTTCTTACCGTTCATTGACTAATGGCATTTGAATTTTGATTCGTTGTGATTCCGTTCTATAACTTCTTCGAGAAATCACAGAACATTGATTGGAAGGACCGCAGAAACCTGGACAATCGAACCTCACCGCCGAAGACGGAGCGGGGCTCTGGAAACCATATCTCGAGCCACTCAGGGCTCAAAGAATTCACCTCGGTTCGCCTGCTCCCATTGGAGCGTCGAATGGGAAAGCTTGGCTTCGCGACTGATTGACTGCACGTGCTAGGGGTTGTAACCCAGATTTTGTGGCCCTTCGTGAATTTACCCTCGCCACAGGTCAATTTGAACTAATCGTTTGTCCTTTTGTTGTGTGTTCCGCCTCTATCCAGATTGGTATGGAGTCAACGCAACGCAATTCCAGCTCTATCTCGAGATTTTCTAAAATATATCATAACTCCCTATCCGGTTTACAGAACGGCCTGATCATGTAAATCCCTCATTCTAATCCTCCTGCTTTCTTTCTTTCTTTCTTTGACTGATTCAATGATTGTGCAGGAGTTCAGTAGCGGTGACCAACCGTCTGGACAAGACTGACTGGATAGAGAGGTACGTCTGATTTGGAGTCATGAAGAAAATGCTGGACTCTAGTTGTGTGAGTATATGGAACCATGCTCTCTTCTCAAGACGTCTGAATGATTTTTTACTGATCTCATTCGTGACCTAGAATAACGCCATGATGGATCCTCAAGGACAGATTACGGATCTCGAGAGACAGCACATAGACGAAATCCTGGGAGAAAATGGAACAGATGGTGAATCAAAAGATGAATCGGGCGGTGAATCGGAGAATGACTCTGATGTTGGCTCAGCGTCTTCGGTCGCCGACTCATCCATCTCATCCATAACTGGCATTCGACGTTGCACCTAAAACCAGCACGATGTCCCTTGTTATCGTCCGCAGTAATTATGAAGCTCACAGGCGAACTTACCCCTTCAACGATCCTAGACGCTGCAGATATACTATGATAAACTTGACAGAATACACTCATACACGGCATATACATGTCAAATTTTCAGAGACATTCCACCGGATGGACCTAAGAGAGCCCTCGCAATGTTTCACACGCTTTTTCTCGAGCGGAAGACTAATTCGAAGCTCATTTTGAGATTATAACGATTGATATTGATTTACAGTGCCATAGTATGAGAAAACGAAACGAAATGATAGAGATTTGCACGTGTTGCAAGTTTTTCTATAATTAGCAGCTACGTAGGATCGTCTCTGGATGCCAAATATGGACGAAATCGTCTCACGCCGACAGCGCGACTGTTCAACTTGTGACTCTTTCTGCTTTCTTGCGGACGTACTTCATGCAGGCATTGGTTCATAAAGCTTCTGCAGCCCCTAGCCCAGACCTGTCGCCAAGGTTCCCTTGGGAGGACTTGTTGCAAACTACGTCATCCCAATGCTGTGCAGCTTTATCGTCGTAGGTGGAGTTCAGGCCACTCTTAATAAACTTGCTTGGTTGAAGCTCTGTTGGCTTTACAAACCTTCTTGAGGTCATCTGTTCAGGACCCTCCGTGAATTACTCTGTACCGCCGTTTGTTGATACACGATCCAGGTAGTATCCGAGCTTATCGCGAAGATGCTGCAGCGAACCCAGCTTGAAGCAGGCCTTCTGTTCATCTGCTTCATCTTATTCCAGACCGCGAACTCGCAGAAAGCAGGGCTGGCGTGGCCAAATGGAAATTTTAATGATATTAGGCAGTATACAAGTACAGGGAAGGTAGCATGGTCTGTATCACAAAATTCTTGGCCGGATAACTTATTCTGGGAAACTTGCCCTGATTCTCAAATATTTGTTTATGAAGGTACTATACATGGTCGCCGAATCCCGTACGCTCGGATCTCGAGTTCGTTTCCATGCTTTGGGGCAGAGATCAAATCGATACGTTCACGTCTATGATTAACAAGACGATTAGTCAAAACTGTGTTACTCATGTACTGGGTTTTAACGAGTTCGTCTTTCTCTGTTTTTCTTTCACAACTAATAGTTAGCTGCTGACTACCATTATTCCGTCCCAATCGAAACTTATCCCGGCTGCGAATATCAAGACCACAGCAACCCGGTCAATCAAACCTCACTGCTGAAGAAGGAGCAGAGCTCTGGAGGACGTATCTCGAACCACTGAAGTCTCAAGGCATTCGTCTCGGTACGCCTGCACCATCAAGTGCACCCAGTGGAAAGACATGGCTTCAAGACTGGCTCACTGCGTGTGCTGGAGAGTGTAGTCCAGACTTTGTCGCTCTTCGTGAGTCCTGTCTCGTTTAACATGGTGTGCTCTATCGAGTAGCTGAGTCGTTATTGTTTCTACGTGTGTGTCGCCTATGTTTAGACTGGTACGACGTCAATGCGACCCAATTCCAGCTCTACCTCGAGGATTTCCACGATACTTTCCAACTGCCTGTCTGGGTTACAGAATGGGCCGACCACGTATGTACATAGCCTTACTATCTCTAGGTCCTGCATATGGATATCTCCTGATGACTGATCTTCTAGAACTTCAACGGCGATGACCAGCCATCTTTCGATGAGGTGGTCTCATTTCTAAATCAAACACAGAGCTTCATGGATGCGACTGACTGGGTGGAGAGATACGCGTGGTTTGGCACTATGGAGAACATGCAAGACGTGGGCTACGTGCGTATCCGAACTTACTATTTCATTTCATTCTTTTATTCTCGAGCCCTTCTTATCCACGCTAACCTGTAACATTCTCTGTATGTCCGTATTACAGAATAATGCCATGATGGACTCACAAGGAGACATCACAGATCTCGGGAGACAGTACATTGGCGGGGGTTCAGCAGAAGGTGGTTCAGCTCCTTCAGCCATTAGCTCCGCATCGTCTCGGAGGTTCCGAACACAGTTCAGCGTATTACTGCCAAGAATTTCGTCCGCTATCATGGTCCCTGACAGCATTACCGAGTCTTCTACAAGAACTCATATTCTTGTAACTCTGGGCTCCCTATTTATACCCTGATGAGCTTGACTAGAACGTACTAGTGTCCTGCGTATACCCAGTCCCCAGTTCGGACCGACACACGGACTTTGAGTACCTTCACCAAATCGGAGGATGAGATATGCTGTAGTTGTATCCTTTTTCATTGTAAATTGCATAATAAACGAAAGTTGTCATGTATCTAGCATTGATTTGAAGCGTAATAGAATCCAAAAGGCCCGAACTTGTGAAACTGGGCGGATGAAATCTCGCGAAAGAAACTAAGAAGTATTATACTATGCTCAATACCACTGTGAAAGCAAAACGAGCAAAACAACATGAGAATGCCAAACCATAGTAGGTCAAGAATGCTCGTCAAAAGCACCCATATTGCGTACGCCTTCGACAAGTCGCCGATATTCACGCAGGAGCTCTGGAATCTCGGACATCTTGAGATCCTCCGCGGAGCACTCAAGGAAGCGACGACTCGGTGGAGCTAAAGGCGTGAAGGATGTCCGATGAGCACTAGGCACGGGAGAAGATGTCCTCGAGGAAACGGGTGTGTCGAAACGTGCCGGTTCCTTCGCGGCGAGGAGGCTTGACGTGCGTAGCGGTGGAGGTGGTGAAGTCCTTTGTGATTGAGTCCAGTGGCGAGATTTAGGAAAACGTAGACATCAAGATAGAAGAATGCATAGGACATACCTGATGAGCGGATGGTTCATTAGAGTGAAATGGTGATCCTTTCGACAAACGCGACCGGGACATGTTCGCCAGGCGATCTGTAATGCTCATACGTTCCTTCTTGTTCGCCTTGTCTAGCTTGCGTTTTCTGCGTGCGCGAGTTCGGTCGCTCATCATACTCTCAAAGCTGCGAATACTGCGAGTATCGTGTCTAGTCTCTTCCTCCTCATCTTCATCATCCTCATCCTCTTCACTTTCCTCATCCTCATCTTCGTCTTCGTCACCTTCCTCCTCTTCGTCGTCAAGCCTCACATTGCGCACTGACGAGGGTCGGCTTTCAACCATCTCTTGACCCTCTTCATCCGCAGCATGATACGACGACGCAATTGAGCGGGCACGATCACGACCGGGTAACGACGCTGCGAGGCTCGCTATCGAGAATCCACTCTCGCGCCGTAGTAGTCCAAACCCTGGACGAGAAAGATTCCACGGAGCGGCCTCGCTTCCAGGTGTTCCAGGATGCGACTGATCGCCCGGTGGAGCGGCCGGGAGAAGCGAGCGGAGAACTCCAAAGCCAGAATCTACGACGCCTGAAAGGACTTTGTTCGCCGAACCAGCGATTGCGTCGACTTGCTGCTCGACTCGGCCACGAAGCCCAGCTTGCCCACCTGGTGTGGAGGCAGGCGTCTTATCTGCAGCTATCCCCAGAGGTATTGGTGTGAGATCGGCAGTGCTGTTGAAAGGCACAGTAAGAACTGCAATTCTCCTCGGAGAAAGCGAGAATCTACTAACCTTCGAATATCCCTTTCGCTCTCTTTGAGACCCAGAGCTGCCAAGGTCCACATTTCTCTAAGAACTCAACCACCGCCATAAGGTTTATAAGGCAATAGCTTTCCTCTCCTCCAATAGGTTGATTACGGAAGCGTTGAGTGAACAGAAGATGAGAAACAAGCTGAGACGGATTTGCTTTCACCACCGAGAAAATAATCAGGGGAAGTAAAATGTCCCCAGACACCGGAGTAGGCGTCTTGGGAGGAGAGACGGAAAGCAGTGGCGTCGATGGCTCCTCGACTGCAGGGGACAAAGTGAACGAGGGAACTGAGTCAACGGAGGCGCCATCTTCCAATAACGGAATCTTGATCGTCTCATTTGTTTTGCTCTCCTCAAGCGTCTTTTCCGTCTCAGTTGTTTTGATCTGTTCAAGTTCCTTCTCTGGAGCGGTTGAGTCGGCCAAAGGAGAGAGAGGATTAGAAGCTGTCTTTATCGGTTTGACAGGGCTTTTGCTTCGGCCACTCATTTTGTCCTCCCTCTTGGAATGGACATCGCCACCGAAAGTAGGACCCTGCGGGGTCTTCTCATCCTCCAAGAGTTCTTCTGACTTCAGATGTAGTGGTGGAAGTCTCGAAAGACCATCTTTGAAAAAAAAGAAGACATGGGCAACTATAGTGTAGCGAAGGACATAAAATGAACTGACCAACGATGATCCTATGAGATGCAACGAGAATAGCAGCCTTGTCAGCGGGACAACGTGCCACCTCGAGTTGTGAAATAGCTACATCGAAACAAGCTTCAATAATATACACTCTTGGGATTTGCTAACTACTTACTTTGACCACATGCTTCAACGATTCGATAGACGTCATTTTTTGTGTCGCCAGCGTCAACACCAAGATGGTCCAAGTTCAAATCCAGTTTATTAAGTGCAGCTATACGGCTTGACAGCGCCTCGTCATGCGAGGCATCGTCAGAGCTAGAAGGCCGGTATAATCTAGAATTCATATTAGCATCCTCTAGTGACCAGTCCTATCTTAGCTCGAATAACCGGTACTTACCGATCATAAAAGATGCATGTTAGCGTACGTTCTACTTTCTCCAGTGCATGCTGTACTTTCGTATCTAGTTCGTTCTTTTCCCTCGCCTTCTCTTCTTCGCTGAGCCTATCGTCCTTCCGCCTTAATGTCGAAGGCGAACCATCAACTCTAAGTTCTTCCTCCAAGCTCTCGTAAAATTCCTGGAACCGCTCGGACAGTTCCTCAGCAACGTCATCATAAGCAGAAACTTCTAGTATAGAGCTCTGGTCTGAAGTGGTTTGACTCCCGTTATTCCAATCTTTCCCTTTCAGCGAAGGTCTTGGGAAAGGCAACAAATTAGACGAGAAGTTCTGCACACGGTCGATGACCCAACTAGGAACACCAGTAAGCGAGTCCTTGATCTCAGCCTTTATGTACTTTGTGAGGGTCTTCGATATGTTGTGCCGTACAAGAGCTCGATCTATCGTGTAAGCGGGAACTTCAACAGTATGATCCACCGGCGGCACGTCTGTTTGAGGATGAGATGTTGGTGCAGGGGTCGCAGGAGCAGTTGACTTGGAAAAAAAAGATGCGAATGGGTTGGGTAGGCGCGAAACATGTGGTGCAGGCTTAGCACCAGGACGTGGAGGTAAGGGAGGTTTGGGAGGAATAGTGCGTGGAGGAATTGGAAGGGAAGGTATGAAGACCCGCGAAATGAACTTGGGATAGCTGAGGGCAGAATTCGATAACTCAGGAAGAGGAGGAAGTGACGCGAGAGCAGAAGAACGCGTCGTCGCATCGGACAAGGCCTTGAACAATTTCGATGAGGTCGGTATCGAAGATTGGATTAATAGATCATCTCCACTGTCAAAGTAGATCCGTAAGCATGAGAAAACAGATTACAACTGGAAACAGCAAGTATGACTGAAAGTAACCCGGAGGTAGACTTAGCAGATCCCGATGCGCTAATTACTCACTCGATAGTTCCCCTCAGTCCAGATAACGTTACGAAGGGAGATTTCTCTCTGGCAGAACCTTCGCAGAAAATGATGTGGTCTTTCACGAATTCGGGCGTAATGGCCTCACGAGAGCTTGCCACCTCCGTCGGGAGTAACAGTGCAGCCTATACAGCAATACCAAATGTATCAATCAACCTTCTCTTGACAAAGGACGATGGAAATGAAACACATTTACTCACTTTACCGGTTGCGATCACGGCCCATACCTCCGTCCATGCAGCTGTCTGATCCGATCCTGCCACTAGCTCCTCTAGCATCGCCCATCCAAGGCAACTAGCATCAAGACCATGATGCTGCGTGACGGCCTTTAGGTTTTGCAGCTGTAACCGACTTGTCGCACTCGGTGCCGTAACTCCGCCCGAGTGCTGATGCGGTTGCGGTGCTACAGATACAGGCGAGCTTGCTGTGCCTGTCGTTGCCGAGCCCGTCACAACGCGTGCTTGGCGAGGTGTGTATGGAAGATATTTTGTTGCGGTCGTTGTTGCTGCGTTTTGGACCGGGTGATGCGGTGGAGGATTAGTCGCGACTGGTGATTCAGAAGAGTGCAAACTGCTGTTGCTGGATGAAGTCCCATTTGCAATTACGTTAGAAGAGCTCAAAGAAGCAGAAGGGCCGGGAGACAAAAGCGGGTGTGCATTGAGGACTTCGTTCGATGGAACGCGGTGCAAACGGCTGCTGGCGTGTGCCGGAGACGCAGGTCGGAGATTGGGAAGTGTTGTGCCTCCCGGAGAGGACATGGTGTCTTCAATCTCTTGTCTCTGTACGTTCGATCTAACCCAGAAGTCTACTGAAGTACAATGACATCCGACTGCGCCTATTCTACCCGCGGTAGATGACCTTGAGAGCTAAGTGGTCGTTGGGCGCAGTCGCGTCCCGTGCACGTGCGTGCCGCTAAACCCTATCATGATCGGCGTCGGGTAATGGTAATTGGTAATTATATCAGAATTACTGCGGACGGACACTGCTGGATTGATTCTAACCTCTTCTCATCATTACCATGTTTCTAAGTATCAAAGCAGTCGAGTTGCAGTTGCGAAAGAAGCACACGTAGGAATGAGTGAGGAGAATGGTTCGGTTGATTGAAAAGCGACTTCCGCCCGAACTGCTGAAAGAAGAAGCCGTAGAACTCGAAGATCAAAATATCTTGCGCTTCGCCATCAATGAGATGAGGCTTTTTTTAAATTTTTTGCTGGTTTACCATACAGCCACCTTATTGGTTTTGTTTACACCATGATTCTTCTTGCTAAGGACCCGGAGATGGAGGACGAAGTCAACGCGACGAATCTGTCGAGGTTGAGTCACAATCCGGTGGCTCATTTCAACTGTCTCTCGGTTCAGTAATGACTTGCCCAACGGCACTAGCTCAGCGACAATAGCAACCCCGCCCCTCTGCGGATATGTATATTAATTCCCTATTTAATTTAGATATCCTACCTACTGTACTGGGACTGAGACAGGCCGTGAGAACTATAACTTCTGACGATTTTCGGATCTGTATCGCAGGCTCAAACTACCACCACCATGTACATTGCTCTTGAGCCTTCCAACAAAGAAGCTGTCTATGTCGAGGTTGAAGGGTCGTTTGCGGAGAAAGGGATCGACACCATCAAATCTGTATTTCATCGTGCGACAAAGTACGTATATCTTAATCCCTCCCGATTGATTCAGGATTGACCAGGCGTATGGCCCAGCATCCCTCCGCCTGAACAAAAGCTATTGTTACGGGAAAGTCTAGTAGAGAATAAGGATGCCCAAAAGCTTAACATACCTTCTTCTCCGGAAGTACTTGCCGTTCAGGTCAGGACTGCTTGCTTTTGTCCTAGCTATTGGCGTGGCCTCATAGTCAAGCATATAGAGAAAGTACCCTGAGCTCTTCAAGAGATCTACTATCCATGTGAAATCGTTAGATTCCTGGAGCATGGCTGACGTACACCGTACAGAAAACAAACTGGTTTCCTGCAGCGGTATGAGATCGCTTGACGGAGAAATTGGGAGCCTGAGTCGCTGTCTTAGCAAATCTCGCCAGCTTGTACGTCCACATGCACATCATTCTGGTTTTTTTTGCTGATATATCAGTCATCAGAGCTCCCATATGCAGGAGCAATTCCTTCCTTTATGCACATGCATCCGAGCAGACGTAGCGAATAATTTCTTTGAGAAGGTGGACACCGGCGGTGCGTCAATGGCAGAACTGAATTGTTACGAACAGATTTTCTACTCCATCGAGGATCGTTGGGCTAGAGTCATGACGCAGCAGAACAGGTCACCGAACTTGCTCGCTTCGCTCTTCATTTCCATGATATTGCAGCCTCCTTTCCTCTGGGATAGTAGCGACTTCGAGATAACCTAGTGAGTGCTTTGATTTCTTTGTGAATTGTACGCTAGTGGTACTCACCTGCTCGTAGTGATAGCAGCTCCCACACCCGCATGTTCGTGAAACAAACTGATTGCCCTCAGTTCCACGCATATACACCTCAGACCGACATTATCCTGCACTTCGGATCGAGGCAAGGCCCTCCTGTCTTGCTCTTGAACTTCCCTTCCGGGTCCAGGAAAGAAAGTAGAGCCAAAATGATCATGCAAGGAGCCGTGATGCATCGGCAGTGGCGAACTGTTAGCGTGAACAATTTCATGCCAATAGGACTGTGCATTCACAGCAACCTCGACGTCGATGTTTTTCTATTCTATGCACGCGGGGACAGTGGCAAGGTGAATACAAGCCCAATTTTTTTTTATCACAGATTGATTGACTGACTGAATCTACATAGATCGATTTATCATGGAAACGTTCAGAGTCTCTAAGAAGAAAGAAGGCATTATGCTTGCACGATTCTTATTCAATTACCGGGACAAGTTATCGAGCCAAAAGATTTCTCTTGACGATCGCAATGTGGAAGAGGTCGAAAATTTTATACAGGAAGATGTCGTTAGCAACTATTGAAATGCACTATGAGGTGTGCTTCCCTTGATGTTGTCCATGTGGTGTCAAGAAGAGCAAGATGAAAGTGAAGCGGTGTGATTGTGCAGTTCAGTCTCGACTGCGACTTCAAGCTTTCTGTTACAATCACTAGGATGAGGAATATATCAAATAGATGCACAGAATCTAAGAAGAGAGGTGGAAATGACACGTATGTACATCAAGCATGGGCGGAGCGGAAATGAAGAATCTCGGAGGGGTGAAATGCGTAGCTCCTCGTCCGAGTGTCGCGTTCGGAAGAGCCAACGTGGGAAATCTAACCGAAAGCAGTGTCGGAAAGACCGAGCCGCTGATCGGAGAGTGCACGGCTAGCTGGTATCATTGGATACATCGTACACCAGCGTTTTTTCATCCCTTTGGTTGAATCATGTAGCTGAATGTAATTGATGGTGATGAATGCTTCAACTGAAACTCCATTCGGAGCTGGAGGCATTTCATTTCGAAGCTGCTCGCGATTCGTCATTTGTAGAGATCTGGCTTGTTAGTCTGGGAAGTCAAAGCATGAAGAATAAACATGAATCATATAGCGTAGCACTTTCTAAGATCCATGAGGACATATGCATCTCGCTTCAAGAGTCCAGTGTCATTAATTGTCAGGTGAGACACTGAAAGAGAAGCGAAGATCTTCTATTTGGTGTTACATCATAGCACGGACGAGTGATCGACGCCCAGAATACAACTTCTTTTCTTTCACTTCAACTATATTCACCGGTCTCGTAGGAGTTCCCCTTAGTGGTCTCATGAGGAAGGCCGATCCAAAGTACTCTGGAAGGAATGGCTTTGATGAAGTTACGAAGCGATTTCCTACTGAATCATTGAAAGAACCGGAAGCAACAGAGAACCAAGATCTCGCGCGGTTCGTCATCAGAGAGATGGGATCTTTCTTCCCTTCGTACGTTTTGCCCCGCCAATGCTCCATCTGAGGCCCATTGACGTCTCAACTTCATCCTTATATCAAATAAAGCCTTGCTGAGATGAAGCAAGAAGTCAAAGCCTCTGACGCACCTGAAACGGTCGCAACACTCACAGAGCGCATCAGAAGATCGAAGAGGGAGAATCAAGAAGACGTGGCTAAACTGTCGCGGTACTATGCGCAGGGACTGTACGATGACGCGATGGATCGATACTGTCAGACTGATGACATCAAATACCATGACTTTGAAGATTTTGCGAGGAGTTCTTACGAATGGGCACAACACTACGCGACACTCGAGGTCGGTCAACCACTTCAGCTCTCATCTCATTGTATTCTGTCCATTAAAAGTTCCTCTCTTTTTTTCCGCCTCTTTCTGATTGAGAATTACATACTTGAACTGATTTGCTGAAACGTGCACGCCTACTGCTATTGCGACTTGCGCGACCTGCAAATTGCGACGTGGGCTCTGTTACTACGTACTTATTGCCGCGAACAGAATTATTTCAGACAGTACGATAAGATCGCCGCATCGGAGCATAACGACCTTGTGGGGCGGATGCAATATGATCATCTACGGGAGGTCCTGCCGTTGTACACCCGGCGCCGGGAGGCAGAGAAAAAGGAAGAAATGGCGCGGCTGATCCAGGCCGCGGCGAAGGAGGCGCATTTCCCGCAATCGATAAAGGAATACCGAATGATGGACGGACGTAAGGATGCGCAGCAGCTGCTGATAGCGCGCTTCCTGATGGCGAGCGAGCCGAACCAGGGTGTGCTCCGAACGCGGTGTCGATGGACACGCATGCAGACCGAGCCACTGATCAATGAATACAAGAACGACGTCAGTATCATTTTACATCACGACCTAAACTTTTGTTTGTCTGTTTAACTCCAGTTGAGTTTTGAGTGCGAGCTGATGATGGATCTGTTTGGTTTTGCTGTTTTGCATTTTTTTTTCCTTCGTGTTTTTTGTTTTGTTTGCAGGCATCGTTTCGAGCTGAGATTGAGGCGTATGTGAGCGGACCAGGAACCCGACGGACAGGAGAGTTGAGTAGCGGCTAAAGGGATAGTGGCTCAGCGAACCTGGAAGTGACTAAACCATCAAAGTGCAATGATCGCTGTCTGAGTGTGTCGTCTCGTCTGCAGGGTTGGTTGGCAACGGAACGGCAGGATAAGGGACCTGAGTGGCACGTGTCCGGGTCGAGTACGTGTTTCGGGAAATAGATGAAAATAAAATATACTTTATTTTTGCTGTTAGAGATCAGAAAAAAAGGACGAAATTGCTGTGCTGATGGGTTTCGCATTCCATCTCACTTGAGCGCGGTACAACAGTGTACACAGACACAGGTTTCTTAAACCATGGCTATGACTATGGTATGGACTATGGACCACGCGTATTATATGCATGCATATGTCCTCTTACTCTTCTCAGCTCTTGTCCATTCCGTAACGGCCGTCTCTCTTTGCGTCCCTTTTCCATAAAGAAAAATTCTACCATACTCAAAACTCTCTCCATTTCTGCTGTATTTAAAGGCTCTGCTGCTGCTGCTGCTGCTTCCGACCTCATCATCACATATTCTCTCTTTCTCTTGCTTTACCTTTACCATACAGCCAGCAGCACAGGCTCGACAGCCGCATGGACGGACAGCAATCGGGATACGCGTCTCAGGTGCGCGTCTATTTTCAGTTGCGTAAACTAGAACGAACGCGACTCACTCTCTGCCCTCGTGCCTCCTGTCCCATTCTACCCTTCCTCATTCCTCTCTTTTCTTTTTTGCTTGCTTTCTTCGTAGCAGCAGCATTCTCCGCAATCGCAGCGAGCGATGATCCCAGACGTGCCTGCAGCCGTCTCAAACCTCCTCGACGCAACACGCAGGCTCGAAGAGGCACTCCGCCAATGGGGTGCCCTCGAAATTTCAGAGATCGAGGTCAGCGACGTGTTTGTCACCGTTGGAAATTACTATAACGAAATGGTCGCTGCGTGAGTCCCTCCCGATTCTTGCGCAAGCGCTTTCTCGTGCTGAACCGCTCGGACGCGATGCTAATTTTTGTGGCTATCTAGATTCCAAATACACAACATCGATATGAGGTGCGTGTATTCCGCTCAAATATCCAGCGTAACCACCTCAAGCTCACCAACGGCAAATTTTTTCTTTTTTACCATTCAGAGACGTATCGAGCTTCCTAACAGACCTGCGCGCCCTGCTCGAGGAGTCCCTGAGCGAGGACCCGACGCCGCAGAACTACCAGACGCTCATGCCGCAGGTGCGCACGCTCATAGCGAACCTCCTGGTCAGCCTGCGCAATAAGCAGCCGCTATACTGGCGCGCGGTGAACGCGCGGCGCTCCTCCGGCGGGAGTAACTCGCGCTCGAGCTCTGGCTCCGGGTTCCGGTGAACTGTGTTGCTTTTTTCGTCTCGTTACGAGATGGAGTGGGTGCCAGCTGCGCAAGAATTGCGCTGAACCCTTCTCTCTTTCCGTTGGCGACTCTGCTCTGCTTTCCTTTCCTTTCCTTTACTCTTCCGTCCGACTACCCCGGGATGCGGGCCTTGGCGTGCGGGTTCTCCAGGTCTACACCTTCGGTTCCGAGCTTCGCGTCGCGGAGCGTCTGTCTATTCTTCCTCCTGTCATTCCACCCATCCGTCTACCCATCCCTATCCATCCGGAGCAAACCCGATCCCAAAACGAGATAGAGAGCCAATAAATGCGCAGGGCGTCAATCCTCACTCTCCTCCCCTCCTAATTCCGATAACTACCCCACTCGCCGGTCGAGCATCAAATAACGGGAACTACCACTCCACCATCCACATCCACATCCATATCCATATCCATACATATATATATATACATCTTGAACGACTTTACGAAAATCCCTTGAAGGATCCGAAGAACATCGATATCTATAATTAATCGAATCGAGCGGAATAATCTTAATAGAAATTAATCTACGCCGATCACGGGCGGCTGGGTAACCCTGCGGTGACAACGGAGAAGGGTGGAGGTGGAGGTGAAGGTGGACGATTGCGGTGACGGTGACGGTGACGGTGCAGAGGTGAAGAATGAACGAGATGAATGAAACGCGGGTGGCGGAGGACGTGGTACTAGTGGTGGTGTACATTGGCGGGCAGGCAGGACGAAAGAAGGAACATGCATACAGTATGTAGGCACCTAGCCGAATTGGAAAGTGGACTGTATAATCTATCATATCGAATAGTACTCGTACCCGTCTTGTCTTGTCTTGTAGAACTCCGTGCTTTCTCTTTTCTCTTTTCGCCTTTCTTTTCGCCTTATTTCTTTACCTCCTTTCTATCTTGCTTGAATTTCGCTTTCTAGCTCGTTTCTCTGCTTGTCTCCCATAATTGCACATGCGTCATATCTATGTCATATTTATTGTGTCAAACTGCTATACAAAGACAAGTATACATACATACACCGGATAGATCAGAGTGAGCGAGGAACAGTACTAGTGACACGGTAGGTCGTCATTATTCGGGAGAAACGTATAAAACAGATAATCAAGCAAATAGATGA
Source organism: Sanghuangporus sanghuang (assembly GCA_009806525.1). Taxonomy (NCBI): domain Eukaryota; kingdom Fungi; phylum Basidiomycota; class Agaricomycetes; order Hymenochaetales; family Hymenochaetaceae; genus Sanghuangporus; species Sanghuangporus sanghuang. The sequence continues at coordinate 1,242,334 of VVIT01000002.1, read as the reverse complement.
AACAAGGAAGAAAAATTCGTATAAGTGGCGTTAATTGCGCAATAAATAAAAATGGACAAAGAGTAAACGAGATGAAAGAGAGCACCATGAATCAGATATCACATCAAATCAAAGTAGTAACAAGGGCTTGAGTGACAGGTCCCGCACGGTCAGTTGGTGGTTGATAGCAACCAGCGGCCACTCCGCATTCGAGTCACTGGGATAATGAATAGTAAGTGATAGAAGAAGTAATCACAAGTGTCAGCGATACACCCTCAGCAGCACCACATGCAGGCAATTGTTTCACTTACTGATTGTCTCTAGGCCCTTTCCCCTTGGACCCGTGAGGTCTTTGGAGAAGGAAGCACTGATCAAAGGAAAGCTTTTTCTCGCCGCTTGTGCCCCTTCCTTTGCCTTTTTCTTCTACCAGTGTCAAGTATCCGTGGCTTGATAAAAAGACGAAGGGTTCTGCTATTTGGGATTTACCAGATCGACTTGGGCCTGAACTTGAGCTTGCTCTCGCAGTTGGACCGAGTTGGAGTGCTAACACGTTCCAATATAATTCAGTCGGCGATCGTGCACAGAACTTGTGTGGCCCAAGAGATTGAAGCGCTTTGACGATCTCTGACGGCCCTGAATGAAGGTTCCCCGGACTCCTCGAGCCTGAGTGGACTTCCCGCATTATTAGACGTAAGTAATCAGGACACGAATAAGCGATGAATACAAAGTTAGGAATTGAAATAAAAATAGATGTAAAAGAAGAGGATAAGAAATTCAATACATATACGCACATAACGCAAAACAAAACAAAACAAAACAGAAAGAAAGTGGGTTTTACTCACGCAGGTTTCGTGAACCCTTTCGCGGCGCGAAGCGATGTACGGCAAGCTGCACTTGGGCTCGTAAAAGCCTCAGCGACAGACTTGCGCGGTACATTGGTGTGCTCGTGCACACTATATGAAAATAACGCGTTGTGGGCGTATGCACCTGAGAGTTCCGCGCGGTTCGTGTCAAAAGTCCGCACATATCTGTTAGGTAGATAGAGAGCGAAGTGAGAATGAGGGACAAAGGCTACGGAGGAAACAATCTGCGGGTTCTGCTTACTTTCTGAGGAACTCGATCGCGAGATCTTCGAGCTCGGTGGCTTGTCTTTCCAGTTCTTTTTCTGAGATTGGTCGCATAGATTCTGGCTCGATCCGCATTGGAATATCTTCTTGCGCGGTACGCTGCGGTGTGGAAGAAGAGGGCGTTGGAAAGTTTGCTGGTTTCAGAGAATCGGGCCAGACGGGTACTGGACTCTCCCTTTGTTCATGATGCAAAAAACGAGCGCGTATTGATAAGTATGAGCGCTACTCTGTTCATGTCAAGAGCAGAGTACGGACCTCACCACTCAAGCGATAGTCCATCATCTCTATGTTCCAGATATTGACGTGTGCTTTTTAGGTTTCAAAATTAAGCTTGGAGAACTCACCGAACGAATTTGTTCGTCACAGTTAACCCAAGAGCGTTTAGAGCTTTAATTTCCTCCCAGACCCATTGTTTTCGGGCTTTATGGTAGTTGGGAGAAGATATTTTGCAGGCCATTGGGAGAGGGGCGACGAGCTTGACGCCTGATGTTCTTGGTTCGAGCGTTGTTGTTAGAGGTGGTGTAGGCGATCGTTCGCGTTTTGGAATGATTGGTGAACTAGTAGACATTCTCTTCAATAGACTATTTGAGAGCAAACTTGATGTCCAGAGGCCTTAAACAAGCCTAAATTGTGCAACGGTGAGAAGTGTGAGCATGATATGATAGAAACAATCCAAGTCGTGTCGCGTCGTTAGACGCGCGTGTCCGTTCGTCACTTGACTTCCGAACACGATCATGGCTCTACCAACCAAAGGACGTGTCATCATCGACACCACAGTCGGCGAACTTGACATCGAACTCTGGTCAAAGGTGTGTTTGTAGCATATCTCCTCCGCATGGACGCAAAACTGACTTGAAAGCAGGAAACACCGAAAACATGTCGGAACTTCATCGCATTGGCTATGGAAGGTTAGTGCGCCTTGCAAATATTCACTCTTCAGTCGCTTTATTGAATCGATTATGGTACAGGCTACTACGATGGAGTAATTTTCCATCGGTACGTCCCTTATAGAAAGCCTGCGGTATGAAATAATACCGATGTGCAGACTATAGTGTTGTACCAGGCTTCCTCGTGCAGACGGGTGACAAGACCGGTACGGGTGCTGGTGGAGAGTCATTCTACGGAGGTACGTCTTTCTTCAACTTATTCGAATATACGGAAGCCCGACAGTCGTGCAACAGAACCATTTGAGGATGAGATACACCCACGACTACGTTATGTCCATCGAGGTCTTGTCGGTATGGCGAATAATGGGACCAAGGACTCCAATGATTCGCAGTTCTTCATCACTCTCGGTTCGCCTGTGTATTCTTCGTTCGGAGTCTTATCTTATCGTTAATGCTGCTTTTTGCATGCCTCTGAATAGACCGAGCGGATGAGTTACACGGGAAGCACACATTATTTGGGAGATGTGTCGGAGATACTATCTTCAGTGAGTATCCGTTTTTCTGCGCTTCTGTTGGTGCTTTGAGGTTTATGATTGTGGAATTAATCGTGTAGATGTGATGAAAATCGGAGAAATGGGTGAGCAATGCTAGAATTTGGCATACTGTGCGATTGGACTGAGATCCCGTTGCTCTAAGAGCTGGATAACGAGGGTAGACCGTTGTAGTACGTTACATATATTCTTACTTTCTCATTTCTCTACGCAGACTGACTATACGTCCGCGGTATCGACTTTCTAGCCCACCTAAAATCAAAACTATACGAATCATCGACAACCCGTTCGACGATATCGTTCCCCGTATTACCGCTGCGGAGAAGAGAGCGCAGCAACGAGCTCGTGAACAGTCTCAGAGAGAGCGGGAAGAAGAGATACGGCGAAAGGGCGCGAAGAAGTAAATTGATCCTCTAAACTTTGAGGTTTTGGACAGGAAAGTGCTTATTCTAATATGTTTCCCAGGGACACGAAGCTATTAAGCTTCCAGGACGATGAGGCTGCTGAAGAAGAACCGGTTTCCTTCAAGAAGAAAGCTATTGTCCGTCCTGATTGTGAGTCATTTCCGATCGCCATTCCTGAATACTCAGCTTGATAACATTGCGCTTTGTTGGTAGTAATTGACAATTCTGAGCAGCTTGCGGTCAGCATTCCACAAGACCTCATGGGTCCGTCGGCCAGTAAACCTTCAAAATCTCACGATGAGTCCGACCATAAGAAGAACGGAGAAGCGAAAGATGACAAAGTAAGTTGATAATTAATCCATATTCGTTGTAGTGATTTAATCTTTTATTATTCGTATGATTTGCGGTCGAAGAAGAGAAAGGAGAAGCACGAGTCAAGCGATATTATCGGTCTTCGAGAGAAGCACGCCAAAGAAATGAATAGCGCAGAGTGCGTTCTTATACGTTGTATACAGACTCTTTTATCAATCAGTTCTTTTCTTAGGACGGAACGACAAAAGCAAATTGCAAAGCTTGAAAAAGATATCCGAAAACTCGAGTCCAGACACGGAGGTAGCTCAGACTCGGACTCAGAGGAAGAGAGAAAGAAGAAGAAAGTGAAGCGCTCCTACTTGGAAGAGGAGCTTTCGAAATACGAGAAAACTCGAGGATTGAAAGGTAGAAGAGATGGTAAAGGCAGGAAGGTAAAAGATGAAGGCGATGTCCTCGCGAAAATGAATGCCTTCAAGAACAAGTTGCAGGTGACGTTATCGTATGGCGGAGAAGATCAGGAGACTGAAGAAAAGGAGGAAAATGTTGAATCTGGAGTTGGGAACGAGGGCGAGGGCAACGGCGAAGAGGGCATAGAAGTCGACAAGAACACGGACTTCCTTTCACATACTCTGTTCTTCCCGAAAGGGAAAGACGAAGAAGTAGCTAAGGCGGAACGCGAGTACGAGGTAATCGATCCTCGGAAGCGCAGCGCACAGGCGAAGGAGGAGGAACGAGAACGAAAGAGGAGGACGAAACCTCGAGATGGAGGACGCGGTTATCGACGGTGACCCATAACGTGCTAGCCGAGCTATCTCATCCGCTTAGCCGTGTTCCTGCATTGGCTGCGGGTTGTTCACGCTAAACCTAGGCCTGTCTTTCATTTGATGTATTGTGTTTAAACTCGCAATTGTCGTAAATTTGCATTAAATTACATGATCGGAACGGAGTGATTTACAATTTCGTTGGTTAAACGAGGATTGCCGATGCATGGACGGTCTGCAGATATATCCCTTTGCACCATCGTATACCCATGCCGTTTGTCTTTCTGTTTTGCTCGACTCGACGACGAGAGAGGTTGCAAACTAAATTTGCTGCACTGCCCTGCCTGTGATTGTGCGATCAGTGCCTGATGATGATTACATCAGCGCTCGGGTACGCCCCTCCGCACTGGGCCCATCGGTGGTGGCACTGGCACTGGCCGGGGCACAGACACTGACTCCGCTGTACACCTTGCTCTGCAACCGTCCATCGCTCTCATTTCCCTCCCTTCCCGCCTTCTCTTTCATCTGCTTCACCACCATCTCCATCTATCACACTATCAAATGGCCTCAAAGGCGGCTTTCAGACGCGTGAGTACAACACTTGAAACGTTTTCCTTTATCTCTCTTTCTTTCTCTTGCGTCTCCGTCTGTTTCTTGATCATCGCGTCTGACACTGCTCTCTCCCCTTCCCATCGCAGTTGACGAAAGAGTATGTCTCGATGCAACAGGACCCGCCTCCGTTCGTCTGGGCTGCGCCCGATGAGAAGAACATCCTGCACTGTAAGTACAATCATCGAGCTGCCACCTCGTGAACACGTTAGCTGATCCTTTATCCCTTCTTACACAGGGAACTACATCATCGTGCGTTTTCATTCACTCGAGTGACTTGCTGTGCAACTTGGTGTTGATTTTATGTGTGTGTCTTGTAGCGAGGTCCTCCGGATAGCCCGTATACTGGCGGAGAATACTATGGCGTCGTGATGTTCCCGTCTGAATACCCCTTCAAGCCGCCTGGGATCAAGATGCTCACACCTTCAGGCCGCTTTCAACCTGACAAGAAAATATGTTTCTCGATGTCAGACTTCCATCCCGGTTCATGGAACCCAGCTTGGAGTGTGGCGACGATGTACGTGATGCTTCTTGACACAGATACATTGACTTGCTTTGCTGATTGTTTTCTTGGACAGCCTGACTGGTTTACTCTCCTTCATGCTCGCAGATGAGCTCACGACGGGATCGATCACGACCACGGATGCTGACAAACGAGTCTATGCTGCACGATCACACGCTTGGAATATTCAGAATAAAAAATTCAAGGAGGCATTTCCTGAGGTATGTTTCAGATTTTTATTAATATTGCTGTATGCGTGCGTGGTCTTCATTTATCATTTTATCATCTCAAACAGTATTGTGGGCCGGTTATGAAAGATCTACCAAACATGGCGCAGAAGGAGCTCGCTCTGCAGAAGGCGGCTGCTCCGGCATTATCGCCTACGTCATCGCGGAACAGCGCCACATCCAGCCCGATCACACCTCAATCCGCTGGCTCGATCCCAAATGGCGGCAGCAGCAATTCAACCCAGGCAGGTGCAGCATCTTCATCTGTCTCAGGCGCCGCTGTACCGAAAACTAAAGAAACTGACGCTTCCAAAGCACGTGGCGCTTTCTCCTGGGGCCAAATAATGTTGCAGAAATGGTATTGGGGGATATTTTTCGCCGTGGCCTGGGCGGTGTCGAGTCGTTTGACGGGCAGTCCATAGGAAACCCCTTTCTGAAGCTCGAAGCGGACCGACCGTAGATGAGCTTGTGAATGGACGTTGGTTTATCCAAACTCGACGCTCATCGCCGCGGCTTTCGTTAAGTTTACTTCTCCCTCGTTTCTCCTATCTCTGCCATCTCTAGTGACTCTGCTTTTTATATCCTTGGGTCTTCCCTAGTGGACCTATTAGATGCAAAGTTGATCGGCCATTGCAAATTTCTCCCTCCCTCCCTCCTCTTTTCGCTCTTCTTTCTTAATTTACACCACGTACACGCTCTCTTGAAGTCTCCGTCTCTTTCCTCTTTATCTCTTATTTTCCCTCCTCGGCCTTGTGTTCTCTTCCGCATCACCACGTTCCTGCTATTTTTGCTCTTTCTTTCTTTATTTGTTCTTAGGTGTAATATGTACGTACTAAAACATGGCTAGCGGAAGGAGATATTGAAGTACCACTCAAAAATCTGATTGCGTGCGTGTAAATCTGAGAAAGTGAATGTCGGGTAGTGGATTTAGAAATATTGTAGAAGCATTGATAGGCTGCACGTCCGAGGAGGTAGAGTCAATCACTACTCATTATTAGTGCTAGTGCTAATGCGAAACCCATAGTCTGCGAAGAGGTCTCCTAGGAGCGTCTTCGAGAATACGTTGAACTTCGTGCCAGATGCTTTCCTTCACATCCTCAAGACTCCTCCCAGCGTCGATCTGTACCCATGTGACATCATCCTCACCAGCATCGCCGCGATGTTCCGCATCCTCCTCACGAACGACGAACTTCCTAAACAGCTCTCTCACGCGCTTCTGCATTTCCTCCTTCTCGTAGCGCTCTTCTCCGTACCCTCCGCGCTCGCGGGCCTTCTCGGGCGAGACGTCGAGGAAGAGTGCGAGGTCCGGAGCAGGGAGGCCGATGTCGGGGCTCTTGCACCATGAGAAGGGAAGGCCCTTTGAGACGGAGTAGACGACGCCGGAGAAGGCGTATCGGTCGCATATGATCGTTGTTCCTTCTGAGAGGGTGCGTTCGATGCTTGTACTGTATGGAAGTCAACTCCGCGTCCGGAGGTTCGGGGATTTGGACAAACGAGGTTAAAAAGGAAGAGTACATTGCAGAAGACCAAGCCACAAGACATTTGAGTCATGCATGGAACGAAATATGAACGTGCGTCGTTGCATATGGAAGGGAATTGACGTGAGAAACGGTGCAAAAGGATGTATATGGCTGTCTGTATGCAGGCCGAATACGACAAAGAAGAACACGCAGGACTCACGCGAGCTCCCAGCGGTTTGCAGAGAATAGAAGGTGGATCGCGCGGTCGTCGAGGTCAGATTGCGAACGGAGGTATGCGTCAATCATCTTCCCAATTGGCGTCGTCCTGTCTTGTGGTCCCGAAGGAACGAAGACGCGAAGACCATGAGGAGTCGAGGACCGGAGAAAGAGAGAGAATCGCCGACACCGACAGGACGCGGGATTCACGGAAACGAAAGAATGTCAGAGTTTAACTCAGTGCGAAAGAGTGCCACGAAGAGAACGAGAAAGAAAGCGCGCCTGACCAGGAAACTTGATGAGCTTGGCTGGGACATTCGACTGTGCTAATCGAGCCGCCAGAGCTCCAGCTTGTGTGCTCTTGCCGGACCTATCAAGTCCTTCGATGACTATGAGTACGCCGCGTTTCTTATTGGCGTCGACATGAGATGCCATGTTAAAGAATCAAGAGGAGATCGAGGTGGGTACAGACGAGGCAACAAAGGCGCGTGCGGTCTCTCGCGTCATGGTCCATGAGACCTCCTTTCCCAGGATCGGACTGCCCGATTCTAATTTGTCATCATAGACTCAGACCCGACCAATCTAACTTCCTCAGTAAAACACACAACGCTAATTCAAACCTTGCGATTTGTCGCCGTCTCCGATTGACGGCGCTCTGACAAATCTCTACCAAACGGATAGAGACTTTCACAAAACCGACTACCGAAATGAAACTTCTCTTGGAGTTCGGCGGCCCTCTTTTCATTTTCAGAGCAGCGGTCACAAGGACCCACATGTCCTACTTGCTGATTTGTCCGACTGGCATGCGTCTTTGCTAGATTCCATCATGCGTTGATCTCACGGGACTCTCACGCAGGGACGGGCCCCGAGCCGCGATCTTGTCGACCTCACGATCATATCAAACCTCGAAATCGTTTCTGCTTCAAGCGAGACCCAAAACGGGCGAAACTCAAGCTTAATTGTTCGCTAGATCTAGAAGACCCGGGGCTGGCGCATGATATTCGTTCGGAATCCCGGTCTCTTCTGTCTTCTCCCTTCTTCCCTTATATGACGAGCCCAGAAGGCTAAAACCTTTTGATTGATGCGACTCGGGTTAATTATATGGATGATATACAGAAGAAGCAAGTCGTAGCCGTATGTTTTACCGAAGTCGCGGAAGATTCGCACGAAGCCTCGCACAGTCGCCTTTTACAGGCAAGGACCGTTGTTGTTAGGCTTCAGAGAAGAAGTTCTGGGCTGAGGCTCTCCGAATTCGCACTTTCACGGTTCAGTGTTGTGATATGTCGTTGGTGCCAAGATTGGATCTCGTTCTTTGCAGACGTTTTTCCGGCAAGGGTCGACTTGCGCCTCTGGTCGAGTGCAACGGCTGCGGATTCTACTTATCTGCGCGCCGACGATATTTTCATGAAAATGACGTGGGGGCTTGTTTACTTGTCGAGTCTGACTGACCCGAAATCGGATGGTTTGACTGGGCTGGATGGGTGGCTCTGCCTATGAGACGTGTTTTCTCATGCTCTCTCCTGCGTCCACCCCTGTCTCTGCAAGCTCTCCATTCCACATGAATTGAGGACTAGACCGACTTCTGTCTTATCAGACAAGTGGCGGCCTCAATACCTGTTCGGAACTCTCGTGTTTGTGCGCGCCACCATTCTCCCGCGCTCTGTCGGGTTCCAATGTTTCTTCAATCGCTCACCGAGTACTTGGGCTGAAATAAGTGCTTCTTCTTCACATTGACAACCACACATATCCCCTTTTACCATGCTGATTTCACCGATAGATTCTCACATATTCTTCTTGGCCGCCGTCATATAGCGCAAATATGCCTAGCGAACCTGCGCGAAAGGACTGTATGAGCGGCACATCTTGTGCAATCCCCATCAATTATTGCTTCGGTCGGACACGGTGGTGAAGTTCTTTTTTGCCCTGTTGCGATCCATCCGTTCTGTTGGTTCCTTGAAAAGTTGCGGTCTTTAGTTGTCGATGATCCGCCTGGAACCGATGTCCCTGTTCTCCTTGATGCGCATGTTGCCAGATGTTGCCCTGCAAGACCCTGGTGCTCTTGGTCTCTAGAGATAAGATCGAATAACCAGATCCGCTCCTCGATATGTACATGTTTTGTCAACCATAAGCAGCGCTTCTCCCGCGAACCTCTGGATTGCAACTGTCTTCCGGTATTCTCCGAGCCGCATTCAAAGATCTGGACCATTCAGAGGAACATTTGGCGGTTATGTCTATACCCGGGCAGCGGAAACAAGCCGATTGTCTTCACTTTGTAGGAGCGGAATTACGGAACAAAAGCAGGTGATTATACCTTGATGGAGGGGCTAGCTAAAATTCCGAGAACGGTAAGTCAGATGGCATCAGAATCTGGGATCGTTACCGCACCGCCAAAGCTCTGACAAATACGGTAGGTGACCGTATCCATTCACCATCACCTTTTTGGCCGATTGTAGTTCCTTCTAAACAAGGCAGACCTAGTTACAGAGAAGCCGCAGTCTAAGTCCAGAAGTCCAGAATGCCCGACAGTCCGACCGGTGATTTTATGAACGATTAAGTTAGACGCCGACAGGAATAAGTTACTTGGCCCTGCATGCAGCCTCGTTCTGGTCATCACTCCTCATTGGTATACTAGCTATACCGGTCCGCGAGCGTCAGTGTCTTCAACCACATACAGCTACGGAATTGCTTGGTTTTCCGGTGTGCTATGCCTAATCCAGAACACCGATACCCATGGACAACGTCCTTTGTTTGATCACCAGATTGTTCGCAGATAAGATGCGTGTTGGTCCTCTTATTATAGGAGCAGAGGTAATATAGGACCGAGAGCCGCTGAGAGCTCCGCTGAGCCGCTCCCGTGATAAGGGTCTCCTAATGCGGGCACCTTCCCGGCGGCAATGAGAATAACTCGACAGTTTGTCTTCTTCTCTTGCCATCCTGGGCCCGAACCCAAATCAGTCACTATAAGACGCGACGGATACGGCTACCGGATTACTCGGAAACTTTTCACCTCCTTGATACGTCACATTATTGGTACCACTGGAAGGCAATACGTGGGATCGAGCAGGATTGACGCTAAGTCCGAATCTATATGTGAATGCACCGGAGCCGGCGAGATACATACATACATCAGCTGTTTGGACTAAGCTTCCATTCAAGTTTGCAGCGCCTCCTTCCCAAGCTATTCATCGAGAAAGTTACAGTTTTGCCCAAAAGCGAGTCTTGCGATGACTACCAACGAACTATATCAAACGAACAATTTCATCAAACAGCTTCTCTACTCCACGCTCACCCTGATGAGGCCCAGTCCCCAGTACACTGTTTCTTCTCCCTCACATTGGATCTCGAGCAGGTGAACGCGGGGATGTTCACTCGCCTGGGGATCATCGTGGTTTCTTCGGAGATGAAGACAAAACATATCCCACCTGTGAATCGAAGCTAGTTTATCCGCAGACAGGCAGGCAGGTGTTACTATTTCCAGCGACGGACTCCGGAGTTTCGGATACATAGGGTCCGCTACGGCGTGACGGGATAGGTAAGGTGGTTGCGGAGCCTTCGGGCTCTTCTTCATGTATCATAGTGCGAAGCCGGGGAATACGGCGCTACGGAACCGTAAGAAAAGTCGAATTTGGTCGAGATGTTCACATGAAAATTTAACGCACACTTCATATCTTGCACCCCGCCGTGTTGGGTCGTTGGATTAACACTATTCTTAGCATCCAAAACCTCTTGACAGCCAAAGTGTGTTTCATGAGATTTGGTCTGACTTAAACATACTGTAGCAATAACTTGAAAAGACTGAGGAAATGAAGAGAGTTGTCTCATGCGAAGCTTTAATCGCATATGTAAAGAACTCTTCTCTCTTACTGGCGAAACATCTGACGAAAAGATTTTCGAACATCAATTTGCCCATTCCGCAGTAGATGGAGTGGTCGAAAATGATTGGTCAATATAAATTCCGAGACGATTTGCGTGGTAAAATTGTACGCCACTGGAGCCAATGTTCGCCCTCGCCACTCCGTCGGTAGTGACCGTCGACTCCCTATCGCCTGCTCCCTCAAGTCGCGGGAGCGTTTAACTTCCGCGGACGGTAGAAGAAAGTGGACTTCCGAAATTACTCAGAAGATTCTGCACAAATCAGTCCTTGTCGATCGTCTGCTTCGTGAGTATGTGAATAATTCAGCAAGATGAGATGAGTAAGTGTGTGAGGCAATTCATGCGAAACTATCGGGAGGTATTGACTAACGCTCGACAAGTAGTGAAATTCCATTGTTGGCTAGCCAAGGAAGCTTAATGATAATCTTGTTGCCAAAAGCTGAAATTTGACCTTATCCCGTTACTGTGCTAAGAGCATACAGGTGCATATCAGCAGAACATAAGTTTTATGCGCAGCCTTTGGTCCTAAACTTACATGAATGCCTTTTTTATTAAACCGGAGTGACAATGCGTACTTTCGTGATAAATTGATAAAGCGCCAGGTAGCGCAGCCTATGCAGGGACAGGAGCACTAAAGACGATCACCAGAAAAAGACCGTAGATGTGCTTGAAGAAAGTGGCATCCGTATGGATACTGATTGCGTACGAATCCATTCGACATAATCCATGGTCTAGTGTGGAGCACATCGATGCCAGTTTGCATGGATCATAACCCGCAAAGCATTCAGATGGCCTTTGAATAGTAACAGTATGGACACCTAGCTAAAGCAGTAAGAGCTTTGAAAAGATGTGCAGACGGCAACCAACCGTGGGTAGGAAAGAACGGACGCTTCGCACCGTAGGGACAAGAGCTAGATGAGAGCAGTAATAGAGATAAAAAGCGAGAACCACAAACACCGACGATTGCTGACCTGAGAATAAGTAGCATCCGGACGAAAATACATCTTGCTTTACTGACATGCTTTGCATTCACCAGTATATGCGGAAAAGTCAGCAAGAATTCCGAGGCAGTTGCAAAGGTCGTGAGGGTCCTATACCATCCTGTACTTCTATGGCGACTAACCGCATTGCGAAATAAATGAGTCGAAGCAGATATAAGACCAGGCATTCATCAGAATTAGCGAAATCAGTCTAAGAATGAACTGGATCCACAGCAAACCTGTCAGACCGTACTTTTTCGAACCATATAGTACATACTTGCTGACACAAGATAAGGGGGTATACATTGTAGAATGCAAGTTGCGTCCGAAGGCCGGTGCTTTTTCTCCAGCGCGCGAACCATCCATTGCGCCAGTGCGCCAAGAAACTTGCTCATTTTCCTCCCCTTCGAGGGAAATTGCAGAACAGTAGTAAATCGAGAATAACCACATAGGTGCACTTCTCGAGCTTATCGTAATAGTGACGAATAAGCCCCGCCACTTCACAAAGACCGACGCGTACCCTTGACTTCACCAGGATCACCGCTGGCCGAAAAAGATAGACATTGCTTGGACTCTATTCAAACCCTAGTTATGGCGATTACGGCGGAGACATGCGGTTGTTAAATGAAGAGATGAGAAGGGAGGAGGAGGGAAAGTTAGGACTTGGTTTACCGACGTACCCGGCGTTATTTGGTTGTATTTGTTATTTGTGGGGGATAATAATGACACGTGCCTCATATTCCCTATTTCGTCCGAGTCGTTTTGCGAACTTAGGTCTCGCCTTCTTCATCCACTCTGCAAATGTGCTCAGTAGATGCTGCTCACGGACTGTTACATGATGATCAGTTGTATACGTGCTATTCATTTCTATACCTTCTGCTGCCCGAGAAACGGGGGTGCCCGGATGTCTAGGATGGTAGTCCATCTAGTCGGATCCATTGTCTAATGGAGAAGGTCGTATTGCCACCTGCTGGTCTATGTATTCTCCTAACATGATGATCAAGATTGATTGCAGGCAAAATCTTAGCAAAGTCCCAGCAAATTACTTCTGAGGCTATTTTCAGGTCTTCTTACCCAGGCATCTTGCGACAGCGGCTCTGCCTCTGATAAACATCACTGTTTGCGTCTTCTTTTCTTGTTCCAAGTCAACTAAAGGAAAAGATCGCCAAGATGGCTGTACCACCGAGATCGCGCCGTGCACACCCCTTGTACGCACGCCGGGCGACCGTAACTTCGTATCTTGGTTCCGACTCTCTCATGATCGTGTCTTCGGTCAGAGACATGATTGTGGTGGTTGCTGAAAAAAGAAGTAATTTTGGGGCGCAAACTCACGCTCGCAACGTTGTCATCCTCCGGCCTTCACCGCGCCCTGTCGAAGATGCTGGGCATTCTGATTGTCTAGCTCGGAGAGACCACAGTCGGGCTAAGCGCCCATATCACTTCGATGCACCTTACGCACTAGAACGCGACGCAAGCAGGGACTTCGTTCATTTATCTCTCCATCTTATTACCTCGAGAATAATGGAAGGATCGCGAGACACTCATCGATTTGTCATAAGACACCGAAAGAACTTTTCAGCCTGTGAAAGTGTCTCTTGGAGGATGCATTTGAGCTTCTGGTCGCTAGGCGTCCAGCAAAACACTTTCCAATATGAGTTGAACGCTGAGGATCCGATCCGTGGTAGCTCGGCACAACTCTTCTTGGACTCACGTTAGTGTGTCGCTCATAGAGAGAACGGCGCAGAAGGGCTACTTCTCCACCTAAGTTTCTCCGGCGAGCTAGGTAGGACGATACCGGATATACCCTTGCGTTGTGACTTCTCGCCAACAATACAATGCTTGTCTGTCTTGGGAGGTCATGGAAGTCTCTGTTGCCTGCGGAATCTGTCAAACGGCCCGGATGTCCTTAAAGCATGGCCAGGCCATTGACACATGTCGGTGTTACGACTGCTTGTTTGGAAGCTCTGCTCCGGGATTCCCTCGTCTTCAATAATAGAGTATCCGATCTACCTTCGTGGTTCACCAAATCATCGAAACCTGGTTTGATATGGTGAGTCGACTGAGAGACGGGAACAATTTCACTCGGATTTGGACAAATGAAGTGAAAATTTCTCCTAGTGAAATAGCATCCATGAATAGGAACATCCTATTATCGCTCAGTAGGGCCCGCCGGACGAGGATGAGCACCGACTCAGGAGTCTCATCAAAAGATGGCCAAGAAGCCAGCTTGAGAATGTCATCCTTTATTAAAAATGCAAGTGTCACAGACGTTAAACTGCGCGGGTATTTCGCGTTGTTTGCGGGGAAACCAGAATAAGGTCTTCTCTCAGACGACTCACAAGGACCTTCAGCATGGTACTTGAGAATCTGCCATCGATCCGTCCGCCGCGCATTAGCTTGGCATGCAAGACTTGTGGTGAGAATTTGTGGCAAGAACAGTTACACTGGTCGGATTTTCTGCGGGGACAAGTCGCGCCTTATGTCCGAAAGGCGCTATTTTCGTCGGGAAGGGCGCTCGATTTTCGCACACAATCTTCGCGAGCGCGGACCGGATGGCGGGATTGCACTTGTCACACTGTTTGGCTCAAGTCCATGAGACCTTGCTCAATTTCTGATTCTCCCGCCCAACCCGAAGGAGATCAGTTCCTAGCGTCAGTAGGAGTCTCGTATCGAAATCTGCGGCATAATAGGTACAAATGGACTGGGCGCTGCTCGGCTGTGCTTACTTGTTATTGCGGACCCGGAGGCGGCACCATATCGCGTGAGAAAATCTCGGGCTCCGCCGTCCGCAACCCCTTCATCTCGCTCGGCTGGTAGGCGCACATATTCATGTGCCCAGGCTTATTTCGTCGATGACAACATGTGGGAAATAATGTTGCTCCGAGAGACGGTCTCATACCACACGGCAGCAGCAACGAGGCAGTAAAGAAGTTGTTCGTATTGAACTATGGAGGACAAAACACAATTGAATTTGTAAAGCAACGCCGGGTGGTACGGAATTGCTGAGGGAAGAAAAATAAAATAATGGGAATCAATTTAGGTGCCGTTTCAGGGATGTCTGGGCATGATCGTAATCTTGCAGGAGGCCTCGTGCGCTCCCACCGATGGCGCAGGCGAGAACCGCCTTTGGCAATCTGCCGATACGTCGTGTGAGACCATCTGTTCTGCCTAGCCTTTGGCTTCCACTCCCTGCCCTTCAGATCTCCTAGAGAAGAACAGACATCTGCGCCAAGTTTTCGTGCTGACTTGCCCGTTGTGATCGATTAGGCGTTAGTGCTCTGTGGGGGAATGGAGAGATTCTGGTAGCGGGAAATGCCATCGCATGCTGACGTCCTTCGCTATTCTCTTCCGTCTCCAGCCTGTATAACTGGTCAGTCCGTAAGTGTTATTATTGGTGCGCTATTGAAGGTCCAGTCATCAACGTTCTCTGCCTAGATCACGGCTTAGCCCGAACGTATAGCACGAAAAAATCCATCCAATGAAATAGCTTGTGATAAATTCGTGCTCCAGTCCTCGATTCATCATTGGATAAAATTGGCATGAGACTCGGATGCGGATGCGGATTCACGGATGCAAGTCAATGTGCGACGAAGAGAAGGACGTTAGATGCGACAAAGGTCTCCAATTCGATGCATTCGGCGTTATGGCATTCCCCAAGGATAATCTACCTCCAATAGGACTGAGAAGCTCCCTAGTCATAGAAAAGAATGAATTCTTGGACTTCGTGCTCTGCGGGCAAAGCCGAATCTGTTGAGCGCTGTAGCGAACTTCGTCTTTTGAATAGACTTTGAATAAACCCGTTGTTTGTTTGTTTGTTTGTTTTTCCAGCGCGTGTGCGCGGGATGCACTCAACTTCAGGTAAGTAGATTCAATTTCCTTTAGATTCTTCCTTCCTTCCTCCTTCCTCCTTCCTCCCGGCGTCAGGCCCAACTCATGGCAGAAACAGGTGAAACGAAACGAAGCGGGTGGGCGGACAGTATGGGAAAGAAAATGGGAAAACAATTCTCAGCGACTTGAGTTCATCCGCAATTTACATATCATATCATATGAATTTTTATCTGCGATGCGAGCAGGCGGATATCTTTCCTATGTTCAATTGCCAACGAGTGCCGCCGCCAGGCGTGAGGAGCGGAGTTACGAGCTCACCTTGAAAATTCAAGGGTAAGCGAGATATATCTATTCTCAAGCTTTGGCCAGGGAATCCTCAGGCCAGGAATCCTGAAACCACGATCTCCGCACCACGACGCAATCCTGTCACTTGGGGGGGGGCAATATTCATCGGAAGGCAAGGCAAAGGGGCATCGTCGCTTCGGAAAGTGCAAGACCCAGAAGACAGGGCCAAAAATCACCTCATATACGATTCCGAGTCGTCCGTCCGTATGTTCGCGCGATTGCTTTTTTCACCCCTTGTTCAGAGACTTCAAGGACTTGGTAAATAAACGACAAGCGATGAGAAAATATATATATATATATATATGAAAATATATTGCTGGGGTGTGCTTCGTTTCGTAAAGGCACATATGCCTCATCATCAAGGAAAAACGGGATGAGCATATAATCAGCGTAATCTTGCCGAAAATCCCCTGATGGGAATATCCAAATGATCGGAATGGAATGTTCACGGTCGGAGGAATGCAGCTGAAATTGTGTCGAGAGACACTTTGATAGATAACTGATAAGAAATTAAAGAATGATTACAGCGGGCAGCTGTGGAGTCACTCACTGCGTTCGCGGCGAATCTGTCAATGGATATGGTAGATGATGAACGGCGGTGACTGTTTATACCTACGGGTGGGTACAAAAAATCTTCGGACCCCGTGTTTATGGAAGGTAATTTGCATGCCTTCTCGAGAAAAAAACAAACGACGATAGCAAAACGAGGCGATCGAAAACACGCGAGCGAGGTGCGGATAGATAGATTGTTAGATTGCAAAGATTAATGTAATTTGGTATTACTATCGACTATCGACTATCGACTATCGACTAACATCGCTTTGATACTGTATTGATATCGTCTTGTGAAGGCCTCGACTCCATCGCAAGGAGTAGTCGGGACTCGGACGCGGGAGTAAGGCGGGCGGGATGATTGCTGAAAGGTGAGACGGATACGGTGGGTTAATGAAGAGAAGTCAAGAAGCTCAATTCGGTAAAGGTGAAAGGCGGAAGTAGGGCGGCAGGCGCCGAAAGGATGAAAAAATGAGGGAAAGAGAAGGAAGGAAGGCAAAGTAACAATACAAGATCGAGAAGCCTTTGCAAGTGACACGGAGACGTACACAGTATACAAGTACGTCTTTGCTATCAAAGAGAGAAAAGAAAAAGATGTATCAGAAGAGGTGAAGATGGATGATGATACAAGCTTGACGTTGGCAATTATTATTGCGTTCGATTATTATTAGTTTGGGTGTGACGTAGAGGTCGTACGGCTGAAGAGTTGAAAGGAAACAGTGAAGGAAGAGAAGACATTGCGAAGGATAAACTATGAACAATGCAAGAAGTGATATGAGAGAGAAGAAAAGACATGAGCTTTGAGATGGGAAAGAGAGGGAGTGAGTGACCACTCGACACAACTTTTTTTGAAAATGAGGGATGATGACGATGTTGGCGATGACGTTGCACTGCATCGCCGCACGACACTGACCAAAACAAATGCCAGGATGGGAGGCGGCCGGTTGCTGTGATGACGACTTTCCTTTCAACTCCCTCCCATCATTATCACAAATAAGATAACAAATCGCTCGCGCTGGACGATGCCGGTCGATCGCGCTCTCACGCCGACTGGGGATTCGGATGTCGGGCTCGGGAGGTATATTCGCTTCGAAGCCCAAGCGACGAATGAATGAAGTCACTTCCTCCGTCTTCTACGCGCAACCCAAATTGGGAAGAAAGAAGAGCATGCACGTTGCTGATGTTCATGTACGCGAGTCGCCGCCATTCCATACATATCGCGCCCCGCCCCACTCGAAGAAGAGAGTGGGAGGGAAAAAAAAAACAAGGCAATACTCCCGATCCTTCTTCTTCTTTGTTCGCGTAATAGTGCGCTAGCGTCGGCGAGCGTGGAGACGAAGAGAAAAAAAATGTTTGTCAGGCCACGTCGTGGGGAAGATAAAAGGGAGGGGAGGGGTAGAGAGCGCGTGGGCGGGAAAAAGAAGCCATGGGCATCTTGTTGCGACACCGAATTAATGAAGTAGGAAAAAATTAAGGAAAATGTAACACGCTCTGTATATGCGTCCGTGAGTGCGGAGGAGCGGGCGGGCGGCGCGAGAAGACCAGCTGAACGACAGGGCTGTCCGCGGTGAGAAGATCAGATAACACGCCCTGCTTGTCGTTCGTCATAAGTGGGTGAGTGTGCCGAGAAAAGCTGCCAAGAATGTGTTGTGTATGTGTTGGGAAGAGGCCGCTCTCCCTTGTCCTTCCAGGTACTGTCCTACCCATATCGGGGTGAATCGGGACTAAGGACAGTTCATTGCTCAAAGTCGTATTCGACAGCGGCACGGCAAGCCTCATTTGTGCGTGGGCTGAATCCATGTCTGTGAAGGCTGCCACGGTCCGGGAACCAAGCGTCGCAGGCTAAGCAGCTGTGTACGCTCACACTGCGGACCGAGGCGGCGGAGGTGGAGGCTGCAGATCCCGTAATGGAAGCAGGTTGAGCAGGAGCGTGTCGCGAACGCTTTGAGGAGTGTGAGAGCTGCAAAGGCGCGAGAAGAGCGGAGTCAGCCAAATGAGACTGGAAGGTGTTCACACGAAGAGGGAAGAAGACTGGGGTGCTGGGTGTATGCGTGGGTAAAGATTAAAATAGCAGGTGCTAGCGTACAAGCAGTACAAGTAGAACAAGTAGTTGCGTTTAGACGGAACTGGCACGTCCCAGGAAGGAAATAGAAGAAAAGTCATGACGAAAATGATACAGTACATACCCTCTCGCTCGACTCATCCTCGTCAACTTTTCGTTTCGAACGCAGAGGCGATGGCGCTGTCCGTCGATTAGAACATTTGTCTGAAGTCATGAAAGCATACAACACGTACCGAATTGTGCACCGACGGCCTTGGCATATGCATCCCGCCATTGCTCAATCCGTCGCATACGCGCGGAATAAGAGTCCGCGGGAGCAGCGCGTCGAGGTTCGGGTTCTTCTTCTTCCGGGCATTCCTCATCATCCTCTACCGATTGCTCCTCCGATGAGCAATATGATTCGCTCGCAGCTTCTTCCTCTTCCTCTTCTTCTTCATCATCCGCCGAAGAATATGCAGATGAGGACGCGTAGCTCGATGATGACGCCCATGAGCTGGATTCTGGAACGGAGATGTGCTCGCGCTTCGACGGCGGAGGGACCTCCTCGAGCTGGATGATCTCGATGGTGCGTTGTTGGTGCAGGTAGTAATCGTGCTGCGGGCGCGGTGCAAGACGCGGGTCGGCGAGATGGTTGAAAGCAGCTGTCACGCCCGGACTAGCTGGTTTGTATGGAGCGAGGCCTTGGTGAGGGTTGTGGTAAGGACCTGCGACCATGACGAGGTTGGTGTTTGAGTCGTTGTTGAACATGATTGCGAGGACAGTGTGCAAGGCAAGAGCCGGCCTTATAAAGGGAGGGCAGAGAAGGGAGAGAAGAGTTAGGAGAGAAACGGTGGCCGGCGCGGGATATGGGATGGGGCTATAAAGACGATGAGATGAGATGCTAGATTTTTATTTATTTATTTACCCGATTCTTTTCGGTGTCTCACTGCCACGGTCCCGGTCGATTGGCCTTCTATGGCTCAGCAGGGGCTCAACAGGGGCTCCGGGTCCACAGTCCATGGTCCATGGTCCATCCCTGTCCATGGGAATTCAATTCGGTCGATTCAAATGGGGCTCAATCATCGCGTGGCTTCGGTCCCGCCTTCGCTCTCACCTCCCACTCTTGGCGCCGACATCTCCCCGCTGTACTACTCACGCACACACACTATTGTGCTGTACTGTACAACACATTGGCACATCATTCATCATATCCGCAGGCAACTCATTACTATTAGCCTGTCTACGTAGCTCAGCTTTTATAAATATATTGCTTTTATTGTTTTACACGTAAGACAGACAGCGCTGTGAGTATGTGTGTGCGTGCGTGCGTACAGCTCAACCGACAGGTAGCGCGAAATTCGAAAATAGCTTCTTTGTCTTCTTTTTCCACTCTCCCGCCGTAAGTGAACCCGCCAGCTCAAACGTTTTCCCTTCCAGAACCCACGCCATAAACTCACCCGCCACACTATACATCCGGCATCACCTCGTTCCAATCCAATCATCACAGCAAGAGAAACTATCAACGACACGACATCACGACACACGACATCACCTGTTCACATTGTCCCATCATCGTGACCATCTCTCCCAGAGCACGGGAACAGAACAGAATAGAATAGAACACTACACAACACGAACAGAACGACAACAACAGGAACAGCGACAGAATAGAATCTCATCAGAAATAAACGCCCAGCCGTCTCCCAAGTTACCTTTCAACTGAGTTGTTACCCTAGGTCCCAACAGGGAAGATTCACTGCCATCCCCCCCGTCACGAGTTCACCGAATTCAAGGTCTCATGGGTCGCAGCCACGCTTCTGCAGCCTCGAACTGCTCGGCGAGTTCAGGTAGGACCGCCTTCTCGCTGTGCATCAGCCGCATCGCCGTAAGCGCCTAAAGTCGCCCCGTGCCGAACGTGTGTTTTGCGTTAGTTGGAAATGATATGTGCATCGCGAGGCAAGATCCAAGAACAAGAAAGATGGGCATCCCCATGAGAAAAACCCACGGCGGCCCAAGATCCATTCGTGTTTGATGCATGAGAAGACAAGCAGGCAGGGGAAACGTTCTTCAATACAGAATCCAAATTGGGAAATTAGGCTGTAGAAAGCACTCACGCAGTCCCAGAACCGGAATCCGCGCTCGACCTCGCCCTTCGGATTCTTGATTCCAGGGAACGTCTCCTCGCAGATTTCCAGTGCTAGTTGTTTCGCCTCCTTCACGCCTTCTGCATTCGCATCCCGCACGCACTGGCGGCCGTTGATGTGCGTCAACGCGTCCAAGTATACTTTCGCAAGGATGCCGAATCCCGTGTTGACATCAACTTGGAAGGGAAGCGACAGCGCAATATCAAGATAGTCGTCTCGGACGCGCTTGGCGTCTCCGCGGAGCAGCATATTCAACGACGTAACCTCAAGCAGTATTCGAAGAGCGCGCGTGAGTGATTTCACGAACGAGTTGAACACGAGAAGTTCCCGTGACAAGGGCGCGGACCAGGCTTGTGGCTACCAGAAGGGAAGGGTGTTTTTTTTGTTGGCAAGGGTCATGATATGGAACCATGGGTAGACGGGACGAACGGAATGTGATGTACGGAACCGAAGGGCATATTAATAGATTCATCGTCAGTACTGTTCGTTGGGAAAAAGCGAGAAAGCCTCCCAACGATCGAGCTCAAAGTAGCTCGGTCAGTTGGATCCGCTTGCCGAACAGAACGCACCTTGGCATTCAACGGCACGATACTGAGAACTCGCATCACCAAAAGCATGCATTGCTTCTCATCGTCTACGCCGGCAGTTGGGTAAGAATAGACGGACGCAACTCAAAAATAGATGAGGAAATCCAATGAGCTTACCGGTACCGAAACTTGGTCCACCACTGAATGCTCGGTTGGTCCAGAGGTGGCCATGCATTACCCCTGCCCTGACGAGCTCAAGGAACAAATACAACGGATCTTGAAATTTATCATTTACTCTTGCGGTTTTGATCGCTGCGTGCATGGCGCGAGCCAGAGCACCATGAGTGTGGGAGGTCTGAAGGAATCTGAAATTTATGATCCAAGGGAAAGAAAGCACGAAACGGTACACGGGATAAATGAGCATCATTTGCAAATACGTCGCACAGAGGGAGCAGAGGGAAAAACTTTTTACGCACCCACGCAGTTCAAGGAACCGCCATATTACATTGGCAACCACTTCGTCCTTTTTCTCCAAGGATGGATGGTCCGGGTTGTGATGATTCTTGTCAATTTTGTCCTTCCGTATCCTCGTTCGAGCTGCAAGTTTCTCGGTTGCGGTTGCGCCCAGGCACAGGGCGAAATCGATCGTAGAAGACTGGAGTTTCCGATGAATTATGGTTTGTGGAAATAAGATTCATCGAAATCCCAGATACTCACGTTCTGTCGCCGCAATTCTTCCTCAACAATGGCATATGGGACAAGCCAACCAGCCACTCGCTCCGCCAACTGACCAGTCTGTGTTGAGTTGTGATTTATGGTTTTTTGACCGTGGTTGCTTGGTCCCTGAGGTCCCTGTGGAGGTTCAAACCAAAAGCACCCAGCAACTCGCCGGCCATTCCAGAAGCTGTTGAGTACATTGCTGATCAGCGCAAGAGCGGTCGCACGCGGACCCGTCTGGTAGTCCGTCACTACTTCTTTAACGAATCGTCTATACTCAGTCGTCTCTCCATTATCAAGTGGCGGTGGTTCCAGTATCTGGCCTGATGTCAACCATACCAAAGGTTGCGGGGTGATCAAGCCGCGCGAAAGATAGAGAAAGACTTCATCGGGCAAACGGTTCGTAAAGATCTCGTGTAGATCTTGTGGCACATCACTCATGGAGGGGTGATGAGGCGGATGGTGCGGAGGGGGCCCTGAGGGCGAAGGCCCGTTAGTTGCTAGTGGGAGAGGCTGTACTGTGCCTTCAGAAGACAGGATCAAGGAATACTTGATCATACAACGCGTCCTAGCGAAGTGCTCGAGATAGTAAGTCATCTTAACTGCAGGATGCTCGGCAAACGCGCTAACAGCGGCATGACCGGACTTGTAGTACTTAACCATGTCCACAATTGCTTTGAGTGTGACCTCATGTGCAGTCGGAGGGAAGGGCGGGCTGTGCTCACAGCCGACAAGAATTCCGGTGTCAAGGAATTGCTCCTCGTTGAGCTGCAAATCGGTCAGAAACGCCCGTTTGGAGATGAAGGAAAAGGTCGGCGAGGAAGACGTCAAGTCAATGCCCGTGATGAGTTTGTCAACTCCAGGATAAAGCAAGGTCTCGGTTGGACCAAAGATGGCATGGATATATGATTTCGCGTGTCGTTGCAAGTAAATTAACTGTCGCATGAAAATTAAACGAATTTGGCTGTCATTCAATAGGCTTACGCAGACATAATTGCAGAACACACCTGAGCCCATGATACGTAGGGAGCAACAAGGTACTCGACATTACGATGCCTGAAAATACGCAAGACCATCCTCCAAATATCCCATTGTACAATGTTTGCCCGTGCTTCAAACAGTTTCGTAGCCGCGTCTTCTTGGCCGTTTTCATACTTTCCCCAAGCAGCTTGTCGGTCACGTATCGATTCTGCGTATTCTTGTTGCAACTGAGGTCTAATCTTTTTGTTCGGGATAAGTCCAGGGAAGACGAAAACAGGCTTGATGCGAAGCTTTTCGAGCACACGTAGATCTGATTCCAAGCGCGACACCAGTGCAAGAGGTGCGCCGCCTGTGGCAGCAAGAAGAGGCTCTCTAGAGGGTGGAGTATCAAGAAGAAGCTGTAAGTAATGTGCAGCATCGATGCCTAGACGAGAATCCGAAAGTGTTGAGAGCGGCAACGTCTGAACGTGCTTGCGCTCTGACAAGTAAGCTGCAAATAAAATCAGTGACAATGCACGCATCATTAGCAAGCCTCCCACCGTCCAAATGCTTGATCGGCATTGTGGTCTTGCGTTCGTACGTTCGTCCGTCGTAAACGGTGAAGAATGTACAGGACGTGCGGTGCGCGCTCGCTTGCTGAAACTCCTCGTTGAGCTGTGAACTTCTTGCTTACATAATCAGATGATCGTCCTTTCTGATTTTATCCTTTGAGTGGATGGCGACTGCACACTACTTGATGTTCAACCTCTTCTAGCATAACACGTCAATTCAGCATTCTTGAAGCAAGAATTCACTTTGAGTGCCGGCTTTGTGATTTTAATAGACCACTTATAGAGCCGTGCATTCTGTGCCTTCGTCATCACGGAATACCTTCATTCTGTATACTATCCAATCCCAGTGATCCTCCTGGAGACCTGGAGACCTTAGCACGAAAATCACCTCTGACGGCATACTCTCATATCTTAGTCTCAACGTCGTCCTTCTGAACTATTTACGATCTATCTTAAATTAAGAAGCAGCCATGCTTCATCTACTATCGCGTTCGCGGCGCTCGTTAAAAGGCGATTTCTTGTGCGTGCAAAACCTCCGTTAATTGTGGATCTCTGTCTCTACGTTATTCGATTCTCTTCTATCTCTCATGGAGACTTTAAGCCTTATAGTATCGGATAAAACAGGGACGAATAGGCTCGTTGTCGCTCGACTTGACTACAGAACTGTGGTCTCCTGCTGGTCCATGAGCCCGAGTTGTCCGCAACTGAAGGCGAGTTTCACCTCATGATTATTTCCAAGATATCTTCGCCCGTTTGAATACGACCATAGTTGGGGAACAAGTGATTTTTCGGAACCGCATCTCAAGTATTATCAGGTACATGCGGCATTTACCATCTGAATTCTCCTATTGAGTTGATATTCTTTGCCTCTTCAGTGAGCGTACCTACCTCCGTCTTTTCGCTTGGCGTTTCCCAAAGCGTAGCTCGTGGCAAAATTCTGGCAAACAGTCATGTGAAATTCTGACGCTGTTTTTTCAAAGAACTGGAAACGCGTGGACCGGCGTTGCCACTTCGCCTCTCCGAATTCTCCATTAATTCTGGAATTGTGGCTTTCAAGGACATCGTAAATGGAGACCGATCTCACGAAAGATGTGGAAGTCGCACGATTTTGCGGCCTGTTCCTTCATTTTGAAATCCTCGGAACCTATTGGTTGTCAGTGATACAGTGCATACAAGGTGTAGGTTGATACACTGAATATTATTCTATGGCTGGGAGGTACAATTCACCGCGGAAGCCAGGGTAAGAGGCATAGGTACTGACCTAATGAACAGCTCAGATAGCAACTTGCGGGAGATATCTCGAATGCAAACAGGGACCACTTTCTTACTCTGCATCTTGATTTACTCACGGTTACTAAGAATAGATTTCCTGGTTCAACCGCCTTCCGCCGCATTACCCCAAACCTCAGTAGAAACGGTCGTTCTACCTATCGGGATAAATGAATAGGTTCTGGTCTAACGAAGAGCCTGATTCAATGCAAATAACGGAAGAAAGAACGTTCCGCTCGCCAATTTCTTTGACTCGTGGAATACATGAAGTTTGGCTAGCGTATTCAGCGCTATTCAACGCTCACTCCTAGATCGTGCAAATAATCCCACGTGCGACATCTGGCTCAGTCTGGGCGGGGCCAAGAACATTGTAGAAGATAATACAAGATCCCAACGTAGACGGAGGTTGCGGGAGTCTGGGAATGTATTGATAGCTCGGACAAACAGGTGTTCAAGGAAGGTTTTCAGGAGAGATTTGATCTCGATAAAGTCTTCACGCCCGCGGGTACGCATCCGATGATACGAAGGTGGCTATCTGCAGGCCTGACTATAGGCGGTGATGTCAATAGCTCCGACAGTACCTCTAATGAATTGTAAAGGAACAAATATCTTTGAAGCGCACTCCTCCCTGTCCAACTCAAGGCTGTATACAATGTTGTATGACAGGCTTCTATGCCGCCGATACTGTCATTTTGGTGTTGAAACCGAACATTGGAAGGCGCGGCACAGATGTGGAACAAAATAATGCCAAAAGAATATGGTCCACTTTAAATTATGAGAATGATGCACGTAGACCAACGAGGATACCCATTTGACCTACCATCCTCTAGAGTTTCGGACTTCGAGAGTCTCGGAGCCGCCGGAGCGTCCTGGCTTTGCAACAAGGGAACCACTATGATCAAGTGACTGAGAATGCCGCTGCGTGGGGATGTAGGCACAAGAGATTAGTACAACCCATTCATCCAAGCGGACTCGTGAAGCCTATCCTGTTACTTGATTGAATGGTAGACGACTCGAAGACAGAATATTACTAAAGCGGAACCGGTTAGAATTGAAAAGAGTCACAGTAGGACCGTTGGAATAGTAACTGCATTCAACGGTGTAAGGGCAGCTGATGAACGATTCCTTGGCTTGAGCACACGTCTATCAGTGATATGACCTCATTGAAGCTCGTGGTGATACGCCTGAAGGACTCTGTATTGGTGAAGATTTCTTTTATGACCACAGGACTCCAAGTCAACAAGTATGAGAATCATCCATACCTATCTGCTTGATAATCCGTTCGGCATCACGTTCAAAAGTACTTGAAATATCTTGTAAACCTCCAGTGCGACTCTCTGCTCGTCGAATGCCCAAATGGAATGACGACCTGGACGGTGCCTCGCTCGGAACGAATAAAGAAAGTGTATCGATTGAGACTCAGGAAAAGCCGGGAGTGCAATGGAAGATCAGACGCAGTGTCTGGATTCCGACCAGATGAGGTCCGTCTGGGCAGCACTTAGATTCCACAGACTCCGGTATTGAATGGGTTTGTCCGTGAGGATACCACAAGGGTTAACCTTCCAGAAGGAAATGCAGCAAGCAGCGCGAAATGAATGGTCACTCTAGTGCCGACATTTGGACAAAGTCCTACGAAAAAAGAGATGCCATTGAGCGTCGTACATGCCGAGAACTCAATGAAAGATCCACAGTGCGTGCAATGGAAACGATCTTCGTTCGCTTGTAACACCGGGTGAAGGCCTCGTATTGCCGGTTTCTTATCCGTATTGTAGCTATCCCATACACAATAATGGAAGCAATGCCAGTGTCTAGTCAGTGATTGAGTCAAATACGAGCAAGTGAAGGTCAGAAAAAACTAGAATGCAATGCATGTTACTTAATTCTCCTTCAGCCCGTCCCAGATGTAATAAATCCGTAAAGAGCCTTCTACACAGTCATTTTGGCGAAATTGAGTCACTGTAGTGCAATGAGATGAGTGCCAAGGAATCTGTGGGAGCTCTTCGGGTAAGATACCACAGTTTTATCGCGTCTGATATGAGTTGCTCCTGAAAGCTTTGTTGACTCTGTTAAATATGAAATGCATGGTTTAACAAACAATAGATGGTTCTATCTCGTCAGATCCAACAGCACGTCATTCGAATAGTAATTGTTAGATAGACTGGCTGATAACAGGAGGAGTGATATAGAAAAGCAGCTGCAGAAGACCAGGTGAGGTTTTTTTTTCAAGAGACTGTTTGTCAGTGTTTTATTTCTCACGGTCGAGTCGGGTCGACAGCCTCACTCGCATGCCGCAATGCTGCATTGTCTTGGCTTACACGTCTGCGATGAGGAGTCTTCAGCAACCTGAAGTTATGAACGATGTCGGAAACAACGCGACATCTCAGACTCTATGGAAGAACCGGAATGGTCGTCAGACTATGGCATCTAAGTCATCAAGAGTAGGGTTGTATCGTCGGCTTGATTTGATTTTACCTGCTGCAATAATCTCCTTCGTCTTGTACGCAAACTTGTCTCTCAATGATGCATCGCTGACTGTTGCTCAAGGAACGGCTGGTATTTGAGCCTTGTAGAGGTCGGAAGTTAGTCCCTATATCTTGTAGTTGCTTCCCCCGAATGACGCCACGGCTTTAGTTCGGTTTCTAATCCAAAGAAATGGCTCAGTATGGTTTGGATGTAAACAGGTTTGCGATTGTTTCTAGTGTGAATAATTCTGAAGATTTTATAGTGTTATACATCCTCGGCACGGAAATTATGTTCGGTATTTTGACGGCTCTGATTATCTACGTTGTTTCGACGAGATATCACCAAGGCTCAGGATTTGCCCACCTCTCGGACCCGCCCGAGCCATTGCTCCTTACTGAACCTTATGAATGTGTAAACGCTCAAGGTGATCTACGTCGTTGTACGAAAAGCGAAGGTCCTTGTTATGGGAAGTGGAAACCACCGCGGACTCACCATTGTTCGACGTGCGGAGTCTGTCGTCCAGGATTTGATCATCATTGCCCCTGGGTACGGCGGATTTATGTCTTCAGTTTACAGTAACTTACTATGTGTCAAGTTAGGGGCATGCATTACTTCCTCTAATATGCCGGCCTTTCTCTTGATTCTCATTATCACGCCTGTTCTTTTTCTTGCGGCTGTCTTCCCTATAGTGCCTATTCTTCCATCTCGAATTTCCCATGCTTTTTGGGTTTCCAGACAGACGCTCTGGATCAGAGAACAATGGTGGGATAGATGGTATTCGTGGGTTTTCATCGCAGGTCCTCCCGGGAGATATATGGTCGGTACCCTCCTGGGCTTGAAGCAAATGCAAGGCACGGAGTGTCAGGTCTACGAATGCGAAAGTCCCGGCGCTGCTATCGCTAAGCCAGGAATCAGGCTAATTCTGACGATCATTTTTGCAGTCTTTCTAAGCATAGCTACTGGTGTGAGTCTCGATCCGGAGGAAGAAGTTGTCGTACTGAAAAGCATCGTTCTAGATTATGGCATTTGCGACGATACGAGATACCACTCTTGGCCAAACTACTTTGGACACGTTCGGGAAGAAAGGGGCTTCCGGGGCCGAGAGAAGAGGCCTCTCGAGCTTCTTGTGTATTCCTGCAACTTCATCGTTGGTCGAGCGAAAAGTTTACGAGGTCCTTCCCGGTGAGAGACTATATGATCTCGGCTGGAGGGATAACTGGCGGAAGTTCTTTCTTCACGTAAAGAGGAACAGGATCTTCGGGATCGATGAAAGGTAGTCGCTGATAACACCTTCGCAGTCGGATCATACTCACATTCGCCGACCTTTTGCAGATTCACGTGGCCGAAGATTAATCCTTCAGTCCTCAGACGTTGTCGAGATGCAGCTCCGAAATCATAGGAGGCTCAAAAAGGTAGTCTGTCATTGCATTACAAGAGAAGCCATAGTCTTATGGTGCTGTGCCTGAGGGGGGATCAGTCTGGTCCGTGCTTGTGCGTATGTCGGTGATGAGATATTCACCTTGGTTCCCGCATCCAACAGCGGGCCAAATGCCAGCAGATTCTCCGGCAAGACAAGCTCCGTTCCAGAGGACCGCTCCATCCGAACCACTCCACTCGCTGCATGACACCTCCGTGAACGAGCCGGTGAGAGCGCCATGCCCTGCAGGGTGTCAAGTATCATGGGAGGAACTGTCAGCGGAAGAGCTTACCTGAAGGGAAGAATGTAGCGGCTGCACCGTTGTCCTCGCAAAGATCGAAGCTATGTGATGCAAATAGTGTCAATTGACGATGCAAAACCTTGGCGATTCCGAGACGTACTGAGCAGACATTCCGTGTTCGTTTGTAGTACTCGACGTCGTCTGTCCGCACCACTCCTCATTTCCATCTTTCGGGAAGAGATCTGTAACCTTTACGACGATACTGTTGAACGGTCCCGTAAACGCTGGAGAATATGGATCGGCATTTGCTGTGAGCACAAAGCATCTCCCGCAGGCATCGCCCGGTCCGATCCCGGGAGAGGACCCGAAGGAGAGTTGGTTCAATGCTGCGGTATATCCTGTCGCTGCCTTGCCGCAAGCTATCCATCTTAATGAGTCAGGGTCTTGTAGTGCTTATCCGTATCGTCTTAAACTTGCCTGGCTGGTTGCATCCCGAATACATGGTGAACGAAGCTGTCCCGCTTGGATTCTGAATGTATCCTCCTTCAGCATGCATCTCAAGGCGAGCTGCTTCGACGAGAGCAAAGAAGCTTGAGAGCAGACCTAACGATACTACAGACTTCATGATGGGCAGAAAATCAGGATTGGGGATAGTGGTCAATGTATAGAGCCTTTCGTTCAACGACTTGTTTTATATTGTCAAATCTGGCGGCCGTTCACGGATATATCGAAGATATTGCACTCCAGACCGATCGGGGCAACCATGGCGCCTACGGTTATATGAGACAACGACAATATTCCTAGAGCAAATCGGCGCCTCCTAGAAATCTAGCGACGCAGTTTCATCTGACCATCTTTCGGAAATTTATGAATCGGATGAACCTTGGAAATAAATAAAATTCGCTTCTGTTGTGGAACTTTCCAGGCCGGCTTTGAGAACATTGGTCGATGCGAAAGCGAACAACACGCAGAGAATAGAGGCACGTTATCAAATGTGGAAACGACTTTTAATACCAGTCCCTTCAAGATATATCTGAACGCCAGAGGAAACGCGTGAGAGCTTCCATGGTCCGGCTATATTTTATATCAATTGACAATAGTATTTGCGAAGTCCGACCGAGGCATTCACCTTCGGCCACGTTAATCAAGCAAATCCGTCTTGTCCGAATTCAAGATGAGTACGGTAAAGAATCGGATCAACTCCACAAAGCCTTCTGCGCGAACAGCTATAGCCACCGTCAGCCACATATTCATCCAAGTGAGTAGGCCAGCAGATCAACATACCTTCGTTGACAGTGTGTGCTCCATTATTCCTGTCCGAAGCGCCCAGGTGACCATATCGGAATATATGTCTTGTCAGATTCCAATAATATCTCGTGTCTATAAATAAACCATTTTAGTGGGAATATATTGAGGAATAAACTAAAAGGTACCCGTGTTCCCTGAACGAATGAGTAATCAGCATGCAACATTCAGAATACGGGATCAATTCCTACCTAACGAAAGACCGGGAGCCACAAAATAAGTCTCATCTGTTTTTGCGCTTCTTTGATTAGTCGTAAATGTGAAAAGAATACTCCCGGAGAGTAGCTCCCAGGGACCATTCCCGAAGGTTGGGGTTACAGGAGCAGGATCGAGCGCGCTGTCAAACGCATCTGCGAGTACGAGTTGGCCAAATGAACTTTCCAAAGAATATGAGAGTTTGGCGTTTCCGAAGGCATCTACTGAAAGGTTGAACTTCTTTGCAAGAGGTGAGACGATGCTGGCAAATCTAGCTTCCAGGACGGATACAGAACTTGGCGTGGAGCATCAGCGACCGGAATATCGAGAAAGGATATTAACTGAAGTTACTGACCTATAATCAGCTATGCGATGATTCACAATAGCATGCACCTGTTCTGGGAGCGCATTACTCTTAACTCCTCCATGAATGATGTCGACAGCTTGGGTAGTTCCTGTGCTAGGTCCATACTCAGGAAAGACCTTCTCCAGGTCAGTTTCCAGCTCGGCGAGTGCCTTGTCGTCGTCCAAAGAAGTCTTGACTAGCTTCCGAAGCGATGGAGATATTGATGGCGAGTGCTCGGCGAGGCACTGGACCTGTTGGTAAAAGGTGCCGTTTCTTCTCAAGTCTGTTGGATGCGGGTTCGCTTCGAGCTCAGTGATGAGACGAGAAAGCATTCCGATACTCTATTAATCACGATGATCAGTCTTGTATTTCTGCAACTCGGAAGGAGAGGGGATCAATACCGTGTGCTTAGGAGGTCTACTTGAATGTCCACCGGGCGTAGACACCTGCATCCGGACATCCAGTTTTCCTTTCTCAGCCACTGCTGGAGTCGAGACTATCGCACCAAATCTTTCGGAATATCCACCTGCGGATTCATTTCTTTAGTGGGATTTATTTCGAGTTAGAAAAGAGCTCGTCTGACCTCCTTCATCGACGAGAATAGAGAACGAGTTCTCTCCATACACTTTGAGAAGATAGTCTCGGATAGCAGTTGCTCCCTAGACAAATAAAGAAAGGTCTGGACACTTACTTAGGGAGCTCGTAGACAACTCACGTAGGCACCACCTCGTTCCTCATCTATACCCATCGCGAGTACGATAGACCTTTCGGGTTGGAAGCCAGCGGAAAGCAGAGTTTCAACCGCGGTCCTGAACGAAAAATTAGCTTTCGATCGCATTCGTTTTCTTACATGAGCCGACTAACATGCTGGCAATCAACCCCGATTTATCATCACAGCTACCACGTCCCCAAATATATTCGCCTGTTTAATAATTAGCAGTTATTCACAATATAGCTGAGATAGACTGGGAGCACCATCAAAGTAACCCGAAAAGGGAGGGTGCACCCACTGCGATGCCGTCTCTGGTTCCACAGGAACAACATCTATCATCCATCATCCATCATCATCATAGTCTTGAGAGTACCATCCACACTGAGACAGCGAAACATTCACACCTTGATGCGACGTCAGCAAAATAGGTTTCAAAATCTCGTCGGATCCCTGCCAGTGAAATATCAAGGAGAATGAGTTGGCTTTGGAGACCGTAAGGTTCGAGTGCCTAAATCCGCACGAAGCTAAAAAATAATCCAGTTTCATTTAAGCAGAGAGACGCACATGAGAGGAAAGCGGCTCTTCAGAAACGCATGAAGTTCTTCAAATGGCTTCCACTGCTCTGGATCTTCGCCTGGAGGCTTCTCTTCGTCCTGAGTTTCTGTCCTATATTCATTTCATAACCATGACTGGAAGTAAGGATCCTATTCATCTACCCGAAGGAAACCCAAGACGCACGGTACACGGACTGCACCGCCAAGCGACTCATAGGCATGCAACCGGAAGTCGTCCGTACGGAATAGATCGTCCAGTTCCTGGAAAAGTTCCTTGTGTGCGGACGGTTCCTTCGGTTCGACCTGAGGACAGACGGATGTCCCTTCTAAGATGTTGTCACCGACTGAATCTTCATTGTTAACCTTCAGCTTGACCGGGCCTAGAGCACTGCGGACACCGCTTCCCAAGACGCCCAAAAAGCAAGCAAACAGAATCGCCAAACAAACAAGCCGAAGCCCCAAAATCCTTTTCTTGCCCGTTTTATTTGCTTTGTACTCGTACTCCGTCAAATTCGAATCAAGCAAGCCATGAGCATCTTTTGAGTCGACCATCATAGATCAGTATCAAGAGGACCCTGGCCATATCATCAGTGAGCTCATGATAAGGCCAGCGCCGTGCATCCATATGGCGTGCCGGTGAGAAATTGGAAGATTCCGACTTCCAAGTTCGATCATCGACATTTTTAGCACCCGCGTTGTTTGTCGCTGTTTGTCTGTCTAGGAGGAATAACCTTAGTATGGGCCTATGGGTAGAAAATCTTTTACTAGACCTGGAGATGAAATAGAGACAGAAATAATATACAGCCTTTCAGAGGAGAAAATATACAAGCGCCTGCTCTAGCATCCAGTTGCAATACGTATTAAGTTAAGTAACAACAAAGAAACCTCCGTGACAGCAAACACAATACGATGACAGTTAAGATGCCACCTTTGCCTGTCTCTTTGCTGTGCCCAAGGTTGTGTTGTTCACCTAAAATCAAACCATTGGTAAAAAGAAGAGATGCAGAACGTTGAACGATCCTGACCTTGGTCGCGAATCGAAGTGAGCAGCGGCTTTCGCCCATATGGGCAGCGAGTGGAGAAAGGTTAAGCACCATCTTTCCGATAATCAGTGTTTTATACCGGAGCTTGGTAGATTGTGAGACTCACGAGGGTCTTGGAATTGCCGCTGAGCGAATTTTGAAGCAAATAGGTGAGCTGAATGTCAAGCTATTAGCTTTACTCTCGGACGATATCGTTTAAAAAAAAGCCCACCTTCGAGTTCCTATATGGAATATGCTTGTCCGCCTTATCGCCCTTCTCTCCCAAGGCAGCAATAACATCCGCCAGAGCACTCAAACTCTTATTAATGTTCTGTGTCTCTTTTAACCGGTCTTTGTCGTTCGCAGCCCCACTACTATTCAAGCGTTCCGAGCCAGCAAGATCAACGAGGTTCAGTGAACCTTCGCAAGTCTCACCGCTATCATTCGAGCCAGAGATTCGGAGAGTAAACACGGAGTGTGAACGAGAGGAACGCTCATTCATCAAGGTCGCAGCTACCGTGCGTCGTGATTGAGCCATTTGCAATAATGCTCGGACTTGACTAGGAGATTTCAAGGGAACTATAGTAACAAGTTAGCACACGAGCGGAATGATCAGTAGAGAGTGCTCACCGACTACGGCATCCGTCACTCTCGTAGATCCTTTTTCGTGCTTGATCTCGTGTTTCTTTTTGTCAATTTCACCCTTCCCAAGAAGGTCGTTGATAGTCTCATTGTACTGCGAACAAGTGAGACTGCTGCTATCCTAGTTTCGTTGCCTGTACACTCACAATCTCCAAGAATTGGCCGTCCATTTTGTACTCCCAACCTTTGCTCTTCAATTGTTCCGTCACACGGAAGACCTGCTCAACTGCGCGTGGGATCATTCCAGCCGTCTCCTCATCCTGCGTCCTTCGAAGTCAATGATTTTAGATCATTTGAGAATAAATGGACTTACCGATCCACCCTCCATAGTGTATGACTATCGAAAGTTATATAAGGAAGCGAACGAGTAGATATGATCAAAGTTTCTTACCTTTCCACTTCCAGTCTGACCATAAGCGAAGATGCAAACGTTGTATCCGTCAGTGCAACTTTGTGCAAGTTGCGATATCTCCTCGAAAATTTCTGACTGAGAGCAATGAGGTTCAAAGACCTAAGGATTTCACGGATCAGTATCTATTAACGAGAAATTGGAAAATACCCTTACGCGGTCGAAGCTAAAGTTCCATACTCCTTTCGTTCCTGTCCTGTCGCGCTTTCCGTACTTGAGCTGAGGACAATCTCTTTGTGATCTTTCCGATCAGGATACTCCATCCGTGCCATACATGCTGCCTTTAATGCTTCCGGATCATCAGACGACGGACCTCCGATGGTTGATCGGCTCAAACTTGACTGAATCTCAGACGGTAAAATTGGTCGGACCCGACAGAACACTCGGATGTTCCCCTTCAACTCTTGAATCGTGTTGTGTAGACGTCGACGCGTCATCTCAGCGTCCCGAACTTCCTCCTCCATTTCCTCGACCATCTTTCTGGCATTCTCGAGTTGAAGTCGGAGCTCCGCTGCATCTTGTGTTCTACAATCCAATGTAGACTTGAGTGCCGAGAGTTGAGCCTCTAACGCGCTGTTTTGGGCGGAAAGTGTGATATGCGCGGTTGACTGATGTGCAACCGTCGCTTTAAGTGACTTTACGGCCTCGCGCTCCCGCTCCAAATCTTCTTGAGTACAACGTAACTCTTCTTTCGTTTCACGAAGCTCTCTTTCCTTTTTCCGTAGGCTCTCATCCAGTTCATCGATCTCTCGAGCATGTCTTCGTTTCATATCCTCAATCTGACCAGAGGCATTAACGAGCTCCCTACGCTGAGTGACTTCCTGATTACGTGCTTCTGCAAGCTCCTGCGATAGAGTGAGATGATTGGCTTGTAGTTCCGCCACCTTGGCACGTTCTGCCTCCATTTCAGCTGCGACCCGTGCAGCATCTGCAGCCCGAGCAGTTTCGATAGCGGATACTTTGTTCTGCAAGGTGCTGAATTGTTGGCTGTTGACAGCAGCAGAGGCGCGAGTGACGGGACCCGGTCGAACAGGGCCGCCCCTTGCCGACGGGGCGCGACCCCGCGTAGCGGTAGTGGATGTTGCTGCATTACGAGGTGGGACGGCACTCTTTGCAGGTGCGCTCGTCGCACGAGTCCTGGGTGGCGGTCGGCCGGTAGGAGGTTTACCACGCATAGGTCCGGTACTCCCGCTCACTTGACGATTTCGTGGCATGCTCGTGGCTGTTGCCGCTGCCATCGCCGATGCCGTCCTCATAGGCCTCACGGGCCTTACTGGTCCCCCTGAACCATTCTTCCCAGGACCACCAGAGATCGCAGGTAACTTCCGAGGCTGGTCCATCGCCTCCTTCGCCTCGTCATCATCGTCGTCTCTATTCTTTCTCTTCAACGTGTTGGTGTTTAGGTTCGCCATCGCTGTTCTCTGTCGAGTCGATACGTTGTTGATCGATTTGTGTGGTAAAAGCTTAGGCACCGGTAAGCTCGAGGTCGAGGTCGAGGTTGTGAGCTTTGGCAAGCCCGAGGTAGTCGAGGTCGCGTTTGAAGGAACCAAACGCGACATGATTCCCTTAAGTAAGTGCCGGGAGAAGCGATCAGTGACCAAGGAAAGTGATACAAAATGGAAAACCAACCTTTTCTTGTGGCTACGACGCGTCGTTTGTCACATGTCACGTGCTCGCGTCAACAAATCCCTTGTTTAACAGTTGTTGATTATTTTATCAATCCATCATCATGACCGTATCGACGTCAAAAAGGAAACGGTTCGCCCAAGCGGCTCGTCGTGCTGCTATAAAACTCTCAAAAGAACAAGGAAAGCCCATTACTCTCGCAGGCCTCGCTCGAACTCAAGCTGCACCATCGGCTCAATCACACGGTCCCTCTGAAATCATTCCAAGGCTCTATCTGGGCGATTACTGGGATGCTTGCAACGTAGCACAACTCCGATCTTTGGGTGTGACACATATCCTATCTATCATAGAGACTAGCCCGCATTTTGCCTTTGCGGAAGAATATCGAGCATCCTTGAAGACGATGCATGTTCCTCTCCGAGATAACTTAAGGACCGATATCGCTAAACACTTGGATCGTACGACAGAATTCATTCAAAAGGCATTGGACGATCCTTCTTCTGTCAGCTTGGTAAATACTCCTATGCTTATTACCCTAACTGATATGCACAGATGGATATAATACTCATTATAGTGTTGTGTATGTTACATCAGGTTCACTGCTTACAAGGCGTAAGCCGCAGTCCTACCGTCATCGCAGGGTATCTCCTCGCCACTTCTACCGACTTCAGCTCTGCAGAATCCGTTCTGAGCTTCCTTAAAGAGAAACGTTGTATTGTTTCTCCGAATCTGGCCTTCGTGAGTCAACTGAATGACTATGCAACAATCTGTCGAGAGAGGCGAGGATCGAAACCGACATGGAGTCTAGTGCAAAAATAATAATGACGAATCCGAATCGGATCGAGTCTGATTTGTACGGTTTAGTACAATCCATCCCAGACGTTAGCTAGTGCTAATAATTTCCACTGTCAGAATACGAGCCACGCGAATAATCAATAAAAATCAAGAGCACGATAATGAAATCAAGGCACGAAAGCAATGCAAAGCAATGTTATAGCAAAACAACAGGCACGAGAGCATAACCAAAACAACAAACGATAAAGGTCAAGAAAAAAACGAGAGTAGCAGTGCATAAGTAGCATTCATAACGGAGATCGTCACAGTCCTACCTCCCAGACAGCAGCGCTTCTCGCACCGTACTTCGCTTCAGCGAGCACCGCAAGGATCTGCCACCTTGGGTCCTCGGTATGGCGCTCCTTCAGTGGTACTTGGCCATAATGCCTTGAATCGCCTGAACCCTCTGCTATGAGGCGCGTAGCCGCCGCAGATTGGTAGGGAAGGACGGCAGGCCGCACAGTGAGGAGAGACTCGAAGGCCGACGTCGTGAGAACGCGTGTTGAGGCTTGAGAAGGCATTTTGGCTAGCTGAATTGATGTGATTGCACGCGAAGTCGAAGTCAAGGCGAGGGCTTGCGCAATCATCTGTTTCAGCTTTGCCTGAATACGCCATTTGATCAGAATAAGTCCCTAGTCAAGAGACAATCGTACGCACCTCGCAGGCCGTTAGCATAAGCTTGGCAACGGTTGTCGTAGGCATCTTTAAATCATGCTGGGCGCAGATCAGCGCCACTCGTTCCGATACATGCTGTAACGTAGGTGCTCTTGTCACCGACGTAAGATGAACGGGAGTGTATGTTCCAGGCTGCTCTGATATCTTCTCAGCTTTGGGAGGAGTACCCATATCCTCATAAGACTGACCTTTACTATCGAGCAAGGGCTGTATGCCCCTTTCCTGAGCTATTTCATCCTGCGTATGTCTCTGCCGCCTCTCTCCCGCACGGACCATAGCTTTCCAGAGCTTTCACGCGCTCACGCTCTCTTTTACCCATGCCTACTGTCCACATCTTCAGACGAGTGGAATGGGCAGATGCAGAGTCACCTTCTGCATCTGCATTTGTCGTTGTTCTCCGTCTTTTACGGAGTGGCTTGCCCGGTGCATCGGGCGGAGGGGTTGGGGGAGCATGGTGTAGTGACGAGCCAAGGACAGAGACGATGAGAGAGTTATGCAATTGAACTGAAAGATTGCTTTAGCTTAATACTTAGTCTAGAGTAGCGAAGCAATGTCGGACTCACCGAGATGAGGGTATTCACAGCCTCGCGAATGATCTCCTCGTATTCAACTCTCGAAATCTTGCCACCCAGATACGCACTGAGCGTCTCCCAGTAGTGTGACGACTTGTCGCCGAGAGCAGCTGTAAGTTCGTCTCGTATTGCAGGTGGTGGGCTCGTCATCGTCCACCTGGTGAGCCCCGTTGGCTAATGTGGCCAAAGGTGAGAGTAAGGTTCAAGTCACCACTGCAAAGCGTCGAGGAACGGAATGCTTACGTACGCGCGTCTTTTCTATCGCGTTTTCTCCAAACTATTAACTAACTTTGACGCGTCTCTTCCTTAAATCATGTCCAGTAATTCCTTACAAGCAGGCCCATCCCGACTGGCATCCTTTGACCTAGTTTCTAAACCACCCCAGTCGATGACAGACGCCCTTCTTTTCCCTCTCGACAAACTCCAAAAGCTTTCACAAACACTGTTTCTTGCACTATCCCCTCCACCAACGAAGCCGCCTGCGCCGCCACCTATAGAAGCGTTCATTGAAGCTGATGCAGAATTAGCTGCCGTTTTACAGCAAGCGCGTATACATCAGTGTAAACAACGAAGGATTGAGAGTCTTACCGCTGAAGTGCTTAGCCTTGAGGGACGTCTAAGAGACATTGCAGCTGAACTGGAAAGGGGGAAGAGAGAACTTGAGGAGATGATTGAGGAAGGCGACGAACGTGTTAAGGCCATTGAGAAAGCCAAAGAAGGTACGCAGGCTGTTCGTACACTATTCTATGCATCTCGTCGAACGGGATTCTTTTCTTTAGCCACACTTCCGTACCCAGAATTACTCGCGTATGCACAGAGCCTCAGTGCATTCACATCTGCTCCACCTCACATGCCGGATATGACTCTTCCCGGACAGCCTCCTCCACCATTGTTCTTCCCTCCATTCCCGAACGAAGAGAAGATGCGGCGAGGGCATCTCAACGCGGAAGAGCCACTTGGCTTGCTGGGTGAGACGCACTCCGTTGGACGAGGTCAGTTGCACCGGTTCTTCTGAATATAACAATGCTCATCTATGCATTTTTTAAAGCACCAAGTTTATCACCGGAAAAGCCTGAAGCCCATGGACCGGTACCACTGCCTGGTTACCCTTACAGATTGGATCATCCACCACAGCAGGAGCTCTTCGACTTGGATCTAGATCTGAACCCTGACATCTAAAAGTTGCTATACATCATTTGCTTTACTCAATTTCTCTAGTCGACTTTGTGCGATATCCCGTACAGCACATATAGCCCTTTCTACCTCCTTTCTCCAAGCATCACTGTTCTTAAACTGTGGCTGTATCCCTTCAAGTCCATCAGTCTTTTCGGCTCTAGGCAAGACACCCTCTTCACGGAGCTTCTCCTCCAGTTCGTCCCGAATCTGTGCGCGCGTCCGCCCATTGACGAACGTGATGTATATCAGGCCAGGATATCGAGCTTCGTATGCTGCATTTAAACATGCAAGACGTCTGAGGACGTCGGGTGGTGTAGCCGTTACATCCGAGGAGGTAGAAGCGCTCTGACCTTGCTCAGCAGCGCTCATCGTGCTCAACCCTTTCACCTCTCCGATTCGAGGATGCGCACCAATAAAGAAGGCCTTTTCGTCGTCTGGTAGTGAGGATACGAGCCCGATTGCCGTATCGATGAGGATTGCATAGTTCCTTGGTAATTCTCTTTCGTCAGACGCATTGCGAATGCGTTCGAGGAGTGCGGGGACAATGTTCTTGGATAATGTAGTCGAAGGTTCGAAGACTAGTGAAAGAACA
This sequence comes from Sanghuangporus sanghuang, assembly GCA_009806525.1. Classification (NCBI taxonomy): domain Eukaryota; kingdom Fungi; phylum Basidiomycota; class Agaricomycetes; order Hymenochaetales; family Hymenochaetaceae; genus Sanghuangporus; species Sanghuangporus sanghuang. The sequence continues at coordinate 1,202,710 of VVIT01000002.1, read as the reverse complement.
TCTGATAACTGCTTGTTCGCAGTTTCGGAATTCGAGTCTATCGCGGATCGGATGGATTGGATGAAGCTAGGAAACGGCGGGAGCTGAGTTGACATTTTGTGTACCTGTTTCTGACTCAGCTCGGGTCGTTTCGAATAGACTGCGTTCCCAATCTCACCGAACGTTTGAAGTCGAATTCAAACACGGTATAATCCGTGTCACAACGCGGGTGGTAAAAATTGAAATGAAGGCGAGATAATCCCGACACTGACTGGAGTGGGCCGGACCGTCAATTACCGCCGCACGTGATCTTCTAAACGCATACATATTAGAAGAAACCGACGTCGTGGGAAGGACCAATTTTCACTCTGATAGGGACTGACTGAGAACTAGAACTATGGCAGAGACTAAGCCATTTGTACTCAAATGGGGAATTGTATCGACCGGAGGAATTGCGCAGAAGTTTGTCCGCGTACGTTCTCATCCCACAGAGATGCCTTGAGTAGGTTGATTAAATTCTATTAATTCCAGGATCTGTTGGTCGATCCAAAAACGTGCGTGCTTTAACTGATGGTATCATGAATCATGTCCTGAACTCCGAACTCGTACTTGAAGGCGTGCTGTGAACGATGTCCAGCACAAGATTGTAGGCGTTGGTTCGCGCAGCGTCGACAGTGCACGTAAATTCATCGAGACAGAAATCAAAGATGAGTCGGTGAAGGCGTATGGATCGTACGATGAGCTCTTTGCGGATCCGGTGAGTTGATGGACGTAGCAACGATACCAAAGTAAAATGCTAACGGGAAGCGGAATGCCAGAACGTTGATGTAGTTTACATCGGTACGATCTCTTCTCATCCTCGTCGCGTACAAAATACAACTAACGTTGTGTTTTATAAAGGCACCCCTCACACGCACCACTACGCCAACTCCAAATCCGCGTTACTCGCGGGTAAGCACGTTCTCTGCGAGAAGCCCGTCACTACTAGCGCCGCAGAGCTTCGGTCTCTACTTTCTATCGCACGCGAGAAGAATAGATTCTTTATGGAGGCTATGTGGACGCGCTTCCAGCCTCTCGTACAAGAGCTGAAGAAGATCATAGAGGAGGGGACGTTGGGAGATCCAGTTGTCCTGCACGCGGACCTTTCAGGAGATTTTGATGTTGATAGTGAGTATTTGGTGATTTCGTTCGGGGTCTAGGAGTATTCTTATCTAATCTGTGCGACTTTAGATATCCCCAAAACACATCGTATGCTGAATCCTAAACTAGGTGGAGGCGCACTGCTTGATCTGTGAGTAATTCTAAAACTCCAATTTACTCTTCTGACGAATTATGTTTCCGACAGTGGGCCATATCCATTGGTTTGGGTGAGTGTTTCTTTCTTTATCAACAGTCCGGATGTCTCACGAATGATCACAACCACAGGCAATCACTATTCTATACGAACATCCAAAGAACAACGGCGCCCGTCCGAGCAACATCAGTGGGTCAATGCTCAAAACACCCTTAACGGGCGTCGATAGCAGCACGTCCTTCACTCTCACCTTCTCCAATCCCAGCGCTACTTCAACCTCTGAATCGCTCCACGCACAAGCAATCCTCTCTTGCAGCATGACCCTTCCGGCTCTCCCCACAGCAGGTGTGACAATCCGCTATCGGAATGGCACCGTCGTTGTCGCTCCACCGATTTTTTGCCCGCATGAGTTCGTTGTTCAGTATTTCGACAAACCAGGAAGTGGGAACATCGTCCGTGAAGAGAAGAGGGACTTCAAATATGTCGGTACTGGATGGTATTTCCAGGCGGATGAAGTTGCGCGGTGTGTGAGAGACGGGAAGATTGAGAGCGGTGTTTGGACGCATGATAAGAGTCTTTTCGAGATGGAGATTCTTGATGAAGTTAGAAGACAGGGTGGATATGTTTTCCCGCCTGGAGTTGAGCAGGTTGTGTAAAAGGAATGTTGGGGGAAATTTATACATAGTATAAGGAAGATCTTGTAACTGTACGCTGATTATAACGAATAAGAATTGTCTTGAGTATCACTTTGGAGAAATCTCGGGCAGCACCGAATGAGTAACAGGGAAGGAAGGGTATGAGCAATATGTCGTTAGATAGATAACAACTGTCTTCTAAGTTCAATCGAATGCGATTTTACTTTGAGCCACTATAGAATTGGAGCTTGTCGTCCAAGAGTAAACTGCGATGCCGATGAGTACTCATTTATGTATAGAAAGCCGTGTATAAATACAAATGCATGCCAATAACGAACCCACACCAGGGTATGTAATACACACAAAAGTCAGAATAGACGTTAGCATGTCCGTCATGATTATGTTCATCACATATAAAACTCCGGCTTGCGTGCATTAATGCCGTACTCCGCAAGTGCGGCGCTCAAGTCCTCCATTGTCAAAGTTGTGCGGGTTTTATCCTGATACAGAGTAAACAAAATGCAGTTAAGTTTCAGCGACTAAGGAGATGCAGAATTGGAGATGGATCACGTACTCGGGAAGATTGTCCCAAAGGCGCCCGACCACGCCCACTGGCAGCTGCGTTTGTCCTTAATCGAGCATGCTGGTATGCATCAGCAGCGATGTCAGAGACAAACTTTTGTGCAGCCAAGGCTACCAGTCGTTTTCTACGCAACAATCACAAACATAGTGTCAGACTGAGACGTCCGCAGAGAGTGAGACGGATTGAGCTCGTGATCACTTACAATCGCACATCCTCACATTCGAACCCAACTCGTTGCAGGAAGTAATCCGTCACTTCCGTCGGGATCTACCAAACCAAACAAGTGAATAAGTCAATCCGCAGGAACATGCATATGGGTTAGATGACATACCAACGGTTCATGTTCATCCAACAACAGCATGAACTCAGCAAGTGTCCTGTCTTTCCTCGCCTGCTCAGCAGCCATACGCGAAGTCTGCGGACCGCTCGAGCTCTGCGACTGTGTCGCTCCAGTCGAACTCGACTGGCCCGCCATATTCGTCGTCGAGCTACTCGCACCCGCGGTAGGAGCAGAAGTTTGATACGTAGACTGCGGCGTTGCTGGTGTCTGTGTAGGAGTCTGCACACCGGTGGCTGCTGCCGCTGGTGTCGCCTGCGTTTGTGGCTGTTGCGTGGTTTGAGACATTGAGTACTGTACTGGCTGAGTGAATCGGACTTGAAATGCTGGTCGTTTGTCTATGGATGGACTCGGTTGGGACATTCAATGATTTGAAGAAACCCTTCGACGTCAGGGTGAGCGAGTGAGTTGCGGGTTTAGGTCATGTCGTGATCGACACAAAGAATGACTGCCATAAAAGGAATGAACGCTAAAAAGTTTGAGCGTTTCGTTGAGAGAATCTTAGTCCTACGGATCGAAAGCGAGTGAGTTAGAGAGGGAAAACGTGTACAACCTCCAATGCTATTCATTATGATGCTATATAGATATAGATATACTTTATGAAATACAAAGCTGAAGTCCACGAGAACGATAAAAACAAGACAACATCGCGAACAACCGAAACCAACGCAAATCCAACAGGTGCAAATGCGGAATAGCACTATCGAGCGTTAGTAGACGGCATGCCCATCTCGCGCAAAAAGCTCTCCCATCCCGCTTGGTCGTACTGCGCCATGTACCCATTTTGGTTTAACAGATACATATCCATCGATGGGTGCGGCGGATCGTATTGCACACCAGGAGCAGAATACGTAGGCATCGCAGCGTCCTGTACGACCATTGGTTCGGCCTCGCCATGAGTTGTTGGAGCGCGGTAAGCGCTACCAGCCTGAGGCACCGCAAGCTCTTCTTGTTGACCACTTAACTTGGATGGCTGTGCCTGCTGGACTGTCTCATTCCCAGAGGTACCTTCTTCTGGCCCTGTCACTAAGGGAAGATATACAGAAGGTGATGCATAGGAGGGAGCATGATGAAGCTGCACAGGATCAGGTGTGTAGTACACTCCAGAGAAGTCTAGCATCCGGAAGTCCGCGTTTTCGTCATTGAGATCGCCTGTCCAGCCACCATCACCACTTTTTCCCTGATTATCATGAGCTCCCTCCGAGGGGTCAGAACTTGACGCAGGTGAAGACCCTTCTGAACCTTGTCCCGACGAAACCGATGGCGAGGATGAAGACGCCGACTGCCCTGCGCTCGCGCTCGCATCGGCCTTCATCAAATTCATATTGATCAAAACGGAGCTCCCTTCCAGGATACGCATGGTCGCGCATTCGCCTTCGTGTCGCACGATGAAGTCGTCTCGACTCAGTTGGGAATGCCTTTTGTAATCATTGAGCATGCCGCGTACACTATCGCGCACGACTGCAAGCATTTTCTTTCATTTCTCATTAAAATTTGGCTGAATCCAAATAATCGATGAGAACTTACGACTTTGGGTTGATTGTCATCGTCAAACAATCGCATCGAGTATAAGTGTACACCATCGTCGATAGCATTCATCGCGTCCGCCGAGATCGAACACCCCGGTGAGTTGTATACCAAGCACCCAAGGACAATCTACGCCAGGAAATCAATTTCCCTTTTGAGAGGAACAAGCAAATCACTCACGATAGCGGAGAAAGCTCCAGACCAGAAGAACGTTTGCCTCGAAGCAAGGCAAGGATAAGCACCATATAGACTACGCAAGCTCGATAGCAGAAGACAGGCACTCCTGCAAGCCGCCATCACGGACGCGCCATACTTGGTTCTCAAGGGGTCCTTGTTGTTAAGCTTTATCGCTGTCGCAAAGTACCTCCGGTGGATGTACAATAACGCTGAGCACTGATAAGTAAAGTAATCCTATGACTTAAATGCAATCTTTTCTTACTGCATTCTCGGTAACATAGAATGGTGTACTGTTGGACCGCTTTTATCGGGTCAGCATTCCATGCTCTACCATCGACGGGTTCTCCTTTCCCTCGCGTAGGAGCTTGCAGCCAAGAAGGTGGCTGCAACTTCCGTAGCTTGGTGTCGATATCAAGAACAGTCTGATAGTTCTGTTGTCTAACACCGAAAATATGGTTGACCACGGGAGTGAGGATAAAAGCTGAGAAACGGTATTTGTACGCCTCGACTGGAGGTAAGGTATCAGATGTATATAGCCAAAGCGCAATTAACTGCAGGGAAGACTCACAGCTCATTTCCTTTTCTCCCTTGGCGTTGTAGACATCTGACTTGTCCTCCGGGAATCTACAATCTGTATAACTAATGTTAAGAGAAGGCGGACGTCCGTAGAGGATGCTCTTTCATACGTAAACGAATTTCAATGATTGATTTTGTTACACGAAAAAAGACGCGACGCACTCACCTTAAAGGTGTCCCATGAAAAAAGCTCCCAGAATAGAGTTCGGCGGCGCTGTGTTTCCTCTTCATTCAAGTTCCATATCCCAGGATCACGTTCTAATAGATTGTTTAGAACTCAGCACTCGCCATTGATCGAGTAAACTCACGCAAGCCAATCTAGAAAATAAATTTAGTGCATTGCTCGACACACCTCCTGAGCACCACTCACCGAATAGGCCAGACGGAACATAACACCACTCCAGAGCCATTGACGATCGCATGCCGGACTATCAATGCGGTTGAAGTACTGCACCATCAGGAACAAAGCCTCCACCGCAGCACCCGTTGCCTCCTTGACAATCGGGCTTATGGACATTGCTGCACAGGCAACAAGGTAATACTTTTCACTTTCCGCCCTGTCGTTGGGGTCTTCACTCAAGATAGAGCCAATCGCCAAGACAAGATAAATGACCGCGAGTTGATGTGCATGGAGTTTCTCTCCTACTGTTAGCCCTTGTGTCGATCCCAGAAGGACTTCAAACAGATGCGAGACAAATTTGTCTTGTTGCAATACCTGGTATCTACGTTCATTGAACATAATAATTCAACAAGGTTGAGTAAGTAGAGGCAGGAAAATGTACACTCACAAACAGCCCACATGCTCGAAATAAAGAAGAGCGATGGCCAGCGCTTTGTTGTGATTCGGCAGATAGCTGAGGATCTCGGCTTTTACATCTTGTTCAGGCGTAACATTACTGAAGGGGAACGCGTTGATAAGGTCAATGATGGACTGTGGCAAGCCGTAGCGATACATATTGTGCGGATGCAATGTTCTGAGTGGATCGTCTTCTGAATTCTGATGTGGAACGGAATTAGACTTCATATCAACCTCTATTGGTGATCTTAAACGCACCGGAAGTAATGTTTGGAGGTACTTGATGAGAAGTAGCGAATTTTAGTTAAAACACGAGAAAACGGAAAACAGACAAAAGTACCTCTGAAGCCGAAGATTGACCATGGAACCGAGCTTGGCCCTGCTCTCCGATAGAGAGAGAACCGACGAGCTGAGATGCTTCATCTACTTCGTCCTCCTCTTCCTTACACTGTTCTGAGTCAGGTTCGTTTAAGGGTTCTCTGCCTTCGAGCAATGGGTGCGGTTGAGGAGAAATCTGAGCCTGGGTTTTGGCCAGTGCATCTTCCAGGTCTCGTACGCGTGAATTCAGTCTCCTGACAGACTGAAGAAGTGCTTCGTTCTGTGATTGTAGTACTCTGAAGTAGCCTGATGAGACACGAATACATAATGAGGAGAGTACAACGCACTTGTTTCCCTTTGTCGCCGTCAAAGTCCCTGCAGCAGCAAATCCAAGTTCAATTCCTCCAGCAAAGCGTCGTTCAATGACACAGCGTACCGTCTGGGCAAATGTTTGCGCAACCTCTCCTTACACATGCCTATATGCCGGAATGAGCGGATTCCTAGACGTCCGTAAAAGACAACGAACTCACCGAGCACGGAAAGGTACGGTCGCACTTCAACTTAGACCTAAATGAGCGAGTTGTGAGCCACGGCGGTGGTGCGCGAAAGTGCAATGTGAAGCTGACCTCCTGCATTCGGCGCAGGACATGCCGACCTTGCGCAAGTCGTTCTTGTTCACATGCGTCGAAGCCTTCGACAGTTCCTTTTCGCTCACGTTCACCATCGAGAGTTTACACAGATTCACAACCAGAAAGAGGGAGGAAGAAAGGTATGGACAATCCTCAGGGCCAGGTTAGCTTATGTTTATAGGAGATAGAGATGATGGTAGTCGACGGAAGAGGAAGTGACTGAGTGAGTGAGAGGTTAGGTTATGAAGGAAGAATGGGAATATTAATATTAATGGCGTATTCCTTGCTGACTACTGACAACCGAACCGAAACACCATAATATTAATATTTACGTTTACTGAAACACCGTTTACTCAACAAATCAAATCAAATACATGCAATAAAAAGGCACAGCAAACAAACTCTAATCAATCACTAGTACTGCTACCAAATGCTTCTCCAAGCTGTGCGCCTGCGTGCCGCGCAACAGTACTAGTGTGTGAAACGACTTCGCGCTCGTCCTGCAACAAAGCACAAAACCGCCAAGTTGATCAAAAACTCTCGCCACTAATCATCCTTCTCTTCCCCATCAATCACTCCATCGTAGAAACACCTTTTGCGCCGAAGAAACCTAGGACAGCTGAAAGATGCGCCGTTAGCGAGCGGGAATGATGACTAACGTGAGAGTACATTCAAAGAAGATATGTGTGGTCAGAAAAAAGCGAGACCGAGTCTCGAAGGTAGCTGAGATAGTTTTCTGCATAGCGAACACTGCCGCTAAAGCCAAATGCCTCAAACATCATACACACGAATAGAAACAGACTGGAAAAAAAAACGAAGAACCGACGGAGCACTCACCATGATCATCATGGAAAGAGAAAGGTCCACCCAGGACATATTTTTTTCTTACCGACATCACATGATGTGTGCACGCCGATCGAGGCCGTACTTTCTCAATTACATAAGAATAAAACTGCTTTATATGGCGAAGTCGATCACATCAAATTACTGCGCCACAAGATTTGTCGAATTTGCAAACGGAGAATAAGATATTTCTGAACATTGTCTCGATAACGCAACGACAGGTCACAACAGACCAGAAGCATATCTTGATCCCAAATCCCCGATTACTTCTGCACTTTCTCACATCTTGATCCCAAAACCCGGTTCACTTCTGCACCTTCTTCTTGGGTTTCTCCTTCTTCTCATCCTCTATCTTAATCAAACCTTCTTCAAACTTGTCAACAGTCATTGCAGCCTGCTGCTCGGCAATCTCGAGCGATTCAAGCAGCGCATCGACGTCAGGAGATACGACAAATCTGCGATTCACCTCGCCAATGACGCTCAGCTTCTTTTTCTCCATATCAACATGCACGGCGTGTTGGAGGAAGGACGGCTGCGTCGCCGCGGTGACCTAACAAAGAGTAAACTATGACGACAGGATGTAGAGAACGGCAGAAACCCACATCAAGTAAGATTCCATTCTCTAATCGCATCTTGACGATACCGCTTTGATGAATCTCGAGACGGCCGATGACACCATCAATTGGTACACTCGGCGTATGTACCGAAGGTGTACTCGCTCCAGAAGCGGGGGGCTTAACGTCAGGAGCAAAGGTGACCGCCTTTTTGACATTTTCTGATCCCTCGGGAGCTTTGCCTTTGTCAGTAGGTTTTGGAGTAGCGTCAATCATGTCAACGTCCAAAATTTTTGTAGATTCGCGAGGAAGAAACGTTGGGAATGGTTCGGGAAATTGAAAGAAGTAAAGTTTTTCTTGTCGGACGTTTGAATCCTGTGTCCAGCGTGAGCATGGTTGCTTCAGCAAGATAAAGACATAAACAGACCATGTCTTGATCCTCTTCTTGTAGAGCAAAGTCGTTGAAAATATCTTCCATCTCCTCTTCCTCTTCGCTCTCAGAAAGATCCAAAGCGTTTGCAAGATCAACGTGTTCCTCTTCATGTTCTTCGAGTTCAACATCTTGCGGTTCAGCTATGTCCGGAGATACGATAAGACCCGGAATATTCAAAGTGAAGTAAAGTCAGAACGCACCTTTCACTTTCCCCTTGTCTTTTGAAGCTTCCCTTTTTATAGAAGACTTCTTTCTCTTCTCCCGTACTTTCTCTTTCCTTAAACTTTCCGGTGCCATCCAGTCCATCTTTCGTATTTCATCCATATCAACAATCTCAACGCCCTCATCCGGGTCAGAGTACGTCTCGGCTTCTACTTCCACGAGTTTCTGTGAAGAATCAGGAGGCTCGCGCTTGAGGGTCGGTGCAGTTGACCGTGTGAGTCCTGTGTCGATGGAAGATGCTGGTGCTCCAGAACCAGAGCTACGAGATGCTGCAGAGAAATTTGAACGTGGTCCTGACCGCTTGGTTGCAGCAGAGCCCGACATGGTTGGACCGAGTGCAAGTGGTCCAGTTGCCATCATTTCAGGTGCGGTACGAGGTGCCCCACCACGAGCATCTCCTCGTCCACGTCCTCTTGCGGCACCACGCCCTCTTCCTCTTGTCTCTGTCGCGGGCTTTTCAGCCTTGCTTTCCTATCCACAATCATATGAGTAAAACGCTCTTCATCGCATATACCAAGAAAGCGCGTAAGAAGACGAATTAAAGCGCACCGATTGCGTCGGTTCCCTGTTTAGTATTCAGATATACGCGTCAGCAGAGCTGGAACGCATGCTTTATGGATTGACGACGCACTCCTTCTTTCTCCGTGAAGGCAACACAGGTGTGAACTTCAGTTTTGAAGTACCACGGCGCGTTACGTCGTCTTGTCTTCTTGCGAGGTTTGCGATGGCTTTTGATGTTGTGACATTTTGACCTTGTTGACCTGAGCTAGAACCAGGTTGTCCAGACATTTTTTGCTCAGATTAGTGAATGCAAGGAAGAGAAAGGATCGCTTATTCGTGTGGTCGGGTTGAGTCACGATGAAGAAAGTCGAAGAGAGCGTCGATCACTCAGATTGACTTCGTTGCGGGCTCTATATAGATCTCTCCTTTACTTTCTTGTCATATACGGACATCTTCTGCTTCTTACGACGATGGGCTCACTCAATGAGCCAGAGCACTTGGTGAGTGTATACATCAACTACACTGCATTCAGTCACCTCAACAAGCTTTGAAGCGCGTTACTTACAATGATGTACACAACATCATAAAAGCTGCATCAAAGAAAATTGCAGAATGGAAACCAAATCTGCTTGTCGCCATTGGTGAAGTACTCAGCATCCTGACCTTGCTATAGTATCGGCTTACGTGCATCCCAGGTGGAGGGTCAGTCCTAGGCTCTCTTACTCTCGTTTGCAGCATCAGATGAACAAAGATAACTGTGCATACATACAGCGGCTTCTTCCCTGCGCGCTGTATTGGTAGGCTTCTACTTCCATCCAACGAATACTTCCGGAGACGTCGCTAACATCCAACTTCTACATACTATTACAGCGCACCTTCTTGAAAGATCCAGCCACCAAGAAGAACATACCTATCTTTGCTATCGGTCTATCTTTATATGAGTCGTTGCCTGGAACGACGACAGAGCAGATTGGAAGCGAAGTAATAAGGACGCAATGGTTGTGAGTCTCCAACAGTTCTTTTGATGAGTTGGTCTCTGAGATAGCGTCTCATACTGATAGAGGGCCAGAAGGTGCTAAGGTTCTCTTAGGACGCCGTGTCCTGATCGTTGTGAATAATCTGCTGCTGCTTTTATGGTGCTCCTTTGACTCTACCATCAGGACGAAGTTGATGATACTCGCAAAACTTTACAGTAAGTTAAGATTACGTATGAAGCGGAACATGCAGCTCATGTCTACCCTCCTAAGCTACGCCTACAAGGAGCTGAAAGAAGACATCGAGAGGGAGACGCTTGCTCTGCCTGAGGATCAGCGCGAAGCAGCTCGTGCAGACTTCGCAATCTTCGTCGTGCACAACAAGCTCAAGGAAAAGGCTGCCGAATTGCCTCCCGATCTACCGTGAGTACGCGTGCCTATTATTCCGAGCGCATGCTAAAGATGACTTTCCCCTTGGATTAGGTATTTCCCAGGACAGGAGGTACCTGATGTCTGGTAAGATGTGGACCTCAACCTCGATCGATTACTGACTTTGTAGTGTAAAGGTTGGACTATCCTTGGGAGATTGAGTACGTGTCGTCTCACGATAGTATTCTGAAACATTCTCATAGTTATTATTTTCTCAGGGATATTGAGCTCCATGACAAGTTAGCAGCAGAGGACAAGCTAAAGAATAAAAAAGCAACTTGAACAGTCGACATATAATACGTGTATTTGAGAGTGCTTGTTAGTTATACCTAGACTCGAGAGAAAAGAATTCTTTTTTCGGGAAGCGTGAGACTTCATTGGCTGTCGATTTCCGGGCGTGAACCAATTGGGTTGCACAAACATCGTGATGATTGGCAGAAAGGTGTAGAGACGCTCTCAGACTCATCTACCCGCTCCCATCCACTAACACACGTACGCATTTCGCGCGGTCCTCTCTACTCATCGACGAGCAGAAAGCTTGGTCTCGCTGTCGTCGTGACGAGCAATAATTCTCAGAATTTCTGCCTTGGCTTTGGCTTGGGGGCTAAGGCTGTGACTAAATCGGGTTTTGTTCCGGTCTCGGCGGCGGCGAACTTTGTGAAGTGACTTGCACGGGCATCATCATAGAATCGTTCCTGCTGCTGCTGTTGATTCTACGATTTCATGGCTGAGCATGATACCGATATCGAGTATGAGGGGTTGTCATCAGACGCGGGTCTCGCGGTACGTGTAATGTTGTGTTGGCAAAACAAAAACGAAATATTCATTCTCTGTCTGGCTTGCGTGTTCAGGTGAACATGGCTGCGGGTGCTCTTGTGAGTTGCATTCTCGTGTTTTCCTAACACTTGCTGATCTGCATTCTGCCATGTAGGCTGGTATCACGGAGCACGCCGTAATGTATCCAATAGACAGCATAAAAGTACGATCTTTCCAGTCAGCTCATTCAGGTTCTCTTGACGACTCAGGCCATGCTCGTTTCTGCAGACGCGAATGCAAGTCTTCGCTACCAACCAAGCAGCTGTCTACTCCGGCGTAGGCAATGCATTCTCACGGATATCGTCGACAGAGGGGATGCGTGCGTTATGGCGAGGTGTCAATTCGGTGATTTTGGGAGCGGGGCCGGCACATGCGGTTCACTTTGGTGTGTATGAGGCGGTCAAGGAGTTTACGGGTGGAAATAGAATGGGGCACCAGATGGTTTCGACATGTACGTTGGTGCATTGTTTGGTTCGTTTCGTGAACTAATCCTATGCCTGTTGTTGCTTATAGCTATAGCGGGTGCTGCTGCGACCATTGCCAGCGATGCTTTAATGAACCCATTCGATGGTACGATATTTCATTGAAGCAGATAATAACATTACGGTTTTCTCATCAGCTCCTAGTCATTAAGCAGCGAATGCAAATACACGGCTCAGAGTTCCGCTCCGTCGTAAAATGTGCACGTTCAGTGTTGAAAAACGAAGGGATCGGGGCGTTCTACATCTCATATCCAACGACACTTATGATGACCGTGCCCTTCACCGCGGTGCAGTTCACCGTCTACGAGCACGTAAAGCGGATTTTCAACCCGCGGAACGAATACTCTCCAATAATGCACGTAGTTTCAGGAGGATTGGCTGGTGCGGTTGGCGCAGGTGTGACAACACCCCTGGACGTAGCCAAAACACTCTTGCAGACCCGCGGGACGTCGAGCGACCGGGAAATCCGAAATGCACGTGGAATTGTGGATGCAATGCGGATCATCTACAGGCGAGATGGGATGAGGGGCTTTGCGAGAGGGTTGACGCCCCGTATGCTTACACACATGCCGAGTAATGCACTCTGTTGGCTTTCGTATGAATTCTTCAGTGAGTTCTTCGTCCTCATGTTACTGGCAACATCTACCCTCGCGCTTCGAGCCTTTACTGATTATCTACGTCTATCTTCAACAGAGGCTGCTATTCGCGATTGAACGGGTCCCGACTCATTGTAATAGATTATTATCTACGTACTTCTCATGCGCCACCTACCTTGCTAGTATTGGTAGACCCGTACACGTTTTCTGCGATGATCCGGATTACATCCTCTCTTCTCGAGCCCTCCTTTCCTCTCCATCATCTTCACGCCAGCTTGATTTTTTGTCGATACGCTTTTGTTTGCTAGTTTACTACACTTTCTATAATGCACATGCAATAAAGAAATTTATGTCTGTTGTGTGGGGACTGAGTCATCGTCCAATGATGAACGTACCCGTTATCTTATCGGCACACGTGAAAGCACGGGACTAATTAATTTTGGGGCTGAAAATCAATCACGTTACCTATCGCATTCTCTAGCTCTGAGTCTAGATCTCAGAACCTGACTCTTGAGTGTAGCAAAATATTCGTTATGAGCGCGAAATCTAGGAAACTCAACGCAGTTGAGCAAAAGATTCACCAGGCCTTTCTGTCTGCGAATAACATGGTGCGCGTCTGACTCCATTTGACTTCCTGAAGGATCCGGCAATTGACTCATTTCATACAGACGTTAACGCAGAATCAGGTCGATGCTGTCGAACCTGACCAGAAGAAGCGTATGGACGCCATTAACTTCTTGCTCGCGACGGTGAGTCAGATTGGGAGTAGTAGCGATGCTTGCTCGAGATAAACTGAAATTCTCGTAGGGATTGATTCGCGTGTTGGTGGATGGGAAGGGCAGTATCTCGGTCTATCGTGCTGTCGGGAAGAAGGAAGTTGAGGCGTGAGTGGTTCGTGCTTGATTACTCGCGGGAAGACTCAACTATATTCCCTCGTGGACTATAGGAAGAAAGACCTTGCTCAAGAAGAGTTATTGGTCCTCAACCACATCCAAGCCTCTGGGAACGAAGGTGCTTCAATCGAACATGCTGATGAAATTTGAATGTTTGATTTGACACTTTGGCGATATAGGAATATGGACGAAACATCTCAAGACGAAAACAGAGCTACACCAGACGGTCATCGACAGATGCCTCAAGTCGCTTGTGAACAAGAAGCTGATCAAGAGAATCGAGAATGTGAAGGTTAGTCTTATACTTCACTCGAATAAAACAACGTTATTGAACTCGTTAATCACCTAGTATCCGACGAGAAAAATATACATGCTCTACGAATTAGAGCCGTCTTCGGCAATTACTGGTGGCCCGTGGTATACGGATAACGAGCTCGATACCGAGTTCATCAAGCTGCTCATGGATGCTTGTATGAAATTTATTCGGGAAAAGGTAAGCCAAGCTTTGACTTCTGTGTCCATCGAAATGCTGATGTGTTTTCAGAGCTTCCCTAGAGGGAAAGGCGATGCTCTTTTCCCAATATCCGCCGCACCCGCATACCCTACCACGCAACAAATTCGAACCTTCTTACAAAAGGCTCGTATCACAGAAACGGAATTGACCGAGGAGCACATTGAGATGCTCTTAAATGTGCTTATAACCGACGGACAGATCGAAAGAGTATGCTTTGGATACATTTCTCTCCAAGGCAACACATTGAATTTCTGTGTTTGATTAGTTGCCCGCTTTTGGAGCTGCGTTGTGGGAAGCGAATAGCCGAGCTGATGAGATGGAGAGTGATGACGGAGACAGACAGCGGAAACGAAAGAAAAAGGACTCAAGCGACGAACGAGAAAAGAAGCGCCGTCGAAAGGCAGGGAGTATTGTATTGTCGGACTCTGAATCGGGTTCTGATGAAGATGTAAAAAGCGAGAATGGAGGTAGTGATGCAGATAAAAGTGAGGAGGAACGAGACGGTGAGTTCTATGTCTACAATCTAGATGCAGCTCTGATGGGAAGCTGAAGGACCAACTCCAGGCGGCATTTCTAACAGACCAGCGCTAAACGCAGAAGATTTCGGCGGAGCATACGTCTACCGTGCAATTAGACAAGAACGTGTTGCTTTGGGCTGGTCGGAAGCTCCATGCGGGCGATGTCCACAATTCGAATTTTGCAAAGATGGAGGGCCTGTGAATCCACGGGATTGCCACTATTATGGCGGGTGGCTGGCACAGACAGAGATCGCAATAGAGTGAATACCCAGGGCTTCGGAAATCATAGTAGAGTTCTATCAATAGATTGTATTTCTTTCATCGCATACACACTTTGAATTCTTTGTTTGCACTCTTCTATCAAGCGACTCTCTCGCTCTATTCAAATCCTTCAATCCTTCAGGCTTTCGTTCTTTCACTTACTTTTTCGCCTTGATAAGCCCAGCCATCAAGTCGAAGCTATTCCCATCAGGTTGTAAATCAATGTATTCGTCCCCGCGGAACGAGCGATAGCCTTTTGCTTCCGGCATGGTTCTAAGCAACCCGTGATCGGGAGTGATCCCTACGATTCTTACCGCCGCGGGAGGATCAACGGTTGTGAGCGTCACTAGTTGATCACTGCCGAGGGAGAAGGTGGTAAGTGAAGTTTAATTTGTTTTCGTTAGTCGTATGGACGACTGCGAACTCACGAGTGGAGCCACCTCTCTAGATATAGGTCCATGAATGGGTCGAACGATGCTTCTGCCGAGAATTTACTCCACATCTTATCGAACGTTGCCATGATTACGGCAAGGGTGCGTTCCATGCTCAGATTGGTGTTATCCAGGCCAGCAGGTATCAGCTGGACCAGCGACGTCATCGGTGATGGACTGAAAACATTCAATCCGCATCCTTCGGGAATGTGTGCATAACGGTTAGCATCAGAAGAAGCAGAATTTTTCAAATTTATAAACGGACCGACCACGATATCAACATGACCGCCCATGAAACTAGTGTTTACGAGAATACCACCGATCTTCTTCGCTCCGGAATGCGCGGTTATTGCGTATATGTCGTTTGGCCATTTTAAGCGGATCCTGTCGCCGAATGCGCCGAGTACAGACGAGCTTCGACAAGCTTCGACGACTGCCAGACCAAACAGATACTGGATGAACACAAGCCTGGACGCTGGGAAGGCTGAGAGAGGGAGACGAAGCAGCAGAGAAAACTGAAGGCAGCCAGGGGGAGATAGCCATGTGTTTGAGCCTCGTCCCCGCCCTGCTAATTGGTGTGTCGCAACTGAGACCAGAGGAATGGGTAGATAACTCAAAAGCTTGGAGTTTCTATATGATATGTCGTGTTAGGAAGGACCACAGGAGCGAGAAAATGGTGTCAGACTTACTTGTCAAGCATGGTCTGGGTACTTGTTACCACTTCGCCATACAGTAAGACTTCTCCCATTTTTTGTGACTGAGCAGAGTTAGAACCTTTCTCGTTCTGTGCAGCCGCCAGACACGAAAAGTATTGTGAAAGGTCAAAAGCGCGTGTCGATTCAGGCAGGGGGACTACGCCGTTCTTGAGTACGATGATGCTTCGTGCTGGACTATCAGACGTGAAGATGTCCGAATCTTGCGAAACGCGGATGCGGTCGAACAAGTCGCTCGAATAAGGGCCTTTGTAGAAATGGAATGTATCCGCGTTGTCCTGAAGGATGATGGGCTCCGAATCAACCAGTTCTTTAATCAGGTTATCCATCATCGCTGCAATAATAGGAGCCAGGTCTGAAGTGGATACGAGGAACTGTGGCAAGGGCTGTATCGTCCTAATATCGAATGCAGAAGGAATATGAAGACCTAAAAGTGCTAGGGAGTCCTTCATGAGCTTCCATCGTCTTTCCTCAAGATGTTCAACGCTTGCTTCGAGATCGGGTCTAATGCTCCGTATAGCAGAAATGGCTGGTTCGAGTGTCAATGGATATTCAGGATGTATAGCCCAAAGAACGGCATTTCCTCTCCCGACCCTACATTGCACTCCCGCAACTTTTCCTTCGCCATCTCCTTCCGTATATTTCGCAAGGACAACCGTGTCGGATACATTTTGGGTGTCAACGAACTCACCACCGCCGTTATAATACAGACCCTCAGCCCGCTCTTCGAAACCAGACGAAGGGTCCCGAATTAGAAGGGAGACAGCTCGTGCACCAGTTTCACTCTCGTATTGGAATCCCGGATACACGCAGCCACGACCCATGCCTTTGAAGAAATTAAGTGGCCTAGCACCAGAGACCTCCTGCTCTGTACCAACTTCCCATTCAACTGCACCGCACGCATAATAGGCTCCGGCGCAGAGGCCAAGAAATGCTCCTCCTTCGTTTACAAACTTAGAAATCCTATCATTAGATGACTTCAAATCTGACACATAAGGGAGATCGCGTCCGCCAGGCAAGACAAATAAAGCGCAGTTGGTATGCCAAGGATCAGAGGCTAGGGACTTGGGAGAGATAGTCTGTACAGTATAATTGGGCAGAAGAAGAGTCCGAAGCGTATTTAAGGTGTGAGTCAGTGAAGTTTTCGATACCCCTGGTCCATTGTAAACCAAGACGTTCATCGCGGGCGGTGAAAGACAAAAATAATTTCGTGAGGAGGAGACTTGATCTTGAAATTTCCGGCACGTGTAGAACACGGCGACACGTGAGCCGCGTTCATCGCGAGTGCCACGAAAGTAAGAAACGCGTCTTCTCTTTCCCCAATATTCTAGCGACTCCTCAATACTCTTTGTTTCAACTCCAAAAGGCGTACTCAATGAAATCGAAAGAACTATCTTTATCAATCAATATCAGACAGCTTCATCAAAATGGTCGACATAAAGGACGCGTCAAAACTTGGGTCCTAGTCGTCACGGCGATTCTTCTGGCCATAGGGCGACTATTACTGTCAACTTTGAGGCATCCAGGCGTCAAGCAAGATGAAGTGTCTATCATTACTGTTGCGAATTTTGGGAACGCATCCTTTGGGGCAATCCCAAATATGTCGCCAAAGCTTATGGACGCAATGTTCTTAGGGGCTTCAGACCTTCCTTTTCTTGATAGCGGTTCGATAACTGCTATCTTTCCGGTGACTGAAAACTCTCTTGACGAAGTGCATGAAATAATTGAGCTCCTGACCTCTGATATATCTTCGGTCTCAGCTATAACTATTGTCTGCCCGGAGTCCATCATGCCTGGTTTACACGCAAGACTTCTCGGAGGGCATCAAGACACTTTTCTGGATATGAGCGTTGCGTTATGGCCTGAAGGACTTCGCGAAGGGCCGGCTGTCATGAACATCGCGTCCAGCGTGTCTACAGAATATGCACTGGTCATGGACTCTGCGGGGCTTGGACATCTCCATGACGATTCACGCGAGCATCTACTCTCACATCCTCTGCTCCTTGATCTACCGACGGGATTCTGCGGTGGAAATTTCATAAATGTGGAAAAGCGCCCGTTTTGTGTTGTTCCTAGCTCCGGACCGCAGCCTGTCTCTTTTCTCTTTCCGCCATTTATCATTCCTTCGTTACTTATACGGGGTTTCAACGTGACTGTAGTCAGCGATGCAGAGTTTTGGCCCAGCCTAGGGAATGCTCTGGCTCAGGCAACCGGAACTGGGGCTCTTATACCAGAATCTGACAACAACTCGGATGGCGACTGGTGCCACTCGTTGTGCAAAAAGCACAATTTGGTTCTGGACGGTTCGGCCCGAGATCAGTGTACTACGCCAGACTCAGAGAGAATATCTGATCATAGGACAGATCCCTCACAATCGTCTTCGTTAGCGATTATTTTGCCGATCCTCAGTGATCTGGAAGCTTTCTCTTCTGTGGCATGCAGACTATCTGAGAACGGGTACACCACGCACGTCCTAATCTTGTCGCACGATCAGGATCATGCGAGCTCTGAAAGTTCTTTTCCGTGGTTGCATGATCATCTCATCTCGAGTATCTGCAATATTTCCTATAGTGCTTTACACACGTCATCAAATGACTTTGCAAATGCAGAAGCGGTCAAGTTCTGGTTGGATTCGGCTAACGAAATGATGTCTGTAATACTTTATGGAAGCGGGGGGCTGGGACATGTGTCCGAACTCCCATTCACAACTGTTTTGGAGCGCCAAAGCGCCATCGGCATCTCAGTAATCCAGATCCCTCAGGTCGATTTACCATATTGTGACTGGCTGGGTTCTCTATCACTTCAAGAACTCAGGAGTACGTCCTGTCCGTTCCGATTAACTCTGCACTCATTGCCTTTATAGATTGGCACATGCCTGACGTGCAGATTTCGGTTATCACTGACAACCGACCAGACTCGTTGGACCGACTCTTCAAGTCCTTGCAAAACGCGCACTACTTTGGAGATCATGTTTCCGTCAGAATAAACGTGGAGCAGACTGCAGACTTGGAAACCAGGAGACTGGTTAGTGCATTCGAATGGAATCACGGAGGAGTATTTGTGCATCACCGTGTTGTTCATGCGGGACTTCTCACAGCTGTAGTGGAGTCCTGGTTTCCGCGATCGAACCACTCGTACGGCGTTCTGCTCGAAGATGATGTTGAAGTTTCGCCATTTTTCTATGCATGGATCAAAATGACACTTCTGCGTTACCGGTTCGTCATTAGTTCTCTGTTGCCTAATTGAGACTAACGGTGGACTGTCAGATACGGTGACTCTCCGAACAAACGATCAACTTTGTTTGGAATAAGTTTGTACCAGCAAAAACAAATCGAGCTACGTCCAGAAGGACGAAGGCCTTTCGACGCGCAGACATTGTTCGACACGTATGGTATTGTCTATCGCAACACTCCATATCTTTCACAGATCCCATGCAGCTGGGGTGCCGTCTACTTTCCAGAGCACTGGCGAGAATTCCATGCGTATTTAATGGTTCGCTTTTCCGAGGCATGGTTGCCTCTGCGTGATTTCGTCGTCCCGCATGTGCGCTCAAATAGGTGGGCAAAGTCATGGAAGAGGTTCTTCATCGAGCTCGTTTATCTTCGAGGTTATGTTATGCTATATCCGAACTACGATGACTTCGTGTCTTTGTCGACGAATCATCTGGAGGTTGGGTCTCATGTTAAGCAGCAGCCTCGTAGCATTTACGAGCAAAAGAAATCGCTTTTCACGCTGCCGCTCATGGTGCCTTCTGACGGTTCGGATGACTCACAAGGGACGGGTTTGCTCGATCTTCCGGAGGAAACGTTGCCTCAGTGGTCTGATCTTCCGGTGCTTGATTTCTGGGGGACAGTCTCGGGCGAAACGGAGGTAGAAACTCGCGGAACGGAAAGGCAAAAGAAACTTGTCGGGTGCACAACTATCGGAAGCCTCGAGGAACGTCGTCGACCTTTTGAAGCAGAGGAACTCTTCACATGCATTGCGTCCATCGAAGAGAACGAAGTTGAAGACGATAATGAGTTTGATAGCGTAGAGATTCATTATGATATCTAGAAAACAAACAACACTTGCATTTGCAATAGCATAACAACGATTAAGAAAATTGCAATTTTAGTTAGACTTGATTCGGACATTTCCCTGACACGTTTAGGGCATGGTTTGGAACGTGAAAACAAGAGACATTCGCAGGGAAGAGAGGGAAAGAGGAGAAACAGAGACGATGTGATGATAGAATCGTAGAGGATAACTTGTTTGAAAAGAAAAAAAAGAGCAAAAAAGATAGGTTAAACCCAAATTAGACGGTGATCTGCGAGCTATCCAATCCCAACGCATGCAAAAATATATTCACGTTGGTGATTTTGATATTTTGCTCAGCCTCTCCGTCGACCAAACCCTTATGCACAGCAACGACGTTATCGAGAATCTTTTCTCGCAGTGTGGAGACGAGGAATTGTTGCTGGTCATTGTCTGCGTGAAGTGCGAAAGTTGCGAGGAATTTCCAGACGGGCTGGTCGAGCAGGTCAGCTTCGACTGAGAGGACTCCTGTGCTTGGTGAGCGTAGCAATGCGATTCGAGAGGAAGGGAAGAGGGAAAGGAGATTTGGTGCGAGGAATTGGAAGAGATGAACTATAACGCCTTGCCTGGAAAGCACTACAGTCAGATTAGGAACTGAATGGGATTATAGCTCTATTTACCAAGAACGGAGATCCTCTTCTGTCGGAATTTCTGACGGATCAATGCTGCCCGCCATCATCTCGGATTTTATTACTTCAGCGCGACTTAGGAAAGCGGTGAGGAGGGCTTGGCCCGGCTAAAAGGTGCAAAATGAGCACATTTGTACATAAGAATCATATCATGGACCGAATTACTCTTGAATGAATAACGAGTCTCATGTCGCAGTGCTCCATTAATAAGCCCATCATACCAAATACGACACCAAGATTGAATTTTGCGATGACCGGAAGGATGCTCTGCAGCACGGTCGAAAGAAATAGCTGCGTCTGCTTGTCTACCTCCTTACGTTCTGGTGTGTCCTCCTGTTCGTCAAGAATGGCAGCGTTCTTAACCACATCGAGCTGAGAAAAACAAGCCACGAGTAGGCAGATAACCTGTAGGAGCTGCTGTGTGCTGAGATGTCTTGTAAGGCGAGGGAGGAGCTTCTTCCCTTTTGCGGGCATCAGGAGAGAGATGAATGGGTGAGGATCGCTGGTCTCGATGGGCACCATTACACGCAGATCGTTCCATTGACGAGCTGTCTCTGCTTTATATATCACTTCCCTGCAAAACGCGTATTATGAGAAACTCGTTTTCTAGTCGAAAGAAGTAATGATTCTTTACCATTCCGCTGTGCGTGCATCGTCCTCAGCCGGAGGCTGTTCACGACGTAATTGTTCGATTCGCAGCTGACTATCATAAAGACTCTCAAGGATGATGAGGCATTCCCTGTGCGTTAGAGGTTCCTTTCTTGTAGTTCCCGCCGGCTATTTCCACGGAAGAGTTAGGCTCGGAGATTCATATTATGAAGTAACCTCGACTCACGTCAGCATAAAACCCAAATGCCTCGCGACCTCGCTTTGCAGCTTCCTTCGCAGCACCGGCTGCGTCCCTTTTCACGTCTTCCTTGGAGATGTGACCGTGCGCGTCCGTCGTACCGTTCGTATCTACCTGCAATAACTGGCGAGGTGCAGCTTTGTAGCTCCGACCAGCCGTCTTGCCTAGGGCACCTTGGAGACTATGTATCGCTATAAAATGGGATAGATGAACAAGTGTTAAGTCATGAATGTCACGAAGGGAGGAGATGTACCATGCAAGCCCTTCTCCTTCTCCCTCTGTCTGGCATTACTGACGATGCGCTCGACCTGCGCCTCCATGCGCTGCATCGCGTTCTGTCTGCGAGTTCCAGGGCGCTGAGCTACACCAAGCGCAACACCTTCGCCAGATCCAAACTTGAGCACGCGTTCCTCGCTGGGGTTGATACCCATGCGGCTACGCATCAACGAGCCATATACCTGAGCGTAGAAATCCTCTGTGTAAGGGTCAGATGTGACGAGTTGTGAGACTTGAATGCGTGTGATGAAGTCCTTGTCGGATTGTGTCATGAGGTCGTTGTATCGGCTCTGAGAAGCATGCGGCTTTAGTTAAGAGAATCTGCAAGTAAGAAAGAGAAGAGACACTGACCATATGCGCGATTTTCTGAGCCTTTCGCCGTCGCTTTCCTTCTTGCCTCTCGGCTTCCATAATCTTTCGCATCGCTTCTTGACGGAGTTGTTCGCGCTGGGCTTCACTGACAGTCGAACCACCATCCTGACCATTCACGCCATTCACGCCAGAAAGGTTCTGCGAAAACTCCTGCTGAGCAAGTTGAGCGAGCAAGCGTTGCTGCATTTGAAGCTGCATCTGCGTCATCTCAGTGGGATTCGTCCCACCGAACACGTTGGCAAGGGTTTCGTTACCACGAACTTTGCTTGCCATCTCGCTCGCCATGGCTAAACGGTACTGATGATGGAGCTGGTCCAGTGGAGAATCACGTCTCTGATCAAGTATCCCAGCTGCGGCGAGTTGAGATTGACGTTGCTGATCTGCAGCGATCTGTCGGCGTAAATTTACTTGAACCTCATCTACATTCCCTTGAGATAGACCAAGACGTAATCGGCGTTCCTGCTCCTGTGCATCAAAGCTATCGAGGCGCTGCTGTTGCTGGAGCTGAAGTTGCTGAGAAGAAACCCTGCTATGTGATAGACTTTGCGGAAGTCCCCGCTCACGTTCTGCGGTCTTCTGAAGCATGAACTCTATTGGGTCGACAGGAGTGCGTGTACGGTTCTGGGATTCCGTACCCCTGTATGCGAGGTCCTTGGGATGGCTTCGCTGTATCTCCTGAACACGCATACCATTGAAGTCCTGCAAAATTCCTTGCTGTTGCTGTTGCTGTTGACGATAGTTCTCGAGAGCGAAAGGAGAAACTTGATACCCGGCTTGCGGAGAATTGATTGGTGCACTCCGATGGACAGATGGTGACTGTGAACGCATACGAGGTGGCTTTAGCTGGTGCTGGTGCTGCTGTAACAACTGTTGTTGCTGAAGCTGCTGGTGCTGCAATTGCTGCTGTTGCTGTTGGAGCAGTAGCTGTTGTTGTTGCTCCTGCATCTTCAATTCTCGCGCCCGTTGCGCTTGTGCGCGCATTTCTGCCTCGATTTCTGCAAGAGTGCGTGCACCAGGCACCATGCCATCTGACGGTGTTTGGGTCTGTTGCGGCGCATGAGATATCGAAGCTAATGGCTGTTGAGTAAGTGCTGGCGAATGCGACTGCTGAGAGAGGACGTTCGTGGCAGAGGGACGAGTAGCACTGGAAACGCTAGATGAAGCTTGGTGGATTAGACCAGCTCCGGCTTTACGCCCAATACTGCTTGAAGTTCGGAAGACTGAGAATGGAGACTTGTCATCCCAGAGCGACTCGCGTGAGGCAAGAGTCGGACGCGCTGGAGTCTCAGATCAGATGAGTCTGGCATGCAGCAGAGTGTACAACGCACCTTGCTGAGCCGATTTCGGCGCCTCCGACGTTAGTTGCGTTTGTGCTTGTGCCTGAGGCTGGAAATGCGACTGTGGCTGCAGCTCATGTGCGCTTGGAGAGCTGGTTGTCACAATTTCCTGCTTTGGACGACGCTCAAGTTCCGGAAGCGCCTGAGCAGTGAAGTCAAAGTCCTTGCCTGAGATGACGCGTAAATCATAATGAGCATTCAGAAGAATGAGCAGTAGCTGATGAAGAATGAGAGCTCACCGACGGGTCCAGTACTCCCGAAGGTCTCGTCATTGAGTTCGTCCCCACCTTCCTGTAATGCATTACCAAGCCCATCGTAATCCTCTTGACCCCAATTATATACAGCGATATCTTCATCGGCTGTCGACTCTCCAGCGAGAAAACGCCGTTTCTCGTCCTCGATGGGATTGCTTGATTCAACCCCGAAGAACGACATGGATGTGCCCAAGCCCCTCCCCTGGCGGCTGGGACGGGTAAAACAAGCTAGCTTCTCAGACTTTAGACCTTCTGGATAGTCAATTCAGTCCGGACGTTTGTGACGCACCACTCAATTTTTCTGTCGGCTTAAAATCGATTATCGGTTTTGTCGTATGATACAATGGTCACTGTCCACTGGGCGAGAGGGTTGATGCCTCTCTTGCCGACTTCACGAGACGTTACAACGTCGGTC
The DNA here is from genome assembly GCA_009806525.1 of Sanghuangporus sanghuang. Taxonomy (NCBI): domain Eukaryota; kingdom Fungi; phylum Basidiomycota; class Agaricomycetes; order Hymenochaetales; family Hymenochaetaceae; genus Sanghuangporus; species Sanghuangporus sanghuang. The sequence continues at coordinate 1,178,475 of VVIT01000002.1, read as the reverse complement.
GGAGAGGAGTGTGACAAAAGAGGCAATAAAAAATAAAGTTTTGTGCACATGAGTCACGCTCTCCTCTAAATAAATTACAGTTAGGGAGAAATTCCGCCTTACAAGAGTACGGCATTAGCATCAGCATGACCTTTGCGGCATTCTATAACATATCTATATTGCGCCTTTTCGGCTCGTTTGAAAATGGAGAATAAGTTATTTGTATATGTAAGTAACTGTACTGACAATATTAATGTATTCGATGAATCCTGTCCTTTTCTAACAAACACCATTTATTTATTTTTTCTTCAGGACACCTGCGTCGACAATAAATTATTACTGTAATTCCTCTTTTAGTTTTCCATGTTTTCGCATTGAACGATAGAAAAAACTACGACCAGTTTGCATTCTGATGTGGTAACACTGGTGGCGGGCGCTGAGCGCGAGAAATAGTGACGTATGGCGGACAAGCTAAGATTTTCCAACTTTGCCAGATCGGGTCCGAGTTCGGAGACGCGTTCAAGTTTCACTCAGCTCAGACGCGTCGCTAGGCGTGTAATAAATACTTATACCCTGTTTGCTCTCCTCTCTTCCCCACTCGCCACAATATACTCATCTCCGTTTCCTTTCCTCTCTTGCCTTAGTCGACCATGTCGGATGCACAAAAAGCAAAGGTATGTCGTCTCCGCTATTGCTTACAATCCCATCCCGCTCAGAGCGAATCAGTACAAGACCAGTGGCGAACGGGTGGCATCGCCCACCATCGTCATCCCTCCCAACAATATCGCGTCATCGATGGCACCGAAGACGCCAAAGACACCCGCCGATGAGGGCATAGAGTTCTTTGAGTCCGCAGCTATCCCTGGCGAGGCACCAATCCAGGTCTATGAACTGAAGTTGGATCCAGATGGCGGTCCTAGCAAAGACAAGTCGGTGCGTGCGTTCTCCTCTTTCTTGCAATCATCCGATGACTGAAAGTCAACTACATTCATCACCTAAATGCTAATCTAGTACATCCGACTTCCGCCCCCCTATGTCCCGTACGTTCTCCGGATTAGCATTGATGCCGGTACCCCTGCGTCCCGAAATGGTGTCTTCAAGACAAACTTCCCGCTTGACGGAGGTCTCTTCGATCGCAACCGATTTGCGGAGCGAAGGTGCGTGTTCTTAAGCTTAGAAGTCTGTACATATGCGTTCCATTCATCACTCTATTATAGGCTCCCGACTAATGTCTCGAAGCCCATTCATATTAATCTTCCAATCTCGCATGCGGGCGCGTTCGCTTACTGGGTTGAATATGATGGTGATTCGGACGGCGAGCGCATAACGGGGAGACAAGGGTACTTCAACATTGATCCCGCTCTACGTGCCCAAAGGCGAATACCCATTCTTTCCGAAGAATCGGGAGGTACTGTTCAAAAAGAAACAGTTCATATACCCTTGAATGGCCTAGTCATTCTGACCGTTGTTTCGAAATGGATGGGCACGCTAGAGGAATGGCGACCGCATCTACAGGAAGCATCCGAAAGAGGTTACAATATGCTGCACTACACGCCTCTGCAGCAACGTGGGGAGAGCGGGAGCCCGTATTCACTCGCCGATTTCTTATCCTATGACTCGGAGCTTTTCGAACACGGATGGACAGGCTCGCGTGAAGAGCAGATAAGTCGTGTAGAAGACACATTAAAAATTGCTAGGGAAGAATATGGTCTATTAAGCCTGACCGATGTAGTCCTTAATCATACAGCAAACAATAGTCCATGGTTGTTGCAACATCCGGAAGCTGGTACGACTCCATTTCTATCCATAGAGACATTTCGTGGCTTTAACTGTAAACTGCAGGTTACAGCTGTGTTAACACGCCTCACCTCACCCCTGCTCTGGAACTGGATACGGCAATGCTCGAGTTTTCAAAATCCCTGGCAGAAAAGGGTTTACCTACCAAGATCAGCTCTTATGGAGACATCGAAACGCTCATCAACGCCTTTCATGAAGAGCTTAAGGCTCTCAACCTCTGGCAATATTATGTTCTAGACGTCAAGAAGGAAAGGTTATCCATAGGGGCAGCGCTCGCATCTGCTCCTACATGGGAAGGGTCGAGTGTTGCTCAGAAGACGGTCGCAGAGCTAGCGGATTTCATTCGTGCTACCGGGAAGCTTGACGAATCTAAGAAGTTTCATAGCCGGTATGCTGTCACCGTGAATCCGCAATATGCAGCGAGTTTGATCAAGGCAGCATTTACGGAGCTCGAAGATGAGGATGCATTAGCGGACGCCTGGGTGAGGGTTGTCGACGTGCTTAATGTTCCATTATACCGGGAGTGGGAAGAAGACACCCGTGTCGCGTTGGAAAACATCAAAAACCGTATTGACTACTCCAGACTGGCCGGACATGGACCAAAGCTTGGAGAGATCACGGAGGAGTGAGGTTATGCTTATCTCTCATTGAGCTTTACTGAGACAGCTTTGTTTTCAGGCTTCCACTTGTTGACACATATTTCACGCGTCTGCGAGTGGACGATTACGACCCGAAAGTGCATGCATTGGCTAACAACGGCTGGATTTGGGATGCGGATCCATTGCAGAACTTCGCGCTGGAGCCTTCGAAGGCATACCTTCGGCGTGAGGTTATTGCATGGGGCGATTGTACTAAGCTTCGATACGGTGACGGTCCTGAGGACAACCCTTGGTTGTGGGACTTCATGACCCGTTACGTGCAGGAGCTCGCAAGCACATTCGATGGCTTCCGTATCGACAACTGCCATTCAACACCGCTGCATGTCGGTGTTACTCTACTTGATGCTGCTCGTGTTGTGAATCCGAACTTGTATGTATGCGCTGAGTTGTTCACAGGGAGTGAGGAGACGGATACGTACTTTGTGAGCCGACTTGGGATCAATAGCTTGATCAGAGAGGCGTACAACGGCCATGACCCTAAAGACTTCTCCAGACTTCTGTACAGATATGGCGTTGGCAAACCCATAGGTCAGAATTTTTTGCCAAGAGACATTTGATCTGGTTACTGACATTCTGTAAAGGTTCTATGGATGCGGCTTGTTTGACAAGTAAAGACGAGCTTCCTCCTCCGACAGGCAAAGGTCCAAGTCGCCCGTGTGTAATCACGCCTATCCAGGGATCGCTACCTCATGCGCTTATGTTCGACCTTACGCATGACAACGAGTCCCCATTGTTCAAACGCAGCGCTGAGGATGCGCTTTCCACCGGTGCACTGGTGACATTCATGTGTTCGGCTATTGGTTCCGTCAAAGGTTTCGATGATCTATATCCGAAGCATCTCAATATTGTCAGCGAAAACCGCAAATACGCGGTGGGGACTGAGAGTGGTATCGGTTCCATCAAGCGTGTGTTGAACCACTTACATGCCGAGATGATGATTCAAGGGTTCATCGAAGGACATGTACATCAGGAGAACGATGTGAGCTGCCAATATTAATACATTTTAACTGTATTTAACTCTTCTCTCTACCCAGTACATCATCCTGCATCGTGTTCAACCGACTACGCAGAAAGGTTACTTGCTAGTAGCTCATACTGCATTTTCTAAAGAGCCTAAGGATCGTGGATGGAGTACGTTTCGTACTTCTTACCAACCGATCTTGAGTTATTGACCAGCCTTTTCCGTTCAGTTGAACCTATCAAGTTGAGGAGAACACAGGCCAAATTCATATTTGGTTCGGCCATAGATGTTCCATCTTATGAAGAAATTGCAGACAAGGAGTTCTTCCGAGGTCTACCTTCCTCTCTCAAGGAGATCGACCCAGTTCATCCTAAGGACTCTTCTGACGATGAGGGACCGTACACTGAGATCGTCGTTCCGGGATACTTCCCACCTGGTAGCGTCATGCTTTTCGAGACACAATTGCAAGGTATTGATGCAGACCTTGATGTGCTATGTGCTTCTGGCGCCGACGAGGCCTTTGCGGACCTTGATTTCGTGGACTTGAATGTTATCCTACACCGTGCGGAGGGTGAAGAATTGGACGCAACTGATGGCGCAATTGCATCATACCATGTCCCTGGCATGGGTAAACTTACGTACTGTGGCCTGGAGGGATGGATGCATCCATTGAGGCACATCATGAAGTATAACGATTTGGGTCATCCTTTGTGCGGTAATTTGCGAGACGGAACGTGGGCGTTGGACTATGTTCAGGGTCGTTTAGCAAGGTAAGCTCGTTAGGTGGCCGAAGTTACGGTCAGAATATTGATGCGTGCATGTTGTTTTCAGACAAGTGGAAGTTCTTCCGCGTCTCGAGAAGCCGGCTGTCTGGTTCAAGGAAAGGTTCGACAAGGTCAAGACTAGGCTCCCACCTTTTTTGCGTCCGAGATTCTTCGCCATCGTGATATCGACAGCTTACAAGGCTGCGCGGCGAGTTGCTATGGAGCAATGCTCTGAGTTTGTTGCTATTGGTCATGACCTCACCCAGGACCTCGCATTATGTTCCATCCAGATGTACGGACTTGTAAAATCAGCGTCTCTGGACCCAGTAAAGCCTGTTCCTTGCCTTGCTGCTGGCTTACCGCACTTCGCCGCTGGTTGGGCTCGGACATGGGGACGAGACGTGTTCATATCTCTTCGCGGTCTGTTCTTGACGACAGGCAATTTTGACGGGGCGAAGAAGCATATCCTTGCATTCGCATCCACGCTTAAACATGGATTGATTCCCAACCTACTTGATTCGGTGAGGAGTCCACGCTATAACTCGCGTGACTCGCCATGGTGGATGTTACAAAATATTCAAGACTATATTGAGTTCGCTCCTGATGGTCTCTCGCTGTTATCGGAACCAGTGAAACGGCGCTTCCCGAAGGATGATACCTTCGTTCCTTGGGATGACCCGAAAGCTTATGCGTACTCAAGCACGATTGCAGAGATCATTCAGGAAATTTTGCAACGACACGCCGATGGAATTCATTTCCGCGAGTACAATGCAGGCCCAAACTTGGATATGCAGATGCGCGATGAGGGATTCAACATTGACGTTTTTGTCGATTGGTCGACCGGGTTTGTACATGGTGGGAACAGATACAATTGCGGAACGTGGATGGACAAGATGGGAGAATCTGAGAAAGCTGGGACAAAAGGGATTCCTGGTACGCCGCGCGATGGTGCGCCCGTTGAGATCACGGGTCTCGTGGCTAGTACACTGAGATGGCTGGACGGAATATCACGCTCCGGTATCTTCCCCTTCAAGGGCGTTGAAGCAGAAAGTAAGTGAAGCAGCTTGTTCTCTGCCTTTCAGCAGTTGATCTTATCTATTAGTCAATGGCGAGCGTCGACTTGTGACCTACAAGGAATGGGCAGATCTCATCAGGACTAACTTTGAGGCTCATTACTATGTCCCGATTGGTAAGTATCAAGGCATCGTAATGTACGGGTGGATATGCTTACAATTATGCCAGCTGCTACGGATGATGCGAACTATCATGTGGACCCTAGACTGATCAACCGCCGGGGAATCTACAAGGACGTATTTGGTTCAGGAGAAGGAAGAGAATGGTCCGATTATCAGCTGCGGTGCAACTTTCCAATTGCGATGGTGGTAGCTCCGGAGTTGTTTGACCCTGAGCATGCCCTCGACGCTTTGAAGGTTGCGGATAAAGTGTTGCGCGGACCTCTTGGAATGAAGACACTTGATCCGGCAGACCTTCAATATAGGCCGAATTACGATAATTCGAACGATTCGTCTGATCCAAGCATTGCGAAGGGTCTGAACTACCATAATGGTCCGGAGTGGGGCTGGCCATTAGGGTACTTCTTGCGTGCATATCTGTATTTCGACATGCTCGTCGGAAGCGGGAAAGAGGTATGGCGGTAAACTGAATCTCATTTTCCCAACTAACTTTACGCTGTTGCAGGACAAGGATAATACACTTCATCGTCTTTATAACTACCTCCTACCATCCAGGAGGCATATTCAGAATGACCCTTGGAGAGGGATACCGGAATTAACGAACGAGAACGGTGCGTTCTGCTATGACTCGTGCGCCACGCAGGCGTGGAGTGCGAGTACCCTACTTGACTTCCTCGAAGAAGTGCACACAGTCAACAGCTGATAATGTGGCAGTGAAGGAAGATAAACTACAGGCAAGCTTTCCCTTCTTCGCTGTCTTGCTTTTTTGCTATTGGACTGTTCAATGGTTTCGGATCCGTTTCTTAATCGCATATACATGTCAGGAGCGACGAGAACAAGGACGCTGTAGATAACTCTTTTGTCAGTGTATATATGGGACATACAAATATACTTAGCATGCATGTAGACCTCAATGTTCGTTGATACGTAGATCAATATTATGGCATGGAAGACTTGTTCGGAGAAGAGGAAGGATGGAATTAGGTGAAGAAGGGAAGATTTCGTGCATTTTCGTTGACATTTCACTCCCAGCCCGGTCCTACATAGTACTACGCAATGGCGGGAGACACGTGGTCCAAAAATCACGCACTTCATACAATTGGTACGGGAACGTCAAGCGTTGAAAAAAAAATCAACAAAGTTACGACCATTGGTACTGATCTAAAACAGCGGAAGATTTTCGACTGGGATTCGTCATCAGAAAATTACGTACCGAATCAAGACGTGGCTCCGTCCCAGTTGCAGGGTATGATCGAGTTACCTGCTTCTTTGTACTGACCACTCCCTTCTGATCTTTTCTTTTCTTCTCTTGTCGGTTAAGTATTTTTGGTATTCGACCTGATTGATGTTAGACTCGTTGGCATGACAGGGCCGATCCCGTACGGATCACCTGAATACATTGATCGGGACCTGGTACCTGAGTTTGTGTCATCTCACCAGCTCCCGACGCGACGTCCGCAGAGGAAAATGAACAATGAACTTTAGAGATGTTGAGACACGGGTGTGCCCAAATAATTGAGTTCAAGCGAAAGGAATCTCAGACAAATCTCGGCGATGAATCTGCTCTTGAATCGTCTGCATTCCAGCACTCGGGCAGTGGGCCGTATCGTTTGGAAGAGCGGCGCTTCTCGCATAGCGTCGGGGAGTGCGGACACTGCGGGCGCTCGTCGGCAGGCAGATGCCGCATCGCCATCAGAAGATTTCAAAGTCAGATCTCTCCTGCAAATCAATTTCGGAGCCGCCATCCCTGCTTCGTTTCGTTTCGGCCCCCCTCACATGTTCCCCCGCGATCGCTTTGAACGGCACGTTCGTCCACTAGTCTTGCGCTCATATGCGTTTACAAGAAGGTTTGTGATGAAAAGATTTCATTCCGAATTCCTGTGTTGAAAGATTTTTAATCTGCCAACCTTGACAGAGAACTCTGAGGAGGAAGGTGAAGGATTTACGTATCTATCACTGTTTTACTGTTTTGCAATCTTTGCGGGAAAAGGTCATTTCTTCAAACTGAGAACCCTTGGACGGCAAATTTCCGATCAAATGAGAACCTGTGTCGCTTTGTTTTGCGCTATTGGTCACAAAGGCTCAATCCTGTTCAGTCTAATGGCGCTTGCCTGCTCCCGTAATTTGTCTATCGTGTCTTACCTGATTCAACACGCGACCCTTGTGAACTTTACAGCTGTATACCTAGAACGACTGTATCTGGATAGCCCCATTCGTCTGTAGTATATATACGCGAAAGGATGGGCTCCTGGTTAGCTCTCATTCGAGTCTTTTCATTCCTCTCTGTCTCTCTTCTTTGCTTTATTTCTCGTTTGCTGAAACTGCCACTGGTTGCGTTAAACTTTCTCGACATTTTCTCTTGGCATAATGGTCGCCTTTACTGCTCTTGCTTCTTTGCTCGCCGGCGTATCTGCGGTAGTTGCCAGCCCAGCTCCCCGCACTCTTCCCATTCCTGGTAACTGCAACGTTACCTCCGCTAAGCCAGACCTGCCGTCCGGCCAGACGAATGTCACTGTTCCTTCTGGACAGGTACCCGAGAAGATCACTCTCGGCGTTGGTGTGCAGAATTATACGTGCACGGATGCTGGTACTTACACGTACGTCGTACGCACCTTTTATGTATGATTTTGTGTAACGCTTACATGTTGAACTCAGTACCTCTGGTGCTGTAGCCACATTGTTCGACATCTCCTGCATCTACGACACTTCGCAATACTCCACCATCACCAAAGTCGCGTATGACATCTGGAACGCTATACCAAACAACGAGATCTCCAACGTCGTAGAGACGTTCGTGAAGAAGGCTTTCCCTGTCTTCGCGGACCACTACTTTATTACGAGTCCTTCTGGGACGGGGATCAGCCCTGTGTTCGACGCACGCGCGACTTCGCACAAAGGAGACCCGAATGCGTTTGTCCTGGCAGCCAGAGCAGGTGACTTGGCAGCGCCAACGGGAAGTCAGGATGTAGATTGGCTCCAGCTCTCGAACGTCCAGGGTGAGCTGGCGAAGACTGTACTGAGAATTGACACGCAGCGGGGGCAGCCCCCTTCGTCGGTTCGTTTCTCTTTCTCTCACTTTTTGGTAAGAGATCGTGTATTGATTTTTTCCCTGTGGCTTGTCAGTGCACCCCTGGCTCTGAACTCATCAGTGTCAAGTACACTGCTGCGTACTGTGAGTCCTGTACTCAATATTGGCGCCGAATATTACTAATCACTTGTTTTCATCATAGGGTTCTTGAGCTAAATATTTTTACTTTTTCGACGTCCTTTCCCCCGGACTTTGCTGCTTTCTTGTTACACTATTCATTTGGGAATCGGACAATCTTTAAGGACTTCTGTTTATTAAGACTGGATCTTGCTTAGTTATACGCATGTTGGTCTCATGGTTCATGTATCGTACTTACACACACGCTATTCAAGCAATTTGGAAAAGCACAAGAAGGACTGGCTATGAGTCTATTATTAGATTTCCCACCTCAAGCTCTCATAAACTTTGGAGTAGCCATCTCTAAAGAGTTTGCGATGGCCTGCAATAATCTCCATTGCGTTCTCTGCAACGCGTCGCCAACCATCTGCAGTTCTTCGCTTTCCCAGCTGCCAGCATACGCTTGACTGCTGAACAAGTGTCTTGACGACGAATGCGTGGTAGAAGCCGTGTTGGACGACCTTGACGTCCCCGCCTCCGATCTTCTCCTTCTCAGCGTCTGGCGCAGATGAGTATTCGAAGGAGAAGCCCAAGGAAGTGAGATACCGCGCGTTCGTCTTGAGAGCGTCTTCCGTCGAGCTCGGTCCGAGATAGAGGTAGCACGCGAAGAGATAGGCAAGAGGCTCGAGAAGAGCGAAGCGTGGTTGTTCGCAAGATGGGTAAGAGTACGTCGCCTCGAGCTCGTCGCAGATTTTTGAGACTCCTTGTACAACCTCCCGCACGACTGTATCCTCTGGGGCGGTGCTTTGATCTCGTCCCGCATCCGTACGTAGAGCTTCTGGAGGAGCTCGCTCGCTGAGCTCCTTCACGCGCTGTACGAGGTCCACACGATGCTGATGTATACTTTGTCCTTCCTTCTCCTCGATCTCACAGAACTTGCAGTCACACGGCGTGCCTGGTCCTCTAGCCAATGCGGCACGACGCTCTTCAAATGGTAGAGATGGATGTACATGCGACACTGTAATTATCTCACCATGGGGAATGTCCCGACAAGCTCGAAGGACCAGTATGTCACCAATAAAGCTACGGGAAGCGTTGGGTAAACAGGAGTGTTTAAGATGTGCCCGCGTGCCGAGCGGCCAGAGACCGATGCCTTGGGATGGAGCGATGTTTGTTGGAACGGAAGGATGAAGAGTAGGGAAGGGTTCAGCGTAGGCTTCACGGATCGCTTCCAGTGCGTGTCTGAGTTCCAGTCATCAGTGAAGTTAAAGGTTGCTGGAAGATAAATGCAGCGTACATATCCACGATCACTCGTCTGTCAGCTGTGAGTGATTGCTTAGCTAAGGCGTTGCTCTCGTAAACCTCTAAGCCCTTAAGCAGTGAGTATACGCTATCCCCCGATGTCAGATTTCGCGCGATTTTAGTTGCGATCCTTTGTGTCAGATTCCAGCCTTCTCCTTGAGTCAATACGTCCCTCGTAACATCATATACGAGCGTCCGTTTTTCTTTCGCCAAATCTGCAGGATAGAGAACTTCGACAGCCTTGCTACATAATAGTAGATCTCCAGACTTTATGTCGCTATTCGCAACAATATGCCCATTGTCAGATAGTCTAACTAGTCCCATATAATCAGCAATTCCCAGGCGCGGTACAGATTTCCTTGCTTCACTGATCAGAGAAGCCCAGTCATACTTTCCAAATTGCTGTTCAGCGAGCCTTTGCCTCGTCTTTGTGAGGATTGATTTTGCATCTCTATTTTGCGAGAAGACGTTCACGAGCTGCTCGAGGTGCTTTCGAGCTTCCTCGTATCGACCGAGCTCGTATAAAGCTCGAGCAGCGCGGAAGAGAGCCTTTTCGCTTGGCTGATCACCAGATACCTTAATTATTTCTTCAGCATCTATGGCAGCGTCATCGTAACATCCCAGTAACAAGTAGGATTGTGCACGGTTGAGAAGAATGGAAGTCTTCAGCGCAGAACTTGGATCTCGACGAAGGGCAGCAGTGTACCTTCATCCCAAGCTTTGTCAGAATAAATCGAGCAGATCGACATTGAACGAAGGACGTACTTATAAACAGCTGTTCTATATAGCCCTTTCTTGAACAATTCGTTCCCTTCGTCCTTTAGTTTCTCGCTCGGCGAGCAGGATAGGTTCTCCGGAAATGTTGTTCTCCAGCTCTCGGGATAGTGTTCATCGCCTTCAGACAGATACACGAGATCAGACGGATGGTCGACTCGGACACCACTTGTCGCTTCGGTAGCTGCCTCGCAATACGGCTCTTTGATGGCTAAAGCAATACCAAAGGGGAGGACGTTGCGCGGATCATTGAAGTCAACGTTATACACGCGTAGGTTGTGGACGGCCCCGCTCTCGTCTTCAATCACAGTGCAAAGTGCACCTTCAACCAAACAAGCCTGTGTTAAGGTCCGCACCACCAGCACACGTCCAAGAGCAACTTCGCACCACCGCAGCTCTCCAAGCGCGATCTTCTTGAGATCTCGAAGGGCTTTTCGTGAAGCCGACGAGTGGTTGAATATATACGTCACAGTCGGAGCTTCTTCCTCGCTCTGAACACTCTCAGCGACTCGGTATGCCTCGTGCTTTCCAAGGACAGCATTACGAGATTTGGGCGGTATTACGGTGCGCCCTTGGATAACGGACAGATGGCTCTGCACACCCTTGCCATATTCGATGATAGGTGCGAACTCTGGACGGCTGGCGAGATTCTCTGTTGCCTGCATCATGTGGGTAGCTTATTTGAAAAGTTGCATAAAGGAGCTGTTCTGGACGAGTAATTAGGCAATGTGATCGAGACCATCGTGGTTACGGTGCGTGAGAGAAATACGTTCGCGGGTGCGGAATGGAATATTCGCGTCAAATCACAGCTTCAGGCTTTCCTTATCTTTCATCATCTACTGGGTATTGACCAGCCAGCAGACGGAATCATCGGAAAAATACACGCAAATAATTTATTCAAGATCAGAGTCGGTGAGATACTATCATCATAAAATTCACGTCCTACAGTTCATATTCATCTGCGTTTAGAATGAGCGTCGCAAAGAAACGAATCATTTCAAGAAGATTATCGACTGCAAAAGCTTTTTTAACAGAAAGTATCAATCTCAGACGAATCAGTATAAATGACTCAAGTAACTCACATTCGTTAACGGTATGTATCCCTCCTGGGACATTATTGTCTAGAGACATATCCTGGTGGTTGTATCGGAAGATGTGCCTGGTCAGGTTCCAGTACGAGCAAGTATCTGCAATGATAAAGAATTTCGGATACTATTATAGGTTTATCAGCTTTGGAAACGCATACCCGTGTTGCCTGCCATTATTCCTGGCGCAACCTTGATTTCTTCTTTTCTTGATGATCCGCGGTGCACATTATACGTTGCGCGAATGGTTCCAGATAGAAGCTTGTAAGGTGCAGCATCTGTAGGAGTCACAGGCGCTGGCTCGAGGGCGTAATCCCATGCAGCTGAAAGCGAGATTTTACCATTCGAACCTGTACGCAACGTCTCGCCAAAGGAATCAAGACCCATATTGAACCTCTTCGCAAGCTCGATAATCACGTCGGAATCTCGTTCTTTGACAGATGCCACAGAGCTTTGCGATCAGTCAGTATCTCAGATTTCAGTTGAATCTCGTCTCAATACTAGCCTCTGCGTTGCAATCCGATGGTTGATTACGGCCCATACTTGCTCAGGAAGCGCATTCACTTTAACACCTCCATGGATAAGATCAATAGCCTGAGTCGTAGCAATTGCACTACTCAGTTCCGGGTATGTAACGACCAGTTCCTCCAATGCACGGAGGGCCTTTTCCGATTTCGTGGATTCTACGATCGCCCTGCGTAACGCGTTGTCCATTGACGGAGCGTGCGCAGCCATGCATTGCATCATTCCATAGACAGGGCTACTTCGATCGATAGTTGGTTTGATAGGGTCTGATTCATATGCTACCAACAAGGCTGAAAGAATACCGATGCTCTTCAAAAAAATGACCGTAAGCTTTTGTGCATATTAGATACTAGAAAAAGCACGGACAGTATGCGCTGGCGGAATGCTAGAATGCCCTCCAGGAGCTGTGACTTCTACATGAACATCAAAATAGCCTTTTTCTCCAATTGCTGGAATTGCGAATGTGGCCCCATGTTGCTCGGAGAATCCATCTGAGCTTTTCATAAGCTCACGAAGCAAATTCAAAAAATGGCGTCGCTACCTCCTTCATCGACGAGCATTGCGAAAGAATTTGAGCCATAGGTCGCCTCTAAATGTTTATTAAGCTCGTAAGCACCCTTTTGTGAGCGAGCGAATTCTTCAGTTTTTAGGTAAGTCTCAGAAATTCGAAGGGACGTACGAAAAGGCCAGATGCTTCTTCATCAAAGCCAAAAGCAAGAACAACTTTGCGACCCGGCCTGAAGTCCAAGCACAAAAGTGTCTCGATAACAGACCTGTAGGCATTAAATGTTTATCTGGCTAAAAGGACGGTTATGCACGTACATGATACTAATCAATCCGTTCTTGTCATCGGCACTGCCACGGCCCCAAATCCTCTTACCTTAAATGCGCGTAAGAAACTTAAGATTCCTGGGAACCAGAAAGACTTACCATCGTAGAAACCAGAAAATGGCGGATGCAGCCATCTATCAACCGTCATTGGTTCAACAGGCACAACGTCTAGATTGTCTCCAGTGTCAAGTAATCGGATAGGTATGCTCATATACACTCGTACTTTACCTTGGTGAGCAGTGAGAAGAAGGGGTTTCAACGACTGATCTGAACCTTCCCACTCGTAGATCAGACCATATAGATTGACTGCAAAGGTTTTGAGTATCCCATAAAGACTCGAAGGTAGTTATTTGTACCTTTTGTCACTTTGAGAAAAGAATGGCTATTCGAACTCGGTAAATCCCCATTCGTTGAGAGATAGAGCTAGGATGCCTACATAAGCGGAAACGAGTCTCCGAGGTATTCATGAAATGGCGCGAACTTTTGCCAACGAGGGTCTACGTCCACCGGACCCATGTCATCATAGGATTCTGTCCTAAGATCCTTTCAGGGCACAAATCTGATCAAGTTTTGTAAATACTCACGGAATTTTGATTGCGCCACTTGACCATGCAATCGCTTTCTCCTTGAACTCGACTGTGTGAAGTTTTGCATTCAAGGCGTCCCAGAGAGCTCTCTTCTTCACTGGAATGAGTTCGCCAACTTGAGGGCAGAGCCGTTCTGATGGCACCGAATAGTGCGCATTGAATGAATCCCAGAAATCGATACCGCTGAATAATTTCTGGATCCCGATGAAACTGTCCTTGATAGGAGACCAATAGTAGATGGCAAGGGATCCGAGGAGACCAAGAAGCAAAACGAGTCTTTTTAATCTGCTTCCGCGTAGAAGTCTGTTATGAATATTTTTCTCAAAGTCCACTTTCTCAGGCCTATGCACTTCAACAGTTGCGAAAGAAGGTCGGTAGTCGGAAATCATCGTAGTCGGGTGTTTGACCGATTCACCGAGGTTTGTTAACCGTGGCGAGATGACCAGAGAATCATCTGGAGCAATCTAGAATCCTCTACCCAGACTTCTGTGTGATCTTGTATTGATCTAACACAGGGAGATCGGAATATGAAGATGGTCGTTGAAGTTGAACCACAGTAGGATCAACATCGGGCTATTTAGTTTATATTTGTTCGTATTTGGCTAATTCCCAATTATGGTATATCACCAGTAGATAAGATGAGGAAAATAACAGATAGAATGACTTCCGAAAAGCCTCCTGACAAAATACGACAGAATCTGTCAATCAAAATGTAACATAAGACCGCTACAATAAATTCGGTGTAATGTTTAAGTGTCCTCAATTCTTTGGTCATCTTCCTTATTCTTCGGGTTTGATTTATTTGATTTTCCCTTCTCACCTTCAACAGCTCACTAGTACTCCGAATGAAAAAAAGAATCATATTTCTCTCGCAGAATTATAGACAAATACGATCGTACTTTGTCGCGGTCAGGCAATGACTTTATGATGCCTGTGATCCTTTTTGTCGTCAGGAGGCCGATATCTTGGTTCATCTTGGTGGTTCCGGACCTTTGCGATTCCGAGTCGAAGAAGCAGAGTCATTGAAGGTCACTGAGAGGCAACAGAAGCGGAAGGAACTCGGGTCGTCACGTTCCGCGAAGGTTCGAATGCTGATATCTTGGTTCAACTTGGTGATGCCGCGCCTTTGCGATCTCGGGTCGAAGAAACAGATTCGTTGAGAAGAAACAGAGGCGGAAGCACACCAGATCGTCACGTTCCGCCGTGGAATGGCTGAAGGGTACGAAGACTCGGACGACGTATGTGTTTCATTTCAAGATTGTTTCCAACTGAGTAAAGGTCCCGTGGTGCAAGATTCGAGAAGGTGATGTTCCGGACGGAAGCTAAGCAATCTTGTAAAATTTACACATTTTTAGCTGTGTTCGGGATGATGTCGAGCGCAATGGACACCTTTTGGACAGTTTGATGTTTTGATGAAATCAGGAGAGATGGATGTTGGTAGGGAAGTCCCTTCCAAATCAGGTAAGAACTTCCGTACTTGGGTTCGGATGAGTAATTGGTAGGTATGACTCATACTCTCGTTTTGACCACCGTGTAAAGATCAGATCACCATCAGGCAGTCCACCGACGAAGATGTCGCTTGAATCATTCGAATACAGGTCGTATGGCTCTGTTGCAATACAACTCTCTAGAAACTGTATCGTTCATGCAACTCGTCATAGAAATGTCTACGAATACGCCATCGAGTTACTTCCGTGTGTCAACGTGTATCATGGAGTCCTACAGACGAGATGTGGTAGTCACATTTTGTGCCATCCATCTATAAGAAGCCAGCACTTGGAAGCTACTTTTTTTTTTTCATTCTGCAGCTGTGGTTCCTTTCTGGCTCAGCTTCTAGACTGCTTGATCAGTGATCAAGATTCAAGAAATTTCCTCCCGCTGTGCGGATTCCTTGCACTCTCTTCAAGACCGTCCTTTTTTGAACATCTCTCGTACAACTCCTCATGAGGATAATAATCATCGCTGTTTCCGCCATTGTTGCCCTTGCAAGTTCAGTACACGCCGCACCTTGGCCGTACAGTTTCGAACTCAACGTCAGCATCATTTATCCTTTTCATTAGGCTTTTGGTGTCTAATATCGTTTCCAGGAAAGGCGCGATCGCGGCGCCAGTGGCCGCCACAAACGAGATGATAAACCTGTCTCGATTGCATCGGTAACTGTGTTTACCGCATCTCCAGAGGTGGGACCATTTCAGAATAACATTGAATATCGCTTCGTACTCACTATTTTGACGATAATCGGCAACTATAAGGACATCGAAACATCCACAAGCAGCACCGCTGGTACGGTCACTGTCTTCGCAGCAGATCCATCAGCCACCAATAGCGTCTCTCCACCTGCAAACACCGCAGGAACAATTTCTGATCTGATAGCGTCACTCGGTACGTTCTTTGTCATGTGTATCATTGAAGCGGTTCTTGAATATGCTTTTTATGTCAGGTTTGAACGAATCGACGCCCGCGGTGGATCTCCTCTCCTCGCTCAAAGCATCCAATCTCACACTTCCAAGTAATCCCATAGTCAGCAATGTGGGAAATACGAACATCCAAGATCCCGAATCAGCAGTAAGTGAGGCGAACGGGGGTTCCGCAAATGGTGGAAAGAATGGAAACTGTGGAAACGGCGCGGACGCTTCTGCTTTTGCTGGAGACTTCGACCATTTCGTCAACGGGAATGAGATATCTGGAGGGGAATTCAACGGCACCACAATTGACGCATCTAATCCCGCCTCGTGAGTTTACCTCGATCCATTATCGATACGCCTCGACCTTCTTCTGTCGATCCTTCCGAAGCTCTTAGGCGTTCATTTTTAATTAGACCTTTATTATGATTGACTATTAAGTCAATATTGAATAGTAAGGACTTCTGTCAGTGGCAATCCACTCGATTTGCTGGTCTCTCACTCGCCAATAATCCCCTCTCCATCGAAGTTCTCCTCTCTTGCTTGCCTCCTCCTTTCCTCGATGTCCTCAAGCATCCCCTTTCTTCTCTTTCACCACTTCTCTTTGACGCGATTCGCTCCTCTTCATACTCAATACACCCCGTCTCGAGTGCATACTCTTCCTCCGCAGCGACTTGTGCAAGGAGTGGAGAGCGTCCAAGCACAATTGGGTAGAGTCGCAGCATGTAGCCTGAGGACGCTCGTGTATGCGTCGCAAGCCGAAGTGTTGTTGCCGACAATGCGGAGATGTTCTCTGTATAACGGCGGCGTGCCCTGTTCATAAGATTCTGTCCTAAATACTTGTTAAGGCGCAAATTTGACTAAGTCCTGTGAATGCTCACGGAATTTTGATTGCTTCACTTAACTATGTAATCGCTTTCTCCCTGAATTTGACTGTCTGAAATTTTGCATCCAAGGCGTTTTCCAAAGAACTCAAATCTTCATCGGGATGAGTTCGCCAGCTTGAGGACAGAGCGGTTCTGATGACACCGAATACTGCACATTGAATGAGTCCCAGAAATTGACAGGGCTAAGTAACGCTTGAATCTCGAAGAAGATGGCATTAATAGGAGACCAATAGTAGATAGCACGGAACCGGAGGAGACCAAACGGCAAAATGGAGCCCTTCAATCTGCTTCTACGCCGAACCCAGTGATCGATATTCTTCTCAGAGTCCATTTTCGCAGGGGTACGTGCCCCCACAGTTGCGCAATGCGACCCGTCGTCGGAATTCACTATAATCGGATGTTTGACTGATTCACCGAGGCTTGTTTAGTGTGGCGCATGGCGACGGCTAGAGAACAACCTGAGGCAGTTTAAAATCCTCTGCCCAATCGTGTAGTTCAAGGAGAAGCTGTAAATCAATCCTCAGAGCAGTAATGTACATATATAATCCTGGAAAGCAAATGAAAGCATTTGGAATAGGCTTGCACACATAGTCCAGATAGCTAAACACCAGGCTTCGTGGGGGAGTCTCATAGCTCCATTCAATTTCAAGGTCTCTCCATCCACGTACGTGCATTCAATTGAGAATTTTACGGTCTCAGCGGATTCGTGGCCTGTCCCGAAACGCTTGGGGAAGAACAATTGTCGATCGAAGCTCGCCTTTATTTCGTCAGGAAGAATTGCAGTCATGTCAGTCGCACATGGGCCTGGGGTAATGTTATTGACTCGGATGCCATATTGTGTTAATCGAGCACGTTGATTCAACTTTGTTTCTGTTAATGCACGAACAAGTTACGTACCGAGACCACGGGCAGGCGCGAGCGTTGCGCTCACGATATCTCCTTTGCTCGCTGAATATGCCATAGATCCGATCATACCTTCGAACTAAGTAATTATTCACAATGTAGATCCTTGCAAGTAAAACAGAACTCATAGCCGGAACACTCGACACCAGAACAATGGAAGCTCGCTCGCCATCAGGTCCTTCTGGCGGAACTTTAAGTAGATGCTTGGACACCAGGCGGACCGAGTTGAATGATCCAGTCAAGTTGATTGCAATGACCCGATTCCATTGGTCAAGGGGATTAGGATTTCCTTGGTCGTCAAGTAGCGGGCAATGTGATGAGATGCCAGCGGCAGTTACCACACTCCCGAATGGTGCACTTGTGACTTTAATCCAAGCTACTGTGCCCTCTACCACGTGGCTAACGTCAGACTCGTTCGCAATGTCCGTCTTGAAGAACTTGATACGGATATCGTTCTTGGCCGTGAAGTAGTTGTTCTTTCTGATGTCTAGAATGGACACGAAAGCTCCAGCATCAAGTAGTGCTTCGACAGTTGCTAGGCCCAGACCCGACGAGTTACAAGATGATGAGTTGGAAGACTTCTCGACAAGCCGCGTCAGGGAAGGCGTTACCCTCCAGAAACAATGAAGGTTCTGTTCTGAGGTTACATGGTCGAGTAACCAGTCGAAGTAATGGATTGAGTCGCGGTATAAGACCGTCCTGCTGTTGCCGTCCTAAATGCCTCTCTGATCTTTGAATTCCACACCTCTTGACGTCCCAGCAATGCAATAGTCGCAAGAACTTAAAGAAGGTGTCTTGACACAGAGACATTAACGCATAGCACCACTTCTGAACTGAAAAACTGAATCAATGAATGGGGCTCGTCTTGGTGGGATATCCTCAATAAAGTCCAACAGAAAGAACTTGCCTCGCACAGATGAAAGCAACAGCTTCTCTTTGAGCTAAACTTCGTCAATGGCCGCTCTCGATTGTTACGCTCTGTATTTATGGAGCTGTGAGGGAAAATCAATCCGGAACGGAGCGGTGATACCAATAACACTGTATGGAGGAATCTGTGCTGTGCGAACCAGTCAACTCGACAATAGGACCCACACTCAGGCACTGGATATGCCCTGGTACGTCTTCAACACTGTAGTTTAGAGTAACATGAAGCGCCGAAGGACGTCATTAGAATCCGTATTAAAACTGACTTGGCATTGATACAGGACCTGAGTGTCCAGCGGAGTGTCAAAAGCTTGGAGACGAAATTCTGGAAGGTAACAAAATGGAAATCGAGAATTGCAAGTGTGCATGCTTCCCCAGCTATGTGCACTAGATTCGCCGCTCGCGTTGACCTTAGCATACCCGAGGTAAGTCCGGCAATGAATAATCTCTCGTGAACGCTGTGCGTGAGATAGATTAAAGCGAAGCTGTAAGAAGTCAAATTCAGGAAAGCTACTACAAAGCAGAAGAAAATAGAATATCCCGTCTGAATAGGGGAAAAGAGTGTAAAAAGAAAAAGATTACTTGAAAACAACTATGACTTATGACCGGGCCCAGCAGCAGCAGCTCTTTTGCGTTTTGCGCTACGGCGAATATCACCAAGGTCGGCTTCAACTTCCAGCTTCTTCGCAGCAGTGAGCTGCTGAATCGCCTTTCCGAGGCCCGTGAGTGCCTGAGGCTGTACTCCTCCGCCTTTGTTCTTGCGTTTCGAGCCACCACCTGAGCTTCCTCCGCCATTGGAATTCCCATACGCGCCATTGGGGGCTGACGCGGTGAGCGGGAGAGGGAAGGGCGAAGGTAGTTCGTCGACGGAGAGTGAGTTCGGATTGGGTACTGGGACAACTGTGGCAGGGAGAGCGTGCGTGTTGATACCATTTGTGTACCCCGATGAGTAACCTGCGTATCCGGATGGTGGAGGTGACCCGCCGAGTTTGTTGCGCAGCTTGCGTGTGATGTGCGAGCGGGATTGTGAATCGAGAGTCGCGTCTAATTAGGAATTGCATCAACAAACGGGATTTTGATTGTGAAGTAAATGTGACAGTGCCAGTAAACGTACCAGTAATCCCCTCTCCGTCCTTCTCCTCTCTTGCTCGCCTTCTTCTTTCCTCGATGCCTTCAAGCATCCTCTCCCTTATTCTTTCCCTCCCCTTGCGCCACTCCTCCTCAACACGATCGCGTTCTTCCTCGTAGGCAATGCGCACGGTTTCGTGTGCATACTCCTCCTCCGCAGTGATTTGTGCAAGGAGTGCAGAGCGTTCGAGCGAAAGCGGGTAGAGTCGCAACATGTAACCTGAAGATGTCTCAGGACGCGTTGCAAGCTGAAGTGCGTTTGCCGACAATGCAGAAATGTTCTCTGTATATTGGCGTGTCCTATTCAGACAGACGAGGGGCGAATATTGTGAGCCTCCACAGTTGTATCACGGACCGTTGACGTATCCGGACAAAGAAGAGACACTAAACAGTACTCACATCTCTTTCTTATCCATCATCTCCCTACTCAGCCTCCCCGCGATCTCCCTCCGCTTTTTATCTCTCTTCAACTCGTCACCAAAGTGGCCAACTGCGCGCGACACCATCACCATCAGCAACAAATAACGGCAACATCACCAACATTGATGACAATCAGAATTTCACCATATCGATCATTAAACATCACAACAACAGAATAAGTAAAGAGAGAAATGCTCACCATGTAATCTGGACCCTGACCCGAGTGCGGAGTTGTGGAAAGCCATGTTAGCATCGTGCCCGTCGAGGATGCTGTTGCTCGTTGCTTTGTTTCTGTGTGCAGATGCGTATGGTAGGGTGAACATGCCGGGCTGAGGGGGCATCAGGAGTGTGTATCCGGAGTGTTCTGCAGAACCACCATCAAACACAGTCGCGGGCAGGCAATCGACGGAAGATCATCGGTCACGTGCAATACCTTTCTTGGACACGGACAAGATAAACTCAAACTTTATTCGTTTGTTTGTAGTTGTAGATAGACAAGAGCAAGAAAGTCGACACTATCGTAGTAACAAGGGCTAACAGCTACATAGACCAGGCGCTCTACTCATTCAGATGAAATTTAGATAGAAGGCGAAAGATAGAAGATGAAAACGTAAAAATATAAATACGGTCTCGCACAGGGAACGAAGAGAAAAATGGAACAAAGAAAAGGAACACATGGCTATTGTACAACTGGCATCAATGTCAGTGCTTTACTACTTGTCGCATTATCCTATCGCTTCAGTTGAGGCCCCAAAAGTTCTCTTGTCACAATTCTTACCAAGGTCTCCATTTTCCGGGACTTGGTAAACTCGGGCTTTCGTATAGAAGACCTTTCCCGCGCGGAAACAGACCGATCGGGCTATCAGAGGCTCGCTGCTTAGCCATCGCAAGAGCCTCAAGCTCATCATCTAACATCCTGCTCGGGTCAGCCGCGTCGAAAATACTACGTCGTGACGGCGTCCGGAATGGAGAGAACCCAATGAACGGAGAGAACATCTTCCGCGGCGTGAACGGTGCATTTGAGGTGCCCGCGCCAGATTCCTCATCCTTGCGACGAGATGGAGTTTTAGATATCATCTTGAAGAAATCCGGTCTTTCATCACTGCCGAAAAAATCTTCATCCGCTGAGGTAGAAGGCTTCTTCTTTCGAGTTGGTGTAGATAACAGACTCCGTCGTGAAAGAGGCGTTAGTGTGTGGCTCCCTCCTAAGTATACTGATAAATCGTTGGGTGGCGTAGACGACCGGTTGACAGGGTAACCCAGGAAACCCGAGCTTGCGTAAAGACTAGTGCTAGGGCTCCGGGTGGCTCCACGGTCCGTTGTAGGTGACGGAGGCTCAGATAGTATAGATGGGTATATAAATTCCTGAGAGGATCATTAGCCGGTTAAATTTGATCAAAGCGGGTGTAAGCATACCTCTTTCGCTTTCGCTTTGCCCTTGCCTTCTTTGGTCTCCGACATGTCTTCCTCCGCTTCATCA
Source organism: Sanghuangporus sanghuang (assembly GCA_009806525.1). Classification (NCBI taxonomy): domain Eukaryota; kingdom Fungi; phylum Basidiomycota; class Agaricomycetes; order Hymenochaetales; family Hymenochaetaceae; genus Sanghuangporus; species Sanghuangporus sanghuang. The sequence continues at coordinate 1,156,729 of VVIT01000002.1, read as the reverse complement.
TAGAGAGATTGCGTTTCAGATTCGAGGTATTCACTGAAATACGCAAATTCGTCATCTTCGTCCGCGTCCTCCCCTCCTTCCCGCGGACTCGAGCTGTTATTCGGCGTTAATGCTGGAGCAGACGAAGTGCTCGCCTCGGACGATAGCGGTGGTGCCAAGATGGGACTGGAGGGCACGTCCTCATAACCAAATTCGGGAGATCGGCGAGGAGAGTCTGGGACTGGCGAAGATGAAGAATCCCTTGACAGCTCTTTGAGTCGCTGCTCCTGCGCGATTCTAGTCTGAGAGTATGCAGGTAGAGGAGGGAAAATAACATCCTTGTCAAACGATTCACTTGCAGCAGTAACAGTGTTGACAAGATGAGCATTCGGGTGATTCGCAGGCAAAGGCGGGAAAATGATGTCCGGATGAATGGGAGTCGGAGCCGCTGCAACAAGCTGTGGGCGTGGAAATTGTGGGACTCCATAGGGATATGTGTAGGGCGTGTGCGCCAGCTGTGATGCAAAACGTGCTTTCTTCGCTTTCTCCTCTTTAAGTTTTTCCTCCTTTTTCCGTTTCCGTTTTTCCGCCTTTTGTGCATGGAGGCTATCCGGATTCAGAGCATGACGATTATAACTACCATCCGCGAAGCACGGCAGATCCTTGTCGGCGATACACCACAGCGCACCTTTGGACGCCTTACCGCTGGGATGTTCCTTCTTGAAGAACTGCGGAGTGTTTGTAAGGTTTTGCCGAATGGCGTTCATCCATTTTTGGCTATGTGAATGACCATCGCGCTTGAAGTAAGGATAAACAATGCTTATATAGTCGTAGATGTCTTTCAGTCGCAATGCATGCTCAGGCGATGCTAGAATAGCCTGTCCAATGAGTGCAGCGTAAGAAAACTCCGGCTTTTCTTCCGAATATGGTCCTGGAGGAAGCTCATAAGGCAAGTCCTCAGTAAACGGGTCGGGGGGATCGCTCATTGGTCCCGGAGAGGAAACGACGTCATAAGCGTAGCGCAAAGGGCTCGACAGAGGCGAAGATGCTGGAGGGGATGAAGATAGCAGATGCATTTTTGTACATGATTTTCGGTAATAGGAGGCTGCTTTAGGCTATCAAAGAAATGAGTTAGCTATCTGATTTTTACATAAAAAAAATGAGATCGGAGCACATACGGTTTGTGTAGAGGTGCTGGCCTTTATTACGGGAAGTAATCGTTAGCAAACAGCACTTCGAATGCACAAAGAAGATATACACTCACTTGTAAGTCTTCTCTGTAATAACTGCCGCTACGCGAGGGAGCAGGAGAGTAATCTCTATAGTGTCGCTTGTTGCCGTCAATAGAAGTCTATTAAACTTTATTAGACAGAGTTGAGGAAGCGAATAAAAGACAAGCATGTACCTGTGAGGCTTTAGCAGGGTGAGGGTACCGATAGCGTGGTGTTGCTCCACCACCAGCCTGGCGTTTAGCAAAAACATCCTATTTATATATATGCAGTTGATTAGATTAAATCCATCATAAATCGAGATAAATTTTCAAAATCATGACGACGCGAAGAATGGACGTGTAACGTACGCGCAAAGACTCGTCTCCAGATTCTTCTGATTCCTCCGATGAAGATACGCGTCGAGACTGTTTTGAGCGCATCTGCATGACTTCGTCCAGGCTGAGCTTGGGGCGCGAAGAAGGTGACACAGCGGTACGACAGCGATGGCGAACGAGCGTGCTGGCTCGCGTTCGACGCGTGGCGCCCCGCTCAGCTGAGCATTCCGAGTCTCCATCATGATTTGAGCGTGACTTTGAGATGCACGAAGTCGAGCGCGAGTGGCGTAGAGAGGGCGCTTCGGTAGGCGAAGGGGTGGAGGTCTCGCGGTGGCTTGAACGCGTAAAGGGTGGCACATCCGATGTTTTAGACGATCCACGGGCGCTTGCCGTACTTTTGATGTATGCGAGCATCTCCTCGTACGACATGGCGCGTTCTGTATCGCCTAGATCGCCTGCGGCCTGTGCACGTACGATTTTTCGTGTCTCTTCTGAATCAAGAAACTGTCGCATCTGAGAAGTGTGTCGGTCAAGGTCATCACGCGTCATCCCGAGACTGGTGAGCAATCTAGCGATGGGTGATTCGCCGGTCGTCGCAGTCGATGAAGAGGAAGCGGAATGGGTGTCGCCGGGGGAAGACATGATGAGGATGAGAAGTGACTGAGAAGAGAAATCGAAATCTGTCACAACACCGCGTGTAGCTGATTTCGGACATTTCCGGCTTCGCTTAACCAATCCTGTATAACCTCATTTGTATTCCAGCCCCTTTTATTTGTGGTCCAGAACTACTTACAGTACATTACATGTAAAAGGAGAAAAGCGCATAAATACAAAAAAGAACAAGAAAATCAAATAAAGACCTGTAGGGCTGATCTATCATAAACGTTCTGTCCCTCACTCAGCTCCGACAAATCAGGATAGAATGGCACTAGCGCGTCCGCAGCACCAAGGTAGAGCGAATTGTATACCCTCCAATACACCTCGCGAACTTTACGCGCTGGGTGGAACAATCCTTGCAGAGTGTAGCTCAGTAGTATGCCAGGTCCTAGCGTCACTCGCATCGCCTCAATCGCTTCCATCACAGCTCCGATTACGTGCGGCGACGTCTCAAAGCAGTTTGGCCAGACGAGATTCATCAGATGCAACATGGAGTCTTCACATCCGAGTCCGGCAACTCCGAGAGCCAGATGCTTGACGATAGTACTGGCCGTCTGGCGATGGACGAGATCGCGATCCGTAAGTGCGTCTTCCAGCATCGTCACGACCGAATCGCAGTAATACGCAGACTGAGGACCAACGTATTCGAAGACGAATGAGAGAGCCTTCAGACAACCGGTTCGGACGTTAAGCTCAGCTGTACGGTACTCGGACAAGATGGCAGGTATGCAAGTGAATGCTATGCAAAAATAAATGTCAGTAAAGATACGTAGGACGATAATTATGGGATTACTCACGTCCGCAAGTCTCAGCAACAATGGCAATGGCGACAGTGCTGCAGACACGACTCTGTCGCTCTTGCACTCGTAAGTTGGTCAGAAGCACGGAAAGAACGTCCTGAGGACCCAAACTCTTCGCGATATAACCGAACGAGTTCACAGCCGCTCGTCGAATCGCCTTTTTATGTGCCTTCAGAAGGTCCAAAAGCTCGAAGCAAATGCGCATCCACTCTCTAGCGGGAACGAACTCGGCGCCACGATCGGCAATACGACCGATCAAATTGATGGATGCTTCCTGCACTTTTTCATGCCGGTTACGAAGAATAGGCGTCATACGCGGCACTAAAATGAAATACTCAGAAACTGCTGACTTTATATAATGAAGAGAATACTCACATAAGTCCTTCACTGGCGGGTTCATCTGAGTCATACCAACAACGTTTGCAATAGCACCGATAGCTGCAATGATGCTTCCAAGAGTATCCGGATACTCCTCACCGAGCTGCTCGAACAAAACCAAGCCGAGCTTGTTGAGCAATGAATCTTCACCACACTGCTTGATTACCACAGCAAGTCGTGTCGTGAGATCGGCAGCCTGCTGGCGGACCTTCGCACTCTTGTTGTTGAGTCGCCATAAGATCGTCGACACAATTTGCGTGAGGTATGGCTTAACACGAATGCCAAGTGCGTTAACAACAGTACCGAAACCATCAAGCATGACCTGGTCTTCCGTCGTCTGCTCCTGGAACGCATAGATGATACCATCAACGAGCTGCACCTCCAGACGCTCGTCGATATCCGCGGCACCAAGAGTCGCGACGACTTTCGTTATTGTCTCCATAACCATCTTCCTGTATGGCTCCGCCTCGTCCTTGAGTCCATTTACAATTCGCCCAACTATCTCAGCAACTCCGGACTTTTGCGCCAGTTCCACAGTTGTCTCGACGACCTGCTTATAATTGCGTCGATCGAGCGCCATACGGCGCACCCAGAACGACTTAAAGAAGTCCGGAAGAATATCCTGTTTGATGTACTGTGGTGTGACGCCTTCCGTGGCAGCACATTGCTTCACAACCTTAAGCACAATCTTCTTCATCTCCTCGTCTGATGTCTGGAATTCACGGATAAGGATAACCGTCACTTCCTTAGTATAGTACGAAGCATATTCGGGATCCATTAGACGGGATAATGAAGCCGATAGGCCTTCAGGAAAGCTGCCAGACCCTTGCCACGGTGTAGACGAATACCCAGCCAGAGCGGCTTGAGGACGTTATCAAAAGACTCGATACCATAGGGAGCAGCAGCCTCGGCCAAAGCTGCGAGAGCAAGGGCAGTCATCGTCCGGACCTTTTGTTGCTCGTCCGTCAAGCCGTGTGCTACGCAGTCAACGAGATTGCGTAGGTGAGGAAGCACCGCACATCCCATCATGATGGCAATTTGCTGAACGATACGGATACCCGTGTGACGTGCCTGCCACGACTTCTTGCTGCGACACACGGCCTTGAGGAAGGGCAACAGAGCCGGAATACCAAGTGCAGACGCGACAACGGAGAAGGCGCGGGCCGTAGTATTTCGGACATATTCATCTGCATGATCAATATCTGGACGCATGGTGGAGATCATATGCGCAAGACCTGCGGCCTTGGAAAGGTTGGATATGATTTCACGGCCTTCAACACGAGCATAGTAATCTTCGTCAATGAGCAGAGGCTCAATGACGACGAGAATTTTGTGCACGTACGGGCGGACAAGATCATCAAGCTTGTATAACACTCGATCAATGACCTTGACGAGTAAATGACGCTCCTGGTCCTCCAAAGTACGTTCCATAAGCAGCGGAAGAATCTTATCGAAAAGTGGTCCAGCACCGAACTCGCGGGCTTTATCCTTGATCTGCCGCAAAGCCGTCTTACGTACGGGAGGAGTTCCGTTCTTGATTTTGAGCAGTAGCCGCATAATCTTGCGCTCTTTCATCTCGTCGACACTCAACTGCGTCTCATCTTCCTCCTTCATGATTTTTGCAAAGTACTGGGCATCCTCCGCTTTAAAGAAGGCCAGATTGCCAACACCAGGGATTTCGGTTGGAAGCTCAGGTGCAAGACCAGCGGCGGCTGCAGCGGCAGCAGCATCAGAACCTTCCTGAATGTGGAATCCAGCGAGCTCGGGCGCAAAGCCACCAAGCTGCGGCGGCGCACGAGCGGGAGCATAGCCAGGCGGAGGGGGGACGATGAAGTATCCTTCTGACGGAAGAAGCATATTGAGCTCTTCGTCTGTCAGATACCGGTTCTGCTTCGATTCGAGGTTCAGACCTGGAGCGTTCATAATAATCTTCTCCATTGGCTGCTCCGGCTCGGGAGGCGCAGCTTGGTCCCAACGAGAACGCTTCGGAGTCTCCTGAACGTTGATATCCGCAGGTGTCGCATCCCACCGCGATCGACGTTTCTTTGGTGCTGCGACTTCTTGTGACTCGCGCGGCTCTTGTTTGACTTCCACGTTCTCCTTGTCCGACTCCTCAGTTACATCCCATCTTCGCTTACGCTTTGCACCGGCGGCGACGGACTGGAGAATCTTTTCTGCTTCTTCGAATTCCTGCCTCGGCGGAGTCTTGTCAAGGGCAGCCTTGTCTATGCCCTCTTCCTTATCCTTCTTCTCCTTCTCTTCAATGATTCGTCGAACTCGCTCCTCTTCTTTCTCCAAACGCTGAATCCTCATCGCTTCCTTGTACCCTCCGTCGACATCCATACCATCCTCTGAGGATTTAAACGCATCTGCCGACTCATTGGCTTGGCGGTTAAATCGACGGTTATGATAGTCTGACTGTCGCGAGGCTATCTGACGTTTTGAGGCGGTCTCAGCAAAAGGGTCATAGTTTTCCTCCTCGGCGAGTTCTGCAAATTCTTGTAGAACTTCCTTTGGGGCAGTATAAGAGTCAACGAGACGAGGAGATCCGGGAGGCGACATGGTAGATGTTAGTGTAGTGAGTGTTAGAGCCTGAGGAGCAGTGACAGTGAAAGAAGCCTCTTGATGATTCAGATCAGGTGTTTGCTTAGTCAGAAGAAGCTTATCAAGCAACCTGAATTCAATTCACAGATTATTCTGATATTTCTTCTTCATTACAAGAAATTAGGAATAAATGCATTAACATTAATATTCGAACAGGAGTTACCTGCCTAATACTTACATTCGAAGGGCTAGTTATTCACCAGCCAGAATTCAATATTAAATGTCGTGCATGAAACAGTACGAGTCGCACATATCTCTTCAGGTTGACCTAAGTTTAGTACTATGAAATGATATTCTGCAGCGTAGAGAAACGACTAGCAATACGGAGGAAGCGACGGTATTTGCTGAAGGGGTATCTTGAACTTCCGAAGCTATACCTGCGCGCCATTTCGCTCTGGCGTTCGACCTGCTAATCGAGCCTTCTCGCGCCTTAGATCCGTCACAACCGCCTTCACACTGCCATCAGCTCAAGAACGCGATTCGAGACGATAGGAGCACTTACGGCGAGAGCCTCAGGATTGACGCCACTTTCGATCATCTGTACGCAAATAGCGAGCGTCTCGCGATCTAGCTGCGTATTGAGCAATTGTGATATGTCGTACAGAACTTGCGTAGAAATATAATATTGTCATCCAAATGAATGGGCGACATGAATAAAAGAAAAGGCAACGCACTGTCAAGCGTTTGTTGAGCAGTGTTTCTGTCTGCTTCTCGGCCGTTGGACATGGTGGCCGGACGCAGGATGCGCATTCACGGAACACGAGACGTGCCCTGACGCGTCTTCGCCTATATCCTTTCATCACATCATACAGTGTTCGTATGATCTGATCCTCTCCCACCGCGTAGCGCAGCACACAGCCCTTTGCTTAGAACCTCCACGCTTCGAATTGAAATGCTGATCTCATGGAGTGTGAAATCTGTGGTCCGTGTGTGTAATCACATCTTCCGATCTCGGGACTCCCCACGTCATGTACATATATAAGAATGCACTAGCAACACTTACAATTACAACAACACTTCATCCACCTTGTATCTACTTGCGATAAATGGCAACACAGACCGCACCCTATGCAGATCTTCTGTCGGCTTACAAAGACGCGGAAACATTGCCAGAGACGTTCAACGCCGACGGAAAGTCTCTGTATAATCCTCCTGGTCCACGATCATCTGCCTACGAGGAGTTCCCTGCACCAATTGATTCTTCAAATAATGGATTTGACTTTCATAGTACGTCGTCACTTCGATCTGTGTCTGTACTCAGGAGCTAATGCTATACGGATGAAATAGTCTACTACATGCAAGCCATTGATTCCCAGAAGGAATACGCCCGAGCTTTGCATGAGCGGATACGACGTGAATTTCCTGAAGTATGCCCCGCATTTATGGTATGTCGGCAGGTCCTGACATTGTTCAGCTCCGGATATACAGATTCTGGGAGAAGCCAGTCGGTATGTCCTCTCATTCTCTTCTCAGAGTTTACTTATGCGTAAGTATTTGCCTTCGCTAGGTCCTCACCCGGTAGCCATGTTTGAAGTGAACACCTTCACGCCTCACCAAACCGGTACGCTCATAAGCTGGCTCGTCGTTCACCGTGGTCCCTGCTCGTATGCCCTCTTCTTTCCTCCCACGATCTAATATTCATCCCATTACTTCAGCGTCCTAGTCCATCCAAACACGGGGGATGCGTACGCCGACCACACTGAACTCGCGACGTGGATAGGCAAGCCATGGCCGCTTCATGTGGACATCCTGAAACGTGAGGCGCGCTTCGGGCCAAATGCTCAGCGTCCAGTCCAGAATGGACAGAACCAATCACAACAGCCATAGAATTGGAATATAATTATACAAGACTTGTTGTATCGCATGATTCGCTGAATTGCGCAATTGTATACGATATGGATCCTTACCAGCTGATTGTGTGCCTTGCTCAAGTGCTAGGCTTTTTTGACAACTTGCTGGGTGCTGCCATGACTGCATCATGACGCCCCAAACACGCATCAGCCAAAATACGACAGATCAATCGGTACCCTTTTTCTCTATCCATAGTACAAGAACATATCCGAAAAGCCTCTCGGCATATTCGATGCCCTATCAGCACTCACTGAATCGTGCGCAAGAACTCGTGGAGCAAAATCGCCAGGCTTCTCCTTGACAAAATGCTCCCACGGTCGCCCAGACCAAGCGTAAGATCGAACCGAACTCCAGGAAAGAAGTGAGGTCAGATGAGCAATATACCTGTGGGATTCTGACATTCTAGACGAATCGTTGCAGGAAGCTTCTGCATTCCGTCTTTCCTTGCACTGTGATGCGGACCGTGATCATATCGCGATCTGAAGGAAAGACTTCGCCCAAATAACCACTTGTGACGCAAAAGTTGGGTACTAAGGACCACACCAACTAGGTGATTTCTCTTTGATTTCCTTTATGAAATTGCCTTCCTCGTTCACCTGTCTCCTAATGTTCGTCAGAGGGATATTCAAAAAAGTTCTGAGAGCTGAAGAGCTGCGTATTTGGTCTGTGACGCTGCTACTGATAACGATCTGGGTTCACTTGAAGTATCAAGAGACTCTCCATTGTCCTATGCGGCTCAAATTTGATTGTGATCGTGAAATCGCCTGCTTTGGGCGCGTAATGGAAGGCAAGTATTCTCCTAACAAAGAAAAGACCAACTACTCACTCAGAGCCTCCGTGAACAAACTCACAATCAGAGTGGAACTTCTTCTGTTCGCAGACAGGCGCCATGATGCCAGTGATTCCTGAACTTAGTACATAAGAGCACTGTTATGTCGATAACAAATGCTCGTTTCCGTTTGATTATAAGAACGCGCATATTACGAACCCAGCGGCCGGTAACACGATGCAGTGTGTTTCGAATAAACCTGGCTGATCGATTCATTTATCTTGATTACATTCAGTTCTGTTCCTCCAACGATAAATGTCTGCATCTCCGCCTCTACGGGTGTCGGAATAGCAAAACCGTTTCGCGTATAGAGCCACGTCGAATGTTTCCAACAACAAAGACTTCTAGTTCTATCAAAATCAACATGTGGAAAACAATGCCTGCATCTGTAGTTTAAAGGTGGCTTCATGGCTGCTTCGCCTCGGCTTTCAGAATCTGCGAAATCTGCTTGGCTACAGGAGAAGGTTCTCCCTCCATCGCAATTTTCAGGAACCACGGTTTACTCATGTAATTCCTTATCCTATTAAGGAAAAGGTGTTTTGAATTAAGAAGCTGTCTTATACAGACGAACAACTTGCTCACCCATCAGGAAGAAGAACGACAACATTCTTGCCCTCCGTCCGAGCAATCGATTGACCCTCATTTGACTTGAGCCAACGTAATGCTCCAGAAAGTGCGCTTCCGCTACTTCCGCCAACAAGGAGACCTTCTTCGCGCATTAGAAGACGAGCAGCTAGGAAAGATTCCTCATCATCAGTCTTCAGCCATACGTCCACATCTTTCCGGTCGAGCACATCTGGAATGAAATCATATCCAATTCCCTCCACGACATAGAATCCGCCTCGACCATCATCGTTCAAACTCTCCGGTACAGCAAGAATGCTGCCTTTCTATGAAATTATCACCGATAAACAAGAAGCAGGATCAGTGATCACGCAAGACTCACAGGATCGACGCCAACTATGGTGCAATCGGGGTTATGGAGTTTCTTCAGGGCACGGGAAACACCTGTGACGGTTCCTCCCGTCCCCGCCCCAGCTATGAATGCATCCACCAAACCGCTAGAGGGTCTAGATGGTGTGGAAGGTGTATTCACGACGGCATCAATAATTTCGGGGCCTGTGGTGTACTCATGTGCCAACGGATTATTGACCTGTATCCGACGAAAGCTTAATGATCAGAGAAGGATCTGCGAAGACGCAAGCAATGACCCACATTACGATATTGATCCAGAATAATCGCGTGAGGTATCTGGCGTTGAAGGCGTTGGGCAACTCCTGCGATCGTTAGGGAATTCAGCCACGAGAGGACTTCATCATAAATGTAAATCTACCTATGTGAGAATCAGGAGAATCCCAAGCTGCCTGCGTTGGTGTCCGGACAACCTCAGCACCAAGAGCTCTCAAAGACGCTTCTTTCTCCTAATGAGACCGGTAAGACAAGCTCTTTGCAGATGAGTGAAGCACTTACGAGTGACATCTTGTCGGGCATTGTAATAATCACTGAGTATCCCTTATCTAATGTATTCAGCAATTGCAGCCTTCAGGAGAATTGTATACACTACCTTGATAGCACAAGCCAGAGCCAGACCGATTCCTTAGAATATATATAAGCAACGAAGTCAGGTAAAAGTTTGAGACAATCATACCGGTGTTCCCTGATGTCGGCTCTATCACGACACTCTTTCCAGGAATAAGTTTTCCTTCTGCTTCAGCCACCTCGACCATACGTTTCGCAATTCTATCCTTTACCGATCCTCCAGCTGACATAAATTCTACCTTAGCGACTGGTTCAATCTTCAGTAACGAATGCTACAAATTGCAAGGTACAGTCATCTACGTACGAAGATTGCATTGAAGATCCTCACGGTTACGGATCTTGTCTAATCTAATAAGCGGCGTATGCCCAACAGCATCGAGAGCATTGTCAAGGATATGGGTAGACATGATCAGCAGCAGCGAGATCAGGGTGGATGGAGGAGAAATAAATAAATACGGTACGGTACTGATAGGAAACATCCGGAGCTAACTTGACGCGTCAGATCACGTGGTCTGGACACAAATTTACACTACGGGCAATTTAGTATTTTTTAGGTGATGATAAATGATCGGAAATTTAATTTGATATGCATTATATAAGTATGAATATCTCCATTCAGGATATTAAAAATATCCACATGCATCTAAACCTAGTTTATATATTCAATATCATGCCGCATTTCTTTGATGATGATATTTATTATATCATCGTGATTGATATGGATATAGAAATCTAAATTGATATTTTCTTTATCAGCAAAGAATATCATTGAGGTAGATATTTTTTTGATGATATTTTCAATATCAAAGTGTCTGTTATTTGAAATATCATTCTGTATATCAATGTCAATGACAATTTACACGATGAGCGGGCGATGAGCGGGCACGATGAGGGTGCACAGTGGGCATGTTGTGGGTGCACGGGGGGCAGAGAGAGGGTGAACTGCGGGCGGGATGGGGGCACACTGTGGGCACTGTAAGGGCACGCTGGAGGCACATAGCGGGTGCAGAGAGGGCGCAGAGAGGGCATACAGTGTGTGCGGGTGCGTGAAGAGTGTCCGGAGCACACAAAAGGAGTCGGAGAACATAGAACTCACAGCAGGAAGGCTGTCATTTAAAACCGGAATAAATTCATAACTAGATGTCAGATCTTCACTTTGAGAACCTGTTCGCTCTCGTTCGTAAACCTTCAGAACAGTGCTGTGGACTATTGCTGGGACAATCTTGTGAGCCCCGTCGTTGGTTGTATCCAAAGTATGATCTGATGGGCGGTACACGCAAACCTCATCGTGATTTTATGTGCAAAACTTCATTGGCAACGAAGCCTGGGATCGATGTGTTGGTGATGAGTCGGACCGTGTTGTTGGTGCAACATGCGCCCCCGCGAACTAGGGCTCCGTGCGTATCGTATACGATATGCGCGTATAATTTTAGGCTTATACGCATACGCTCATATTTTATACGAGCGTATACTTGGTTCTGAAGTGTGATACGCATACGCACGTATAATATACGGCGTATACGCATATACACACATATAATATATGGCGTATATGCGTATACGTGGCTAAGCCTACTCATATAATATATTAGCCGTTAGGCTTGACGTTCGAGCCTCAAAAATGCTTACCAGACACTCCCTGACCCAAAACAGCCCACAGTGTGCCCCCATCCCGCCCGCAGTTCACCCTCTCTCTGCCCCCCGTGCGCCCACAACATGCCCACTGTGCACCCTCATCGCGCCCGCTCATCGCCCGCTCATCGTGTAAATTGTCATTGACATTGATATACAGAATGATATTTCAAATAACAGACACTTTGATATTGAAAATATCATCAAAAAAATATCTACCTCAATGATATTCTTTGCTGATAAAGAAAATATCAATTTAGATTTCTATATCCATATCAATCACGATGATATAATAAATATCATCATCAAAGAAATGCGGCATGATATTGAATATATAAACTAGGTTTAGATGCATGTGGATATTTTTAATATCCTGAATGGAGATATTCATACTTATATAATGCATATCAAATTAAATTTCCGATCATTTATCATCACCTAAAAAATACTAAATTGCCCGTAGTGTTAACTCTTACCTCTTAACTCTTGACTCTTGATGATAGAGTTGAACACATCGGTGACCCTGCTCTTTTCGAGGAGTTCACCATGGTTCGGTCCCACGCTGGAAGAGGAGCGTTGTTGTCTTCCAATTTACCTCAGCTTCAAAATCTCATTAAAAGAGATCCTGCAGCGTACAAAGAAGAATTTCTGCAGCAATGGAATCATTACAGAAGCGTCCTGAGCATCTTTCAGGCGAATCCAGTCGATCAGTCTGAGGAGTTTAGAGAGATGGCTACGTTCATATCTCAGGTATTCAAATAAAATGGCTGATACATCCTTAAGATCTGAACAGCCATTGCCTTTCAGGTCTCAGCATGCTATCCGAAAGAAACTGCAAGCTTTTCCTCGGAGTTGTCTAGTTTGCTACTGAACTACTATGCCGAACTGAACGCAGACATGAAGAGGGGATTGATCTCAAATCTTATTATACTGCGAAAGAAGGGTGTCCTTACTCCTGTCGAGTCAGTGCTATTAAATTGTACTTATTCAAAATTGCTGACGGTAGTCTAGTTTGCTGAAGACGCTTTTTCCTCTTCTTCCTCGAACGTCCTCGTCGTCTCTCCGTTCATTCATACGCAAGAATATTTTGCTTGAGATACGCAGCGCGAATGTCCAGCGAACCAATCTCAAACTTAATCGAGCCGTTCAAGCTATGCTCTTCCGAATGGTTGAGCAAGGAGCAGACATGGATCCATTGTTTGACAAGGGAAAAAAACCTGTTCGCAGTGCGGACGTATCACATCATTCTGGAGATGAAGCTCTCTGGGCGGTTTTTCTGACGAAGGATCTGTGGAAGAAGGGAATTTGGTATGTCTTTTTTTCTTGCTAACCAACGCTCCTGTTAATTTGATGATCCTCAGGAATGATGCCAAATCCGTAGCGATTATATCGTTAGGTTGCTTTCATCCTATCACGAAGGTCCAAAGCGCAGCACTTCATTTTTTCCTCGACGAGGATGATGATGAATCCAGTGAAGAAGACGAAGTATGGTAATCTTTTCTTTCCTACGAAAGACCCGTATTGATTGTTCTTTTCTCAGGGCCCGGATGTCAAGGCTCTGCAGCACAGGAGAACTATCAATAAGAAGACCAGAAGTGGTGATAAAAAGCTCGATAAAAGTATCAAAATCGCCAGCAAGGTATGTGTACCTCTTCGTTTCTTCGATTTCTAGCCGCTGATTCAATTTCACTTCTGCGCCTCCAGAAAGCGAAGTCAAAAAGGGTTGAAGCATTGAAGGCAAACTATGTTGCACTTCAGCTGTTACAAGACCCTCAGACATTTGCAGAAAAGCTTTTTGACAATTTATCGCGTTTCGACAAGCGTTACACGCTTGATCATAAGATCTTGATTATGCAAGTGATGTGCCGTGCAATGGGAACACACAAGCTTTGCGTACTTCCGTTCTATACATACCTTCTTAAATACCTCGCAGCCTCGCAGCTACGCATCCCAACAATTCTTGCTGCTCTCGCGACGTCCGTTCATGCGCTTACACCGCCCGATGTACTAACCCCGGTGCTCAGGAAGATCGCTCACGAGTTCGTACATCCTGGTGTCGGAAGCGAAGTTGTCGCTGCGGGATTAAACGCTATCCGCGAGGTGTGTACCCGTCAGCCGTTAGCGATGGAGGAGGATTTGTTGGGCGATTTGGTGGAATACAAGAAGAGTAAAGATAAAGGCGTCATGGCGGCAGCTCGCGGTTTGTTGCACTTGTATAGACAGGAGATGCCTTCAATGCTGAAGCGGAGAGAAAGGGTGCGCTTCCAAGTTTACCATATCTATCGTCTAATTATGACTGACATCGCTTGTCATGCAGGGTAAAGAAGCAGTCATGAAAGGAGCTAGTATTCAGCCGTTAGCTTTCGGACAAGAAGCTCAATCCAACAGAGCAGTCATTGAAGGTCTAGACGTAAGCCGACTAGTGTTCTGCATATTCTTCCTTCTCATCGATTATCTTTTGAAATGCCAGCTCCTTGAAGAACACATCCGCAAGATGAAAGAGGCTGAAGTTGATGGGTCAGACATCGACGATGAAGAGAGCGATGATGAAGACGCTTGGAAAGGTTGGGAGGTCGCCTCAGATTCTGATAGCTCATCTTCGTCGGATGGATGGATTGACGTCTCGTCCGACTCGGAGAATGATTTGGAGATAAGCGACAGTGAAGATGAGAAGCGCACCCAGAATAAGAAAGCGAAGGATGAAGAGAGTGATTCGGAAGAAGGTGATAGTAAGACTGAAGACAAGGACGACGCTAAGGAAGAGACTGTGACAACCGGGAAAACATCTAATGCTCCGACCGACCCTTCCCAAAGCATCGCCGCCACCAAGGTAAGTTTGCTTGTAATGAAACCCGTGGTAATACATCTCAAACTTACTCGCCCGGTCTAGATATTGACACCGGCAGATTTTGCTCTCCTCAACGACCTCCGGTCAAAAGCCGAATCGTCCAACACGAAAGCGAAGAAACGCAAGCGCGGCGACTCCTCTAAGCCTTCGGCATCCGCTGCCGACGGTGAGGCAGTTGTTCTTGGCGAGGCTGATATTCTTGGTCCTCGTAAAAAGGCCAAAGCCACCTACGAAGAACGCATGGCATCCGTCAAAGAAGGACGCGAAGGACGCGAAAAGTATGGTTCTAACAAAGGGAAGAAACATAAAGAGATGCCGAGTAGCACGACTAATCGCGAGAAGAAGCGTAATAAGCCTTTGATGATGGTCATGGCAAGTAGAGAGGTACGCGGAAAGAAGAAGGCGAGCTTGATGGAGAAGCAGAAGAGGTTGAGGAAACATAACGATAATCAAAAGAAAAGGAAGTAGTGTTCTCGCATTGCTGTCATTCTTAGCGTATTGTAATTTCCGTTTGAAAGTTGGTTTCATTGAGACATATCTCAAATTGAGTCGTATTCGAAGCTGACAGACTCAGATGCAAGGTTATAAATACAAACGTAATGTCATTCAGAGCACAGTGATATAATTCAAAGTCCGAGATCTATATGTCAAAATGTCAACACAGAAGACAAGTACAATTGAAAAGTGCAATTGAAAAGTGCAAAGAGTTGTGGAACAAAGGAAGGACGAAAAATAAAGAAATTAATTACTAGGACTCCTGGGACCATCCAAGCTGGAATCCGGGAAGCTCCCTGTCGTAGGCGTCGACACACCAGAGATGTTTGACTGGCTATTGTTAAACATGGCCTTCAACGCCAACTCGTTCTTCTTCTGGCGCATCCGCTCTGCTTCCTCCGCACCTCCGGTCAACTTGAGCTTCTTACCCGATACAAAGCTCTTTAGCTCAGATTCGAATTCATCGGATTGTTCAGCCTTTTCTTTTTCGCGTGACTTTTGGCTTGCTTCTATGGCTTTCATTCGTCGCTCCGGATCGATGGCCGCGGATCGGATTTCCATCATCACCGTGCTGATACCTCCGTGGCCTTCGTCTGGTGGTGGTAGAGGCTTGAAGCCTCGTGCGCGACCTGCACCTGACCCGCGGAGTGAGATGATCTTCTCAACATGTCCGTATACCTCTGTGAGTGCCTTATGGTCGTCTAACAAGTCCTGGAGGAACTCCTCCTGGTGCGTAAGGAACTGTTGCTCCTCCACGATATTCTGAAGCTCTTCTTCCCACGTCTTCTTCCACATCGGCTTGACCGTCCCAATGTACCCCTTCAGCGATTCTAGCTCCGCAGCAACTTCAGCTATGTCCTTCACTACAGTCTTGACGACGTTCGAACGCGGGCTGACGAAGCGTTTCAAAACGTCTTCCTTCAAATTCTCCACGGTGTCTTGCAGCTCCTCGACGCGAGTAAGAGCATTCTGAGTGCGACTGTCGAGACTTGTCTTCCCTGCGTCAATGTATGCTCGTGCTCCGCCGACCTTCGAGTTGGCTAGCTGACGGACCGACTGTGTTTGCGAGCGCAAGGTGCCCAAAGATTCCTTGGTCTGTGACATGAAGTCCATATACAACTGCCGCATTACACCTAAATCGCGCCGAAGGTTTTGAACTTCGTCGAATTGAGTTTTCAAATCGTTGACTATTCGACCTGAAGCTTCCGAAAGGACCGAGGCTCCAGTAGACTGAGGCTGAAGAGTGCCTCCAGTCGTCTGAGTTACGATTCCATTCAGTAGTGGTGGAGATGAATCTCCAGCATGGCCAACTAATCTTGAAAGACGGCGGGCGACACTCTGGAACTGCTTATCCGTCGGTCGAGAGATTTGAAGCTCATTTTCAGTGAATGCGTGCGTTGCAATGGGAAGAGGAGCTAGTTGCGACAATCGTTTTGACGTGCCAACGGTGCTGCGGAGCTCCTTCAATTCTTGCGTCAGGCTTGACATTTGTTGATCTATATGTTGTTTTATTTGATCCAGAGCTGTGATTTTACGATCAGCTTATCGCCTTGCTAAGCCAGTTACAAGAAGATGCTTACGATCGACATTTAAGGACAAAAGGCACTTATCCTTAACCTCTTCGACGTCCTCGAGCTCATACATGACTCCGCTCGAAGGATCACGAATATAGATCTCTGGGAAGTTGTCCTGTCCCGGGCTGTACGAGAACTTGTCCACGAATAAAACCCTTAGTGACGAGAAGGATAGTCCTCGTTCAATCTTGACTTTCTTGACCTCCCGGCCAAGTTGCAAAAAGACCGTAAGTGCGTTGGAAGTAGCACTTCCAGGTTCTTCAAACATCCCTTCAGGCTTGATAGATAAACGTCGCCTATCAACGTATTCAGGAATATCTTTCGAGGTCGACACCGGAGGAGTAAGACCCGAAGAGACGGCAGAACTAGGGACAGGAGGGACAGGGGGAACTTCTTCCTGAATCGGTGTTGGCGTACGATTCATCCTACTCCTGGGTTCCTTGCTTTCAGACGGCTCGTCTTCCTCTGTCAAGACATTCAGTTCTCCCGGAGTGAGATTTGAATCAGCCGCCATTGAACGTCTGTTCGCTGAACGGCCTAATCCTGAACGGTCCCTTGTCGCCGCTCCTGTCATTTTGGAGATATTGTACGTGGAGAAACGCTTCGACGCGCGCCTCTCCAAAGCATCGCTTTTCTTCAGAGCAGCGAGAGAGCTCTCAATGACAGGTGCCTGGTTAGCATCAAATTGAGGTGTCTCGGGAGGAGTGGTCAAACTTTGCTGGCTACCGACCATGGACGAGACGTCTTCAGAGGAGAGCTGGGGTGAAGCTTCGTCGACAACAACTGCCGGAACAACAGGAACAGGATTATCGGTCAACGAATATCTTATCACATTAGGAGGGACTGGTGGCGTATCGGGAATCGGAGGCTGCTGCTGCTGCTGCTTCGGAGAGAGCGTAATGGTAGTATCCCCGGGATCTTCAGCGTAATGAGAACCCGAAGTAACGCTTCGTGGCCTGATGGTTTCTTGGTATTCCGTAGCGGGACGAGATTGTGGTGTACCGTTGTAACGAGCAGACTCACGTCGACTACTCGGGGCGGGATCATCTTCGCCAGCGGGTGTTTTGGGACGCATAAATCCACCTGCGAAATAACCTTCTTCGATTTCAGGAGGTGGCGGCGGAGGAAGCTGGGCATTCGGCTCCTTCTTCCGGGAAGACGAAACCACACGCCTCTGAGATCCTTCCACAGTTGATCCACGAACCGACCCACTCTCACTGACCGCCATCGACCGGTGAGAGCGAGACGAACCGGCTGCAGAAGTTGTACTGTCTGCCCTCGATGAACGAGTCGCACGCGGTTCGCGTTCGGAACCCTGGGAATCTCCTGTCCTGTGTTTTCGATCCGACATAATTCGTCGATAGATCGACTGTTTTGTACGAAGCCCTTGCAGCAGGTTTGTGATGATTGAGCGCACTGAAGGCAGATATATTTCGAGATTTGATGATGTGGCTTCCTCAGATAGACATTGTTCCAAAACAGCGCGAAGATCTTCTGGGACAGATTGTAGTTCACTAACAGAAAACAGCTTTGAGAATGAGCATTAAACCCAGTTAGAAAGGCATACCCCATGTCGATGTCAAACGACTTGAAGGCCGCCACGGCGGCGTTGAAATCATTGCCCAGGCGAACGTAGACGTCGCTGACCTGGGTTTCGGTGACCTTCAAAGTACTCCACAACGTGAGAGCTTCGAGTAACTGCTTGATAGAGACGAGCAAACGTGTGACAGCAGATTCAACTGGAGGCTAAAGAAAAAGCGAGTTTGTTTGCGATAAGCTTGTAAGCTTCAGTGAAAGACTGGCAACTTACATTAGCATTTGACCTACTGGCTCGTTCGCGATCACGTTCGCTTCCTCGCGAGTGCGTTGAAGATATCGACTGATTTTCGCGTCTTGGAGGATGGCCTTGAGCAAATCGGTAGGGCGACGACGAGACTTGAGAGGACGGTGTTGCGACTGCACCATTCATGGCGGGACTTGACGAAAGACGACACGGCGACAAGAGAATCCGTGACTGGAATAGTAGCAGCTTACAGGTTACTCGATCGGGTAATACCGACGGTCGTGCCCTTACCTTACCGTGTCTCGACTCTGCCTTGCACGTCGATCAACTGCACACCGACAACACCGACGGCAGAGGCGAGTGCAAAAGCCGTCGTCGCCGCGTAATACAAAGAGAACATGCCATATCATAATCTCAAGGGTATGTCGTCGCTTTTGAATACTTGACTAGCTTACAAGCATTCCTTCATAGCTCTCATCAAGGCCATTCGCGCATGCAAGGTACTCCGTTTTGTGCTGTGTGTCCTGAACGAGGTTTTGACGATATGCAAGACCCTTGCAGATGAACGTGCACTCATTCAAAAGGAATCAGCCGCTATACGAACATCTTTCAAGGAAGAAGACACCTACGCACGCCATAACAATGTCGCGAAACTTTTGTACATACACATGCTGGGTTACCCAGCACATTTTGGACAGATCGAGTGCTTGAAGCTTGTCGCAAGTCCAAGGTTCTCTGATAAACGCTTAGGTTACCTTGGGATCATGTTGTTATTGGACGAAAATCAGGAAGTGTTGACGCTTGTAACGAACTCGCTCAAGAAGTGAGTGCGCAAGGCCTTTTATGCATTCGCGCCGAACTGATAAGTTTGCAAGCGATATGAACCATTCAAATATGTATGCTGTTGGACTGGCGCTATGTACCTTTGCAAACATCTCTTCTGAGGAGATGTCCCGAGATCTCGCCAACGAAATAGAGAAGTTGCTTGGATCCAGTAACACGTATATTCGCAAGAAGGTATGAAACAACAATCAGAGCTATCACTGTCACTAAATTCTCTGTCATAGGCTGCACTTTGTGCTCTTCGCATAGTAAAGAAGGTGCCAGACCTTATGGATCACTTCGTATCGAGAGCGAAAAATCTTTTGACCGATCGCAACCACGGGAATCTCCTCGCCGCTACTACTCTTATATCGGAGATGGTGCAAATTGATCCGAATTGCCTGAACGAATTCCGCAGTGTGCGTTGTCCTCTTCTTTTGTCGCTAGCTCTGCTTATAAAACATGAATATTGTTTATATGCAGGCTGTACCTTACCTTGTCCGTTATCTCAAACAATTGGCCACCACGGGATACAGTCCAGAACATGACGTCTCTGGAATCACAGATCCTTTCTTGCAAGTGAAGATACTCCGGCTTATGCGATTACTAGGAAAGGGCGACCAACAGGCCAGCGACACGATGAACGATATACTAGCGCAGGTTAGCTGATATACGAGTTATGGACGTCTTTTTATGATCGTTTACCTTGCGCTCTCAGGTCGCTACAAATACAGATTCAACGAAAAACGTCGGAAACTCGATCTTGTACGAGACTGTGTTGACTGTGTTGGAGATCGAGGCAGACAGTGGTCTCCGCGTGATGGCTATCAATATTCTTGGCAAGTTTTTAAGCAATCGTGACAACAATATCCGGTCAGTGGCTTTAGACACTTTCATCTTCCAAACTTTCGCGATTCTAACCTCAATTACACGCAGATATGTGGCTTTAAATACCCTAAATAAAGTGGTATCGATGGACACGAACGCTGTACAACGGCATCGCAACATCATTCTCGACTGCTTAAGAGACGGCGACATTTCCATTCGACGACGTGCTCTTGAGCTTTCTTATGCTCTCATCAATGAACAGAACGTCCGCATTCTGATTCGAGAATTATTAGCATTCCTTGAAGTAGCGGACACGGAGTTCAAGCTAGGTATGACTACCCAGATCAGTTTGGCAGCGGAGCGATTCGCACCAAATAAGCGGTGGCACATTGATACCTTCCTTAGAGTTCTAAAGCTTGTGTGTCTGCCGCTTCATTATTTCTACGCTTACTGATCAGTATCCAAACAGGCTGGCAACTACGTCAGGGAGGAAATTCTGTCATCTTTCATCCGTCTGGTTGCGCACACTCCAGAATTACAAGCTTACACTGCGTCGAAGCTCTACACCGCCCTCCAATCAGATATCTCACAGGAGTCCTTGACTCTGGCTGCAGTTTGGGTGATAGGCGAATACAGTGAAATTCTTATAGAGGGCGGAATTGCTGACGAGGAACAACCTCGGCAGGTAAGGTGATTTTTTCGACGCCATGGGATTCTGCTGAATATTATAGGAAAGGTGACCGACGTCGAGGTGGTCGATTTGCTCGTTTCTGTGCTTGACTCTCCCTATGCGAACTATCTGATTCGTCAATTCATTCTGACTGCTATGACGAAAATGTGCGGCCGACCAACAACGAGTCCTACTCAGCAACAGCGTATCGCCCAATTACTCGATTCGTATGCGACTAGCCCGGAACTTGAAATACAACAACGCGCGGTAGAATATGAAAATCTTCTTACTTTGGGAGAGATTAAGTTCGGTGTATTGGAACGGATGCCACCACCAGAAATAAAAGCGACCGTAATGGGCGTTGGTACGTTTGACATTTTCTATTAAATATTGATATGTTGATCATAGAAATGCAGTTGTCGAAAACAAGCCTGTTGGTTCCACCGCTTCGAAAGAGGTGCGTTGCTTGCGCATTTTGTCAAATATCATCGACTAACAGGAGCTACAAGGTCGACTTACTGGGTGATGACACATCTATCACGAGTCCAGCAGTCAGCATGCAAACTCCTGTCGTCAAAAACAGCCAAGATCTGCTGGCCGAGATCTTTGGTTCTAGTCCATCAGCACCATCACAGCCGACCGCATCTCCTGCTCCTCCCAAGCAACCTCAGAAGAGCTCTGTCAACGATATTCTTGGCCTTTTTGACTCTTCACCTGCGCCGGCGCCTGCGGCTTCTCCTCCTGCTCCTGTCCAATCTCCAGCAATCGCATCGGATTTACTTTTCGGATCAGTAGCACAAACACCGCCTGCCCCACAACCGGCAGCTCCGGTTGTGCCACGCCTACAAACGTATACGGCGTATGACCAGAACGGGCTGAAAATAACGTTGACTCCTCAAGTGTCACCCCAACGGCCGGGAGTGGTGAACATTCTGGCACGATTCCAGGTGTCAGGAAGTTCTCCGGTGACTGGAATCAACTTCCAGGCTGCAGTACCGAAGGTATGAGGATAGTTCATCTTTGGCATTGGCGGTCTTCTAACAATTATATGCAGACTCAGCAATTGCAAATGCTTCCTATGTCGAGTACGACAGTGAATCCAGGTGCAACGGAAACGCAGCAGATGCGCGTCATCGCACCCGTCGGAGTAAGCTACTAATCTTACTGAAATATCGCATTATTGATTTCTTTCCTGCGTTTAGAGCAACGTCCGACTTCGATTACGTGTATCCTACTCCGTCGAAGGGCGTGCGGCGCAAGAACAAGTGGACTTTTCTGGATTCCCTCCTGGTTTGACAAGTGGTACATCATGATCACCCTTGTATAGGATTCAGTCTTTATACCATCTGAGAATAGAGTCCATTCGTTATCAAGAGGCGTGTGTGCTTCGCTCTTCAGGGCTGCAACTCCAGAATGATCTTTCAAACAAACTGGCATTCGATGCAAAACCTGTAAAATATCCCTTCAATAAGTTTCAGTTAGCTCTTACCAGTACTAGCAGGCGAGTCTCATCTTGCCCAGACCTTCCTTCTAGAGGTTTGACTCGTTTCTCCTCAGGTACGAAATTAGAAGCTTAATCACTCGACATCATATCGATTTCGACTACTAAAACCGTCTAACCCGATCCATTCCCCAGCACAGGCGTGCGTGAGAAGCCATCGCCGCAACGCAGGATACAATGTCTGCAAATGACATTGCCCAGTACTTCGAGCAACTTAAATTTCCAGGCTACTACTCAATTCACGCGTTTTACCTCAAGCTCCTTTCCGGATAGTGTCGCTGATGGAAGACACTACCACACCACCAGATACAGAATCAATAGCTCCTGCCACCGCACTGACTATACCGTCGATGGGGACGCTTTCGTCTTGTCTCTGAAAGATATTGAAATCAGTTTGGGCTCGATTTAGTTGCTAGAGCTTATTTTCACACATCTCACTAATCGGGGTGTCCGTGCAGGCGCACCAGGGCCAATAGTGCCTCTTTCATTCTGCTGAGACTGTTGGGCGACAAAGGCGCGTGCGAACGTCGCGAGTAGGAGAGGTATGACGAAGGCAAGGTACGATAATTTCTGGTCGATATGTTGAATGTAACACGCAAATACCTTTCTTATACTCTCAGTGCCGCAGGACACTACAGTAGAAGGTGAAATTCAGAATTCACCGGATAAGGTGTGCATGTCAGTTTTTCCCTTTATCGTTCTATTTCATACATAGACTGCTGATAACTCGTCCATTCAGCTACTCACTCGTTCCTGTGATTTCTGAGAGACAGTTTACGGTAACCCGCCAATTCCGGAGAATCACTGCGCCTTGCGATGAGTGAAGAAGAATTCGTCTAACTCGGAACAATACCAGTAATGACTCCTCGATGTCGACCATCAAGATTCAGCGTTTCACACGTAAGACAGCTTGCATTATACGCATCTAGTTTTATATTATTGATATTATTGTAAATACATGTACAGACTAATACAAGTTTTCATCTATTTCGAGAAAGTTATTAGGGTATGTCATTCTCCGCTTTCGTCCCTCTACCTTTGTATCATAGCGCGAGAATGTAGGCTTTGAGTAATTGATGTCCGAGTGATCCTCATCCACAATATCGAGGTCCCAGTCCCTCCTTATACGTTGGTGAACTAAGCGGAAGCTTGACAGAGAGCCCTTCTCCAAAATCATATCCACCGATACAGTAAATGCTGATTCGTTTGTCTGGCGCATATCCGGTCTGCGTACTTCAACTCGGAATTTGACTGCCTTTACAGTTCCCATCACACCCACCGGGTCGCGGACCTCATCAAGATGGCACCGAAGGAACGTTACGCACGGATCCTCATTATCCATAAGCACGAAGTTCACTCCTGCATTCGCGAGGAGTCTCCGGCACTCTTCGCAAGTCGTATCCAGGTCTTTTGTGGACATCATACGGAAAGATCCCGACCGAGGCTTGAATAGGTTTGTGAACCAAGAAATCTTCGGAGTGGAAGAGATATTGAAAGACGATCCCTCGGAGATCGAATAGGTAGGAGAATGTGAGGTGGAGGAGTCGTACGAGACATGTCTGTGTTTCCCTTCCTTGCGCTCAACAGGCGGGGGAAGGACTATCTGTACGTGACGGTCTCCGAGAGCTCGTCGGTCGCCAGTGTCTCCCTTCTTGCGCAAAGAGGACTTCTTGAACACTCGATTTTTATTTTCCTTGTCGAACGTGGGAGAGGTCGTTGAAATACCTAACCCACGCGAGTCTAGCTCTTCTTCAGATTGCGAAACAAGAACATACGTGAAGTCTGGGTCAATTTCCATTACGGAAGAGACGCGTGACTTTCCTGGAGTTCGAAGAGGTTCGATTTTGAAGGAGGCTAAGGGATCAAGAGCGGGCGTTGCTCCATTTGATGACGAGGGCGATAATGCTAGTGCATCGGGTTGTTTCTGCATTGCATTAAGACGATCGATGATCTCCTGTAGATAACGTTGTACTCGTTCATCGTGAAGCTCTGGTACATCGGGTGGAGGTGTAACATCAAGAACCTGCCAGATCGGTGATGCCGGAGAAGTAGGCGGTTGTGGGGAGCTAAACAGTGTCGACGGTGTCAAAAGGGAAGGGCTAAGAATCGACTTGCCCAGAATATTCGGAGTCACATTGCTCGCCGCGGCATGCCGAGAGACTGGACGTAGAGTATGCATTGCGGGAGGTGGAGGTAAAGAGGCCGGGCGAGAATTCGAACTTTTGTTGCCGCTGTTTCCGGCTCGGCGCGGTGTCGGTGCATCTGGCCTTGCTATAGTCTGCGGAGGAGTTGAAGGACACTCATTCGACGGTGACATTTTGCCCTCCCTCTTTTCTAGCTCCGCACGTTTCCTTCTTCTTTCCGTGCGACGCTGAGACCGAGCGCGCTCCAGTTCTTCATTGTAGTTTTCATAGCATTTTGAACGATACTTCATTAGCAGAGTGTATACGACTTTCTCCCAGGTTCGTTCTTCATTGATCAGACCTTCTATAATGTCCTCATCCGAAGCACCATGCCAAAGAGTACGTAAATTGCCGAAAATGTCCACGTCAATTTCAGAAGCATTCTTTATCGGACGAGTGATCTCATCCAGGGTTGGCGCGCTGCATTGTTGGTTCCGCAGGGGCTGGGAAGTAAACCAAGGGTGCTTCATAATATCCGAGATCTTGATACGTTTAGTAACGTCTTTCTCCAGCATCCTGCGAACGAGATCTTGCGCTTTCGGATTTATGTCAGAGGGCATGCTGAACTTCCCTACTGAGACTTTCTCCAGCAGCGCACAGATGTCCTCGTCATCGAAAGGCAGTCTACCTGCTAGCAAAGCAAAGAGAATTATTCCGCAAGACCATATATCAGAGATCGCTCCATCATATGGTTTGCTAGAGATGACTTCTGGAGCCGCGTAGTGAGGACTGCCGCAAGACGTTTTCAGTAGACTATCGCCGGGTTGCCAGGCAGCCATCCCAAAGTCAGCCACTTTCAAGGTCTTATCCTTGTCGAGCAAGATATTCTCCGGCTTCAGATCGCGATGCGCGATATTGAGGCGGTGACAGTAGTCCATCGCGCCGATAAGCTGCTGAAAATAGTCAAGAGCTTCAGTCTCTGATAGACGCCCACGCTCAATGATATAGTCGAAGAGTTCGCCGCCTTCGACATATTCAAGAATGAGATAGAGTTCACCAGATGTCTCCCAGACGTCGTAGAGATGCATGATGTTTGGATGATCAACAAGTTTCATGACAACTATTTCGCGCTCGAGGGCTAACATTATGCGCTCTGCATCGTCTTCCATATTCTTCAAGGAACGGCGAGATTGGATGACTTGCAGCTTGGACATAATTTTGATAGCTGCGTATTTACCCGTCTTTGCATGACGCGCAATCCTCACAACGCCTGACAAAAGTAAGAGACTGTGTTGAAGGAGAGCGTTGGGAAAACCTACCCATCGCTCCTTTCCCGATGGTTCTACCGATTTTCCATGGTCCAATCATGCGAGGATGGTCGGACCTATGGCCTCGACGCGGTAGCTGCGGTGGAGTCACCGGCCTGAGTTGCTCAGCCATTGTAGGTACACTTCAAGCGGCTGGATAGAGCCGACCCATTTCATGTTGAAGTTTGTTTATATCCGGACTACTTCAACTTTGCGGCTGGCTGACAAGTCTCGACTCCCGCCTCGCCTGAGAGACTTTCAAATTAGATCGATCACGTGAACCGTGACGTACCGCGAAGTCACATAAATTATATAGCCACGGTGTCAAGTCATTCGCGCCCTGAGTTCTTGATCCACACCACAATGCAGCCAACTCCTCCGCAAAGCGAGGCGAATCTCGACGAAAATGAGGCGCATTCGGCAAATGATTCGGGAAACAGATCTCGTGGAATGATCTATCCACCAGCACCTCAGAACTTCAGAAGTCCTCCCTTCCCAATTCTTGCAGAACTCTTGGATAATCTTGCGAATGATCGAAGACAAGAGAGCAGGAGAAGACGTCTATCAACCTGGTTCAATGTGTGTACATTATACTCCGGCGATGCGGTGAGAAACTAAGTGAATTCGTATCCAAGGGATGGCGTCGGGATGCCGGGAAGGACCTTTATTCCGTCTTGCGTCTTATTCTTCCACAGGTATGTCTTACACCAGGATGGCTGCCAAGTTATGTTTCTGAGAGGCATCATGAATAAAGAAAGATCGTGAACGCTCGGTCTATGGATTGAAGGAAAAGAATCTAGCCAAGACATACATCAAGCTTATACCGTTGGGAATGAAGGACCCTGATGCTGTACGGCTGTTGAACTGGAAGCGGCCGACGGACCGAGATGTTGGTACTCCTGTCTATTCAATAGACTTGAATTAACAATGTAATTGCTAGAAAACATCTGGAGACTTCCCGACCGTGTTATTTGAGGTTATAAGCAAACGCTCCTCTGTGACTCAAGGCAGTTTGACAGTCGATCAAGTAAACGATATCTTGGATCAACTGAGCCATAGCATAGGAAAGCAGTGCGTATTATTTTTGTTCTGCCTTTGCTTTGAACAAAATCGTCGCCATAGAGACTTGCAGTCAAAACTCCTTCAACGCATCTACAACTCTTGCACTCCTGAAGAACAACGATGGATAGCAAGAATTATCTTGAAAGGTTAGGTTTTTGCCATCTGGACGGTACATTGTATTGACAAAGAACTTTCGAGATATGCAAATTAACGTCAAAGAGTCATCGGTTCTAGCGGTATTCCATCCTGACGGTATTAGCGAGACCAGTGTGATCTATTAACGAAGTGCTGACGACTTGCTAACTAGCTTTGGATCTTTTCAATACTTGCTCCGACCTGAAGAAAGTTGCACATGAACTCTGGGATCCTGAGCATAGATTGAACGAGGAGGATAAACAAGTTCATCTCTTCCGCGCCTTCGCGCCAATGCTTTGTAAGCGTCCCGGTCCAAGACTTGAGGATGCTATCAAGGATATGCAAGGTCAGCCTTTCATTATCGAAGAGAAGCTAGATGGAGAGCGCATACAATTGCATAAGCGGGGGAAGGAGTTCTTCTACTGTTCCAGGTACGGTAGAGTTCCCGTTCTACTTATATGACTAACGTCGAGTTCGGGCTCAGGAAGGGAAAGGATTATACTTATTTGTATGGAGCAAATGCGGAATCTGGCAGCTTGACTCCTTATACCCATAATGCCTTCGATGAACGTGTTAACGAGTACGTATACCTACCTTGCTTGTTGTCGCATCCTCTCAGCGCTAGTAGGATAATCCTTGATGGCGAAATGCTTGTATGGGACCCTGTCTCCGAACGGAATCTGCCTTTCGGTACTCTTAAGACGGCAGCGCTTGGTAAGTATACCAGTCTCTTGCTTGGTAGAACTGATGGTTCACTCATTGTGCAAAAGATAAGGCCAAGTCAATGGCAAATCCGAGGCCATGCTGTGAGTTATTATTGTGAATGGTGTGACGGAGTGCTCAATAGCTTGCATTAAGTCAAAGTATTCGACCTCTTGTACCTCAATGGCATCTGCTTGAGCGGTCGGTCATTGAAATTTCGGAAGCGTAACCTAAGGGCATACATGAAGGAAGTCAAAGGCAGACTCGAATTCGTGACAGAATATGAAGGCAGAAATGTCAATGACATCAGGAAGCGACTCGAGGAAATCATAGCAAATAGAGGCGAGGGACTTATCCTCAAGCATCCCGTCTCTGAATACGTTTTGAACGGGAGAAACAAAGATTGGGTGAAAGTAAAACCTGAGTACATGGTAATGGCTGTCCTTTTTTCTGATAAAGGAAAGCGCCAACAACATCGTTTTCAGGATAACATGGGAGAGACTGTCGACCTTCTTGTTGTCGGTACGTAATATGTTACCTCTTTCTATCAGCAACGTTAAGCCTTGCACAGGAGGCAATTATGGTACCGGATACCGTAGTGGTGGCGTTTCGACTCTCATATGCGCAGTCCTGGATGACAGGAGAATCTCAGATGATGAACCAAAGTTAGAGCTTGCAATTAATTCAATTTCTCATGGTTGTTTTATGTGATCATCCGCACTAGATATAGTACTTTCGTCCGTATTGGTACAGGACTCACCTTCGCAGACTATCTCTGGATCCGTCAAAAGAACTGGAAACATCTTGACCGGAATAACATGCCTTCTTGGTACCAAGCATCGAAGAAAGGCTCGGATGATAAGGGCGATATCTATCTTGAACCAGAAGAGTAAGATGTAGTCTTTGAAGTGGATCACGCCCCTGACAACATCCTCTACCGCAGTTCATTCATTTTGAAGATCAAAGCCGCTGGAATTACTCCTAGCGGTAAGTATCTGACACTTAAGCGGAAGGAGTTTGATCTGACTGACAATGCTTTCAGACCAGTATCATCTCGGGTTTACCATGCGCTTTCCTCGTGCGATCGCCATTCGGGATGACCTTGGTATAGAGGACTGCATGTCAGCTACTGGTGAGCTATCTTGAAATCCATATTATTGCAAAGGTAACTGGTGTTTCAGCTGTTCTTGAAAGCCTGAAGAGCGAACGGAAGAGAAAGATGGAAGACAGCGATTTGTTAGTGCTATGCCTACCCGCAACTCGTCTCTCGTACAACGAATTATTTGTTTCAACAGGAAGACAAAGAAGAAGCGCAAATTGCCGAAGAAGCCGATTACTGTCATGCCTGAGTATCACGGCGAGAAACTGAAAGATGTTGATGTGCAATCCAATATCTTCGAGGGTATGAAATTCAGTGAGTATATTTATTACTTCATGTTTTCTCCAGCCTGACATAAATAACCAGTGGTCGCCTCCGATCCACGAAACAGGAACGGAGATAAGGAGAAGAAGGAGCTTCAGAAACTGTAAGTGAATGGGAGTCACCCCCCGGCGCGGGGATACAAAGCTTATGCAAGTATTTGGAAGTATTCATACGAACGGTGGGAAGTACGTGCAAATCGCGAAAGGCATAGACCCCATTCTCGTTGCTTATGGTGGTAGTTCCATTCGTAAGACCCTTTTCCGCATTTGCAAACTTCCGTCTAATCCCAGTTGTGTGCCAGCGTATGACGTGAAACTCATCATCGATAAGGATATTCACGATATAATTCGTCCTTCCTGGATTTACGACTGCGTGGAGCAAGGGCAACGTCTCCCACTACATCGCAAGTACGTATTTCTTTCCAGCCAGTTTGACAGCCTCTTCATGCATAGCAACTAGATACTTCTTTCATGCAACCTCGGATCGGAAGCTTGATAAGGATTATAATGCTGTGGACGAAGATACCGATGAGCCAAACCTGGAGGGCGATGTCACCAACGGCGCGAAAGACGCCAGTCCTCCACTCAATGACCAAAGTCCAGAAAGTCCTTCGCGGGGGGAGGACAACAGGGAAACGCCATCCCAGAGAGCCTCAGAGATCGACCCAGCAATGGCAGATTGGTTTAAGGTTGATAAGGCAGCTGACAGACCTTCATCCTCACGCGAGGCTCCAGCGGATTCGGAGACCGACTCAGACTCTGACTATGACGAGCTAAGATATGACGAGGAGGCTGAGGAATGGGTCCTACCTGACAAGTCTCATACAATTGGGGCGAATGGAACGCCTTCTGTGAGAGTCTAAGCTCTCGTGCTTGCGTAACCACTGACTCTACTTCCGTTTCGTGATAGACGCTACGTGATACGGAGGAGACCGACAACGTGAGTGAATAACATTCTTCGCTTTCATCCATCCCTTCCTAGACTTATTTTTCCGTCGTCAAGTCCGACGTGAAGATGGGAGAAGACGAAAATGCCATGGAACTCGATCCAGAGAAGTTCTTCAGACACTTCTGCTTCTACCTCGACACTCCCGCTAACGCTGAGCGGCACGGGATGGAAGTCAGGTCGAAGTACAAGGACCAGATAGCTTCTGCGTACGTCTTCCCTGACTCTTAATAATACATTTACCGAGACGTTTGTAGCTTCACGGAAATCGAAGACCTCATAGTCTCCAACGGCGGACGTCTTACCGCAGATCTGGCCGACCCGAAGCTCACACACGTCGTCCTCGACAAGCGAGATACCAGTCGTCGGAAGGAGCTCATGGCGCGCACATCAAAGTGAGTTATTTCCCCTACAGGGGCTGATATCATGACACTTGTTGTTGACACCATTCCCCCCCTTTTTTTTGTGGCAGACCAAAACGCCGGTATCTCGTCCTTGGAGATTTCATACATGCCTGTGTCGAGGAACGAAGCTTGCTTGATGAGGATGGTGAGACTGAATTATCTTTCGTTCATATCCTCGACGTATTCATGTTGACACTGGTGTGATGTTTATGCAGGCTTTGTTCCCTGACTTTTGTATACTTACTGGAGGCCAAGCCGACATGTACAATCTACCATACGAGATTTGTATAATGTACCTTGTCTTTCGAAATTCGATGGAAAGACTGATGGAGTGGCAGGACGAATGAGTTGACAAAGCAGGATTTTGCGCCATAACTTCGTTTATTTCACGTTACCACGACGGAACAATCACCGGGGGATTGCTTCAAACCACAAGAAACGACTTCCATTCTGTCTTATACCACCTTTCTCTTGCATCCACACACAGAGTACTTATCTTCCGCATACTCTCTATTTCTTTTCTTCATCATTTACTTCACAACAATCGCTTCTCCACCAACAACAGAAGTAGCAGCAGCAGAAGCACCATCACTAGTAGCCGTCGCACCCACAGCCTTCCTTTTCGTATGAACATTTCCGTGCCGCTGAAGCTGGTCAGGTCTCGCAAACGCCTTGCCGCATCCAGGTTCCGAGCATTGGTAGGGTTTGTCGCCCGTATGCGTTCGCAACTACATATTCAATCTGAGTCAGTTGCGTCTTATCAGACTAGATGGACGCGAGAGAACGTACGTGTTTTGAAAGGTTGGACGACTCTGCGAAAGTCCTATTTGCGCGTTATTCGTGAGAAGGATAAGGACGTAAAGAATGATGAAGAGACGTACCTATCGCAGTGCGGACAGCGGAATGGTCGTTCCCCGTTATGCGTGCGCTTATGTATCGTGAGCGCGCCAGTGATCGCAAAGGCCTTGCCACATCCTGGGAAGTCACAAACGAATGGTTCTAAAGTTACAAACAAAAACATGGCGTAAGTACCAGAACAAGTAGACCGATTGATGAATGAATGAATAGAGGGGAAAACTCGAGCTCGAACTACTTACTCTCCTGCGTATGCCTCCGCATATGCTGCGCGAGCGTCGCCGCCTCGGAGAAGTGCTGCCCGCACTCCTTACACAAAAATGGTCTATGGCCCGTATGTGCCTGCAAGTGCCGCATGATCTTTTGTTTGCTCGTGAAACCTTGCTTGCCGGAGCGTCGACAGTCGCCCCAGTGGCAGTCGTAGTGACCTTTCCCGCCCCCTACGTGTGCGAGTGCGAGGTGTTCTGTCAAAGCAGCGCAGGTCGGGAAAGATTCTCCGCAGGATTGCCAGTGGCATGTGTGTATGGATGTGGAGCAGTCGTGTGGTGGGCTGGTGTTGCTGGAGGAGAGTGGGGGTGTGGTGTCTGGTGGAGGGGAAGGCTCGGGCGTCGCGTACGTCGGATCAACTGGCGATAAATTCTGAGCACTATTATCAAACTGGGCATGTGTCGTAGGCGCATTCGTCTCAACAGGTTGCGTCACATTACTCGGAACGGTTAGCGTATTGGTTGCGGTCTCATTCGAAGACTGGAAGACAGGAAGTGCGTGAGTCGGCGGAACAGCCAAGCCAAGATGATCATGGAAGAAATGACTCGACAGCAAGTCGAAGGCCATCTCAGGCTGCAAACCCGTCGAAGGACCCGGCAACATCGACGCGTTTGGATAAAGATGACAATCGTCCCAATGACACGACAGAGGGAGACCACCTTGAACAGAGTTATCCAAGCGAAGCTTCTTGGAAGGCTGCGGGGAAGACGAAGGAGGAGGGCGAAGGTGCGTTAGATTGACGTGCCCGACGAGCTCGTTCAACGAGCCGAAAGGGAGGTTGCAGCCTGACCAACGACATACGAAATCATTCGAGACGGCTGATTGGTCGAGAGGCTGAGATACGGCTGTAACAGGAGTAGTAGCCCCAGGAGGACTGGGAAGGCTACTCCCAGGGACGATGCCCTTGTCTTGAAACGAAAGGCTCGGATTGACCCCGGGGAAATTCTGTGCAGCATTCGCAGTTGTATTGTTGAGCTGAGGATTGAGCGCGGGAAGATGTGAGCTCGACGGGAACTCATAACTTGATCCGTTAATGCCAAGAATCTCATCCAGCGAGCAATCCCAGTCAATAGAGGGCGAGGCTTCATTGCACTCATGAAGATTTGTGCAGCATAGAAGCTGAAGCTACAGAATCAAATGGTGAGTCAACAACATATCAGCTAAAAGAGTTTGCGCATGGGAGGCAACCAACCGAATCGTTCAAAGCACCAAAGCACTGATCTCCACCATTGCAGTTTTCAACATGACAAGCTGCCTTACTGCACGCGCTAGGGCAAGCACTCTCGTCGCTGCAGGGCACGACTACGCACTGCTCCGTACACTCATCAATAGACGCTGCCTGGCAATCTGCATCATCGCAATCGACAACGCAGTCGACACACACGTCATGAGGTGTGCCAGCGAGGCTATCAAAGAAACAGTCTCCGAGTCCGTTCATCGCTGCCTCATGCTCGCTTTGCACACTCGGAGCGGTAGACAAGGCACTACTGCTCCCTGTGCGCTTTCGCTTATTTGCTCCTGAACCGGTACGGAGGTCAGAGAGCTGGTGGATGTAGGATGGTGGGTAGTCTGAGTGAGGGTGGCCTTGAGCGGGGGGCGGGCCGGCCTGCTGGGGAGCAGGAGGCAGAGTCATGGCTGTAGGCAACAGAGAGGGTCTGTAGCCGTGGCCGTATGTGTGTGAGTGAGTGGGTACCTCATCAGTCACTGACCTCACTCGACGCGCAGATTACATAATATAGCAAATAATTACTTCTACCCGAAATTTATTTTGTTGGTAATTTCTCTCGATCTCGCCATGGCGGCTGGAAAACCCAAAAAGGAGAAAATATTCCATCCTCAATCGCGCAAGGCGGCTCAGGTAGAGCGTGCGCAGCTACGAAAGTCCAAAATAGTCGAAGCACAGGCGAAGAAGGTAAAGCGTGCTTCCTCTGCCAGTACGTTTCCCTTCCTCGTTAAGAGTTATGCAGCACTTGTACTAATAATACCTTTGTCCAGTCGATAAATATCTCTTCTTCTTTCATGCTATCCCGCCGGAATCAGAGAAAGACGCTTTAACGCTTGAAGAACTACACGAGCTCGTTCGAGACGTCTGGTTATGTCGACATGACGTCGCCCTTGAGGAGGAACGGAGAGCGAGACGGAAAGGGAGGCCGAAGAGCACGAAGGAGATGAATCTTGAGTCCATGAAAGAGCGAGAAGCGGAGGAATACAGGACTGGGTTGGGTATGTAGATTTAGCAAACTGGATATCTTCTGAACGACTTCAAGTTTATTCGATATAATCCACAGAACTCCCGGACATCACACATCCGACGAACGTAGCGCTCTTCCGAAAATGGGACCAGTCTGCACTCGAATACATCGATTTACTTCGCTTCATTCGGATAAACAGCCAAGATCCTTCTGCCGTCGTCGTTTCTCGTCC
The DNA here is from genome assembly GCA_009806525.1 of Sanghuangporus sanghuang. Taxonomy (NCBI): domain Eukaryota; kingdom Fungi; phylum Basidiomycota; class Agaricomycetes; order Hymenochaetales; family Hymenochaetaceae; genus Sanghuangporus; species Sanghuangporus sanghuang. Next base: position 1,122,746 of record VVIT01000002.1, on the reverse strand, counting down.
CGGGAAGCACGAATCTTTAAAACTCGCTGCTGCGAATGAGATGGCTATCGACTCATGACGAGATAATTGATATTAACGGGAACCGTTTCACTGTGAAAGGTATGTACGGGATTTTTTATGCCGTCTCAACTCGAATTTCTCTGAGTGTTTGTACTTAGGATAATGGCGAATTCCCACTATTGCATTGAGCATTGATCATGAACGGAAGTCCGAGCTTTTGATGGAGAAAGCCCCAGCCCCAGTATCTTTCAGACAATATTTTCTGGAAGGTTTTGGTTCTGAACGGACCAACGCTCCTGCTTCCACGACTTGATGGGATGTCTACTGTATTGATTGTATTCGAAAGCAAGCAAAAAAAGAGAAAGTCAAACATTAGATGTATTGCCAAACAGATTACCGATCTTTACTAGCGTAGATAACTTCCAGTTCTCCAATGTCCCCAGGTACGTAATTCGCATCCAGATCCTCACCTGCATCGAAGACGGAACCGTTCTGCGAGGCAAAAGTGTCTGTTGGGAGTGAGAGCATGTCGATGGGTGTTCGGGTGAGGTATAATCGGTGTAACGAGTCTTCCGCCGCCTGTATAAAATTGAATAAAAAGTTCAGAAAGAACGAAAGGACGAAAGAAAAAAACTAAACGCACCCGATACTCAGCCATCTTCAACGAGCTCCCGAATCCCTCCCCGAGCTTATCCGAACCCGAGTAAATGCCCACAACGAACACGGGCGAATTGCTCAACCTCCCCGTCTCCTTCAAGAGCCGGCTCACGGGCCGCTCGCGCTGGAACTTGCTCACCGTGCGCGCGAGTGCCATCTTGGGGTCGCGGAACTTGATGAGCGGACGCAGGTCCAGCTCGCGATGGAGGAAGTAGGAGTGCACGAATTTGCGCGCGAGGGGGAGGGAGCGCTTTTGATACACGAGCGCGGTGAGTGCGCGCGGGACGGTTGCGAGTGCTTCGGAGAGTGTCACGGGTTGGCGCAGTTCTGAGGCGGCGATAGCGTCCTAGTGTCGTAAATAACGAGATAGAAATACATATGGTCAATATCACGTAGCTTTTTCAGAGTGAAAGAGAGAGACGTACGGGTCGGTTCCACCTCAACAACGGCGCCGCACCCATCTCCTTCGCGACGCTCGCACACGTCGAGGGACCTACATAGGCACTCACAGCCGCCTTCAACACCCTCGTCGGCAAATGCGGATAGCTCGCATGCAAAAACTCCGTTGCGAATAAACCCAACAGACTATTCCCCAGCGTGCTCAGATTCGCATTGGATTTTATTAATCTTTCCGCCTGTCCCGAAGCAGACGATGATGTAGACGATGCTGCTGGGTTATGAGCAGCGTAAAACGGCGGATAGGAAGGATGCGTGCAGGCTAGTAAGATCTCCTCTGGGTCCGAGATGATTTTTGCCAGCCCGATTCGATGAGCGAACGCGCTGAGTGTGGAAGCGGGTGGTTTTTGGAGGGCAGCCCATACTTCTGGAGAAAAGCTTGCTTTTGGCTGAGCAGGGTTGAAGATAGCTTCTTTTGGAGGGAAATGGCGGAGAGTTGAAGCTGGAGTTGACGCTATTTGGGCTACCTTTGAGGCTATTCGTAGTGAATGTGCCATCGACCACCTCCCCTCTTAGCTTAGCTGTGACCAACGCGACCTGAAGACAAGACGAAACAACTTTTTCGTACGTATGAAAGAGACCGTGGGAAAGTGATATTTTATTTTCTAAGCCGTCGTCTCAGACTGTAACAGTATATATATGACTTTAGGCCTCAGTCGCTGTAAAAGTCAGGGCTTTTGAGTGTTTTGCTTCACTTGTTTGCTTCAAGGAAGGACGAGACAACATTCTAGTAATGGCGATGTGGCATGAACCAATTTGTATGACCTCCGGTAAGCCCATCAGTCCGACACACGAAACACGGTGCTCTGATGAGCCCCGATGTTATACATACTACCTTCTGTGCAATATGAAGTCCTTGAAGCAAGCATCTTATCGTTGTAAAGGTGATTTTGTGAGCGAGTAATAAACAAGATATTTTGTACGTAAGCAGTAAATTAGTAACTGCGCCGGCGCGGCACGTTCAAGGCCTCAACTGCAACACTAGTACTAGTTAGTACTCACGCCTCGTCTCAAACACAGGCCAGGAGCAAAGACGAGCTGAATTTCTCATTTCAATTTCATCAAATCTGCAAAATTAAAATAATAGCTTGTCCCGTGGTCGCCGAACGCGCACCGCAAGGTCTCCTCGCCTAACACCGCCAACACAACAATCTCACCTCACCGCGCGTTCTTCTTCTCGTCTTTCCGCTCCGCTTTCTCCGCGCCGCGTCGTTGTTCCTTCCAACGTTGTCATAAACCGTATACCTACTCGCGTACTTTCGTTTTTTGATCGCCTCACGCCATGCCTGCGTTGACGCTTCCCGCAACATTCACCAACTCCTTTTGGTCCCAGGATTACAGGAGGGGTATCGAGACGCTATATACGAAACTCGAGCAGGTACGCCACTGTCTACTCTTTCAACTATGAACGAAATGCTGATTCATGAACTATTTTACGTCTTGTCGTCGCGTAGGGCGTCGCAGAGGATGACGAGATCGTCGCGTTCATCCGCGTACGTACAACAACATTCCCGTTTTTTTTTTGCGCGAAGAATAAAAATAACTCGACGATTTACAGGCACGAGCGGTTGCTGAGAATGCACTTGCCAGTGCTCTAATAGCGTCCCAGTCTACAGGTGCTAAAGGTACGGCCAATCCATTTCTCGTCCAGGCTTGAACTAAACTGGGACCTTGTGATAGGCAAAGGTTTCAATGCAGACGAAGGAGCCTCTCTCTTGATGGCCTTTCGAGGCTTACAAGCCGAGTCTGCCGCGCAAGGCGAAGCTCATCGGACAGTTGCAAAGGAGCTCAAGGAGCTCGTCGCAGATCCGTTTGCTGAGTGGGCTAATGGACATAAGGTATGCATAACTCACCCCTATCAATTGAATTATGTTCAATTTCAAACTCGTGCGTCTTTAGGAAAGGATTTATGGAAGTAGAAATGCGGTCATCGATGGATGGATCAAGTCGTATGAACTGGCCGAAGGCGATGTAAGTCGTTTCTGCTTCTGTGGTCAAACGCGGAGAATTCAACTACTTCAATTAGGTCGATAAGTTAAAGCACCAATACCTCGCGAAAGTGCGGCGTGCAGATGAGGCGGAAGACGAGTAAGTCAAGAACTCACATTTGCAATGCTTCAGAGTTTTCACGATGTGTATCAAGTGCGAAATTTGCGCCGAACAACGAGCTCGCTCCGGACAACTACACTTCATCGCCGCGTCTCGCACCTCGAGACCGTGTCTCCCAGCCACAACGCACAGCAAGCGTCTCCGAGCGCATCGCACAGCGCTTCAAGGAACTTCAGCGTAAAGCTGTCAACGGAGCATCAGGGAGGTCTAGCACAGACCAAGAAAGCAAAGGCGACACTCACAGTACGAGCGGGAGTGTTAGCACAGTCATCTTTGAGGACAAAGCTGTTACTTCTGAACCTGATGGACATCCAGAGTCTCCTGCGAGCTCTGAGAAAAACACAGAGAAACCACTACCTCCAGTAGATAAAGGCAAGGGGAAAGAAGTTGAGACGTTGGCTTCACCGCCTCCTATGTCGCAAGCCTTGCCCCCGCCTAAGGTTGATTTGCGTCCTGCATCTCCTATGCCTCCTCCCCCGCCTCCGCCGATCCTGCTTGCTGGCCTTGCTTTGCCTCCGGTGGCTGTTTCTGATCTATTGAAGCGTGCCGCGGCGGACATGAACCTCCGGCCGATCAAAGTGCCCATCATTGGAGAGTACAAGGTTCGTTAATCCATAAACTAGGACATATTTGCATAGATTGAATGCACTTTTTCTCTCTGGCGTTTTCCTTAGGATTGCTTTTCGGGCGAGGAGTTCGTTGTCTGGCTCGTCGATAACGTTCAAGGCTTCGGTGGGAGTTTGGATCGCGCGGAGGATGCTGCTAAGGACTTGACGGAGAGAGACGGTGTCCTGCGTCGTGTCGGCGAGTTCGGAAACGCGTTTGAGAACAACGATGAAGCATACTACCAATTTAGGCCCAAGGTGAGGATATCCACGGTGTGGCTTTCCGGGCAAACACTGAAGTTATTTTTGCTAGGCATTCAACCTCGAAGCAGAATACTACAAGCACGAACAGCGCGACAGCGTCACCTCGCCCATCGTCAATCTGTCGCCAATGGCAGATAACCTTGTCAAGCGCTCCAACAACTTCGTCAACATCGTGTCCAAGGCGATCAATGACAGGCACGCCGAGCCCTTCCACATTCGTGCAAGACAAGAGGCGAATGCCGCTGATACTGCGTACCGGTCTGCTGTGAGGAAACTCGACAGACAGCGCTTGGCACTTGAGGAGAGGTTGGAGGAGACTTTGAAGACTCTGCAGAAGTGGGAGATGGATAGGTTGAGGGCTGTGAAGACCGTGCTGCTGCAATACCAAGGCACGCTTGCCAACCTTCCCAACTCACTACAGTCTTCTATCGACCGTTCCTCAACGCTCATTGCGAGTTACCAACCCGATTCGGACCTGCGCGCTTTAATTGAACGATACAGGACGGGCCCGTTCAAGCCCGTGGCGCACGTGTATGAATCGCTGACGCATGAAGAGTGCGATGTGTATTTCGGGATTGATTTGCGACGGTGGGCAGAGGGAAGCTGGGATAGCTTGCGCAGCTATGCGCCGCCGAAGGATAACATACCCGAAGTGTTGACAGCTCTGTTAGGTGCTCTGAATGCGGCGTATCCGAAGTTGTCGAGCGACTCTGGTCGGTCGCTTCGTCCGCTCTTAAGAAAATCTTTGGCTGACTCACGACAATTTTGTAGAGAAACGGAAGACATGGATCTACGAAGTACCACTGTCGGCTGTACATCACCTCCGCGAGAGCCTCAACAGCGTGCCATCGGGCCATCTATTCCCTCCAGATCTTAATACGAAGTATGACGCTCCTGTTATTGCTAGCACCGTCAAGCTGTGGGCCTTGGAGCTCGATCCACCTTTGGGTACTTGGGAAGGCTGGGACGACTTCCGGCGTCTTTATCCTTCCGGTGAGTACAAAATCATTCACGTCTAAAAATTAGAATTGGCTGACGAGAAAACTGATTGATGAAGTTGGTTCGAAATCTGAAGAAACCAACGAGCAACAGCATATTGAAAACCTACAGGCGGCACTGTTGAGATTGCCGAGGATCCATCTTCTGGTGCTTGAAGCCATCTTTGGTCACATCAAGAGGTAAGCGCTTACTGACCCTTGAGGGACTTTATCGGCGTATATTGATTCATGCTGTGTAGCTTGATCGATTCGACGACTACGGAAGAGGATAATGAAGTTTATATGACGAAGCTGGCTTTGTCCATGGGCAGAAGTGCGCTGCATCACTGATTTTTACCGGATCTCTCGTCCTGATGTTATTTTGTCAGATATCCTCCGTCCGAAGGTTGAAAATGAGATTTCAATTCAGGACCGTCATCCGACCTGTACGTCCTTTCTCTCTCCAACTCTTCTCCCTTCTCATATCCTTCGCCCACAGCGCTCTTCATCGACCTCCTCAAGCACTTCGACGCAGTCCTCCCACCGACAATCGCACGCAAGAAACGTGAGTCAGATCGGAAGATCCCACTTCGGAAACGTACCCGGCCTGTCGACATGCGGATGAGTCGATCGAGGCTGTCAGTGACTAACGTCGATACGAGAGAGATTTTGGAAGAACAGATGGTCGCGCGGAACCCGAGTATGCGACCGCCTTCGCGTGCAGGGAGCCCGAACCCGTCGGGAAGGCATAGTAGGGCGCCGAGTAGGGAAGCAAGGGATGGGAGAGAGGCAAGATTGAGCGTGCCCGATGCGGAGGCAATAGCACCTCCGCCTGAACAGAAGGCGGAAGAAGCAAATATGGTGGACGTTGTCATTCCCGTGCCAGACGCTTCTCCTGTTCCCTCGCCTGCATTCGCGCCACGTGTACCTGCACCTGAAGACCCGAACGCACCACCGCCGATGCCTGCAGTGTTCAAAGAACCGCCTCCGGAGAAAGACGACATCGCCCCACCTCCAATGCCGCGCTTCGTCGAACCGCCTCCTGAAGTCGACGACACGCCGTCCGTATCTCTCGGTATAGAGAGCAGCACCAACAACAGCAACAACAGCGCACCCGTTGGAGTCTCCCCGCCCACACCCACCTCCCTCTCCGCGCGCTCGCGGTCCCCTCCGAGCGGGACGGCCTCCCCCTCGCCCATCTCCCCCACGGAGCGCTTCGCCGCTGCGTCTGGCACAGGCGCAGGCGCAGGCGCGAACTTGGCCCGCTCCGGCTCAGGCGAGTCCTCCCGCCTGCGCGGCCCCCGCGGCGCACGCACCGCAGGCGGCCGTCGCCCCTCCGGCAGTAGCACCGCCAGCACCGGGGCTCGCAACACAAACAACGCATCCAGTCTACACCGAAGCGCGGCCGTCTCCCCGCCCAGGACGTCAGGACTCCAGCGCTCCGCTAACAGACTGAGTTATTCCGGAGGGAGCCGCAGTGGTTCGCCTGCGCCTAGCTCTAGTGACTACGAGTCCAGGAAGAAGGTAAACAGGACTTCGGCGGGTGCGTTTTCTTAGAGTGATCTGGAGAAGTTGGGTGATGCTCGGATGCTCGGATTCTGTTCGACGGGTTACATGATAGGATAGGAACACTGGACATTGATTGATCGAACTGCGTTCGAATAGGTATGGTATGGTATGGTATGGTTATGATCTATGGCCTGGGATGCTGCTTTATACCTTTAATATCACCTTTCGTCTTTCGTGTATGCAAGTTTCTACGGACTTTGCTCAATATTATCCATATTTGGTTGCAGTCCTTTCACTTAAGCAACCACAATCAGAATCACAACGAGATCGCAGGGAATTGCGGGCATCAAAGTCGCATGGAATTATAAGCATACAGTACATTGTACATGTCTCACACAATAATATATGATAGAGCCATATAAACACGCCAGAAAATAGGGGTTTACACTTCTTGAGAAGCGCCCTCTTTCTTGCCCCTCCCGCTCTTGCTGGGCAGGAGTTCTGGGTTGATGAAGGGTACGACACCACCCTGACTGATAACGACGTTTCCGAGAAGTTTGTTCAGCCTGCGGAAATATCTGTGAGTGGAAGCTTCACATGGCACAGTCAAATATGACTCACTCTTCGTCGTTACGGATAGCAAGCTGCAAGTGGCGTGGTACGATACGCTGCTTCTTGTTATCACGAGCAGCATTGCCAGCCAACTCGAGAATCTCAGCGGCGAGGTACTCCAAAACGGCAGCAAGATAGACTGAAGAACCCAGTTGTATTAGCAATCAACTATCAAATCGGCTTATTGATGACTCGAACGTACCAGGAGCGCCAGCACCAACACGCTGGGCGTAGTTGCCACGCTTCAGGAGACGATGGATACGACCAACCGGGAACTGAAGGCCAGCCTTTGCTGAACGTGACTGCGTCTTGCCCTCAGCACCAGTCTTTCCAGATGAGGACTTCCCACTATTTGCACGATAAGCCATCAAATCAAGAATAGTTTATTCGGCAAATACATACGCCTTTCCTTTGCCAGACTACAAAAAGACGAGATTCGTCAGCGAACAGGACAGTTCAAACAGTAGCAGGGCACGTACCATTGTTTGGTTAGTTTGAAGTGGTTGATTGGGTACGACGGCGAGAAGCGTGCGTGGGATGAGAGTGGTTTAAGGGGAAGAAGCGATGGTCGTGGTGAGCGGCGAACAGACACCTTTTGAAGGATTTGAGAGACTAACAAAGTCAGGTGATATACGCGTGACTGTGTATACGTAATCCATTTCTGCTGAGCTAATACACGCGCCGGTTCAACGTGCCCGGCCCAAGAAGGGAAGTTGATGGGCATCAATGAATATGGGACCGGGCTTCCTTTTCAACATGAACTCGAACGCGCCCTTGCATGAACGCTCATGTCAGAAGAGGCTCCTCCCCGTCCCCCGATAGCCCCAAAGCTCACGGGCTCACCCATAAGACCAACTCATGACCAGGTAGTCGTACTTTATGTTGTGAGTTACTTGACCCTCTTGCCATGCGGCTTGCCTTGTTCACTTCCATTCTAGACGATCGTCTTCACCGTGGTTATTTTCGCGTTGTGGAACATACCTGGCGTATGTTCAATCTACCTTGGATTATCAGTCTCGTTTCGAGCTCATCGTCAATGATAGGCTCGACGAATAATCAATCCTCTCAAGTTGCTCACCATCAGCTGGCATGAAGGGTGTCACATAGTTGCTGTACGTATGTTGCTCCACATTGCAATTAGCGGCCGCCGAATAAATATCCTGTGTAGGCGGTTATAACAGGCGGGACGATTCTCAGCGTAACAATAGACCCGAACCTCGGCGGATGCACTCGAGTCGAAGGCGGGCATCCACCAACGATCTTATGTGCAGGCTATGTAGGATCAGCCGTCCTAGGAGGCGTATTCGTCCTCGGAGGCTTTGACACCCTCGTCGCAAAGATCCTCAGCTTTGTGCTCGGTATCGGACTCATCGTACCACTCGTCCTTGTCCGTGACAAACTGTGCGAAGAACCGCGAGTTCATCGTGAGCCAAGCTGCTTGCTGACTGCTTGCCTTTTATGTCAGAACTATCCTCCTTACGTTCTGCTTCGAGGGCCTTCTAGTTGGGTTCTGGTTCATTGACCACGCGTACGTGCTTCTGGATCCCTGAGAAGAATCTACCTGTTTTGTTAAAATTGGGATCATCTCCAGTGACGCTTTGCGATGGTATTGCTTGTTTGTCGGAATCATGAAGTACGTCGGTCTCTCTTACAAATATAACTTTCAAATTTAATTCTAGCTTTGATTTTTTCAGTGTCTTCTACGTCATCTGTGCGTTGAGCCTTGGCGTTCAATTTATCATACCCTTTTAACTCAGTTGACGGCTATAGGGGATATTACGGATGACAAGTTTTTCCGCAAAGTGAATGATTCGGATATTACTCAATGGAACATCTTATATCCACGAGTAAAAGCTCCTGGTCAGTTCAGATCGGATCTCATCATCACCTGGAGCTTGCAATAGCTGATCGAGTCTGCGACAGTTTGGGCGATATTCTGGATTTTATTTGATGTTGCTGTGATCATCGGTTTCCTCTTCATTGGCATTGCTTCTTTCAAAGTACGTAAAAGGCCTACGCTCAAGCAACATGTCACTGATTCCTTGTCTATATCTCAGCTAAATAAGTATCAAATGCGGGCACAAGCAGGTGCGTTTCATGCTGCTAAATGGATATAGAAGGTAACTATTGCTCATGTACTTACCCTTCGCAGATAACTTCTTGCCGACATAGCACAGCGCCGGGGAACAGAAACAGCCGTGCTTTTCGCCATTTCTTGTTTACTGCGTCACGTCTCTAACGCCGTCTCACGCCCATCTGCTGCATCGTATCCTCAATCCTCGCATCTGCAAATCACCATTGTAGTCATCAAAGCCTCACCGCTACACGCTCAAAGGCATTTGCCATCATAGCCAACCCCTGTCACATCGCTCTTACAATTTTAGTACTCTCGATTTATCTAGAATTTGTCATCATCCATGGATCCTTTCTTGACAGTTTCTTGGGTTCTTTTGGTTATGTATTGTTGTCTAGTATTAATACATGGAGGAGTCAGAGAATTGTTCAAGGTGCTTTTCAGAAAGAATCAAAGCCACTGTTATCACCAGTAACTGTTAGCTTCTGCTTGCCTTTATCCTTCTTTTCTTCTGGAGGGAAAAACTCTTTCCCTTCCTGATTTATTATGATTCCTATGGACTTTACTGAGAAGTCGCTTGTTCAGTGTTGAACACCGACTTGTCAATGATAGAGAAAATGATAAAGTGCGCGATGGCACTACGGTGGCTTGCTATTCGTTTATGTATAAGATACATTGTCGTTGATTGATAATGAGAAAATTTTCTTCGATTGAGTGAATGAAATGAGAAAACGGGGATTGAGTGAGAAATTAGAATCATCGTGTTCGCAGATCCACGAGGTAAGGAGGAACGTGAAGCGAAAAAAAAAGGCCAGCATCGTCGTCGAGTGCACGAATAAAGACGAATATGAATACGCCAATTTGAAGGCCGGGGCGTCGTAAAGTGCAACGTCAAGGTCGGAATCGAAACGGATTCGTGTTCGGAATCGCGCAGACGTGGAAAGACATAAAGACAAACGAGGGAGCAAAATAAGCCGACGTGCCGAGAGAAAGAGAAATTAATGGCGGTTTGCTCGCCGAATGAGGGTTGCGAGGAGGAGCGTCCCGACCGCTGCTGCGCCGCCGGCGAGTGCGAGGCCGATGTAGCCTTCTGTAGAATTGAAGAAGCACAGTAACCCATGAGTCGTTATATTTGATCGGGTGATGGGCATGGAGGAGAGGAAAGTAAACGCACCTCGTGTCATCTTCTGGTCTATCAGCTCGGCGAGACTCTGCGCTTGCATGTTGTTTGGTTCTTTCTCCAGCAATAAGGCTGGGCGGGATATACATCAGAACCAGCGTATCTAGGTAAGAAAGGCTGAGACGAACCATTAAACCGCTTCGCCTCTTCGTAGTTCCCCATCTTGTACTGACCCAAGGCAAGGTAATACAAACATTCTCTCCTTCGTGGAGGTTCCGCACGGTATATCTCTGCATTACGGCAATGTAGTCAGCATCCGCGCGGACGTCACTTGGCGTTAAGATTGTAAGGAGATTGAGCCTCGCGAAAGTAAACCCAACCACAAGAAGAAAGCAAAGGAAGAAAAAATAAAAAATAGAACTCCTGAGTTACTGACCTTGTAAGAGCTTCACGCCATTCACCTGGTGTTCATATTTCGGACTCTTCACAAGTCCCCAAGCGTAATTGAACTTTGTCTGCACAGTAACATGTCCAGCTTCCACTTCCTTTTCGTACTGCAGCCTCAACACCTAAATTGAACAATAAAGTCAGCGTGTGAAACGAACATGGACTTTAGCTATGGAACCCGAAAGAAGGATGAACACACCTCGAGCTCGTCGTAGGATAATGATTGTTCAGCATCTGCTGCGTAGGGAAGATCGGTTGGCATCGTGTACCGTGTTTCTACTGCAATCCAGGTGGTAGTAGAAAACGAAGAGACACTCAAGTTGAATAAGTACGAGTACGTACGTACGTGTTTTGACTACGGACTGCGTCGGCCAAGCGGCAACAGCGACGCACAGGTACCCATTTTAGGTATTTTGTTCTCACGGATCGCATTTTATATAATTACACGCTGAAGTTCGGGCTTTACAGTAAACGAAATGACTACATTCTAAATCTACTACTAGATGAGAGCAGAGATTGACTACGACTACCAAATCAACGACATAGCCTGACTAATGTCCTTTTGTGCTTTTCTAACCCTCTACTAACGATACACTTTGTCTACTTCTACACTACACTTCTACTTTGCTTTATAGTTTGTTAAATTCAATTATGGTTCTATTTGCGAACGAGGAGAGATCGGCCGGTCATGTCTGCGCAAATAAAGATTAGATTTGAGTTGGAGCAAACAGAGAGTATACATACCTTCAGGCTTGTCTAAACCCATCAAATCAAGAATAGTCGGAGCGACATCACAAAGGGCACCACCCTCCTCGTCAGTGGTTTCCTTATCCTCAAGGAACCTGTATTTCTTCGGATCGCCGGTCATAATGAACGGGACCTTGTTTGTCGTGTGCGCGGTGTGCGGTTCACCCGTCTCCGGATTGATCATCTGTTCGGCATTACCGTGATCCGCTGTGATGAGCAAGAGGTATCCTGCCTCCTCGCATGCTTTGTAGACAGTCGCGACAGCAGCATCCGCCGCCGTGATAGCCTTTACGGCTGCGTCGTAGACACCAGTATGCCCGACCATATCAGGCGGAGCGAAGTTGCACATGACGAACTCGTACTCCTTCTTTTTCACGAGCTCTGCGACTTTATCCGCTACACTCTGAACGCTCATCTCGGGTTGCTTGTCATATGTCGGTACCTTGGGAGACGGAATCATGTAGCGCTCCTCGTTCTCAAATTGCTTTTCGACACCACCGTTGAAGAAGAACGTTACATGCGCGTATTTCTCCGTTTCAGCGACGTGAGCTTGCTTGATACCTTTCTTGGAGAGCCATTCAGCAAGCACGTCATGCATGCCTTGCGGAGGGAAAGCGATTGGGAATGGAAAGTCTATGTTGTATCGCGACATCGTAAATATTCCCTGATTAACATGGTGAGACAAATTCGCAATATCAAAGAGTACTAGTGCGTACGAGATCCTTAGGTGTTTCAACCTCCATGGGCTTCTCTTCAAAGCCGAATACAGTTACAATTTCTCGCATACGATCAGAGCGATAATTGAAGAAGAACAGAGTATCTCCATCTGCGAAGGCTAATATAGCGCAAACCGATGAAGAGTGAAGAAATTAGCGTACCCTTAATACGGCCCTCTTCGCTGATGATGATTGGCTTCAAGAATTCATCGGTCTCTCCCTTTTTGTAACGCTCCTCGATTGCTTTCACGGGATCATCAGCTTTCTCACCTTCTCCTCTCACCAAACCATCAACAGCAATCTTGATGCGTTCCCAACGCTTGTCACGATCCATGGCATAGTATCGGCCCGTTACATCCGCAATTTCACCGTATTTTTCTTTTTCAATGAAATCTTTTAGCTGTTTTGCGTATCCAGCACTGGATTCTGGAGCAGTATCACGTCCATCGCCGAAGAAGTGCACGAAAGCCTTTGGTACTCCTTGTTCCTTAGCCGTCTCTAGTAAAGCGAACAGATGTCTAATATGTGAGTGTACACCACCATCGGATACCTGCGGTCGCGATTTATTAAGAAAAAAAAAGATGCCACACGGAGATTGAGTGAACCTACCAGGCCGAGGAGATGAAGGCGGCCGTTGCCCTCCTTGGCGCGCTTGCACGCCTCAAGAATTTTGTCCAACTTATGGAACTGGCGTTTCTTGATGGATTGGTCGATGCGTACGATATCTTGCCACACGATGCGTCCAGCTCCGATGTTGAGATGTCTTTGCAATGATACGTTAGAATGCTTCCGTAAATATCAATGACGCGCATATATACGCACCCGACTTCAGAGTTGCCCATGAGTCCTTCGTTCAGGCCAACTGCGATACCGTGCGCAAAAAGAGTACGGACGCTATGGTCTTTTGAGATCGTGTCCATGTTCGTCGTGTCGCCAGCTGTAATTGCATCGCCTTTCATGTTCTTCTGAGGTGCGATTCCCCAGCCATCATGAACGCTACGCGATGGATATGTATGCGATGAGTTATGGCAACGCAAACCAGCTAAAATCTACGCACATCAAACACACTTTCTCCTTGACTTGGACCATTGTTGTATGTTGTATGAAAGGGATGAATGAGATATTGGGGATAGATCGGGGTAGTCCGTAAGTTCGAGATGTTACGGACGTCTTTATATACTTACTTGCTCAATATGGTGCGTCGATCACTGGAGCTAATCAGCGAACATGTCGGGCCGATGGCAAAGTCGTCCCCGTTCCGCCGTTAGCAAAGCAAAGTCCGTACGCGTTTATCTCACGATAAGCCTTCTTCTTTCTGACTATCGCCATCCGGTCGTGAACAGACTAATGGACGACAAAGAGAAAGGAGCAAACACTTATCTTTTCCCATCCTCTGTACTATTTGTGCAACGAGAACGCACTTCTCGGAGGCGTATAGCTCTCGGCCGAGCTATTTGGTCGTGTATCACCCTCCTCGGAGTTCTCGTCGGCATTGACACTCTGCTACGATTCCACAAGTACACATGCGGAGGTGATATCGGTGGTATCTGGGATGCGCTCGACCGGACTGGCATTCTCGATTACACGGCTCCTGCTTCGACCTCGGGAGTCTGTCCGCAAGCCGACATACTTTTTCCAGTCAGGAACAAGGCTGTATGGGATACTTTCGGCGCGCAGATCGATACGAACGACTTTAAGAGCAAAGCTATTGACTGGCTGGGTGGTGCAGTCAGAGTACCGTATGTTGAACTGAACAATGTTCGATGCGTTTACTTATAGAATCTGGCCCAGGACGGAATCCTATGACAAGATGGGTCCTGTTGGTGTTGACGAGCGATGGGAAGCGTTCGCACCTTTCCATGAATTCTTGGAGAAATCGTATCCTCTCATGTAAGTTCCAACTTTCTGCTCCGGACTACATTTCTGATTATGTTTCACCAGCCATTCCAAGCTCAATCTGACAAAAGGTAGCAATACAATTCATGTTAAGAAATGGTAGGATTCTTGCTCAACTTATGCTTCCAGTAAATACATACGGTCTAGTTTTCGAATGGAGTGGTTCAGACCCGTCGCTTAAGCCCCTGCTCCTCACTGCTCACCAGGGTAGGACCCTCGCTTCTCTCCTATTCCTGGTCGATCTCTGATATACTTTAGATGTCGTACCCGTCGATCCTCAGACAGTTGATGATTGGACCCACCCTCCCTATTCTGGCTTCTACGATGGTACTGCTCTGATACTCCCAGAAATGTTCGATAGTGGCTCAATCTCGATTCAGGTGAAAGGATCTGGGGCCGTGGAAGCAACGATGACAAGAGTGGTCTCATCGGCGTCATGTAAGTTAATCTCTTTTCTTTCTGAAGCATGATCTCATGTTCCGCAAGGTCCACTGTCGAAACGCTGTTGTCCGCAGACTTCCAACCTACTCGCAAGATTGTGCTTGCCTTTGGGTTTGATGAAGAAACTTCTGGACTCCATGTGAGTTCCTGGTTTCTTCTTTATTCGCACGTTAGACTTGAATCAATCGAAACTCTTCCAGGGTGCATATCAAATCGGCAAGTACTTGGAGGAAACGTACGGACAAGATGCGTTTGCCATGATCGTTGACGAGGGCGGTCAGTCTTACTTGTTATAGGCCTTTCTACTTGTCTTATCCGTTCTTTAGGAGGATATTCCGAACAGTATGGTGGTGTATTTGCGGTACCCGCCATCGGAGAGAAGGGTTATTTCGATACTCGTGTGGAAGTCTTGACTCCTGGTGGTCACTCTAGTATCCCACCAGCTCATACAGTCTGTGTCTTCATCAGCATCGTAGGTGGCTTGTCGCTGACTTGGAAACTCTTTCAGAGCATTGGAATTCTTTCTTCTCTTCTTGTTGCTTTCGAGTCGCATCCCATCAAGCCTACTATTGACCGCAGCACCCCCATATACGGCATGCTTCAATGCATGGCTGCACATGCGCCCAGCATGGACCATGAGTTCCGCCACACCGTTTTGAGGTCTGCCCGCTCGGACTTCGCTTTGCACGTCCTCGAAAAGCTGATAGAGAAAGATATCGCACTTAAGAGTTTCATTGGGACTACACAAGCGATTGATCTTATCCAGGGAGGAGTAAAGACGAACGCGCTTCCTGAACAAGCCTGGGCTGTCGTTAACCACCGTATCGCTACCCAGAGGTTAGATATGTGTTATTTTTATTAAGGGGATTCTTTTACGAACATCCGGCAGTTCCGTTGCTTCCCTCCAAGAACGCGATGCTAAAGTCATCGCAAAGCTGGCAGAGAAGTTCAACTTGACGTACAATGCCTTTGGCGAGACGCTTCACACTGGCTCAACCGGAACTCTCACTCTTTCAGACGCATGGGGAAATGCTCTTGAGCCAGCTCCTGTAACTCCAATTGATGAAGCGCCTTACAAACTATTATCCGGAACCATCCGTGCAGCGTACGGAACTCGTCGCAACGTCGACAACAGGGAGGATATCAAGATTGCTCCTGGGATCATGACGGGTAACACGGGCAAGTAGCATCCTTATGTCAAAGGGAGAAGGGAGATTTATGAGCAACGCGTTCTTTGCAGATACCCGATATTACTGGAACCTGACCAAGCATATTTTCCGCTACAACCATAACCACGGAATATTCTCAGGTGGCAAGGTCCAGGGAGGGATTCACACCGTTAATGAAGGTAAACCCATTCCGTTCTATTGAGCCGTTGTCACTTCCGTGACTAATTTCGTTTTCCCAAGCTATTGTCGTCGATGACTTCCTCGAGATTATTCGATTCTTCACGACTCTCATTCTGAACGCTGATGAATACGAGCTGTAGATATATAGTTGGTTAAGACCAGCTCCCGTGCTCGCTGAGGCTCTTGTAGGATTGTAGTTGAAAGAATTCATCTTCTCGCTCGATGTCCGATGCTTGATCTTTCGTATTCTTGCAATTTCTACGTAGCACTATCGCAACCTTGAATGAAAATAGGTTTTCAAGATTCTCATATATACATATATTGGAGTTTTACAGGAGAGTCGCTTACAGAACCGTTCACTTTAGAATACTAGTTGCCATGCCTCGTTCAACATAAATTTACTTGTCAAATGCATGTACCTACATGTACGGTGCGTCCAGCGCGCTCTGTGACTCCCAGTGACGAGTCCAAAGTTGACATCGTACAGAGATCGACCATGAGACGAATGCAACAATGAAACAGAAGAAGGTGGAAAACGTGGGATGGAGGGAACGATTTATAGTATTCGCTTTGGTGTCATCATGTAATGACTGACATACGCTTCATAAATCTCAGTCCGCAACGATAACTCATTTATTTTCCAAGGAGAATTAAAAAGATAGATCAGCATTTTCAGATGAAGGAAGTCAATAAAGCTTACCGAACACGGTTGGAGGCGGAGACTGTAATTACATTCTCATGTCCATGGCCGTGTTCATGATCTTATGCCTGTGAGTGTCACTTGTGTCTGCGTATGATCAATATCATGATAATGACCATAGGCAGGAGGCAATAATTCTCAACATACCATTGGGTCGCAGGTTCCACCACTGTTGCACTTTGGGGGGATGGTTGCTTTACGAACACACGGATTCGGTCCGCGGCTTGAGGCAGCAAGCAAGTATTCAGACTATTTCTTCGCAGAATGTTTCACTCCTCGTAAAAATTAGGCCGTTCATAAACTCCTAGGTAAGAATCAAGTCGCTTTCACAAGGTGAATCAACTCGATACGATAAGGTCCTTGTCTCACTAATTCCATACAGTACATAAGGAGAAGGCTATAATAGGTGCAACTCGAACAAAAGGCACATTCTAGACAAATAGCAATACCAACCAGTACAAGAAATCGAGCCGGCCCATAAATCGGACTGAGGAAATAAAGGCCCTTGTAAGACATGAAAGGGATAAGAGGGGAAACATTTGTGAGAAGTGTCCACTTAGAAGAACCATTTGTGAGGAAGACGTCTCCTGAACCATGATCATAGACGATATCTCGCCAATCTTCTAAATAAAATAAAGTGGATAAACTTATTGTCTAGTGTAATCCAGGGAGAAGATAGCTTACCGAACGCGATTGGAAGCATGGACGGTCGAATCACTGAACGCGTCGTTTAGCGAACTATTGAAGGAACCCCCACTAACCTCGTTTCCAAAGTTCGCTCCGTCTCCCTTGCTGCCATTTCCGCTGATCACATCGCCACTTATAGAAGTCCCGCCATTTCCGCTGATCGCATCGCCAGTTACAGAAGTCCCGGTGATGTTGCCTTCGTCACCGTTGACATTCACATTGCCTCCATTTGCGTTGCCCGTGCTCCCGCTTGAAACACTGGCATCCTTTTCATTGCCGTCAGGATTATTGATGCTCGATTTAAGGGACGTCATCAGGTCCATAACAGAAGAACTATCATTCAGTCCTGGCGTGAATTAAGCGTCAATAATTACATTGTTCCGAGAAAGTTATCAATAAGATGACATACCAATCGAAGCCAATAGATCGCCAACGGTACCACCGATGTACGCAGTACTGCCGTCACTAGGCGTAGAAGTATCCGACGCATCTGTGGCCTCTGCTGAGGCAGAAGGAGTCACTCGTGAATCTATGTCTTGATGAACATCTCCTTTGCCAAATTCATTTCCTTCTCGCCTCGCCTTGCAATGATAGTCAGAGAGTCAAACACCACGAAGAGAGAAAAGAGGAGCAATTCTTACCTGTATGCAGAGATCGGCATTTGTGCACGGCGCGGAGAGTACAGAAGCGACAACAGTAGACAAGATGATAAATGTTGAAACGGAAGAGAATCGCATGATAATGGCTCGGAGCAAAAGCGATCCGTTCAATATAGAAATATAGTATCAAAGATAATGATATCGAAATAGTAAGCCGCCCAGCGGAAGTAAACCTTGGCCACAGGCCAACAGATGAAAGAAAATGAAGAAAATGTGAAAATTCGCTGACTGCTTGAATGCAAGTGACCTACCCATTATATACACAACCCGGTAGTCCAGGACAAGCAAGAGTCATAGGCGAGTTATAGGTCTGTCCTGTAGGGAGCAGATGGTCGCGTACGAAGTGGTCTTCGTCTTTGCAATTTGCCAAGCTTCTCTGCTGGAGAAGAATGTCCTAGACAACTCGTCGTTGTAGTGGAGTGCGATTCCTCTTCCTCATAGACGGCCGATATCAAGAATTTCAAGCGTCCAAGGAGTGCTTTTTCCAAGTTCACCTACCTACATGATGACGGTTGCTCATCAGATTACAGTGATTCGCCCCTCAAGATCCGCGGATGTTCCGGATTGGGACGAGTTGTTTATTTTAGACGCGATGGATTTGCCCGGAAGCTGTAAAGTGTTGGAATTGTAAAAGATACGCAGGTTCCACCGGTATGTGAGCTGATTTCTCTCTGATCTTATACTCGAGTTGTTCGACCAGCGTGAGTCCGCTGTTACCATCCCCATCAGATGCTTTATCCTGACATAGCCCATGATGAAGAACATCGGATAGTTGCGATTTGAAACTGGTAGCATGGTAAGTCGCCTTCTCGATTCGATTCCTGAGGATTAAGACTACCTGCATCTGTGATTGGAAAAGAGGGGGGGGGACAATGCTCTGCGCTCGTATGATGCAATGATCGTTTCTATGGTTACAGCCTTTTTCATATGTATTGTCACTCGCGACTTGTGTGATTTTTGTCACACAGAATTAGTGTTCCGACCGTATGCGTATAATGCGTATACGGCTTCCCGTATACGGGATACGGCCGTATCGTATAAGAGAAAAAGAATAAAATATACGGCCCGTATATATACGGCCGTATGCCGTATAGAGTTGGGAAAGAAATGCCGTATACGGGATATGCGCCATATACGGAACTCCACCTCGCATGCCCTTTGGAAGGGTATTTGTCCCTGCCTTCCATGCGGGGAGCAGATTATTTTCTTTGGAAATCATAATTTGAGTGTTACCAAGCACGGCAGGACTGATGTCAGCAAAAAATTTGGCAATATGCAACCAGGTAAGCGATTATTCACACACATCCGGTGATCACATATACGCTGATCTGCTCGGACAGCTATGAAAATCATCCCTAAGCACCATTATCAGTGAACAGAACCTTCATTGTATCGAGATAGACTTTGAACACTTTGAAAAAATATTTGTTAGTATGTCCTGATGTGGTAGAATTACGGAACCTCCGTATACGCCGTATTCCCGTATACGGATGTTCCGTATCCGTATGAGACCTTGACCACCAAATATACGGTCGTATTCGTATAAGACTCGAGTTATACGGCCGTATCCGTATACGATACGGTCGGAACCCTACACAGAATACCTCAAAACATAAAAATCACCATATCACACTCAATTCTTGACCGTTTTGCATGATCTAAGTTGCTAAATTCATATTTTTAAGATATGTTTCAAAATCTAACAAGGATGAAGAGAAATGATCAAAGAATGAGTGAGATAAGTCGCAAAAGGCCGATTTTAGACACATCTTTCATGTGCAGTTTTTCCTGCCCTCATCCCTGTTTCCACAGCCCTGCAGGCAAGTCCAAAATGATATAATTATTTTATTGTAAGTTTACAGACTGACACTGAGCTCTATTCTGCATTGTATCTGCTGGTTTGATACATGTCTGAACTGAGCTCAAACCTACCTTTTCTCAAGGGCCCCCAGATCTCAAAATAAATTTATCCTTAGGAAAGCTGATGTCTGTAAATTCATATTATGCCAATAGCACCACTCTGGTGCAGTCTAGGTTCTTGTAGCACTCAGTCTGAGAGCAGGAAAAAATGCACATAAAGGAATTGTCTAAAATTGGCCTTTTGCGACTTATCTCACTCATTCTTTGATCATTTCTCTTCATCCTTGTTGGATTTTGAAACATATCTTAAAAATATGAATTTAGCAACTTAGATCATGCAAAACGGTCAAGAATTGAGTGTGATATGGTGATTTTTATGTTTTGAGGTGTTCTGTGTGACAAAAATCACACAAGTCGCGAGTGACAATACATATGAAAAAGGCAGTAAAGGAAGTGTCTTGATGGGCATTCCGTCTATCTACCATGAGTACCTCTGGATACGGACGGGAATGGTTCAAAGCTACGACGCAGTGAGGACGACTAGGTGACAGCACGCAGAAAGCTACGGCAAGTTGCTAGGATGCTCGTTTCCTCGGGAATAGTCTGATCGCACACCATTCAGGCAAGCCTTCAAAGTAAGATACGCTTCATTACCGCTCTGCAGTACCTACGCAAAGCACAGGAATTTGTCTCGATAAGGGCCAAGATAGGTGAGTATCAACATGAAATGGAGATGTACGAAATT
The DNA here is from genome assembly GCA_009806525.1 of Sanghuangporus sanghuang. Lineage (NCBI taxonomy): Eukaryota > Fungi > Basidiomycota > Agaricomycetes > Hymenochaetales > Hymenochaetaceae > Sanghuangporus > Sanghuangporus sanghuang. The sequence continues at coordinate 1,102,116 of VVIT01000002.1, read as the reverse complement.
CAAGGCGAGGCAGACCTAAGGATCCGGCAAAGTGATCGGAGTTTTATTTGGACAAAAAATGGGTATCGGCAAGGCAAGAGACTGGTACACATTATGCGTGATGATGCATTAATCCAAATCAATTACCAGGTTCCAACCAATAAAACGCTGTGGCCACCGGATTTACGTGCGATCTAGCAACTTAAATTGAAGCGCCGGATGCAAATCCCTGAAGATCATTAAGCAGATCTGTTATGGACGAGCTCTCATCCAAACCTATTATTCCTTGAATCAGATCTCAGAATTATCCAGCTAGTGCTGAATCTCACCAAGCAATCCAAGCAAGTCGCCGATCGTGCTTGAGCCCGTAGATACGAGACTCTGAATGTTACCGAGAGCATCCGTTGAAAATGTATCTCTCTTCAAACCTAGAAGATGACGGCATAAGCTTCTAGTTGAGATAACAGAACACTATGACTCGCCTACTAAACCCAATAAGCTACCGATCAAACTCGAAAAGGAGCCACCGGAAAGAAGCCCTTGAAGAGTACCAACGGCATCGGTCAAAGAAGTTGCATCACTCAGGCCTAAATTATCGAACATAAACTGATATATCGTTGATGGAAATAATCTTAAAATTTACCAAACTGTCCCAACAAATCACTGATTGATCCAGTCGAGCCAGTGACGTTAGACAGCAAACCCAAAATACCGCTGACGGTATCCGTAGCAGTAGATTCATCACTCAGTCCTGAAAGACGTGATCAGGAAAACCGAATATTCAAATATATATATGGGAAAGACGAACCCACTGAGGCCAACAAATCACCTATTGTGTTGGATCCAACCTCACCGGACAGGAGACCTTGGAGACCGCTTACAATATCTGTCAAGGCGGATGCGTCGAGGCCTGAAAGTTGCCCATTGCGAGCTCAATGTGTGGCTTGACGAGTATAATGGGAATTTACACTTACCAAGGGAGCCTAGCTGGTCAGTCAAACCAGATAAGGCAGAATTTCCACTGGAAACGAGGCTCTCGAGGCTGCCCAAAGCGTCAGTCAAGGTGGAAGTGTCGTTTAAACCTTTTTCGGTTGATTCAGTAGGTGATCTTCAATGAGATTTATGGGTTCATGCTTACCAACCGAGCCTAGTAGGTCTCCGACTGTTCCAGTCATACCGGAGAGTTCACTTGTGAGAAAATTCTCTGCTGTACTAATTACTTCAGGCAGGGATGAACCATCGGTCAAACCTAGAAAATACATGATGAGCCTGCGTCGTGTCTGCATCAAGGAATCATACAAGGACTAACCAAGGGAGCCGAGTAGGTCACCAATCGAATTTGTTCCAGCACCGCCAGACAAGAGTCCCTGAATGCCGCTGAGGAGGTCGGGGACAGAGGATGAATCTAGACCTAGACAGCGCCAAAGTTGATAACTCGCCCGCAATCAGTGAATCATTAATGATACCCACCGAGTGATCCAAAAAGGTCCCCAAGTGACGTGGTAGAGACTGTGGTCTTGGTATTAGCATAGTACCATCATTGATGAGGTAGCATCAAACCTGTGGTGTTGGCATCAGCGACCGACGTCGAGGTAGGAGATGGTGTTGCAGTTTGTGGAAACGGAGCGGCTAGAGCTGACTCAGCGAGTACAAATGCAGCAGAGACGAAGACCAGTAAAGATCGCATATTGGCGGCCGTTTAGAGATTAAAGGGATAGCGCAAAGTGTACCGAAGAAAAGGATTGTGGAATACAGAGAATGTAAGCCGCACAGCGGAAAGAGTGACGTTGACTGGTGATTAGGAGTATCAATATGGAGGCAAATTTTGGAGGAGATTTGACTTCGCTCTCTTCGCGACTTTATAGAAAACTTGAGAGGGAACACACGCTGATCATGGCTATGATAACTTGAAAGAAAAGACCCGAAGCTCCACAGCTAGTCGACGCGGTTTCCAGGTATGTGAAGAGATCATACCGGCTAACTTGCATTTTATCTTGGGTGTTCGGTAAAGCTCGGCCTTCGACTCGCATACGGTTCCGCGTATGGATCATGGAGACAAAGGAGAAGACGAGTGGAAACAAAACAGCGCGGGAGCCCGACATATGGCTTAGTAATCAATTCGGACGCCGCAAGCCGGGTTCTAACCTGACTTCTCTCATCTCCACATTCGCTGTACTATGTATTGCAATTTGCTCATGCTCTCGCGTGATCACTACAGTAGGAAAATGTGGCCGAAAGCTTGGGAATCTCCTGAAATCCCGGAAGCTTTCGAAGCTCCCAATAATCTAATCTAACGGAATGCTACGACGTCCAGTTCTCTAGACAATATATTAATCAAGGTAGGGAAGACCAATGCGATAGCACATCATTGACTATGCAAAGCCGTAGAAAAATCCTAGTTGACGGAGAGTAAAAAACAGATCGTCTGCGCGGTGGCAGGTTCTTGAAAGACAGCAAACAAATGCGAGTAAACCCGACAGAAGAGCCAGAACAGAGTCGTAGGCGCTCTCACACAACTCTCAACATGCAGAGTAAGCGGAGGTGATCGGGCAGAAGAGATGTTTGGTGGATAGGTGAATGCAACAGGCGCCGCATTTCGCAAGTGAGTACTGGTCTTGGATCCTTGCGAACGACAAATAGACACTACTTATAGTAAACCATTTCTAGTGTTCAAGCTTGTTCGCTAGTACAGCATATATGTTTCTTTTTCAGAAAACGCACCTGTTGAAACAGAGTAACGATTCGCAAGATATCTCACTTGAGAAGCTGTACGGACATCCGTCTAATTTCTAGAGAACCTTATTATTGTAATCCCTGCCTGCATTCCAATCATGTATAGCTCATGTAACGTCGCTAAAACACTAACGTGCATTGAATGACTGCAAATTCGGACCACCCAGATATGCGACTCTTTTCAGAGTCTTTCGCGTCCTCTGCTTAACATGCACATCGCACACCAGAACTCGGAAATAATGCATTTCACCGCAGAAAAGTACTACGTATCTATACACTCCGACAGGTAGAGCGAAGAGGAGAAATGAATGGACTACATATGGCAAGCTAGCGTCCGAAGTCCGAGAGGTCCTTAAGAGGAAGGGGAAGCTTAACACGCAAAGCTCACTTAAGAGATCGCGAAAAGGCTGGTTCGAGATGGAACGGGAAGAGGGTGAGGAGAAAGTATAAATAGGCAGGCGAAAGATATCTGAATGCGTCCAGCGGAAACAGAGTTAGATGAACCATCTAATAGTCGGCAGCCAAACGTCTCATGGCACGTCGGTTGCGACGGAAGCGCGCTGTGCTCGTACTGGAGCCTGTCAAGCCACCGAGAAGATCACCTAAGGAGCCTGAATCAGTTCCGGTCGTGCCAGACGAGAGTCCCTGAAGACCACCCAGCAGATCGGTCAAGGAAGACGTGTTGTTGAGACCTGAGGCCAAGTATTAGATCACTACCGAAATAATAACAATGCAATTAGATGAAAGCTTACCAAGAAGACCCAGTAGGTCGCTGATCGAGTTCGCACCAGTAGAGTCAGTCGACCCGTCTGTACCAGTCGCATCGGCCGCAGTATCTGTAGCAGTCGCTTCAACCGCGGTATCTGTGGCCGTATCCTCTACTGCAGTATCAGTAGCAGTCGCGTCTGCCGCAGTATCAGTAGCAGTCGCATCTGCCGCAGTGTCCGTAGCAGTAGCTTCGGCCGCAGTGTCCGTGGCCGTATCTTCAGCAGCAGTGTCCGTAGCAGTCGCTTCAGCTGCAGTATCTGTGGCGGTCGCGTCCGCCGCAGTGTCCGTGGCAGTCGCATCAGCCGCAGTGTCCGTGGCCGTATCTTCAGCCGCAGTGTCCGTGGCCGTCGCTTCAACTGCAGTATCTGTGGCTGTCTCATCTGCCGCCGTATCCGTAGCGGTAGCTTCGACCGCTGTGTCTGTAGCAGTAGCATCTGCTGCCGCCGTATCCTGGAATGCACGATGAGCAAGGTCAACACGACTCATTTCATTCAGGAAGAGGAAATGCAAGTACGTACGGTAGCCGCGCAATCAGCTGTTACGGTGACTGTCTCAGTACCACCGGTGTTGTTATTTCCACTTGCGTTGTCATTTCCGTCCGTATTCCCATTGCCATTGGCGTTATTACCATTCCCCCTTTGGTGTCTTGCTTCCAGATCTGAGGCAGCGGCATCCGTAGCTGTAACATCATCAGCACTCGCCGTCGCAGAGTCAGAAGCCACAGCATCAGTAACTGTAGCTGAATCTGCAGCGGCAGTGTCGGTGGCTGCTGCAGAGTCAGTAGCTGCAGTATCTGTGGCCACAGCAGTATCAGTAGCAACGGCGGTGTCCTGTCATAAAGAATTAGTGCAAAAATCGCAGCAGTCTGGAGAAAAACGGACTGTAGCGGCACAAACAGTTACAGTAGACGTGGCGGCGGCGTCATTCCCGTTCCCATTGTTGTTCGCATTGCCGTTCCTCCCATTGCCATTTCTCCTTTTTATCGCGTTTCCAATATGTCTTGTCTGAAACGACATTAGCTGAATGTCATAGTCTAAAGAGCTGTTTGACCTCACCTCGAGTTCGAGAGGAGTCGGTGCAGCGACCGATGAGCCGGCGAGTGCTAAGACTAAAGAAACGAGTGCCAAAGACAACCTCATACTGACGGATACTCGGATTTGAATGTAGCGATGCCGATATGGAACAGAAGACTGTTACTCAGAAAAGAAGGTCGTCAAGAAGAGAACGAAGATGACCGCACAGCGGGGAAGAATAAACTTGATCTCTGATCAAGAGAAAGATTGGAAGAAGAAGGAAAGAGCAAACAGCGAAGGGACGGTTTGAAGTTTGGGGGGTACTTGGACGACATTATATAGAGAACTTTGTTCACCCCAGATCAGAAGTTGGCAAGAGATTCACAGGTTTGTCGTCGTTTGTCGTATGTCGAAATGCGGAAAAAACAACTCAGATCAGAAAGAGAAACTTCAATTTTGTTTGTTTCCAGGAAGTTGCATTGCGACTAGAAAAAGGGCTTGTTTTCTCTCCGATAGGTGCCCGTTGCATGCTCGGCAACGGACGCTTTCTTTTAAGCGAAGCACGTATGACCTTTGTATGGCGACGGGGTAGTGGAGAGTTGGAGAAGAGGGTCACAACAACGCGTAAACGAACGCGACGCGTCGCTTAGTCATCATTACAGAAGTCGATCTCTTGACAAATATAGACCGAAGAGGTTTCTTCGGAATACCGGGTGCTTCTCAACTCTCATGTTCTTATGCTCTGCAGGTACATCCGCAGTCCGTTGCTTCCTCGCGTAGCTTCCAACGGTTTCGTCCCGGAGAATAATGATGATCGAATAGACTTCAATCAACAATACTTGATTCGAGCATACTTATTGTCTACTGCTGCCTTTTCAATACCGTCTTTTGTCAAGCCAGCTCTTCAATCCAAAAGTACCTTGCATCCAATCTCCGCCTGAATAGGGCTCGTCTATGCGGTATTTACTATGATTTAGCTACGCTAACCCATTCTTTGCGAGAGATCCCACGACGTACCTGGCACTTCGACCATGACCAACAGAGCCGGTCACGCCATCAACAACCGATTCAGCATCACTCACGACGCCATTGGCGGCTCCATTTTCTGTATCCGTAAGTCCTCCAAGAAGGCTTCCAACAGTGTCGACTCTCGTTGCACTATCTGCCACACTTCCAACCACACCAGTGACGCCGTCTACGACGTTCCCAACTCAGTCCACAGAGAAGTTCTCTCACCGCGCCGCTAACTCTGCGGAACTGGAATCTGTTTCGACAATTTCTTTCGCGTCGGCTATGGTTGAATTACCAAATGTCAAACCGTCAGACGCATCAAAACCCGTGTCTGCTCGACATAAGTAAATCATCGGCGTATAGGGGCATGGCACATTTCAGAAACGAGACGTACATTAAGAATGGATACTGTCGGAATTGGTCTCTGAGGGGACATCCAGTATCTTCCTTGACAAAGCTGAGACCAAGGAGGCAAAAACGGCAACGGCGCAACGCTTGTCCAGGCTCCTCCTAAGAGAGTTGTTGATTCAAGCTTGTTGGATGACGATCGACGTCGAAGCGAATTGTTTAAGATAAAGAAAGGATTGGTGTTGAATTACAGAAGAAATCAGTCGGCATAGCGGTTCTGTAAAACTTCCAGAAGTCGAGAACAAGTGAGCAAGCTGCCAAGATTAAAAAGAGATCTTACTCCTTTATAGTATCGTCACCAACATCATACGTGACGCATAATAGAAGAAGCTCCAGATGGCCGCCGTTTGTTTGCTAAGGTGAGTGTCGTATCTTGTCGTGTCTTGCTGCTTTGATTCTTGAAAAACTGTAGATGCACTCCGGCGAAAACCATGAAGACTTACGGCTAGTCAGGATCACTCATGCTACAGAGTCGGAAAATCCAATTACTCGCTTACAAAAGACAAAAGTACGCGGATTCCGCTTAACCTTCTTACTTACAGTGCTAACAACGAAGCTTCGACCTAGTGACCAGGTCGGTAGTCGTTCTTGCTTCATCAAGCTCCATGATTTCGCGGTCTGCCTTCATTCTCGTACGTGGACAACAGTCGGAGCAGACTAAAGACTCCTCCAAACTACCTCAGTCTCAGTAGTGCTTTGGCGTACCATGAAATGCTTCTCAGTGCAGATGACTCATATGCTTTCTGGGAGAAGCGATTTGTCTGACCAGGAAGCGATCAGCTCATAGGATTCCTCTTCAGACGAGAAAATCCACCACTCACCTGGATCCTCCGCTCGGCGCGTGCGACGAACTACAGTAATCCTACGGCGATAGATGAACCAGTGCCATTATCACTGCCGCCTCTTTCAGTTACCTGACTCTGCCTCTAATATCATGGAGGAAATTAGGTGTGAGTAACAAAAGGATTCGTCGAGGAGAGTCTCACCGGGACATGGATGACGCTAACGACGCTTTGCCTCTGTAAGGATGACGGGTCGAAGTAAGCGTCACAGGATAAAGACTCGATGACAGATGGACATATCGGATTATAAATGCGCATGATAGAGAAACATGCAGGGACTTGAGTAACGCTAGTGACAGATTGAGAGACAGCGATCACTGCGCCGGCCACTTTCGCAACGAAGGAAGAGACGATGGAGAAATTGCAACACACTTTAAGAGATGGCACAACGATCAATTGAGGTATGCATTGGTATTCGATTCGAGTGGTTCTTGGATGACACTGATGAATGCTGTTGGAGTGCCCTTCTTCATAGGTTTTTTAATCCCTGAGATATTGGACGTCAATGTGGCTACATAGTAAGTACAGAAGGCAACCGAGAGTGAACATAAATAATGTTTGCTCAGAGAACTCCAAGAAACTGCACACAATATGTTAACATCATTCCGGACTTGTCATTTGAATTTACCGAGTCTATCCTGTCGCTACTAGCACATTGCGCAAGTCCGAAGAATACGATCCCGTCAAAATCGGAACACAATTTGTCTTCGGCAGTTAGCTGGCACCAACGGCACGATTTCACATATTCTACGATACTAAATACTCCGACTCTTGGTCCTGACAAGCCATAGCAATATACTAAAGAGATGCACCGTAAGCGCGCTATTTGCCTTAGATTTCGGATGATATCCTGACGGAAGCGCCAGAAGTCTTCGAATAGGTTTTTCATATTTCAAGGTTGAATAGGTGCTTGCTGTCGTAAGGACGCCGGAAATTAACTCGTGCTCTGGCCATTTTAGCAGGCCGACATGAAGTCAGGTGTCTACTGGCGATGACGCACGCTGATGCATCTTCCCTTTCGTGGAGGCTCGGACCGCGAGATGATGGTTCTCGTTTCCCTGGATGCGGACACGCCACTCCCTCACCTAATTGGCACATGTAGTCCATTTATCTGTACCGAGTAACTCTGGCCATATACTCGGAAGGCAGTCATCACTAATGAGAGGCTAGAAAGCGCTACTCCTCCAGAATTGGAAGAGCTGACGAGAGTACCGCCACTTGCAACATTGGACTGGCTTTGAGCAATGTTGAGATCCGTACCGCTACCAGACGCTGTCTGGCGCTACTTGGAAAGTGAGTAAAAGTAGGTAATGATGCAACGATATATCCACTTACCTTGATCACGAAAGTATCGTTAGGAAAAGGACTTGGAGCAGTGATCGCCGAACTGGCCAGCGCCGTTAGGAAGGAAGAAAGAAAGGAGAGTAAAAGCGAAGCGCATTTGTATTGATGACTAGAATGATACTTCGCTGTTCGATTTGATACTGGAGCCAAAGAATTGTGCTGGGATGATAGTGATGGCCAGAGTGCACGAAGCTCGCCATTTATGCATCCAACAAGATCCACACACTCAGAGAAAAGATTCTTTGACCAAAGCGGACACGCGCAGCTTCGGCGTACCTGAAAACACAGTAAGAATGAGACTTATGTTTAGTCTCGCTTCCGATTTTCACGAACCCGCGAACGCCGAGATGCACCGATTTTGCGGTTTGCATATACTTAGTCGGTCTGCGTATAACATTGAGTAAATCAGAAAATGCGAAGCACCTCTAAGAATCTGGCATTCCGCACGACCCTCACGAGTTCGGCTTTTGAGTTACACCTGTTGTCATCAATTTCATCCGAGGTCGAGGCCGATCCGGCGAGAGTTCGTTCCGGACTCGAAGAGGTTCTGGTCAGCGTACGAAAGCTCTTCACTTGATTGGACAGAGGATCATCGTTTCGCTTAGGACTTCGAAGTCATTCCCATAGTCTGGGATTCGTCTCATATCTACCTCGTTTCATAATCGAAGCTCAATCTAGAAAATACTCTCACTATGGCGAGGTTGAACTATCATTGCATGTTAGTAGCTATGAAACTATATTCTCCATGTCTAATCTTTGCCATCTCCAAGAACGGCAGTGCAGCTAGTTCTGTTGGATGCGTCTGATCCGGATGAAGGACCGATCGCAGCAGCCTGCCGCTGTTCGACATAACAGTAAGTAAAATAAGTCGTAGTGGCAGAGATTTCTACCTACCTTGATCACGAGAGTACCATCGGGAACGGGACGTGGAGCAGTGATCGCCGAATCAGCCAATGCCGCCAGCAAGGAAGATAGAAAGGCAAAACTGAAACGCATCTGTAAGGACAATCGGTGTAATATTTGAGGGGTAGTATTAAATATCTGTGCTGGGATGATCACAACGACGGCAGCGTAGAAATTCACAACCTATACGCCCAACGAGATCCAGACATTGAATTGGTGTTCCTGAAAGCATGGCTTTGAGAAGTGACTGCACGAGGCGAACGGGACTACTGGTAGCAATGCCCCAGAAACAGAAACAGAATTTGACCAAGCATACATGTGCAGCTTTTCTTGTCGGCAAACAGAGTAAGCTGGTAAGTCCGGCCTCCTTGCCGATATCTACGGATCCTCGAAATCCGGGGCGCAACAATGTGTGGTAAGTAGGTGTTTGGGAGAAGATACGTATTTCGCAAAACTGAAAAGAAATCTTGATATCCTGGGCTGATTGTGACGCAGCTCTTATGGTCTGGCATTCCGCGTGAGCTTCACGGGCGCTGATTTTGGGTTACATTTATTACACTTCAACGATCTCATCGTCACCGGAATCTTTGTTTGAGGCAGAAGCTCTGAGCAGTGGGCTGTCTAACGCCTGCCTCGTTTCATGCTCGGAGTCGATCTTGCCGTGAGTCCATCCATCGCCTTCTCCTTCCTCAATCGGTTTCTCTTCTCCCTTCAATAAGTTCACTAGTCTTTCTATACCATCTCGTACCTAACAAAAGAACATGAAAATCGTGATCATGGAGATGCTCCTCATCAACATACACTTTCGCTCTGCTCGGACAGATGGAGTGTGCGGATAATTTCGTATACGCCATTCGCCCGCAAGTATTCTCTCCCAGCTCTGGTGGTGCAGAGGAGAACTAGGGTCTCAACGTGAGTCAGACGCAATACTTCATCCGGCTCGCGTTTCTTCGAGTCTGGGAGAAGTTGGAGTGCAGGGTGAAGTCTTTCCTGATCCTAATGAAAAGCGGGCATCAATTACTGCCAGAGATTGAAAACTGAACGAACAAACTAGCGCTCACTTCCAGATCGTATTCTTCAGGTCCTGCCAACGGTAATAGAATATACGGCAAGGCGTTTATACCAGGAGCTGTGATGCTGGAGGGGGGAACAGCAACGAATTCCGTCTCTGGTAAGAGTATTGCTTTGTGCCCAGGGACGTGAAATGAGCAATGCCTGTTTTTATTAAAGTTTAGTATAGCACAGGACATGCAGTGATACTTCCTACTTTATCGTTGAGGCGACACCACCTCTCCGGATAATATCCTGATGCTCAGTGAACACAACGAGCTGTGACAATGGATACTCAAGTTCGCCCTCTGTTGTTGTCTCAAAAATGTCTGTAGACCTTGCGGTGAGGAAGAACATTCGACCGGCAGGCGCCTTGCTCAGAGATTATGAATTTGAGTCCTCATTAGATAGCAGATTAATCATGTCCATTACGAACCGTTGTAATGTTGGCAAAGACGCTTGCAAGGAAGTGAAGCTCTCCTTTCCGATTTCGCTGCTCCGGAGGCGATCCGGTCTTAGCAGCTTGCACAAATGCTTGTACCATTAATGGCAGTGCAAGGACATCCTTCGTTTGACCGGAGGCGGATGGAGATGGTGGACTGCTTGTGCCACTCTGGGATGCAGGAACGTAGTAGGGAGGTGAAACAAAGGGAGCCATTATGACAGGTACCATAAGAGATATCAAAGCAGCGCAAGCAGAAGATGATGAGGATATATTTGACAGAAGCATCGAAGCAAGGTCCGCAAGGATCGAGGTAGGATTCTGGGGTGTTTAGTTAGAACAAGAAAACGAAGCAGCTTTGCGACAGACTGACGAGTATGTAGGAGACAAGAAATACAAGAAAATCAGCTTGGGATAGCGATGGTGCAAGGAGCGGGTTATCCGAAAGGTTTACTAATGCACGGAATGCATCATGAGCGATCGCCTATAATCTGATCGTGAGCGATGTAAGTTCAAGAGCGTATATAATCAGTCACAATACCAGTTGATCCCGACAAAGTAACTTGAGATCTCGGATACACTCGTTTTCTATACAGATTTTAAGGCCGCCGCCGCCTATTCCAACGAAAAATATGTCCCTGTTTGGGGAACCCTTCGCTGTGTGTCCAAGTAAGTTCGTCAGAGCAATTTGGCGAACTTGTGGGTTCCTATCATGAAGAAACGGCAGCAACTACGCGGCGGATAATGTCAGGAAGCTAAGATTTCCATCTCGATAAGACCTGTTTACCTCCTTGAGGCCGTCTTGCATTTTATTGACACTACAGTCTCTATGAAGAACAGGATATGTGCAACCAACTATTCATATGAGTAGGGTCAAGCGGTTCGAATTTTCTGCAAGCATCGCACAGCCACCACGTGGTTCATTCCGCAGGGTCACGCACATCTACGGTACACCCACTTAAACAAACGCGCTCAGGCTGGCTACTGACGGCCTCTACTACGACGTCGACGCCTGTGATGGCGAGCGGCTACAACGTAATGCGCGATGATCTTGCACTGCTAGAAGAGAATGAGCGTTCCTCGCCGTCGTTCTCTGTGCATCTGTATCCTGATCATTGGACTTTAAATACTGGTCCGAAGTTCTCGTACAATAACCCAATATCGGTACAGGACGTGTTGCTTTATTCCATACCATTCATTGAATCCAGTTCTTTCAGACTCTGCTGGATGATATCAGGGCACTCAGGATTCCTACAGACTTCCTCAAGATTTTCGATGATGCTGGAATTCCATTTTACAACGGTTCGTCGCTGTGGCACGACCGGTTTGATCATTTCGGTGGCTAACACTCATGAAACAGGATGTCTGATCGTTGAAATTTTGGACTTTCGACCTGCAAGGGCGAAAGAGCCTGTCTTGGAGAATCCAGATAAGCAACGGGTTGTACTTCGGCCAAATGGCGAGACAATCTGGGCAGATATTTGTATCATGAATGCAAAATCTGGTTCAAAGTGGACGGATATGGACGCGCTGCAAGTCGAGTCGAAGCTATTGGTGAGCTTCTTGACCTTTCATTTGTCGCGTCACTTGATGCTCAGCATGCTGTTTCAGCTATCGACTTCGAATCCATTGTGTCTTAGTCCTGACCCGTCTCTAATACGTACTGTCAACAGTATACTTCGCGTCTCCACACCCAGTATTCCAAATTCTCTCAAGCGAAAGGCTACTCCTATGGTCGATTTGGAAGAAGATGAGACAGAAAAAGCCAAACGGGCGAAGATCATGCAGTTCATGAACCCGCAGTTTAGTCCTTCTCGGAAACCGTTTGTTCCAAAGTGCGGTCGATTGGTAACTCTGGAAATTTCTTACTGACATGTACTTAATCCAGCTACAAAATTCTCAATTCAATCGAGCAGCACCGAGCGACAAAGTCGCAGACTTCTCAGAGACCATCTAATGGAGCTGATCCGGCCAGTCAAGCTACTATGATTCCTCCAAATGTCCAACAAGGTCCTGATAAAGCAAGTCCATGTGTCTCTTTCCAATAATAACCCCCAGCTAATACACGATCTAGCAGTCCATATCCACCGTTGTCCCTCACCTGACGACAGCGTACTCGCAGCCAAATACGATGCCGCACCAACCTGCACCGATAGCGGCGCCACAGACACAACCTCCACCTCAATTGCAACAAGCTGTTGATCCTTCTCAAAGAGTGACTCCCTCGAAGCAACAGCAGACTTCAAATGCCGCTGCACCCCAGCGTCCACCCTCGCGACCTGCGACTGGTCCTCAGATAAATAATTCTAACCAGCAGGCGCAGATCCAAGACCAGCAAATAACGCAACCCACTGCATTCAACCCTCCCTTACCTCCTCCAGACTATTTGAATCAACCTCCTGCGAGCAGACGTCGTCCATCGCTGGCGATCAACCCATCTACACCTGCTGGACAAAGCATTTCATTACCAGCTCAACAAGCCGTGAATCAAATCCAATCGTCACAATCGCAGATGCAAACTCAGATTCAACCGCAGCAGCGACCAGCCTCTTCTCAAGCCTCACAGAGGGTACCTTTGCAGGCGCAAACGCAGCCAATGCGTTCAGCACAAATGCCACCTAATATGTCCTTGCAAGCCATGCAACAACACGTGAGGAACATGCAGTTTCAACACGCGAATGCTGCTGCCGTTCCGATGTCTCAAACTGCGGCAACAGTTGCTGCGATGCAAAGACAAAATTTAAACGGTCGGAACACTCCTATCAGCAGAGCAAATTCGAATGCGTCACCTGCTCCGTCTTCCACAGCAGCGGCCCAAAGTCCCATGCTCCCAGCGGCGGCAGCGACGATGATGTCCAGGCAGAACACACCGGTTGCGACTAACACACAAGTTGCACGTGGTAGTCCTCTTGCCGGGAACCATCCGATTGCCGTACGGGCAGCAACGGCGCAGAGCGGACCTCAGCAGCAGCAACCACAGCAGCCGATGCCAGGTACCCAGCCGGTTATAATGCAGCCTGGAGCAGCAATGAACCCGGCATTATATCAACACTATCAACAGCAACGTATACAAGCTTATTTTGCACAACAAGCCCGCCAACAGGCGCAGGCTCAGATGCATCAGCAAGGTCATCTCGCATCTGCAACCCCGCAACCGCAGACCAATCAGCAGTCTGGAATTGCCCAGTCACAACAGACAAACCAGGATCAAAATACCGGCACACAGCAGCCATTCAGCGTCCAGATACCACCTCAAGCTTTCAATTACATGCAGATGCATCCGCAACAGTATTTATGGACGCAGAGGGCTATGGGCCGTGGAATGCCACAAGTCCCGCCAGGCGGTCAACAGCAGATACCTGGCATGCCACCAGGCATGTCATTACAGCAAATGCAAGGACTAGGAAGAGGTGGGGGCCTCCCCCAAAATCGTTGACACGTTTCACCACTCTCAATTGAGTTTCTGTAGCATCTGACTTTTCGCACGATTGCACTATAATTATGTGTTTTGGAATTGCTATCACATACGCACTTATCTGTAGCCTTACTAGATTAATCATGACGAGTATCTGTCCCATCGCGGGGTGGACCGCTCTGTCTCCACCTGCGACAGTGGATTTTCCCATGCCCGATCGAAATGATGTTTATCAAGATGTCGAAGAAGACGAGGAGAAGTACTAGTGCGGAAGGGAAGCTGCCATTCATGCACATGGCCGCGAAGCTTTTGCCGATCTGCAAATCCTCTTCTCTTCCTTTCTGTGGTCTCTCACTGCCCAAGAAAGGACATTTCTTTTCTCGAAGCGTCTTCTACTCGGCGCCTATTTCCCCAGGCGAAGGTAGTTTGAAGAAAACCAGTGGTCAGGACGGTTGGTTGGCAGAAGATACAAAGGGAAAGCTGGGGGACTCAAACAGGCGTCTTCTTCGTTAGCATAACGACCGATAATTCAATGCCCTGCCGCTCAAAGTCCACACTAGCCAACTGGATCAAACGAACTAAGTTGGGTTCACCAGCAGTCCAATGGCATATCGTAGGGAACGCTCGACGAAACTACATTTAGTCACATAATATTTCTGTGTCCGAAGCCGTCGGCATGCCGTGGTGTGAGCCTCATGTTACAACGCCATCAGCTTCGGTGGCTAATTGCGTTTTACATCGTGCATCAGATTTAAAACGCCTGCTAAAGATATGTCTATGAGTTGGCAGTCAATTTAGTTTTTTCAATTTAGTTAATGTTGAAGGACGAGGCGAACCTTACTGTTTCATATATTTCCCGGGCGCCTCAAACTCTCTGCTCCATCTAGACGTAAAGTCTGATTTCAGGGGCTGAACTTCTATGTTCCTCATCATAAATGCTTCCGAAAGTGAGCCATTCGAAGTCCTTCTGTGGTTGCCCGTATCAATCGAAGACCCGACGATGCACGCCAGCGCATTCCCACCGCGGGCCTTTCAGGTTCCCTCATTTTGATCAACCATAGTAACGCAAGACGTAATTGAATATACGCCAAGCTAGCAGCAGCGTGTTTCATGCCAGACATTTGGTTTGTCAAGCGCTTCGCGAGACCAACAAGATTAGAATTAACGTAAGCGCAACGCCGCAATGGAAGACGAAGACAATAAGGATGTGATAAAGTATAGACTCTAAAAGGGAATGATCGTGAGCAGAAGCGTCCGAATAGTGGTTACGCCAAGTACTGACATAGACACATTTCAATAAAAATAGTCGTTCCGTCCAAGTTGATCGCCTTCTTGTCTCTACTGACGCACGCTTTAACATGTTGGATGCGCAGATCTCTGGTTGTAAGGCCGGTTTCCTCATTGTGGCATACCACGTAATGCCGCAAATCCCAGATATCCTATTGATGTTTTTGCAACCAGAGCGACTGGTTTGGCTCCACTTTGTCGCCTTGGAAAGCTGATGATAGAGAATCGTCGCTCAAACGCATCAGCGAAACAGCCAATCGTAGACCTGATCTCTGGCAGAGTAAATAGTGGGAGGAGACATAATGTAGCCTATAAACAACGTGAAGTTGCGATTTGCTGGACAGATTATGTGATGTATAACCAGCGATTAGAGGAATGAATATACGGGGAATCCAAAATGGCACGATATTAATCCGGAAGCGGATGATCAAGTATCATCAGTGCGGGTCTTGTGATCCATAGGATAGTTCATCATCACTACGACCTTCAGGGCTATCGAGAATAGGCGCCTCTTGTGTCGATGATTGCGCCAGCGCGGTGCGACGCTCTGACTGGTTTGCTAGGGCTTTCTTAGAGCTGTTCCCTCGTTTCTTTATCTAATATATAATTATATCTGATCGAACATATTCCCGGCGGCAGCAGGTGAGCCTGAAACGTACCATTTTGGCATAAACCAAACCGCAAGCATTACAAAGAGTGCGCGGACCTGGTAAAGCGTTTCAGATTCAGTAAAGCCGAAAACACGTTTTCTTTCCAGAATAATTTGAAAGAAAATTCGCTCACCAAGCGGACCACGTCTCCATTCAGGCGTAGCTGTAGCTCCACACCCAAGACACTTTTGCCCTTCAGAACTAGGCACCGATTCTGCCTGATTGTTAAGATGACTTTCAATATATTTATTTCAATATTAAGATCAAATTCGACTCACCTGACGTTTGGCAGGCGACTGAGGCGAAACATTTTCGAGCTCAGCGCTGTTCCTCCTTGAATCTTCACTCGTGCGTCGGTGTTCAACGGGAGCCCCTGGGGAGGAAACCGTTTGAAGAAGCTGTAAGCCAAGCTTGGCAGCGCGAATCATGCTATCGATCTCGTCAATAGTATCTGGCGTGCCGCGTTGACTGACGACTTGACAATCATTGTACAGTTGGCTGTACGTATTGCACAACTAGCGCGAATAAGCAATTGTAGTGAATTTAAGGGTGGATGAATTTAGTCGAAATACCTTGCTGAAGTCCAGTGGAAAAGAGCCGCCTGCACTCAGTGGTGAAGCATGGTAAGCTCGCCCGGATTCCTGCTCCCGGCTCTTGCCTTTAGATGAAGGTGACAAGTCACCCGATAATGAGCCGCGTTCTTCCGGGTGAATATTAGCTGATGCAGTGTTATATTGCTGTTGCGCGTATGGTCGAGTGTCAATCTGTGGACTTCCCGCGGCGTCGCTGCGAGCAGGGACAAACATAGGTTGGACCGTATCCGGGGTGAAGGCTTGTGGAGAGTGCCACTCCTCTTCCGTTAGAACATATGGCGGCTGAGAATAAGGAGGTGCGTATGTTGATCCAGCAGTATTATACTGAGCTATAGGTTGGTTTAGAGCCGAATACGCTGTCGGAGAGACAGTGCGCATCGGCGGAAGCGAAGAATGGCTGTATTGACTAATTGGCTCGTAAGAACCGGGCTGGTAAGGATATTCGTATGAAGGGAGGCCAGAGGGCGTGTACTGTGGTCTTGTATCTGGAGATATGTGTGGGTGCTGAGGAACTGAGCTGGTACTTGAGACCGAAGGCGGCGGGAATTCGGGAGAAGCCTCGCTGCCAGGATACTGCTGCGGCTGACGCATACCACCCAACGCGTCACCAAGAGACGAATATTGAGTTTGTCGGGCAGATTGAGGCGCGCCATACATTGTTCTTCGCCCTGCAGAAGAGTAGGGGGCCGCGCTGGCCAGATGCGATCGCTCGTTCGGGGGCGGCGGAGGAGACATAATTTGTAGTCGCGGATGTTATAAATTCTGCAACATAATGGCACCCGCACGTGGTTGTGAATAATGCCTAAGCGTCAGAATGGACGGCAATACTCAGTCAAGTACATCGAAGGCAAAATAAAGAAAAGAATCAGACACCCGATGAGGGAGGAGAAGCAGTAATTAGGGGGAACGCGCAAGGAAGGCACTTCCGGAGGGTCTGAGACAGAATGTGGTTACCACATTCTAACCCAGCTATTTATCAGCTGCCATCAAAAAATAGGTATACTCACAATTGTAATAATAACAAGTACTCCCGGCTGGGCTCTAGCCTAACCGGTTCTCCCACTTAAGGGCAACGGTATGGAAGTATCACAGGATGAAGTGAACGACGACGAGATGGGCAAGACGGAGAGGCCGAATGGCCTTTAAATTCCGAACTGGGCGAGATTTAAAGACTGACTGGGTTTAGGAGAGGCTTACAGTAATCCGCTTTAGCGCAGGGCAGCAAACCCTTGAATTATATCTAATGCAGGCGGGAAAGATCCGATGATAGGCATAATCTTTTAGGATCGCGGGATATACCACCCAAGGCCTCAAGCAAACTTCGCCGTTACATGGAGGAGGAGACAGGGGAAGTTAGTCGTCAAGGCGCAGAGGGCTTCGAGGCCTGCTTAAGCTTCTCACTCAGTCTTCTTCTCCGACGGAGACGCTCTCGTCTCCGGCACGGTGCAGACTGATGTGCAACGCAACGGCTATGAAAAGAACAAATATCGTCCTTGATTGCCGTCACTCCCCGTTCTAAATCTAATGCATACATACTTCTCCCTGCCGCTTTCGCCGTTTTCTCGCCCATTTGTATTACCCAATCCGGCTCAACTTTTGAATAGGTGTGAAACTCTGTAATTTCCAATCCTACATTATAACACAAAACACGATGCAATATTAATGCAGCCAAATCTTGAACGCGAGTCGAGTATCAAGTTCATGCAGAAAATTTAATTGTATAGTAGCAGATGAATATGCAAGTATATCCGCTTGACAGATCAGATCCTTCCGGTATCCTCTACACTACAGCATCCCACGGTCTCCACGTTTGTCCCTGTCTCTATCCTGTTCCTCCCTCAGCCCATTGTACATCGAGGTAGCCTGAACTTCCGGGGACGAAACGTCATATCCGTCCGTTAGGTCATCCCCTGCCGTTGCATCCTTAGTTGGAGTTGCTACACCCTTCTTTCTCCCTGCTGCCGCAGCAGCCGCACGCTCCAGAGCACGGCGTCTACGTGACAGAATCTTCTTTCGCTGACGTATAGCACGGCGATAGCTAAGCTCATCCCCATAGAAAAGACTATATTCGCAAAAAGGACAGATCCATTCATCTTCGGGATTGGTTAAGCTTGCCGTGGGAGGAGGTACGCCAGATGGCCGTCTCCGAGGAGCAAGTTCTGCAGATAGAAAACGCATTGGAGGTGGTCCAAGATAGTTCTGTAAATTTATCGTCGTCTGTGTTGAATTCAACGGTCCAGAATTAGGAAGGCGCGAAGGGACATAGTTGCGTAGATGGTGCGGGTTCGAAGCATTAGCCAGAGCAGACCGCTTCTTCTTCTTGGACTTTGATTTCGATGTCGTAACCATGTTCTCCGAGTTCTTCTGGGTCGTATCGCCGTTCGAGCCGGCGAGCTGACCAGCAATGCGAGCGCGGGCTTGTAGACGCTCGTTATGCCTTGTCTTTTGCATCTGGCTGACCATAAGCGCTGTTTGTCGTGCTGCCTCCGCAGCCTTCGCAGCCTGACGAGCAAACTCGATGTCAAACTGCCTCTGAAGGTGAGCAACTTCTTCTGTCAAAGCTCTGACTCGCTCCGATGCTTGATTGACGCCGTATGCATTAGTTCAAGGAGGACGCGAACAAGGACCGGGAAAAAAACTCACTGGGACTGTCACAGATAAATGCAAAGGAGCTTTCTGGCACCCGCACGTTCTCACTGATAGATGGAACAGATAGGAGCTTTCTTGTCGCAGCTGAAATCGCTCGCGCCTTCCTGCGCTGCGGTCGGCGAGATAAATGGACTAGCTGGCCTTCTGCGCGCCTTCCGAAAGGATGCGTAGATGAAAGTGCATGGTCAAGAGCATACGAATCGTTATGCGAGAGAGCACTGAGCACATCAGCGAACTGTCGTTTCCTGCTCTTCAGCATTTCTTTGAGCTGCAGGCCCGCCTGCGTAGCTCGGCTGAGTTTACCCTTCTTCGGCGGTATTACTAAGGGTGGTGGAACAGGGGGCGGGACATTAACGACTTCAGCCACACCGCGGTCGACAGGGAGAGCATCGTCTGCCGCCTCTTCTCCGTCCTCTGGAGCCGTGTCGTCTCCTCCACGTGCATGCGCCGCAACAGGCACCTTCCGCTTTTTGGTGTTTCCAGGTTGCGTAAGATGGTCCGTGTAGCTCCCGTCCTCGCGATCGGTCTCCTCACGAGCCTCAGTTGTAGCATATCCATTATTCTGACTATTCATCCGTGTTAGTACTTCAGCAGGGTTGACGTGGCGCGTATCGATATCATCATCTTTCCGTAAGTCCGCAGCGCCATGGAAGAGCGGCACATAGTAAGAGTTTGTGAGAGCCATAGAAGTCGAAAGAGTGTTAGCTAGTTCGTCAGGCGTAGTCTGTGTATCACCACTTAAGCCCCGAGCCTGCGCTACCGGAGCGTCTACTGGTACGTGGCTAAGCAATGGGGTATCGATCGTGCGTCTCCGCTTCGGAAGCGGGATCACTCTGCGCAAGGAAGGAAACTCTGGGATGTCAAATATTGGCGACGTCGTTGGGTACGACGACGCTGAAGGTCTTTGTTCAGAACATGTGATGGCCATGATGGTGGCCAGACGCAGAGGTGCGGGGGGACAACGAAGACGTGTACGGCGACGTGGATCATCATCACTCGGCTGAGACGCCTACCCGTGAGCAAGATCTTCCCCTTGTGTAAACAAAACGAATATTAATATTTCATTTTTTATAGGACATTTTTCACATCGCAGTCAAAATACATTAATATTGGTATTGTTCTCGCCAGACAGCGAGAAGAATATGAAAGGACAAGAAAGAAAAGAAACTGACTACAATACACGATGCTCTAGCACAAATGTCTCTCGCTATGCAAATTACAGCAGTAAGGACGCGGATATATGTATGTTACTATCTGCTCATGCAGATGATGCGGTCTGGCCCGCCCTCTAAAGATCAATCGACAGGAAAGTTCGTGAGTGAATGGGGGAATTGCGAAGACGTATAACCTAGGGCCAAAAAATATCATCTAGGAGCAGACAAAAAGGAAGCGATGAGACCGATGCAGAGAAAAGTGCGAGAGCAGCGTATAGTGATGAGTGCAGAAGCTAGAAATGATGCGAAACGTTCCAAAAAAACAACGGGTCACGTAAACGCGCAGAAGGTAAAAAGAGAATTCATAGGCATAAGTGCGGGGCATAAGGTGTTTGCAGGCCATATGCTAGTTGCATGATTTGTGTCTCGGGGTTCCCGGACGTGGGTAAGGGCGAGTGGATTACCACCAGCCACCCTGGCTGCCGCCACCGTAACCTCCTCCGCCATACTGGGGACCACCCCATTGCATACCGCCGCCACCGTTCATACGCGGGGCATTGTAGCCTCCACCCCCGCCTCCGCCTCCGCCAGTGGCACCACTGCTAAAGCCTCCTCCACCTCCGGAACGGTAGTCGCGGGTACCTCCGCGGCCTCTGCCGCGTCCCGCACCTCCACGTCCGCCACGGTAGGAGCTACCACCGAACGTAGACTCGCGGGCAACGGCATCAAGCCAGCTCGGGACCTCCTGATTCGCTTCACGTAGAAGTTCAACCAGGTCCCGTACAATGTTGCGATTTCCACGATTGAAGAAACCTGTCGCCATGCCCGTGTTGCCTGCACGGCCGGTACGACCGATACGATGCACGTAATCATCAATATCAGACGGCAGGTCGTAATTAATCACGTGGGTGACGTTAGGGATATCAAGACCACGAGCGGCGACAGCTGTGGCAACAAGGATCGGTGTACGACCCTGACGGAAAGTGGCAAGAGCCATTTCGCGCTCACGTTGAGTACGGTCGCCGTGGATAGAAGTGGCGGGGAGGCGATTAGCCACAAGGAAGTCAGACAGCATATCGGCCATTTTCTTTGTTTCCACGAAAATTAGTGTTAGGCTCCCTTGCTGGGACGCAAGAATGTCCAGCAGTACGGAACGCTTGTCCATATCCTCGACATATTCTATTTTTTGAGTGATGTTTTCCGAAGTAGACCCAACACGACCGACAGAAAGGAAAATGTAATCTTTCAGGAAATCTTTTGCGAGCATTTGAATGTCTCGAGGGAAAGTGGCACTGAACATCAGCGTTTGGCGATCGTGGACATCGGTCATATCCTCGCCTTGGACGATACGGCGAATCTGAGGCTCAAAACCCATGTCAAGCATGCGGTCTGCCTCATCGAGGACCAGATAACGAATGTTGGAAAGGCTGATGCGCCCACGTTCAATCAGATCAACAAGACGCCCGGGGGTGGCAGCAAGAAGGTCACATCCTCGCTCAATCTGCTTCAACTGAGAGCCGATATCAGCTCCACCGTAAACGACGGCAGTTCGCATCCAAGAACGGTAGGCAAACTTGCGGGCTTCCTCGTGGATCTGGCTAACCAACTCACGTGTTGGGGCCAAAATCAAAGTAGTAGGGTAAGCCTTGCGACGCCCGTAACCACCAGCTGCATCAGGATTCGGCGCGCGAGGGCCCTCAGTGAAGGAGGCAGAGAGAATCGGGAATAAAAACCCGGCAGTTTTCCCGGAACCCGTCTGAATAATGCGCGGTATTTATAAGCGACATGCTTTTTTCCTCTGAGAAAATGAAATTGTGGATCACTCACCTGAGCGCATGCCATCAAATCTCTGTTGGCGGCAACAATCGGAATAGAGTACTTCTGGACCGGTGTCGGCGTCGTGTAACGAGAGAGCTTGATGTTCTCTAGCAATACAGGGTCAAGAGGGGGGTTCGTGAACTCTGAAATGGGTTCTGGGACGCCAGCTCCCGTAGCTTCGACAGGGATGTCGTCGTACTTTTCAAAGTTGATACCGGTGTGCTGAGCGGCAGGATCGTCCGGGTCCCCAAAGAGCTCCTTCTCCAGGCGGGCATTGTGAGGTCCGGGAACGTGTTTACCATCAATCCAACGGCCGTTGTCGCCTCCTTTGCCGCCATGGCTCCAGTTGTTGTTATCTCTCTGAGAATCCCAGCCGCCGCGGCCGCCATAGCCTGAGTTATAGCCTCCCCTGCCACCGCCAGCACCACCGCCGTAGCCGCCACGCGAACCATAAGAAGGGGCATTGCTCGGAGCGCTCCAGTCGTTCCTGCAGAGTGACAAACGAAAGTCAGTAGGATAAAACTTCAATTCAATTGAAAGGTCTCATACCGAGTGTCTCTAGTAGGAGGCGGGGAAGCAGCCTGCTGCGTATGCCTCATGTGAGGAGGGACATAAGCAGATCGTGTACCATTGATGCCGAGAGACGCTGTATAAAGAGCGATGTGAGTGCGAAAAACTCGGAAGAGAAAAACAAGTACGCACCAAAGCGGCTCTCGAGACTGTCGGTACCGTTTACAATTCCATTTGACATACTAGAGGGAATTATAAGAGGAGAAAAGATGTTTTAAGTAGACTATCAAGTAAAGGTGGATGTTGGTGAGAGAGTGGGTTTGGCGTCTCCACGAAAAAATTCTGGTCTTCACCCCCAGCATCTGCTTACTAATGGTCACGTGACGTACCGCCGAGAATCACCGATTGGTGTTCTATTCACAGGCCAATCGCACCGCTCTTGTTAGACTGAGGATTCAACATACAAGAAGATGGTCATATAGAGTACCCCACGCATAAGAAAACAACAAATGGTATCCAACACAGCATAAATATCTGCACTCAAAGTCCGGGTATCTGTTTTTTTTTTATGACAATCCAGCACTCTGACAAAGGAGGCTCATGAGAATGTCCTGTTCAACCTATCATTAGCTTCCGGAAACGGCATACGAGACGATGAAATGAAAAGCACGATGCGATGCTAACCTTATCCTCTGCAGTGTCGCAGAACATGCTCCAGGGTCCTTCCCCATCGCTGAACTCCACAGCAAACGAGTGAGGGATAGCTTCGAGCTCATCATATCCCTCATGAGGCTCCTTGATAGCACGCACCCGTCCCCCACTTAGGACCATGAGGTCAAGTGGCATATTTCGTTCCTAAAGCCAGATATAAAGTGAGTGAGCATAAATCGAGGGCAAAACGCATAAACCGTGCTCAAGGCCGGAAACGGACCTGAGAATCCCGATAGAACACGAGCGACTCGCCCTTCAGTTCAAAAAACCTTCTTTTCCAAGTGGCTGATACAGGCGTCTGAATCGTTACGAATCCTGTAAGTAGCACTGGGTCGGAACCAAATCGGGCCGCCTGAGCAAATTTCTCCTGGATTTCCTTCATCCGCTTCTTCCTCAAATGGTCTGCCGCACGTCTCTGTTCTTCCCTTTTCCTTGCCGCTTCTGCCGCGCGCCTCTCAGATTCTTGCCGCTCTTCTTCCAGTCGCTTCGCTTGAAGTAAGCGGCGTTCCTTCTCCTGTTGCCTACGTATCTCAAGTTCTCTGTGCTTACGTTCCTCCTCCAATTGAGCCTCCCTTTCTCGCCTCGCTCTTTCGGCCAGTGCATGCAGCTTTTCGGCCTCCAGTTTCGCACGCCGACGCTCCTCATCTTCCTGAGCCTGACGAAACGCCTCTTCTTTTTCGCGTTTTAAACGAGCCTGGCGTTCTTCTTCTTCGCGCTGTGCTCGCACTTCTTCGGCTTCCCGCCTCTTCTGAGCCTCAAGCCGTAACCGTGCCCTCTCTTCCGGGCTACTGACGCGTGGAATGATTCGCGGAGGCGTAAAGCCTGTGTAGCTCTTACGGTCTGTTATAGTACCGCCGGGGCTGATGACAACCTCGTCTCCTTCAGACATGGAGCTGCTCGCCCGTCGATGCCCGGCCTGATACGTGGATCCCGTTGATACGCTCTTCACGAAAGCTGATGCTGATGAGACTTGCCTCGGGTCCTTTGGTGGTGTTGGTGGGGGCCTCTCATGATCCTCGATTTCTGATGGGATGCGAGGCATTCGGGAAGGTTCCGATCTCAACGTTGGTGATTTCCGTCCTTGGCCCTCTGAAGCGACCAGCCGCGCTCGAGGAGAATGCGGCAGACCTTTGATCCCGTTCGATGCCGACTCTGACGAAGAACGTACGTCTGTCGGCATAGACGCACTCCTTTGCACAGAATTGTTGGGACTGGACGCCAAACGCGGAATGAACGAAGGGCCAAGTTGAAGTCGTTCTCGCAGCTTATTCATGTTGTCTGCGTCGAAGTTAGATACATTCATAGAGATGTTTGCCGCCTACAATATACATAGATAAATATTCAAAAGAAGAAGGTTGTGACGCAGCAGCATATATACCTTGAAGAGCGAGCCAACAGCTCTGGAATGTACAAGGGCCCTAGCTTCATCGCGACGCGCCCCGTAAACGATTCATTGTTTTCTTACATCGATAGAGACGCGTACTCACCTCTCTTGACACCAGACACGCCCTCTGGTACGAACGCGATCAACGCAAAGTAGTTGTTGTCGCCGTCCCTTTCGCGACAGAAACCAAAGTATACATCCTCCGTTCGCGGAACGGTGTCGCAAAGGTCATTGAACGACCCGATGCCAGTAGTTAGGAGAGATAGCCTGTCTCGCGTCTGGCCATAAGTGAGCAACAGCCTGACGAGAAAAAACAGAAGGCAATTAAGCGTAATTAGCAAGGGAGATAGGAGGCCTTAGACTAAATGAGATACATGCCAATCTTTATCTCTATTCTTGATAATGTCATCGTACGCATTTGTTATGCTCGGATCTGTGAGGTCGACTGACATGGTTGGTAGGATATCGTGACGTGCATGAGGACGATGGCGAGAAAAAGACGCAGTCCACGCCTCGACAACGAGGTGATGGCTCACATACAGTTATGATTTTAAGTTTATGTCCCGTTCCGGCCACACGCGTAAGCGACATGGCTGGACGCGAACCAATCCACAATTTACCAGACATAAACTTTACATTCTATCAAATACAGTCATGCCATACGAATAATGATAATTTCATTTCGATGGTGGTTACGCCCGGTCCGAGTTTTTCTTCCGATCCTCTTCAATAGCCGCCGGCCCGTCGGTACTCTCATTGAATTGATACATCGGGAAGTCGAAAAGGACAATCTTCTTTATGATCGCGGGTAAACGACTGTAGAGCGCCGGAGGCAGCGGGATAAGAACGCTGGTCGATCGTAGGTACGCCTTGTAGTTCGACCAAGCATTGCGATGTTCTTCCTTGGCATTCACACCGTTCGACAGAAGGTAATACTTCTTCGCGGTCGGTTTCTCTGCTGTTGGGACTCCAGATGCAAACATGAGGAGTCTAGCCGAGTCATTGCTAACACTCAAAAAGATCAGATAGATACTTACAGGGTAGTAAAGATGGGAGACATTATTGCGCCGTACTGTGCGCGTTTAGAGGATATCGGCAGGTCACCATTGGTGGTTGGAGAGAGACAAAGAATCCAAATGCCCCACCAGCACATCATCCTAGGGCAATGGTCAGACTCAGAAGATATCAGTCTTAGAAGCTAGACACTTACTCGCCAAAGTAAGGCGGGTGACGAGACCATTTCCAAATTCCGAACTATCAAAGGATAGGTCAGAAGAAGTACACAAGAAAACATGGGATCCAAGTCTTACGGAAGGCGGTTGATCTTTCGGAGGTCTCTGAGACTTGTAGAGAAACTATAATAATGTCAGTATCTAATACCCCACAAAGTCGATCTACAAACCTTCTGCAAATCGGCAACGGACTCAATAACCCATCCTAGTGCCCAAAGCACGATACCGGCTATGTCCCTCGATGTGCCGAATACCGGATTGGATCCTCCTAGAGAAGGATCGGAAACCGCAGGAGAGTTTAAGATCGTAAGAGGTAGCGAAACTGTCCAGATCCAGATTATCTGGCCAATCCAGAATCCTAGCGAAGAATCAATATTTGCTTTTCTGCTGAATGCTTAAACTTACCCATGAATTTGAAGAAATGAGATCGGATATCGTCAAAGCGGGAGTCACTACCGGTCTTCAAGACACGAAATAGGAGGAAGCCTGAGAGTGAATAAATGAATGACATCCCCGCGACAGGGGAGAACATACCGGCCAGGCGTTTAGCCCAAACCATGACCAGTACACTGGCGACGATGTTGCGCGCATAGAAAGTGTTTCCAATCAACAGCGTCAAGAGTGCTACCATCATGTCAATAAGAATGAAGTCAATTGCTTCAAGAGATGTACCTAGCAGGAAAAAGTTCGATCCTTTCGAATGAGGATGACATTAGACTTTATTAGCTTGAATCGTAAGTATCAAGAAACAAACCTCCGGTAAAGTCGGTTATTTTATCAAACTTGGAGACTTATCGATCAGAAAGTGCATGCCGAAGTCTATCGAAAACTGATTTACCTGGAATGTCCATGCTATGAAGAAGCCTAAAGCCTGGTATCCTATCGTCACGAGAATGGCGATGCCCAAGTAATACTTGTCAAGCGCATGAACAGGAGCCATTGCTGTTTGCTGAATGAAGTAATCGTGGTCGAAGAAAAGGTATGTGAATTCATAACGAAAGAGGCTGGGTGGCTGTCTGAGTCCGGGGCAACGTCAGTGAGATCGCAACGGCTGTCTCGGGCGGGACGGCGTCTCAATCGAGGACAACACTAGCGGGATCTAAAATAAAATAAAATCCCAGGCTCACGTGGAGACGAAAGGTTTAAAAAGAAAATAGGGAATTGTTTTACAGGATTACGGGCTAGATATGTCGGATACTAGGTGCATTTCTATCACTACTGTCAAATATTACAATTAATTCCAAAGCATCATAAGCTGCCAAGCCCTATGAAAGAACTTTCCCAAGTCACCAAAGTAGAAAGACGCTGCAAATTATGTATGCGAGGATGTTTTCTGATCTCAGAGAAAACATGCCTGCAAAGTTCGCCGTAATTGTTGCGATCTTCGATGGACGAAAAATTCTGAAACAAAAGTCAGCCCTCAAATCTTTGATGACCATTTCTAGGAACATACTATCCAAATATCTTGCATCGTTGACAACATCTCCAAAACACACTCGACGAGAATGTTCTTATCGCGTTCTGAACTGTCCGATAGGAGGATCGAATCAAGGTTGTTGAAAATGCCTAAACCCCATCGGTCAGCATAAAAATGGCGGGAATTGCCATGAAACTTACCTGCAATGAGGGCCTCTCGCTTTTCAAGAAAATCACTGCGCGATAAACAATATTCTTGTTCTGAGGCTCTCGTTACAGGTAACTCTCGCAGGAAGGGGTGCCGAAGGCCATCTACGGAAAGCAATGTCGACAAGTACTCGTTCTCCATGGTAACTTTGTAAGCAACGAGGCATTGCAACAAGACGGCGAAAAAATGTCTCTCATGAGCCTGGACGGGTCAGATAATAAGGCTCCGCAAAATGCGAGGGAAAGATGATCAATTTTACCTTATTATACGCCGATGGATCGCACTTCAGCAGTTGATGCATGAAGCGAATGGCGACGCGCCTCCTAAAGAAGGAATCCCCGATTCCTGCCCAAGATTGAGGCCCAACATTTAAGTAATGGTCCCAGGCCTAGAATATATACGTAAGACTCGAAGTTCGTAATGCACAGTAAACGCGCACTCGTATCCCGTTTCTCACGACGACGGCTGCGCATCCAACCCAGCAGTCAATCCAATCATCGGCACTGTTCCAATATTCCTCCAGTCTACTTTCTTCCGAAGGACGGGCCGTCGGGTCGTTGAAATATTGCAGGAGCAGACGGAAAATATGGGGAATTACATCAGAGTTCATGATCTGAAGATACGTTAGCCGCAGCGACAAAAACTCGAAACTGAATTGAAATACCTTCGCCACTTCCTTGTCCTTTGCCCAGTTGTCTTCGGATCCGTCACCCAGAGGTGCATTTGCGAGTGCCTCGTCATCTAAAGCGAACTCCGCAAAAAAATCTTGACTTTCAGGGTCTGCATCCACCGCGGAGGGCGAAATGCGCCGCTGTGGAGGAGGGAAAATTGTTGCGCGAGCCTTCAGGAAAGATTGAACTAATCGTAATATTTCAAATCGAGTAGACACGATGTTCGTAAGCTCCTTCATCGGGAAGATTCTGTTTACCCAAGCTAGTGGAGACGTGAGTTAAAGGAAATAGAAGAAAACAGCATTTCCTTACGACCGCATATTAAAAGTACATCTGGATAGCGAGGCGTTGACCCTTCGGCTTGCAGATCGGCCTTCTCGATGATATTCGTCACGCATCTGAGTAGAAGGTGTAAGCTTATCACTAGTCTGTGACGAAGCCGTTGAGCGTCCTCCGATTTGCAAGTATCCGATTCCTTTGTGGGACCAAGAGTCGTTTTCTGAAATTCTTCCAGGAGCGTCTGACACATTTCACCGAGCCACTGTAGTGGAAGTTTTGGTTCGAGTGTCAGATGACTTGCAACGATGGTTATATGCATCGCCGCTTTGATACAAACATCTCTACTCCTATCGTCCGTATCAATAAAGTTGACGAAACGGCGCGCTTGATCAATGCGATGTTGAATATTGGCGTTCTCCTTCCCATCGACAAGGATAGCAATAATGATGGCACTGAAGCGGTTGATAAGCATCGAAAGTTCATCAGTTGTTGGCACATTGATCCTCGAAAATGGAACCCCACTGAGGGGGACAACCAGAGAAAGGAGTTTCATGAGTCGTGATTTCGTACGAGAGTCGCTTCTTGAACCTGCTGGCTCAGCTCTGGCGGCTTGCATCACAAGCTTCAAGTAAACACCGAATGCACTGTCACTACGCTGCAGCTCGTTGAGCAATTCGATATTTTGATATCGTAGGAAGGCAGGGAATTCGGACTCTTCGCCAAGCAGATTGCCGAAATTGCGACTCCTGAAGATGTCGACAAGTTTCTTGAATACAACATTCGCGTCTCGTAACGGCCATTTCCACTTTGTGCCCAGCATAAAGCAGCGAGCCACAACCATGCGTACATATTTATCTCTCCGTTTCAAGCTCTCACGCGGAATCTTGGCATCCTCTGTCTTGTCATAAGTTAGGCGAATAGTGTCGAGTGCAAGGCCCACAACATCCCAACATGGAGCGAGGCGGGGTTCCGAAGTAGCTATGCCATGCGAAGAGAAATGCGACAAAGCACATAATCCGAATACAAGTTTCCACAGATGCTCGCTGAACCCGATGTTTGACATAGCTCGTGCTTTCTTGCCTTTGACTGTCTGCAGAATAACGGACCAAAAGACACCATTGCCGTCCAACGACGCGCCAGAGAAGCGGTTTGCTTGGGATAGAAGATGAATCATGCAGACCCACAGTTCTGCTGCACGAAGCTGTGTAGTTGGCGATGACATATCCCGCTTCTCGATCGGAGCCAGAGCGCTTTCAACACCGTACTCGATAAGAGTATTGAGTAATAGTGACACGGCCACCTTCCATTGACATTGATCTGTGTCAATGTCGCCGCCTTCCCTTTGCACTGCGGCAAGGACACGTGTTGCTAAATCTACTATGAACCACATAACCACAAAGCGCCGGGAATCAATGCACACAACCTTTGAGTGTTTAGAGCTAGCCGTCTCTTGAAGTTTCTGTTCAAGTCGTTCCGCGCAAGACATAGTTGCTGTCTGCACAGTTTTCCTCCCTTCGACACTGGTATTCTCGTACATCCAAGCGGCAAAATGCGATACAGAATGCATAAGATGTTCATGACGGCGCACGTTGTCCTCATCTGTCGATTCCTCCGAATCATCATCAAGCCACTCATGAAGTACATTGCACGTCACATCCACAGCTTCAACGAAGGAATTGGCAGACATCTCTGGATCGAGGCTTATGGCACCAAAACCTGAATATGGTCCTGGCCGAGGTAGAGTGCCATTCTTGAAGACGAAGTTAAGCAGATCTGGAAGAAGCTGCTTCCCAAGAAACGTCGTAGCGCTGAATGATAAGCCTGGAGTTGGGATGGAAATCCCCATATCGACGCTGCATGTCCGAACACGGTTCTCATCATGCCAGTTGGTCGCAGCGGACTTATTCGCTGGACGGTGCATATACTCCACATACTCGAGAGCATCCATGGCAGGTGCGCTATCGAATGCAAAGTCGTCAAGCGAGGTCTGCTTTAGGATCTCCTTCTCATCAGCAACATGCCTTCGTTGATGGGATGTCCTATGAGTGACCTTTTCCGATACCGTCCCGGAGAATGCTGGTCGGCCTTGTAACGAGCCATCTTGATGAAGAGGTTTAATTGCGCTTCGTAAGTCATCATCTGCCAGATCAATTTGCACGGTTATGAACCCTTTTTTCCGGCCGCTTGCAATCTTCTTCCGACCGCCAGCGAACGTGTGCAAAGTGGCCTTCTGCACTGCTTCTCGCCTTTGCTTCTTTGTGAGTCGTTTCGGGGCGTCAGACTGCTCCATGAGCGAGTGATCGTCTTCGAGGTCGTGAACGTCTTCTCGATCCAATTCCAGGTTCGTGAGATCCGTCACGAGTCCATCACCAAAACGTTTGACAACGGCGGTACGTTCAAATTGAAGACGAGTTTGCTTTCCCTCAATACGATGACTGCGTTGCGATGTCGATTTCAAAATGTTGACATCGAGACCATTGACTCTGAGATCGTGGACACTCGACGTATTAGGTTTGCGTTTCCTGGCTTTTGTCTTAGAGGATGGCCTTTTCGTGCGTGTACGACACAACATCATGTCAATAAGTGGCTCCTCTCTCCAACGTCCGGATTGCCTTGCGTAGTCATGATCAAAGTAACCTGCATCTGCAACGGATTTCTCTAATATATCGTCATCGTCTCCGACAGGCGAGATGCTTGAAGTAGACGCCTCTGAGTCGGATGAGGATTCCACGTTTATCTTTATAGGATTTTCTTGGGAATGGTTGATGCCAGTGTCAGTGTCCGAGCTTTCTGAATCTCCTCTGATCTCTTGAACGGCATGACAGGCATTCGAACGCCTCGTAATCTTTGATCGACCTGGAACTAGAGAAACCTCGTCATCTTCGCTACTACTTCCCTCTGCATCAGTGACAGATTTCGCCCGAGAACGAGATCGTTTGTTGACGAATGCGGCGGCCTGTTTCTCTAATCGTTGGATCATAGATCGGGGAACCATACGTTGGAGGTATCGCATTTGTTTCTTGCTAATTCGAGGCAGCTCGCCATCATAATCGTCGTCCATTGGAGACTCGTGACCAGAATGTGGCGATTGGGATGCTTCCTGTTTAGAACCATAATGTCGTGAGTATGATGTGCGTGCGGAATCATCAAGATCATCATCATAGAGCACATCATGGTCATTTACATCGACGATATCAAAATCTATCGGATCCTGATCTCCATCTTGAGATATATTGTGATCCAGCTTTATCATTTCAGGATCAGGAGGCGTTTCGGGAGCAACGTCGCGAAAGGTTTCGGATGAAGGTGAGAGTGAGTGAAGTAATTCAGTTCTATTTTGCGTAATGTTGTCGTTGGAGCGCGCCGGCGGGTGCCTAGGACTCGATCGAATATCCTACACGAATACAATTGTTATGGCATTTCTAGAAATTGTCAATCAAAGCAAACACACCTTTCGCCTCTTATAAGTTATAGCAGCGTGGCTAACCTCTCGCTCCACCTCAAGTCCTCGAAGACTTGTCCTGAGTATTCTAGCTTCCTTCAAAGGAAATCTGATCGGTCTCTGGCGAGAAACCTTGTACTTTCCACGGACGTCTTCGGACATAGGCTTTGCAAAAGATTCACTGTTCGCAAGGGGCGACAGTGGTAAGAGATCGTCCTCATCACTCATATGAAATGCCTCGGGAAGCCAGTCTAAGCTCCTTGCATGCTCTTCGTCTAGAGCTTCTGAAGATTTTCGGGCCCTCGATCTTCTCTGATTTGCCGCTTGGCTCTCATCGTCCTCGTCCGTAACTATGAAGTCGTCATCTTCCCCTGATTCCCGATGCCTAAGCGTTCGTCTCGGGGCGTGCCTATGCGGACTAATGACCTTGACAATGGCATCAGGCAAACGTTTCATTTGTTGCTTGTATAACCGCTTGTCATACTCATACGGATTCAATTGCCGGGCTTGACGGGCGCGAAGAGAGTACCGGCGAGACGCCATGCCGTCATGGTCTTCGAGCGCAGAATGGGGGTCAGTTCCTGAATCACCGAGCATAGGTTTGGTTCCGATATTATCGGATCTCTCCGCACGATTAGGTGAGTGCGACACAGATCGATGTGGAGTGTTGATAACGAAACTTGATGCACGAGACGGAGATGACGGCGGCAGACTACTGAATCTCGGACGAACGACGGAATGCCGTGCAGGAGAGCTCAAATTGACTTCATCTCGGCTCGGAGCCATACCAAGTGATGTCGTTTTGTGTTGCAATGCAGGTGACGAGAGTAAGCCACATGATTGTTGCTTTTGTTTACTACTATCCGTAGCTCTCGTGGTCAGAGGCTGGCCGTGTAAGGCACGAGAGGTGCCCAATGCGGACATGCGATACAGTGGGGCAGTTTCGGCTTGACTTATTAGCTGCGAGATAACGTCGAGTTCGTCTTGCGATGGGCTGTCGTTCGCGACTTGAAAAACATCATCCAATAACTCGTCACCTGATAAATCTTGAGGCAAGCTGCCAAGACCATCACTTCCACGCGTCCCATTTCGTTTGAGAGACAGGAGTACGGCGGGGTTTTGCTGCTCATCATCCGAAACTGCTGTAGATGTTGGTGGACCCGGAGATGAGGGAACAGGCGTTGTGGAAGCCTCATCGACGTGGAATGGACTTGTAACTTCAGAAGTTACATTAGCTTCTCCATGGTTCTCGAGAGAGCTTGCATGGAAAATCTTCCCGTTCCCAATAAGTTATAGTTCAATGGAGAAAACTGACGATTACGCACCTTTCTCCTCTTTCGGGGGATCTCTAGGTTTGGGCTCGTCACCAAAGTCATCGACTGGGTTGCTTTCTCCAGAGGCAAGTCGAGCATTCCATGAGCGATTTCAAGCTCTTCTGGATCTGACGTCTCGACATAATCCGGAGCATCCATTCCATTGGACGTAATGGCGGGAGAAATACATCAGATGTTCGCGTCGAGGACTTGAGGATTAGTGCTCGTGATCGTGCCCATCACGTGAACGGATAAACTGTGTATGTTATTAGTTACTAATAATATTAGATTAGATGTTATTGTGATAACTGCGTGGTTTTACATAGGAGGTTGTAGCTATGTGCAAGAAAACTATACTATACATTAAAAATGTGTCTGGGGAAATGTTTTTGTCATTAGAAAAAGCCCCCCTAAGGTGGACTGAAAATGTGTTCAGAAGAAGAGGGCGTGCGCTTCGTGACGCGTTTTTCTTCGTCGAAATTTGTCCACTCATCCGGGCCGCCGCATGTACATAGCCACCATGCAGTCTCATGCAGTAATTGTGCGACTTTTGTTTATCAGGATCATCACTTCATGTCAGTAACAATGCCGTCTGAAGACCTTTCCCTTCTTTCGCTCTTCCCTGCAACAAAGGAGCAGATTTTGGAGTCTAGGAAGCGTACCTCGGTTCAATGGGCGCGGGGCCTTACTCTGCAGCAATACCTTCAGCGGGAAGACCGACTCGACGTAGCTGAACACGCCCAAGACGGAAGATTTACCACATGGTTTGAACATCTCGCATCAGCTATTTTACTGAGATTTTAATATTATGGCAGGGTGTTAGCGCCGAGAAACGATCCTACGACACTAGACTTCAGATGTTCATGCGAGACGTGGGTTGCAGTGGTCCCCTGACACCGTGGGTATCGCAACTCATCGAAAGCTCATAGATATCGTCGCAAATCCCTGATAAAACGACAAGGATCAGGTACACCAGAAGAAGTGTTCGGGTACGGGATCGCATCGGTATTCGCACCTGAAAAGAATCGTGGAAGAGGTTATGCTCGTCGCATGATGAACCTTCTACATTGGGTCGTGGCTCCCCATTCCACCCTACCTCCATTCCCTTCAAGTTGGGGAGGAGCACCTCCTGAATGTTCTGGATGTAATAATGCGCAATTTTCTGTGCTGTACAGCGACATTGGACCGAGTTACTACGCATCCATCGGACCCAGCGAGGATTCCGAAGGCTGGATAGTGCGCGAGCCATATTCAACAATTTTGGACGTAACTGAAGGAGCCAGCAATTTTAAGAGCCCAAAATCAGACGCGCTGGTCAAGTGGTTAACTGAGAAAGACTGCGAAGATATCCTGGATCACGACGCCGATCTGATGCGGGCCTCCTTCCCTTCGGATTCTAAGCCTGTTTCATTCACATTTCTTCCGAACGAGGGCGTGGCCCTGTTCTTGGTTAGGCGGACTCTTTTCTTTTCCCCAGGGCAACCTTACGCCGATATGGTTCCAGATAAATGGGGCGTCCAACTTTTAGTCGAAGGGCAGCTGCATTTTGCAACGTGGACCTTTGATGTCCGCCCGCCGCCTGCGACATTGATCGCCACTCGCATCCGTGCAACAAAATATACATTTCCGAGAATCATATCATGCATACTTCTAGCCGCCCAAGAGAACGATATGAAGCGAGTCGAGTTCTGGAACCTGCCGAAGGAAATGGAAGAGATTGCTAAGGAACTTGGTGGGAAACCCGAAGAACGAGACGAGCACCTCAATGCTTTCAAATGGTACGGCCCCGAAAAGAATGAGGATATCTATTGGGCTCACAACGAGAAGTAGGTACCTTTAGATCCCATGAACAAAGACTGACGTCCTTGAATAGGTTTGCGTGGTGCTAATACTTACTTTTATGAGCTAGAAGATACGTCTACGACAACATTACAATAAGTTCTACACGTGCTTCTCGCGATTATTTTGCCACGATATCTTCTCCTGTGACTGGAGTCAGTGCCTCGCAGGTGCATAAGACTAATGACTTGTTCTCACCGATAAAATTGCGTCAAAGAACTCTCGCACCGGCCGCGCAAACCACTGCTCTATATTTCCTTTCCTGTTCCTCTGAAGCCAGCCGACGTGACCACCTTTCTTCGTTATCGTCAGAGCAAGCCCATCGTAGCCGCTCTCACGTACTCTCTTTCTGAAGCCTTTGAGGCAATTCCCACCGTAGAATGGATCATCATGGGCATTCAGAAGGACACATGGCCGGCGTATCTTGTGCACGCGGAACATCGGGCTCGTAGCCGCAGCAAATGCAGCGGTGTCCGAATATCCGGCAAGATGTGACATGAAGATATCGTTGAATGCGGACATGCGCACAGCCGAACGCGACAGCAACTCATCGAGTCCTGTTGCACCTGCATCTCTGAAAAGCTGTTCATGTGCCTGTACTATGCGTGTGAGACTTGTCCCTATCGTGTAGCTGTACAACAAACGACGGATGTAATTCTCTTCGATTCGCTGGGCACATGCTTCAAGATCCCAGACAGTTGAAATACAGAAACCTGCATCGATCGGGCAAGCGTCGGCCTCTTCTGCCAGGTAGTTGGATAATAGCGCTCCTCCCATAGAAAAGCCTTGCTTATGCGTCAACACAGAGATCTCGAATTCATAGAGTACCTCATACCTAAAGCGAATAGAGCCTTGGATTCTGGATAGCACTTGCGAACAAATGAAACAACACTGTAGAAAATCAAGGAAGTGGACATTATTGTAACACAGTAAGACGCCCGGTCCTCTTTACAGAAGGTGGACGCACGCTCTCAGATCATCCGTCATTCCAGCATGCGTGAGATGAGCACTAGACAGAGGGTTGCCGGACGCTATCGTTTTCCTCACTGAAAATCACCAAATTCATGTAGTCTGATGGTACTTACTCCCCCTAGTATTCACAACAGCTACTCGGTAGCCTGTCACGGGACCGTTTCGTAGTCTTATGAGGTATTCTGTTGCTGAGGTGACGTATAGACTTTGCGAGTTTCCGAGAATTCCTGGAAGGACAATGATGATGGGAGCATCAAGTGACAACCATGGCGCGGAAACGAAGTCGACTGCAAGAGTTCCTCCGCTGTCGGCGGGAACAAAATATCTATGAGATAAAGTTCTACGGTCAGACATGAAAATGAAGAGTAATTAGGGTTTCAGAACTCACCTGCCATAGGTTAAAGGAGCGTAAATCGACGCAAAATTGCCGAACAACGTCTGTACGTCTCCCCTATTCTGACTGTGAGTTTAGCAAAAATGAGCACAGTAAAACCAAACTCACAAAGACCAAGACCAAGATGGTTTGAACGCTCTGATTCTATCACATAAGGAAGGAACGCTCTTCCTGATGATCTCGAGGACGGGAGGCAAATTAGAAGTGAAGGACAAGTCTGATTCCCCAGACTCCGAGGTTGCGATGTGTTCGGGTCCTTTTGTTTCACCGCGGTCCACGCTACGACTAGTGACTAGCTCTACGGAATCAATAGAGTCGGAGAGTCTGAGCATTACAAAAGAACGACGGACGGCGGTAAGCGCCACAGGGAAGAGAGGACAAAGACCAGTGACGTTAGAATATCCGCGGTCCCAAGTTTTTTGTATCCTCCGTCGAGGTCGGCCAGCACATTCAGCGCGCAAACACGAGGAGAACCAGAAGCAATGTCAAGACGATCACTGCACTTCAATACACTTCTTTCAGTCCACTTGTGTGTAGTTTTGCTGGACTGGAATAGTGACGTTAGCCAGCGCGCAATGTTCATTGCAGACTTCTGACTTTGCTTCTCTAGCCAATCGAAATGTATCGGTGACAAGATTGCATCGTAATCAATTAGGCGTACAAAATCAACATGCTGTCTATCATAGTGAGTGGATTCAGATTGAAGTTTTGAGTAGCCCGTCCACGAGAATGTAGGTTATTTCAATTTGTCTTGTGACTCGGGAATTACGCCGTGCTCCCGAAGTAACTTCTCAAGTTCGCCAGATTGATGCACTATGGCAAGATAAGCTCAATCTACACGTACGCTGAAGAAGAGGCTACTTACTACCAATCACTATATCGCATCCACCAACGAACTCGCCATTAACATACACTTGAGGGATCGTCGGCCACTCACTGTTCAACAAGAGATCATGATAAAAAAATTCTTTTTAGAATAGCTGACAGAAACGTGTGATCACATACTTACGAAAACTCTTTAATGTCGTTTCTCAGATCCTGATTTTCCAAAACGTCATACGTCTGCATCTTTTCCGGTGGGACGCCATTAATGTCGAGTAGCTGGATGACAGCGCGAGAAAAACCGCATTGTGGCAGATCTGGAGTGCCCTTCATGAACACTACAAGCGGCTTTTCATTCACAGCTGCCTGAAGCTTTGAACGCGCTTCCTGCGAAAGAAGACGATACAGAGCAGGTCCAAGAACGGTCTGTCTTGACGTGCCCAGAGCTCCCGACGTTGTCCGCCAAGAAGACGATAGCTTAAATAGCATGCACCGGATCAGTGTCAAAGAGGGTGAAGACAATTGCACGCCAGCATACCGACGACCGTAGTGTCTGCCTGAACATGGCGGTTAGTGAAGGATGTACACGTCCGTGAGATGCATCTGAAGACCGTACTCAGGCTTGTGTGAACGCTGACTAAGGTGCCACCAAGTTGCTCATACTCACACTATTGTATTAGTCACGTCACCCTTTACTTCCGCGTAAACTTCATAAACAACTACGCATCCCTGTAACATGCAGTACATCAGACAGAACTACGTCGTATGCACATCAATGTTTAAGTTTGGATTTACAGCTTCGCCTTGAACCACTGCACTGCATTCACGAAAGCCTGCTCTTTGCCAAACTTGACCTCGGGTATGCTAAGATCACCGCGGACGGCGAATCCGTGCACGCATTTCGGGAAGTATGCACGCTTGTAGTTGTCGGTTTCCGTCTTGCCACCGCCTAGAATTTCGTCTCCGAGCTTCTGCCTCTCCGCAGGATACATTTGGTCAGTCTTTTGTAGGATGGTCTCAGATTGAATACTTCGTTAGGGACTAAAACAAAGGACTTACCTCGCAAGAGTTTATGAGCAGCGGTACGCCAGATGCCTTGAACTTTTCCAGGTCCTCTGGTACCTGGAGGAGAGAAGGATGAGAAACGACGGCAGCCTTGATGACGCCATCGAACGCGAGGTCAAAGACGTAACGAGCGCCAAAACAGTAGCCTGTAGCGCCAAAGCTCGTCACTCCCTTCTCTTTCAGTGCTGCAATGACTTTGTCGAGAGGTGGCCTGGTCTGCTCCGCTCCGTGCTTGGCGAGCCAGGAGGGGAAATCAAACTGGAATAGAACGGCAATTCAGTATCGCTGGAATCAAATAGAAGAATCAGCCCTTACTGAAGCATTCATCTCGACGATGGGATCACCATTCAGGTAGTCAGGTAGGTATGTCTTGAATAGAAACAATCCAGCGTGAATTATATGGGAATCACAATCAATAATACTGACCTGGAAGCCATTCTTTGCGAAATCGTCCGCCTGATTTCATATTGTTAAGATTAAGAACTTCAATGCCCAACTCGGGACTCACGAGCAGCCGACTATTGACAAGATCAATTCCAAAGACATCCGGCAAGAAAAGTACGGCCTTTGTTTTTTCGTATGCGGTGCTACAAAAACGCAGGCGTCAGTATATGCGCTGTATCATAAACCGGATGCACTAACCCTTCCGGCGGAATGGCAACGTAAGTCTTCACCCCAGAAATCTCCTCAATCTTGCCTGATAGACTCGTCAGTACTCCAAAGCATGACAAAGGCGCCTATACACTCACCTGTGGGCACTCCTTCGTGAGTAACGCCTATTGACCACAGGCGCGTTAGAATGAGGATGATAGAACAAAACAATGTAATAAGATCGTGGACATACCAGATACGCAATCCTGACACAACGACATGACTAGTGATCCGTGAAGGGTGTATGCTGAGAGGGAGGGAGAAAGATAGGGAGAGCCATGTGTATGCTGATGTTGGTTTAAATCAGGTTCAGATCCTTGATTCTCACTCACTAGAGACCGGCAAATCATGTGAATTGCCGCCGATAGAAATCAGGTTCACATGCACAGGAAGGATGAATTATTTATTATCATTTCGTCATTGTCGTTGGCCGGGTAATCAACAAGAATAACTCTTTTCTAAACTCTCACTCGCAGTTCGACATCGAATCATATCGAACAGAGCAACAAGACGATAAACACTTCGAGAGTCTTCTTTACAAAAACTTCCAGAACCATTCCACAGTATTTGCGAAGGCTTGTTCTTTAGCCGCCTTGATCTGTGGATTGCTGAGATCACCACGGACAGCGAATCCGTGCACACATCCTGCGAAATAAGCACGTTTGTAAGTCCCGGCTTCCATCTTCCCTCCCCCAAGAATATCGTCTCCGATCTTCTGACTCTCGATAGGGTATTGCTTGTCCACCTAAATGAAAAAGTCATATGTATTTTAAGCTACATGAGATATGAGTGTCGAGGACTGACCTCGCATGAATTGATGAGGAGCGGTATGCCGGTGGTTTTGATTCTCTCAAGATCTTCTGGAACCTTGAGCCGCGAAGGGTGGGCGACGGCTGCAACCTTAATCTCTTCGTCGAAGGCCAGATCGAATACGTAACGAGCGCCGAAGCAGTATCCTACTGCGGCAAATTCCTTTACACCGCGTTCTTTGAGACCAGCTATAGCTTTATCGAGAGTCGGTCGTGTCTGCTCTGGTCCATGCCTGGAAGACCAGGTTTCACGGTCAAACTGCAAAAGGAACATTGTTAAGAGAAGTATGAACAAAGAACTAATCTTACCGAGCCATCCATAGTAACGACAGGATCACCATTCAAGAGATCGGGTGCATAAGTCTCGAGTATGAATTCAGATCGAAAAGAAGGAAGGACTTGAACAAAAGGAACTTACCTGGAAACCATTCTTTGCAAAGTCATCAACCTACAATAGTATACATGACTATCTAATATCTCAATTATTTTCATAAACACAAAAGCTTACGAGCAACTACATATTCAATAGTCAATCAATCAGCAGAACGCATTATCAGGATGTCCAAAATTACACACCCGATTATTGACAAGCTGGATGCCGAAGACATCGGTTAGATAGAGTATGGCCTTTGTCTCATCGTATTC
Organism: Sanghuangporus sanghuang; assembly: GCA_009806525.1. Taxonomy (NCBI): domain Eukaryota; kingdom Fungi; phylum Basidiomycota; class Agaricomycetes; order Hymenochaetales; family Hymenochaetaceae; genus Sanghuangporus; species Sanghuangporus sanghuang. Next base: position 1,061,694 of record VVIT01000002.1, on the reverse strand, counting down.
CTTGCTAGAGAACCCATCGATTCAGTGCGCCTAGAGAATAAGAGATGAGAAACTAACCCGGTCGGGGGAAATGCGACGTAAGTCTGGACACCATTGATCTCTTCAGTCTTCCCTTTGGTGAATCGATGCGTTGACAAACTTTGCGTATAATATAAGCGGCGAAGTGATCCTACCTGTAGGCTCACCCTCATGGGTCACGCCTATGCATGAAGAAGGAAAATTTATACCAATTTCCAGGCAACGACCCAGGGTCTGAGGGAGCGGAGAAACCTACATACCCGTTACACACTCTTTGCAAAGCGACATAATTTCCCAGGTGAAGGAGCTCTTTCATTCTCGCGCTATATATGTATAATATGGGAGTTGTAATTTGCGCGAACCGTGACTTTCCATGGCCAATAGAACTCAATCCAAAAATCACGGGACTCCCTAAACTGGATGTGGAACACGATTCGCATGGATGTGAGAGATGTGAGACAATGATGTACTTTCTCCTTTGATACACGTAATTCACCTACAATGCATACGGATTCCTAAGCTAATCGTCCAGATCAATGTCAGCCGAATTAAACGCCTGGAAACCGATCCTAGCTGGTGCGTGCTCCGTTGTGCAAGTCGGCAGTGCGTCAACTCTGTTGTTGTCAACATCCATCCTGACCGACCAATCCTCCTCAACCCCATCGCCAACAACGGAATCCTGGACACGCGTCTGATCAAGATACTCCAAGCAACCTGCACTGCAGCCACGCCATCGTACAGGGATCCCCATCTCTCCGCCGACCGGTTGTCCAGCAATTCGTTTTTCCCAAGAAAGGCGCTCCTCGGAGTGATTCACAAAAACTGGCCGACAATATCCGCCTCCGACAACGTCAAGATGTCTCCGTGACGGACAAACTGATACACACGGGCGCTGGTGGCTCGCGGAAATTGCTCGCCCCGCTTCTGGAGATGAGGAGGGTAGTGCATGAGGCGATTGCGAAGTTGCTATGCTTCCTGGAATACACGATGACAAGATTTCGCGCAACAATGGGGACTTCACGTAGTCGGATTGCAAGGGAAGATCGTAACAATGCTCCAGTACTGTTTCTTGCCGCTTTGCTCCGGATAATGTCGACAATGGCTCGTATTGACCATACAGCTCGGAGCTGGGGGCAAGAAGAGCCCGGAGCGCAAGCTCAATCAAAGGTACTACAGTGTGCTGCTTTTCAATCGGCCCAAACCACCGCTCCCTTGAAGGCTCAGACTTCACAAAGGGATTTTCCGCAAACGGGTTTGGATCAACCGCCAGGGATCTCAGGTTTAAGGACAGGATCTCCGAAGGCAGATAACGTAGCTTGTTGTTCGCAACGTTTAATTCTCGCAAGTTCCGAAGTTGGCATATCAGGGGAGGGAGTTCTGTGAGACTGTTTGCGCCTGAATGTGAATGTCAAGATGTCAAGACAAAGCAAGGTGTCAAGAATTATTAACGCACGAAGACTCAAGACCACAAGAGCATCAAGATTGAAGAGTTCATTCGGCAACGACGTGATATTATTGCGTCCAAGGAATAAATGAATTTCGTCTTCACGATGACCGAGCTTCCCTGCTCCGAAAACAATTGAATTTGTTGACCTTGAACAGGTCCGACGGGGGACAAGTTCTCGGGCTGGAGCAGCAGTTTGACGAATAACGACAAGTTTCGACAAGTCGGCGATCTTCGGTGGTACATATGTCAGACCGTGTCCACTGTTTCAAGGATTTATTTGAGCCAGCACTCGAGTGTACTTTGACTAAAGAAATGCACCTTAGGTCAATCTTGCACTCGGCCGCGTCGACGGCCTGAGCGATTGTTTCTTCCCAGAGAGAATGCTCTGGATCCTGAGACGGAGAGGCAAGATTATCCACCATCTTCTCTGCAGCAGTTTCGTGTAGAAGGGTTGACGGAATTACGATGTTCGGGACTACGCTTTGTACATAACCATCGCGTTCGTGAAGACCAATACGATGCGGCATTCCAAACACGTCCCATCGTTCCTCAGACTCGTTCCTCTGGCGTTTCGTCTTTGGACGCGTCGAATCCTTGCTATAGCTTGGAGGACGTTTGATCGCACGCGTAGAAGCTGAGAAAGGGTGTGCAGGGGACGCATCGAGGTCAGGAAGGAACTTGTCCTTTCCCCTCACGTCCATGCGACCAGGAGTAGGGGGTGATGGGTCCGGCGATGTGTAGTCTCCATCCGCACTACCGTAAGTCACTATATCCGGTTCATCGTCTGAGTCGTTTAGAAGAAACGGATCGTTCACAGGAGAGGACGGCGCGGATGAATCGGCCGCATAAAGGCTGCAAGGTGATGATGGCGGAGAACTCGCCTCAAACGCGCTTCTGTAATCATATTCTCTGCGGACTAGTTCAAAGGGAGCTTGGAGCATATTTGTTGTCAGCTTCTAGGAGTCTTATCTGTAGTTATGCCGAAGTAGGTTATGTGGATGTGTTTGAACGAGTCGATAGTTACTGACCATGGCGTGACGGTGCGCGAAAGGCGCAAAGCGTCATCTCGACGCGTTACGTCACGGCGCTTATGTACAGGAATGCTTCCGTTTTTGTACAGCCATCAAAGCTTGTATCGCCCGAAACACAACTTTATCGATATGAAAATCTTCATAAAGAGTCAGTAAAAGCTGCCGGTCTATTCCATCCGAACGTCTAAGCTGAGCTGCCAAATGTATACATATAGAGCTACAAAAGCTGTGCATCGAAAGCTAGGCGTTGTACAACAAATAAAGCAACAAGTGCGGTCTATCAGTTACTGTACTCGTGTGCAGTATATGGTAGCACAGGGGTGGTTGCCCGGTGTTATGAATGTCCTTTTTTTGGTATTGCTGATCGCCCTCGGTCGGTAGGAATCTTGGATTTTTATTTTCCTTGTATTTTACTTGACAAATAATCATGATCTATATTGTGAATGCACAAGAGAGCAGTCTGAATGTATTTAGATGACAATAGGATTCAAAAAGGATGTTTTACCATCTAATTTGCTGGCAATATGAAAAAAGAGAAAAAAGAACATCTTATTTTATTTCTTAAACAGCAATCAACGTGTCGAAATGAGGCCGCTCTTCTCGAAAAAATGGCCCGGGTTGCCCAACTTGACCACGTAACACTCCGACGTCGGTTGCCATACTGCACACGCGTACAGTAGTCTAATGTTATTACTATCTATACGATTGAGGAAAAAGGCCATTCAAGCCAGAAAAAAATGTTTTGGCTGAATGTCGTGTCTAGGATCCTGTTTATATCATTTCCAGTAAAGAATTCAGGAGCCGAATGCAGGGACTTGGCTTGCAAATTTGCTGCGTGCGCGGATTTGTGGACCCCAACGGAAAAGCTTCGATGATGCGAAGTAAACAAATAGGCCGATAAGACAACTAGCTATACGAAGTACTCACGATGAAAGGTATAGGCATCATCAGTACGGCGATGCATGCGAATACCGTGTTGGCCCATTTGAACGTCAACGCATTATACATCTGCGTCGTAAACAACGGGAAAATAGTCCCTCCTAGATTGCCTGCAAAAGGTGTCAGTGCAGATAAGTGAGCTTTCAGCAAAACGTCCTACGTGAAAGACTTTGCCCTGCTAAAGCCGATGATGCGAATGGACCGTAGCTGCAATAGCAATCAATGAGTCAGTCAGTCTACAAACACGAAGGCTCAAACTCCTGACCAATCGGCGAGATATGTGAATACGGCCAGATAGATCATGAAAATCGACCACATGAAGAGCTACACATGTGTATGCATCAGAATTTAAGTCAGAGCAAATATGAATATGTCCACTTACTACAATACCAATGCACATTCCTATCCAGTGCACCTGTTCCATGGATGTCCACGCATATATGAACATGGACACCGGAAACAGTATACCGGCAGCGCATGATGAGTATAGTCGGGCTTCATGCCCACGGTCCTTGAATCTCTTTCTGTTCTTACAGACGTAAGAATTAACTTCCGTCTTCGGTAGAGAGAGAATACTGACGCATAAATTTTCTCTTGGTAAAAGATGTTCGTCAAATATCCGAGGAGTGGCCCGATCCTAGTAAAGGCGTCAGATTCACATTTCTTTCTCGGGCAGAAGGACGGATACGCTTACAGCATAGTCACGTAAACTGTACCAACTTGACCGAGATTGAAATGGTGTAGTTGTTCAAAAGCGGGAGCAATGGACCTGTGCTCGTGATGTCAATAACTAGAAAGAGCCATCATGGCGTTCATTCGCTCACTCAACAAGTACGTATAAGATACCCCAAGCAAAGCCGACCCATAACTATTCATTCAAAGTTAGCGATCTATTTGAGATTAGCTCATCAGCACGTACACTAAATGACGCCACCACCGGTTCAGTAAATAGTAAATCTGAAACAGTCAGAAGACAAACATGGGCGCGATAGCATAATTGAGTCATCGAAAATACTTACGAATAGGCCGGGTGCAAGAGATCATTATCAACGACCATATGCTTCCTCTTTCGTCTTCAATACGCGCCCGATAACGGAGATCACCAGTCTCCTTCCGTAGCTTCTTCGCTAGCCTGGTCAGAAGGACAGACGAGCGCGTTTCTTTCATGATAAAAGTTATTGCTATCAATAATGCTCCCGTTACCCTACCGGAAAGGATCTAGTGAACGGAACAGAGACGGAAATGATAGGAATTAAACGTACATCATATGGATCCATTGGATCCAGCGCCATTCGAGGTCTTTGTCCATGGCAATCCAACCGGCAGCTACTGGACCTAATCCAGTTGCACTCATGGCAGCAATTGAGAAAACAGCCATAGGTACTCCGCGTCTAGAAAAATATCAGAAACCGAAAGAAAAGATTTCTTGGAACTACCTGGGACACACTCATGAGGAGCCCAAATGTCTGCGACAGTGCCTCCCACCATTGTCGAGCCCGTTGATCCTGCTGCGCCACCAAAAAAACGCAAAACGATCACAGTTTCGATATTTTTAGCTCTGCAAATGAATTTGATCAGACGGGAAATATTTCGGAAGCTCAAAGAATATACTAACAGAGCAACCCCAAGATGGGTTAGAATCAAGATAAATGTTGATACTACGTAAAGAGGTTGTCGTCCAAACTCCTCGCTAAGCGGAGCGAGAACCAACGGGCAGAGAGCAAAGCCTAACGCGTAGACGCTGAGACCCACGGTTGCTTGATATTCCGTACAGTTCAGATCGTGTGTCATAGACGCGTAACCCATAGCGTAAGTAGAAGCAGCAGCCGCTGGTGGGAAGATATGAGCACGTTTGAACAGAAAGGACAACAAGTCAACATCAAACACACCGACAAGGCCAGTTAGACCAGAGGATACACAGGTTATTGCCCATTTACAACTGCGCGAAAATTTAGCTGGATTACGGGGGTCTCCTTCCTCCCAGTCTACCTGGAACAGTATCAGAATTTGCGTTTACACGCCAAATCGAATGAACATACGTAAAGAATCTCCTCCACGGATGTGCACACAGTTGAAGCTCTTTTCTCTTTCTTGAGGTCGTCTCCATCGCCGTTCTCAGGCTGCTCCGGATGCTTATCATAGTGATGATGCTCGCGAGATAAGGCTCGGGAGATGCTGTGAGAAAGTCCTTCCTCAAGCTCGTGCGCAGACGGTCGGGAGCTCAAGTTCAACCGCACGTCAACATACTCGTGGACGGAATCGACATTCCGTATGGCGAGATGCTCAAAAGGCGTCTCCTGTTCTTCAGCGAGCGTCCGACTCGCAACACTAGCCGGAGTGTCTGTCATAATGGGAGAGAGACGAATCTCAGAGCGGTTTGGGTACTAGTAGCACTTTATGTCACTCACGGTTATATATTTTATACAGTTGTCCCTGGAAATGGAGTTCGGCATTATCCGGTCAGATTGTACACGTACGCTTGGTCAGTCGTTGAGCAATAATTTCGGCACGTACACCTGATGCAGATACTCCCTAGATATTTTCTAAATCAGATAAGATAGTAAGATAGCTAGCCTTCAAGAGAACGAGTTCATGTGTAAGTCCAGCTTCTTCTCTTGATCTCATCCCCTCCGCAACGCCAATTCTTCTTCTTCGCCTTCAACTTGTTCCGATGCTATAAATAACCCCGCGAGAATCCCGTGATCCGGTCATGGGAAGAGAAGCTTGCTTTCTCCTAATCGGTATGACTTCACTCCGACCTATCCGCGATCTCGGCCGATAAGCTCCGCAGAGATGTTCATGATAACGAAGTTATGAGTGGAGTGTGGCTACCAGTGGCTACCATACGCGCAAATGCAGACACGCCCTTTGCCTTTCGAAGGCTCGTTAAGCATATCGCTGGAGAGTCACTTAGACTACAGACACTTGCTAATGTGTTGAGTTTGGCAATGCTGACCTAAAATGATAGCCATCAAATTTCTACTGGTGCAATCATACTCCATACTAACATTGCTCACATACTTCGCAATACTTTGGCATGATTGCCCGGTACAAGATCATGTCTAGTCTTGGCCAGTCAACAAATAGTCTAATGGTGTCAATGCCTCCAAACTTTTCCCGCGAATGCATGCCAAAAACGAATGAGTTCTCTCACCGCAATGCAATCTGCCAGCCATAAATAGTCGGTTTACAGATGCTGATGACTGAGTCTCTTCAGCAATGCCAGTCATTAGTATCGACGACCTAGGCAACACTCTTTACTATGAGGACACGGGTGTTCCGCCTGACTCCGTAGCCCTCTATACTACTTTGATAATCGTCCACGGAACCGGTTTTCACGGACGTGAGTAATTCGTAATTCATGCTTTCAGTCTGTTCCAAATTCCCTAAAATGTATTCAGAGATATTCAGGCGTCTCATTCCGCTTGCTCCTAAGCATAACGTTCGACTCGTGCTTGTAAATCGACGTGACTATCCTGGATCTTCTCCATACACCGAAGAAGACCTCAGTAAAGTAAGAACTGACGATCCCGAGACGCACAATGATTTCGCGAAGGCGCGAGCGTCTGAATTCGCTCGATTCATCAAGACGTTCATTGAGAAGGAGAATATCCCGAAAGCTTCAAGTGACTGGAAACGCGGCGGGGTAGTCCTGATGGCTTGGTCGTCCGGAAACGGTTATACACTTCCGCTGCTTGCCTACATCGACATGATCCCGGAAGAAACTAGGCAATTTATAGAGCCTTATTTCCGCTCGCATATTGTGTTCGGTGAGGACCACTGATCAGAATCTGTACATTGGTGAACTGAATTACAATGCCCGGAAAGATGCACCGCGGTGGGTACTTGGAGCCCCTGCACCGGACGTCTTGAAAGACGCTTCCCTATCCGAAGAGGAACGTGTTGGAGCCTTCAACGAATGGGTCTCTGCATATTATACACACAAAAGCGTCACTTCACGCAACCTCTCTGATCTGCAACTTGCCCAACCAGACGGTGAAGAGCCGTTGAGGAAAAGCACAATTGCATCAATGACGCCGGAAGAGATACAAGAGACGACACATATGTCCGCTGTATTTAAAAGCGAAGTCGCTGGACGTGCAGCGCCCCCTGCTATTCATGCTGAGCGGATCCGTCGAGCATTGTTCGATGACGAGCTCGCCAAATATTGGCCGCGAACAAGTGTCAATGTAGTGTGGTGCGAGAACTCGACATGGGTCGTCGTGGATACTATGTGGGAGTTCCAGAAGGCGCGCGAGAAAGCGGATGAGAAAGGTATTGTTGGTAGGCCACTGAGAATTATTATGATGCCTGGTGCGAACCACTTTGTGAGTATCGTTCGAGTTCTGCAAGTCGGTTCCAGGCAACTGACGTTTTTCGTCAGCCTCACTGGGATGAACCCGAGATGACTATGAAATTCTTTGCGAACGTCGTCGACGCTTGACGCTCTCGTACAATCACATCATACAATCTTAGCAGCCCCGTATGATATACTCACATTGACAGGGATTGAATGTACATTTGTACAGAGATATTTCGACTGAGTAGACTTGGCGTTGTTTTTCAAGCGTGCCCTGAAGAACTCTCAGCTTGTGGATTTTGCCTCAGCAACCAGATTACATTATGCGTCAAGATCGTTTACTTGCTTGCCCGATGCTCATGAAATCAGTAAAAGTCACACTTTTATCGATTTGTTTACCATTCCCGAAAGGCTAATCGTTCATCCGAGAATTGCTAAATCTGAATTCATGTTATAAGGACCATGTACTGCAGCGACATGTTCATAAGTACTTCCACTATGCTACAGGTCTCAAGAATCAATGATATCCGCAAAGAATTTCATCGTCAGTTCAGGTTTATCCCAATGCGGCTGTGAGGGGTAACGTGAATTTGATGACGATCCAACTTTATCAAAGTCAAAGAGCGCCACTCACGAAATGATTTGTACCAGGTAGCATAAAGAATCTCAACGGTCTTCCAACAATCCCTTCTTCATTAGCCTTCTCGCGAGCCCTCTGAAGCTCCCACGTAGCACCGACGACATTCCAGATAGACTTCTCTCCCCAAACGACGTCAACACCAGCACGGGGCCAGTATTTTGCTAGCTTGTCGTCGAAAAGTGCACGACGCGTACGCTCGGTAAAAGTAGCCTGGCTACCACTCCGAAACGCGAGTTCACTGCCCGTAGATGGGGGAGCATACGTTGTCTCTTTTAACTCTTCTGAAGTCAACGCCTCGTACGTGCTCTTCCTGATTGAAGGGTCATCGTCTGCAACTTTTTGTAGGTCTGCGATATTGCGCGACGTAAGACTCTTGTGGGAAAAATAACTCGATACCCATATATTGAAGCGCCGCGCGCGTTCTTCCTCGGGTAAGGAAAGGTCGTTCAATGCATCTGGGAGTTGCGGTGACCCGACGACCCATCTCGGCATATCTTTTCCAAGGTCATTATTTAAGAGGCTATCGGAAGTTTGTGTATGAATCTTACCAAATAATATGAGAGAACGAAGGTAAGGCTCTATGAACAGTCTCGTGTCTTCCGGAATGGAGTCTGCGTATGACAGCAACGGTAGCGTATACGCGTTTCCCGCTGACCAAGCCATCAAGACTATTCCACCTCGCTTCCAGTCACTCGAGGCTCTCGGTATGTTCTCCTTTTCAACGAACGTCTTAATAAACCGAGCAAATTCTGCCGCTCGCGCCTTTGCGAATTCAGTTGTTATTTCGGCATTGTCTGTGTTTATCTTCTCGAGGTCCTCATCGGTGTATGGAGAGGATCCAGGATAATCGCGGCGGCTGATGGGCACGAGACGGATATTATGCTGGGGAGCGAATGGAAGGAGACGCCTGAATATCTCTGTCGAACGAATGTCGTCAGCTCTATTTAGAGGTACGATTTGATATATGGAACACTCACGACCGTGAAATCCGGTTCCATGAACAACCATCAAGGTTGTGTAAATGTCACCTGCGTTAGGCGGAGAGCCAGTGTCTTCATAGTAGAGACTATGGCCTTGGTCGTCAACACTGATGACCGACATGCTGAGTTCAAGTCTGAGAGATCTGGTCACTGGAACCGTTTTCTATGCCATCCTTTTGACGACCGGAATTTCAAACATCCGAAGTTTGTATTCTGTCATTGCTGCTGAAACTTCCGAGTCACCGCTATTCCTGATGTTTTTACTCCTTTAAGTATGTCGAATGCCGAACTCTCCACTCTCGTGTATCCGTTCTCGATGTAGATCTGCTCAAATGGTGGCTTCTGATCTAGCCATGATTCCAATATTCGTTGGTTTTCCGTCATGAGCCTCGTCCTTACGAACTTGATGATAAAGAATCGAGAAAAAGAGACCGAAACCTCTCTACGGGAGATTCAAAGGAGAACGGAACAGGAAGTCCTTATGATCTCCTCCGGAAAAGGGGATTTATCCTGTTTAGGGCTCGCGCAACCTATTCTCGTCGCCTATACCACGGCGAACTGAATTGAAGAGCTCGGCTTGCAAGGTCAGGTCGAGTGTTTCTTCCAATGTAATCGTGATAAACAATAAGTACAAACCAGCGCCCAGACGAGTTTGAATCCTGACTCAGCATGAATAAACCTCACGGCCAAGGAATGGAACCTTCAACATGCCGCTCATCACCGTTGATGATCAAGGTCATCAACTCTATTATGAAGACACTGGACCTCCTCCAAACGGCCCTGTACCATACACGGCTTTATTTATTATCCATGGGACGGCGTTTCATGGACGTAAGTAGCTTGTATCTCATTTTATTCGTCGATGGGTATCAACAATACCGGTAGAGATCTTCAGACGTCTTTTACCACTTGCTGCCAATCACAATTTACGCCTCGTAGTCGTAAACCGTCGTGACTATCCCGGGTCGTCTCCCTACACGGAAGAAGAACTTGATGTTATCAGAAAGGACAACGAAACGGGAAATGACGGGTTTGGCAGGGGACAAGCAGCGGAGCTCGCACAGTTTATCAGGACTTTCATTGAGAAGGAACACATACCAAAACCTGCGTTAAAATACAGAGACGGAGGCATAGTTTTGCTCTCCTGGTCGTCTGGGAACGGATACACGCTTCCTCTCTTGGCGTATGCAGATTCGATACCGGAGAGTACGAGGGAAGTTATCGAGCCGTACCTGCGCTTACACATCATCTTCGGTGAGAGCCGATTAGCACGATTATTGCTTTACTTTTTGTGTTCATACGGTTCGGAAGATGCGCCGCGCTGGATACTAGGGGTGCCACCCCTCGAACAACAAGCCAATCCGCTCAAACTCACCTCACTGTCAGAGGATGAATGCATACGTATCTTCGCGAACTCCGTCACTGCGTATTACAAACATAAGAACCTCATCTCACGGAACCTGCATGACTTACAATTCGAGACTCCTGTCGACGGTCGCAAAAGCATGAGCTTAGAAGAAGTGCGTCAAACGACGTGCCATTTCCGCCATAGCGCACAGCGAAGCACCAATCCAGACGGCAAATACGGCGATTTATGCCAATAGATTACGGCATGCGTTGTTTGATGATACGACGGCAAAGTATTGGCCTCGCTGTCGAGTGGATGTAGTTTGGTGCGAGCATTCGCCTTGGGAAAGTATCGACGTCATGTGGAACCTGCAGTTGATGCGCGAGAAAGCAGACAGAGAAGGGATTACTGGCAGGCCAATGAGGTTTGTCATGATGCCTGGCGCTAACCATTTTGTAAGTGAGTGATGCTGGGGAGAGAGAGATCGAAGGACTAACCAGTTTTACGTTAGCCGCATTGGGATCAGCCCGACGTGACGATGAAGTTCTTTGACGGAGTGCTTCACGCTTGATATGAGTTCATAGAGATATAGCAGTCCTTGTGTCATGCGAACAGTCCGTCTGAAGTATGTCGAATGAATGCGAAGAGGTGTCCTTGAGACTTTCACTAGCTTGGACACACTCACATTGATTCCTAGAGATTAACGGATATTTTCTTGGGTATTTTTTATTAGTATGGAATTGTGGCACTCAGAGGAACATGGAAACATATGCACAAGAAAGCTCGAGCACGTGCCGGTTCATGCATTGTCGACCCCCACAGTGCACTGCTTCGGCGAATGTAAATACGACCTCTGCTGTTTCTTTCGGCGACGATGAGCTACTTCCCATTCACCTTCCTCTTCAATGTCCCCGGCTTATCTAACCCATTCAGTGCATCGTCGGCGCCAGCCACCTCCGACACCCAAACTAAGACTAGCATTCACTCAGAAGGACGGTCTGACGCAAAATCCTTGAAACGGAACTTTGATGGTCTCGGAAGCACAGCAGTCTCTGGCCTTGATGGTGTTGTCCTTCCCGCCTCTCTTAATCGCAAGCGTCCACCACCGTCTGGTCCCCCGCCTGCTCGGCTCATTCGCAAGAGAGGTTGGCAGCCTTCTTCCGTCCAACTCTCTCGTGCTACCGTCGTCAGACCTTCCACTTCAGGGGAGTTTGATCCGGGTGCAATAGAGCTTAGAGATATGTCGAGTGGACGCGATAAAGGAAACCATGATGAAGATGTTGAACTTGGTGAGTACATGCGACTCGCTTAGATATACGCCTCCTGTTTGGGCAACACGGTCTACGAGTGTTTGCGTCACTTTGGCAAGCTGTATACACTAGCCATCCCCATCGGGTCCGCCTCTTACTTCCATGGCACTCGGATGGACTTTAACGCTATTGCCTCTCCTCGCTCTTATTTTACCACCGTCGTACATTTATAAATTCGTTCTCATCATCATTATTGCTTTCCCAGAACTTCCACCTGCAAAGAGACGGAAAGGCATTGCCGAGTCTGTCATCTCAACGGCCTTCAATGCTGCCCTCGTCGGTGCTGCAGTTGGACTGACGGTATTCAGACTGTGAGTTTGTCATATGTTTCATGCGATACTTCCCACCGACGGCATTCAAGATGGAAGGATCGTGGAAAGGAAGCTGAGCAAACTCCGCCTCCGCCATACCAGGAGGAGTGGGCTAATCCGACGGTCAGTACTAGTTGGTGGGACTTCTCATGATTTGACCGAATGCTGACGCATTCTAGACTCGAGCGACTCCGGGATCAGAAGAGCCGAATCAACAAACTGCACGTATGCAACGGCCTCATAGCTCTGCGCACAAGCGGCACGGGAATTCTGGTCGTCATCGCCAGAAGGCTGCTAGGAAGACAGTTCATATCAGAAAAGAATTATCTCCGAGACACAAGTCGCCTCAACTTCAGCATGAAGGACATTCTTCATTAGCTGGCGAGACCACATCAGGAGATGATGTACTAGACGAGGTTCGTCTCGTATCATGCATGCTTCCCGAGGATTTACTGAAGCCCCTACAGATGGACTGGATTGGTGATCGGCTTGCGCAATTGGTCGAGGAGGGGAAACGTGCTCTCGGGACAGAAGTCGTAGTTGCAAGTGAAGCACCCGAAGACGAGGTCGACGACGGCAGCGGTAACTGGGAAGAGGAAAATCCAATGGAGGCATCTGCATCTTTCTCTTCATCTCGACCCATCCTTTCAACTTGCCCCTCCAAACGGTTCCGTCATCAAAGTAGCGCATATAGTCTGCCCAATTCCTCTGTCCCGCGTCTCTCTTCATTCCCTTCTCACTCTCGCATTCATTCAGACGACCTGTCTGCCAGTCTCCAGTCAACACCCGGTCGTTCGGCAGCACCTGCATCTAATCCTGAAGTAGGAACATCGTCCTTTTTGTCCAATAGCTTCGGTGCAGAGAGCCCATCCATTCGCGAATCGATGGAACGTGCTCGGGCCGCATACCTCCAGAGACGTGGACTTGGACTAGGAATCGACACGGAAAACTAAGTTCTGGATGCTTTCTTCTTTCTCTTTCGCATTATTCTTCACTAGACCTGCATTTACTATTTATTCGTCCACCATCGCAGTTTCATTGTCATGATCCACAGGTGTCTTCGCTTTCACTCCTGCACTTTGCCCTTCGCCCTTCGCTTCGCATTCTTTTACGTTTGGTATGTCCGTTATGTCTGTTATGCCGTTATGCCTCTCCCCGTTCTTTCCGCTAGCAAGGTATTTATAATTGTCTCAGTAGACTAATTATTTTTCTTTGTCCTCCGTCTTTTTCCTCGCTTCATGTTGTCGTCTTTGTTGTTTTTGTTATAATTGGTAAAAGTAGTGTATAACTATGTAGGAAGTAGTTTACTAAAATAGTGAAGATCAAGTTGTGTATTGTATCGACGCGTTGAGCACGAGTGTACGCTTACCACTGCCTTCGGCCATCATCACGTTGGGCAGTGTACTAGCTTGCTCCCAATCTTCTGCGTTGATATAAAGCCTTGTTCTTCTGGAGCACTCTCAGCCTCGGTCGAGTTGGTCGCGTTTCACCTCGGCAGTGGGTCGTTGTTCTGAGCTTGAGCCTGTGAACAACGCTCAGCATTCTCGGCTAGCACGATCATAGCAGTAGCAAGTGGGTGCGACTAATCGTTCACTTATCATCATCCGATCAACACAATTCTCTAAAAGGGCTACAGGAATCGAGACAGGACGAACGGTTGAACTAGACGCGAATATTGATGGCGACCATCTCGACGGTCCTGCGCAACTTCCAGGAACCAACGCACGAACAGCTCACGCGCATCTTCTTCTCCCTCCCGCCCGATGACGGTGAGTTTGCTGCGAACGGTACTACTTCTACTAGTAAAGACAGCAAGAGTGTGAAGAATGGCGGTGAGAAGGCTGGTGGTGTTGGTACTGCAAGTGCGAGTGGGAAGAATCAGCTCACACCGGAGGAGCGAGGCGAGATGGAGATCAACGCCGTGTTGAGTCTGGCGGAGGAGGGCGTTGAGGATTCATACGTGAGCTCGTCCCATAATATCTCGATATCTGAAGGTAAATTCATATGTGTACATACTCGTGTAGGCTGGTCGTCTGCACTTACTCCCGCCGTTCCTGTGCTTCGCGTCGCTCGACAGGAAGAGCGTGCGCTTCACGCTCCCGCTATGCACCGTCCGTCGCGTCGAGCGACTCAACACGCGCACAGGCATATTTGCACTCAGTTTATTGATCTGGCATGGGATGAAAATCGTGCGTGCAACTCCTGTTCTTAATACTACGAAATAAACCTGACAGTGTTCTGCACGACATGTATCTGTACTAATCCATGTAGATCGTACAACTAACAGCCCTCCGTCCCACCGCGGATCTCTTCTGTGCCCTACTACGCGACGCGCTCAAGACGTCGTTACAGCGCGGACAAATGAAAGCCATGAAGAACTTCGTCAAGACGTGTTACTCAGAAGAGTTACTATCTGCCGGCGCGTCTGAGGTAGAGCAGGAGAAATCCGCGGCGGATGCAGGACAGTCACCGATCAGCGATGGTGGAGCTGGAGGAAGTGAGAAACCACAGGATGGAGAGCCTAGGTTCCATGGAGGACTCGGGCTCAAGTTCAGATTCCCTGGAGACCCCAAGAAGTAGGTCCTGGCAGCTTCATTACCCCAGTTCTTTCACCTGATGAAATTTCGCAAGGCTGCGAGAGGCTTCGAAGATCAAGCTTTGGACTCAGTATCTTCGCTGTGAGCTAGCATAGACCTCTCTTTTCCTTTCGTGAATCGTGTATTTATTAAGTTGCAGCTCATGGAAGGAACCTATCGCTCCTCCGCTACCCTCAATTCACCCGCTTAGTCCAAGTTGGTCTACCGAATCGTCTACGAGGCGAGATCTGGGAAACGCTTTCTGGGTCACTATACCTCCGATTTGCCAATCCTGGCCTGTATCAAAAGATCCTGGATGATAATAAGGACAGGACGACAACGAGTATGGACGATATCGAGAAGGATCTACATCGTAGTCTTCCGGAGTACTCTGCGTATCAAAGCGAGGTACGTTTTCCCGGAAGTGATACATTGAGACGCTAACACACTTAAAAGGTTGGGATCTCTGCTTTACGAAGAGTATTAACTGCATATAGCTTCAGAAATCCAGAACTTGGATATTGCCAGGTGCTTTTGAAAATTTTCTTTGCCAGAATAGTCATCCTCACTGAGTTTCCTCTGCTTACAGGCTATGAACATCCTGGCAGCAGCAATCTTGATGTAACGTGTTTTTCAATATCGATCACTATCCATTCTGACCCCGAGATGTAGCTACATGTCCGAAGAGCAGGCCTTTTGGCTTCTTGAAGTTCTCTGCATTCGGCTTCTACCTGGATATTATAGCCCATCGATGCACGGTACTCTGCTAGATCAACGTGTATTCGAGTCCCTGGTGCAGAGATGTCTTCCTATGATCAATGATCATTTCCACGCTGTCGATGTTCAATTATCTGTGGCCTCTCTACCCTGGTTCCTTAGCCTGTATATATTTTTTTCTCTGGTCGAATGATGGAACATAACATTCTTAACGCTTCGTTGTACAGGTACATCAACAGTATGCCGATGATCTTTGCGTTCCGAATTGTGGATTGCTTTTTCTGCATGGGTCCGAAGGTCCTCTTCCAGATCGGGTTTGTCAGCTTATCCTAACAAAAGTGCTCACTCACTGACCTATCCTTCAACAGGCTTGGTAGGATATTTCAACGAACTGTTATGTATTTCTTTTTGCTAATGTGTCATAGCTATCCTCAAGATCAACGGGGAAGCTCTTCTTGAAATACAAGACGATGGCGGATTCATCAGGTACGCGGAGCCAGTTATCGGCAGCGGGACGAAGAGCTCAAACGGAGAATGTAGTTTGATGCGAGAATACTTCGCCTCCCTCGGAGACTCTGCGCATCCAGACTCATCAGATCCACGTATGCGCGCCATCACGCGCTTCCAAGAACTCCTACTCGTCGCCTTCCGCGAGTTCTCGGTCATCACCGACGAAACCATCCAATCCTAGCGACGCAAGTTCCGCAGCGAGATCATCAGGAGTATCGAGGCATTCGCCAAGCGCTCTGCGTTGCGAAGTCTGAAGCGTTCAGGCCGCTTTAGTAAAGAGCAGCTAGGGTTGATATATGATGCGCTCTTCAAAGCGATATGCATTGAACCTGCTGTTGTGAATGAGAAAGTGCCTACGATGCTACTTAAGTACTGATCTGACGGAGGAGCAGCAGAAGCAGGAGACGAGGATTGGGTTGAGGACGTTCAAGGTCTTCATGAGCGAGGTCTGTACTTGGGCTCGCGATGAAATGATCATCTCGAACGGAATTCAGGTAGAACGAGTTCATCTTCCGGGAAACATTGATTGACATTGTGCTTTTGTGGCAGGAACGAGTCGAACGGGAAGTTGCTGACCATGAAGTTATTGATCGTCTGTTCTTCTTTTGGGACACGTCGTGTCGTGGCACTCTATCCTTACAGGTAATGACCTTGTTTTCATCATCCACTCATCCCATTTATGCTGTATTTTCAGGATATCGTGGATGGTTTGGATGGCGTCATGTTCAACGACCTAATGGAGAACATCGAATGGTTCTTCAACCTTCATGACAAAGACAAAGACGGTTCTTTGACGAAAGATGAATTGCTGAAATTGTCGGAATCCCTTCTGGTTAGCCGCTTGTATCTCCCCTGGAGTTATACGAATACTGAAGATTTCCCAGTTCATTTTCCGATATGAAGCGGGTGACGCCTATCTGGGTGCTGTCAGTCGGTTCATGACGAACGCATTCGAATACGGAGATGCCTTATTACCCAGAGTAGAGGGCGAGGACGAATCGGCGACTCCGCCCATCGGGAACAATCAACCCTATTTGAATCTTGCTACGTATGCTCCTCTCAAATCAATATCCACAACTGCATTGCTTACATTAGTTTTCAGATTCCGAATGGTTGTTCTTGCCGATGAGATCCTTGAATCCTTCTTCCAGACTGATTTGTCCGCGTCCTTCCACCTGGAGCACCTTTCGGTCGAAGTGCCTCTTCCTCAATCAAATAGCGGCTTTCTGGGTGGGCTTCTTTCGAGCATCGTCACGGACGACAACAAGAGAATCTTCAACCGCTTCACGGATGAGATCGGGAAGACGATTGGGAGACACCAGGTCAGACAACTCATCTCTACCACGTTCATGAAACCTGTTGATTATATGGGATATAGGTTATGCACAAACCATCGATTGGGCGGCAGATGCAACTACAAGAGCCGAAAGTTCGCGAATCGCTTCTTTCACCCTCCATGCGTCGCTCTTCCTCGAAAGGAAGTCTTACGCAAATCGAGACGACTACATCCATCCCAGCTACCTCCTCCTCGTCTACGTCTCTCCCATCCTCGCTCAACATCAACAAAGAAACCCCGGCCCTTCCGTCCGCAGTTGCAGAACAACCACTCTCGCCGCTTCCGCAAATCACGGCTGCGAATGCGGCACTGTTGGAGAGGCCTGCGTTTGCGATTGACGATGCGAAGGATGAAGAGGACGAGGATGAAGAAGAAGATGGAAACTTCGGGATCGGTGGAGATGAGGATGTTATGGATGAGGTAGATGCGTTCTTGGAGGCGCACGATTCGGGACTTTCAGCTGCGGATCAGGAACTTGCTAAAGGTGGGTTCTCATATCTCTTTAAGCTAACCGTGAATGCGGTTTACTGATGAGATGCGTTACATAGACCTTGCTAAAGCCCCACCCATGAAGTAGAATCTTATCTTCGTCGACGCTTTCATTTGTTTCGTACATTCAAACATGTAACATCACTAGACTGCAGAGTTCGTTAATTAATCTTTACGGTGACCGAAACGAGAAATTTCTCCAAAGGACATATAACGGTTTTTCCCAGTCCCTGCAAAGCTACACGTCTTTCACTAACCGACTTGCAAACAAAAATTTATTCATGTCATTCTCCTAGTTCTCGTCGGTCTACGTATGGCAGTGATTCCAATCTAAGCAAGCCTTCTTGTTATCGGCTCTTTTACATTTTCATAGGGCCATATCTATCTAATGATGGAAAAGCCTAAGATTTGTATGTGCAAACACCATCCCATGCTCATCCGCCGCCTTGACACACTCCTCATCCATAACACTCCCAGACGGCGCAGCAAGGTACTTCACCCCGCTCCTCCTCGCACGGTGTACATTATCCGGGAACGGGAAGAACGCATCGCTCGAGCACGCAACACCGTCCAACTTGCCCAAGAACTCCTTCCTCTCTGCCTCGCTCAACGACTTCGGCACCTCGGTGAACAGGCCCTCCCACTGGGTGCGCTCGCCGCCCTCTAAATGCTCACCGCCTACGAACAGGTCGATCGCGTTGGCCTTTTCGGCGCGCTTCACGCCTGGTCTGAAGGGGAGGGCGAGGACGCGCGGATGGTGCCGGAGCCACCATAAGTCGGCCTTGTGCCCTGCGAGACGCGTGCAGTGGATACGGGACTGTTGCCCGGCGCCGAGACCGACGATCGCGCCTCGTAGAGCGTAGGCTACGCTATTGGACTGTGTGTATTTAAGTGCGAGGGTTGCTACGATTAGGTCTGTAATAGCTGATTCTGGGAGCTGTTTTGCATTGCGCACGAGGAGTATATTTAGTAAGATCGAAATAATTGGATGCATATATGCGGTCTCACTGATACGCACCTCCTTATTTTTACTAACAACGTTCCCAAATAAGCTCTTTTCGATTTTCGCGTCGTTCCTCCTCTGCTGCAGATACACTCCGTACACCTGTCTCGTCTCGATCTCCGCAGGTTTATAATCGGGGTTAATTTGCAGGACACAGTACTTCCCTCCTTTCTTCTTTCTTAACACGTCGAGTGCTTCTGGGGAGTATCCGGGGGCGATAATGCCGTCGGAGACCTCGCGAGAGATTATCCGTGCGGTAGCGAGGTCGCAGGGTGCAGAGAGGGCGATAAAATCGCCGAAGGAGGACATACGGTCGGCGCCTACAAAATAAATACGTTCAGAAATCTCTGCAAAAACTGAGAAAGGATTTGCATACCTCGAGCTCGCGCATACGCGCAAGCCAGTGGAGTCAACGGCTCTTTCAGGTCATCGACTCCATAGACTTGTTTCTCCACGTTATCGAGTTCGATACCGACAGCAGCGCCTGCGGGAGAAACGTGCTTGAATGAAGCTGCGGCTGGAAGTCCAAGTGCTTCTTGTAATTCAGAAACGAGAGCATAGGAATTCAGAGCATCCAGAAGGTTGATGTATCCAGGAGACCCTACAAGAGCTACATTCAAAATATCTCATTAGATGTTATCTGAGGATGAAATAGATGAGGAAACCCTCTTACTTTTGAAAGGCAGCTCTCCCTCCTTCACGAACGCCTGAGCAGGTGCTTGGTGAGGATTCGCCCCATACCTAAGTGGAATACGCTGGACGGGCCCCACAAGTCCCTCACCGGGACTCGCATACTGCTCTCGAAAGTATCCCGAAATAGCTTCATCATACGCAGCAGTCATCTCAAATGCCTTCAACGCCAATCCCTTCCTCATCTTCTCACTCTCCGCATCTCCTTCCTTAAGCGCATTTCCAGCATGAAGCAGATCGAGGAAAGGTTTATAATCTCTCGGATCGGAAAGGACGAAGACGCGCGAATGGTTCTTCGCTGCTGCACGGAGGAGGGTCACACCGCCGATGTCGATCTCCTCGATCGCGCTTGCGAGAGTACAGTTGGGAGAAGCGATGGTTGAGGCGAAAGGGTAGAGGTTGCAGACTACGATGGAGATGGGTGCGATGCCCTGCGCGGAGAGATCTTGCTCGTCTGAGGGTAAGTTACGCGCAAGTATACCTTAGTTTATGCAAAATTCTCGTCATCAGATTCTTCCAAGTCATGAATACCTGACTGTATGCGCACCTCCGTGGACTGCTGGATGTAATGTTTTCACGCGTCCACCAAGCATTTCTGGCGCTTTAGTGACATCCGATACGTCTCTATTCATCCATCAGATATCTCATTCATTTAATATCTTTCACCACGCACTTGATCGGTATCCCAACATCTCGAATTTTCTTTGCCGTCCCTCCTGAACCAAGAAGTTGCACACCAGTCTTGTGAAGACCTTCAGCGAACTCTAAGAGTCCCGATTTGTCGTACACGGACAGAATAGCTGGAACATGTTGTGTTCATATGCATAGATCATTCTTTTATATGCATATACTCACCAATCGGTGTTTGCGACGACATCCTGTGCGACGAAGAGCTGGCTGAAGCAACAATCCAAATTTTTAAAGCTAATTTATGAAACACGTGATCATGTAAAGACGGACGCGTCGCGGAGTTCGTATTTTGTATGGACGCGTCTTCACAAAGTTGAGAGATATAACAATGTGCTACAAGATCAAAAGTAGATTGGAAATCAGAAAGAACGTTCATCATGTCTCCTTTTTTACTTTCACTTCATTCTCTCGGGCCATCTCTCCAGACATATCCACAGTCTGGCCAGGATACCTCGCTTTCTTCTCGATCTCAGATGCCCAAAGAGCCGCACCTATAGTGGAAGTGAAGGTGAAGAGTATGGACGCGAGAGGAACGAGGTTTAAGACATTCGCTGCCGTTCCAAACCTATCAGAAACCTGTGTTAGTTTCTGTCAAGATATACTGGCGGCAGGGACTTGCACGTACGCAATATAGCCGCCCTTGTTCTGTTTGATGAATGATTCTCTTTGAATATCGTCGAAACCTTTGAGTTGGTAGTACCGCGAATGATAACTCGGAGCTATCTTTCGACCCTGGAGGACAAGAAAGACGCCTGTTCCGACAAGGGGAATCAAGTTCAGAGGCAGCATGAACAGATACTCTACGATGCCAGCCGGAGAAAACCTAAGGGAGAAGTATTAGATATCGATGTCCGACCAACCAGAGTCTGGATACGCACTTTTGCAATGGCTTCGTGAGCATCTT
The DNA here is from genome assembly GCA_009806525.1 of Sanghuangporus sanghuang. NCBI lineage: Eukaryota > Fungi > Basidiomycota > Agaricomycetes > Hymenochaetales > Hymenochaetaceae > Sanghuangporus > Sanghuangporus sanghuang. The sequence continues at coordinate 1,040,455 of VVIT01000002.1, read as the reverse complement.
CCCGAGCTTCTTCGTACCTGCTGATTTACTTCCAGGCTTCAACTCCCGACCTCTCGAGACAAGCGTCTCTTGGCCTTCGCTTACGAGCGTTGCGTCAAAAACATCGTACAACGCATGCTCAAGTAGGTAAGCGCGAGCAATTGCGTTAATTATGACTGACGATTCTGACAGGACAAGGGCGGCAGCGGTGATGGGCCCTGCAAATGGACCGTCGGTGAACGAAAGGACAGCGGCTTGCGGGATGTATGTGAAGAAGAACATAGGTACTACGACACCGACGCTGAGCACGAGGCAGGGTAGGATACGAGAGAGGAGAGGAGGCCATAGGGACGGGCGGCGGACGAAGTAGAGGACACCCAGAGGCGGATACAGGTATGAGCGAGAGTATAGGGCTTGCTTGGACTCCTGGGCGACGTGCAGAGCGCATTCGCGCGCGACGTCGACGATGGAGGACATGGTCGAGGCGAGAGGGTGAAAACGATGAAAGACATTTTGGTGCGTGAAGATGAGAGGAGCCCTGTGTTGGTGACGACGGTGAGGTCATTCATATGTATCCACTATTGACTGAGCAAACACGTGCAAATATCATCAAATATTGAAAATAAGCAAATATCAAAAATTATTGAAAATAAGTACACACGTCCAAATCAAGCGACGACAACATAATCAACCCGCACAAGCCTTGCAAATAGCCTGTCTCGCTGCAGAAATACCAATATCCATCTCAAGCACCGGCTTAATGGCGCACAATATCGGTGACTCTGCAATCGGCGCTATCTTTCTAGCCTCTCCAACGATTCGCCTCGTCATTTCTTCATCCCCCTCAAGTCGATCTATCTTCGTAAAAACGGGTTGCAGCACCGGGACGTGAGTAGCTAGACCTCTTGTGTTTTCCGACGATGAAGCACGAGCGATGAGTCGTTCGTTCAAGTCTTCCAGCATGGCACGGTCGTAGTCGGTTACGCCGTGAAGTGCATTGATGAGGACGAATATTGCACGAAGTCTGTGCAAGTCATTAATAAAATATCAGAGGAACTCAATCTAGGACGTGAACCAGGACATACTCTTTTCGATTATCGACATAACGATCCCAGAGTGTTCCCCAAGTTGTGCGCCCTCGTGCTCCATATCCAGGAGTATCAGCGAGAATAAGGCTTCCTGGCTCGCGACCCACGCGGTAGAAGTTGAGAGCACGGGTTCGACCCTGGAATCCTCGCATCAATCAATCATTAGGAAACTAAGTAAGGTAAGTGCGCGCAGGTGTACTTACAGCTTTCTTTCCCGTCTCGACCAGCTTTGCTCGATTCATGAGAGCATTCAAGAAAGTCGACTTGCCCACATTAGCTCTTCCTCCAAAGTGAACATATCAATATCAGCTTGAAGAACTGATTCGCCAATGGAGCTAACCAGTTACTACAACCTTGGTTATGTTAAAGTCAAACCAAGTAAGGCACGCGAAAGTGGATCTGACGGACCTCAGGCAGACCATTGAATTTCGGTATATCGTCTGGTTGCTTGGTTGATGCAAGAAAGACAGCCGCGTTGTTTTCCTTGAATGCATTCAAAAACAGTTTGGCCTTCGACGATAACTTGAGAGACCTAAGGGATAGTAATAAGATAAGATTTCGCAGAGGAACGAATGTTGGTGGACTCACATGAACTTGGCATGAAGAAAGAAAGTGATCGACAAATCGACGCGACACAATTTTTGGAAACTAACCTCCACCACCGAGCGCACACTTGCTCTGCGACTCGAGCGTTGTGCACGCACAGATGGCAATGGACATCCAAAAGCACTTCATGGAAGACACGACGAGTGAATCTGATAACTCATCAACCGAAGAGGATCCAGAAATTCCAGAGAAGTCACAAAGTGCCCCTGCACCTCCTCCCTCAGTTTCTCCCTCCGTTCCTTCCATCCCTCCACCGGCTCCTGTAGTCGTACGAACGCGAAACAGCCCTCATTACGAACTAAGACATACCCTGCGCGGACATGCGGACTCTATCTCAGCTGTGAAATTCAGTCCGGACGGCATCTTCCTTGCTTCGACTTGTGAGTCTTACTTTCCGTTCCTTTAGGTGCCCTGAAGTGAGATACTGAATGTATACGAGTCCAGCGAACGACATGACGGTGAAGATATGGTCTCCCGTGACGGGAGAGCTAATTCGCACATTAATGGGACATACGAAAGGGAATTCGGACATCTCATGGGCTTCGGATAGTATGCACTTGGCTTCTGCCTCTGATGACCGGACAATTCGAATATGGGATGTAGAACACGTACGTCTTAATGCTCGTTTCAAGAAGATCTAGCTTCACGTTGAGTTCTGGCTTTGCAGGGCTTACCTGTACGAGTGCTGAAAGGCCATAGCGATTCCGTGTTCTGCGTCAGCTACAACAATACGTCTACTCTTCTCGTTTCGGGCTGTATAGATGGCGATATGAAATTATGGAAAGCCGCTAATGGTGAGTACCTCAATTTATAATGAAACTTGGGACAGGGGACTCATACAAGATTAGGCAAGTGCGTGAAAACGTTGAATGCACACCTGGATTATGTTACTGCCGTGCACTTTAATCGGGATGCGAGTCTGATTGTTTCCTGTTCATTGGATGGTCTCATGTGCGTAATCCCAGCATTTTCGGCGTGCAGCTTTTCATGCTGATCATGGAATAGCAAGATTTGGAATACTACAACAGGGCAATGCCTAAAAACGCTGACAGAAGCCAGTGCCGAAGCCCTTTGGTATCTACTTCTCCTGTCGTCTCATTTCAACACATTTACATTCCTCCTCTCTCTCTCTCCCCTTCTTCAGCCAACACGTCCAATTCTCCCCCAATTCGAAATACATACTCTCGACAGCACACGACAGCGCCATCCGTTTGTGGGACTACCAAACCTCTCGATGTCTCAAGACCTACCGCGGGCATACAAATCGACTATATTCCATTTGCGCGTGCTTCAGTGTGACGGGTGGGAAATGGATCGTTTCAGGGAGCGAAGACCACCGTGTGTATTTATGGGATCTGCAGTCGAGGGAAATCGTGCAAATTCTAGAGGGACATGAAGGTACGTTTTCTTACACATTTCAAATTCCGAAGGTGAAGAGACTGATGGATTGAGTAGATGTTGTCGTTGCTGTTGCTGTACGTCAGACTTCCAGTTTGGCCTCTCCGCCTATTTGTTGATTATTTGCATTATTTTACAGACTCATCCCACACAGAACATGATAGCGTCAGCGTCCTTCAACTCTGATTTATCCATTCGAATATGGGTCGATAGAGGGCCCCCTCCTGCAGTTCCTCCCACATCAACGTCCCTGCCTTTAAAGGAAGATACTCAAGAGAAACGATGATCTGGAGCTGGAGCGTCTTTTGTCGCTCTGTTCATTTTTGCTACTGTCCCGGAACTATGAAGTTAGACGTGTATCGTTACATTTGCTGTTGTTTACTGCATTTATATTCTTTTGATCTATTATTGTTCTACTGTACTAAATGCGCCCTACGTGTACCTCTGCTCTCACTATCCTCTCTTAACAAGGAGCATTAGTACTCGAGCCAGCCGTATTATTAGCGTTCCTCCTGTCCTCGAGCATCGTTTCTCGCTCCTGCATAAGGTCGGCTCCCCATTGCTGTACTTCCGGATGACTCAACTTCGGGATGCTGGTCTCGAAGAATGCATCGAGTTGTTTGTCTTCGTATCTTCGCTCGTACTCCAGTGCTAGAATTCGGAATTACATCTCGAAAGGAAAAAATGAAAGATAGTAGTACCCACCTTGGGATGCCATCTCAAATCTATCAAGGTCTTAAGACTAGTAAGTACGGATCCTATAGCATATATTGTCCGAAGAATTTGGTATTCAGCTTTACCTTTGACGAAACGCGCTTCAGCCGTCTGACCCTCTTCGTACTCCTGATATTGAAAATAATCAATTGAAACGAGTCACAAACTCGAGATTGTCAGGAATGTGTTTATATTCAGTCGTACGTACTTTCCATAAAGCTTCTATTCGTAAAGCGGCAGGACTTGAGTGGAGCATTACATGCACAAAGTTATGCATGGCTTCCTATCAATGGATCTGGTAAATGTGGGTAAAACTGGATAGTAGAGATGCGAAGTGAAATTCACCGCTTCGAGCCTTTGCTTCTCCTCTTTCGGGATCCCTTCTCGAGGTGCAATATCACCGACTGCACGAATAGTAAATCGAAGCATCTATTTCAGAAATCATCATCGGAGCAGACCTTGAGCCTCAGCCAGGTCATGCACGAGACACATCAAGACGCATCTATAAAATTTTTGATAAAATGAGACGAGCGCACAAGAAGCTTGGGAGCATACAACGTACTTGGTTATATCGAGAGACGGATCTGAGGAATACATGGCGAGAAGTGCCATTCTGTACATGTGGTCCGAGATACTGGGAAACAGATACTCTTTGGTTATGTTTTCATTCACTTCAGAGAGCGTAGTACCTCTCAGGATCTGGAATCTGGAAGATCGAATAAGGACGCTTAAAGAAGGTGTGTTCATGTGAAGAAAGAACTAACTCCTCGATCAACCCATCCGGTCCTCTTTTGAGTCTTGCATGATAATAAGCACGTCAAAATGAGCTCATAGTGGCGAAGTACGCAAGCATAAAAAGTATCCAACCTTTAATCGCTCCAATACGTGGAAAAATGCAAGCCTATCTTCTGAAGCGTTCCCCGAAGATTTGTAAAGAGGCGGAAATACTCGCTTTGGGTGACAAGATTTGCCCTCCGTGCTACATAGATGGTGATTCATGCAAGATAAAAAGAGGCTGTAAGTCTTCTAGGACAAGATGTGTTGAAGGAGAGATTTTCACGATGATGGCTTTAAGGAAAGGTTCGATGCACGTGAACTCAACGCGTCTCAAAACGAAAGAAAGGATAGGTCATTCGATCGACGCGTGGAATCTGAATCTGGATCAGAATTGATCGTCCCAATTGATATGATGTCACTTTTCACCCTAAGCTCAGACATGAATCTGCTGAATGCGAAACACCTTCATTTTGATATGCTTGTTCTTAGGACGCTATCACCAGATAAATTACATCCTTTCGTTTACAAAGCTCACTGGAGATCATCTGGTTACTATCGCTTCATGTCGACCAAACGCAAGAGCGCATCAACAACATCTTCTGCATCCAAGAAGCGTAAGGCTAGTTCTGACTTGAAGGAGCCGAATGCCAGTTCTCAGGACCTTTCTAATTGGCCTGCACCACGAGAGCACATGGACAGTGCAAGAGCATTCATAAGAGAATGTATTAGTGGAAAGCATACAACACTGCTCGTACCAGACAAAGATGGTAAGTTCTCGTGCAAACACCGATATAAATTCACTGAAGGTACTGCAACAGCGGATGGTCTTTCGTCGGGCAAGATAATGCATCATACTCTCACTGCTTTAGGACTTCCAAGAGACCGTATACTAGTGCATATGCTAGCAAAGTCTTCGTCGGTCTTCCAGGACTCAGAACGTGAGAAGATGGAAGCATACGGTGCGACTCGTATCATAGTCATGGACCAAGGTTCTCGAGGTGGTCCTCCTCTGGTTTCGTCTATCACGAAGACTGGAGACGCTGTATGCACGCTTATTATTGACCATCACGAAAGCGACGCGTTCCCGGAAGGGGCTGTCGCAGTCTCTGCCTGCCGATCTCCTCCTATTGTCACTTCTTCCCTTCTTACATACTTGTTGTGCCTGCCTCTGCATCCGAGTGTGCGCGATGCGTGCGCTCTCCCTTCACTGTTGGGTGTATTTGGAGACTTAGGTCCGAGCGCGGTAAATTGGAACGAGCCGCCATGGCCCACACATTTAGGAGACGTAGTGAAGAAAGTAACTAAGAAGGCGCTGTCAGATGCGGTAAGTATGATAAATGCACCACGAAGGACTGCAGAGTATCAAGGTGCTTTCAGTAAAATCGTTTCGTCCTATGACGTCTTGCTAAATCCAATCAGTGTATGATGCTTGGGAAGCTATCCTGAAAGCAAATACACCCCAAGAAATATCCTCGAATCACGCCTTTCTCACCGCCCGAGCACGAGTCAACGCGGAGGTCGAGCGTTGTACGCATGCCGCACCACAATTCTCCAAAGACGGACGCGTGGCGCTACTGCGAATTCACAGCGGATACCAAATCCATCCATTGATCGCAACGCGCTGGGCAGGTCATCTCCGAGCGCAAAACTTGAAACTCATTATGGTTGCGAACGATGGCTATCATCCATCCGGCAAGCACACAAACTTCTCATGCCGGATCGTCTCACATTTGCGAAAGTTGCCAGACGTGGAAAGACCAAATCTTATCGAGATCCTTTTAGAGCACGCGAGGAAAGTCCCAGATGAAGGGTTTCTGGAAAGAACCGGAGGAGATTTTGCGAAGGGACATAAAGAAGCGACTGGAGGTATCATCCTTACTGTAAGTCTTTCGTCCTGAGAGCATCACCAAAAGCGGAGTGACTAAAGGTGACTTGCAGTCCGATTTCGAGATGTTCATGAAGACAATGGAGATTGGCGTCAAATCAGATTCGTCCGGATCTCCCAAGAGAATACCCAAGAAGGGAACAGAATCCCAAAAGACCAAGTTGACGGCTTTCTTCGCACCTTCCCAGCAATGACAGGCGTGCGGTAAGCGATAGTTGGAATGCTATTGTATAGTACAGATAGACTTGCGCAGAGCGCGGGAATGTATCGAGTACAAGATGAGACAAAATCTGAAAACGCATCAGTTTGCTGCTTCAGCTGAAAAAGGTTCCTTGATATGGATACACTCACACGAACCCAGACTGAGGAAGAGCGAAGCAAATTAGAGATAGATCACTCAGCGTATTCGACAACGCCGTCGGAGCCTATTCGACCTCGCGAAACCGTTTGGCCCTTTGCACGCATAATATCCTCTATAGTCTTTAATGTTCCATCACCTGTGCCTTCTGTTGTTTTGAACCATCCCAAATGATCAGCAATAAGGTGTCTGAAAACAAATCAACCTGTTGAAAAAGGCCATCGACGTAAATTATAGTAAGCACAAACCTATTCTTGCACTTCGGACATTGAACGATTACAATCCCCCGTTCATATGCTCGTTTCGTGAAGCCATGCGTCGAGCGCTCATGACAATTCGTAACGGTACATGTAAACGTCAGTTGCAGACGGGGTTCTTTCGGTTCTGCTGCTTCTACAGACGACGAAGACGAGACACTAGCGCTCGCACTTGCTTCTTGTGTTCTGTTCGCAGAAGTATGTAGGCTTCGTGTTCGCCGCGCCCGTGAAGTGGAGGAAGCCGTGGAATACGTGAGAAGCGGACGCGCTGCAAGCTTCAGTCGAAATCGAAGCTGGACAGCGACACTAGGAGAAAGAGACGGATGTATTACGATGAGACTTCTCAGCGGGGGCGGGATGCCCATGGCTTTGAATTTAAAAAGTCGAGAGGGCAGCATGCTCGTCGCAGTTTCTTGGTTGGAACTCAGGCTGCCATACAGACTGAGGAGACGGGTCGGCATGCAGATTCGCAAGATGCCGACATCTTATCACGAAATATCACGTGGTTTCCGGCCGACATAAAAAACTTATTCTCGTCTGTCTTTGGTGTCTTGTGTAGAATATTGCGCAAGCTATTTTCTGTATTCTACCCAGTTCGGCGAACCTCCAAATTCCCTCATCCATAAATGGCTGGTAAGTCCATCACAACGAAAGAAGTTCACGGGCTCTCGTTTTGGCTCTTATTGCTCTGATTGACCACTATCCGCCAGGTCGAAGAATATATTGTACCTGATTGGAAGTTATTGAGCCGATAACTTGCTTCCGCAGTGTATGGCCAGGTTTTGAAGGCAAAGCTTATGCTTGACCAAACTTTGCAAGCCAATCCGGTGATGAACGATTCTGTTCGTTCGTTTTATTAAGTAAAGTTCAAGTTCCAGTTCCCATTCCATCATGACGTCCCTGCAATGCTTACCTACTTCCATTCTATGTACAGGGGAATCCGACCTTTATGTACAGGGGAATCAGACAAGGGGAATGCTGGGGGGCTACTGGCGGGGCGCTGCGGGAAGCACGCAACCATAGACTCCGAATACGCCAAAGATCCGACGAAAGAAAGTTCTTGGTTGAAACACGCAATGGACAATGTTTCCTCGCTCGACCCGCTCAAGCTGCTGTGATCACACGAGTGCAGGTCTTGGAGGAGCTCTTATAATTAAGACGACGAAAAGTCGTTTTGGCTTCCAGCCTCAACCGGGAGCCTCTAACTGCCTCTAAAAAAACTAAATGACGGGGTTCATCTGGTACAATTCAGCTTCACGATAAAATACATCAGTCTTCCACATGGTCAGGTCCGGTGGCAACGCAGACGAACTCTTTTCCAAGCTTTGCCAAGACGTCGGAATGTGTCCGTATGTCCGACTGTATTGATTAGGAATGCCCGTGACGCGACTATACCACTAATATCGGAGCGGAGTACTTATATGGGTGAGAAACTTGCTAACGTAATTTCAGTTTTATGTATATTCAGAGACGATGGAATATTTCGGAGAGCTGAATTGCTCATAGTAACCGACATACGACATACAAATACGGCTCCTGGATTGGGACATAATCGGCCCGGATTTAAACTGTCATCTAGAGTGAAGGCAAAAAAGGCCACGGGGATACCTGAATAGCCTATTGGTAGTATGAGTACCTTGGAAGTGTGAGTGCCAACAGAAGACCACGCCAAACTCAAGAGCAAAAAGGGTTATGCCGTTATGCACTTATTTCAATACTTACCCCGCCTCACACAAGGACCCCCGGCAAACCCAACAGATGGCCTGTTCTGAAAATTGATCAAAAGGTCCGGATCTCAAAAACTTCTCACGCTTTCTGAAACCGGATTCGTACGTACGCTTCTCAGTAGTTGGAGCATTTTCGAAAAAAATTCATTAAAATTTTGGGACAATTTTGTCCGATCAAAGGACAGGCTTCTGTCGGATTGCCAAGGGCCCTCTCACACTATGTCATAGATGATACTGGTCAAATGCTGGCCCTTAGTGAGGAATGAGGAAGATACGAATTCACTTGTTCACCATTTCTCCGTTCGTGCCTATCGGGATAATGAGACATGATATGAAGCCCGCAACTTTCACGGCTGGCCGCTTCGAACGCCGAGATTCCACATCGTCTCAAGGCTCTGAAAAAGAAGAGGAAGAGGGAATCATTGCGAATTAAGGAGTTTGACCAGTCTCCAGCACAAGTCAAGTGTCAACGATCGTTGCCCGAGATATTCTGATTCCATTTGTCTTTATCAGTTACTTTCTATCAGTAGTCCAAGCCAAGACGACGACCTGCACAATAGCATGACAGGAGCGATTAACGCTGGAATGAACAAATACAGGCGAGAGGTTTACATACTCAATGTGTCGTGACGCATCGTGATGAAAGCAATGGCGTAAAGAGAACTTTCCGCTGGGGATATTTGAGGATACTACATGGGCATACCAAATGCTTTCAAAGGAAACTTTGGACACGATGAGTTCTAGCCCAAGTAGTTGTCCATCAAAATATCTGATTCATCGGTGAACTAACTGGCCGTTGCGTGTCTGCGTCGTCCTACCAGGTCAAGTTATTAGAGGGTGCGGCCGTCTTTGAACCAAGCAAAATCAGCATAATTCCCGCAATATGATTCCATGAAAATGAGATGTTTATGATCGGTTCCGACAACTCTGATAAATCAATCCGAGGTCGTGTGCACGATAACGCGCTTATTGTGATGTAGGGTTTGAAGTAGGGTGAATGGGAACGGCGCTGATGGACCATGAACCTCTAAATCAATTGAGTGCTTCAGTGGGACCACATGTCGCACTTCGTGTAACCTGGTGTAGTCTGTTGTATTCTCGTACCTGGACTTAGCAAGGTGGAGAGAGGGTGCCAGACAGGAAAAACGCTTCGAAGCACAAGAAACGCAATCGATAGTGATCGTGACAGGAGCTCGTACAGGTGGTCCTCATTGAGCGCACGTGCAGCTTGCCCGGGTCCAACTACCAATGATTCAAGAAGTAGGCGATATTCGAAGGATCGTCCTGAGTTCTTCACAACCCTATTCTAGAGTGATTGAAGCACCTCAAGTGACCAATTGCAACGCGGTGTTTGCATGTCAATGGGCAAACAGAGCAATTCGTCCATTGTTGTTGTGATAACTATCAATTTCCATTCCAGGAGACAATTCAGGCCGGGTATTCCCGTCACGCTTCTTCTACCGGCCGTGGAGACTTCCGGCATTGGTGGGTCGGCCGGTAAAAAGCCGACGCGGCTCCGCATTGCGAACCACGAACGAAATGAAGGATTGGAGGTTTCCAGTCCTGAAATGCGACGAAAAGGAAACGCATGACATCCGATGCGGAGGACAGAAAAGGGCAGAGGCGCCTAGGGAGTCGGAATGAGAAAGACCTCTACGTTCCTGGCATGGCAACTTTCCGGTTCGTTTCTGTGTTTTGTGGGGGTGGCTTCTTTTTGCCTTCCTCATGGAGGACTTGGCAGACGGAGGATCGATTTTTTAGCATGCTATATTGAGTAATATTGTTTACCGATCATCGCCACTAGTAGTAGTACTGCCGATCGAACGAAGGAAGCACACGATCCCGCAAGTTCCTCACGACAGCATATCCTGTCCTCGTCAGATGAGCATTGTTCAGAGGGGGACGGACTGGAAAGGGGGGGGGGGTAGGAGAATGGCATACAATCGTGACCCTGCACCGTACTCCGATACATCAACTTCGGTGATCCGTTCACCCTCGATGGTCATGGAATTTGTCGGTAAATGCTGATAAGGATCCTGAATAAGTCACTATGCCCAGCGAAATCCCGATGAGGCACACACGGGTACACAGCAGCCTTGCACACCTCAATTTTCTTATCTATATTCCAAACTCAAAGATTTCTCTATTCTGCTCTGCTCCAGCATATAAAGCACCCGCTCCGCTCCGGAAGGACTCCTTACCTCCTTCTTCTTCTTTGACTTCCTGTCCCTCGAGCCGTGCACTTTGCACACAACCTGCTTCCCGGTTCGGTAGCTAGAGCAGTTTGATAGTTGCGCGATGTCACTAAAAGACAAAGACGCTAGTTCTAGCAGCGAAAAAGTCTCCCTCGAGAAGGGTCTCGGTAGCGATGCTCTCGCCCACGCCGCTAGTGAGTGATAGCTCATAAACAGACCATTGGTTTCGCTCAATTTACCATACAGTCGTCGATGACGAGCGTTATCACTTTGATGCTGCTGATCTTGACCGCGTACAGCGTAAACTGAAGCAGCGTCATGTCCAGATGTACGTCTTACTTTATGGCTTTCACATATCCCTCGGTTCCAAGTCTTTCGTAATGCGCCTCGTCCTGACTGCTGATGTGATACTTGCAGGATTGCTGTGAGTGATGTCCTCCACATGGGACGCGAGCATGTGACCATGTGGTCGGAATGAATACACGCCCAATTATCATGAATCGATTGACCAATCTGTTGTGTCAATTTATAGATTGCTGGAACTCTTGGCACAGGTCTTTTCCTTGGTTCTGGTGCAGCTCTAGCCGGAGCGGGTCCACTTGGTGCCTTACTTGCCTATGCCCTCGTTGGCTCTGTTGCATACTCGTCAGCATCTACTTTCCAAGTCCTGTCCTACGATCCTCACAGATACACAGATCACTATGCGCTGTCGGTGAAATGACCGCGCATGCTCCAGTTTCTGGCACATTCCCGCATTTTGCTACTCGTTGGGTAGATCCTGCGCTTGGTTTTGCGTCCGGCTGGAATTACTTCTATGTAGGTAGCCGACAATCGAACAAAGTGTGTTCGGGATCTGATTGTCCGTTTGCATAGTCGAACGCTATCTCAGTCCCCGTCGAGGTTACTGCCGCGCAGATTCTTTTGACATTTTGGGATGATGATGTTTGTTGTCACGTATCGATGCCTTGGATAGTGTGCTAATAATTTTATCGCTCGACTAGGAGGACCACGTAGCAATTTACACCGCCGTGATTGCCGTCTGCACTTGCTTGATCAATATCTTTGGCGTGCGATGGTTCGGCGAATCTGAATTTGTCTTCTCAATCATCAAAAGTACGTCTAAATCTGCATATTAGTCCATAGTCCTTCCGTATTAAGTCCAGACGTACAGTTACTTTGATTACTGGTCTTATCATCACTGGTCTCGTCATCGACCTTGGAGGTGGACCAGATGGTGACCGTCTCGGTTTCCGGTACTGGAAGCACCCAGGTGCCCTCGCGCAGTCGGATTTGGTCTCCCCCGACAAGGTTGGACTCGGCCGCTTCCTCGGTATGCTATCTGTTCTAGTCCAGGCGGCGTTCTCATTCCAGGGTATGGAGCTTGTCGCAATCGCAGCTTCTGAGACGCAAAGCCCTCGAAGAAATATTTCAAAGGCTGTTCGCCGTGTGTTCTATCGTATCCTTATCTTTTATATGTGTGGTATCTTCATCACGGGTTTACTTGTCCCGTACGATGACCCGAATCTACTCCAGGATACGGGCAATGCTGCGGAGTCACCGTATGTCATTGCGATACACCGTGCAGGAATCAAAACTCTCCCTTCCATCATCAACGGTGCGATTTTCTCGAGCGCTTTCTCGGCGGGAAATTCGTTCTTGTTCTGTGCATCGCGTATCTTGTACGGTCTATCAATCCGTGGTCAGGCACCGAGACTTTTCGCATACTGCACAAAGAATGGCCTTCCGATTGCATCCGTTCTGACTGTGAGCTGTTTCGCGTTCCTTGCATTTATGAACACGTCTTCCGATTCCGCGCAAGTCTTCAAGTAAGTCAAAATTTCATCGTCTCCTTTTGATAAACGTGTTCTGAACCTTGCATCTGTAGCTGGTTCGTTAATTTGTCAACCATTGCCGGCTTCTTCACCTGGTTTTCCATAAACTTGACTTTCCTCTTCTTCTGTATGTATAAACCTTGGCCGTCGGAATGTTCGAGACTGATATACGAAATACAGACCGCGGAAAGAAAGCGCAAGGTTTCGACCGTACGAAGAGCGCGTATTACAGCGGATTGCAGCCGTGGCTATCGATATGGGGATGTTTCTGGTGTATCCTATTCATCCTTATCAACGGGTTTGACGTCTTTTTCGACTTCAATGCCTCTGATTTCCTCACATCGTACATCAACATCCCATTGTTCCTCATCTTGTACGCTGGATGGAAGATCTTCAAGCGCAGCAAAGTATGGAAGCCACACGAAATGGACTTCGTCACCGGCGTGCCGACGATGGAGGAGACCGAGATTCCAGAGGACCCGCCTCGGACGGTCCTCGAGAAAATCGCAGCTGTTATATTCTGAGCAGCGGATTCCCCTCCTTCGTTCTCTCTCGCTTCGTTTCGTTTCGTTCGACCGCAGTTTAAGGCTTCTCCTGTTACTCAATTCGGTTAGCTGATGGTCAAGTTTCCATGAGTGCGATAAATTAGAATGACCTGACCCGATAAGTAGTGTTCACGGTCCCTCTATATATTCTCCGATATCTGTCTATCCAAATTCCTCTCCTCTCCGCCGCTTGCTTCCTAGCGCCTGCACCAGCTGACTCCTTACTTATTATTATGACCCTGGTGTCCATCTCAAAAGTGGCACAGTGTTCACCATTGTTGTACGATTGGGCTGTAATGCTATGCAATTGAAGTCGATGAATTCCGCGAAGATCATACGTCATGATAAGTCAGATAGAAAACAGCTTGGATACGGAAATCAAGTAAAGAATGGCTTTTTGATAAAGCCTGTTCCGTGCGTGACACAAAATTTCCCGAACAGCTGCTGGTCGTTCGTGAAAGAGTGCACGGTAGCGAGTACTACATAGTGAAAGGGTTTGTATACAACGAAGGTTACATAACATTTGCATTACGTGATTTAGACATGATTTTTCTTGGCTTTTTCTCTGCTTCTACGAAAGAAAGAAGCATTCACTCTAGCTGTGCCTATGCCGTGTTAATCCTCCCGTGGAATCAAGATGTTTCGGTATCTGAGCCAGGAAATTGGAGTTTACGAAATTTTCCTTGCATCCAGACCCGGTACATCTTTAGCTGGCGCTTTCGATTGATGAGCAAGCGCCGATCAATGCCGAGTTGCTCTACACTGAAAAGCGGATGAGGTGGGCAATCCAATGGTGAGTTTCGGGACGCCGGGTGAGGTGGTATGTTCATAGATGGTAATGAGGGATGTGTTGAGGTGGAAGAAGCGGACTCGACGGACGAAGAGAAGGGCAGTGTTACGGAACAAGTGCGCCCATCTGTGCGATCGGGGAGAGTCGCGTCAGTCAAGAACATATCGGTGCCTTCGACCGATGGAGGCGTTGATGGTTGAGAACGTTGTGCACCGGGAGTGTGAAGCGACGCGTCTACCACAGCTTTGCCGCTGATGTGACTGTTTTCTTCGTCTTCATACACGATCTTGGGTGTCGGTATCATCTTACATTTATTCTGAGCAGGCGAACCCGTGAACATCACAGCAAGATCATCTGGCATCAGAACAAACATTCAGCATAGCTGCGGATGGGATGTTCCAATGGGTTGTGATCTTACCGAGTTCAAAGAAATACACGCGCGTTTTATCTCCACGAATGTAGAAATTATCCTCGAGGAGCCGACCCTCTTTAAAACGTAACTGGGTTAAATCATGTCGACCATAATCACGCAGAACGACGAGGCCTCCAGGACGAAGCATCTAATGAAAAAACACCGTCTTAACGACAGTTCATATTTCGGGAATCAATAACGTACTTTGTAGATATTTGAGACGGCTCGGGCCCATTCGTTCGGATGTAGAGCGCTGAGCACGAAAATTAGAACGACGATATCGATAGACGAGGGTGCAATCCCTTCTGGAAGACCAGCGGTAGAGGTCAAATCCCATAGCGAAGACCGAATTGAGCCAGCAGACGGAGACAAATAAAGCTCGTTATGCTGTGCTTTGGAAAAATGATTAGGAAGCTACAGAAGCAATGTGGGGTTATCGCACTTGTACGAGTTTGACCGCGTGGCTAGAGTAATCGAACGCATATAGATGTAGGTCGGGATTCTGGTTCGCAGCCAATAAAGGGAAAACGGAATTTCCTGCGCCTGCAGTCACACTGGAGGTCAGCTCATGTACTGTAAAGAGAGCATAGCATGGAAGTACCGCATCCAATTTCTGCGATGGTGACAGGACCGGCCTAGTCGGAGATGAAGGATTAACGGGTCGGCATCCAAATGCACGGTAGCATTCGAATGAGAACTTACGTTAGGCTGAGTTGCCGCAACGAGCTCAGGGAATTCTGTGTGAAGCCTTTTGAGCCAGTTCAAGAACTGCTAATGTCGGAGGAAATTCGCGTTTGCCTACCATTTACGATTTCGGAAGAAGTTGTCCGCATTCATTTTGTAGAAATTATCCCTTTAGAGGAGCACTTTGAAACTGAGTCTACGAGAAAGGCTTTCTGTCATTCACTTACCAATGCTTTGCAGGTTTTTCATTGTACTTCGTCTTCTCTTCTTCGGGTACGGGTTTAGCTCTCTGCCGGGCTAGCGAAGAAGCTATCCGCTCGTGCTGATCATCCGGGGGTGGGACGTGATCCCAGGCATTCTTGCTCCAAACATCTGCGTCGGCTGTGAGAAACCTATCTTGACGTATAGACAATGAGTGGTATGACAAAGTAAATTAAGAATTGACGATGGCGCACCTTGAACCAAAAGGTGGCTTCTCTGCGAGAACGTCGTACACTGACGAGGCTGTCTTCTTGGACTCTAGATTCAAAGATGCCGAGCTAGATGCTTCAACTTGCACAGCTGGCGATGGCATCACTGGAAGAGGATGGTCTAAGCTGATCGTTTCGAGGAACCAAAGAAATTCTTGATCAAGACTTGGTTATTCCACTCGGGAGATAGCTGAATCAAGATGGTTTCGTGGAGATATCAACAGATAGTGATAATATATCTATGCAAACTCTAAGCGAGATTGTCTAAGTGAGAAGAACCAGTGCTTCATAGTGTGATGATCATCAGTGAAGGCAGCAGGATCCTAAACGAGCACCGGTCACGTTGTCTGGCGTTCACTGTGTCCACACGCTTCGTCCCTCCCCGCAGCTGCGAGGTTTTCTGCCAGGTGCGCTCGCTCTTTTCAATTTGCTTGCCTTTGTCGCTCAGCATCAAGTGATTGCAGCTGAGTCGTAACTGGATTCCTTAGCGTGTCACGCTTTGTATCCTTAAAGCTCCGTTCCAGTTTAATTTGCCGAGCGCTTGCCATCTCGTGCCGACATTCTGGAGACGACGAAACCCTCTCTCATCTTTCACTGTCCCGCAAACAGTGTTGACTTACAGTGACTGTCGCTATCTGTTCCAGCGCATCGCGTATCTCAGAAACGCGACGTTATTCACATCATAATCTATATCACTCCTTTTTGGCGCCGACGCTTACAGATACACGGACATCATGGCTTCCTTCACACCTCATAACAGACCCCCTCCCACAGATGAAGAGCTGAGAAACCTATATGACGAAGTGAAGCGTGGATTCCAGAGAGAGTCTTCCTCTCATCTAGACGACGTACGGATATCTATGGGCGACGACCTTGGTGATTTCATCGACCAGTACAGGGATGAAGCGATTCGACCTGACCCTCCGAGCTACGAGCCAAGTCGTCGTGATGGTGCCTCCGTTTCACCCTCTTTGCCAGAGAAAAGTAAGAGTTTCTTATATCTCAAACTATATCTCATTGATTCGATTTCTCGACTGAATTGAAAGAAGATGAAGGCGTCTCGTTTACCGCTCCCAAGTCTCCGCCGTCTGGACGTGCTGCGCGTCCACTACCAAGGCCACCCGGCGTCAATGGATCCACAAGCTCCTTCGGGAGTACTTCCCCAGGCATACCAGAGCCCCACCCTTATGTCCATCCTTCGACTTCTCAGCAGACTGATTCCTATCAACGATTATCAACTGGTTCAGCGAACAGTTTACCTCGACGATTGCCTGTTGCACCAGAATCGGGAATACCGACCTACACGACGGAATCTAACTTAGATCGGACTTTGAGTTCAGGTTCCACAGAGGGTAGCCGTTCTTATGGGCTTCCGTTACATCCCCGGCTTTCCCGGCCACCTCCACCTCCATCAAGCAGCTCGTATGCTTCTTCATCATCAGCGACTTCTAGTCGCCATCCGTATACTACAGCAACGCCCATTACCGATTCCCCTTCATCTCAACTCGCCTCGTCTGGCTGGTCGAATGCATCTGACACCCGGAACAGTTCCACAAACGGTTACGGGTTTTTGACTACTCTCAGTCGCACTGACTCTAGTCGTCCAAAAGGTGCTCTTGCTCCAGCAGTGCCAGGACAGTCAAGCGTATCGTTAAATGGAAGCCTCCCTTTCGCACCGTCAGCCGGTTCTTCGGCAGATATTTATGCCTCTCCAAGGACAGGCGCTTATGTTCGTCTACATGGCACATCTTCTCATTTATATTGATACACTAATTCAATCCATAATTTCTTCCTACAGCCATCCTCGAGCCCTCCCGGTGTGGGATCGAGCTCGAATGAAGGCTCCTCGACTCGTCCGGAAGTCAACTTGATTCCGAGTGCTTCAAGTGATGATGTCCAGTTGCGGAGCCCTTCGTCATCGATGGTCGCAACGAACAACGCATCAAGCTCCAGTAGCATGCTTGAGGTTCAACCTGTATCGTCTTGTACGTAAATGCTAGCTAAGATTAAAGGATTTGTGCTTGATGTTCTCGTAGCAGCGAAACTCGGCCGATCCACTTCGACGAGCTCAGCAACGTCTTCTTTCCAGTCTGGCTCGGGACTTGCAGCGTCATCAACGTCGGCCACTTCCCCAACGCCTGTATACTCAAATGGATCACAAACTACAACCGCGGGGCCCTCAAACTACAAGGTGCATGCGGGTATCAATAGAGGAGGTTCTCTTTCATCTTTCAAGTCAATGGGATCTGGCGGATCAATGACTTCCCGTTACGACGACGCACCTTATGATGTCTATCGGCAAGCAGCCGGCAGCAGTCGTATAGACAGGTTTGTCGAGCGCAATCAGCGTGACCGTGTCATTGATGATATTAAGCGCCAATTAGCGCTTCACGAGGGCTATGAAAGTGAAGAGGATTATGATGAAGAAGAGGAAGATAGATTCGTAAATCTCGCCTTACTGTCTCATGTTGCCGTGCGTCTTCGAGACAAGGTTCCTCGCGGAACGCATGTAAAAGGTGGTATCCCCTACCAGCGTGCTTTTACTGGCAGGGATATAGTGGTAAGTAGTTAGTGTTGAGCGAGACTGCTTACGTGATTTACACTTTTTTCTGTAGTCCACGATTCAAGCGCAGATACAACGAGAACTCGTGAACATGCACGTGCCCTCGAGCGACCGTCGTTTGGCTCTTAGTCTCGCAAGAAGTCTCCAAAATCAGCTTTTCTTCTACGAGGTTGAATGGGGCGGTCGTGTCTTACAAGATAGTGTGGAGGATGTCTACATGTTCCTCGATGATCAGGATGGAGGCTCAGATCTTCGCAATCAGGAGATGGGAGAGTTGCCAACTGGCGTATTCACACCCCTGACAAAATGCTATCTACCCAGTTGCATGGAGGGAACGCCATATGCGTGTAGTTCTTATAGTTGTCCAAGAAGGGTAAGATGATCGAGTATTTCCCTGATGATAACGGAATGTGAATTGACGTGATCAATAGAGAGGACTCGTTCGGGAAACGACTTTCCTACCAGAAACAAGCAAAGAGCCCGTAAGTGGATTTCTTTTGCCTTCCATGTACTTCTCTCACTGTTGCGCAGAAACGGAAGGACTGGGCGGAACTCATTGATAAATCGATCCTGAAATCTCTTCCCGAGAGCGAGAAAAATCGTCAGACGTGGGTGCCTTTGCTTTTGTAATAATTGAGCTTAACGTTAATTGTGCGATAGCATCATCCACAAGGTTATCGAGAAAGAGGAGCTTTATGTGCAAGATCTTGATCTCATAGAAAATGTGGGTGCTTTAAAGCCAAGATCTTAGGTGTATCTGATATGTCTTGCTTCTAGCTGTTCATGAAGCCTCTGCGGATGGCTGACCCCCCAATCATACCGCCTAGTCAAATTGACAGCTTCATGATAGACGTTTTCCACAATATTCTTGACATTCGGGACGTGAATCGTCGCTTGTTGGAAGTCCTAGAAGTTCGCCAGCGGGAACAGTCTCCTATCATCCAACGCATCGGTGATGTCTTTTTGACTGCAGCAACAGACTTCCGAAATGTCTATGCGGACTATGTTGGCAATCTTCCTGTTGCGGAAAAACGTCTAAAAGACGAAATGGATTCAAATCCAGAATTAAGACGATTCTTAGAAGTAAACACTTTCTTTTCTCTGATTCTGAATGTACTGATTATTCTCGTTCATAGCGTTGTTCGCGTGCTCAGGAATCTCGCCGACTTGATTTGAAGCATTTCCTTCAAAGGCCGTCGGAGCAGCTACAGAAGTACCCGGTTGTTCTCGAGGCCATTTTCAACGAGACGGAAGAGGGCAACCCGGATGCGGACTTTTTAGCCGAGGCGATACAAGCTATCAAGCAACTTCACTCTGTAGCCCAACTTCGCACGTTCCAAGCTGCCATGGGGAAGGGCCCGACTGCGAACATAGAGTATTCTGCGTTGGTGCCAGAAGAAGTCAAAAACTCGATGTCGAAGCAGGAGTTGAAACGACAGGCGTAAGAGGAACTTTCCTCATTTGCTCTTTGTCCCGTATTAATCTCATCTTTCTAGTACCATCTTTGAATTTATCCAAGGAGAGATGATGTACGTGAAGGATCTCGAAGCAATTGGAACAGTAAGTATATGGCTTTTTGACTAGGTTGTATGCAAATCTAACTCGTGTTCCAAGATGTACGTACAGCCGTTGAAGAATGCGGAACCTCCAATCATCCCACACGAACGATTATCCACTTTCCTTCAAGATGCATTCCATAACTATGCCGAGCTTTACCACATCCATCGTCATCTGCTTTCTAGTCTTCACGAAATCCAGCGTGACGAGCACCCCATCATTCGCAGCATCAATGCACCTGTCTTGGATGCCGCCTTGAACTTCCGCGATGCATATATGGCTTATATACCCAACAATCCAATTGCGCATTACCGAATCGACGAGGAGATGCAGAACAATCCGGTTTTCAAAGCCTTTGCTGATGTATGTTAAACCATTGTTCGTGCTGACTGAACTATATATTGACTCGTCTTGTTTCGACGCAAAGGCCACTGTCAAGCACCCAGATTCTCGTAGGCTCGATATGAAAAGCTTCGTCCACCGTCCTGTTGCTCGGTTGGCACGATACGAGCTGTTGCTCACTTCCATACTGAAAGAAACACCTCCCAACCATGAAGATCGTGAGACTATCCCACAGACGATGGAGGTTTTGAGGTCGCTCCTGAAGGAGACGAACACCGGAGTCAAGTCAGCGAATGAGAGAGTAGAAATATGGCGTTACAACCAGAACCTGGTGTTCAAACCCGGAGAAGCGATTGTCCGTGACGGCTTTACTGATTCAAGGCATGATCTAATTACAATTTTTAGGACATGGACCTACTTGATGAGAACCGATCTCTCATTTATACGGGGAAGTTGTTGCGCCAACCTGATACTGGTTTCGAATGGAGTGGATGGACAGAACTCTTTGTTCTTCTCTTTGACAATTATTGTGAGACACTACTTTTCGGTGAAGATAGCGAAGTCTTTAAGCTGACGAACGATACAATAGTGGTCATGACAAAGCCCAAAGAAAAGGATGGCATCACGAAGTATCACGTCAACCGCAGAGTCAGTAGTTTGATCATCGCACTACCAGTATTCCCAGCATACTGACCTGCATTGTTATGCCAGCCGATACCACTAGATTTGCTAAACCTTGTCAATTTCACTGACCCACCTACGCAACGCAGCAAGGGCATTCTCGGCGGCCTACGCGGCGGCGATCGTAGCGGCGGACCTGGACAAGAAGTGATCGTTGCAAACGGCACGCCATCAGAGAATGATGCTCGTTGGGTTTTCCCCTGTACCATCCACCACAACGGAAGGCTTGGAGGTCTATGGACCGTCTATGCCGAAACCGCCCAGGCCCGTAGCGAATGGAAGCAAAAGCTAGACGAAGCACTCGTCCTCCGGAAGGTCGTTACCGATGCAAACAAGGTCTTCGAAATTGAAACTCTTAGCTCTGAGACGTTCTGCGTGCCGTCAATGCACGCGACGCAGACGAGTGCCTCATGGAATGAAGAGCATGTCTTCACTGGAAAGGTCACATGCTCTGTGCCATTTTGTAAGTGTATTAGTCTGTGACTACTTGAGCTAGTGACAAACTTTTGCCATAACAGCGACTCCGGATGGCAGAGGATTGGTCGCTATTGGCTGCGCTGAAGGTGTCTGGATTGGTCTACGTCACGATCCTAAATGTATGTTGCAGTCGTCTATTCTTAGTTATCTTGTATCTGACACACGATACAGCCCTGCGCCGAGTTCTGCATTTGAAGATGGTTACTCAATGTGCTATGCTTGAGGACTTCGGGATCTTTTTGGTCCTAGCTGACAAGGTACGTCGGAGTTCTCAGATACTGTTTGAGGAGCAGTTTGAGACACAACTCCTTCTTTCAAAGGCTCTATTTGCATACCACATTGAAGCTCTAGTGCCCTCATCGCCGCCTACTGGAAATACATCTCGTACACCGCAGAAGCTGAACGGGAACAAAGATGTGCAATTTTTCACCGTTGGCACACTTGGCGGGCGTACACTGGTTATCTACATGAAGAAGAAAGGAGTAAGTGTTGATTCACTATGACGAAGCGGTTGCTGACTGCCATCAAGATGGATAGTGTGTTCCGCGTTCTCGAGCCGGTGATCGGTAAAATCAACGAGAAGAGTAAGGCCGTTGGAGGATTTAGTCGCTTCGGCTTCGGTTCTCAACGATCGGATTGGTTCCGCATCTTCAGGGTGAATATCCTCTTAGGAAGACACTGAAATGATTGCTGAAGCGTGTATCTTGTAGGATTTCTTCTTGCCCTCTGAGTCCTATGACCTTATCTTCCTCAAGGCGAAGATAGCGATCCTTTGCTCCAAAGGCTTCGAAATTATGGATCTCACCGAGTATGTGTATGTAATTTAGGCTACTGTCGGGTGGGCATTGACTTAACTCTCTCGCAGCTTCAAGAGTGTTACAATTCCTCAACGCGACGACCCTCGCCTCGCAGCTCTGACGAAACGCTGCGAATCTTGCAAGCCTATTGGCATGTTCCGATCAAGCGAGAACGAATTCCTTCTTTGCTATGATGGTTCGTTTTTCGCTTATTACGGACTGAACGCTACTTATTCTTCATTCAGAGTTTGGACTGTACGTCGACCGACATGGTGATCCCAGTCGGTCCGTCGGTACAATCGAGTGGGAAGGAACAGCTGAACGTGTCGCGTGGCATCCGCCTTATGTACTTCTCTTCGACACTCGTTTCATTGAAATACGCCATGTTGAGACGGGTCGCCTCGCGCAGATTATTCCAGGCAATGATATACGTTGTATTTGGGATGGACGAGGTTCCAACGTGCCCCCGGTTGGCACACCGGGTCCTGATGGTTGGACTGATACCGGCCCACAAGAAGCCCGTATACATGCTGTCATGCAGGCGCCAGAAACGACCGGCAATGGTGCGAGACCTTCGCGAGCCGTCGCGCAGCATGTTTTCCAACTCGTGCCAACGATTCCGCTCTACCTTCCGGGATCGCTATCCTCTCCTTCACACTCGCAGTATTTCCCTCAATCAACCTCACCGCCGACCTCACCATCGCTGACTCCGCGACACTCGTGGCGATGAGAAAAAAGTTAGCTTATCTTACTATTTTCTGCATTCCCTCCTCGCTTTGCCTATACCTTTATGCGCTCCTGACTTGCATGTGCTTTGTACCAAATAGACGCTTCGTGGATTACTTTTATTTTCCTTATGATACAGTGAGCAGAAAAAGTCTGACTGCTTTGTCATTCTCACCGACTTGTGTGTATGAACTCGACCGCTTATGCTGTGAGCAATCCGAGACCACCATATGAAAGTTTGTTTGTTTATCGTTGCTTTCTGCTCTTGTAAGTTCACCGACGCAACTGGAAAAATTTACAAAGTTGTGGGTGTACGGAAGAGTTCAGAAGTTAACTTTCTTTTCGCTCACTATAAAAGAAAGCGTCGAGTTGCGTAAATTTCTCAAATTGAGGCTCGTTTGATTCGTTCCACTTATCGATCGCATTGGTCTAAACAGATTCATGTGCTATAGACTTGCTTTTGGCCGAGACTCGCCAAATACATGTGGAATTTTCGCCTGAAGTACTATGATTATTGCAAAAGCACTGAGATACATGTATCTTACTCCTTCACTACGCTCTCGATATCTCTCATACGCACTCTCCGGTCTGTGACCTTCTCGTCCATGTAGCTGACTGCCTCCTGATTTTCGGAATGGAAACGAATAAGAGTGGCCACTACAGTAACTCATTCAGGCTCGAATTAATGAATTCGAATTTGTCCACAAGGTCTTTGGACATCATATTTGCCTGGGTGTCTTCTTCGGCATTCTTTGCTTCTTGTACGAACTACGTGGCCGCATTCTCCGAGCCACCAGTCTGCTTGGAAGGAACTAACATCCGTGAAGGCTTAGAAACCACTTGATCGATGAGAAAGAAATGAAAACAAACGTTCATATTCCGTGTCCGACTGCTGAGACTTTGCGCCTTCATCTGGTGTAAAGAACGAAACAGTCTCATCTGAAACCTTGGATTAAGACCAAGCTGAGTTCGACGTACTTTCTTCGGACAAAGCAACATTGGCGGTGAGGTCATCTGGACTCATCATGATAGTCTGAGTGAAAGACAAAACCTTGGTGGCATCTACTAGATTTGTTATGACTCTGACTAGTACTACTTGGTTAGGACCTCACCCATGCCCCACAGTTTGAGTCAACATAACACCATCTATGTCTTTGTTCTGATTGTTGGGGTAAGAGATGTGGTAAATTTAATTTACACGAAAGGTGCTAGAGTTGTTAGTACTAGTTTGAAGTACAATGTACCAGACAATCATGACAGAAACGGAACGATGCGACTGGCTGTTACATTGTGTCAAGTATGAAATAAAGATAGACAGATAACGAACTGGACGGATTAATCGCATTCTATGCGGACACTTTTGACTGTCGCAGAAATAGTCGAAGGAGCCCGGTCCCAGTTTATCGGCCCCTTCGCCCATTCACTGGTACCTTCCGGGCTTGACGCATCCCATATTCCAAGCTGAATGCGAGAAGGCTGATGAGGGAAGTGTTCTGTGCCATTAATTTTTGTCTGGCCTATGGAAAGAGGTTAGAAAGGTGAACATATCTTTTTTCATCGACTTACTGGGCCTGAGTGTGCGGACTGCATTGTCGTCGACGTACCATATGATACGTTCTGCGGTCCAATCAATAGTATAGTTATGATATTCAGATATTGAAGAATGCGAGTGGAAGTCATCGATCTCGCCATACACACCCCAGAGCGGTTGTTTATCTTGTGCACTAGGAGCATATACGTTCGTTTGCCAGTGACGAGGATCGCCTCCCACAAGCTCAACATCAATTTCGTCATGGCCATCCGCTGAATGAATGTTACCATGATTCCGCTTATCAAGTGACGAAAGTAGCAGACACACCTATCAGAATTACAGCCGTGACAACTCCTGCCACGCTAGGCCCCTTAACCACGAAGGTGACTTTTCCGTATCTTTAGTCGCTTTAGCTCATAGGCCACGCAAATAAAGGCGTGCACATACAGCATAGTAAACGTTGAGTTTAACGTAGCGCCTTCTCCGACCACGCTATTAACACGTCCCTTCGTAGTAATAACCTCTTGCGGTCTCTTGAGGAACATCTCCAACCCGTCCCCCGTTGCGCGATAGGTATCCGCAGGACTGACGCCGATGAACGGCGTGTAAAAGCTTCTAGAGACATCAGATTGAGAGAACGTCGAGGTGAAAGGATGACAGCTGCTTCGCTGTTGTCTATGCTGTGCTTGTGTCGATGTTAGGTGTAGTTTACCAGCGTAAGGTTTCCCAACAGCAATAGCTTGAACCAGTGAGAAGCAGAAACAAAGGAAAGTTATGTAACCAAAGGAGTGCATGGCCGAAACAAAATCCCGAGGCTGACGAGTTGGAGAAAGAGGCAGAATGAGCGAGTGGCTGGAATCGATGTGGCTGGTCAGCACGTCCACTTATATAAGGTCCAGTCCCAACCGCAATCACAATTGCATAAAGTACAAATGATATCATACAGAACCATCCCGATAGAAAGCGAAAGTACTATAACTTATCAGCACCCTCATAAGACGAAGGCGCATCTTTCCCAACTAGGATCATTTCATCAAGAATCTCGTCCTTTTCAGTTCGCTTATATGTTCGGATCGTCTCGCCGTAGTCAGAGATGTCGAAAACACGGAACCGACGGTCGAAACTAAAGAGTAAACCATTCAGTTTGTAATGAATAGGAGTCTCCCTTCTCAACTCACCCGATACGCGAGTACCCAGAATATGACCTATTGCATTATGTTAGTTTCGGGAGGGAGAAATAGCCGAAAGTGCTCACCCTCCACCACCGAAACATAACCAAACTCCCTTGACTCTTCTGCAATTTTCGGTGACTAATCGAATTGTCAGCGATACATAGCTGAAAAGCGAACCATGAAGACGAACTGTGGCAATGACCATTGCCTATAACTTTCACTTCTTTTACATTACCGCCTGCACTATGATCGGTTTCCAAAGCCTTGAGAATTCCTTTTTCGAAGAAGCCATCACTCTTTTTCGCATTACCGGTATCCTCTAGATCATGAAGTCCAATATCCAATGGAATCCCTGTGTCCGGGTCATTATCTGGTGTCGAGTAACTTTCGGGTCTGTGATACAATCAGCAAAGACAAGAACGCGAATGACGAAGGCACGGACAGAGGAATATGGAAGAACATGAGCGCGTTCGGTTTCGCCAGCTTTTTACCACCTGGTGCAACCTGACCTGCGGATTGTCGTCTCCAAATATCTCCAAAATCGCCGGCACCATCAGGAGTAAACGGCCTTTCGATGGGCTTAATCGAGGCGGATTCTTGAAGGAACCAATTAATTTGGTCCTTGTCAGAAAAGTCAGTCATTTGCCGCCGGGATTACAACCCAGCAACTTAAGTACCTGTCTTATCCAATCATACTCCGTAGGATGGAAGAAACCTTTCACGAGAGTCAACTACGGATCGATCGTAAAGAGAACTAAAACAAAACGAACCTAGCCAATCAAAGAAGCCTTTCGAGTAAGATCCTGAATCCAAGAAGTATAGTGTTAACAGATGCATCTTGGACCTTGATAGCGTCGTTAAGATTTGCCAACAACTCTCCTTTACGAAGCACGTACGGATCTGCGCTGTATACTTTCAGAACGTAATTGCCAACCCCATGTATGTCCTTGGGACCTCGTTGTGTTACGCTATAAGGCAAGCCCTGGAGTAGGTCGATCTGGCCTTCTCTCAACATTCCGTCTTCTGAATCATGGTTTCCGAAAACCGCTGCCCATGGAATCTTCCTATCAGTCACAGCATTCGCGAATTTCGCCAGAACAGATCGTGAATCCCAGGAAGTGCCTTGCCCATTCAGCTGATCGCCCGTGAAGACGACCATATCTGGCTTCTCTTCATCAAGTACATGTCCAAGCAGTGTTTGTGTGAGGTTGTCGGAGTGTGTGCATGGAGTGAAGGAAACGTCTCTGCATTGACCTTGTGAAACTGAGAAATGTAGGTCTGCAATCTGAAGGATCTTGAACGTTCCATTCTTAGAGAAATGTAAGGGTGGGGCACGAGGAGCGGCTACACCGGTGTCATTGATAACAGTCAGGACTATAAGGAATCATGTCCACTCACGCTTCACTCCCCGCCTGTAAGTTATCCATGCACTCTCAACGTGGCCCTCTTTACCCTCCGTTGTCGGCGGTTCGAATCTCTCAAATCCATACCAAGGTCGATCATCGCCGAACAGAATGTCGAGTTCCGTGATAAGATTCGATTTCTCTTCCGAAGATAAGTATGACATTCGTGGACCAAGCTTATACCACAGGAATAACGGAGGTGCACGAGGTACGCCATTTCGAAGTGATGTCGAAACTTGATTCCAGTTCCCTTGCTTAGTAGGCTCCTCGTCCTTCGGAAGCAGAGCTATGTCATTGATAAGATCAACGTCCAAACGGCGACTGCGGCGATAGTATATGTACTACGCGACGAAGACTCAACAAACGCAGATTAGGCAAGTAAATCAGCGACTTACAAGAGACCAGAGCCCGGACATCATGTTAAGATCCCGTTCTACACGAACCCATTTGCCTTTAATCGCATCAGCCTCAGGCGATGTTTTTGGATAGCATAGATATGCTAGCGCCTGTGGAAACATGCATTTCTCGATCGTAATTTCTGTCACTGTAAAAAATCAGTCCCGGAATTAATATTCACAGTACGGATCTAAAAAGCTTACATCCTGTAACATGATTTAGTAATGGAGACCAGACGTCTAAGGGAAGGCTAGAAGTATCTGGTTCGCTTGTCTCTGTTGTGACATTCCACCAGTCGACGTCGTTATCATTTCCTGGCTGGTTAGAGCCAGTATCTTCTGCGTCTGAGCCAGTCCCAACGGCAATCTTTGGAGTAGATACAGGCTCCCAAGCCTGCCAACCGAGTCTTTGTAGCTCTCCCGGACCGTTTATAGGCTGATACAGAATGAACATCCATGTCAGGAGAAGACCAAATCCAATCACTGTCGCTGCTGGAGCGAAAATGGATCTGAGGAAGCGCAGAAATCGACCGCATGTTAAAGCCATGTTGACACTCGCATTTAATACTTTCTTGCTTTGAGGAGTCGTGTATACTGAGATTAGTAGCCGAGCGAAACGAGTAATGATATTTTGCGTGTCACTTTGTGCTATTGCATCACGTGAGGTAATGAAGGCTCGATCACGGGTTTCGCGTGGCCGTGACAGACGCGCTTCGTTTATCTCTTGACTACACCTCGACATTCATTATGTCGGATCGCCGAAAGAACGCGTCTAAACTCGAGAAATTTGCCGCATATAAACGTGCGAGAGAAGGCGGAGGGAGAAACTGGAAGGTCAGATCATGCGGCGCGTTCAGATAGTTGTCTCTTATACTCACGACGCGTCTAGCCTGAAGAAGATGGTGATTTGTACGATGAAGTGGATGAAGAACAATACAAGTCTATCGTTCGAGGGAGGCTGCAGAAAGACGATTTCATAGTGGACGATGGCGTGGAAGGTTACGCCGATAATGGCATGGACGACTGGGGCGACGACCAGCCAATTGAATCTGATGAGGAGGTCAAGCCCAAAGGCAAGTTTCTCCCTTTTAACTGTTCTCTCGCGCACTGAATCCTGTATTCACTTTAGCAAAGAAAAAGACGAAAGTCGCGAAAGCAAAACCTGTCGCCCCCCCACCTGTGGCTCCCACTTTCAACGATTACAAGCCGAAACCATCTGCAGCTACGGAAGATGACTTCATGGCTTCACTTCTTGGAAACATGGAGAATGTTACCCCAGAGACACAGTATAGGCCGCGGAAGCGTAAGCCTCGTGACTTATCTCCACCGCAAACTTCGTCTCCCGACGAAAACTATTTCGACGGCTACAGAGCAAATGGAGATTTTTATACAGACGCGTCATCAGATGGTCCGACAGATGATTTTTCGATGACGCCAAGTGATGACACAGATACGGGACCGTTCAAACGTCCTCGCAGAGATGACGCCGACGTCCTCCCGGCGGTGCAGAAATTTGAGGACTTTGCGGTTGATACGGGCTCGGATGGTCTCTACGATACGTACGATGATTCGTTTAATGACGTCGACATGAACGATTTTGCCCAAGATGACAAGGATGTGAAGCGGAAGGTAGAAAAATCAGTGAAGATGGAGATAGACGAGGTGGACTTGCTAAACCACCGTCAGAAAACAGTACCGAAGGTACTGGAAGTTAAGGCAGAGAAAAAAGAGGATGAAACGCCTTCGTGGCTGAGTGTGCACGAATCGCTCACTGTCAAGAGCGAGGATACCCTCGGGCCCTTAGCAGGTGCCTCTGCCAATGTGCGCTCCTCGAGTATCTCGGCTCTAGGAGAAAACGGCTCTTTGCGCTTCTTCTGGCTCGATTATTTAGAACAGGACGGAAAGGTCTATTTCATTGGTAAACTCAAAGACAAGACAACGGGCACCTGGATTAGCTGTTGTATAACAGTAGAAAACTTGGATCGAAATCTCTTCCTGCTGCCGCGTGAGAGAAAGATCGGTGAGCAGGTCACTCTTTCTTTAGCCCGATGGTGATTAACAAGATGAACAGAGGATGGATATGAAACGGACGTTATTCCTTCTGCGAAAGATGTTCACGCGGATTTCGATGTCATTCGCAAAAAGGCCGGGATCAAGTCCTTCAAGGCGAAATTTGTCAAGCGAACCTATGCTTTTGGAGAATCGAATGTTCCGACTCGTGAACACCAATGGATGAAAGTCGTCTACCCCTTCTCTGGTATGCATTTCCCAGTCTATATCACTGAATTTATGTTCATGGCTCGAGTAGAACCACAGCTACCGGATAACATGGCATCTCCCAGCATAGCTCGCATCTTTGGCACCAAAACCAGCGCTTTTGAGCTTCTCGTGCTGAAACGCAAGATCATGGGTCCTTGCTGGCTTGAGATAAAGAAGCCCCATATTGAGCATAAAGGGGTGAGTTCTTACGTGATTTTTTTTTGTTGCTCTGCTGATGGTGAACCCAGATTTCCTGGTGTAAACTCGAAGCTGTTGTCTCCGATCCAAAGGATATAAATCCTTTCCCTGAAACAGACACGGATGCACCAAAAGAGACGCCGCCTCTTACCGTCATGAGCCTTACCGTTCGTACGATTGTGAATTACACAGAGAACAAACGTGAAGTTGTATGTGCAACCGCGCGAACTTGGGCGAATTGTAAGCACTTTCTCCGATTCTCCCAAGTCCTCTTATAATTCTTTTTAGTGGACATCGACGATCCTACACCACCTGACCAACTTCCGTGCGCTGTGCATACACTTGTGAGGCCCCTTGACAAATTTCCGGCCAAGTTCCAGGCTGCGTGCCTGGCCAACAAGAAAGGGATAATCTCGGCGGAAGCAAACGAAAGAATGCTTCTGAATCGTCTTCTAGGTAGGCGTCTAATTGAAGTTCTCTTGCAAACATTGTTTTCGTTGATCTGTGTATGCTCGTTATAGTGACTATTTATAAGTGTGATCCTGATGTTATTGTCGGCCATGACTTTCTGGGCGTGTCTTTGGATGTATTGTTGACAAGAATGCGAGACCTGAAGGCAGACAACTGGTCAAGGATCGGGAGATTTAGGAGAACCAGGTGGCCAAACATTGGGAGGCAGGGAACGAACATGAAATTTTTGAACGGACGGCTGCTCTGCGATCTGGCCAGCGATGGTGCCAAGGTGGGCTCAGCCACCATCATAGCAATAGTCAAATTAATGGATTTGATTTTACGCATAGGGCATGATTTCTTCGACTACCTGGTCGCTAACGGAGATGTGCTCGACGCACCTGAAGTGCGAGCGTGAAGACATCGACCCGGATGATGTCGCAAACTATTTTGATGGTAGTCTTTCAACTCCGGACAGACTCATAAAATTTGTACGACACTGCGAACTCGACGCACATTATCAAATGGCGATCGCTGCTCGGGTACAGATTCTTCCCCTCACGAAGCAGTTGACTAATTTGGCCGGGAATTCCTGGTGCGAGTTTCCATC
This sequence comes from Sanghuangporus sanghuang, assembly GCA_009806525.1. Classification (NCBI taxonomy): domain Eukaryota; kingdom Fungi; phylum Basidiomycota; class Agaricomycetes; order Hymenochaetales; family Hymenochaetaceae; genus Sanghuangporus; species Sanghuangporus sanghuang. The sequence continues at coordinate 1,009,577 of VVIT01000002.1, read as the reverse complement.
AGTCGACCTCTCTTCTGTTTTTAACGACACTCTCAGGAACAAAACGTTGAATGGAGGTCGCGCTGAGCGAAACGAATACATTTTGCTTCATGAATTCCACCGCTTAAAGTACATCTGTCCTGACAAGACCTGGGGTAAGAAGTCCGCTGCTGCCGTCAAGGTCGAGGCAGAAGAGGGCGATGGAGCAGCAGCTACCACCCACAAGAGCAAGAAGGACAAATACAAGGGTGGTCTGGTATTCGAACCTAAACGAGGTCTCTGGGACAAGTACATTCTTGTCATGGACTTCAACTCGCTGTACCCGAGTATTATTCAAGAGTACAATATTGATTTCACCACAGTGGAGAGAGCCGCGAGTGAGGTACGTCACTTCTAGTTTCCTTCACATACAGTCGCTCATGTACCAATTAGGAAGGGGAAGAGGAAAAGATCCCAGAACCACCTTCTCCCGATGTGCCTCAAGGAGTGCTTCCGAGGCTTATTGCTACTCTTGTCGGAAGACGAAGACAGGTCAAGAGTCTCATGAAGGATAAGTCAATATCCCAAGCGAAGTATCTCCAGGTGAGCTTCTAGATCTACTAATCTGTCTTGATGTTTTTGCGATGTTTTTTGCAGTACGATATTAAACAACAAGCTCTTAAGCTCACGGCGAACAGTATGTACGGGTGTCTTGGGTTTGAATATTCAAGGTTCTATGCTCGACCACTTGCCGCCCTTACGACGTTCAAGGGACGTGAGATTCTTACCCATACCCGTGAACTTGCTGAGAGTCTTCAACTCGATGTGTGTACTGCCTCTCCGATGCTTCAATTCTTTCTTTGCTAAACCGTATATGCTAGGTTGTCTACGGTGATACGGACTCTGTCTTCGTCAACTCCAACGCCACGGACTTCGTTGAAGCGCTCAAGGTCGCGTCTGAATTCAAGAAGCAGGTCAACGAACAGTACAAGCTCCTGGAAATTGATCTCGATGGCGTCTTCAAACGGCTGCTTCTACTACAGAAGAAGAAGTACGCAGCGCTTAAGATGGAGGACGCTACTAGAACTTCCGTTGAAGTGAAGGGCTTGGACATGAAGCGTCGAGAGTACTGCATGCTGTCAAAGGATGCATCTCAGTAAGTTTGATAGTATTTTCAGATTGAGTTTGAAGTAACGTCTCGCAGATACTTACTAGACAGGATTCTGTCCGGTGAAGCTACCGAGACCGTTGTCGAGCAGATCCATGAGTATCTTTCAAAACTCGGGGAAGACGTTCGCGGCGGAAAGATAGGACTGGATAAGTTTATCATTTTCAAGGTGAGAAAAATGGACCAGTTTCAAGTTAGCGTGATCGCTCATAGTCCTAATTAGCGTCTCGGTAAGAATCCGGAAGACTACCCCGACGCAAAGAGCCAACCGCATGTCACTGTCGCTCTTCGCATGAAGTCGAAAGGTCAATCAGCAAGAGCAGGCGATGTCATTCCGTATATTTTCTGTCTCGGCGACAGCGGCGAATCGAACAAGTCTGGCCAAGCGGATAAGGCCCATCATCCTGACGAGTTGAGGAGGTCGAATGGGGATCTTCGAATTGGTTAGCTTTAAGGACCCTTTAATCAGAACTGAGCTGACTCGTCCTTGTCAGATTTCGAATATTACCTCTCTCAGCAAATTCTCCCGCCCATCGAACGACTCTGCGAACCTATCGAAGGCACTGACAGAGCGCGTCTGGCAGAGTGTCTCGGTCTTGATCCTGGTCGGTTCCGCTCGTATGTCGGAGGCGATTCAGAAGAACGGGCATTTGGTACCCTGGAATCGCAAATGCCTGATAGTGTGCGATTCAAAGACTGCGATCCATTGACGTTCCGGTGCAGAAAGTGTAGCGGTGAGATGCCGTTCACTCATATTTCTCGTCGGGATGTGAGTATAGATTCGTCGCTTTCTCAATGTTGTCCTCTGACAACGAACTTCACGACGTGCAGACCTCTATACTCCACACGAGTGGACCGATCTGCGCGGGTTGCCCGGCACCATTGAACACAGCAAGCATGCAAGTGCAGCTCGAGAACCAGATTAGAGAACATATCAATAGATACTACGAAGGCTGGACTGTTTGCGACGACGCAACATGTCGAAACCGTACACGCATGATGGGTGTCTATGGAAGACGTTGCTTGAAGCCTGGTTGCAAAGGCGCTGTTACGTTCGAGGTATATTATTGCCCTGCGGCGTATTCCATAGGGTTTTACTGAATTGTTTAACTTCCAGTACTCGGACAACCAGTTGTACACTCAACTGATGTACTATGCGAGCCTTCTCGATGCTGAGAAGGTTAGAGAGGCTTCAAAGAGCAGTCCCAAGAAGAGTGCGTAGCTAGCATTGTTTTTCAATAGGAGGGTTCTAACCATAAAAATCGACAGGCACAATTGAAGCAGCTCTGCAGCAGAATCACACTCTCTTGAAAGACCTGCACGGCATCGTGAAGAAGTATTTGTCGCAGTGTGGTAGGAGATACGTAGACCTGGGCAGTTTGTTTTCGTTCATGACGGTTTAGATTCTAGAGTGCTTGTATTGTCTCGCTAATGCCTTGCTTGCTGTCCTTGCAATAGTCAATGTATTTATTTGCAATGCTCCTCTCTGTAATCAAATAACAGCATGGATTAGCTCGGTCCTACTGTGCGATAGTAATCAAAGGAACTTACCCGAGTAAATCTACATGAAATCATCAAATTAGTGTGGGAGGACCGTCCCGTATTTTCTACGATAATATACTAAGGGTAGGGCATCGTTCTTTGAAGCAAGAGCTCCAACATTCTCTACTCGAGCAACACGAGAAATAAACAACTCGGAAATCACGCCTTTCGAAACATCTGCATTCTCATCGTAAAGATTATGCAAGGGCGTGCACGATATGAGTTCACACGAGAGAGCACCTAACACGCCTGTGAGGATCGGTAAACCGTCAGCAGAGAGGGTATGAGGCGTTATTCGGAACGGCTCTGGGAAGAGATCAGCGCGTGCGAAGTGATGAGCGGTATCTGCTTGTTTGCTCGAGAGGAGGTTGATTACGAGGTTCGGTGTCTGGGTTTGTGAGGCGCGGTCTTGTATCATGCGCTCCTTCAGCGACGTTGCCATTCGCGAGGGGATGCGGAGGGCGAACGCTACGAGCGGGTCTGGATCGAGCGCGATGGAAGTGAATGAGGACAGCGTTGCGCCGTGAAATTTTTTATGATACGGTCGTTTGTCCCGGGATCGTGTTTCTTCTCCCTCGTCCGAGGCGCCGTCGAATGGATAGAATGAGGTAACGACAGCTACAGGTTGAGCGGTCTCGCGCAATAAGCGGCGCAAAGCAGCCTTTGTATCGTCCTTTGTCGAGGACATGCATCGCTGTGGACGCCATTCTTTAGTGTGAATGAATTGACGCGTTCGACAATGAGCGAGCGCAAGCATGGCGGACGAGCGAACGGTACAGAAAGGTGACGATTCGCGTTTTCAACGTCCCAATATAGTAAAAGTGATCGACGTTTAAATTGTTTTGTCTATCTGTCTTCTCATTGCTCAAACAGTGACCAGCAGCCTCATCATGTCTATGACCATGGCATCCTGGTCAAGAGCATCGCTTTTGTTCCGAGGCTTAAGACGAACATACGCAACAATCTCGTCCGACTCTGCTGCTGAGCTCGCTCAAGCAGCGTCCGCACCCTTAAAAATCAAAGAACGACGCGAGGAGACCGTGAAAGATTTCGCGCGTACACCGCCAAAGGAGCGTCATCTCACGCTCGAAGAAAAACGTCGTCTCGTCCGTCCTCCTGTACGTACAAAAGCAGAACGAAGTCGACTGCGCGGTGTGCGCGTCGTGCGTCGGGCAGATGGGAGTATAGGAGAGCAAATCGTCGGGCAAAGAATCTACCTCCCCAATATCATCTTCACTATGATTCCGAACCACACGCCTCCGGGGAGACCTTACAACCCGTACGAAGCGACGTTCTACATTCCGAACTACCTTACCAAGACGGACGTGCGTTCGTACCTACACGCGATCTACGGCGTCGAGTGCACGTACATCCGAACGGACAATTACTTCATGCCGATGAAACACCGCAAAGGCGCTGCGATCGGCCGAATCCAGGACAAGGGGAACAAAAAGACTCATAAACGCGCCGTCAGTGGTCTCAAAGAACCGTTTTATTACCCACAAATGGTAGAAGACATGAATGGCAAGGACCGCTGGCTCCGAGAAAACGCGATTGAGGATACGTTCCGTATTAAAGCATTGGAAGAAGCGCAGAAGGCGGTCAGCGTCAAGTTCACTACGGGCGCGAGGGAGAACAATATCTCGGCTCTTGCTCAGCAGTGGGACTCGCGCAAAAAGATCATTCGGAGGCTGTGGGAGCGCAGGGAAGAGAGGGAGAGGGCCACGCGTGATTTGGCGAGGCAGTTGCAAGAAGCTCGAGAAGTAGAGGAGTAGTTTTATGTATGTTTTCGCAAGTATACGAATTCGATAATCTCTTCTTCCCGACGATGAATCTTTTGAAGTGCAATTTTATTTGACATTCAACAATAGCAGGAGTCGAGGCATCTACAAATCTGCGGCCATCATGGAATTGACATATATATATTTCACTGTAGACTTTGGGGAAGGAGGCATAAACAGTCACTTGTAAGTGCTACATGTTCATTCTGTCGAGTAAGCGTTTAAATTTGCTATGCTTCGTAAATAGGACACACAAATCGATGAGGTTAAATTTCTTCAACTATGATGGTTTTGAAAACGATGCATGAAAGCAGAGAAAACATCTATTTCAAAGGTCAAACTCAAAGTCTGCGCCTCTTCATGAGGTCTTTGGCTTGCAAGTCCGTTCGTTGTTGCGGTCTTTGCAGAGACTCGTTCATCAAAAGCGACTCGGAAACGAGAAACTCTCGAGAAGGCCAATACTGAGCCAGAATTCTTAGTTGAATCGATGACAGTGACCATTCTTGCTCGTAAGCAAATGAAACTGAGTGCCGGAAGTCCAGGACGGATCATCACCGAAGGCGCGAGCTGAGGTCTGCATTTTTATCCCAGATGCAATCAATATCGGAGCGTAGTATCTATATGGAAACTCACGGCATCACGCAGTATACTGTAGGAGAGTTCTATGACTCACGCAAGCATGCAGGTTGTGAACCATCACACCTCTGTATCCAATGGAACCGATCAACTTTAACTCGTCAATAAAAAGCAAACGGAACAACCGAACCTTATGGCAACGACGACAGTTCTTGCATGGCCGATTCTTATCGTTACGAACCACCCGCGCACGGCGTCTGCGGGGACCCGTTGCTGCAACGACGCCGCCTTCGGACTCTGTTCTGAGTCGCCTTTCGTCAGCTGCGCTAATCGCTTCGAAGTTGCCCGGGTCGGGTTTTCTTTTATCACCGTTGACGGGGTCATTTTGAGTGGCCCCTATCTCTTCCGACTGATTATGGTCAAGCGTTGGCGTTGGTCGCACCTGTGTCATCCACTGATGAACACGTTGTGCTGCTTCATTCCTTATCGCATTTTTCATCGAATCTTGTAACCGAGTATCATATTCACCTTTTGGCTCCTCTCCTGCCTTGAAGGCTCCGACTGGAGCGTTACAAGGGGGAAGAAAAGCGGTTCCTTCTTTTTGAAGTACTTCTTGGTTGATCGGCTCATTGACTGTACCCATAGACTGGAGTGGTTGAGCGGGCTGAGAAACATAGATATTGTTTTCAGGGGTGACAGGTGTAGGAACAGGATCCGTCCTTGGAAGTGGAACTGACGGCACTGGTGGCTGAGTATAGTCATTTCTCCAAGTCTGGTCAAAGGGCTGAGACTGAACATCTGTGTTTGGAAATCCACGACGAGCATTGACGCGAGTAGCATAGAAATTCGGATAACACGTTAGGCACGGGCCATGTCGGCAGATGACTTCTCCGGTATAAAGCTCGAAGAAATAAAGTGGCAGTCTATGAACCTCGTTCAGAATCTGATCAACACGAATTCGAGTGCCCACGAAGCGCGGGGGCGGAGGCAACTGGTAATACGCAAAAGAAGACGTTTGGGGGACATGTGCCGGGAAGTCGCTTGGAGCACGAGGAGTCTCTGGATAAGGAGTTGTCGAATTCGGCTCGAAGTTCGGCTGTTGATTTATCGAGTACATTATCGTGGACGAGTGGTATTAGCTTATGGACTAATGGATTCTCTGCTCAGGTACACGATGTATGAAAAGCTTCAGCAAAAGCAAGCAAAAATCGCATGCGTATTGAGTACTTTCTTCTAGCGGATGAGTTATGAGACGTACTCACTGTGTATCGTAAGGGTCGTGATGGTAATGGTTGGAGTCAGAAAAGCCTGGCGCAGCTGCGCCCTCCATAGCTTCACGCATCGGAACCGTAAATCTTGAAGCGGAGCCTGAACCAGTGGGCTGCCTCCAAATGCGGCAATCACCATCCCTGCTAAAAATATCCATGATATCGTGACATTGACGCATAGATTAAATACTGAATACACAATTAACCTCCAACAATGTCTGGTATAATTATTTGAGCAAAAAAGCCTGCTAGCTTTGCGAACCCTCGACCTGTATGGTCAGTTCCTCCAGGCCTCTAATTCTATTCCGAAGGATGGTGTCTACGCGTTCCACGACGCGATCGACTGGCGCATATGCTCGTTTACTCAAAGAAAGCATAGTACTTGGGTCGGGTGATAGGTCTGCTTTTTCCAGTTGGATGTGAATGGAACCGATTAGGCTCGTGGAGTCCTTCGGCCAAAAGCGCGGTGCGGAGTAGGATGCTAGACCATTGATCATTGGAAGCTAGTATATTGTCTTAGCATAACGCTCATAATCAAAGAAAGATGAGATCGCACCTCTGCAAGAGCTTGCTTGATGCTCTCTTCCCGCTCTGATACATCAAGGCAGAGGACTTTCCCACTGTCTATTACAAGCGGGACAACACTGACGACAATGAGCACAGCGATGAATAGCGAGGCAATGGGATCGAAGCCAGTCCACCCATAAAATTGGATTAGCAACGTTGAGATAATAACGCCTACGGATCCAAGAGTATCCTGAAATAAAGAATGAAAAATAAAAATTACGTTGAACACATGAAGTTCGTTAAGGATACTCACAGCCATGACATGTAAGAAAACGCCTCGCATATTATGGCTATGTCCTTCATTATCACCGCCATGACTGTGACTATGATCGTGCAAGTTTGGTATATGCGCTCCGTGAGAGTGATCATGGTGTTGTGCATAATGTGCATCATGTCCGAATTGATAACTCGGTGTTAACGGAGACGTAAGAGTATTATCAGAGCCTGTCGGAGAACCAAGGCCAGGAACAGGTAGGACACTTGGTGTACGCGTATGACGCGCCGTATGTGGTACATTCGGTAGTAAGTTGCTGCCTTGGTCCGGAGGAGAACCAAACTGAGGGCTTTGTGGTATATGCAGTGACACGGAGCGGGTATGGAAACGCGTCGTAGACGGAGGGGCAGAAGACGGGACACTGAGCCCGTTCACCTGCGGAACGTGCAACTGCCCACCCTCGTGGTGATGGGAGGAAGATAAAGCTGGTGATGCGTGATGCATAGTGTGTCCATGACTGTGTCCGTGGTGATCGTCATGACCGTGATGGTGTTCTCCCGTGCATAATTCTGGAGTATGATATATTTCAGGAGAGTTGCCATGTGAATGACTATGACTTTGTGTATGATCATGGTCATGGTGATCATTTTCAGAATGCGACACGCGCAATACTGGGGAATGAGAGTGACTGTGTCCGTGAGAACTCAACTCTCCGCCGTGCGAGTGGTCATGCGAGTGTGAATGTCCCTACAAAGAAAATGAGTTCAGTCTGCAATCAAACAAACACGACATGCATCGGGCATACATGATGATGACCTCCCATAGCAAACATTCCAAACAAGTTCACCAGAAGTCCTAGAGTACTAACCAAGAGCAGCTGACTTGTGTTCATCTCGGGTGGATCGATACTAGTAGACGTTTCAAAGTGAGTTTTAAACGTGCTGCATCAACAATAGTTTACTAACATGCGTTGAATAGCTTCAAAGACGATGAATATGGATATAAGGATAAGGAAGACACCATTTGCAAAACCGGACAATGTCTCTATCCTTCCATATCTGCGATACGCCCTGTCAACCATGGTATTTCGGTGAAAAGGAGCATGCTTACCCATAAGTGAATCGTTCGTTTGGAGGCCATGTGGCCATAACAGAAGCGAAGAGTCCCATTCCGATTGCCATGCAGTCAAATGCCATATGAATTGCTGATAAATGGGAAAATGAACACAGAAGAGAGCAAACGAGATGTTAAAGGGCTCACCATCAGAAATAAGCCCAAGGCTGTTCGTCCAAACACCATAGAGCATTTGGACCAGCATGTATGCGAGATTGAGCACAAGAAAGTAGAAAATCTTTCTTGACTCAGGGTTGACTAGGACAGTCTTTAGGTACGCCTTTGCCAAACGAATCGTCGGTGTTCGAGGCGGGCCAGAAAAGGAGTGCTTGTCATCCGGTGCAGATCCTTTTGATCGTTCAGGGATTCAGTGGATCATCTTTCACCACTCAGAATAACTTACCATAGAAAAGCAGGGCGCCGACAAAACAGTCCGTCAAGGAAGGCATGTGTGAGTATGCCAAAGGCCCAAGGATTAACGCCGCTATTGACGTGCTCGTATATGACATCGAGAAGTGCTTGGCTGGTAATGAAACAGCACGAACACGTTCTCGAGTGTCCGGCACTAGATACAGGATAGAGTAGGAAAGCACAGGCAGAACGGCGAGGGAAAGCAGTGGCGGAGCAGGCGTATCTGGCGAGTGATACTTGAAGGGCTGAGCAACTTACTGATCGGAAGATCAAATGCAAACACACACCACTAGACTCTTAAAGAGATAAAATGGAAGAGCAATAACCGTTGCCCCTAGTATACAGGCCATGCTTACAGCCTTTGATCCCAAAGATGGGACAAGGACCCCTTGTGTCTGCTCGAGGCCAACCGTAGAAAGACCGTACAGCACAATGACCACGTAGCCTGGAATGACCCCTTTGATATTTGACAGCGTAAAACGCATGTCTGAAAGAAAAGACAACAGGAACGCTGCTATAACTGTAGCCGTCTTGCGCACCTGTGACCAAGCTTAAATCATCGAAAACAATGTAGTCCCTGAATATGCAACTTACAGAATCGCTATGCATGACTGCATCAATCCAGAAAGAAGCGAAATGAGTGAACAATACGACTCTATCATTAAGAATCAGCTGGATGCAATTGAACTTAAGAAAACGGATACCTTATTGCAGATATTCTATATAGGGCGGTGAGCAAACAGGCTTGCTGAACGAAGAGCATCAAGGATGCTATTCCGAGGACGGACCACTGCTCGGATTTAGCAAATTTTCAACACTAACAATTCCAACGCTCACCTCAACCTTGGCATTCGATCTCCTGCTAAACTCCTGTGTCATCACTTCGCAAGCCAAAACGGCAAGTCCACCAAATGCAAGGACTCGAACTAGGACCCAGAAGACACCGAGATGTAGTTCATCAGCCAACAACCAATCCTTTCCAGCGTCGAGAGAGGCCACGAGGAGGACATCTGACAAGACCAGACGTGATAATAGGGGGATAGGGAGGCTGCAATTAGAAGGAGTGAGAAAACGCACGGTCAAGACGGTGTTGCTAAATTGGAGAAGGACTTACGACGCGGAAGATATGCGGGAGGGGTTGAGCGCGATTTTCGAACGCGTCTTTGAGCTTGGTGCTGGCATTTTCTGTGATCTATGAAGTTAGCAAAGTAAAGATAGCATTTCTTGCACTCCGAGCCGCTTCGGAGTAGTAGATAGAGTGTGGTCGACGACAAGACAGTCGGAAACGCGTGTCAAGCTAGGAAACGTGATCGTCGATCGTCGGCAAATCTGAGGGTTCTCGAGAGAAAGGGATCGATCCTGGATCGACGCGACGCGTCGGTCCCGGGTCCGACTCTGACTCGGTATTCTGGCTCACATATTCTCTTCTTAAAGGTTCCCCCATGATTCAGACTATGACGAATCAGCATCAATACTGCATATCACAGTATATCACAGGCAGGCCGTAAATAATTTACACATGTCTTCATCGAGCTAACTTCCTCCACCACCTCTCAAGAAAGTTCAAAGCTGGATGGTATTGCGGGACGAAAGCGTACGTGATAATACATCAATTTATCTAAACAGCCCAAAGCATTCTTCACTAAAGTTCATAAAGCAGAATAAAATACAGCGCAGAACCTGGGACCATCAAGAAATACGAATGCACACATTCAAAGTCCTTGTCAACCATTCGTATACTGCGCCTCCCAATTGTTCCAAGCACTGTTGATATCAACATCTTGTGGAGAGATCATCTCCTGGCTACTTGGTCCGTATGCTTGTTGTGCATACATGTTTTGCAAACCGGTCATGTCATAGTAGCCACCCATTCCGAACTGATCTGGGTTGATGACGCCTGGGTTGTAAGCATCGCCCATCATGCCCTCCATACCCTCCATAGCAAGACCCGGTCCAACTTGCGCACCATTTCCAAAACTGTTTCCTTGCGCCATACCGATTGGGGAGTAAACCGACAGCGAAGGATCATTCTGCCACTGCGCTTGGGCCTGAGCATGCATCTGGGTCTGCAAATGAGCATGCGTCTGCGAATGAGCAAGCATCTGTTCAGGCTGTAGATTCGCAGGACCGAAAAGAGCCATCTCAGGGGAGTGGCTATAATTGGAGATTGGGCTTGGTTCCATAGGCGAGACAAAATGTTGATGGTTTTGCAGCTGATTAGGATCACCATAGAACGAGGTCTGGAGCTGCGACGGTCCGACGGGGGAAGTAGGCGATGCTGGTGTCTGTGGTGGAGGCGAGTTATAAGTAGCTGCAGGGCTTGATGCAGGAGAGCGTGAACCACGTGTAGAAGAGGGTGATTGAGGTTTTCTGGCTACAAGACGCGTCTTCCCGCCGAGAGTTGCAAGCTCATCTTCGTTCTTTGGGACCACTTCCTGAGATGGCTCGCGCTTTGGAATATTAGTAGCTTCTCTGGTATGATTTTGATACTCGTCCATTGCAGCGTGCGCTCGGTCCCTCAATTTCTTCAAAACAGGCTGAGGAATACATTAGTACCAATCTTTAAGTCGGATATGAGATAACAGCATACGAGAACTCTCTCCACGCGAGCCTTCTCTCCAAGTTGCGAGAATAAATCATACGCTTGATCCAGGTCTCTTAGAGCAGACTTCGCCAAAGCCATTCCTGGGCATTTCGTCGGTATAGAGCCTAATACGATCTAGAATACGACCACGTCAAAACTGCCAGGTTTGGTCGAGGCCGCAAAGCAACTTACGGCACAAGAGAAGACGTGCGTAAACAAAAACCAGTTCCTCTCTGTCAGTTGACGATACTGCATCCATAGGTTCTTAACCAGCTTGACGAAGAACGACGCGCTCTCGTGTGCTCGCAAAACCGAATGCCCATATCTCCCGCTTAGTGGATCGATGGGATTGTCGCTCATAGCCTTTGCGAAGAAGCCTCGGTGCATGTAGAGTAGCGCTGAAATGCATCAGTGATCACTGCCTCTGCTATGAATGTGAACAACACCCGGGGCACTCACTAACTTCCTTGATTGCAAGGATGATATGCCGTTGCATTGTCAAGGACATCGACGGCTGCTTCCCCCCTATCGTGTACATCGATGCACCTCCGAATCCGGGCACCTGCAATGAAGGAGGAATGTAATAAGAGCGGACACGCTTATCGAGTTCTGTGACGGTAGCGTAAGATGGTGTCCGAGCACCGAACACCTGATCATGCACAACGCTGAGACACTCCGATGAGAATCGGTGTTTCCAGGCATCAACTGCATTCAGGATTCTGTTCATCAGATGCAAAAACGGTGAACAGAGCTGCAACTATACTGACAGGACATTTCGATATTTCCAGCTATATCTTTTGTAGTTTCGTGAGCCATTTTGCAGTCGATGTGCGCCATAGCAAGCGAAGGGGGGCGTCCATACGTCAGACTCTGCGAACATCTGTCACTTGACGCTTGATAGAGCTTTCCAAAAGGCTTATACCTGCCAAGAATCATACACGAAAATCTCCCAAAACAATTCACGACGCAACTTCGTCTCCTCCGGGGAGAGCTTCCATCGAGTGCTATCACGGTCTATTGATTCTCAGTAATGCTTCTGATTTCATTTCGTTCACTTCTGATGGACTTACGCAGACCAATCTGAAATTTAGAGATATATCAGTAAATAATGAAATGCATAAGGGTTGCGGACGCACGCTTTGAGCTAGCTTGATTACAGTGCCCATTAGCGTCCATCTTTGCGAATCAACATCGTTCAGAAACATGTAGTGGCACATGATTAGCTATCATGTCATCATCAGTATATGAGGAAAAGTTATAAAAGCAGCGAGTCTCACCAGCGCCTGAATTGCCGGTACGCTCGGATCTTCCAGTATCGTGTCAAGGCTGAGTGCCGCCTTCGAAAGCTGAAAGTACCGCACTGCTGCCGGATCATGCGAAGACCTGTTCAGGTCGACGAGGATTCCGACAGCGAGGACGATGTACAGGAGCGCGAGGCGGTGGCTCTCAAACGAGCCTGAGTCGCGGTCCGTTTCCGTATCGACCGGCGATTCAGCAGTCGCGTACGGATACACACGGGCGAATATTAGCTGGTCAAATTGATCCTTTAAGATTGGATGGTACATCCAAGCAGCATTGGCGAAATAAATGTCTGTGAGCTCTCGAGCAGTAGGAGCATCTGGCAGTGCAGCAAGGAGCGTTGAACGGAGGTCATCAGCAGCTGCCTGACTTAGTGACGGCGAAAAAGGAAAGGCGTGACTGAGCCATGCCATGTCCACGGGTAGCGCAATCTCGTGAGGCTCTTCGCCTTCTGAATCGTCACTCTCTTCATTCTGGGAATATCATTTCATTTATTTGAAGATGTAAAGTAATTAGTCAGATTCAAGGCAATTCGCTTCAGGGTCGAGAAGCAGGATGCACACCTTGAGAAGGTACTGGAAGAAAAAACTTGTTATTCTCTTTTCGATTGGGGAAAGTGTAAAATATAGACTAACCCAAGCGTTGGCGGTGGTGCCGAAGAAATTTGCTTTACCGCTAGGGGAGATTGACCTTGAAGCTTCATGTTAGAACTATGTTGTTACTACCACACATAGCATAAAAATCAATAATTTACAGGGATCCGACCGCGTCAATAACATCTTCCTCATCTTGAAGTTTTGGAGGGTTGGCAATGACTTCTCTTTCTAATGGATTCTTGATTCTCAATAGTTCATCGCTCAAGAGCGGGTGTCTATCAGCGTGAGTTGCTCTGTGTGCTACGGCAAGGGCATCTTCAAGCGCCCTAACGCGCTGACAGAGCTCGGAAATTTTCTCGTGCAGGGCTTCTGTATTTGCAAGAACAAATCTGCAGAATAAATGGAGCAATATGAGCCCTGCCAGCCGGCACAGTAAACAATAAGCAGTTCCCACCTGTTTCCTTTCCCTGTCGTCAGAGAGCCTAAAAGAGGATGAGATAACGTTCCGGTGAGTGCGGAGTCGTACGGTCTATAAGAACCGGGAAAGAACAACGGGAAGAAGCGCACCCTCTGGACATATTTGACTACAGCCTCGCTTGATGCAGGCGCCTGACCAGATCGACAAGCATTAGTTAGAATTGAACGCGTTTCTTGATGGAGATCATAAAATGAAGAGGAAAGGCCACGCACTGCACGGGAATTTTCTGTTCTCCATGCATCAGCCATCACCGGGCCAAAGTATGTCAATCTATCTGTGTGATTATGCACATGGTTAGACTTGTGCGCACCTATCGCAGCGCAGCTTTAGCCTGGAGAGGTGGATTGTACGTGTTAGTCAACCAGCCAAGATCGCGGAGCAAAGATTTCGGTCAATACAAAGCCGAGGTGCCTGGTCGCTAGTAAGCTGTGTCGTACCTTCTGCATTCAGCGCAAGAGAGCGCTGTGCTCCTCTTCTTATTTCTTGCCACCGAGCCTACGGCCTCGTCATCGTAGGGCCCCATGGACGTTGTCGTGTATCACGCTCAAAAAGGTGAAACGCTTCCAGCAGTGCTGACGAAAGAAGCCGAGAGGGCGAGGTCGCCTGTGGAAGCTGGACGCTTGTGATTGCCGATTCTTCGAAAAGATAAGATCAACCGATGGTTGCTTCGTTGTGTTGAGTGTTACTGACGTGGTCGTCGTGCGCGATGGAGATGGACAAAGCACAAAGGGAGACGCGAGTGGCTAATGGTCAGGCTACTCAAGGCGTTCCGAATCGATTAGGCGCCTAGACTCGTCTGAAAGCGGCGTCGACGCTCTTTCCCCTTTACTTGCCAGGAGCGGATTATATTCCAGAAATGACAATTGATCTCGCTGAGAAGCTGTTCACTGGGTCAGGTTCCTATAAGGCAGCCTCTGCTTTTGTCCTGTCTTTCTCATCGCCCTGCGGTGTGTCATCCTCCTTGACTGCTTGCTCATTCGGTCATATGACATAAATAATAAAACTAGCAGCAGTGTAGCACGCTATATGCGATATTGGAATAAAATGAAAATGGCGGGTTCTTTCCTTATGTCATGCACTTGATATCTGCTATCGCCTACGGGATCAATTCCTTCGGCATTTTCCTTCCACGCGTCACAACGACGCGTCGCGTCGTCGGAGTTTAGAATTATCCTTACTTTCTTCTACTTCACTCGGGGTTTGGTCTGACTATGTGTGTCTCTGAAAGCAGTATAATATTCAATTCCCGTACTGGTGCTCAGCGCTCATGTAGGTCTCGGAATGCCATGCTTCGTTGCGGTTCAGTCTGGTCGGTCGGTAGTAAGACCAACCATCCGACTCTGGGGCTGGCATTACCTATAAAATTTGTACTCGGCTCAATACTCTACCTCAGTCTGCTCTTGCATCTCCCATCAGGTCCTGGCGACCTACATTCCTATCCACACATTCAATCGCACATTCTACTGGCAGCGCCGTCTATTCTAACTTCTCTGTGCACACTTGAATTATTTGCTATTTTTATTTTTCAACTTTCTTCTAGAACTGTTTGCCCGAAATGGTCTACCTGACGCCTCGTTTTCTCTTCTTAGCGGCGCTGGTCGCCGCTGCTGCTATGCCTACTTTCGTTCTTCAGTCTAACGCCCGTGCTGTTGATCTTATGGAACGTCATCATGACAAACAATCAGCTTCTTCACTTGCTTCGAAGGGACACAACAAGGTTCAGTCCAAGCCGACTATTCCTCTTCCGCCTTCTGCGAAAACAGTCAAAGGACAAGGCAAGAAATCCAAGAAGCATAGGAAGACCGGGAAGAAGCATGAAAGGGTAAGATTGATTATCATATTATTCCATATATTGTACATTGCGTTAATGCATGCATCCACCTTCAGGACATTCTCGCGTCGAAGGATAATACCTGGGATCCATTTGACCCCGTGGTCGATGTCGCTGGCATTTCAATCGGAGATGGACGCGGCGGTTCATTCTCCGATACTCACGACCTCATACCCGGTCTAGCAGGCATTCTTCGTCGCGACCCAGAACCAGAGCATCACCACCACCATCACCACCATCATCACCATGGACGTCAGGAAGAAGAGGCGCAGACTACGTTCAGCCTGCATAGACGCACCAGGTCGAGGGTCTATGGCAAGCGCGAGCGTAAGATTGAGGAGATTGAAAAGCAGGAATTGCTAGAGGAAGCCAAAGCTAAGACTGCCGCTGCTGAAGGCCGTAATTGGGACATGTTTGATCCGCTCCTCAAGGTCGGAAATTTTGAGATCGGCGACGGACATCATGGATTGCTCTCCGAAACGCATTCTCTCTTGCCTAGGTCTCCGGAACCACATCATCACCATCATCATCATGGATATCACGACAAAGTTGTCGTGAATGGCGATGATGATAAAGTTCATGTTCACGAGAGAAGGAATCCGCATCATCATCATCACCATCACCATCATGGTGATCACGACGAGGTAATCGTCAATGGTAATAACGATAAGGTTCATGTCCACGAAAGGAGGGAGCCGCACCATCATCATCACCACCATGGCCACCATGATCACGACAAAACAGTTATTAATGGGGACAATGATGATGTCCATATTCATGAACGCCGGGTTCCACGTCACCGCCATCATCACCACAGCGAGCACAAAACGGTTATCAACGGAGATAATGACAATGTTCACATTCATAATCGGGGCGTCGACTCTTACGATGACATATTGGACGTGTATCTCGGGCTCGATATGTGTGGAAGCAGCATAAACGGACATGAGGTCGAATGCAATATTCAGTCCGGTCACCAGAAGAGGTCCGCAGCTCTCGAGAATATGCCTGGTGTCCCCGGGACAGTCGATATCATTGTAAGCATTTCTGTACAGTCTTCGCAAACCGGGTTCTCATGTTCACCGACTATTGTCTTTTAAAGGTCGTCGGCGGCAATACGATGGAAAAGCTGGCTTCCCTCATCCTCTCTTCGGTACCCGACAATAATTCGACAACGAATATCTCGGGTTCGTTGAATGACAGCACAAAGGCAGCTGATGATACGGATCTGAGCCCGTTCGTCCTCGATGCGTCCAACTCCACGCAGACGCAATTCTTCCTCGTTGCGGCGCAAACTGCACCGAGCGTCCCTTCGGCACCTAGCACATCGTTTGCTAATACGCTCTCAGTGCTCAAGTCAGCCGCATCTAGCAAGGATGATGAGTTTGACTCGCAGGATATCAAGGTGACGTTACAGGTCCTTGTGTTCGAACCGTCCGAAGCAGCGATGAGGCCGTATTGTGCTACCTTCGACCCTAACCCTCCTGCTCCTGCTGCTCTGACGATGGACAAGTGTTTCTCAGATTCGAGCTCGCAGAACACTGGGAAGATGACTGAGACATCATTGCACAAGTCGCAGACATTTTGTACAACCCAACTTCAGGGGTTTTACGACCCAAGTGGTTCGGGGTTACTGGTGATGTCCCGCTGAACACGACTGAGCCGAGTGCTAGTGTTCCTATCCCGTCGAACGGTACGAGTACGAGCTCGAGTTCCAGTTCGAACTCGAGCCCGAGCGCGACTTCCGGTACCAATATGGATGCGAAACAGATGAACTTCAAGATCCCGACGTCGAACAAGAACGCGCCTGCACATTTGCCAGGTCCGGTGTCGGGAATCGTCGGGAATGTCACTCAAACGGTCAATGGGACGCTTCCCGCTCCTCTTCCTTCGCCTCCCTCGCCTCCGATCCCGAACCCGCAGAATGTGACTCTGGTATTCACTCCTGTCGGTATGGCTATTCACTCGGTCAACGGTGCCTCGGGCGTTGCTTCTTTCGCGCCCGTCAATGGCAATGGTAATGATGCTTCGGACTCGGAGTCAAACGCAGGTGACGACACCGACGAGAATGATTTCACGGATGTTTCCTTCTCTTCGTCGACGTCTACGTCTACGGACTCGGACTCGGCGAGTGCGACGACAACGGACGGTGCCAGCATCAGCGAGTCCAGCGGATATGAATATGGTTATGGTTACTCGGGGATGCCTGCCGGAAAGGCCGACGCAACTTCAGACGCCACGAGTGTAAGTGCTAGTGCGACCGCCTCCGCCTCAGGTACCATGACGGAATCGATGTCGATGCCGGACTCGGAGTCCCCATCGATACCGACTAGTTCTGGCGCTGTGACGATCGATGAAGCTGCTATGGAGAAGATGTACCAGAACCCTCGGGATTTCTAGTTTCCTTCATCCGCTGGTCACCGTTTTTTCTTCTTCGTTTAACGTGTAGTGTACGATACTCGGGGCCAGAGAATGAAATGGGCTTTTCACTTCCTTTTCTTTCCTTATCTGATCACGCAATCTAATCCAATCAAACAAGTTCTTTTCTAATCTTTATCTCGCAGTAAGGTGCGGAGAAGTAGGAGGTCCACATCATCCTCCGACCATCAAGGACTCCGGGCCGCCGCCGAGATGAAAAGGTAACGCCGGGTCCCCGCGGACCCACAGATCGACGGTCAAAAGTGGAATGTTAATTTGCCTCCGTTATCAAAGCTGTGTCAGCATTAAGCCCCTTTTGAAGCCGGTCGGTCGCGGCTGAGAAGAGATGTTGTTATGAAGGCGCTTCAAACGTTAGACGCCTTTGCTTGCATTTTTACGTGTTGTTGAAGAGGTTCCAGTAGTCGAGGAAGCAGAGTGAAAAGAAGTCATGACCAGGTATGGCAATTCGGGACAGGAGGGGACCCCGGGATGCGTGTTCGGACGAAATCAACACCGACACCTTCTTTTCCTCGCATCTTCATCAATAAAGTAACGCTCACGAGGCTTCACCAGGAAAGAAACATTACGCGATTCTAGCTTGCTGCTTTCCTTCGAGCGATATGAAACATGTCTGAATATTGGGTTGCAACAGCAGTTAGCCGTTAAACTGCGAAAAACAATGAAAGTATTAGTCTGGTGATCTCGTGTTACATGTCTCTCTCCGCACGACGACATGTTCTGGATGGACAGAGATCGGAGACAAAGCACAAAGCGGAATTATCTTGGTCTAACGCGCGTTTTATCACGCAGAATTCGGACCGAAGGCGAGGAACGAGGCGAAATACTGAGTAAGGCTGCGACGACGAGCGCCTAGACCACGAGGTGACGTACACTGTACACCCGGGACGAGAAGAGAGAAAGCGCAAAGTAAACCATAAACTGACCTTCGAGAGATATCGCAGGACGGACAAGCTTAAGGGCTGTGTACGACACCGCCTACGGCATTCAAGGCTACTTACACAGACAGATTGATACGATAACAGGCTTACGGAAATTCTCATAGCCCGTGCGGGTACTACACCGGCCTGGCGCGCCAAACACACTCAGAGAAGATCCGTACTAGTGGATATGTATACTATATGTATATTTACACAGCGGAACTGATCGCAGGAAATACGGCGCGTACTTACGGTATTTGGTTCATGGTTATCCCCCCATCTCTCCAATACACTTATAATAGACCAGAAGTACTGGTGTTTTAGCACTTAAGCCTGTCACTCGCCATCATTCATCTGTCCCTGGTCCCGCTCTCTGCTTGCCTTCCACTCTTATCTACCTCTCATCTCTCTCCTCTTCCTTCCATCGTATCTTAGCCTTCGCGACAACCAGCTCTGACATCGTCATTTGACTCACTGCTCGCAATGTCTGCTGCGAGAAGACCTGATCCTCTCGGACACATTGGAACAAACTCCCCAGGAGGGCCTCAGCGCCGTCGAAGAGGCGCGGCGCGTCTGTCTTGTGCAGAATGTAGGAGACTTAAACTGAGGTGTGATAGGCAAGTAAAGCTTTCGTGCATTTTGAATGGCAACGAAACTTGTCTGACATTTGCTATAGAAAAGTACCTTGCGAGTCCTGCGTGAAGCGGGGTTGTGCTGCAATCTGTCCGGATGGTGCGTAAGGCTCATAGCTCCGAGTGCTAGTGTCTGCCGCAGTTCGTTGACGAAACCATTAGGTGCACTTACGACAGGCAAAGGAAATCGGTGAGCTTCCATTCCATTGTCCATCAGCAACCGCAGCACTCAGATTTTGCCATGTCGAAGCAGATTCGTTCTGGCATCAACACAAGAACTACACGAGAAAATTTCCGAGCTGTGCTGCCGGGTGCGCGAGCTCGAAGACGCACTGCGAGAATCGCATTCCCAACTTTCGGGCGACATGCATCCATTGCTAGCCGAGGAACTGCTACGTATCAAAATGCCATTGCAGCGCGAGACGTCTGATCCTAACCGCTCGGACGAAAACAAAGATGATCTCAGTCCTGACGTCGTGGACTCGTTCGGCTCTATTTCCATTAGTCAGACTGGGAAGACGAAGTTCTACGGACACACTGCTAATTCTTGGGTGAGTGGAGCTCTAAATTAGGCAAGAAGTAATAAATCTAATATACTCTTCCCCTGTGATGTATTGTACTTTTTGCAGTATTTCCTCCAAGTAAGTTTTATCTATTTTAAATCTTGGCACATGTGAGCGCACTTGAGAGCGCATCAGCGTAGCTGTGGCCTCGAGGCATTGACAATTCATATGACACCGTCCTATCAGATTTGACATTAAAAGAAGAACCTGATGCTCATCAAACTTTCTTTTCTCCTTCCTAGAACGAGAGCCCAGAAGAGGAGTCAGAAGATAGGACGTATGCACTCGAGCAAGTGCTCCCGCCTGAGATACTCGCCCTGGGCGAGTCATTCCCTACATCTCCGACTGGCTCTCCGATCACACATGCGAGTAATCGTTTCAATAACTTGGTGGGTTACCTCCCGCCCCTGCAGAAGGCAGTGGAATTATGTGATATTTATTATCAACGCGCCGCGTGGATGTGAGTATCATCTTCTTTCACTTTTCTTGTCTCTTGTTATTTGCATCGCCTTCGTTGTTATGTCCAAATTTGAATCCAAATACTCCCATCGTTCCTATTTGCCGCTCTATCGTCTTAACTCCTATTTGTTATATTCCAAAAATCACTTCAATGATTCTGAATCGAAACCCGACTTTCCTTCGCAGGTACAACCCAATTTCACGGGCACAATTCGACGAAGATGTCTTCCAACACTTCTACAATGAGAACTACACTCCTCCATCGCCTCCAAGTGACTCTGCCTCTGCTCACCGTCTAGCGCTGGTCTTCATCCTGCTGGCGATCGGTACTCTTATGGATCCGAATGAGCCACCGTACGGGCTCGAAGCGGAAAAGTATCACCAGCTGGCGCGTGCGGCGCTGTTCAAGAGTTCCATCTTTGATGACCCGACTTTGCATGCTGTTCAGGCTCTTGTGAGTTTTTCTTTTTCGGTTTCTTTGCTTCTTTGATCTTTTGTCTTTTCTGTTCTGTCCTGTCCTGTCCTGTCCTTTCTTTCCTTTTTCGGCTTGGCGCGTGGCGTTTTGTTCTTGTTCTCGTTTTTGAGCTTCGCGTGGGTGTGGGATGTGTCGTTTTTTCGGCTCTTCCCATTTGCACCTCGATCAAGCGCTCAATCCGCGGATAAGCATCGCCGTTTGAAAGAAGAAGAAGAAATACGATCGGTAGTCTTCGGCGTCCAAGTCTGCTTCTTGTCCAAATCAGACATCGCTTCACCCCGAGGCAAACCTTGAGTCTGCTACTTCGAAACGTGCATCAACAGCCCCTGTCCTTCCATCTATCTATCCAATGTGTTCTTCTATGTCTCTAACGAGAGACTCCGATGACTTCGTTGTTTTGATCGAGAGACTAATTTTATATCATTTCCCTTTTTCCTTTCTCCATCATTCACTTTTGTCGCATTGCATTGCATAGTTTGACATTTGATCGTTGTCATTGATTATTTGCCTTTCCCATTTATAGTTCTTGATGTCGTATTATCTGTTCTTGGCGGACCGACATGGAACGGGCAGTGGATCAAGATGGATTATCATGGGTTTTGCTGTGAAGCTGGCGCAAAGCGTGAGTAACCAGAATTAAAATAATCCGGCATCCTAAGGAAACTTATTGTTGGTCCTTTAGATTGGTCTGCGTATGTAGCATGGCTCTATCCCTACCTCTCTTAATGTACTGACTATTTACTTTTCCAACTTACTAGACCGAGATAGCACAAAATGGAAAATGTCTGACCAGGAGACTCAGACGCGCCGAGAGACGTTCTGGGAGCTGTATACCTATGATTCGTGGCAGGTTAGCATACCATTTCTTCGTTGGTAATGTCAAGTTGAATGAGACTGACGAATTGTTTAGTGCTTGACGTTCGGCAGACCGCCCTCGTTCTCGTTGCCACACGTAGATTGCAAGTTCCCTCATCCCATTGAGGACCCGACAGGCGAACGAAGTTGTGAGTACAGACCACTATGAGAACGGTCCGGATCGATGCCGAACTTCTTGCTCTTCAGTCGATACCTGGAAGCACCGCTTCTCCGCAGAATGCATGAGCGTCGTGCACGACCAGGCATTCGGAGCTAAGACTCCCAGCTATCAGACTATTCTCCAACTCGACCGCAAGCTTCGTGCCTTCCCTGTCCCATCTGTTCTCCAGGTCGCCGGCTTCGGAAATTCGGACCTTGCAGCAAACAACCTTGCTGTCGATACCCATGGATTGATCATGCAAAGACATATTGTACTGGCTATCCGTGAAATGAGTGGGTACTCTCCCCTTACGTCAACGAGGATCCCAATAGATGATTGACTGTTATTCTCTTATAGATTTGTTGTACATGCACCGAGGATTCTTCGCTCGTGCTATCGGTGATAATCCGAAAGACCCTCTTGGCTCGCCTTATGGAACATCTGTCATTGCAGCATACCGCAGTGCAGGGTCCCTGGTTGCGCTCGTTCGTGATCTTGATTCTCAGTTACCAGAGCCAACAGAAAGACTTTGGTTCTTGTGGACACACTTGTTCTCTTGTGCGGTACGTATTTTTCGGTATGCTTAGCTTCTGCTCAGTTGACTTAACTGTTTTGTTGTAGGTTGTGCTTGGGTCGATTGTTACCCGCTGTCCGTCAATGAGTCTTGCGCCATCTGCATTGGTCCAGCTTGACTCTGCTTGTGAGCTCTTTGATAGAGTTGCAATCAAGTTCCGCGCAGGAAAAGTCTTGGTGGGTCCATTCAACATCGCTATTCATATATCCTAGTGCACTAATTACTGTACTTGACTTCAGAGCATCATGCAAACTCTACGCCAGAAGGCACATTACTCCCTACAAGAATACCGAGATGGCAAGACTTCTCCGATGACAAGTCTATCGTACAAGATGCTCCATGAGGGGTCACCGGAGCTCGACAGCGATGACGAGCTCTCGAAACTCGGTGGAAAGACGCGGTACATCTCGCAGAAGGAGCATTCTAAATCGCCGTCTCCTTTGCTTATGACCCGCTCACCCAACACGCACAATCCTATTGTGCCGCTTCCGCTGCCTGACGCGTCAGCAGGCATACACCCAAGTGTCGCCGAATACCTCTCGTCGTTCAATTTCCCACAAGGTCGGGTTCAGGCCGGACAGATGCAACAAGATCAAGGTCCTATATTCGGTGCGCAGCAAGGAGCAGCGATGTACCGCGGATACGACAACGACGTAACAAGTCCGATGCATTTCCACTCGCAGGTCGAGTTATCTTCCCCGGGTGCCCTTCCGACCCCCACATCCGCAACCTCATCCCACACAAGCCACCCACTCGTCTTGCCGAATGCGCAAGGCGGTGCGAGCGGGCCAAGCTCCGGACCCCAGCAAACCTTCCCGCAGTACTTCCCCGTATTCGACTACGGAACAGCGGGCACGAGTTCCGAGTACGGAGGCGCAGTATCAGGAGGAGGGGCAGCATCCATGCAGCTCGCGGGGAACTCCGCGGGTTTCGAGCAAGATGATTATACGATGGCTTACGGGGGCGTTTCAGCCACAGGGCAGACTGGCTCCGTTCGTGGTAGTAGTGCAAGTGGACCTAGTGGCGTCGGCCTGAACGGGATGGATGGCAACGGATACGGACACGCTGTGAATGGACAGGGGAGACGGGATATGAGAGATATCACGCCCGAGTCGAGTATGCACACCGCGTGGATTGATTTCGTCACCCAGATGAGCGCCGGGATGAGTGGGTAGTGCTGACGAAAAAGCTGATGGAGCACAACTTATACTGTGCTTGTCACTCCACTGCTCTTTTTCTGAGTCTGCCTTATTCGTTGGTCTTCATTCCGTTCTGGATGCCGTTATGTGGTTCTAAATGAATGAAAAGCGTCACGTATAGTACTTTAGTACTTATGCTTTTGTTTTCTTTGTTTTCTTTGTAAGGAATTATAATTTAAGCGTTTATGCTTTCTTCGCTTCGTAGAAAGTTGAAAATCTTCTTTTTCTCGCTTCTCCCTACTTCTTCTGTCCCTGGACCCCTCCTCTTTCTGCGCGCGAATCATTCGCCGGAACGCTTCTTGTACAATACAATACCGGGAACGAAATATAGACCATTTAATTCTTTGTGACTCTAGCTTCTCCCGAAGATCAATAAAAGACCAAGACCTTTGTTACGCTATTGGGATCACTACCGTACATGACCGGTCATCATACCAAGAGCTCCTACAAGCGTCAATCCCGCCCTATGAAATAGTAATGCCAACTCGGTGCCATAAGCATTCACTCCCCGGTATTGGAAATCACCGGCAAACAATGAGATGGTTTTGAGCACGAACGGCTTCAAGATCGCGATCAGCTACTGTGCGACCGGCTAGATAGTTTTTTTCGCTGAATTTTTTGACGACCGGAATCTCCGAGATGAGAGGATGCGGGATTGAGATAAATCTCGCTGAGGCCCCCGATCGTGCGTAAAATGAATGCAAGTAGACGCCGGACTTCTTGTGGACGCATCCGGTCTAATAGCCACTCAGGTACCTGGTATCTGGTGCTTCTAGTTCTGAGCCAGACATACCGGGTTAGCATGCAGTGAGTAAATTCCAGTCAATCAACCTTCTTCCATGGCATCAGCTACGTCCTCCTCTGGTTCGTCACCCTCCTCGGCTTCGCCTTCGTCATCACCTTCGACCTCGGCTTGTTTCCACCACGCTATCGGGCCGAGTCCTTGCTCAGCAATCGAGCACTGCAAGTAATTATGAATAGTCAGAAAGGTGAGCCGGAGAATCGCGTGAGACCGAGGGTAGGAACAATAGACGAGAAGAGCAAAAAAAAAAGACAGGAAAGGATTAGAAGGGAAACACATACGATGATAGAATATGGTGGTCTCCGGCGTTCGGCTTTCGCGAGCATGACTCCGCCTTCGGTAGCTTTGGGTGGCCCAGGCTCGTCATCATAAAACTCGTCCGTCTCCACGCGCGCACGGAGGACATCTCCCGTGTCGATGTACATGCGCTCCGAAGTGGGTGTGTCGAGTAGTTCGTGTTGAGTGCATATGTGATTCGGGTCGGCTTCGAGAGGAGGATGGTGAGCTACCCAGAAATGTGCGCGTTCACTCGGGTCACTAGCCGAGTAATACATTAGTTTGTTTATAATAAAAAAAGAGGATGATAGGTTGCTTACAATGCAGAGGGGACAGGTAGGTAGGAGTGTGGGATATGCATATCGTCGAAGAAGCCGATAGATACTAGCAAGAGACAAATGAACATGCGGGCCATGCAGATGAGTGGTGAACAACATACATCGAATTCCCTCCTCGTCAGAAGATTTGACCTTTGCAAGAATGACTTCGCCAGCAAATGGTCGAAATACAACCATTCGGAAAACAACTGCAACACATATGTTTACTTTTGAGATCGCTAGACATGAAGACACACATAACGCATACCTTTATGCCACATACATCCATCTCCATACCTCACTTTCCCTTCACCAGCTTGTGCAATGTCAAAGACACATATACAAAGACCGACGTCGTGCAATACGCGGTTCGCGTATTTCTTGTTCAATTCATTGATGATTGCCTGTTCTGCGGGTAATGAGAATGTTGACGGCTGAAGAGCGACTGTGTCCTGGTTAAAGGTCGTGAAAATGAGCAGGATCATATCCACACTAAAGCGAATAGCAACCTACTCTAATTGTTGAAAGCACGAACATAACATCGGATGGTCGGTTTTCTGGGACACGTTTTGCGCGACCGACGTTCGAAGTCACGGATGCGGATGCTAAAATTTCCGTAAGCCGACGACGGATCACTGAATCACGGCAGTTTCCGACATTTTCTTCCTGTTTCCAATTTGTCAGAGTCGGATCTCTCTTTCTCTGTCTCTCGACGTTGTGTCCGGCGTTCCTTCTCATAGACTCTCAGCCAGGACGCCTGTTAGCTTGCAATGTCGTTGAACGAAGAATCCGCTATACCTCAACCGCCTGAGATGAGGTCTTCCTCGCCAAGCTGGGTCCCAGCAAAGTCTTACAGACATTTTATCGCTGGAGGGTACGTGCACACTTAAAAACACTTTTGAACATCGACAGTTAATTTTGTCGTTGTAGACTTGGAGGAATGTGCGGTGCTATCGTAACGGCTCCGTTCGATGTAGTCAAGACGCGGTTACAATCTGACCTGTTCCGCGAAAAACACATTAGCTATGGTGTGATTGGTGCTACTGAAGGAAGCTCTGGTTCTGCTGTCCTCATGCCACGACGACCAGGTGGGCTACTCTACAACTTCGTCGAGACCGGCCATATCATGCGGTACGTTCTATCCTATCTCTCGCTCTTGGTATGTCTGACAAGACGCGAACTTTTTCTCCAGAGACATATACCAGCATGAGTCTCCTCGCGCTCTCTTCAAAGGTCTCGGACCAACACTCGTCGGAGCCATCCCGGCGCGTTCGGTGAACTTCTTCACATACGGCAACGGCAAGCAAATTATCGCCAACACCTTCAATCACGGGGAAGAAAACTCCTACGTTCATCTCAGCGCCGCCGCGGTAGCCGGGATCGTCACCAGCTCCGTTACCAACCCTATCTGGGTCGTCAAGACGCGTATGCAACTAGTGAGCGAGCGGGCAGGCTCGGACGCTTCTGCACGCCGAGTGGCGAGCAGTTGGGCTGTTATTACGAAGATCGTTAGAGAAGAAGGGATAAGAGGGATTTACAAGGGACTGTCGGCGAGTTATCTGGGTGTGACGGAGGGAACGATTCAGTGGACGCTTTATGAAAAGTTGAAGCGCCTGACGGCGAACACAGAAGGCCGTGGTGGATTTTCGGAATGGTTGGGCATGCTTGGGAGCGCTGGTACAGCGAAGTGTGTCGCTACGTTGATAACGTACCCTCATGAGGTATGCCTCGGTCCTTTTTATGCTTCATAATTTACTTCAGTCTAACTTTACTCCCTTTCCCTGTACGACAGGTCATCCGGACACGTCTCCGACAACCACTCGTAAACGGCAAAATGAAATACACGGGCCTCTTGCAGACACTCCGACTAGTCATCGCGGAAGAGGGTGCACGATCACTATATGGCGGGCTTTCGGCGCATCTTATGCGAGTCGTACCTAATGCGGCTGTTATGTACGCAATTTACGAAGGCGTATTACGATGGGGTGCTGCGAATGATAGACTAGAGGCGCAGCGATAGCCTTGTAGGTTTCTTTAATTCTACTTGCTTTGCCTTATCTGTCTTTACGTGGTCGTACCTTCCTCCTTTGCCTCCCTCTTCCACTCGTTACCTGACAACAGCATGTAGCTTAACCCGATCATCCCCTCAATTCAAACTCATCAATTAGCTCGAACCCCTTCTAATTTCGCTGACTAAAAATACACTTACTTATAGCCGCTTACAATATTCATCGTATATTCTGTCCGAAACATGCAAAACTGTATTCTAGATATAATGCACCATATCCACATGTCTAGACAGATTTTTTTTGACATCCCGTCTCCTAAGCCCCGAGCCCAAATCCCCCGTGTTAACAAATCACTAGTTTTCATTATTGTCGTTTGGAACATGATGATATGAATGTTATCGGGGGTCCTCTTGAAAAAAGGTGAGGATAGTTTACTTGTGCATGCTAGGGGCATGTAGGGCAGATATCAAGTCCGAATTCGTCTCGCAAGTAGGGCATGGATTTCTGGTCCAGGATCGCACTTCTTCAATTGGTCATAGTCGTACCTGCGAGCGCAGGGAGACAGGAGACACAGAGGCATCGCGTATCAGAAATACTTTGAATGAAGGATACAGCGGAAAGGTAGACTGACCAAACGAGCTTGGAATCGGACGTAGCAACGACAGTGTTCTGAGCGTACGACCAAATCTCGGCTGCACACCCAAAGTGAGTCGAATGGGGATCATGCACACGATGGGCGATCAATAGCTATGTACGCGAATGAACGACGTTAGTGCCTACTCAACAGTGCCAAAGATGCGAGAAGACGTACTGTATCTGGATAAGTTATAGGCCGACGGAACTTGATTGAAATCTCCGCAAGTATGAGCGAAATGCCTTTGCCTGCGAGCATATCGCGGGCTCTTTGCTCTCCGCCGAGTTCTCGACCGAGACTTAACATCCAGTGTATCCTAGCCTAGCTCCCAAGATTAAGCACAACAGAAGCAAGATGTATATCGGAAGTAGTAGGTGACCATACAGATTCCAGATACCGTACTAGGAAAGACAATCAATCTTCTACAGCCAGAACTGTAACTTAAGCAACTTACGATAGCGGACGTTGTTAACATGCCTTGAAAGAGGTTAAACTTTAGTCATACAAATCTAGGTAGTGTTGAATGAAACACACCTGAATGGATCTTGATCTCCCCAGACAACCCTCTGCTCATAGAATGACTCTGGATCGAATCTGAATCCAAGAAAATTCGAAAATCAGATTACTGTCTTACGTTATGACATATAGTAGCACACCCAGAGTCAGTGAGTTTCTTCCTGCCTTGCTCCGCAGAGCGCTCATAATCCACCGCCGCAGCATCCGCGTGGAATTCCCGAGAACCGTGTAACGTATACACCTGCTCTGGAATTACGAATCCTTCTCCGGGCGAAGCTGGCCCTTGCGTTCCAGGCTCGAGATAGAACGGAGACGACTTGTCGCGGAACGCTGCTTGAAGTTGCTGTGATGAAATGTCGTTTCTTTCAGAAAACGGTGCAGTTATGCAAGTAATCAAATGCTTTTCGAGAACTGACCTCGACAGTACTAGTTCGCGCGGACGATGTCAGATGTCTACTCTGCACCGCATCTGAGAAAGCATACGCTTTTCCTAAGTTTTGGAATTGAACCCTCAGTTTCCGAGCCGCCTGGAGCGTTGAGCTGAACATGGAGGAAGTGAATGAGGTTGACGGAATGATCTCATTGGTCAGCGCGCTTGCTGCACGTGACTCCAACAACAAAAAATGTATTTATTTCGATTTTCTGCTTTCTTTCTCTTTCTATCTCATTATTGATATACGTACGTGAGTATCAGTCTCGTTACCTTCTTTCTAGGATGATTCTAGATGACGAGTCCGATCTCCTTGCTGGGTACGGTTTCCGTGTCCAGCAGGCTCCGTGACGATACGTCTTTTATTTTTTACCATTCATGCATATCTGAAATTTCTTCTGCATTCCTCTCTTTCGTCCATCTGATTTGTTTCTGTTCTTGTACAGGATGGCTATACCAAAAAAACATGAAGATGACTGGTCAGACTCCGATGAAGAAGACGAACGCTCAGACGTCGAGACTTCTGTTCTTCTGGGCATTCCAGACTGCGAGATAGAAAAGCAGGAGGATCTGGACGATGCGGCTGTGTCGCGCATAGGCGGACATCCTGTACGCTGCTTTCACTTCTCGCTTGGACTAGTCGTTTATTTACAATAAATTTTACCATGTCCTACCGCATTCAATGTCATGCATATCTTTATATTCATCTGGGTCGTGAAGGCATTTCTAACAACTACTGAGCCATCGATCACAAGTTCGCAATGCAAATACTGTTCCTTCCCAATGGAGCTCCTCGTTCAGCTCTGGTGTCCGTTCGAAGACAGTCCCATGGACCGGGCATTATACGTCTTTGGCTGCTCTCGAGGAGAGTGCCAGCATAAACCAAGCAGGCGAGTTAGTGCTTGCCTCTCTCAATAACAGGCTTGTTCATCAATTTTTTGTCGTTGATAGCATTCGTGCATTTCGAGGACTGCGCTATAACGCCACATACGCGGCCAAATTGGAGAAGAAACGAGCTCGCGAAAGAGAGAAAGAAGCTGCTCGATTAAAAGCGAAAGAGGAAGAGGAAAAGAAAAAGTCTGCGATTGTTAATCCGTTTTCTGTGAGTGCCGGCCTGAGATGCGCTGCTCTCGCTTGGCTTGAACATACGATCGATGTGCCTTTCTTAGATGAACTCAAGCGCTGCCCCTCCTGGGGGTCTATTCGGTGTTGCGTCAGCGTCCGGGAATGGGCTGGGCACTCAACTCTTTGGTCCCTCAAAGTCTCATTCTTCCAAAATGGACCCCACCCCTGAGAAAGACAATGACGAAGAAGCATCCCCACCTCCGGAATCCGACTCCGAGTCCGAACCAGAGGACGCCGACGCAGAATCCGCCTCCGAATCCTCAGAAACATCCTTCCTCGCTGCCCCAGCACATACACCCTCCTCTTCTTCTCCCTGGCTCGCTGCACCCGCATATACACCTCCTTTCTACCTCAGCACCGCGCAAGAATACGTTCCTCCCGGTCCTAAGCCTGCCAAGCTATCCTCTTCCGTACAAGAGGGAGACGAAGGGGACGAAGATGAAAAAGGTCGCGGGAAGAGTAAAAAAGCCGAGCTAAGGAGAGCTGAAAAAGAGAAGGAAGACGAGAAGGATAGGAAAGCCTGGGAAAACGCTATGGAGGGGTACGAAGACAGCCTTGAAGTTGATAAAGTGTTTGAGAAGTTTGCGCGTGTTGCGGGATACGAAGGCGAACAGTGTATCCGGTAGGCTTCCTCATACCGTGTTCTCTCCGGAGAGTTCAAGGGACTAACGATTACTTTCTTTTCATATTTATCTGTCTGTAGATACGAACTCGGCGGGACGCCTCTCCCATACTCAAACGACATGATCTTCAAATCTCTCTTCCCTTCCCCCTCTGCTTCTTCTTCTTCTACTACTATGACGCCCGTCTCATCCAGCACGAAGTTCACTCCTTCTCCCGTTACACCCGCCCGAAGGATGTATGATCCAAAATCTACTCTCATAACTCCCTGTCCACGATGTGGCGGCCCGCGGACGTTCGAATGCCAGTTGATGCCACACCTCATCTCCATCTTGCACAGCACTCGGACTCAACCCCAAAAACAACAGACGTCGGCCTCAAAGAGCGCTTCTGAGCAAGACCCCGAAGCTCGTAAGGCAGGACTGGAACCGCTTCTCCCCAGCGGACAGGGACGAGGAGACGGAGGAAGCGGGATGGAATGGGGAACGTGTATGGTCTTCTCGTGCTCTCAAGATTGCTGTCTCGATCCTGTAAGTAAAGAAGAGGCGAAGGAACTCTGGGCGGAAGAGCTCGTACTTGTTCAATGGGACGAATAACCTGGGTGAGTGTGAAGGAGGCATTATGTAGGATTAAGCACTCACAATCAAGAAAAACAAATGTACTGTTTGTTTGTAAGGTTTTGGTTTTGGTTTTATTGCATATAGAGATCATGTACGCTTTGGTGTAGTTTTGTGCATACTGATGATGAATACTCATTCATTTACGAAACAGAGCAAATTCAATACGTATGTTACCACCGGGTGAAAGAGTAAAGAGAAAAGTCTATTGGTATATACATATAAAGACACAATAATACACAATAATGTGTGTGCTTAACAGCTTCTTGTGGGTGGGTCGGTGCATCTGGTTAAAGTTAAAGCATAAAGGCATGCATGCATGTATCCTTCCATCAGTCCGGAGAAAACCACTTGAACTGAAAGGACCGTTCGTAACATCGTCGAAGATGGAGAAAATAGTGAAAAGAAGGGCGGCTGGAAAGGAATTATTCGATAAATGTACGTTAAGGGAAGGGGAAAGATTGACAGAGTACGACTTGGATTGATTCGAGTTGGGGTGAGGTAGAGGTATGTGAGGTATGCAAAGACAAAGGTATACAGACACTGAATGTCTTCCAGAGAAAAGCGAAAGCAGATCCACATTCATGCCTTTGAAAAGCATAGGTTCTAAGCGGCAGGAGCACCTTCAAGTTGTCCAGACTCTCTTTCCTTCTCCCTCTCCTTAACGGAATCCATCGAGATCCTCTCCATTCCATTCGCCCCTGCGCCAGCCTCCGAGTTGGCACTCGAAGCCTCCGAAGCATTCCTGATCCAAATCTCACTTACCCGACTCACTCGTTCCGCATCGTCATCGTTATCATGCGGGCTGACAGGACCCATAGAATCAATTGAGTCTTCCGCATCTGCGTCATTCGCATCTTCTTCGTCCGATCCGAGCCCGTTCAAAGTCGGCTCTTGTTGCCCGTGTGCTGTTGGCGGACGCGGTGGAAGGGCCGGTTTCGTTTTCACGGCCATATTGTTCGCGTTGGAGTTAGGATTAGGATTTGAATTTGAGGTTACGGAGCCGGTCGAAGTTATACTCGGTGCTCTTCCGCTGAAGAACCCTCCAAATGTACGCGTGAAAGCTCCGCCTGGAGTAGCAGTACTCGGACTCGGAGAATGTGAGGAGTTCCCAGAATTTGTACTTATCACACCTGTAGGTGTTTCAGGCGTGTTCGCCGGACCAGCTTGCTTAGCATTCGAAGCACCATCCGAGGAAGTGGAACCGCTCGATTCTGCGCGGAAGAGCTTTCCAAAGGACCAACCAGCACCCATAGTGGGTTTCGCAGCCTTCTTGCTCGGTGCGGAAGTAGCAGCAGACTCATCGGCGTCCTTCTCCGTAGGTAGAGGCGGTAGTTTCAATATTCCAGAAGTATTCGAACCGTTGTTTCCACTGGCGTCGATGGCAGACTCCGCTTGCGCAGAGATGAACGACCGCAAGGCAGCGACGCATTGTTCAGACGCCTCGCGTGCTTCCTGAGCCTCAGCTAGTTCCTGTTTAGCACTGGCTAACTCTACACGCGTCGCATCGCGTTCCTTCCGCAGTGCTTCGATTTCTTCGAAGTTAAAGCCATTCTCCGCGACGAGTTGGCGTTGGTGCGTAGGCGGGGAAGGCGTCGTCGAGCGTGCAAGATTCACATTCATGTTCATAGGCATGCCACCGAAGAACGCGGAAGACCGTCTAGCTTTCTTCGTATCAGCATCAGCAGGCCAGGATACCGCTTGACCGGCGCCCGGAGGCGAAGATGGTTCTGGGGTATCAAAAGCAAAAGATGGCTCGCTGATTGAGGAAATGCGACGGTGATTCTGCATGCGCTGAGAGGCACCTGAGCCTGTCAGAGGCGTGAATGATGCGCGCTTCGAGCTTGACGGTGCACCACCAAAGAGGGAGTTAGCGCGCGAGATGTCAACGCTCATTTGGCTCATGCGCTTGCTCTCCGTCTGGAGGCGCATCAACGCGCGTCTGTGTAAAGAAATAGTTGTCAATATATCTTTTTGATGCACTTTGCAAATTCACACTAAAGAGTGTCTGGTTGTATTACAACGAGCAGAACGCGAAACTCACCTGCTCTCCTCAAGTTTCGTTCTAAGCATCTGAATTGCATCCTCGTCATCCTGACTCTTCCTCCTCAGCCTCTCCAACTCCTCCTCACTCTTCGCGCTCTTCTCCGTAAGCAGATCCAGTGCCTCTCTAAGCTCTCTCTCACGCGTAGGCGCACCCGCGAGAGCCTCCGCAAGCGCGTCCCGCTCAGACTGCACCCTCGACAACTCAGAACGCAAATTCGTGACGATACGCTGGAGGACTTGCGGGTCTAGCGAGACGCGTTTATCATTATTATTTAAGTTGTCCTCCGAGTCCATGTTCGCGAAGTCTTGGCCCGAGGAGAGAGAAGCTTCGATTGATGTTGATGAGTGCCTCCCGTGTCCGTCTCCGAAATCATGTTCATCATCAAGCTCTCTTTCCAAATTGAGAGCCATGTCAATTGAGGCGGGTCTGTTCTGCCTCTCGTGCATACGGCGCGCGAGGTCCAAGTCGTCGTGGTTGTGGTTGTGGTCGTGGTCGTGGTCGTGGTCGCCCCTGCTTCAACATGTGGATCCGACATATTGTTAACTATCTATACTATGTATACAATAACCCTTTTGTATTTGATTGCCTTGCTATCCTCGTTGTTGCTGTTGTCGTTACAGTCGTCAAAGAGGTGGAAGTGGTATGCGTGAGAGTAGCAAATATTGAAGTAACAGTGGCATGGGAACTTGGACTCAGCTGCTTAGCCGCGGCTGGACCCTGACAGCAAAGCAAAGCAGCAGCTCCGCAAACCTAGTGTCCTCGCAAACTGAAACTGCGGCCAAGTCCTATTTTATATTCATTCATACACGTACATCGTATATATACTATACAGTCTTTAGCTGATTCAGTTATATATCTTTGCCTTCTTTCCTTCTGTACTTAGCTCCGTCTATACACCCCGCGAGCCACAAGCCAGATCGGAATCAAAAAAGAATAAATAATAAAGGCGAAGATGAGATCGGAGAAAATATAGATGAAACGTCGGCTATACTCATATGTGTGAGGCAGTCACCATGCTTTGCAACCGCAAAGTCAATATCGTTTTATCTGTGGGAGTATGTGGAAAGGTGAGAGGAACAGAGCGAGTCCGTCGGATCTGGAAACGGGGCTTCGAGCAAGAAAAATTATTCCAGACAAAAAAAAACATCAAAAAAGGTAAAGACAAAAACTTGGAAAATCAATTTTTACGTCTCGTTCCTCGTTTCTCGCATAAATATAACTCGTCGCCGCCGTCGTCATTGCATATGTGTGAGCGGGTCAACGCAAATAATGCCATCGCGTTCCATCCAGGGGTATCCCCAGTTATGCAACCATTCCCGGATGCTAGTAGCAAGACGCTGCCTTGACGCGCCCCGCCCGGGGTCCTGAGTCCCTGTATGCTTCTCTTGGCCGACAATGACGAACGCGAGTCCAAAGAAGTTCTCCTTCTCCAACTAAAATAGGCGAAGAGAGAGGGACAAAAGTCAATCAGTACCCTGGAAAGAATGGTAGCAAGAGAGAAAGTATGCCTACAGCGAGTAAGAACTCCTCAAGCACCTCTGTTGCCTCATTCGAGTGTAACCCATGCAAATCGAGGGCAGCCTCCGTTCTCTCCTCCTGTGTTAGCTTAACCATCTCATCACCTCCACCTCCACCTCCATCCTTACTCACAACACCCAAAAGCACGCCCAACCCGGCGCCACATGTCTTCCCGCGAACGCCCCGATCCCCCGGATCGCTAGACCAGGACGCATCTCGCGCGCGGACGGCCGCTTCAGCATTCTTAGCACGCTCACGGACGAGCTTGGATGCAGCTTCAGCAGACTCGGCTGCCATGCGCGCGTTGAGGTCGTGTCCTTCCCGGGAGAATCGCTTTGCGGCCGCGCCATCCCCGCGCCTCCAAGCATCCGCAGCGCGGGACAAACACGCGTTGCGCGCCGCTCCAAGCTGCAAAGCTCTCGAGCGATAAGCCATGTACAACGCGCTCACGGCCTCTCCCGTGGACAGGGTCGGTAGCAATATCGGACCGCGTAAACGAATACGCGGCGAAGGGCGAGGTGCAACGACTGTCGGCCTTGAGAACACGCTGTCTCCCAACGCAGCTTTAGCTTCACGCCGGTTCGCCAGTTGTGCTGCAAGGCCTCCCGCGCCACCACTGCCGGGAGTGAAAGGAGCAGACTTCTTCACTGCATTAGCAAAACGAACTCGACTGGGATCGTATCCGACACTTCGTCCGTATCCGCGACGTGTACCACCGCGCGCAGCTTCGTTGCTGAGAGTCGGAAATTCATCTAACGCGGGATCGCCTAAGGCGCTCTTATTTTCACTCAGAGTAGTCTGAGACATGACACTCTGGAGTCCCTGCACATCTACCTCGTTTGGAAGGCGATGTAAGAATTCGCAGGTCTCGCCTTTGGCACATGTTCCTCTCAGCCAAAACCGACACAGGGCTCTGTCAAGATCATGACTGGATGAAAATGGAGTTAGCACCTTGAGGAAATTGGTACTTCTAAATGAAATCGCCTCACCTGAATCGACAATCCGCCCGCAGGCATTCGCCTTGCAGGAAGTATCGGCATACTCTGTTATTAGTCTGCGCAGGCGGACGTCCCGTCCCACTCCCATTGCCATACCTTCCAGTAGCACCACGCCCACCACCGAACCCTCCTCTCCCACCTCTCAAAAGTCCACGAGGAACAACATGCACGCCATCTCCAGCGTACACATAATTCTGCTGTCCATGCACGCGTGCAGACCCAGAAGATGGCGGGGCAGGGCGGGCACGGTCGACTAACCACTGCATAGCGCGCTCGAAGTCGTATCCGTTCATCGTGAGCGCTTCTTCTAGCTCACTTGGTGCGAGTGTTGCTCCGAAGACACTTGAAAGAACATCAAAAGGCGTCATACCATCTGTTAGCGCAGCTGCTTGATCCGAGTCGAAATCTTCAGTACCGGCACCGTTACTACCTGCTCCATTCCCGGCAGCACCTTGCATTTGCATTTGTTGCTGGTCCGTGTAATACATTGGTCCATACACGGGATCGGCCACTTTATCAAACTCGCCAAACATGTCAGGGTAAGAAGTCGATGGGTGCGGGTACGTGCCTCCCCAAAGTGCACCTTCCTCAGACATACTCGAACTCGATTCAAACTCCGTCGAGTTCGTCGAAGTACTAATCGAATGGAAGGTAGGTGCCGTATTCAGTTTGTCAGACTGAGCGAACGGATCAAACGGATCATCCTCTTCATCCTCCTCTCCGACCTGTGACGATATGCGCAGCGGCGAAGTTGGAGTATGAGCTCGCGGAGGTGTACCAGGTGGTAAAAGCGAATTATCTGGTATTAACGGACTAGCAATTGCGAGCCTCGATGCACCTCTCAAGGACCCAGGTCCGTGCGCCCATAAATCCGGAGAAGGTGTCTCGTTACGCCTCCCGATGAAACTACCGGACGTCCCAGGGATTGTGGAAGCAGCTGAAAGTGGACGAGGCGCAGGTCTGAATTCCGCCGCCTTTGCATTCAGAAGTCGCGGAGACGAAAGTGGACTGGCAGGTAAGCTCGTAGCGAGAAACGCTGGCGGTTTATGCGGGAACGTCGGTGAAGAGCTAGGCGAGTTCGTCACGGGCGCGTTTATATAAGATGTAGCACTGTGACCGCCTGTTGCCAGTGGTGACATTACAGGTGTGTGGGGACGGCGGATAGGTCCCGCGCCAAGTAGGGACGGAGAACTTGGACCAGAGGCAATCGAGCATGGAGAATCCGCCCGTGGAGGACCTGGTGCCAGTCGGAAAGAGTGATTTGATGTACGCGAGGAAGGCCGGGAAATTGGACGACGTGTCGGTGTCAGAAACAAGAATGGTACACCACTAATGTCGTCCTTGTGCGCGTGCATCAGATCAAGCACTGGTCCTTCCGTCTACATTGCATATTTATGAATATGCGGGACGAAACGCAATTATCAGTAAACTGTAAGCGAGGGCCAAAGAGCGGGGGATCGACGATAATCCCCACACTGAAACGAAACGAACTCACGGATTCGTCGTCCATCTCAAAGGTCTTCTTCAACAACTCCTTCACTTCATCCTCCTTCTCCTCGTCAAGCAGAGCAGCGACCCGACGGACAAGATCGGAGCTGACCCTGTTCTCAGGCTCCTCATCATATCCTTGAAGGTCTCTGTCCCCTGCTTCGCTCTCGCTCCCATTTGAGTTTGAACTAGCGGAGTTTGCAGAGCGAAATCGATGCTCGCGTGCGATGTTCGCAAGCTGCGCTCGCGTATGCGGGAATTTCTGCGTCTGCAAAATAGGCTGTCGTTGCGCGATGTTGCTGCGCAGTCCAGAGGAGGGTTCGTAATCCGACAAGTTACCATCACTCATTGCAGAGCGGCTCTTGACCAGCCCTGGTGCGGCTGTTGGTGCTGCAAGCATTCTGCAAACACTAGCGACAGCAGAACCAAGATCGAGTTGTCGTAGTCGATGGAATGAACAAGAAAAACGTTATACAGGGATTATTTAACCCGAACCAATTGTGTGTTCTTGGTACAAGAGCAAAAGCGGAACCGGCTACAGGTCCTTGTGAGGGACAGACACTGTCTCACTTCAGAGTAAATGCGCTCGTGGAGTGCACAAAAACGCGAAAAGGCGTCAAAGTATGGTTGCTGCGGAACGGAGATGCCTTCGTTACACTCCCGTGCCAGTTCCACTCTCAAAATGGTCACCCACTGCTGACCCTCTAAATTAATAATTCAGAATGTCACTGCACAGCGAGCACGAGTATTGCCTGCCGTCCTTGAAAACGACGCGAAAAAAAGATAATACAGTTTAAAAAATAAGCAGAGGGAAGAGGCGGGGATAGTAGAGCGGAGGAGAGACTTTTAGCGCTCTGAGGTGAGCGACGGTTGTGTCGAGAACGGCAAGTTTCTCACGGTCGGAATACATCCGATTCCGTGTCAAACTGATTCAGACTCAAACAGTCCTGAACCTGCATTTATTCACTTCACACTTTGCTTCCTAGATCACAGTGGCACAATGCAATCTTCTCATTCTTCAGCGAGAAGACGGGTCAGACTCGACTTGATGAAGCATCCTCAGCAACATCCGAGGATGTAAGATATCATGCAAAAAGCTTTCGACACGACACAATCAAAAAATTTGACCTATCAGTATCTTCCGTCAACAATCTTACTTTGTACTCTCTGCCGGAACTATACACGAATTGCACCCATGACCATTAATTAGTTAGAATATTTTCTCCGTCTTGACTCAAGTGGTGACTGGCAATCCCATCCCCAAGGTCGCCGCATGCGTTCCCACGGGCTATGCCGTGTCGTGCCGGTGATCGACATAGGCTTGCAAGTGTGTCACTTTTGAATCTGACTTTCGACTGGCTGTCAAGCCTCCCATATCACATAAATTATAGCAGGAAAGTGTCAAATATATGTATTCTTGCTTGTATTAACTTGTTATTTGCTTTTTGAGAATTTATATAAAATATTGGGCAAAATACAACAAAATCTTGCTCATATCTCAGCCACTGGCAATGACCTATTAAAGTGTTTTTTAATACAATTGAAGAAAATCATGTAAAAATACATATTCTGCACTTACAGTAATTAGAAGAAATTGTACAGTAAATGTGGAAGGCCTGAAGCTCAAGGACTTGAAGAGTCTGAGAATGTCCTGTTTTGGTATATCTCCCTCAAATGGACACTAATATCACTTATTTCTCCACAAAGACATCATTTATGTCATGGGAAGCCTTTGGACCCATTTGCATGTAATCAGCTTTTTGTGTTGAGGATGACTGCAATATGCAAACCGAAGAGATGTTAGGTATATGCTATCACGTGATTGAAGGAAGAAGTAGCATCAAGCACTCGACAAACAATGATAATTTACTGACCGGAGAAAAAGCGGAAAAACCACATTAAATACAAAGAGTATGATCATATACAGCCATGTGCAACTATCACACATGACTAGCTGCTACAAATTCCTTTTATTGTGGTAAATTGAAAAGTGACACAGTGAGTTACCAAAAAAAGCAACAATTTGAGCTCCGCCTGAAAAAAAACGCGCACGCAGCGAGTTCGCTTAGGGATGACGACACGCATTACATAAGTATGATTGCACCATTTCACAAAGTGCATTATTAAGAGACCCACATTAATATTGAAGACATATGTCAGCGTTATTGCTTAGCCTTACATTTTGATCACTAATATGGCAGAGTATACCAAAAAGGCGGAGATTTGTCGGGTCGGGAATTTGAAGCAGCACCGAGGAGTCCGGCGGACATAAATACCGTCGGATTCGCCTTTCCGCTTTCTGGAAGCACCAGGAAATATTATCCCTGCCGCAGAGAGACCGATCCGTTACGACCGATAGCATTTAAGTTAGTCATCCCGGTTGCTTATCTGCGCTGCGATATTGCAAATCATTACGGTGGCCCAGCCTCTGGAAAGATATAAAAAGCGTTCTCGGGCAGATGAAAGCCCCACTGAAGCTCATCGTAACAGCATGCCCAGCATCCCTAACGTCCAAGCACCCAACACACCGTGAGTGATGCGAAATACTCATTTATTCAATTGGAAACTTACAGCTGCATACGGGTAGTTACTTCACCCCTGCGCAAGTTCCTCCAGCAGGAACAGCGTTGGACCCTCAGCCAGATGGTAAACCCATCCCGAAGTTGTTTCAGCCCATAAAGATCCGCGGTGTCGAGTTCCACAACCGTATTTTTGTAAGTATCAATCATTATTTTCACCTGCATTAGGGCTTAATCCAATTGCTTTAGGTCTCACCGATGTGCATGTACTCGGCGCAGAATGGTCGAATGTCAGACTGGCATAAAGCGCATCGTAAGCTACCGGGGCCTCTTTCATCGCAAGGCAAGAAAATGCTGACCGGATTTCGCCGTTAGTCGGGGGCATCCTGACTCGCGGACCCGCGCTTACCATCCTGGAAGCTACCGGAGTCGAACCTCAAGGTCGAATCACTCCAGAATGCAGTGGTCTTTGGTCTGATGAGCAGATACGGCCTTTGCGCGAGATCGTCCAGATTGCTCACTCGCAAGGAGTCAAGATCGGCATTCAGCTTGCACACGCTGGACGGAAGGGATCAACTGTTGCACCGTGGCTAGATGCCGGAGCGACAGCAAAAAGCGAGTATGGTGGCTGGCCAGATGACGTATGGGCGCCTTCAGCGATACCATACAACGATGCATTCCCGAAGCCCAGAGAGTTGACAAAGGACAGGATCAAGCAGATTGTCCGCGCCTTTGTACAGGCGTCACAGCGCGCTGTGCAAGCAGGTTTCGATGTCTTAGAAATTCATAACGCCCATGGTTACCTTCTTCACGAGTTCCTCAGCCCCGTCTCAAACAAGCGCACGGACGAATACGGTGGATCATTCGAGAACCGCATCAGGTTAACATTAGAAATCGTCGATGCCATGAGAGCGGTCATACCCAAAGATATGCCTCTCTTCGTCCGGTGAGATACGGGTCGCTTGTTCTGTTCTTATTCTGTAGGTGGACTCACTATTATTCTAGCATTTCCGCGACGGACTGGCTTGAGGAGTCTCTCCCGAACGAGCCTTCGTGGACTGTCGCAGACACTGTCAAGCTAGCCGGCATTCTTGCAGCCCATGGAGTCGACTTGCTCGATGTTTCAAGTGCTGGATTGCATCCTGCGCAGCACATCGTATTCGAAAAAGGTGGTAATGAACAATTCCCAACCTTGATGAGCTATCAAGCGCCTTTTTCTGGAGCAGTCAGGAAGGCTCACGGTATCGATACTCCGACCGGCCTCTTCGTTGGAGCGGTTGGCGAGATAAAAACGGGCCAAATCGCTGAGGAGACCCTCCAGCAAGGTCTGAGCGACGTAGTCTTTGTCGGGAGGCAGTTCTTGCGAGACCCGGCATCGGTATTGACTTACGCCGAACAGTTAGGGATAAGGATCAACATCGCGCATCAATTCGCTTGGGGTCTAGGTTACGGATCAAGCGGACGCGGCCACAGAGCAAGAGCTCTAGCAAAAAAGAATCAGCATCCTAGTCAGGCGGAACAACGGTAACTCTGTAACTTAGAAATAGTATGCAATAGCCCTTCTCAATTTGACGGTCAGTGGGCGATGGTCCCACAGTGTACCGTTGTACTGGGGCGTGCCAAGGATCCACCAAGAGTGTTAATAATTCCCATATATATATCGATTTTACTGACCATCGCGAACCATCAGTCAAGACCGATGGTTCGCGATCGGAGTTTGAAAAGTAAAGAGATCCAGTGTTTCTGTGATATAAATGTCTGATATGAGATGTTTCTTGCGTGATAAGCCTGTGGACGAGAACAAGTGTATCGCAGGTGTAAATGACGCGACGAGATGAGAGAGCAGGAGATCAGGCTGAACAGGAAAATAAATAATAGTATCATTAAAAGATAAGAGAAATGGGCAAACAAACAACGTCGTTCGAGAGACAGGAATAATACGAGGTCTATTGATGAGGTTTATTCTGAGTCGCTCTGATCACCCAGGAAGGCCATTATACTTCGATGTGCATTCTATGAATCGCACAAGGTCATAAGTATACCATTCGGGTGTTATTGTTCATAAATGTCATACCTTTGGTCGGCGAGACGTCTCCCCTATCTCATTCTCTTCTTTATCCTCATCTGAGACATCAACAACGGATGGCTCCTGACCTGAACTCTTCGGGCGGTCTTCTGCATATCTCTGTGCAAACTCTTGTACATCCGCTGCAAATGCAAGGTCATCTTAGTTGGAAAGCGTGGGAAGCAGACTAATAACTCACCCATCTCCTTTTCTAAATCACGTTTCCGCTTTATCAACTTCGCCTGCTCAAGGCTGAAGCGTCCTCTCATACCGAGACTTGATAATAGATTACGCAAATGTGCAATCTGACTCGCTGGAGTCTCGCAGTCCTTGAGCTCCTTGCTCCAGACTTTGCGGACACCACAGGCAACTACGAGGCTCTATCATATGGTCAGGAAGAATGTGCATAGAACATTATCTTATTACCGCCTTTCTCGTACCTTTAACTTCTTGATCTGCTCTTCGTCCGGGGAAGTTTCTTTTGACTCTTTCTTCGAACGAGACTTCTTTTCAGTGCCATCTTTAGATTTCTGAAAACCGCCACAAAGTCTCCTCATTCCCAGAACATACAGATGTATGAGAAGTATGGCTCACCTTAGCCTTCTTCGACTCCTTCTTCTTGGACGGAGGCTCGTCAATCAACACTGAAAGCTCAGAATCGCTTTGTACCTTTTCAAGATCAATTAACTTCCTGCCTGTTCGAGATATTTAACAATGCACTTGCGCATCACTAGCGACCTTTTCCTCGATATGCAGGGATGCATCAACATTGCCTATCTTCGTCCGTTTGGAGTCGAGATTCTTATTTGACTTGGGGGCCTTATCTTCGGATTTCCGGCGTCTCTTGGGCGAGGCGTTTGATTCTGCCTCATCCTAGTGAAGAAAGAGAACACCTGAGCAACGAAACTTTGAATAACAGTTCATGAACAGACAGATATGATCGGCCGTTTCCCTTTCTTTTTACTAGAAGACGGTGAAGCTGAAGAACCATATGTTCTCTTTTCGTTCTGATCTTCTTCGTCAGACAGAACCACCTCCTAGACAACACAATTAGTGAAATATTTATAAAACGAAATGGAGTCATATCCGTACCTTTGACTTGAAGTCAGATCTCCTTCCCGATGAACTAGGGTCCAGCCTCGTCGGCAGATTCTTTCTTTTCTTCCGCTTTCTCCTTTGATGCATCCTTCTCTTGATCCTGCTCTCCTTTGGATTTTGGCTTAGATGCAGGTTTACTCTTTGCATCTTTGACCTGTGAAGGATATTATGATGAGGTAAAAAATAAGTGCTTTCTTGCGCAGAACTTGCCCCATCATCGTTCCGCGAGGGTGTCTTTCTGGAGGACGCGGGCTTGGATTCCGTTCTTGTGCTTTCTGTATCGGTAAATTTTCGCTTCTTGGCAGAGGAGCCAGGCTTCGCTGCACCTGAATGTCCTTTCTTGTCAGTTTGGCCTTTTCCATTCGCATTCTTCTGAGCTTTCACTTGCTCCTGCATTTAGATAAGCACGAGATGTACGCGCTTAAACGCTGATACTTACAACTGTCGTATCAACAGCTTCGTTAATGCGTTTCTTATAAGGTTTTTCGCTGAGCGTTCCTCCTTTGAGTCCCAGTCCCTGCTCTACCTGATGGCGCACTTTAGCTTTACTTAATTCTCTGTACGGACGGAAATAAAAGTTAGTAGACGCGATGATCGAAGAGTTACGGTGA
This sequence comes from Sanghuangporus sanghuang, assembly GCA_009806525.1. Taxonomy (NCBI): domain Eukaryota; kingdom Fungi; phylum Basidiomycota; class Agaricomycetes; order Hymenochaetales; family Hymenochaetaceae; genus Sanghuangporus; species Sanghuangporus sanghuang. The sequence continues at coordinate 966,227 of VVIT01000002.1, read as the reverse complement.
GGACGGCATACTGAAGTTTATATTGAGAATGTGCATCACGAACAACACCAATCGCAGCTTCAATGGCTTTGTCAATGTCAACAGAGGCCATGGTCGATATTAAATGTCAGTAGAACTTGGAGAGGCGAAAGCAGAGGACAAATTGCAGCGCTGAGAACGTGTTGTGGTTTGTAGCTGTATCGAGGATGATCGTCGCCATTTGACGCGACGCGTTTCCGGCGCGTTCCGTTTCGTTTCATAAAAATGATAAAGTGTTTTGATCTGTAAAGAGACGCGAAGGTTACATAAGGTTACCATTGGGTACGGAGTGTATATAGAAGGGATGTGAGTAAGTAGTAGGTATCGTAGTGTTGTTGTGTGAAGTGTCGACACTCTACGAGCCGGTATGTGACCGTGCCCGGCTTATGGCAATAGGTGCACCAGGTGCAAGGCGGATGCTATTTCGCGTGGTGTTGGTATGCAATATGTTGACCATGGCCTGGAGGTGAGCAGTTTCAGCAGCTCGCGTCAAAAATAGACAAACATTATCGATAATTTATTCTGACAGATTATACATGCGCATTGTTCAGTATACAAGTGAGAAGTGCGTGCAGGAATAACGAGACAGTTCCAACATAGTATGAAAGGCAGTATTGTCGGGTATCGCAAATAGTTTATGCCGAAATCACCACATTTCATTATCAAACCGATCCAGCACCGCGACGGCATCTTCAACATCCTTTTGAGCCTTCTTGCGCATGTAAAAGATGGGACAGTCTTTGCTTGTGCAAAGTACATCTTGATGCAGTGACCCTTGACATCGTTGACATTGCGTCCAGAGCCTCGAGAAAGATACTTGCAGTGCGGAGGTAGTCGCCGTCTGCTTCTGGTAGAACTCGCCAAGTCTGGGTCTACAATTTTTGCATACAACGCCATCTTATTTTACAGAAAATTGTGAATAATGTATCGACTCCTTGGAGAAAAGACTCACTGGGAACGCTGTTTGTGGACTTGAGGACTGTCTTGCATCCTAGACAAGTCACGGATTTCACTGCGAATTTCATCAAACCTCCTACTGTAGGCGTCGCAATTTGAATAGTTCTAGTGTGATCTCCGGATACTACGCGGAAAGTTCAATCAAGGTATCTTCAAATGAGGGCAGAGCAGCTTACATAAGGAGGCCGCTTTGTCACCAAGAACTGGTTCGAAGATTCGCATGAGAGGCTTCGAAAGTTGGTTTTCCAAGTAATACTTGGTATCGATGGGGATGTTATTCTCGAGAACGTAAATGGGATCTTCTGATTTCTCATATGCGGCGGCATCTAATCGACCCATCAGTACTGCGGATTATTTTGAAAGAGATAAGATAGAGACAAACAACTCACTCTTCATTCCCTTGACGACCACATAAGCAACTCGGTCTCCAACATTCGGAGCTGAACCAGCATCTCGTTCCTTCATACGTTCCGCAAGTACAACATGCGCTTGCTTTGCGGCATAATCTGAAACAAGTAAACAATGGAAGTACACCCAATGAGGAAGCAAACGCACCCGTCTTTGCCAATGCTTTTGTGATCACGAGTTGCGACATGTCGATTTTGTTCTGAAGAAGCTCGGATATAACTTGTTTTGTATACCTAGGGATGCAATCAATGTGATCGTTCTTCCGGTGTTACAGCTCAGTACATACTCTTCGGCACCTTTCACGTCTCGGTCAATCAGCATTTTATGCAGGCAAGTCTCAATGACCGTTGAGACGAGTCGGCAGTTGTCTCGTCGAACAGTCTGCGTCAAAAGATTTGAATAGCAATCTCTAAACCAAGAATCTACTGTTCGCACCTCAATACCCTTCGAGTCCATCTTGTCATACTTCTCCGGTTTAGTCCAATAAAGGCCCGCATATCTCTTCTTGTTGATCAATAGGTACGGAAAGTAGACTTTTTCGAACTCTAGCTTGATGGGCTTAATGAACTTTGCGGTCACAAATTCTGCGGCCTCGCTGCCCATTTGCATTACGGTCCTTAGGTCGGATGGTCCGAACTTCACCATCACGGAATCAGTATCGCCATAGATGACTTCCGCGTTATGTTCTCGACCATTAGCAATAGAATATTCGGCTTCAACCTCCTGTTTAGTCTTTTCGATCATTTGTCGCCCGTAGGCAGTGACGCTTGAAGAAATCGCCAGACATGGTAGCTTTCCAATCGTTGCTCCGGTGAAACCATAGACTGAATTCGCAGAAATCTATGCAATGCGAGTCAATCTGCGAATTTCTTGACATAACAAAGAGATCTCACTTTCAGAGCCAGCTGACGTCCGTCAAGTACGGCACGTCGAAAGGGATCTGCCTCCTTCTTCAGATCCGCCTTTGCCCTCTTCCGAGCAGCGATCAGATCTTCCAAAACGGACGGCAGCAAGCCTTTCCGCTTCTCCTTCGTCACGAAGAAATCTAGATAACAGTTTGAACATAATCTGATCGCCGGTCTCAGCCACAACGCACCATTATTAGGTGTCTGGATATAATCCTTGCCCTTCTCTAGGTTTAATCGGTTGATTGTGTTCAGATCCAAGAGCGTCGTGTAGCACAGATTGTGCGCCATCATGATTGATGGATACAAGGAACTGAAGTCCAGAGTCGCAATAGGGGCATCATAATAGCCTTTTCTGGGCTCAATGACAGTAGCTCCTTCGTATTGCTCGTCGGATCCTTCGCTCTTCACTGAGGGGACGAGATATCCCTCTTCGTTTGCTCGGCGGAAGAGCTGAGAAAGGACTTTAATAGACTGCCCGCGCGATAATAAGTAGTTGAAAGGCACGCCTGTCACACGAGCCATTTCAATGTAGTTGACAAGGCACATGAGCTTATCCATGAGACGTTGCGGGAGATAAGCATCCTAATATCGCAGGTCATCAGCAGACATGTAGATCTACGAGTTGTCCACGTACTTTCAAGCAGTATACCGCTAAACGACGTCTCGCTTCTGGCGTACCGTTCTGAAGTTCAGTGATGACAGAGTGATGCACGTCCTCTTTCTGCTCCCCGAGAAACTGTGCGCAAACTGCGTTCAGAGTATAACTACGTAACTTATGCTCGCGATGCATGTGTTGCAGCAAATCTAGCTGCAAACGTCCGTCCATAACTGTTTCCTTTGAGTCACGCTGTCCGTAGGCCTTTGAAGAGAAATGTGTGTCTTTTACGACAGTCTTGACTCCTAAGCAAGAAAGGTCAGCGGAAGTCACAACCTTATATTATGCTATTACCTTTCAAACGCCCTAAGAACATGAATTTCTTTGATTTAAGAGCAGTTGCACGGTCAAGTAAATATGGCAAATCGAAGTTGGCAATGTTATATCCGATGACCACATCCGGATCGACCTGTTCCACAAAATCGCGCCACGCTTCCAAGAGCTCGAGCTCAGACTTATATGAAAGAACTTGAGAACCGACAATATGGGAGCAAGTATTGAGTGTGAAGACATTTCTTATGAAAGGTTTTGACTCCCCTACAAACGATCATCAGTCATGAGAAACAATTAATTGAAATCAATTACCCTGCCGCGTCACCATATTTCCGATTTGAATGACCGGGTCGGTTTGAGCCTCAGGAAAAACTCCCTTACGACCAGCGCATTCTATATCAAAACTCAAGATCCGCAGAGGTGCGATTCTTGACCATTCTCCGTCAGGCGCGTGCGATATGAACTCATTCCAACTGACCCGAGCCCAACTGTCAATCAGAAATCAGCAATGTAAAATAAACCACGTACGCGACGTTGAATTCCAGCTGGCATTGCGAACGCTTCTTCTCTCCGGTTAAGATGTTATATTTTCCCGCGGGTACTTCAATCCAGTTCATTCCGACGACCTATAAAATGATTAGTTGAGGTAAGAAGTAGAAACAATCACGTACTTTCGCATCTATCATAAACCGCAACACGTACGGAATATTGCTTTCATACGTTGAGGTCAGGCCATTGAACAGTCCACCATATGCGCACTCGCCCCTTTCAAATAATCGTAGATATCGAAGGAGAATTTAGCTACGTCCTGCTGGTAGAGAGTCGAGAGACTTATCTCGAACGCGAGGGACATTATTTGGGTGAGTGCAGAATATCTTGATGAAAGGTACGCAGTCGTCGCCTCTATAGCCCCAAAGGCTCCTCTTTTTGACAAGCTTAGCATGGTCGACGCTTCTTCCTTCAGTCATACGCTACAGAAAGATTTCCAGCGTCCAACCACTACCATGGATGGTTTGCTGCTCACATTCAGCTCATCGCAAAACGATGACAAATCATTCTCGGTGAAGCCACGGGGAGCCGGGACGAAGAAATAAGGTAAAAACCCGTGGATACGCGCAAGCACGCTATTCCCGTCCTAGGGGGTTTTCTGAGCAATGCATCAATAAATTGATAGTTGTTACTAAATCACCTGAGTGACTCCAAACATCCTCAAGTGTGTGCCGGTTACGTCGGTCGCTGGTTCGACATCTATTTGCTGGAAGACTGAGACGAATGTGTCACTACTGACGAATTTGGAAAAAGACGCTTCATGTTACCTATTGGGTCTCTCTTGGAGTCAAAATTCCGGAGAGGGAGACGAGCCCAGCTATTAGAACCGCCTTCTGCTTCTGAGTACAGGAAGAGATGTCAAGATGAGCTGTATGGCTAAGATATTTCTCGTACCTCCAGTTTCTTTTGCCTCTTCTTTTAGCTTCTCCAATACTTCAGTAAACGAACCATTTCGTTTCTCTTGAGAGGCGGAAGGGTTCGACAATCCTAACCTGCGTTTCTTTGACGCAGGTTCAGAGAATGTCTGAGGAGGGGCCCTATGCATTCATAAGCGACAGTCGCCTAAAGGGATTCACGGCATACACACTTTACGGAAAGCAGATTTCCCTTGTCTGTTAACGCCATTGCCGCAAGAGCAAGGTGATGGTGGTATATGTCGCGGTGAGGCTTCGACTCCGCGTCGCGTTCCAGTGGGTACAATGTGACAGAGGCGTGATTCAGGCGCGTAACGTGATTTTCCCACGTAACGCCTTTCAGATTCAGTCAGTCAGAAGTCCTCGTTGACTCTTACAGCCCGACCTTTTATGCGGCCATGACGAGCAGACTCAAACGCAAGCTCAATGATTTGGGTGTTGATACCAGTAGCTCAAAAGCAACTGAGAACTTCTGTTTAGTAAGCCTTTACCTCCCTAACCTATTTTACTATCCTTCAATGGCCCTTTTAGATTGGCACACCGCTTCCACCGCTTGAGAAGTCCAAGGATGCAGGAGAATTCGTTCCGCTTTGGAAACAGGAGGTCTGACTTGAATCTCTCGTTGCTTTTGGTTCTTTCTAACTGTGTCACAGGTCAGAGATGAGAAGGGTCGCAGACGACTTCATGGCGCCTTCACGGGGGGCTTCTCTGCAGGCTACTTCAACACAGTTGGATCTAAAGAAGGTTCGTTTGATATTTACATATTCAGTACCGATAACGGTGTCACTATTATTCAGGATGGACACCATCGGAATTTAGGTCATCGCGGGTCGACAGAGCTAAAAAGGCGGCGGCCAGACCGGAGGACTTCATGGACGAAGAGGATCTTCGTGAACTACGTGATAGTCAAAAGCTGATCGACACGACAGAGGAAATGGACCTAGATTTCTGGGAGAGAAAAGTCACGGGAAATGGAGAGGAGAAAGAGTTAGTTACTCCGATCATCGCGAAGTTTATGTTTATTCACATGGTTTTTTTTTGGAGGGGGGACAGCTCGATTGCAAATGCTCTGGCGGCAACTCTCTTGCCTGCTCCGCGAGATTCTGTTGGAGCGCAAATACTTAAGAAGATGGGCTGGAGAATTGGGCATGGTATTGGACCGAAAGTTACATATGAACAACGGAAACGTCAAGACGCATTATTACACGGACTCACGGGCTCTGAGGGTGCCTTGTCGGGACCGGAGGATCATGAAGAAGCGACGAAGCATCTTTACCCTCCTCGAGATACTAAAGCGCCGGTATTTAAGCGCAAAGACGACAAACACGGACTCGGCTACGAGTCAGGACCTGGATTGTCGCAGCTCGTTGCAACTGAAATGTCTGCCGGGGACCGAAGCACATCGGGCCAGGGTTCAAAAATTAGTGGTTCGCCATTTTCCATTTTGTTATCTTTCTTATTTGTCTCATTTTCTGTCTGTGACTTTTGAATGATGCAGCGGGATTCGGACTCGGTGCACTCAATGACGCCGATGAGGATGACCTTGATGTCTATGATGGTGGACCCAGCCAGACTAGCCGAAGACTTGCTTATGACGCCGATGAAGATGACGAGAAAGGTATGATGAGAAAAACTACGCGGGTAAGCTGTCAATTCTCAAAAGTGGTTAATCGCTCATTACTTCAGGAAGCCTTCTTCGCAGACTCCCAGGAATGCACCGAGTTCCACCTCTAAGTCATACTTCAGCAATGGTTTACCATGCTTGCCCGGCTTCGTTGTAGCTGATAAACCTGTATCGGAGGAAAATCTGTAAGAATGCAGACTCCCAACTGTAAAAGGTAGTGCTGACATGTGCGCAGATTTCCTCCTCCAATTGTTCCAAAGGATTGGGCACCTGATCCTCGTCGGGTTTGGGAGCAAGACAAGGAGAATTTCAGAACTGATTCGGATACTCAAGGCGTTGCACGACAAATATCTCCCAAAGATGGACAGCGGAGTGAACTGTCTGCCAATCAGGTTCGTCTCTGATTACACTACTTTCGCTGTGCTAATATATCGCAAACTAGCGCGGTAATATTCTCGGAGAAGCGCCACTTCCTGCGGCTCCACGCTCAGTGTTCGACTATTTGAAACCAAAGGATCGTGAGCGTCTCAAGAACTTATCTACTGGTCATGCCCAAAACGATGCGTCAATGCCGCCTGAGGACTTGCAACGCGATCCAGGCCCGACAATTTCTGAGCAGGCTCCCAGTGTTCCTCCGCTAGATCCACAGGTCGCAAAGATGGCTTTGCAAGGCTTCCAACCATTCACAAATGATCCAATAAAGCAAACTCGGTACACAGCCTATCTACAGGCACAAGCCGCTGGTGAAGACAGTGTGCCATTCTCGCGCATGCCCGGTCAGGCTGCTGATGCCTTCATGCGTGAGCTTGAAGACTACGCCCGTAGCGCACGGATTTTCAAGCCTGTAAGCGGTGCCATGGCGGGTCGTTTTACGCGTGCAGCGGTAATGGATACGAGTGCTCAAACCGCTGGGGGTTTACATCATCCAGCAGAGGAAGGTTCATATCTTTCCATGCCTGGAGAAACCGAGAAAGAGGCAGAGCCGGAGAAGGAGGAAAGTCCGAAGGAGAACGCTGCTCGGTTAGGCATGTATGGACCGCTGACACGGGAAGTGAAGACATGGGTTCCGGCCCGATTGTTGTGCAAACGATTCGGAGTGAAGGAACCGGAGGTAGAGCTGCCTTCGGAAGCAGAGGCCAGCGGTGCGGCATCGGGCAAGGTCAACTGGCAAAGGGGCGGTGTACTTCCAATTGCCGAAGCCACGGAAGCAGGATTTACCGGCTCCACGCGAATAGGCGAGGACGGAGCAGCAAATGAGAATGGGTTAGCTGAGAGTTCCAGCACGCCTGGAAGACGAGACATTGCAAACATTGGACTAGGCGACGAAGATGAAACACAAGGACAGGACATACTGACGTATGAGCGACCGGGAATGGATATTTTCAAGGCCATCTTTGCGAGCGATGAAGAGGACGCAGACCAAGATGAAGATGCAGGAGACGATGATGCGGTTGGGCACAAGAGCGACGCTCCCAGTCAGACAGACGAAAACGTTGCTCCGGTACTCGGTTTTAAGATTGCTAAATCTGATGCAGAGCCTTCACATGTCGCCCCTGTCGACTATAATAATATGGCAGGAAAAGTCGACATATCAGAGTTCAGACCGACTTTCATGTCACGTTCCGATCGTGCGAAGGTCAAGGAGAAAGACAAACGTGACAAAGGGAAGGACAGGGAGAAAGAAAAGAAAAAGAAAAAGCACAGAACGGCGCTCGTCTCGTTCGAAGTTGAAGAAGAGAGCGAGGATCATGAGCAAGTCAGAGAACGAGATTCGGAGAAGAAGAGGAAGAAAAAGAAGAGCGAAAGGAAGAAAGATATTTCACGATCGGATGATGCCGATGACGAGGGCATGTGGATAGAGAAACCTCCGCCAGAGACTGTGCAAAACTTCGTCTCTACTGCCGGTGTACCTGTACACAATGCGGCTGCTCAGGAGCATACCGAAGCAGGACCACCAAGAGGTAGGAAACGAGCGGTTGACTTCCTGTAGCTTATAATTTATGTCACGATCTGCATACCGTAACCTGCTTAGCACACAATTTCCCTTGGTCATAACCATGCTTCATCTGCCTCATCACCCTACTCATCTTCCCACTCATCCCTGTCAGCAACGCTATTAATACCTTCGTCTTCGTCCGGCACATCACCACGATCTTCTGTATTAACATCGCTTTCGTCGTCATCTTCATGCTTTCGCTTTCCTGTAATACTTTGAATGGGAGTTTCACCATCTGCAAGCGTACAACATGTGAGCCGGCTTCCTTTCGTGTCATAAGACGCGATCGCTTCTAGCTGTATGGCGTCTTTTGAGGCAGGGGTGCTGCCTAACGAGTCGAGTGCGCCGAGATCAAATACCCGTATCCAACCATCAGAAGAAACGGTGCTCATGATAGTAGTCCATTTTTGTTCCGACTTCGCCTGCGTTGTCGCGACAGCGAGTGTATCTAACGACTTCACTCTGGGGAAGAGTGAAAGAATCGCGAGGTTTATAAACAAATGAAAGTATGGCAGAAATAAACGGAACATACCTATTTTGATGGCCAATTGCCTCAGCAATGATTGGCAGCGACGTGTTGTCCTCACTTTTCGTACTGTAGATGGTCACCTTCCTGTCTTCGGATGCAACGAGAAGATATTCTTCCCCAGACTTGGCTCGATGAAAGCGTACATCTTGTATGCGCTTCGGATGTCTTATCGTGTGCAGTAAAGACATTTCCTGCATAAATTGAATAAGTAAAGATTCAATCGCTGCTACGCATCGAGGTAACGTACTGTTGAGTAAATATCCAAACATGAACCTGTCTGCACAACGAAACGACTTCCGTCGGAAGACCATCGTACAATTTCTCCCTCTGTTGGTGGGATTTTGAGTGAAGATTATCATCAAAAAAAAAAAAAAGTGAAAGCCGACCTTTTCCAAGCTTCGTACTCGCGCTTCCCTTACCACGCATCAGGTCCCACATCCTCAATGTACGATCTTTACCGACACTGAGACCGACTTTACCAGAGGGGTGTACGGCAACACAATTTACGCGACCCTTGTGTCCTTTCATAGATCGAAGCAGAATCCAGTCCCGCGAGCGAAAGATGCATATAGTACCGTCTTCGGAAGCACTCACAAGATGAGTGCGAGTCGGGAAGTCGAGATATGTAATTGATCCTGATGAAAATAATTATTTGGAGATCTCTAATGAGCACGAAAATAAACATAGCATGCCTTCATGGTGCACAAGATCACCAACTTCCTTTCTCCTGCGCAAATCCCATACTTTGATGATTTCATCTGCGCTTCCAGTCGCGAGCCATTTTCCACCTTCAGGAGACGCAGAGACCACCTTGACACATGCAACATGAGCAGGGAAGATGAAGATAGGCTTCAAGGTCGGTCCGTCTAATGTTGTACCATCTTCTCCGACGAATGAACCCTCCAGGCCGTACAATAATTTCTCGTACGTGCCCGCAACGATTTTGAACGTCGACGGATAGATCTTCGGAGACGGTTCCGGACCTGCTTTCCTCTTCCCCTTGTCTACCCTCGATTTCATTTTGACGGGAGGTAGGGTAGGAGCTGCTAGCTGAGAAGGCCTAGACTTTTTCCTCGAATTTTTGTTGACAAGGTCACTTTTTTTCGGATTCGCACCGGATGAAGACTTAACTGAAATTTTGTCAGAAACGGCGGGAGGTACTTTTGGCTTCTTGAGGGCAGATTTCAGAGGCAGTGCAGTAGTTTTCACCTTCTTGTGAGGTTCCTGCTCTTTGTTTGCATGTGCCATTGTAAGGTCGAGTAGGTTAAGGGAGACGGATCGAGCGAAACGAAAATTTGAAGTTTAGTTTTGAGCTTGAAGGTCCGGAAGCACGTGCAACGCGTCGCAAAGTCAATATTTGAAGTGTTTATTGTGAGAGAACAGGCTTGGATCTTACTTATGACCAGCAAGCATCATCTAAACGCGACTTTATGTTCTTTAAGAAAGTTTCTGCGTACTTCGCATATTTCTGGCTCCCGAAGGCGGTATAGTGAATTAGCTTCAACATCGGGACATTTCGCAGAATGGACAAACGCGTATGTTTCCTATGATGATTGTGTGTTTCCTGGCTAGGTCTGTCACTTGTATTGTTCTTACCGAAAACCAGCCGTTTTGGTCGCCGATTCTAGTTCATCGGGTCCTCTGCAAAATGCGAGCATCGCTCTTAAAGACAATATTTGTACGAAGTACTTTAAGACAACCTGCTCTTCTGCTATGCTACAAGGTGCGTGCTTCATGGTCCCGTTCTTTTTCTACGGCTAACATATCTTCAGATTTCGTATCTCCTTATGATGCGACTGTAGTACGGTTGCTTCGTGGTGCTGGCGCGGCAATCTTAGGAAAGACAAATTGCGACGAGTTTGGTATGGGGTAAATAATCGCCTCCTGTTCACAATGAAAGACGACTTATATTATCTTCTGCAGGTCGTTCAGCGTTCATTCAATTCATGGATCCGTCGTAAATCCGTATCAAGCGCTTTCATCTCAAACCGAGATCGAAAGAGAACGACGTTCCGCGGGAGGGAGCTCTGGAGGGAGCGCAGCTGCCGTAGCAACCGGGTCGTGTTTCGCGTGAGATGCATTTTTTTCAACAGCCCTGTGACTGATGCTAAATCATTCAGTAAAGAGCGCTAGGTACAGACACTGGCGGTTCTATTCGGTTACCAGCAGCTTACTGCGGAATCGCTGGTCTGAAGCCTTCCTATGGTTTAATAAGCAGGTTAGCCGTTTCATGATTGTTCAATGGGGAAGTTACTGAAATCATGAGTAGACATGGAATTGTCTCTTATGCTGATAGCCTTGACTGCGTCGGAATCTTAGCCAAGGAAGCGGGAGACATTAAATCCGTTTTCAGTGAGCTTTACTAACCTCTCAAGTTTGTAAAAGAACCTGACAAGTCGCAGAGGTTTTATCGGTCCATGATCCAAGAGATCCCACATCTGCAAGCGAGGACATTCGAACGAGGGCGGCCAAATCAAGTTTCAATAGTCTTCCTCGAACAGACTCTTTGCAAGGTCTGAGGGTTGGTATACCACAAGAGTATTTTCCCAGAGAACTTGATGAGTCGGCAATCAGACCGTTACGGGAATTGGTTGAGAAGCTAAAATCTGCGGGTGCAGACGTTGCTCCAGTCTCATTACCAGCGACGCGATATGCTTTGAGCGCGTACTACGTCATCGCAAGCGCGGAAGCAAGTAGCAATCTGGCAAGATACTCCGGAATTCATTACGGTAAGCTTTCCTTCACGAGGATGCAGCATGAATTAGAATTTAGCCCTACCTCAGGGTTGCGTATCGCTCCGCCTCCGGATGCAAGCCGAAAGAGGGTGTCAGACGTATATTCTTACAGTCGTTCGAAGGGCTTTGGTCATGAAGTACAAAAGCGCATTCTTCTAGGGACATATGCTTTGACAGCCGAGTAAGTACGGATTAGTATCATATTGCACTACACAACTGACTTGCATCAGTGCCTTTGATAATTATTTCCTTCAGGCTCAGCGCGTCCGAAACTTGGTGAAGGCAGATTTTGACGGCGTGTTTCGAATATCAAATCCACTTTCCCCGAGTTGCCCCGGAGCAACGTCCCATGGCGTGGATGTTCTCCTGCACCCTTCGGCTATTCGATCGGCACCGTTTCTTTCAGAAACTGGGGAACTGAGTACACTTGAGGCGTATGTACAAGACGTGCTCACCGTTCCTGCATCGTTGGCTGGACTACCGGCTTTGTCGATTCCCGCTGGATTGGCCAAAGATGGCTGGCCTTTGGCCGTGAGCGTTGTGGGCCAATGGGGACATGACGAGATGATTCTTAAAGTTGGTGATATCATACAGAGGCTTGCCAAAGAATAAAAAATAATTATTTGTATTTTATACACATTCTGGTATTGTATAGAATGACCTGGAACAAATAGACAAGAACAAGAAGTATCTGATGGTTTGTTCTGAACAGTGACACTGATAGTGATGCGCCACGTCCACGTCCGCTCATTTGTCATCGTTTCTTAGTAATAATTGCCATAACGGGGTGGCCTTTCGTCTGACCAGCGACGCGCGTCGTCCTTGACACTGACCCATATAAACCCGTGTTCACCTTCTGACGTTCTCTGTAACCACCCCTTCACAACTTTACGCGACTGTAGACCACAGACAACGAAGCAATATGGCTGATCCCAGCGGTGCAGCTCCTCAGCCTGGTCCGGACGATACGTCGACCGCAATCCTGAGGCCGAAGAAATCGTACGTGCCCTCTCGAAAGACTCGGATTATGTAGGTATTAAGAACATGAATCACAGTCCAAACCGTCTGCTCGTCGACGACACGACGAATGATGACAATTCGGGTAAGTGGGCGCGTGTGCTTTTGGTGCAACTCCAGACATTGATTCGTATATGCACATAGTCTGTACCCTCCATCCCGCAACGATGGAGAGACTTGGTCTCTTCCGTGGCGACACTGTTCTCGTCAGGTGAAATTTATGATCACTGTTTATGCTCTGTGATCTGACAATGAGCTATCAGAGGAAAGAAGCGGAGAGATACCGTGCTAATTTGTCTAGCAAGCGAGGACGGCTCGGTCGAAGAGGGCAAGATTCAAATGAACAAGGTTGCTCGCAACAACTTACGCGTGAAGCTTGCCGACCTTGTGCACATCGCGCCATTACCTGATATTCAATATGGAAAACGTGTCCATATTCTGCCATTTGATGACTCAATCGAGGGTCTCAGTGGCAATCTCTTCGAGGTCTACCTCAAGCCCTATTTTCTCGAGGCATACCGTCCAGTGCGAAAGGGCGACACGTTTAAGGTCCGAGGTGGTATGCGCGAAGTTGAATTCAAGGTTATCGAGACAGATCCAGCGGAATACTGCATTGTCGCTCAGGACACTGTCATCCATATTGGTACGCATTCATTTACTCGGTAACTTTTCATTTCAAAATTCTTACTCTTCTCCAGAGGGTGATCCGGTGAAGCGAGAAGATGAGGAAGCCAATTTGAATGATGTAGGCTATGATGACATTGGTGGTTGCCGGAAGCAGATGGCACAAATTCGCGAGCTTGTTGAACTTCCTCTCCGTCATCCTCAACTTTTCAAGTCTATCGGTATCAAGCCTCCTCGCGGTATCCTCATGTATGGCCCTCCTGGTACCGGTAAAACGCTAATGGCGCGCGCCGTGGCAAACGAGACTGGTGCATTCTTTTTCCTTATCAATGGACCAGAGATCATGAGCAAGATGGCTGGTGAATCCGAGAGCAACCTTCGTAAAGCATTCGAGGAAGCCGAGAAAAATTCGCCTTCGATCATCTTCATTGATGAAATCGACTCGATTGCTCCGAAGCGTGAAAAGGTACATTACATTTTGGGATTGACTTCGTCTCAGTACTGATAATCATGATCTGTGAAGACCAATGGCGAAGTTGAACGACGCGTCGTATCACAGCTTCTTACGCTTATGGATGGCCTGAAAGCACGATCAAATGTCGTAGTTATGGCTGCGACGAACCGGCCCAATTCAATTGACCCCGCCCTTCGGCGCTTCGGTCGCTTTGATCGCGAAGTTGACATCGGTATTCCTGATCCTACGGGACGTCTTGAGATCCTTCGTATTCACACGAAGAATATGAAGTTGGCGGACGATGTTGATCTTGAGCAGGTAAATTTACTTCCTAATTCTTTTCGGCATCATTGGTACTCATTGATACGCTAAGATTGCTGCTGAAACGCATGGTTATGTCGGGTCTGATGTCGCAGCCCTTTGCTCGGAAGCCGCCATGCAGCAGATCCGTGAGAAGATGGATCTCATTGACCTTGACGAGGACACCATCGATGCGGAGGTTTTGGACTCGCTTGGGGTTACAATGGACAACTTCCGTTTTGCACTCGGATCGTCCAACCCCTCTGCGCTTCGCGAGACTGTTGTCGAAGTTCCGACCGTCAAATGGGACGATATTGGTGGTCTCGAGAAAGTCAAGCAGGAACTTCAAGAGACGGTACAGTACCCTGTCGAGCACCCCGACAAATTCATCAAGTATGGAATGTCTCCATCAAAAGGTGTTCTATTCTATGGACCACCGGGTACTGGTAAAACTTTACTCGCCAAGGCTATTGCAAATGAGTGTCAAGCCAACTTCATTTCGATCAAGGTCAGTGTCAAATCAAGTATGCCCATATCTATTGGCTGATGGTCGTGGTACAGGGCCCTGAACTGTTGACGATGTGGTTCGGTGAGTCGGAAGCGAACGTCCGTGATGTCTTCGACAAAGCTCGTGCTGCGGCGCCATGCGTAATGTTCTTCGATGAACTCGATTCCATTGCTAAGGCTCGTGGATCAAGCATGGGTGGTGACGCTGGTGGTGCAGGCGATCGTGTACTGAACCAACTGTTGACGGAGATGGACGGTATGAACGCGAAGAAGAATGTGTTCATCATCGGCGCAACGAACAGACCAGACCAGATTGACCCGGCCTTGCTTCGTCCAGGACGTCTTGACCAGCTTATCTACATTCCTCTACCTGACGAGGCTGGACGTTTGGACATCTTACGTGCTGCTCTTAGGAAGTCACCTGTCTCGAAGAATGTCGACCTGGGTTATCTTGCCAAGAATACTCATGGTTTCTCTGGTGCGGATCTGACTGAGATCTGTCAGCGTGCAGCGAAGCTGGCTATTCGACAGTCTATCGAAGCTGATATCCGTCGTGCCCGTGAACAGAAGGAAAAGGGTGATGTTGATATGGAGGTCGTCGAAGAGGAAGATCCAGTACCAGAGATCACCCGTGATCACTTTGAGGAGGCAATGAAGTTTGCCCGGCGCTCTGTATCCGACCAGGATATTCGCCGATACGAGATGTTCGCTCAGGTAAGGTTTCTCGTAAATGTTGATCTGTACTCATTGACTGACATACATGACAGAACCTACAACAATCACGTTCGTTCGGATCGTCTTTCCGATTCCCTGAGGGAGAACCATCAGCGAGCGGCGGTGCTGCCGCAAGCAGCGGTAATGCCGCCTTCGGGGAAGATGCGCAGGATGATGATTTGTACGCGTGAAGGAGTGGCAATTCTTTTTCATTTCCCTAAATTTTCGTTACACACCCTGTGAATTAGTCCCAATTCAGCGGCAACTCGAAGGAGTAGACTGAGTGCTTCGTCGTTTTGCATCGTATAAAATGACTCCGTTATCCCCACAATGCTTTTATATTTATTATTGGATGTATGCAATGCATGTGAACAGCTGTGAAGGCGGCCAGACATCTGAATTCGGGTAACCGGTTATCAGAGAGACTGGGCCGAGGTGGCGCGTTTGCGTCACTTGTCGGAAATGGACGCGAGCGAACCGCAGATCTTATACTTACTCAGAGTCAGACGGAACTCTGCACGCGAGTCTCTTGCTTGTTGTAGCCTGTATGGACAAAGGCATGCAGCCCGTTGTGTAATCTGTCCATTCCCAACGATATGGCAGAGACAGAATACGCCCTCAAGCAGCGCCGAGGGACGGGGACTTGGACGGCAAGCAATGCAGGTACAAGTAGTAGTGCGAGCTCGGGCACGGGCACGTCTACATTCGTTCCGGAGGACCACCACCCTAAAATCCGTATCTCAAGCCAGGACTGCGAGGGCGATAAGACCATAAACAACGTCAACAAGAGAATGCACACCATCCCTTCTCAATCCAAATCCATATCTCTCTTGGGCACTACCACAGCCAGCACAAACGCGCTCTCCACATCCCTCTCGTCGTTCTCGAACTTGACGGTGTCAGGGAGCGTGCAGCTGAAGGAGAGGTTGTCCCAGCTGAAGCAGAGTGCACATGAGCGCGCGGCGGGTGTTATCCCGAAGGTCGAGTGAGTGGTTATTTCCTGAGGGGCGATGAATGCCCTTTCTGTTTGTTTGTTGACTCTGACTCTGCCCGCTTGCGTTGCAGCTTCGCTCCTGCTGCTGTTCCGCGCGTACGACGTCTCCAAACGCTAGCAGTGTCCATCTATGAGCTGCTTATGCCCATTTGTCTCTTTTTCTTCTTCTTCGCCTGGTATGTGCCACTCCACGCACTCGTCCATTCGTGCCAAAAGCTCGAAAAAATTCGATGCTGACGTTGATTCATTTGGTACTTGTTGCATGCATGGTGGCTCAGTTCTTTCCCACCACTATGGCCTGCAGCTGCACTGTACATGATCTGGGTCTACTTCATCGACAAAAGTCCTGAACGTGGAGGGCGCTCGAGTCAATGGTTCCGAAGTATGCGGTTCTGGACGTATTTTGCGGAATATTACCCTGCTTCGTGCGTAGTTCGTCTTTCGTGCTTATGTTCAATACTGACATTTTGTCATATAACGATAGGATAAGAAAGGTGAATATTCGCAGCGTGCTATTTCGAGGGGAAAAAAAAGATACTTATAATTCCCATAGGAACAAGATTTACCTGCTGATAGAGCGTATGTGTTCGGGTATCACCCGCACGGTACGCGCCGAGTTATGCTTCCATTACTTTTGTCGTTTACTAATGGAACCCTCAGGTATAATTGGAATGTATGCATCATACGGTACCTCCTTTCCCTTTAGCCGCTGATGATAATCTTTGGGGGTTAGGGGCGCCCTAGCGACGTTTGCGACCGAAAGCACGGGCTTTTCGGAAGCGTTTCCGGGAATCCGACCGCACTTATTAACGTTGGCGTCGAACTTCCGGATGCCTCTGTACCGGGATATCTTGCTTGCGCTTGGCGTGTGCAGTGTCTCCCGAAGATCGTGTGAGAATATACTAAGGCAGGGGCATGGAAGTGCAATCTGTATCGTCGTGGGTGGTGCTGCTGAGAGCTTGAGTGCGCATCCTGGGACGGCGGATCTGACACTCAGAAGGAGGTTGGTATAGTCTAGTCTTTTCTTTTCTTTCTATCTGAAGGGGAGCGAGCTGCGGCGCTTGAGTGGACAGACACTGATAGATTTATTCGTATCCGTAGATTGGGATTTATCAAACTTGCGATGCAGACAGGCGCAGATTTGGTTCCGGTGTTTTCCTTTGGGGAGAACGATGTGAGGAGATTGTCAACCAGTATTTGCTGAGTCGAGGATTGAGTTTTTTCTCCCTTCAGATTTTTGATCAGATGCCGAACGAACGAGGGACGCTACTTCACACGTTACAAAAACGATTCCAGTTGATGTTTGGGTTCACTCTACCGTTATTTCATGGACGGGGGATGCTAAATTGTGAGCGGATTTCAATCGTGCTGAGAGGAGCCGCGCTTCATGCCTATGTCTCAGATAATGTTGGGTTGATGCCATATCGACGGAAGATCGTGGCTGTTAGTGAGTGGAGTAAAGCGCCGTGATTGTAGATCAGAGTTGCTGACGTCGGACTTTGTGGCGTTAGTTGGACGACCGATCAACGTGGTGAAGAACGAGAAGCCGACGCTTGAACAGCTGCATGGTGTTCAGAAGCTTTACATCGAGGAGCTGTACCGGTGAGTGAGGGAGAGCTGTATTCTTCGGTAACTCCGGTCCGGGGTTGTGACTGACTGACTGACTGACGATTTGAAATGAATAGAATATGGGAGACGTACAAGGACGTGTTTGCGACGAATAGAAAGCGGGAGCTGAACATTATTGACTGAGATAATTCTATTCTCTGGGTGCATTGTTTTGATGTACAGTACTATATACATATTACAAAGGACGTGTACATTCGTACGTAGAGTAGAGAGGTACCTTACGTTTGCATTATACCGCAGTAGTATTTTGAAAACACAAAACACGACAAAGAGAGTCAACGGAGAGGTTGAAATAGGGAATAGTGATTACGCAAGATGTACGTAAAAAGAGCAAGCACGGGAGTGAATCTGAAAAGCCAAACAAACGCCCGAGGGAGGGAAGATCAATTGCCAGTCCGGATACCACCGTTCAAAGAAGAACTCGAAAGCAGTGCCCCACGCTGCATGCACAAGGCGTCCCACGTCTCGTGCTGCGCTGTTCTCATAGCTGAGCATTCAGCGTCTGTCGATAATAAAAATAAAAGATTACTGTAAAAGATAGTGAACGAACGGAAGCTTAGAGGATAGCCACGTGCCAGAGGATGAGATCTGATCGGGAGGTGCATCCCTGACCTGACCTGATGCTCTGGCTCTGGCTCTCGACTGGCCTGATCGCTGTCAATTATTTACTCACCTCCGTATTATTCCAATTCTTCTTCTTTTTCAATCCTTCCCATCTCTTCCTTTCGCACACCACTCTTCACTCTCCCTTCTCTCCAGCATCTCCACTCTCTCTTTCCCCTTGGCTTTGGCTTTGGCTTCCGGTCCGACGCGATTTCTTATCGCCTTCACCATCGAGCGCTCGACTTGGCCTTTGCAAATCTGTTTAGCTTGGTGACGCACTCCTATTTTGTTCTGATGAACGTCGCAAGGCTCCTTCAGGACTCGCCTTCTGACGACCGTGACAGACTCCGCAGACAGGAGTCTAGGGACAGGCAGGATAGGGAAAGAGACAGAGATCGGGAAGAAGAGAGAGATCGTGAACGGGAGCGCACGAGAGAAATTGCCAGGGAGAGAGATGAATGGGAGAGAAGTCGAGAATGGGACAGGGATAGAGACAGGCAAAGAAGCACGCTGTCGTCAACCTCCTCGGTACCTCAGCCAGCTCACACTTCATACTCCCCGCTCGACAGTGCTCTGCCTTCCCGGTCTCACATTCATGCATACGATAACAAGCAGCCTACGCTCCCTCCACCCCCGCGTCCAACGGGCCAGAGTCAGGGCACGAATCATGCCTATGCTCATTCTCATTCTCCCAGCTCGGAAGCCGTGCATACTCGATCTTACAGCCAGGATGGCCACCCACCCTCCTCAACGCATTCACATTCACATTCCCCGCCTGCGCCGTTGTTCTTGTCTCCGCTGACTGCACCAGCGCGGGAAGGCACCGCGGCAGGTCCCGTGCCGGGAAGCACGCTAAGCACCGAATACTCGGCGGAGTACGCCCACCGAGCGAAAAATTCCTCCCAGCAAGCGCGAGACGGAGTGCCCTCCGCGCTTTCGCGCCTCGATCAGGACAGGGATCGGGAGTACCGACAGAGGGCGCATTCGCTTTCCAGATCGGGTCAGCCGCGCACACCTCCATATGGAGACTATGGCGATGCGGGGCGCATTTCGCCCACTACAGCGAGATTGGGCTCCAAACAGCATTCGCCGGCGCAGGGCTCTTACTCCGTTGTTCCGTCTTCCCCGTCGCATCCGCAACGAGAAGAATTCTCGCCTTCTTTGTCGAGCTCGCTTAACAGTAATAATATTAACAATGCTTCTCCATTACCAAGGACGCATTCGAACCAGGCTGCGCCGTCATCTCGCCGACCGCCGCCACCACCGCCGACGTCGTTACCGCCCCCGCCGAGCGCGTCGCTTAGCCGCTCACACGACAGTACCGGAGTGCCGACATCCTCGGCGATGAGCCGATCCTTTGAGGAGGAGCGTCCCTATATGGTGCGTCATTTTAAGTTATATTACATCATCCCACTGGCTGTGTCCGGCCCGACGCTGCTGGACCACAGCCGGTTTGGTGATCGTTGCCTCACGTGCTGATTACGATTTGCTAACCACCATCAAATCACGCTTTTCACTTTTGCCACACAGGGCCGAGCGCCGTCGTCGTCGTCGTCATCCGTGATGAGCGCTGGTCGCGAGCGCGAGCGCACGTTGAAAGAAGATATTGAACGTGAACGAGAAGCATTCGAACGTGAGCAGCGTGAGCAAAGACAGAGAGAGCGGGAACGGGGGAGAGAGTTGGAGCACAACGCACGGAGTCGATCGGCGAGCGGTAGTGCAGGAGCACCGAACGTGCTGCCAGACAGAATCGGCGATCGCGAGAGGGAGATGGCAGAGTATCAGAGGATGAAAGACATGGATGCTATTCGAGCTGTGGCGGAAATACGTATGCAGAATCAACCACGCGATGCGCGAGAGCGAGACGCGCAGCGCCATCACCATCATCATTATCACCACCATCCGCTCTCGCATTCGCATCCTCAGCTTAGCCAAAACACGCATCCTCAGCACCAGAAGCAGCCCGAGCAACAGCCTCGGCATCCGCAACAACATCAGTCGTCTCTGCCGCCGCCTATTCCTGGTACGCCGTATACGTATGCGCACACTGGCAAACCGCGCATAAGCCGAAGTGGTGTGCTCAAACTCGCTCCTCCTGGGGTGACGGTACCGAACAATGTACCGCCATCGTCGTCGGATATGACATTTGCGGGTGCGCCGGGTGTCGTGATACGGCAAGAAACGCTAACTCTGGCTCCGCCATCTCATGTAGCTCCTACCTTACAGTTGCGGCAGGAGCAGCAACATCCTCAACAGCAGCAGCAACAGTCGGCTCAGGGACCGTCAGGTTCATCAGGCCCTCAGCCTATTGAGCCCATTCCTGTCGACGTGAAACAGCGTTCGCCTCCTACGATGACTTTGCAAAATTCGACCGATATGCACGGCGAAGGTCCTCAGGTATACGAATATCTTTTATATGGACATGATGAAGATCCTCATTCATTTCCTCATCCTCAGCAGCAACTGCCGCCGGCTGGTAAACACAAGTACTCTACTGGACCGTCTGGACCTGGTGTACCTCCTCCAGGCAGTGGACCACCTCCGCCTGGGAACCTGCATCCTTCCATGATGTCTGTCCAGCAGCAGCAACAGCAACACCCGCATCAATTCGGTTCCATGCAGCCACCGCATCAAGTTCATCCTCACCAGCACCAACAATCTCTGCCTCCGCCGCAACTATCTAGACCCTCCTCGTCAGCGAACGGCTTGCATGGACAAGGTCTTTCTGGTCACCTACACACGAACCCGTATAGACATATGCCGTCCGGATTGCCGCCTCAAAGTTATCCGCCACCACCGATGCATTACAATGAAGTCCCTCCTCCGCCCGTTCCGATGGCGCTTCAGCCCATGCCACCTCCGTCTCCTCCACCAAGGGAGATGACACCTGCAGAGCCCCCATTGCATCTTGGAACATACGTTTTTCCGCGTATACCGTTCCCGTATTTCTTCCCTTCGTGGCCAGAGATGGAGATGCGTGCCCTGAACGTCAGTCCTGGACAGTTGAAGAAGGGTGCAAGGCGTGAAGCAGAGCTCGCAGCGGACCACAAGGATCGTCCGACCCATGTCACTATCCTCGTTCCATCTGCACATCTTCCTTCTTCGCTTCCCACAGACGGACGGCCGCGTATTTGGGGCGGAGCGCCTTTATCTATTCCGAATCCCTGGGTACCGTACGTCAATTATATGTCGCGTTCGCATGGAGCAAATGCACGGCGTATATACACGGATGACTCGGATATCGTGCTGGGCGCCTTGCATTCGGGGCGCATTTCTTGGGCGGGACTGAAACGCGCGCGTGTGGCAGGACTTGATCTCTCTATAAGATTTGCTCTGCACCGAGACGTAGGCCGATACATTGGTGGACCGAGTGCGTTTGCGGATGGGAGTGTTGTTGAGGGCTCACCGAATGTAGACGTTGGCCTTAAGCGTTCTCTAGAAGGGAAGAGCTTGACAGGAAAACTGGACAATACGCGTTCGGATGGTCTGAGCTGGCTGGGTGCGCAGAGTGCTTCATGGGATAGCGGGCATGATGGGAGCGGTATCGAGGTGATCAGCACGGAATGGCTACCTGTTCGTTTACCCTTCTTTATGTACCTGCCTATATGCTCATTTGCTTTATTTTTACAGCGGGGTTCAGCTCGTAAGCTCGGTCTTCGGAACCGTTCGCAGCGCTTAAAGGAGTATACCGAGAGACGGCGAGTTATCATGAAAGAAGTTGTTCCAAAGGAATTGGTCGTTCCTTCGATGCCTTCTGCGACCGTACTCGGAAAGCGATCTGCCTTGCTGCAAGAACTCTCCTGCAACACTCTCACCGCAACCGAGGATGACCAATCTACTGCTAGGACGGTAGTGTTTGGCAAGTGTCGTGATGTGGAATCAGCAGGGTGAGTCTTCACTTTGTTCTCATTATCAACTAATGGTGATTCTTATTAGCTTATTTGGTACATCCAGCTTCAAATATGACCCGGTTACTTTTCGATCTGCTCTGTTTCCTCCTATGAGTGTCGTCTCTTCAACACCGTCTGAACGTGAACGGCCTCGAGGGCGACGAAAGCGCCGCAAGATTAACAGCTCAAGTCGCGATGATGACGATCTTCAGAGCGAACCGGGTACGGATGGTAGAAGGTCACTGTCTCCGCGATGCACGAGTAGAGGCATCATCCTTGAGAACAGCGAGGAACACTTTTTGTTGGCTCTACGCGATATGGCTAATGGGACATACGCCGACAAGGAGAACAGAGTGAGCTCCTTAGATGGCGCAGACGGACCCGGTGTCTTAAGAAGAAGCAGAAGGAGCTATAATCTTTTCTCTCTACCACTATCCTCCATTCCTTCTGTCTTGTCTGCATCCGGGGACTCGACTGCTGGATTAGAAAGCGGGCCTGTGGCTAATGGCAATGGTGTCCAGAAACCTGATGTTGTCGGCCCAATGACGCCGAAATCAATTCGTAGCGAGACCGGATCTCCTCGAGATGTTGGGAAAAATCCGGATGCACTGAACGATACAACTTCCGCGGGTAAGGATGCTGGTAAAGGGGATACTCCTGGCGGTGAAGGACTACCTTCCAAGATGTCTACTAAAACCGCTCCTATGCCTACTCCGCCTGCCACGACCGAGACTGAACATCCACCGTCGCCTTCTTTCCCCAACGACGATACAGTCAAAAGTAAAACAGAAGGCGCTAAGATGCCGCTTATTCTGTGCCGTGATGTAGGCGAGAATAACCTGTACTTTTCCGACGACGGTCTCTTGGTTTCCGGTGCTGGTCGTGCTTCGTCCGATTATGGCACAGGGAAAGAAGGGGGTGCGTTGGCTATTCGAGTAGATCGCTGGCGTTGGGTGGGCTCGCGGGATAC
Organism: Sanghuangporus sanghuang; assembly: GCA_009806525.1. NCBI lineage: Eukaryota > Fungi > Basidiomycota > Agaricomycetes > Hymenochaetales > Hymenochaetaceae > Sanghuangporus > Sanghuangporus sanghuang. Next base: position 942,959 of record VVIT01000002.1, on the reverse strand, counting down.
TGCGGCTCTGAAGAACTTGCCTTCGCGGGACGATGCAGTCGCAGGTTTGGGCGTTGTAGTAGCGTGAATCATATCGATTAATTAATTCTCTCTGCTCTGCATAATTGACTTCACATGCATTTATGTAACGTAACTCTACTTACTGAACTTTAAGTTGAAGATGCTGTATTCAGAACATGTTTGTTTCTTGTTGTATCCATTTTTGACTAAAGTTTTTCTCCCGACGGATCATTAGTGAGGTATGGAATTTCAAGCAGTTCTCGCTTTTAAATATACTAAACGACAGTAAACTTGGTCGCGAAAACTGTGAACTCAACTATGACCATATTCGGCTTGTGCTGTTAGACTCATTACTGCAAGGGCTTGTCTAATGGACGACTCCATCTGTTGTTGATGTTTCCCCAGTCCAGAAACGCTGATAATTGTACTAATTTATTGATGTCTCAGATGAGGATGAGGAAGAGAATGAATGAGATAGTAGGGGAAGACGTCTCGCTGACCAAAGGTATGGCATTTACTGAATAATAACGCCCGAATGGTATACTTATGACCTTGTGCGATTCATAGCATGCACATCGAAGTATAATGGCCTTCCTGGGTGATCAGAGCGACTCAGAATAAACCTCATCCATAAATAGTATTTCAAGACCTCGTATTATTCCTGTCTCTCAAACGTCATTGTTTGCCCATTTCTCTTATTATTTAGACCTGTGATACACTTGTTCTCGTCTACAGGCTTGTCACGCAAGAAACATCTCATATCAGACATTTATATCACAGAACACTGGACTGGAAAGAAAGACATCTCTTCACTTTTCAAACTCCGATCGCGAACTATCGGTCTTGACCGATGGTTCGCGATGGCCAGTAAAATCGATATATATGGGAATTATTAGTACTCTTGGTGGATCCTTGGCACGCCCCAGCACAACGATACACTGTGGGAAAACGCCCATGCCGACTGACCATCGCCCACTGACCGTTAAATTGAGAAGGGTTATTGCATACTATTTCCTCGATGTTTCTAAATTACAGAATTACCGTTGTTCCGCCTGACTAGGATGCTGATTCTTTGCTAGAGCTCTTGCTCTGTGGCCGCGGCCGCTTGATCCGTAACCTAAACCCCAAGCGAATTGATGCGCGATGTTCGTCCTTATCCCTAACTGCTCGGCGAAAGTCAATACCGTTGCCGGGTCTCGCAAGAACTGCCTCCCGACAAATACTACGTCGCTCATACCTTGCTGAAGGGTCTCCTCAGCGATTTGGCCCGTTTTTATCTCGCCAACCGATCCAACGAAGAGGCCGGTCGGAGTATCGATACCGTGAACCTTCCTGACTGCTCCAGAAAAAGGCGCTTGATAGCCCAGATTTGGGATAAGTTCAATATCACCGTTATCGAATACGATGCGCTGCGCAGGATGCAATCCAGCACTTGAAACATCGAGCAAGTCGACTCCATGGGCTGCAAGAATGCCGGCTAGCTTGACAGTGTCTGCGACAGTCCACGAAGGCTCGTTCGGGAGAGTCTCCTCAAGCCAGTCCGCCGCGGAAATGCTAGAATAATAGTGAGTCCACCTACAGAATAAGAACAGAACAGACGACCCGTATCTCACCGGACGAAGAGAGGCATATCTTTGGGTATGACCGCTCTCATGGCATCGATGACTTCTAATGTTAACCTGATGCGGTTCTCGAATGATCCACCGTATTCGTCCGTGCGCTTGTTTGAGATGGGGCTGAGGAACTCGTGAAGAAGGTAACCATGGGCGTTATGAATCTCTATGACATCGAAACCTGCTTGCACAGTGCGCTGTGCCGCCTGTACAAAGGCGCGGACAGTCTGCTTGATCCTGTCTTTTGTCAACTCTTTGGGCTTCGGGAATGCATCGTTGTATGGTATCGCTGAAGGCGCCCATACGTCATCTGGCCAGCCACCATACTCGCTTTTTGCTGTCGCTCCGGCATCTAGCCACGGTGCAACAGTGGATGCCTTCCGTCCAGCGTGTGCAAGCTGAATACCGATCTTGACTCCTTGCGAGTGAGCAAGTTGGACGATCTCGCGCAAAGGAGGTATCTGCTCATCAGACCAAAGACCACTGCATTCTGGAGTGATTCGACCTTGAGGTTCGACTCCGGTAGCTTCCAGGATGGTAAGCGCGGGTCCGCGAGTCAGGATGCCCCCGACTAACGGCGAAATCCGGTCAGCATTTTCTTGCCTTACGATGAAAGAGGCCCCGGTAGCTTACGATGCGCTTTATGCCAGTCTGTCATTCGACCGTTCTGCGCCGAGTACATGCACATCGGTGAGACCTAAAGCAATTGGATTAAAGCCCTAATGCAGGTGGAAATAATGATTGATACTTACAAAAATACGGTTGTGGAACTCGACACCGCGAATCTTAATAGGCTGAAACAACTTCGGAATGGGTTTACCATCTGGCTGAGGGTCCAACGCTGTTCCTGCTGGAGGAACTTGCGCAGGAGTGAAGTAACTACCCGTGTACAGCTGTAAGTTTCCAATTGAATAAATGAATATTTCGCATCACTCACGGTGTGTTGGGTGCTGGGACGTTTGGGATACTGGGCATGCTGTTACGATGAGCTTCGGTGGGTTTTTCATCTGCCCGAGAACGCTTTTTATATCTTTCCAGAGGCCGTAATGATTTGCGATATCGCAGCGCAGATAAGCAACCGGGATGACTAACTTAAATGCTATCGGTTATAACGGATCCGTCTATCTGCGGCAGGGATAATATTTCCTGGTGCTTCATTATCATACTGACTTTATGCTTCAGGAATAAATCCATGAGATAAACTATGCTTCTCCAATGCTGCGTCACTGAAGACACTGGTTCACCCAAACAATATGTAAGTGTATACAGGTGGTTCCAAAAAGTGTTCGGCACCTCCATATATGGAAGGTGATCGACGCAAGCTCTTACTGTAAACTCACCTTTCAGAATCTACCTCCAAAATGTTTCATATGGTAATGTCCATGAAAATTACGAGCACATGTAATGACAGTAATGCCTCAGTATAGTTGGCTTTTTTTTTTTTTTTTAGAAAATTCGTTGTGAAAGGGAGGGGGCCCTGGCGGGTTCAGTGAGACGGCGATCGACGTGTCTGTCATGTTCATCCCACCTCAGAGTAAACCATCATATAAAACATCATGAATGCTAGAAAGTGACTCCGAGGAAAGTAAACTACATGTTTACAGTTCTCTGGGTACCAAATACATTGGGAAGTACAAGGACAAAGTCTCAGTTTGTAAGCTGAGCATACAGCAGCAATCACTTTCCATACACGGGGGTGCTGAACATCCCTTTTTGGAACCACCCGTAGCTGCGAACTATTTATTAGTGATCAAAACGTAAGCACGTTGATCTAAGCAATAATGCTGACATAAGTCCTCAATGTGGGTCTCTTAATAATGCACCTTGTGAAACGTGCAATCATACTTAATGATTCTGAGGTAATGCGTACGACATCAAGACAGGAGAAAATATTCTAATTAGATGTAATTGTTAGTAGGCGACGTGCGCATCTTTTACAATAAAATACACTTTACGACGTGCGTCACGTGCCGACGACTTCACTTGAAACTAGACTCTAGTTACTGTCATGATTAGATAGTTGTTGTCTTTTTTGTGTTTGCATTTTAGCGACGTTTTGACAATTATCTGTCTCAGATAGACAGTCTACCGACGGCTTTTTGTCGACGTTGAATGCTACTCTGAAATGTCACTTCACATCGATAACTTCACCTCAGTCGCGGTCGACAAAAATCAATAGGCAGCGGAAAGAGCCAGAGACCTATTCGCTATACGTCGGAATACAGGTAAACACTTGTGAGTCGATTGTACAGGACTTTCGTTGCACGATACTGCCTTATGGAAGCATATGTCGCAGAGGTGAGTGCTATTTTTAGCTCAACCACAGCTTTTTGACATAGATTTGGCCAGAATCATTACTGACAGATAAGTGTGTACTCTTTGTTCTTCGCTATATGATTCAATTTCTGAATTGTCGTTGTTATTATCTTTGCCTGAATTTTCCAGACCAGACAGACACTTACTGCGCTCAGATTCCGAATCAGATTCCAGGTCTCGGTAGTCGTGAGGCCTTCCGCATGACAATGGACGTAGGCCAAGTGCATTCTTGCTCGAAGGCATATAAAATAATGGCTTGACAAATTGAATCTACAAGCGGTTCATTCACTCTATCCTTCAACTAACCCCTCTTTACTTACCGCCCCAGCTGGACAAGTCGCTCTCTACGATGTCCCCTTCATCGTCTCTGCTCACTACTGTGCTACTTGCGCTGTCGGTCGTAGGCTCTCCTGTGGCGCCTGGCAATGATGCGTCTACTGGAAACTTGCCTTTCTCTCTGAAGCTGAGTCTCAATGGGATGAAGCTGCCGGACTTGGATCGCGCGCGCGCATCGCATTTCTTTACACATGGAAAGCGACTCGAAGCGTCTAGCTCGAAGGACACAGACGAGGCGCTCTCGCGACTGAACAGGCGAGCATCGAATATCAATGTCACGAATACTGCGGTTCAGTATGTTGCTAACGTGGATATCGGTAACCCTGCGACGAGCTATACGCTTTTGATCGATACGGGGTCTTCAAATACTTGGGTCAGTGCTCAGCTTCGTTCAAGAAATCGCTGCGTATTGATTTCGATTCCTTTTCTAAGATTGGAGCGAACAAGAGTTATTCGACAACCAAAGTGAGCAAGGGTACCGGACAGACATTCACTGTCACCTACGGCTCTGGAAACGTAACGGGTTCAGAGTGTTAGTTCAATCTTTTTTTGTTTTCCGAGCCGAGACAGATCATGAAATTCTTTGGTTTCGTTTCTTCCTCAGACATTGACACTTTAGCGCTCTCGTCATCGCTCGTTATTGACCAGCAATCGATCGGCGTAGCTACGGCTTCAAATGGCCTAGAAGGAATCGACGGGATTCTCGGGCTTGGACCAGTAGACTTGACCCAGGGAACTGTTTCCGACACGTCAAAAGTCCCCACCGTAGCAGACAACCTCTATTCGCAAAAGAAAATCAACACGGAGGTAGTTGGGATCTCGTTCAATCCTGCCACATCAGCCTCAGAGACAAATGGCGAGATGACCTTCGGTGGTGATGATTCGTCCAAATATGACGGCGCTATCACATACGCATCCATCACGAAGCAGTCGCCCGCAAAACGCTACTGGGGATACGAACAGACCGTCACGTATGGCTCGTCTGGGGAGAAGGTCCTTTCGTCGACGGCTGGTATTCTGGATACGGGGACGACGTTGCTTTTACTTGCTACCGACGCCTTTAATCGGTACAAGAACCTCACAGGCGCGACTTACGACCAAGGAACAGGGCTGCTGATGATCACGAGCGCGCAGTACCAGAACCTGCAAAGCCTTTACTTCCAGGTTAACAAGGCGAAATTCGAGCTCACCCCCAACGCGCAAATCTGGCCTCGTTCGCTGAACACGTATATTGGTGGCACAAACGAAAATATCTATCTTATTGTCAGCGATGTACGTCAAAATTTTATGCTCGTGGTTGAAGCTGTGTACTGAGACATCCGTTGCTTTTAGCTTGGAACAAATAGCGGTCAAGGTCTTGACTTCATCAACGGATATTCGTTTCTTGAGCGATTCTACTCGGTATACGACACGACCAACAAGCGAATTGGTCTTGCGACTACATCGAACACTAAAGCAACGACAAACTGATCTACATGCTCATCCGCCTATATACCACTGTTCGCTTCAGTAGAATTTTGCTGTCGGTTATTTTCCCTTAACAATGGGACAATCACTCTTTTGATCAACGAAAGATTCGTGACGAGCGACGAACGAAAAGACTCCATAGCGCACTACGTAAGACACGCAAACCAACAGAATAAAAATTGAACGATAAATAAGTTATCCAAAGCGATAAATACACGGAGAACTCGAAGAGAAAAGGTTGGTAAATAAGAGAGAGGAGGTTCCACAAAATCAGAGTATCGACAGCAATCACGGAACGAAGATAACATTCAGAAAAGTTTGAGAGCTTTTTGCAAGAGGGTATCGAGTTCCTAAAGAAACAGTCACCGTAAGCATCATCTTTTCCAATGAACTCGCCAGATAATTTTGACGCACCATATCTATCTCCTTCATCTTTTTGAAAGTACCTGCATATACATCCCGAATTTGCGGGTGAACGGTCTCAGGATCGATCGGCGTGCCAAAGAAGAGTTTGTCCACCTCGTCCGGCGAGGGTGGGGCCGGCTCTTTTCCCAGCATGGCCTTTGAATGGATGACAGCGAGCATTTCGGTAAGGCCGAACTCGCCCTTTGGTATACGTGGACGTTTTGCACCTTGTATCGGGGAGGGACTCATGGCTAAGCGGGATGGAGCGTTGGCCACGGGCGTTGCCGATGCAGCGGTGCGATAGTCTGAGGAAACGTCAGAAAGGACGGACTCTATGGATGGTTGGTATTGGTGATGCGATGGTGTATCAGATGCTACTGTGGGAGTTACTGAACGTGATCTGCTTGCGTTGATGTCTTTGTTCGCAGTAGGAGTAATAGAACGATGTGAGGCCAGGCCCAGTGCAGTAGGCGTCGCTGTTCGACTTCCTGAACCCTCACTCTGTCCATCTTCAGAGTACATGGAAGGCGAGGTTGACCTGAATGTTGAAGTCGAAGTCGACTGGGAGACAGGCCCATTCTTTATCTTGTCTAGGACACGATTAATCAGGGCACTCGGTTGACCTCCTTTCATCGCTCCGCTCAAAAGATCATTCATAGAGCTTTCAGAACCTGAAGCTGGGATCGACGCAATCGAGTTCGAAGTCTTAAGCTCTTCCTCGACAATGTCGCTGACATCGTAGGTCTCGCCGTCGGGCTGCACATACGAATAGCGCATCTTGCTGTCTGTATCAATGCGTTGACTTCGAAGCATCGCCTTATCAGGAAGCATTACATCAATTCCCCGCTGAGAATTTGCCTGAGCCGATAGAATGGCCTTCTGGTTTGCCCTCGACGCAGCACGTTGAGCAGCGATGATTTCCTGCCTCGACATTTGGCGGGTCTTTGTTTCACTGGAGGTGCTTCCTCTGTCGCTAGATGCAGTATCACGATGTAGATAGGAAAGAGCGAGCTCATCAAGAGGTGCAGAAAGACGATGCTGACGATTCGACGTCGGTCTGTATGCAACTGCACGACGTAGAATGAACACAGGATCATCACTCTGAATATCCTCCGGAGATCCTAGAAGAAGCTGGGCGGAATCTACAGAACGACGTCGAATTTCGCTTGAGCGTCTGTACGTTGGTGGACGAGGGAAGGCATCGATAACTTTACTCGAGGGCTGCAGCTCACGTTCTGGAAGCAACAATGTCAGCAGAGTCTAAAGCAGGGATGACTTTGCTTACCTTGTCCATCGACCTGGACAGTAAGGATGTAGCGTACACGCGAAGTACTCCGTCTCTTCGTCAGTTTGTCCTCGACTTCATCCCCACCATCAACAACACCTTCTAAAATCCCAAAGCGCTCTAATCCAAGCTCGATAACTTCCGCAACAGTGATGTTCTTCGGGAAATTGAAGTACTTCTTACGAAGATTCTGATGTATATCCGGATTGACAGCTGAGCTCGACCCTGATCTTTCCCGTAACGTCTCCTTGAATACTATAGCTTCAGTGTGAGGATCGAAGACCATATTGTCGGGAAGTTCTTCTGGGTAAATAACAAGTTGCATAGCGAAGCGTACTGAAGGAGAACTGAATCGTTCTGGACTGGCATTGCTAAGGTCTGAATTCGAGACAGATAAAGTCCGGCCACGGAGGGAACTGTCTGCCTCAGAACCTGATTTACCAACTGTGCTGAGAGAGTCGTTATCAGCATTAGAATCGTCCTTCTCCTCATCGCCTACTCGGTTCAAGTAGAACTTAACAGCAGAATCATCCGTAAAGTCGTTCATCGGGAGTTTCTTAATAGCAGGATGCGATGAGAGATTGCTAGCAACAGAGCTTATACTGCCCATGCTACTTCGCTTCACTCTCATCGGCATTTGCTCAGCTTCTTCCACGAGCTGCTCGAACACTCCGAGTGGCTTCATATCAGGAGTTAATTTAAGCGTAGTTCCTCCTTCCACTTGTTTAACTGTGAGATAGTAATCCGAAGCATCCTCGCCTGCTGCGAGACGGAAACGTTGCATCGACTGGCGAACGAGATCAGTGGCTGTTGTTGAGGCATTGAGTAATACAGTTTTGAAAGTCGCGTCGCTCTGCAAGTTGTCTCCAGCGAACACACGAATGACGCTGAGCTCGGGTACGCTCATACCATTCTGGCCCTCTACCCCGGAGGCGGGTGAAAGGATGAGTGAACCTGGTCTACCACTTGGCGTACGGAAGGATGCATTGACCGGTGCCAATCCAAGACCTAAGCCTGAGCTGCTAGGAGAACTGGACAATGAGCCGGAAGGCGGACTGGGCATGACGAGTGACGCAGACTGTGTGGCATATGAAGGTTGCTCTGGAGGCGAAGAAGGCGAACGCTTGAGATATTCTGAATATAGCGCTTGCTGCTGCTGATCACGTTCTCGAAGAGATGACGCATGCTGCGAGACTTGAATCGTCGCTGGCTGCTGCTGCTGCGGTTGCTGTGGAAGCTGAGATTGCGGCGGCGGCGGTTGAATCTGCTGAGGTTGCTGTATGGGAGTGACCACGCGCTGCTGAAGTTGCTGGCGTGCAGCAGGAGCAGGAGAAACGACACCTCTACCACCACTTTCAGGCGGGACGCTTGTGTACGGTGTCTGAACGTGCGAATGAGCGCTAGAAGAAACGGTAGCGCTGGATTCTTCTGAACCTCTAGTACGCCCATCGACCGCAGCCATAGCAGCCATGTTCTCAATAGACGCCTTGCTGCCCTTATCCTTATCCTTCTTGCGACCGAACAATCCGGAAAACACGCTTCCTTTCTTCTTCTTTTCCTTTGTGCTGTCACGTTCGCTATCCTCAGAGTCTTTGTCCTTGTCGCTACGGTCCTTACGCAATTTCGCGTGTCCACTCGGAGCTGGACTAGCAGTTGAACGCGTCTCCTCGCTCGCAGAGCGTTGCATTTCCTTCCTCTGTTGAGACTGGATAGGAGCTGGACCCAGGCCAATGTCGCCTCTGCCCTTCGCACTTGCAGTGCGTTTTCGCGCAGCTTCTTCAGCGGCCTCAATCTCTTCACGAGCACGTTTGCGCTCCTGTTCAAGTTGCTCCTGATGCTTTTGGATGATAGCGCTTGGAAGCAACGGTCCCGGCCCAGTCTGCTGCTGTGATTGTTGCTGCTGTGATTCGTCTCTAATAGGTTCATCTCTGGCGATAGAAGGGGTAATGACTAGTCTCTTCGTCTCCGTTTCTTCAGCGGGATCCCGTATTTGCGCAGGGCGGGCTTGTTGATCTGTGCCTTGCTGAGCTATCAAACGTTCTCGCGATGTCTGGCTGCGCAGCTGAGGCTGTTGTCCTTGTTGTTGGAGTTGCTGCTGCTGTGATTGATTTTGAGGCTGATCCTGCTGTTCGACTTGCTGATCCGTCTGTTGAATCTTCCCTGCGGCGTATGGACCAGCGCGAAGCGCGGCCGGTACCACAGATCCTCGTTCATCAAACATTTGCATTTCTACGTCGTCAGTTTGTTTCCTTTGTGTAGCTGCAATATCTTCGGCTGCCTTAGATTCGCTGTCCACAATCATATTGGTTTCATTCTGCTCCTCTGTTGGAGTGGACACGTCCTTGACAGGCGCGTCTTCGATCTCGACATCATCCTCAGACCATTCAGCTTCGCCTTCCTCCTCATCTTCATTCCAAACAGCAGGAGGATATCGGAAGATACTGGATTGTCTGTGGAAAGCTACACCCCGCTTGCTCCCATTGGTTGCACTTGCGTCGCCACCAGGAGCATCGATCTGTACACGATTCCGGCTACGAGATGATTTGGAAGCAGCTGGGTTCGTGCTGTCCACCTCTGCTTGAGTAGCTGAAGCGAGCTTTGGAAAAGAATAAGTATCGTCATTGTTGTAGGTAGGCAGATATTCTGACTTACGTCGACATTACGATGCCTGTTCAGCCGTGCAAGTCTCTCGAATGGAGTCTCGATGTTCTCGGCAGGTATGTATCCAACCTCTTGCGTCTTCAAGACGCGTACTAGCCACCAGTAGCTATTGCTATCATCCATGAGAAAGAGACTGTCTCCCTTCACGACGCTCGCTTGACCCTCGACCGTCGCAGAGAAGTTTGTAAGAGAGTACACAAGGTCGAAGTCAATCGATTCATTTGGTATAGAGAGCGATGAAGACGAGTCGGACATGTAGTCTCCAATCGTGTCGTCCTCCTCGTTATCGTCAAGGTCGTGATCGCGTTCGGCGCCATAGTTATGTTCTATCGGCTCCATAACTTCCTGGCCGATTTCTTCTCCCTCTGCATCCGAAGAATCCTCCATGATGGATTGTTCCGCGTCCATTTGACCATATTGCTGATGAGCGTGTTTCGTGTCGTCTGGGTGGATTCGGTCACGCAGATCAAATGTGTCCTGCCTTCGAGGGCGATGGGGCTGCATTTCCATTCTGCTTGAACGTCGTCAGATTGACTGAGGAAGACACGCTATGAGAAAGTAGACGAGCCGCAAGAAAGAATAAAAAGCTAATATGAAGTACGTGTGCGCTAGGCACCCCGCGAATTTGCGCACTATACTCCGCGTGAGCAAACAGCGCGTAACAATCATGTTCTTATCATCTTCTAGCTCATGCCGCGCCACCATCACACACAGGGCATATTTCCTTCCCAAATATTACCTACAACACCAAGAAAAGGTGCTCACCGAAGCTGGGAAGATGTGCAAGGCGAGTAACATGTAAGGCTGGGCCAGCAGACGTACTTCTAATTGCTCAGTCGTTGGTAGTGAAAAGGGGAAAAAAAAGAAAGTGTGGTTATCAAGCAAGAGTATATATGCAGGTTGAGAGGGAGAATGAGAGATGCCAGAGTGTTACAGCGCAAAGGCTGCCTTGGCGAGGGCGGGCGCTCGGTGTTTGTTTGAGGAGATGGTCAGGTTCAAGAAAGGCAATAGCCAAATCGCTTACATTATCCATGCATCATCAAACTTTATTTTAAAAATGGATTCTCTCCAGAATAATCTAAACAAAGACCCATATTCGAGAATTAGGCAGCATGTTCTGTACTGTATAAGTGCTGACAACTAGCAAAGGAGTTTCCATTTGATGAAAATGTTAATCAGTACGACCAAATCAAAACGAATCGATAGTTTTTCCGCGAAGTTCTCCCTCTCTAAAGTACCAAGCCAGATAGACATCGTCAGAAAGACACAAGTCAATCACTGTTTATCTCTTTCAGACTGTCAGTTTCCTTGAATCTCCTCCCTCCTGCATCTCTTCTTGATTGCTCATCGTTCTCGTTATTACCATCAAAATCATTATGTCTCAAGATAGAGCTACATCGCAGGACAAGTATTCATGCCATGCGTTAAGGGACGTTTCCAATGACGACTTCGTACACCCTCCGGTTGTTCAGAGTATATCTCTCGACATGGGAGAGGAGCTCCTGGATCGTCCTGCTCCATTTGAAGACCCCTTTGAAGTAGTTTTCCCTTTTATAAGAAGAATAACTCCAACCAGCGCTTGCAGCCTGCGATAGACAAACAACCTAAAATAACACTAAGAGAAAACATGCCAGTCCCTGCAGCACCGAAGGTAGGGCGAATCAGAAGTCCAATTGCCGCATGAAGCTCATAATAGAAATTAGTTATCACCTATAGAACTCCCGCCCATCGCTGATGATATTTGTCCGTTATTCGGTGGAAATGTATGAGATCCGAGGGTCGATATGGTTGCTTAGGCTTCTGTAACCGATAGGGTAATAGGGAACCTCATCGTTTATTGGCCTCTGTCATAGAAATCATTTTCATAAGCTTTATTTATGGCACACCTTAATTCGAACTACTCAAGTGAACCTGCAGGAGAGCTATACAAGAATCCTGAAGTTTTGGCACATTCGACCTGCTCGAACCAGATTCGTTATTTGATAAGTACCAGCAGTAGGATTCCTGCGCTAGACTTTGATAATTGTCGAAGTGTTACACAGGCGGGAGAAGGCAGAGTTATGGATAGCATGCATGTACATAAGCCATACGGCATAACGCAGAGGACATAATATGAAGGAGCTAAAGCATTTATTTCTACGATACATAGTGAGCAAACGATAAAGGATCGAGTCATAATCTCCACTCACAAGGATAATGCCGTCAAAGCGTTGCTTGAACCAAGCCATAGTATCCTCCTTCTTTACACGATGCTGGAATCCAATACGAGCCCTCTTCGCCTTTCTCTTCGCAACACGTCCTCCCGGACGACCCATCACAACATAGAAGTCCATACCGAAAATTCCAATGTTCGGGTCATACCGCGCACCCAAGTCGATATGTTCGGTGATACCGAAACCGAAGTTGCCAGTTTCGCTGAAGTTCTTGCGACGAAGCTCATATTCCTTCACTTTCAGCCCTCGTTCAAGGATCTCTTCGGCTTTGGGCCCGCGAATAGTGACGTGTACGGCAATCTTCTCGTTTCGACGGATACCGAAGGTACGCACGGTGAATCGTGCTTTTGAGGTGACGGGTGTTTGACCGGTGAGCTGTTCCAATACCTTGGAAGCTCGTGTGAGACGATCTCCAGACTCGCCCACTGAGATGTCTTTTAGGAAATGAAACTTAGCATTTCTAGGCTACAAATGAAGATAGGAAACCTACTAATGACGAGCTTGTCGATGCGAAGCTCCTTCATGGGATTCACGGCCTGTGCGGTCTTGGAGTCGGCCTACATCAATACTGTCAATCTCCACGCCCAGATCCTTTGAAACTACAGACGTACCATGGTGTCGAGGTGGCCTTGAGAGATGTTTGACGAAATCACGTAAACAGCGTCCAAACAGTGTCGATTCTGACTCGAGACTGCTATACAGTTTTACTACCTAATTTGTATCGAACTCCGCACGTGACTCAGACCAAACTATCTAATCTAAATTATTTGTCAGCTAACTGTCTTCCAGCCACTCTATCCATCCGTTGTCGACATTACTTTCTGGAAGTTCTATGAGATATGTTCAGTGCAACTCTTTGAGATCGCTGAGCTCTTGAAGTTAAATTTATCTCATGACTACTGGTTGGCGATGGTAAAGAGCCTAATACTGACTCAGTCAGTCCTCACCCGGGCCCGACTCGAAGTCATGCCTATCTTCGGTCCATTTGCTCTTATTGTGGTTATCAACTGGCGGAAGTACTCAACCCTGGTGTTGATTTTGCTCATGGTAGGCCTAGTACTGGACTATAATTGAACGAGCGTCTCCTGATCGTCGATCGACGCCGATCACTCTGGATCTGGCAAATCACTGTCTCATAACATCCGCGTCAAGGTTGCTTGCCTAGACTTGCCGCTTCGACTAACTAACAATTGATTCTTGCTATTCTTTATTGTATTCTAATTGTCGATTTCAAATTGGAACGCAACATGAGGCTGGTTCGGAAAGTGGCTGGGTGTGGGGAGCCGAGGCTGGTCGGAAACTCTATATATTACCTGCCTGATCCTGCGTTATTCTACTATCAAGTTTAGCACGGCCATCGACGCGTATAAAATTCCTACCCGTACATTCTCTATCTTTATCCAAACACATACTCTTACCCTCATTACCCACTCGCTTACCCTTACTCTGTGTTTGCAGAGATGTTCGCTTCTGCACGTACTGCTGCAGCTGCTCCTCTGGCCTCCCAGTCCTTGAAGCACGTCTTCGAGCTCACGCATACTGCGCATTCACATGCACATGCCCATGGTCCTCTTGTTGGCCTTGGTATACGTGTCTCGCCGACCATGTCGTCGTCTTCGACTTTGGTTGGTAGTGCTCCGCCGAATGATCTGCATATCCCTTCTGCCGCTGGTCAGCCAGCTACAGGCCGACCTGTTTTCCGGCGCATGCAGAATTCGGCTGTGACGATAGTCCCGCCGACGCCCCGCCTTCAGGCGGCGGCGACGCTCCCCTCGGTCTTCTCACCCTTACTCTTGACTCCCATGGGCAATCATTCGCCCCTTGCCGAGGGGTATTTCTCCGATGACAATGGTTCCTTGGAGAATAGGGAAGTAATTGCTACTGATAGTCAGTCGATGGTTGGTCTTCTTCTGGATAACAATGGAAGTAGTCATACTGAGCATTCTTTTGATTAGGCCAATCATGCGACGTGTAATCGTCGCTTTGCTACCACGAACAACATTTCGACTCTGCGCTCTACCCTTCTTAATAATACCGCGCATGCAATCGAAGTCGAACGTATCGGGCTCGGTATATCTGGGCTCTCGCTTAATGCATTCACATCCAGCCGGATCGACTCCGATTCAGTGTCGTCCATGCCGATTCGAAACACAGCACGGCCCCGCCGAGTTGGATTCAGCACGCGCGCATATGTCATCGATTCGCTGAATAGAAACATCGACGACGGTTATAATGCCGACGCTGAGACTGACGACGAGGACAGCACTAATGAAGGTGTACTCTATATGCCCAACCTCGCTTTGAGTCGCATTAATGGACTGCGCTCATGCAATGACCATGTTCATACCCCCTTCTACGCACCCAAGGGCGGCGTGTCCTGGCTCTAGTAGTCGGGTGCTGATATTCTTCGCTTCATAGGCGAGGTGCTTATTCAACGGACTATGCCCGTGAGTTCGATGACTCGGAGCATTTTCAAGGTGCTAATTATTTTGCTTCGGTCAATTGTTTCCCTTCCTTTTTTTCCTGCATAAAGCCAATTGAAACAAAAACAGACGGAAGGTTGAAGTCAAATAGCCAAATACCGTAGATGAACATGTACCCGACTGGCAGACATGTGTCACAGAAATGTACAATAGGCATAGAGTGCAAATTCAGACACTACACGTAGTAGTCCATTAATACTGTGAGTGGGATTGTGACAGAAGGAAGCAAGCGAGGTCTCGGGTATCTTATTGCGACCATAGGGATTTAAAATAAGAGCAAAAAAAGAAGAAAGAAATTACATACATATCTGATATCACGATCTGAGTTCTCTCTAGCGACATAGAAAGAACTTCAATTTGTGCACCACGTGGTCTCGCACAAAGAGGCTTGCGTCGATCATTCATTTATTCTATGGCTTCGTCTCTCAACCCTCATCGTACTATTTCAGGTCCGCGATTCGTCCTTCCTCTCCTTGATAAGTAACTTACTTCTCTACAAAAAGGCTTTTTACTCCCATCTATCCACTCTTTCCCTGCATTCTTCACGTGGGTGCTTCAGATAGGGTCTCCAAATACAAGCTAGGGTCTAACATGGAAACACGGAAGTCAGCAGAAGAATGTCAAGACGCAGGCTACTAGCACAGAGCAATGGATGAGATTGATTCTTTCCTACGCACGCCATCGCAACTTGTTCTTTCTTCGAATAGAGGACGCAGATGATGTTGGTGGAGATTGGGATGAAGTCTTGCGGAACGAACGAATAAATCGTGCGTGTATGGTCATCAACATACGGGAGATATGAGCTTACATGACAATCTGAAGGCCGAGTACTTCCCGATTTTCTTCAGTTTCTGCTCGAACAGCTCGTGGCAAAGAACATGGCTGCGTACGAGCCCGCCAAGCAAACCCGATCTGTGCTACTTTACTGGAGAACACCAGAAGAATGGGGTGAAGTACTGCATGAATGGGTATGTTTTGTTCCTGTGTTGCTCTACATGTCGTATGCTGATGAGACATTCTCGACACTCTCGGTACCCAGGCGACAACTACTGGGCAGCTGAATACGATTCTTACGTTTTATGAAATTTCGGATCCGCCTGTACCGTCAGCGCTATCCGGAGTGCCGGATGTTCTGCTACGTCGTGCAGTTGCGTCTCTGGCACGTACGGGTCGCGCACAGCTTATTGCAGTTTCTGATGGTGAGGGAGTACGTTTGTTTCCGGGTAACCCTCGATAGAGTGGGATTGTAGATAAGGTGAGCACGCTACGGCAGGCCAGTACTACGTAGTACATTCAAATTTGGATAACATGCATGCCTCTTTCTTAGTATGTATCGATAGTACATTCTGTGGTGGCATTTATCCTGGATGTATTTGTATGGTGAATCCTGCAGGCCTGATTGCATCATACCCACGTCTCAAGACGTCAGCTTAACTAACAATTAATTCCAGTGATGGATTAATTATCAGGGCCACATGCGCATAACGGTGACCGCCGGCTCTCCCGGCTTGTAATAGGAAGAACAGTAACTATATCGTCCGCGCTCATCCTTCCCTTCAAATCCTGGGTATTTCCATCTATGGCAGTTCAGGCGTGTGATTGATTGATCAGTGTCTCGGCGTCTTCACGATCCAGACCCCTTAGCCGTGCCGTGCTTCTCTGTTACTCCACACTTCCTGCCTTCTCGTGAACTGTTGAAGTGTTGATTTGTAAAAGACGCCGTGAAGGTAATTGGCATCCATTCACAACGCAGACCCATGGGGAAATGGGATCATAAATAGCTTCCGGGGTTCGGGAGAAGAAAGACGATTACGTGCCTGGTACCTCCAAAGCGGGATTTTCTAAGAGTGAGAGTGGGGCCATAGCATTTTGGATTAAGTGAGCATTATTAGCCGAGTCCGAGTGCCTTTTAAGGAGAGATCATCCGTTTTCCGTGCGTGACCATCATGTCATGCCATGCCAAACCAAAGAAGCGACCAATTTCCGACGGGTCGAGCCTAACTCTAACCTTCGTGGGAGAACGTTCCTTTTCGTATGTTCTTGAATTTCTTTGATAGTAACTTATGTCTCCAACAGCATGATGCAGAGATGCATAATCACAGTCATAAAATTGTCTATATATCGGCTTTCTGTTCGTTTAAAAGATTGGAATAGGAGGTTTACGGCAATGATCAAAGGAGTTCGCGCGGAAGAACTTGTTCTAATTTCAAGATAATATCCGAAATGACACTCATTAATATTAATTAATGGTGCGTCAGGACCCACGGATTCACTCTTCCACCGTCCAAATCCTTCATCTCTCATTCTCTCCCTGTCTCGGGCGACTTGTCTTCGCTCACCCATCCGCATGCTCAAGGGCTGACAGTGACCTCCCAAATTCAATGCCCTATTTCAGCTCCGTTCAGAGTGCGACGGAGCAGAAGTTCGCGTCGGGTTCAAATCAACAGATCACCGTTGAAGAATCTCGGATAATCAGCAAAGACACCTCGTCCTTAAACCATGAAGATAATCCACTGGAAGAGACGCGTTCTCTTGAGACCACAGGACCTCTGCCCTCACAGCGACCTGTAGATGCCTCGTCTTTGTCTGAAAATACACTTGCCACGAGGGCGAAGCAGAAGAAGAGTCTGCGCTTCGAGCAAGGCCTTCGTGTGCATTGGGCGCGGTTCATGAGGAGAGTCGGACAAGAAAATGAAACTACCGATTCTGCGTTTGGCGAGAGCACTGAACAGGGAGATGCTGAGGTACTTGGCACCTGGGAACGACGAGCGGATGCTGAAGAAGACGAAGCGGACGATGAGAAGTCAGTGGACGAGGTCGTCGTCGACCGTTCATGGGGACGCTCAGGAACCATCAGCGAGTCAATATCGGACGACGAAGACGGCCTGAAGTCGAGCGGGATCGCTCGTAATTCAAAGAGCGCCGACAACAGCGGCACTTCAACCAACGGCGATTTAGATGGCCGCAATTATCCGTCCCACGGTTTCTGGAGTTCCTGCCTGCTGCTGACTATCCTTCGGTGGAGGCTATGGCCTGCAGCTGTTGCCTTCTTCTCTCCAAGGTTTGCGAATCAGAAATCTGAGGACCATTACAAAAAGGAAATATGGTTTCAGAGTAAAGTATGTATTATTTTATTCATTAATTATGCATGTCTGCTCATGAAGTCCGTAGCCTCTAGCCTTGTGGTCCGCCTTGTTCTTCGTCATTAATTGGGTATTGGGTTGTGCTCTGTTACCGAGACCTTTTTCAATCGCCGATAATATATATTTCTTTGGAGTGAGTTCAGATCAGCCTTCGTGTCTTCTATTCTCGCTGCTTATTTTTGACTTAAGGTTGCTCCACTGCTTACGCTTCCTATTCCTTTTCTCGTCATGTTCGACTTCGCTCGTGATAGGCCATATGTATACAACACTTTCGTCGTCATATCTACTTGGTCCTGGTCGGTATTTCAAGTCATTTATATGTAAGTCGAACATTTGCTTCCGGGTGAAAATCGCTTTTATTCCCTTTAGTTATATTTGCGGTTACTATTCTGGTCAGCAGAAGTATGGCCTTTCGTGCGGTAATAAGGACTTCCTCAGTCTTTTCTAGTAAAGATCTTCTCTGTATTTACGTTGATCAGCTTCTAGTAACTGACAAAACGCTTCAAGTTACACGTCAGGATTACAAACAATTGCTCTCTTCGGTCTCAAGCTCAACCGTTTTCCGGCCATGCTGGGAGCAATCGTCTTCCTTATAATGTGCGTCTGTCAGTGACTCGACGTTGCGCTCTACTCATTTGATTAATGTGGTCTGCTTGGATTCTAGGTCCGCTTCCATGGTTATTCCATTCCGGATTGGCTGGATTAAAAGTGAGTGTTTTCCGTGTCTATTGTGTCTTTACTCGGGACTAATGATTGGCCTAACGTTGACTACCCGACATAAACAGACGACTTGAATTTCCTCATATTTCAAGCATTTTTGCTATATATTCACTACATGAAGGAAAACGTGCGTCTTATGCACTATTTCGCGAGAGAGGATCGTGTTGATTATTCGTTTCAAGGGAGAGCGAAGACTGTTCCTGCTGCGCGATCAGTTAAAAATGCAATTCAAAGCTACGCAGAAGGCACAGATGAACGAGCGAAAGGCTTCAGAATCCAAGCGCCGTCTCACATCGTGGGTCGATTGATCTCCCCTTGCAGCGCCTTCATTGACTGACAGCTTACTTGATCAGATATGTATTCCATGATAAGTTTATTTTAGTGCCTTTTCACAAGAAGAGGTATTCTCATGCTTCATTGGGACGATTGCACAGGTGCGAGTTCCGCTAAACACCGCGCGTAAGTACAGAGCACTTGTTATCTCTTCGCGGGCAAGTATTGAATATCCGTAAATAGTCATTGCCGTCCAGAACATGGAAGCAACGGATATGATCCAAAAGGATCAGGAAGTCGAATTCTCAGCGCTTTCTGGCAGTTTAAGTATGATGTCCAAAGGTGCATATTCTACGCGCCTTGCTATCCAGGGTGGTCCTGATTACTTCTTCCCGTTTTGTTCATCAGTGCTAAACGATGTGTTGGACTTGTGAGTTTCCCATGTTTTGCTTATACATCTTTCACTGACAAGGTCACTCTAGCAATCGAATGGATAGTGGCTTGCTGGAATCTGTCTCTATGGTTTGTACCAATTTGCACATATACGATGATATTGAAATCGAATATATTCTAGCCATACGCGTTCCATGCGGTCATGCGGTCAATGTTCATTCCTCTCCAGCTGGCAACTAATGCAAGACAGTTGAAGTTCGTGACTGAGTTGGATAACGCAATAGACGTAGTAAGCACTGCACTATCTGGTTCGCAAACATGCATCTGAAATTTCTGAAGATCGCACGTCGTGCTGTCTGGGATAGCTTGGTAGCTCAAAACAAACTTGTAGTCCGCGACGACATTGATACATTCGAGAAGGAGTTAGAAGCTTATCCTGATGAGGACGGTGTCGTTGTCGGTGATGAGATGCGTCTGAGGCAGATTGTAACGAATCTTGTTAGTAATGCCTGCAAGTTTACTCCCGCAGGCGGCACTCTTACAGTACGCACCCGGCTCATCTCGCCATATTCATCCATTGGTACGAGTGAGCGACAAGGCACACGGTCAAACACAGATACTTCTATGACAGCTATTTCGTACGCTCGATCAGCAGATGTTGATCTTGAGAAGGGCGAATATACGGGTCTATCGGCGAAGACTCTTGATCAGCACAACGCATCCCACCGAAAGCGCTCGGCTTTGGACCGGATTATTGTGCGTATTGAAGTATCCGACACGGGCTATGGCATCAAGGCAAAGGATATTGCAAAGGGCAAGCTGTTCTGTGAGGTTCATCTTTGCGACCAGAACTTATATGTTGCTAACGCAATGTTGAACAGCTGCATTTAATCAGACTGAGCAGGGCAGACTACAGGGAGGCAAAGGTACCGGTCTAGGGCTCGCTCTTGTACGACATATCGTCTCGCTAAGCGGTGGAAGACTTGGTCTTCAATCAAAAGTTGGAGTCGGATCGACTTTCTGGGTTGAACTTCGTAGGTCTGCATCGTTCGCCCCTGAGCTATTAACTGAGGCATATATTCGAAGCCCTCGGAGTCGGTAAGAAGGCCGCTGGAGGTACTATCAGTTCAGGACCGAATTCCGATCGTGCTGGTCCGACCATTATAGCTGCGGCAAGGCCGAAGGCTAACCCTACACAGACCACTACAAAATCAGCTAGTGGGTCCACTGCTGTTATGCAAGCTCCCGAAAGAAGTCTCGGACATTCAGATACTATTGTTGGCAGCAGCAATTCTGTTGGACGAGTGTCGCAATCATCGTCAGCTTTGAAAAGTCTAATGGATCAAGGTCGGCTTTCTGGGTACGCTTTGTGGCAGAACATTAAATTGGATTTTAACAGGTGGCCTTGTTGAGCTCGGAACAACTGATTCCGGGCGAATACCGACACGCAGTATAGGTGATCCCTCCACAGGGACAGATACTGGAAGTCTGGTTGGGGACCTACCGTCCCCTCAAGACCGAAGTGAAGTAGCTCAGCGTATAGAAGAGCACAAGGGGACATCACCAGCTCCAACCGGGCGTCCATCGCATGTGGACCTGCCGGAGCGACCATTATTCGGGCAGACTGCTGGTGTACCGCGCTCTGCAAATCCAGCTTCTGAAAATAAGAGCGCGACTTCATTGGATCCTCCGTTACGTATCTTAGTCGTGGATGACGATCAGTTGACGCGGAAGCTGATGAAACGGATGCTGCAACGGCTCGGTTGTGTAGTTTCCACTGCTGAGAACGGGCAAATTGCATTCGACCTCATTACCGGCGATGGAAGCACGCCTGCATCGGATGCGGGTGAAGTGCCGGGGCATGCAGTAGCAGCATCAACAAGCACCCCATTACGGCGCGACTTTGACGGTCCGCGGTACGAGTTAATATTCCTCGACAACCAGATGCCTGTTCTCTCCGGGCTTGACCTCGTTAAAAAGCTGCGCGACCTCGGTCGAAGAGACTTCGTTGTCGGAGTCACGGGTAATGCGCTAATATCTGACCAGGAAGAGTATCAAGAAGCTGGAGTTGACTAGTAAGTGTCTTGCCCTGCTGTCGATATTTTACGTATGTTAATGACGCGTGTATTTTAGTGTTATCACAAAGCCCGTTTTTGAAATCAGTCTAAAAGGCATGATTGCACTCGCTGCTGAGAGGCGGAAAAATGGCGAGCCCTCACCAGGGCTCATTAATTCTTGAGATCTCTGTATATCAATTACTTTCTTGCAGGTTTGTCCTCGCTTTGGTTTTGCTTTGGTTTTGCTTTGGTCTTGCTTTACTTCGGGTTGTATCTGGTTTCGCATCTTGGATCGGACTCGCGCACGTCTATCATACTGTTTATCTGTAATAAGTCGCTATGAAGCAATGCTGTGTATACGATTGGTCGTTACCGTATGTACTCATCTCTGCTCAAAATTTCTCCTGTCGAATATATATCGAGTATTTAGATACTGTTACTTATAGAGCGAATGAACGATTTCGTGATTTAGGGTGAGTCTGTTGAGGACTGGATCACGAGTTCCCGTCGCACGTGGCCGAGCACGGCTTGACTGCACGAAGCTGGTGGATGCCCCAGTTAATAACCCTCTCTCCATCTACCTTCATCATGTCCCAGCAAGACTTACAAGACGTTCAGCAATCGCCTGGCAACGATGACATTGAGTCGCGCGATGCTCCGCCGACACCACCGAGCCCCGACGATTTAGACACAGGTGAGATACAGCGTATCAACCATTGTTCAACGTCCGACCGTTATCAACAATAACACGCGTCGTCCCAGACACCAAGGGATCCAGAAAGCGCGAACGTGAGGTATCGCTTGAACCAGCCACTCCAAAAGTGCGTAGCGACGTTGCTGACCATGTCAATAAAGTGGCTCATCGAACTTCTTTTGCTTGCTCACCCTCATGCAGGCGGATGAGTCGGCTTCGGAGGACACGAAAGAACGAAGAACGCCTGCGCCAAAGAAGAAGAATCGCATGGCACTAGATCCAACAAAGGAGGAGGACGAGACTCCTCCGGAATCACCGACGAAGGTCTCGGTGGACCTGTCAACCTCACCACCGTATGAGTCGAAGGTTCGACAAATCAGTCGGAAGGTTCGTGGGATGAAGTGGGATGACAAGGAAAGACCAGCACCTGAATTCTCTCAGGATACACAAGAGACCATCGAAGAATCTGAGGCAAGCCATGAGAATGGCGATCTCCAACCTCCCGTAGAGATTTCACAAGATGAACGAATAGTGCCCGACGACAACGAGCGAGCTGTCTCTACGGAGCAACACGCTCCTCTTGCCGATGATGAGCCTCGAACACCTGTAGATGTCATACCGGACTCGTCAAAGGAAGCAGGACCACCTCCATCTACCACGCAAACCATAGATTCTGATTCTGAAGAACAAGAGAAGGTACTGAAGCGTAAGGTAGGCGAGCGACAGACAAGCGCCAGTCCTGAGGAGCAAACCGTCAAAGCTATTGCTGAGGCCTCGAAGCGTGCTCGTGACGATAACGAAGAAGACGCGAATCCGCGCGAAAGGAAGAGGCCTACCCCACCTCCTGAGGAACGGGAGGAGCGTACCTCTGACAGGGGCTCGCAGAATGGCAGCCCTCCAGCGACGGCCTCTGAGCCTGTCGCGCCTCAACCTAAAGTAGTATGTTATGCCTTTTTCTTTTACTCCTTATACTGAATGAATCTGTTTATTATACAGGGTGGGTTCCTGGCTTACGCAGCTACGTCTTCACCGTTCGCACATGCCAGGGGGCCTTCTGTTTTCGGGCAAAAGTCAACCCCATCTCCCAGCCCACTTGCTGGAACGAGCAATGGCTCGGCATCGAGTCTGTCCTCATCTTTTGGAATAAAACCATCGACCCCCTTTGCAATTCCTAGCGGTAATAAAGTAGGTTCCGCATCGAAATCTGTCTTTGGTTCTCCGTCGGTGTTGTCATCAAGTAATACACATTCGCCGAACAATCTCTCGACTTCTCCAGTAGGCACCAAACGATCCGGATTTGAAGCATTCGCAGCCGCATCTTCACCTTTTGCCGCTGCAGCACGATCCAAGTCACCAACCGGCGCTATCAGTTTAGCGCGAAGTAAAAGCCCAACACGACGAAGCGCGGCTAGCTCAATTAATGCTTTCAAGTCATATGCTGGTTCTGGAACTCAGAGCTTCTCCGCACCTTCACCACCTGTCAAGAAGCAGCGACATGACTCTGGTGATGATGCTGATGACGATAAAGCAAGCACAAGCAACGTGCTGAATGCTACCTCAAATGGTGCTAGTTCCGAGGAAAGTGAAGAGGAAGCCGACAAGCCGACATTTGCGGACCGACTTAGGGCAGAGCATAATACAGTGGAAAGCTACGACGGTAGTGAGGAAGATGAGAAGCCCGTCGCTACGGAGCAAGAAGGTGAGTTCTGTCTGATTTTCCATTCAACCTCTCTGGCCCTGCTCATTTTCATTTTCATTGCATCAGTCCACACTGGCGAGGAACAAGAAGACACGGTCTTCCAAGTGCGCGGCAAGCTCTATGCTCTGAGCGAACAGAACGCGTGGAAGGAGCGTGGAACGGGTCTCCTAAAACTCAATGTGCGAAAGTCAGACGGAGGCGGGGCGAGACTGGGTATGTTGGCTTCTCGCTCCAAAGTATCTACGGCGTTTATTAATTAAACATCATATCTAGTCATGCGCAAGGAAGCTGTCTTCACGCTTCTGCTTAATGTCCCTCTTTTCAAGGGCATGCGGTGTAATCTGGCACAAGACCCGCGTTACGTGCGTTTTAGCTGCATAGAGACCGAGAAGACTGTGCATTATAACATACGGGTAAGTTAAATGTTCATACTTTGTGAAACAGATCTCATTCTCATATCTATACAGCTGTCCAACGCAAAAGTCGCGGGAGAACTGTTGGAAGAAATCAACGCGAATATACCAAGCGACGAGCCGGACGACTCAGTCTGAAATTTTAATGCCTTCTGCGTTCGTCATACCTCTTCGTTCTTCTTTCGTTCTCCGTCTTCATCCTGCCTGGGCGCGTAAAATACATAGACCGTCCTCGGCAAAATTCTTCACCCCATTTTCGTTCAGTCTGTTGTCCCTTCTTCATATCCTTACCATTGCCGTTCGGTGTGTATATATGTACTGGTAGTGGTACTGATCATTGCAATCTGCTAATTGTCTTGCTTTCTGTCCGGGATAATGTATTAGTCTAATAGAATGAATGGCGCGTTTCTGTTTCGGAACTATATCTGGTGCTTGATGTGAAGAATGATTTTTAGGGGATAGGGACAAACTCTAATGCTGCTTCGTTGCATCCGAGAGAACACAAACCACTGGACAAGTATTGACGTGAAGTTGTATCCGCATCCATTCTGACCCAGTACTATTATCATTTCAGTGCGTGAATTAGGATAGGGCATGTTCAAGCAGAACGCCAAACCACCACGAGTGCAATTCCGTGAGTTCTATAACTCTGCATGATCAAACTCAGGATACATTCCTCAGTCAAGAGCCAAAATGGTTTTGCTATAATAGTCTATTACATTTTCTTCATCCGCGCCTCCGCAGCACGCGCTCGCCTCTCCCTTTCAATACGAGCTCTCATCTCAGGAGTTAGACCCGCTAGTCCTTGTGTAGCCGTGGGTGCGCCACCCAATTTCTGCGGAACTGTCCTTATGCCCCCGTTCATTGGAGTAGGTGCAGGAGCCGGTGCAGGCTCATCGACTTTTTCCTGCTCCCGTTCGCGTTCTCGAGCCTCGCGGTCGCGGATCTTGTCCTTAAGCCCTTTGCGACGTTCTTTCTTCTTATTGTCGCGCTCCGTTTCCTTCTCGGCACTCAAAATACTTGGAATATGTGCCGCGCCGAGCCAATCCCATGCGTCTGGCCGCGCACCTGCACTTCGTCGGAAAACGTCACGCACGGCACGGGTGCTGGCAACATCATAAGCAGTCCGGACTGAACCTGGGCCCCGAGAGACAACACCCGGGTCTGGAGTGGCTGGTCGCGAGTCCGACGCACCGTCAGCATTCACAATGTCTGGAGGAGCATTAGAAGGAACTGGAATAGTCGGATCTGCGTTGAGGTCATCAAGTAACCAGGCAGTCACTTCCGCCTGGCCGGAGTTCGCAGCGACTTGGAGAAGCGTGCTCAGCTTTTCACCAGTCCATTCCGGAACCGGAGCATCAACACCACCAAGACCAGCACCTTCTCGCTCCCAGAACGATTTGACAGCCTCTAGCCTACCCCTTTTTATCATATCAATGAGTCTGTTCCATTTATCACGGTGCATCTCCTCTTCCTTGCTAAGTTTCGGAGCAAGTGGTTTCTTCTCGGTGGGCTTGGCCTCTGGAGTTGGAGCGGGTTGAGGCTTCGGCTTCGGAAGCGACGCGAGAAAGGCTTCATCTTGTGCGTGGAGTTCGTCCTCTGTGAAATGAGTGACCTTCACTCTCGTGAGCTCCATTAAACATCGTGAAAGCTCTGCTTGTGTCTTTGAATAAAGTTAGATTCATTGCTGATGAGTATATGAGTTCATAGAACTCACTGGTCTTCGCGTTGGGAAAGGGAATGTGCGCAATCGCTTGTCGCCTAGGTGCAAGATTGAGATATGAAAGACCATTTAACCAAAGCAATGAGCCTACCTTTCGAAATTATAGCTTCATCATAATCCACAAATATGCGCCTATTGGATGAGCTGGCTCGTAGCCATATGCGTTCGCAAGCGTTGATATCCTCAGCCCATTCCGAAAGGAGATTCCGAATATCCTGAGAGACGTTCGTTAGAAGGCAAAGTGAAAGAGGCTGAAGTTACTTACATCTCGTAGTGCTTGCTCGCCATACCGACGGAGGGTTGCACCTGCACTTTTCGCATTTCCCTTCGCATTATCGTTCAAAGATTGTGAGCCTCCCTGTTTTCTGCGCGCTGAGAAATTCAGTAAAACGACCATGGCTAGAAGTAATAATAAAAGAACATACTAGTATACCGATGGAATGTTTTATGGCGCAGAATCTCCATCTCCGGCACAGCTTTCTTCTGCTTTCCTTTCTGAAGTGTTTCCTCGTTTTCCCGGCTCGGTCGAGAAACTCGGACGACCAGTCCTGCGAAGTGGCCACCAGCCACCATGAACATCGCCCATTTTCTTCCTTCGGATAGCGGTGTCTGCATCTCTCGCAGCTCGGATAATTGTACATTTGGGGCAGAGCTCTGTGAGAAGATGGCCCTGTATATACCAATTTGCGTAGACGGAGGAGAGTGGAACCAAGTTAAAGCACTCTGTGGGATATTCATAACAGCAGTAGGAGACGGCGAACGCGACTTTAATCGTGCCTTCGACAGAAGAGCTTGTACCGCGTCTGAATCAGATGCATCTTCATCACTATCTGAGGATGATTCGGATCCAGAAAGCGAGTCTTCAAGACCTTTGTTCGCGAAAGAAGTCAGTTTCGCCACATCCGGTTTTCAGGACTTATCAAACCTTCAAGCAATGAAGCAAATTCCGTTTCAGTTACGACTTTTCCATTTGATAGCTTGGCTTTTACGTTGTAACGATGCCAATCCGATCGGAAATGCGTCCTCTGGTCGTCTACGTTTGCGAAGATGGCTCCTCGACAGATGTTGCATGATCTGGATCCTGAGGTAACATGTTCCGTTTCTGCTGAGTCCTCTGGTACATCCGGAGAAGGTGCTCTATCCTGAGATAACAAAGTACGAGGTGTCAAAGTTTCAAGTAGCTCCGGAGGCAGGGAGAAGAGATGTAACGTCGATCGAGACATGAGTGTCTTTCAAAAGTGCACAAGAACTTGCTCGTAGAAAAGTGGGCGAAACTCCGCTGTTGCTGTTGTCCTCACGCAAGGCTGTCTATGAGACCTATAAGAATATTCTGCACAGCATCCACGCAATATCGAGTCAAAGATCTGAGTCTGACTATCCGCTGCGGCGGAGTCATGGCGATCACGTGGAGTTGGTTTATTCTGGGATCGGCGTCCTTTTACTCGTCCCTGGTGTGCTGCGCGTTACCATCACTTACAGCTCAGCATAAACCATGGCGTCTTCAGACTTTGCAGACCGAAAACACAAAAAGCTGGTTCTTTTTGATGTTGACGACACACTTACTCCTGCGCGTCGCGTACGTGAAGGTCTGACGGCGAGGCGTTTACATTACTGAGCCTCGTGCATTTCAGACTGCATCTCCTGAAATGATCAATGTCTTGCGGGAGCTCCGCAAGGAGTTTGTAACTGGATTTGTCGGTGGATCTAATCTTTCAAAGATCCAAGAGCAACTTGGGGTGACTGGCAATAATGGTGTGTAATTATTAAGGAATATTCCTAAATGCGTAGTGTTTACGATGTAAGGTTGTTTACTCTTTAGTCGTTGACGACTTCGACTTTGCGTTCGCCGAAAACGGGTTGACTGCGTACAGGCTAGGCCAAAAGCTACCTTCACAGTCCTTCATCAAGTTCATCGGGGAGGAAAAATATAAAACTCTGGTCAATTTTATATTGCACTATATCGCTGATATGGACATTCCAATAAAACGGTAAGGGATGACCAGTTATATATTTCAGAGTTTTGTTGCTCATTTTCTCAGGGGCACATTCGTTGAGTTTCGTAACGGTATGATTAATGTTAGTCCAATTGGGCGAAATGCAACGTACGTATCTAAGTATACCTCCTTGGCCCAAGTGTGTTTACTAACTGAGTTTCTACAGTATTGAAGAGCGCCTTGAGTTCTTGGAATATGACAAAGTCAGATAGTCTTGAGAATCTACAAATTGCTCATATTCGCTGAAGCGTTTTGTAGGAGCATAAAGTTCGGGCCGCATTCGTAGATGTTCTGCGTGAGAAATTCCCAGATTACGGCCTTACCTTTTCAATCGGTGGTCAGATCTCCTTTGACGTCTTTCCGCGGGGATGGGACAAGACGTATTGCCTCGAACGTTTACGTGACGAAGGTTTTGAAGAAATTCATTTCTTCGGTGACAAGACATACAAGGTCTGCTTCTTCCATTTTTTAGATAAATTCATTATTCTTAGCATAACTTCAGGGAGGGAATGACTACGAGATATTCACTGATTCACGGACCATTGGGCATTCTGTGACTAGCCCGGATGATACCATACGCATTTTGAAAGAGCTATTTTTAAAGGAATAGAAGGAGATTGAGAGTCGTATTATGGTCTATAGGAACATTTGTTACGGAATGAAGTGTAGAGAAGCTTGCTTTGAAGTATTGGAATCCGAATTCTTATTCCTGGTCTGTGGAATCAGAATATCTTTTATCTTCGGCATAATCAATAATCATAAACTTGGTTGGTATTCGAGCAAAGAAGGGAGTCTCAAACCAAGAATTATTCTGAACTCTTCCGGAGCAGGATTCGAACCTGGGAAAGTACTATACAGCACAACTGCCAAATTAAGATAATGAGTAGTGATTGCTCGCAACCGCGTCCAACGACGTCCAACAAGCAAACACCTCTGCCCGGCACTCCTACTTTTTTGACACAGACGCGATGGCACCCTCCAAAAAGTCGAAGTCGGCAAAGTCGACCGAATCCATTTCCTCCCGTCTCGCGCTCGTCGTCAAGTCGGGCAAATACACGCTCGGCTACAAGTCTGCATTGAAACAGATGCGTTCTGGCAAAGGTGCGTCCGTTTCTTACGACTTCATCCCAGGGGGCTGGAGCGTGAGGCTGAGAAGGTTCCCTTGCTGACATTGGGGACTTATAGCGAAACTTGTCTTGATATCGGGTAACTGCCCGCCACTCCGCAAATCCGAGCTGGAATACTATGCTATGCTCTCGAAAACGACTGTACACCACTTTGCAGGCACGAATGTCGCACTTGGTACTGCCGCTGGGAAGCTCTTCCGAGTCGGGTGCGTCCGATTTGAAAGTTACATGGATAATTACGTTGCTGATCAGCTCTTTTTAGTGTAATGACTATCTCCGACCAGGGAGACAGTGACCTCCTCACTATTGCTGAGGGCAATGCTGCATAGGCTCCTCCATTTTTTTCCTGTATCTTGTCCATGCTTCTACACATGATCATGACGATGCAAATAATATGCAGATAATCCATCAATTCATCAGCCGTTCGGATAAGATCTTGGATATTGATCACTCGACTTACATTGCAATGGTTTTCTTACTGCTCGTCTATTGATCGGATTCTGCAGATCGCAAGCACTGGCTACCACAACTTCGGTTTTATTCAAGCTTAATACTCTTTATAAGCGGTCTTTACTGGCTCGTATGTTTCGAAACTCTCCTCCAGAACTCGCATCGCTTTAAAAGAGCTTTATCGGTATTGAGCGCTTGAACAATGGCTTGTCCGTTTGTCGTGCTATTGAAGAGCATCTCATTTTCACCGTTGAATTGTGGCCAATTCGGTGTGATCGCCTCGTCCAAGGGGTTAACATTCGGATTGCGGGACTTCACAACACCCAAGAACGAGCCCCCAAATGATGCTATAAGTTGTGTATTCTGAACTGGCGGCAGTCTGGATTGTTCTGTAAAAAATACTGAAAGGCCGAATTCAAAAGCTAAAGCCTACCTGTTACTCGGGAAATAGTACCCTATATCGCTGCCATGGTTTGCTGGGGGAACAGCAAATAGTCCCTATTGGTCCAATTAAGTCAATCTAGACCGACTAAGCGAGTCTCTATACCTTAAAAGAAGGTCCATGAAAGCCAGTAAGAAGTGTATATGTCGGGCAGATGAATATCGCTACTTGAAGTGGTTAGAAGAAGGAAACAGACTTGTGAAACATGTTCCATACATTCACCCATGATTGCGATAGATTGGTTGAACAGATTATCCAGTCCTTCAACATCAGAGTAGTGCTCTAACGTGGCTTTTATCTGTTCCTCTCCAAAGGCAGGGAACAGCTGCCCGACGTACTCCTCTAGCGTCATGTTTGCCGTAAAGTTACTATTCACGAAGATTCGCCCTTCAAATGAATTGGTGACGGATAACAGCAAGTCCTGCGGGTTTAAGGCATTTTAGTGAAAAATATATCAATGCAACCGTTTTCAGTGTCACTCTCACACCATTGAATCTGCCCCGGCTAATAATCTCTGTTGGCCGATCGACAATGAATTCCCCGTCGACGACAGGGACGAAGGCGAATGTACCAAAGAAGGAGCCCTGGCAGATCGCGAGGTTTGCGGCCTCAAGCACGGCTGCATCGGTGCCGACGAGGCAAGAGAAGGTATCACTGGCGTTGGAACAGCTAGGAGCGGTCATTCAAACCAGATTTCTCTCGGCCACTCTACAAACTTGATGGAGCGACGTACCCTGCTTTCTCAATGACTTGGGAGTAAAGTTGCTAGAGGGTCTTACAGTGAGCTCAGCATAAAGATAAAGCGTCGAACATACCTCTGGAACAGCATCGTCATAGTAATACTGAGACGGAAGGAACGTCGAGCTTGTCATAGCTACGTGAAATAAGGGAGGTTCTGTATTTCCGTTGTGTGCAATCATGTGTTGCAAGACAGATCCAGCACCTAGATATCAGAGAGTTATTCTTATATGAACCACTGGTGCGTAACTAATTAATTTCAATACCGGCAGATTCGCCCCATATTGTTACTCTCGCGGGATCCCCTCCGAAGGACGATATCTAAGTCAATGATATGTTTGAAGAGGATCGTTGCATACCAAGCATTGATCACCTACGTGTTTTTGAACCTATTTCAATGCAAATTCTTGATCAACTTGGAAATAAGCCAGACTCAATATGGTATCATAGACCGAGCCAGAGAAATGATGTACTTACGGAGCCCTGCATTTAGCACGCCATGATTCTTGACCTCCTTGCCAGAAAGGAATCCTGTGTGATTCGTCATTAGCGAGGGAGGATTTGCCACGTTGCTTGGGGTTGACCTACCAAATACGCCTAACCGATAGGCTATCTCAACAACCACTACGCCCCCGTCGCCAGCTCTAATTAGATCTCCGCCATCCGTGACTGTAATCGATCCCGACACATACCTGAGAGGGTCATTCAAGACAAGTCAAATTTCTGCCCTCGTTTCTCGTAAAAAAAAAAGAAAAAAGGAAAACCACTTGCAACTTACCCTCCGCCATGTATAAAGATGATCACCGGCAATCTCGCACTTGGAACAACCGGTCCTGGAACGTAAACACTGTAAAAGGTCAGGAATGCTCAAAGTATTCGTATTTTTTTTTTCATACTTTGCGAATAGACAGTCCTCGATTTCATCATTCGTCACTCGCCTGCTGAGTGGACTCGAAGCAGCTAGACCTTGGGATCCTTGTGGGCATACTCTCCCCAGCTTCGTCGCGGATTGCACATCGGAAACAATTAACGGGTCTTGGGGAGCTTGAAAACGAAGATTTCCTATGCAAAGTGGCTAAGAGGGACTGACCGAAGCTCAAATGCGTTCAGAACTCATACCTGTCGGGGGATGAGCATAGCGTAAACCCAGAAACGATGTGATATTGGTTGTAGAGTTGAGAATTCCTTGATACGATGCATATCCGAGGTCGACAACCTGAGGACTATCTGCACTAGTGGATCTCACAAGAAGTGAGAGGAGAAAAGTGAGACTATAACTGAAGATTCGTCTCATAGACACGAAATCAGGCTTGCCAGTAATCGGTGTAACTTGAATTGAGGTTTTTAGTACCCAAGGCAATAGCAGTGCGCTGGTTGACGTATTACGGATGATCCGGCGCGCCGGCTTGCATGCTGAAAATAACTCTTCTGATCAAGTTGCAGAAGCTGCAGAGGTCCGAAAAATGTCCATAAGAATTAAAATCTGCTCATTTGGTGGGAATTAGCTTGATGGGAACCATGGGGACAACGGAATCGTAGAAAACCAGGTTGCAAGTATTCATGTGAGCAACTCGCGGTCCGAAGCTCGAAAAGTCGGGCATAGTAGCAAAGTAGCAAATAGGATCCGTATACGGGCTTCTAGCCAGTAACACAGAAAGAAAGAATACGGTCATGCGCCCAGACCGTTTTCATCGGACACGCAACCGTTTGGAGTAATACTAATAAGCAAAAGCTCCCACAGAGCGTAGGGACATCACTAAATGTGCATCAGGACGTGGGAAGAATTTTCTCCTCGAGCTCCTAAGTTGTGATCCGAGTACACAAGCATCAGAATCAATTTGAAACCTTGGGGATGCCGGAGCGTTGACGACAGCACGGCAGACTGCTCTTGGTGATCGTGGCTGAGAAAGCTGGAGCATTGCGTCGTCACTCCGACGGATCAGCCATGGTTCAAGCTATGCGTTGAATGTCCGACTACATCTCCGTAGCCTTTATAAATGTCTCCCTGCTTCGGAATCATCTACTTCTCTCTCAGAAACGTATACTTGATACTCACCAATCCCAAACGAATATGAAGGCTACTGCGAAACTTGGCCCTGGAGACAATGCTGTCACCCTCGGAAAAGTCGGCGTGAGTATAGTCTGGTATTAATTATGCGATCCATCTTATAAACAGTCATTGACTCCAGCATGGCATTATGCTGATGACGTGCGCTACGAGAACGATAGAGATTGTCCTCCGCTAAAACTTTGACTGCTGAACAGTTGGGTTCCTACTCCAGTCCCAGACGGACAAGCCTTTGAATCTCTCAAAGCGTCCTTGGATTCCGTGCCACCTGGTGCGAAGATGGTTTTGAACAGTGGTACGTCCGACTTAGCATAGACATATTTGAGCGATGGGCTCAAGTTTCCTCCACAGCTGAGTTCTATGGTATGAATCCTCGTGAAGCGAATCTTGAAATGCTAGCCCGTTTCTTTGAGAAATATCCGAGCTATACGGAAAAGGCATTCCTTGCTGTGAAGGTGTGTTAAGGTTATAATGGATTCGCATTACAATGAGAAAACTTCTCTCGTCTAGGGAGGGAGTGGACCTGAAGACCTTAATCCTGATTCTTCGTAGGTCTATTCAACGTCCCTGTTAGCAAAATAAATCCTGATTCCTTCATGTAGTCCGGCAAACCTGAAGCGCAGTGTGGACAACATCCTCGCAAAACTTCGTGGGACAAAGAAGCTTGACGTGTTCCAATGTGCACGAGTGGATAGAAAGTATCCCATTGAGGAAACAATCAAGGTCCTGTCTAGTTTCGTCAATGATGGCAAGTTCGATTATATCGGGTTGTCCGAAGCTAGAGCTCCTACCGTGAGGCGCGCCAACGCTGTACGCGCCCTACATCATATCACAAGAGGAATAATGCTAATGCAACGGAAGGTCCATCCGATCGCTCTTGTTGAAATTGAAATTAGTCCCTGGTGCTACGATGACCCAGTCAAAGAAGGTAGTTACCATTTCGTACCCAAAGATATTTCCAGCTCTCTGATTCACTTTAGTTATTGCCACCTGCGAGGAGCTGGGAGTTATCATACTCGCTTATTCGTAAGCCTCGTGAAGTATGGCTTTAGAGTGGCCCATACTGACAAAGAAATGGTTGATAGGCCTCTTGGACGAGGCTTCCTGTCTGGGAAGTACAAAAGCATAAAGGATCTGGAAGGTTTGTACCTTTATCACCGTTATTTAAATCACGGAGTTGAACCACCGATCTACAGAGGGTGACATTAGAAAGCACACGGAACGATTTCAAGAGGAGGTAAGAAATATCATTTACTTCTTCTTGGGCACTCAGCATGATTTGTTTGTCACAGTACCTGAAGAACAACATGACAATTGTTGAAGGAATTCAAACTATAGCAGTGCGAAAGGGTGTCACTCCAGCCCAACTCTGCATTGCCTGGGTATCGTCTCTCAGTCCGCAAATCGTACCTATTCCGGGTTCTTCGTGAGTTCATCATCACAGATCATCTTTTCGTACAAGGACTGAACCCACCCTCATATCGGTTTTATAGTACGAAGGAGAGGACGCAGGAAAACTGTGCTGCTGCCGATACCAAGTTAAGTGCAGACGATGTGGAAGCCGTAAAGAAAGTACTGGAACAGAATCCAGTCAAAGGAAATAGATACGGTCCCGGAAGCGACGAGGATTGGCATCTGTGGGGATGAAAGGCGAGCAAACGGTACCGTATCACAGCCTTTCATGAGGAAAGAGTAAAAAGACTTCGGTAGGTAGTAGTCCGAAAATAAATCTGTCATTCGGTTCGAGTCATACCGAGGACGGCTCCATGAAATGTTAAACTGAGTCCATACGTTTTGCGTGAATCACAAAGCAAGACATTTTCAAGTTCCTGACAGTATTGGTATGGACTATGTGACGGCACAGTCTCGGAAATGGAGTCGATATCATCGGATCAAAACCTCCACCTACTAACTAACCATTAATTGTCGTTGGTTGAAGCAGAGCCCCTCGGTCGAAAAGCCTGTCGCCGAGGCCTGTAAATCGGATGTCGAGCTGGACCGAGGAAATAAAACATGCAGTGCATCGTTGAGAACATAATCTGTAAGGAGAGTAGAGGTCAGAATATTAGTAGCCGTGAGCTTCTGAAATGGATGTTCTTTCCGACTTTGAAACTTTTTACCCAGCAGTCGTACCTGATAGGTCGATATATGGTAAACGTGAGTCGCTGACAAAAATAGATGCCGATAGCGTGAACCGACCTGGGATGGATGAGCTAGGGTCTGAACTAGTGCCTTAGATAATCAATGAGAATCTAGTGCAGAAAAAGATGTGAAGCTCTTTCATGTAGTTCGATAAACAAGTTATGGTCCTGTACATAACTGACTTTGCATACATACATCGCGGGAATTAAGTAACTTTGTTCCGAGTGACTTTTCAGGATGCTGCCCGATCACTGCATCCATCTGCGCCGAAGCAACACGCTCCGGTCTGATGAAACGATTTAGAAGAACAGGGACCGATCAATTATGACCTGGGTGCCGTTTCGGGTCGAGAGGTGCACGAGACGGGGGAATAATTGACTTTATCAGGTCAACACCGATCGACGAGCTGTCCGAACTTGCAGGCTTCGTCGTGTCTCGTATATGCGGAATTGAAACGCAGTCGATTAATTTTGGATGATGATGGGTTACTTCGTAGTTAATTGACAAGAAAGAGGTGGGAATCGGCACTTCAAAGTGGCGGATATACATTGAATGGGGACTCCACGGTGGACTAAGGACAACACAGCAAAGTCTGCGAGAATACGGCCGAAGCTTTTGAAAAGACAAGACATGTGTAATTGCAAGTCCAACAGAGGGTGGGAGAATGAATACTGGTGGTTTGTCAAAAGGAGTTTCACAAGTTTCAACATGTTGATGTTGTGGCTCGTGGGTCGTGGGTCGGGCGTTGCCGACTCGGCTCAAGAGATCGACACGGTCACGGTCTTTCTGGCAAACCGACACGCACTACGGGCAATTTAGTATTTTACATCGGATGATAAATGGATTGATATGTAATTTGATATTTTCAATATCATTCAATATCATACTGCATATCCTCATTAGGGATATTTAAATATCATCGAAGTATTAGAATATCCTCAAAAGATATCCTGATTGGTCCAATCGGCATAATTCTTTAGGGATATCTAGCTTCGATGATATTTTAAATATCCCTAATGAGGATATGCAGTATGATATTGAATGATATTGAAAATATCAAATTACATATCAATCCATTTATCATCCGATGTAAAATACTAAATTGCCCGTAGTGACGAATTATAACTTAGCTCTGCGATATTACAAGGACCGCAGCTCACTCACTCTAGTCCTTTCAGGTACTCCGTATCATTTGCTATGGATGACTTCCTGGATCCGCAACTTCTTCAGCATGGTGATGCGGCAAGGAGTGAAGATGATCTTTTCGGCGAAGACATCAAGCCGAAGGTCGAACAAGACCAGATCAAGGCTGGAGTTCCTGAGCACGACGAAGAGATGGAGGATCTTTTTGGAGATGAAGAGGCTCCGGTTGAGCCACCAAGAGAAAAGTAGGCTTGTAACACCATGCTCGCTAGAAAGAGAATGTCAAATTCTATTTTCACAGGTCGCTCACTCCAGCCGCAAGTACGGGACGTGAAGAATCCGAGGCTCTTTCTGCTGCGGAAATCCTACATCGTCAAGAGATGGAGTATGAAGAAGACGAAGGTCAAGATGAGAATGTTGTAGAGCTCAAGCATGCTGTTCTCTCAATCCCGAATATCCCTATGCCGAAGAGTTCTGACGGAAATGTAAGGAGATTATTCTTTCAGTTTTTGGCATTGCCTTTATTCTGGCTACTTGATTTTACAGTACTGGGTCATCAGGATGCCTAATTTCGTCAAGCTTGATTCAAAGCCATTCCACCCAGATACGTATACTGGTCCTGAGCAATCACTGAGTGGAATATCTGAAAGAGAAAGAAGCATGAGCATCAAATTAGACGTCGAAAATACGATTCGATGGAGATGGGCAAAAGATGAATTTGGTCAAGATGTGAGTGCTATGTTGTAGCGTTACTGTTCATTCTTTGGGCTCACAAAAGTACGATAGACACGGCAATCTAACAGTCGTGTCATACGTTGGTCTGATGGAACTCTCAGTCTCATGCTTGGAAAGGAGCTGTTCGACATAAATCAGACGTACGATGGTGGAATATCTCACCAGAACTCGCTCTCGCAGAGCCAAGGCTTGAGTCAGAATACTTCTCAGCAGCTATCTGGAGGGAGAGGTTCAGGTCTCACATACTTGGTCGCTCAGCATAAGCGTTCAGGCATTCTGCAAACCGAAGTTCCCGTTACAGGCCACATGACGCTACGGCCAACGGGCATGCAAAGCGAGACGCATCGCAGGCTTGCCCGCGCCGTCGGACAGAAACACTCGCGTATTGCTCGACTGAAGTTGGCCGACGCGAGCGTGGAACAGGAGGCTCAGGAAGCACAGAAAGCTGCCCAAAAGAAACCAAAGGCTGCTCGTGTAGCTCGTGAGAATGGGAAGCTAGGTCGTCCCTCGCAGAGGAGGCGCACTGGTTTTGCCCGACGCCGAGAAAGTGTCTGGTCGGACGAGGAACCCGAAGCAGGCGCATTTGAAGAGACTGATGAAGAGGACGAGGGTGACTACGATTCTTCGCCGCGAAGGCGTCGGAACTCCGGAGGCGGTCGAAGGGACGCAGATGCCAAACGAGGTGCCGGTGAATATCAGACAGACGACTTCCTCGTCGCAGACTCCTCAGAAGGTGAAGATGACTTTGAAACAAGTCCAAAACGCGCACATAAGTCAAAGAAGCAGAGGCAGCGATCTGAGGACAATGATGGTGAAGGCGAACCAGATGAACTTGAAAAGCTTGACCGGAAAATTCAACAGCAACAAGAAGAAAGACACCGCAAAAAGCAAGGTGCGGAAGTCAAAGGAGGTCAAGGAAGCGCTGAGCCGGCGGAGACACGGAAATCAGAGGAAGTGCCTATGGACATGGATATCGAGAGTGAGGAAGAAGAGGAGTTTAATGTTCGTCGGACAGGTACAGGATCTCGCAAAAAGCGCGCTATCGCGTTGGATGACGATGAAGAAGAATAGTCTTGCGGATTGCTTTTCAGCTTCAGCGCTCAATGCTGACATGTTGCAAATGTATACTGGTACAATTTATGATTATGCTGTGCAAGGATCATTTCTGCGCTTGTCATCGAGTTCTATCTTTGCATCCCAAGTACATCATGCAAGACGCCGTTCTCGTCCCAAGTTCCCACTGGTTTAATCGATTCGACAACAGCTTGATTTTCGAGGTTGTTGTGAAGGAGATTTCGAAGCGTGAACAGCGCATGTTCCCGCAGGTCTGTCCAAGAGAACATGGAACCAAGTGCGCATCAAAAAAAAAATTAATGATGGGATCCGGTTGTCAGACGAAAGCCGTAAGGAAGAGTCGTTAAAGTAAGTATAGAACACGATAAGAATCCTGTTGAAAGGCAACACGCACATGGATTCCGTTCATCGATAACACACAAATTCATGACGACTGGAATGCCGTGACAATTCCGCACTCTGTCTTGCACTGCCCTGTTCTCGTAGCACAGGATACCGAGCAAACGAACGAGGTCGCGCTTAAGATATGAAAAGCCCCTGTCCTCTTTCCTATCTATCTGATCGGATGAAGTGGTGTCAGGATGGGCGGTGCTCCATGATGCTCTGCCGAACATAATTCGCGGGAGAAAAGCATCCAGTAACCTCAAGAGTTCTATAAGAGAAAAAATCAGCATGTCAAGAAAGCGAAATATGGAATCGAATAGTATCGGTGAGGTGGTTTCTCACCTATGAGTTCTTCTATCAAACCATCTCCAAGTGATGAGAAAGTCTCGACCAGACGCCGCTTCGCCTGCTGTGCATATTCCGATGCTTCTCCATTATTGTTTTGAGCAAGAGCCACGCTACAGAAACATTGAATCACGAGCACAATAGCTTCGCAGACTTTTGGAAGGAGGACGTCCAGATTTCGCAAAGGAGCGGAGGTGGCTTCGTCAAAACTTTCCGCAATTGGACCAGCCAGGTCTGCGTCGACGGACCCTGCGTTCAGCTGTCCGAGAGAGCACTTTATGGAAAGCTTTGCGCTCCGCATCAGGTCAAACAGTTTTCCCAGAAGGGCTTCAGAGATCTGCGATACGACAATGTCATCAAGGATTGTGCCATCTGTGTCTCCTCCGGGAGCATTTGGCGCTGAAGGTCGCATCAGATAAGAGTCTATTAGTTTGAGCAGTGTTATTTGATGGGGATTCACTACTTCGCCTTCCCTAAGGTATGATGTGAGTTCACGAAAGAAGACCACAACCCGAAGTGTCTAGCGCACATCGTTGTTATGAATAGGAGCGAAGGAGCAAATCCATTGTCAAACAGAGTTTTGAATATTGTCCATCTACAGAATTGAGTGCTAAACTGCGCCGAAAGGGAATCAAACAAGCCTACCCTATAGTGAACAGGTTCGATTCCCCGTCTTCATGACTTGTTTCGATACATCGATCGAGTCTATGCAGCATTACTA
Source organism: Sanghuangporus sanghuang (assembly GCA_009806525.1). Lineage (NCBI taxonomy): Eukaryota > Fungi > Basidiomycota > Agaricomycetes > Hymenochaetales > Hymenochaetaceae > Sanghuangporus > Sanghuangporus sanghuang. The sequence goes on along the minus strand of VVIT01000002.1, from coordinate 903,702 downwards.
CACACACCCGCCTCCCTATCGGCTTATCGATGAGCATGCGCCTGTATGTCAGCAAGAAATCAGCCAAGAGCGCCTGAAGCAGTACAAAGGTAGTACTCACATCCTTTCACAACTTCCCGAAAGACAATTCATGATGAGCACGAAAGCCGTGGAGGCAGTATTGTCGTCTGGGTGAGCAATTACGCGCCTATAAAATACCTATTGTTCAGACTCGACCAGGACACCGGAGGGACCTCGAACATACACGAGTATATTCTTTTCTTCAGGAAGAGACATATGAGTATCCCAAAATAACGGCAGCAGTTCCTCATTTGCGGTAACGAGGTTTGACAGTGTTTGTATCAAGAATCGAGTGGTCATAAACTCTTTGGACCCTTGAGCATCCAAATTAGAAATTCCAGGTAGAGAGAAACCTTACCTTTTTCATCTTCGAGGAAAACATGAGCAGTGTATGTATGAGCGACCATCCGAATTGCCGATTCAAATTTACTGCTTAAAATTTATTCTCTGTGAGTCACAAACGTCCATTGAACGCCGGACGCACAATGCTTCTAGCTGGTTCTTTGGATTTTGAGCAACAAGGTTACGTGTGAAGCGGGCGATACTAATAGTCCAAGTACTGTGGATTGGACCAGAAGTGAGCGTATTGATATCCCTTGCGGCCAAAGAAATCCAGACTTTGCACAGAGGCTCCCATATTTTCGGAGAAGAACGTCCTACATTCTCTCTTTCAATGCCATCCCGTGCGAGAACGACGGAAATCTCATCTAAGCCTCTGAGTGCATCACAGAATTCCTGACTCTCTGCATTGCTCGAGCGAAGAGAAGACAAGTACTGATGAACCAGTGTATTACGACCACACGACATCAGCAGGAAGGAGAAAGTGTTTTTCATTCTGAAATCTTAATCTTTGGCGAAATCGACGGCAGCTTACGTCACTTTATGTCATTTGATTTGCTTTCCAAAGGGGAGAAATATCCAAAAGGGGCGGAGGCAGTTCAAGTGCATCGAGGGCGAGGGCGTTGGCTTCCTGCTTGCCGTGCTCATCGGTCGAGTCAAAGATGCGGCTATGTGCACAGCATGCATGGCCTCATAGCCTCTTCCACGGAACCGTTCTCGTTGCTTGGGCCATTATTATTAGACGAGTCATCAACTCGCGCCTCACAACCCCCTTTGTGAGTCGTAACCAATCGTTCCGATCTTGTACGCATAACTTTATATCACCAACGTTTTAATCTGAAGCGTACAGTATAAAAACATGTCGGCGACAAAATGCTCGCGTTGAAAACGCGGTGCACAGAAAACACCGATAGTGTTGTAGCTCATGTGCTTGGAAATAGACTTTCTGCCGTGGGCCTCGTAAAAGGATTTCCAGATAAGCACTGCTTGTGATGTGGGTTAGTTCACGAAGTAAAACGCGACATGCCGTTTTGGTATGTGAGGCCGGATTTAGCCAAGCAGCGTCCCTTCTTGTATTAGAATCTTTCCTTCGAATGCACTGGATATCCCGCGCCGTCCCCATTATGCACAGGCTATAAGTACGGCGAATTTTCCATTCCTAGTCTCACCAGCGATGAATCCTGTTCTACACTGGTCCTTCTTGCGTCCCTAACTCTGTAGTCGACGACAAAAAGGCATTCTCTACCTACCGGAAGGCTTCTCGCCCATTCAGTTCCATCGTACTCCCATACAGGTCCGGGGAGAGAAGTTGACGTGGACCGCCATCTACTATAAGATATATTGCCTACTTGTATAAGTTGCTCCCTGCTCTCCTGCTTCTTTCCGACATCATGACTCCGTATAACATCAGTGTCGTGAAGTGAGTGGCTATTTCATAATGGCGAGTGGTTGGTAACCTGTCTTTCAATCTACAGGCCTGATGACGAGGAACCTTCATATAATGCATTACAACTTCAGCCCTCCCCTTTTGCTTTCGGCCATCAGACCGGTCCATCACCGTATGTGGATGCACATATCGCATCGTCCGGCCGAGCCGGCTCGTACCCACATATCTCCACGTCTGGTTTCGTAAACAATGTATGTACTATTTACGCGACATCTGATTTCTTGTTTCTTGCACTTACATCTACTTATAAAAGCCTTTCCTTTCTCACTCGCATTTCACCCATCCCATACCTACGCCGAACCAATCATTAACACATATGCAGAGCGGCGACACGATGGAACCTGACGAGACTCACAGGTATCCCCGAGTAGACGGTACCATATTCACTGCCGGACAGCAGCCCGTGCATCAGTCTCCGCACACATATCATGCATGGTCGGCGCCTAGTAACTTTGCGAGCATGAATGCCTCTCCCAATCTCATGAGCGGCTCACCCATATCGCAAGGCACTAGTCCGCTCACTCCTGACACACCACTATCGACCGTCGAGGCCTCATCGACTGTGTCGTCACTCCCGTCCCCCGGGTCACAGGGAAGCAATGAGGTCTATTACCTCGCAGCGTCTCCGGATAATCAGCCCTCCACGCTAGCCACGCCCACAGAGTTGCAAGACTTTCATGTGGGCAATGTCTACAGTCGCCATAGTGGGTCCGAGACGCAATTGTCTGTACCGCAGACAGTACCAGGCAGTCCGTATCCACCGTATGAGTACCCTGGTGCTGCGAGTGGCCTTATCCACCCGCTCACTCTGACTCGACGGCATTCCCACACAGCGTTGACTCGACCTCAGTCGAATCCGCTGTCTGCTGGTCACGCACCGTATACAGTCCATCCCCAATCGCCAGCGAGGATAGCGGGGCGCAACAACCCGTTTACCCAAGTCGAGCTTATCGCACGACTAGAGTATAGATTCGAAAACTGGTTTCTCCCAGGTCCTTTGGTACCCCAAACAACGTATTTGCCACAGACTGCCAGCGATCGGCGGCGTTACGTCGACGGGTTCCCATTGCAAGCACCGATTTATTTCAAGAGGACAGCATCACAAGGCTCTCCTGAAATTGGCATCACGCTTGTCGAGTGCGTTACGCAACGTTTCAAGAGCCTTGAAGGATGCGATGACGAGCTATTAGAGACTTGTGGACCATCGATATCAATCCGCCTGAACGTGAGTAATTGACCTATCTCGCATCCTCTTTTGAGAATCTGACACGTCCTTAAAGTGGGTTGGGTATAAAAGATCCTGGAGTCGCCAAATTCCTACCAAGAACTTCAAAGTTCCACCGGGACCGATCACCAGGAAGAACCTCGCCAAAAACATAGCGAAGACGGTACAAAGGTTCATCGATGTAAGTACATGGACTTGTCTTGCTCTGAGACGCTCTGAATGTCATGTCTGATTTCCCCATCTTATAGGATCACATTAGCGTTCTGATGGAGCCGGGTGCCGATTCACGCTGGGCAGTTGGACCCGGAAGAATCGTGTTCAGTGATTTGGTATTGCTGAGCATACATCATGTCTCGAAAGGCAGTTGGCAGGCCAATCTCTGCCTTAATCAACCTCTCGAGCAAATTTTGAGCAGGTCTTCTCTTATCCCTCATTCCAGTTGATTTTCACACTGTTTCGTAACCAATTTTTTTTCTTTCTGTACCCATCCCTGTAATCTTCGCTTTCTTATATTTTGATTCATGTTAATCACGATATCCGTTTTGTTCTGTAGCTTAGTTTTTCGTTTCTGTCTCTTTGCTTGCTCCGCGAAGTTTGTTGCTTTTTAGCTAATGTTTTCCGTAGTGCTTTGAGCATCTGTTCCCAAATCTATACCAAACAATAAATATCCATGAATTTATCGAATTCCTTCTCAGTAGATCTTGGCTATCGACTAAAGTATTGATAAAATATTTTAGTTTCATCCGGCATTAAATGCCTTTTGGTACCGGTGAGGTGAGTCCTAGTGGCCGCCCGGACGGTTCTTCGTTTAGTGCCGCACCGAATAAGAGATTTTCTCCGCGCTTCTCTGCCTCTGTCCGAGAGGGTCGGTTCCTCCTGATCTGCATGATACGCAGGGACCAAATTTATGATGCTTCTGGACTTTGTGCAAATGCGGTGCTCGGTAGCCGTCTTTGACGCATCACTCGTTTATGTGCCTGTACCATTTACATCTTAGTTTGCCTCTCTTCCGTCAAGGCCCTTTCCATTCCCCGACTCTCGTTGCGAGGATACTAGATCTCGAAGCCCAGTAAAGCCACCGTTCAGCGCTTACACAGACTCTCCACACTATGTCCGTTGATCTTGGTGAAACGATACTGCACGCCTCATCCCGAGATCAGTTTTGAATCCGAAGTCAGTCATCATCTGCATGAGAGTCGCGGCAAATCAAGGACTCCGTGGAATCGACGATCCTTTTTTTACTGTAATCGGAGATGGTTCCTCCTTCGCCAAAACGCATCAAGGAAACCTTTGGAATATCGCAGATATTGATGATGAAACGCCTCAACAATTGCATTTACGGAATACGTCGTGGAGGCAACAAGCTTGCGTATTATCCCTGTGATTTGTGATGTGGCCTTAACCTCTCCGGATTCGTGGCTTCGTTTCCAAGAGATGCAGAGATTAGTTGAAAATTGCACGTAGAATACGAGACCCTTTCACCATCCCCGATCATTGAGCATTGCATTGGTGAGTGATTTGTTCCTGTCGTTGCTGAATATTTGACGTTCTTGCATAGGGTACTTCCGATGCTCGCGCTTGCAGCACGTGGCGCTTCCAAACCCCGTCAGAGTTTAATAACAATGCCGAATGTGGTGATGATAAAAAAAGCCGCTGAGTGGACCCTCATTACTGGATTTGGACATCACCGGCCACAAAGCCAAACTACCATGGAGCGGAGCGTCTCTTTAAATCTCATCGGACGTAAACACGGACCACCGAAAACTCACGGATTTGGAGAACATTTGAGGTCGTTTGTGATATCCGTCAAACGCTTGTTCGAGGCTAAGCGAACAACATTAAAGATGCGGGATCTTAATTTTTATTTTATTTTATTTATTTTAGTCTAGCCCATCGGTATTTGTTTCAGGCTACATCCAAAATCGAAGAGGGTATTGAAATTTGATTCATATCATTTTTCAGTAGCTACGCACCCTATGTATCTGAAAACACTATTCAGTAAATTTGTACATCTATGACTTGGCGAGCACGCTGCAGCAAGTACACACCCGGTACGCGAGGAATAAAATTCTCCGGTAAATGCCCCAAGAAATCATTGCAGTGGGGTGATACTGAATTTCATCGAACCTTGCTCGTTTCCACTAGCCAAGTATTCGCACAAGTCTACCATCCTAAGACTTTCATGTGCTTTACCATACCAACGTCGATATGGAGTCGGCGCCAGCGCCATATGTACCGGTGCAGACATACCTAGGCAACTCTACGTAGTAACTGAAATGGAACAATGACAGAATGTCCAAATCTTTCCGGGCCCGGGCAACTCGCAATGTAAGATCTTCACAACATGTTTAATGTTAAATACTTGGAGAAAACACCAGGCCGGGGAGGTTAATGTGCCGGAGCAATGATGCGCTCAGCCCCTCACTTCACTCACTAAATTTTGCTTTTTATAACAACGAAAAAGGAAGGGCGAGAAGCGAGAGACTTACTAGGATATTCTCAAGATCCGGACCGGTCATGACCAGATGCGGGCCCGCAACAAGGACGATGCATTGGGTATCCACGCGGTAATGCCTATCGTAACGATTTGGCCAAGCCATACCTCGACTTCCGCATTCTTGATTTCCGTACGAGTAGTTGCTGAACAACTGAGCATAACAGGTCCATAGGCTTCGGGATCGAGAACGAAACATGTTTGATAGATTCTAATTAATGCTTTGACTACTAGCACAGCCGTTCCAGAACGGGCAAAGAGCAAAGAGGGAGATCACAGACAGCTAGCGTCACGAGCCGCGACGCGACGCGTCTTGGTCACGTGAAACATATCTAAAGTCGCGTCACTTCCTACAACACCATGGGAATATACTGTAAGTAATTTTTAGTTCATCCTTTCATTCGTCTCATCCTCTTCACGGAATGTGGTCACCATTGAATGTCCCGGAGAATGGCGATGCTCCTTTCACAGATCTCACTCGTTGGCGATTGAATGCAGACGATAATGGCCGTCATGTCTGGGAATACCTGGAATCGGATGAAACATGCCAGGCACGGCCGCAGACGGTAATGGATAAGTTCCAACTTGGTCTACCTACAGTGCGTAGCTGCGAAATGAAATGGAAAACCGCGACTGCTTTGATAACAGAGATATAGAACCTTCCAGCTTTACCACGCCCAAAAACTGCGCTCGATGCAGCACGAAATGGGTTTTCATTTTTTAAGCATCTGCAAGCTCCTGACGGACATTGGCCTTGCGAATATGACGGGCCTATGTTTCTTACACCGGGTCTCGTCATCGGATCCTATGTGACCGGCATGGAGCTTAAACGAGCTGAGCGACTTGAACTTATTCGGTACTTATTTAGAAAAGCCCATAAAGAAGATGGAGGCTGGGGCCTGTAAGTCCGTTCACTTCTTGACTTTACCTATGTATCAACCTGTCTTCCTAGGCATTTTGAAGGCCGTTCAACAGTCTTTGGCACTGCCTTGAATTATACAGCGCTGCGAATCCTGGGCGTCAGTCCAGACCATCCCGTCATGGTGAAAGCAAGGAACACATTGCACAACCTCGGTAAGCTATAAAGGAGCAAGATATGGCTTTTGAACTCATCCGCAGTACAGGAGGTGCTGTGCGTTCACCGCAATGGGGGAAAGTTTGGCTGTCAATCCTCAATATATACGACTGGGAAGGAGTTAACGCATTACCGCCGGAGCTTTGGCTTTTCCCAGAATGGCTACCAATACATCCTCACCGATGGTGGATTCACGCACGCAATGTCTTCATCCCTATGAGTTTTCTGTATGCGCACCGTTTCAAAGCTCCGGAGAATGAGCTCATTCTCTCCCTTCGACGAGAATTATATGTTGGAGACTATTACTCGATTGATTGGCCGGCTCAGCGCAATAATATCTGTCCCGTTGATATTTATGCTCCGCATACGTTCATTCTCGATTCACTATTTGCTATTCTGGGAGCTTACGAACTATGTGCGATTCCTCCGCTTCGAAAGGCTGGTCTGGCCCGTATATATGACCTGATTGTTATGGAAGACGAAAACACTGCGTACCAGGATCTAGGCCCGGTAAATAAGATGTTGAACCTAGTGGCTCGTACGGTTGCCGAGGGTCCCGAGTCTGAGGCGTACGCTCAGCATAAATTGAAGCGTCGTGACTTCATGTGGATTGGGCCTAATGGGATGAGCATGAACGGAACGAACGGCGTCCAGCTATGGGATATCGCGTTCATCGTGCAGGCACTTGTCGAGACTGGACTCGCGGAGGAGGAAGAGAATCGCGAGTCCCTCTTGAAGGCACTGCAATGGCTAGACGAATCTCAGATTCGGGATAACCCAAAGCATTATGAGAGTGCTTATCGACATCGGACGAAAGGGGCTTGGCCATTCAGTACCAAGGAGCAAAGCTATACTGTCAGTGATTGTACGGGCGAGGGGATGAAGGCTGTGATATATCTTCAAGAACATGTGCCGTGAGTAAGTTCCGTTGTTTGGATAGCTATCAGATACGATGGAAGTACAGTTCTATGCCAAAACTTGTATCGAAGGAACGTCTTTGCGATGCTGTGGACGTTATCATTTCAATGCAGAATCAAAGCGGTGGTTTCGCGAGCTACGAGTTGGTCCGAGGTCCGAGATGGCTTGAATGGATCAACCCTGCAGAGGTCTTCGGTGAGCGTCGGAATCCCTGTCCATTACTTCTAGATCTGAGCGTTTTTTCTAGGGAATATCATGATCGAGTACGAATATCCAGAATGCACGACTTCAGCCATCACAGCGCTTGCTATTTTCCGAAAACATTACCCAGATTATCGCTACGCTGATATAGAGTACGTGCCGCTTCTTTTCTGCATCTCAGCGGCTTTTGACCCGATCTCGATAGAGATACTATCCGAAAGGCTGTGAAATATCTGCACGCAGCCCAGCGACCTGAGGGCGGCTGGTTCGGCTCATGGGGTATCTGCTTTACGTATGCGACACAGTTCGCCCTTGAGAGCCTTTCGCTTGTCGGCGAAACCTACGAGACAAGTGTGAGAGTGCAGAAGGCTTGTCACTTCCTTCTGTCGCACCAAAGGGAGGACGGAGGATGGGGAGAGAGCTACGAGGTCCGGTTCTCCATCTGAATTGCGCGTCGACTCATCTTGCTGACATATATCTTCAACAACTAGTCCTGTGTAAAGGAAGCATGGATAGATCACGAGAATACGCAGGTGGTTATGACTTGCTGGGCAGCGATGGCACTGATGTACGCACAATATCCCGAGCCGGAACCTATCGAACGGGCCGTGAAGATGGTTATGTCGCGGCAGCTTCCTGTAAGTCTCTTATTTTTGTCCGGGGTGCCATGCCCTCTGATAACTGCCAACTGATTAGGATGGTTCCTGGGCCCAAGAAGCTATTGAAGGAATGTTCAACAAGACGTGCGCGATTGTGTACCCGAACTTCAAATTCTCGTTCACAATTTGGATGCTTGGGCGTGCGCACTGGTACCTCGAAAAACTATACGCGACACGGGGGAAGAGAGCGGGGAATGGGAATCTCGCAAATGGGAATGGACATCTGCACTAGAATAGATTCGTGAACCGTATAGGATGGAAGCATCTGATTTTGTCATTTAGAACTTGAATTTACAAATATATTCACCTAATCTTATACCATGATCGTCGCGTCGATCCGTAAATCATGAGTTCCATTCAATGAAGGCAACCTTTGAGTGCAAGTGCCATGTCTAGTTCGTTGGGTCTCACACTCCCGCGACTCGTTACATCAAACTCGAGTGTTTCTCTCGCCGCTCCTTTCACGCCTCGATCACTCATCTTTATCAGGAGCGCACTTTCTGATGCCCTTCAGAAGTCGAAACCATTCCAAAGCGAGAACGCGGAACTAAACGCTGCTGTACTGATCCCATTAGCGAATGTTAATGAGACTCCTGGTGTAATTCTTGAGCTTCGCGGGGCATTACGATCTCATGGGGGAGAAGTGAGGTAAGGTTCGGGAAGGCATGCACAATATCAAGCCTCACTCGCAATGCTCACTGGCGACGTTTTATATAACTACTCTGGAATTTCATCAGCTTTCCTGGTGGGCGGGTAGACGACGTGAGGCCATCCATAGTATGAATTGCACCACAGATCATTAATTAACCGACCACAAGGGAGACGCATCGTTTCTGGCGGGGGCTTTGCGAGAAGCGGATGAAGAAATCGCATTGAAGCTAGAGCAGGTCGAAATACTAGGCGAGCTCAGCCCACCAGAACGGTCGCTGAGTGGACTACGCGTCTGGCCATACGTCGTACGTAGTTAAGCAGATGATAACGAGACTAATGCTGATTGACTTCCGCAGGGATTTGTACATCATGACAAATGCCCGTCAACTCCCTTGGATGAAACGAAGCGGTTACACACAAGGATGGATTCAAATATAAGTATAGACCTAGATGCCCCGTTTCCATCGCTAAGCATGTCTTCTCTTCATGCTTCCGCACCTGAGGTAGCGCATGTATTCCACCTACCCTTCTCACAGCTCGCACAGCCCGCAAGACTACGAGTGCATAGGTTTCGAGGGAACAGACCGTATTGGGCAATAAACGTGACGGATATCGTGTCTTCTTCGGCCGCGAAGCACGGGGATCATGACAAGGCCGATGAGAAGAGGTTGGTGGAGTGGGCTGGAGAGACAAATGTTGATGAGGTTGGCGGTGGGCGTGAGGGTAAATTGGAAGTATGGGGTCTGACTGGGTGGTACCTTAATGTTCTCATGCGCGCACTGCGTATGTTTGGCTAGAAGCTATATCATGCTATCACCGCCACCTGTGCTATTGACCTCTGCTGTGTAAGCTGTCCGTCTTCGAATTGAATTGCCACCGTAAATTGGGCAGAACTTGAGCGTCTTTGCTTTGGAGAATCGTGAAAACGCCGCAGGCTGTGACAAACATAATATCAGGGTTTACACGTGCGGGAGTACAAGGTTCGACGCCGAGATGCAAGGAACGATAGAAGGATAGGGTCCCAGGGACAGCTTTTCGACTGACACCGTGTGCAGTGCAGTTTAATTTCCCTCCGTCTGGCTTCTGATTTCATGCCGAACCTATGAAGACTTCATTCGTCCTTTTTGTGTGCTGGTCTATGGCGCAGTCGGGGATCAACATTCTCCAGATTGAGACGCACGACGTGGGTAGACTGCATCGGTTCTTCTGGCACCCCGTTACCGTCGGACTTCTTTTGTGACGCAATTGCATTCGACTTAAGCATCTGTTGGTGCCGAGAATGTCGGGGCTCGGAAAGAGACGAGCGCGATTGCCATATGAGAAAAAGAATAGTCTCGGAAACGCCGACTATGGTCGCTACCATGAGGGCCAGGAGCACTTTCTAAAGCAATGATTGATATTAGGAAAAGTGCGATCAGAACAAAGCCAAAGCACTTACCCATTCATCTCTCCAGCCCGACCTATCGGCAGCCCACCACACCGCTCCTCCAGCACAGCCGATACTCAGCAATCCATTCATTACAGCGACGAGCGCCTTTCTATCGTTTAGCTCTCTTTGTATCCGTGACTCTGAATCAGGTGGCATGTCTGGGGGCGGTTTCGACGAAGGCAATGTCCGGGTACCCGCCAGCAGAGATACCATGTTGTCATAGTTGCGAGGATTGAGCTGTGCTGCGCGAAGCCTGGCTTGACCAGCATCAGACCGCGCCCAGCGTGATATTTGAGTGAGAAGATCATAATGTATTTCTGCGAGATCCAGTTCAGCAGCAAGTTTGCTACATAGCTCAGGGGGCAAAACAGAAAGTAGCGGCTTGAGCAAGAAAGCCAAATGGGATTCAAGAGATACTGTGACGGTCGAAGTCATTACCGGTGACCGCCAGTGCAAGTGTCTTCCTGTCGTGGTCGTGTAACGCCGAGACACGTGCGCGGAAGCACGTCGCGTGAAGTCACATTTAGTCACAGAAGGTCAACTGTCACGCATCGTGCTTCAACGTGTCTTGCTTACAACTCTCAACATCCTCATTAACAGCAACGATGGCAAGGCCTGCACGTCCACGCACTCATCGACCATTATATGCAGACTCAGACTCGGATGATGACGAAAATGATTTCGACGTGTCCGACCATGAAGCCACACCGAGAGCGAAACAACCCCAGCCCAACGGCAAAAACAAGGGCAAGAAGCGCGTCTCAGACGTTAATCAGCCTGCAGACCCGGGCAGTAGTCCCAGTGGGAACCATAGGGTCCCTTTGAAAGCAGTAAACCTCAATGACGATGAGGCAGAAAAGCGAAAACGCAGGAAAAGTGCAAAGCTCGCACAGCCGATGGTACTAGTCGACGACGCCGACCATGCTAACGGGAATGCGGTAGCAGGCTCATCTACTGGTGATACGCCGAAAGGGAATAGATTCTCAAAGCACAAGCAGCTGCTTATGGCGGTGACAGAAACGCCAATCATTAACGTCCCTCTTGATGTTATGAGCTCAAACTTTGAAGAATGGATGAAAATGGCTACCGATAATGTTCGTTGTATACTCTGCTCTGCCATGATATTTTTTTGCTAAATTGCTCCATCTGGCAGAAAATTAATGCGACTAACTCCTGGAATTTTGCTCTCATCGACTACTTCCACGACATGTCCTTACTGCGGAATAACACGGACAACTCGATCAATTTTCAGAAAGCATCGTGTACACTCGATGGTTGCGTAAAGATTTGGACGAGTCGCGTAGACAGCGTTGGCACAGAAACAGGGAAACTTCTAAGCAATCTTGCTTCAGAGGGGAAAGCCGACGAGGACGATGAAGATTTGAGGGACAACCCAGACGCTGGCGAGGGTCAACGAAGGCGCGCCGCAAAGCCAACACGCGCTGAATCGACACTCGCAAAGAATGCGTCACAACTACACAGCAAGAAGCTTGACCTTGAGTTTAGCGTGGATCCGCTTTTTAAAAAGACATGCGCAGATTTTGATGAAGGCGGGGCTCAAGGGCTATTAATGAACCACCTTAGCCTTGGTATTGGTAGCGAAGGGTGCATGCGAGTCATTTTCGATGCTAGTGATTCCATGGGGAAAAGTAAAAGCGAGGACGAGGAAGTCGCTGACATTGAGCCGTACGATGATGTCGACCTTAGCAATATTCGAAGTACGAGCTCAATTTTTGCTTTCAATCCTTGTACGTTGCTAACCTATACCTTCAGGCGAATTTATTCCTGATCTTTCGGTGCTGGAAGATAAGACTATCGCACCGTCTTTAGAAGGCTTCTCCTTCTCCAAGTCTTTTGAACAATCGAACTTCATAAGCCCAAATTTTGCAGGGGCACTAAACGATGACGATGATTTTGGCGCTGGGCCCGACTTTGGGTATACAGATGCGCCGATGGACGTTGATGGCGATATGAGCGCTGGACAAGATGTGCAGGACTTCTTTGTCGGCGACCAGGCCGTTGGTGATGACTTCGGATATGATCCCGGCTTCGACGGTGGCATGGATGATCAAAGTCACGCAGGTGAAGAAGGTGGAGATGTCAATGAAAGTGATGTAGCACAAGGTTCTCGTGTTGGAGGATTCGAGCCATTCGACCCACGACGTGCTCCAAATGAGCGCGACTTGCTCCTTGCGATGACTGAGCCAGGCGCAAACGGAAGTTCACTAGATTATTTCGACCAAACGTTCCTCAAGAATTGGGCTGGACCCGAACACTGGAAGATTCGTAAAGTCATTCGACGACGTGAGTACCTTCAGAAGTATCAGGACGGTGTAGTGACTGTTGACGTTTTCGCAGCTGAAGCAATCGCCGACACGTCTGCAAACAAGACGAAAACACGCGAAAAGAAGGAGCCCTTTAAGATCGATTTCCTGACTCCATCAACAAAGTCTCAGAAAGAAGTCACAAAGGAGATATTCGCACCTGTCGGTCGCGGGGCAGGTATCACCTTGCCACAATTCGCGAAAAAGAAGGGCAGGAAAGGGAAGGACAAAGAGAAACGCAGTGAACAGACTCTTCCAGACGATATGCATTTCTCTAGTCGACAATTGGTCACCTTATTCCTTAAACCCAATTTCGCGGTATGTATGATACATACTTTGATTCGTCGAGTTTTGAACTGAAGTTTGATCCAACAGCTAAAGATGCGTGGCAATAGAGCTCGGCTCAACGATAGCGATGGTGAGGTTGACGAACGTTTCTGGGCTCAAGCTGCCGCAGACCAGGCTGCGGGACGACACGGTGATGATGCGGAAGAAGGTCTGTGTGCACTAACGACTCACTTCCCTTTCTGACATTAGCTTATAGGCGGTACCAACGGAGCAATACCGTTCAATACGCAATTCTTTCATGACGAATATGACGATGGGCCTGGTTTTGATGATATTTACGATGGCGATGGGGGCGGAGATGCACTCGGCATGGATGTCGAACCTGGTGAACGCGATCTCCTGGCTGAGACGCAGGGCGTGTCACGCCGTGTGCGTCCGGAGACGGTCAATTATGCACGTCGTGCGAAGCGAGTGGACGTTCGTAAGCTAAAAGAGAATATTTGGAGAGGATTGGACATCATTGTTCCGCCGTCTCAAGGGCTCGAAGATGAGAGTGACGACACTCCGATGGTATGTGCTTTTTCCCTGAAAGCGATTTCTGATGCTAACTATTGTTATTAGGAAACTCCGGATGGTCGACCCCCAACAAATCCAGAAGAGCCGCGTGTTTTCTCCTCGGTTGTCTCTGGTCTACAGACCGTGTACCCGAAAGAGAAAATGACGGATATCAGCACGAGTTTCTGTTTTATTTGCTTATTGCATCTAGCAAATGAGCGAGGGCTTAAACTCGAAGTTGGCGATGAGGACAACGGTGTCGCGCCACAGAATCCGGTTTCCATCCCTGATGCGAACGAAGAGACGCGAGTAGGGAATCTTTGGGATCTCAAGGTTCGTCGCTAGAAGATAACCAACGAAAGTTCAGCCATTCATATCTCCTTTTCCAGGTGTACCGAGATCCAACAGCTATTCCGGCCGCATAAAAGGACATTGATACATTTGACATTAACAATTGCCTCGTTTCTACGCACTGATCACGTTCATCGTACCACACTTACTAGCGACTTGCATACATGTATCTTGTTCGACTTCCGTTCTAGCTATATACTCTTTCTCTTTTTGTTTTGATGTTTTACCACTGTCATAATGTGTAAATACTTATAAATCTTGAGTACACGTGGAGTACAAAAATTCAGCACGTGATCGACTTACTATCCAACCACGACTTGGGCTCGTAGGAGAAACCGCGACGATGAGCAACATAGCATTCAGAGATTCGAGTGTTGTCATCATTGAAACGGGATGCACGACAATTCGCGCAATTCACGGTCTTGCTGAACTGCTCAAGCCACCAGCTGTCGAAATTGAAGCGCGCGTTGGTCTTCGACGAACAGAGGAAAATGGTAGTGCCCAGTCATCAAAGCCTCAACCAAAAGTGAATGATTACCTCATTGGACGGCATCTTGATGAAGCACTCGCCGCAGGGCAAGATATAACTGTATCATGGCCGTTTGACAACGGGGACATAAAGGACTTCCTTGCTGCTGAAGCGCTCTGGTACGCCAACCCGGTAGAATGATGCAGTTGCCTTCCTTGACTCAGTTGTAGGAAGTACGTATTATTCAAAGAGCTTGGCTTCAAACGAACGCAGATGGAGTCGCCTGCGCTCCTGACCTTTCCGCACGGGCTTTCCCGTGACGACCACGAACGCATCTGCCAGATCTTCTTCGAGCGATTCAACGTCGCTGCACTCAGCATACTTGAGCGTCCTCTTGCACAGTTATACGCAGCGAACTCCCTGAATGGGCTTGTCGTCGACATTGGCTACCATCGTACGGACGTTGTTCCAATATACGAATGCACTGTACAGCATAACTGTGCGAATTACATGCCAATAGGGCTTGCTGATTGCGAGGCGTACCTTGCAAATGTTTTGCGAAGTAACGAGCAGGTCATGTCGACACTCTCACCGTCAGATGCTCCCCTGTCGGATAAGGACCTTCATTCGCAACTCCTGGAGCTCTCGCGAAAGATTTGGAAAGAAGGTTATGTCAAACTTGGCGAGGCGGAAGTGACAGCTGACGACGAGGGCGTCACGAACATCGCTGCAGTCTTAGTTGCAGGGAAGGAGAAGGCCATCATCGAGAGTAATCAGAAAAAGCGTGCCACTGCGAAGGCCTCTGCGGCAGAACAGGCGCGAGCACGCGAGATAGAGGCGCTCGATCTTATTACTCTTGACTTCAAAGACAAGCAAGTCACACTTGGGCGTGAACGACACCGTTTCTTAGATCCCCTCTTCGATCCCACTCTCTTGCGCGACATCGAATCGTCTAAGGACAAGAAGTGGCAAGGTGGTGATGTGCTCCCTCTTCAAGATGTGTGCGGATATACCGTCGCGAAAGTGGACCTGGACGCGCGAGTGTCGATCTGGGAAGGTTTATTCGTCACTGGTGACTGCGCGAGTCTCATAAAAGGTACATTTAAAACTGAGCACTGCTGAGCATATCGGTTTATGAGATTTTTTAGGCATTGGACAAGCTCTACAAATGCGGCTCGGTCCCTTCATGTTAGGAAATATTGAAAATTCAAACGATGCACAACCAAAACAAATTCGCGTCCTCCATGTTCCGGATTACTTTGCGGAATATCGAGAAAAAGGGGACGGGTCTGCTGCCTTCCTTGGCGCCAGCATTGTTGCGAAGGTAGGTCACTATCTTTTTGCGAGAAAGTGGGATGAGACTCTAATTTTCCAATTAAGATTATTTTTTCGGACCCTGTAGGTAGAAACTTCGTCTCGAAAGCTGATTACGGGTCAAGAGGACCGAAAGCTATATTGGAGATGTCCGCTAGCCTTTTGTAGAGTTTACACGTATCCATATGTATCAGTACAGTGCAGGTTAGAGCTACATTATTTAATTATTCGCCTTCGATGATCACTTCGCATCTACGTCGTACCTATTGTCATCTCTTCTTTTTCTTCTTTCCTCCAGTTCCCGTCTTGTTGGGAGGAGACTCGGGTAACTCGATCGAGCCTCCCGCAGCCTCTGAGATTGCGCCTCCGCCTTGCTCAATCTTGTCTCGAGCTTCAAGGAAGAACATCAGATCTCGCATCTGTTCCTCTAAGTCAGAAACCTTTGAGGAGAGTTCGTCCTTCTCTTTCTTAATCACGTCTATATTGCCCTTCAGACTGGTGATATTATTCATCAGGCCCTCGCTGACTGTTCGTTCCTCCTTCAATTCCTTCTCCAGTCTGCGCGCCAGCTCGGCCATCTTCTCCGCTTTCTTCTCGGCCTTCATTCGTTCACGTTCCAGATGAGCTTGCCGTTCCTCGTCTTCAGCCCGTCTCCTCTGCAGCTCCTCGTGTGCTTCACGTACTTTCCGTTCGGTGTCTTCGGACATGATCCCCACCTTTCGCTGAGCATCTTCGAGTTTTCGGCGTAGCTCAACCATTTGCTCGTCATATGCAACCCGCTGATCTTCCATGGCACGCTGTAGAATTTGCGAGTACTGCATTGCGAGTATTTCCATCTTCTCCGCTTTGAGATTATCGTCCTCTCCAGGACCCTGACCTTGCCTGTTCCTTCCTTGACCCTCTTCTACCCCCGCTGCAGGAGGGAGTTCAACAAGCTTTCCATCAGCCTTGTTCTGAATAAGTCGATGGACATAATTATCTCCAGCGTAATCCCACACGCGTTGTGTTGACAGTTCCATGGCATAGCAGTGCGATGTGAGATCGAAGTGCCCTTTTGCGTGTGCGCGGCCTTGACGCCCGCAACCAACATTCCCACATATCAGACAGATCCAAAGGTTTAGTCGTGAATCACATTCTGTGCACGATACGAGGCGTGAACCGGACGGCGGAGGAGGATAGGGAAATCCGGATGCGGATTGCGAAGCCGACGAGAGTGCGATTTGTGAATAACGACAGACAGGACAACTGTGCTTTGTTAGCATCATCTTATAGTAGGGTTAATACTTCCGCTTACCGGCTGTCTCCCCATTTACTTAAACACATGCAGTGAAAAGTATGTGAGCAAGGGACCGTTACCAAACCAGTAGCTGACGCATCCATCCTGTCAAGACACACCGGACACGTCGGTAATTCGTACACTGAGGACGAATTCGCAGATCCACGACTGATCGTATGAGAAACTGGATCATCCATGTCAATCTCAACAGACTTGACGCGAACGATACTACATGTTTCTGGCTAGCCTAAGTTTAGCGGAAGTCAACGTCGCCAGTCACATGAAGCTTACCTCGACGGAATTGAATTGCTTCCCGTTGAATTCTTCGATGAATTCAGTCGCATTCGAAGCTTCTCTGAACTGGATGATGACCATAGTTCGATTTGGAGAAACGTCACGGATGAGTCGTAAGTGTTTCATTCCTTCAGCAGCAGGAGCAACGAAAGCTAGGAAGTCCGCCGGCGTCATCCATGGCGGGACAGCCAGTACTGCAACTGTCGTAGCAGCTTGTCCGAGCGCACTGGAAGACATTGGTTCAGAAGGCGAGGCGACCCCTGAGCTTGACGTAGAAGGCTCCGCGGCTGAGGAAGTAGATGCTATAGGACGAGAGTCTTGTGCAGGTCTCTCTCGGAAAATACGTACGACACCCTCTGGTAAATTTGCTGTACCGCTAGGTAAATCCGGGATGAAGATTGCTGCTGGTGTCTCTAATACATACCAACCGTTCATCAGTAAAGAGATACAATATATAAAACCGATTACGCACGCCATTCCTCCGACTGACGACCCTTGGCCGCTTGAGTACCGTTACTAGCGTCCGCACTACCCATTTCTTCAAAGTCTATCCAATCAATCCTGATAGGTCCAAATCTGTAGTCTTGCTTGCTTGCACTGCGGAGTGTATCTCGTCGCTTGCTGATAGGAGCAGCTGAATGCGAGGGGAGCTTGTCGAAGAGTGATCTCGGGAAAGTAAGTGGGAGCTGAGGACCAAATGATTTGCTTTGGTATTCAGACTTCTTATCGATCTGGATGAGAATACGATAGAAACTAGACATTGTATAGTTTCATCTCAGATTTCAGAGACGGCCATGAACTATGAGGTCAAATGCTCATGGATGGATGAGTGAAGCAGCAGTTACTTACGAGACGCGCCTGATCGACCTCTTACCCGAAATGACAAATCCGATTTCAATACGTCGATCAAGCTTAAATATTTGTGTATTATTTTTTTATTCAGAGAAAACAAAACAAAAACAAAAACAAAAACAAGTATGCTGTAATGGTATATCGAAAAACAGTGGTATACAGGGCCTCGAGGGACCTTTGGGTCTGCGTTCTTATCAGTTCGTCGTCGCCTTCGTGTTCCCAGTGTTCGCAAGACCAACACGATTGTTCGTCGTGTCGTACACAGAATAGAACCGCTCGAGGAACGTGTACCCGCTGATGAAGTCCAACCCTGATCCACTATTCGATCCAAGCTACGCGAAACGAGTCAGCACGAACATCTGCAGGAGAATCCACGAAAACATACATCGCTAACAATCAAGTATACGTTGTCACCCGAGCCACCGATATATGAATTCAGCGATCGAGGCCAGATTTGCGCATTCGGAGTAAGCTCGAACTTAGTCCCTCCCACTTGGAAGTACAAGCTCTGCAAGTTCTGGAACTGCGCGCTCGTAACCATCAGAAGTCCCGTCGTCCCATCGGACGTCGCTCCCTGTCAACGACTTGTACCGGTTGAATCCATCCGTCGCAAGAAGAACCAATGTCGTTCCCGTATCAAGGATTCCGGCCGTCGATGATAGCACATTCGAACCAGACGAGCCGTAAGTGATGGTCTGCTCAAGTCCCCAGTAGTGCTTCGCCGGTGACTGCTTCGTGATCGGAGCGTACGTGATCGATCCGGTGTATTTCGACGAGTCAACGCCGCCGAATGTAAGTTCGCCATTCGTCTGTGAGGACGACGTGAACGGGTTGTACGAAATACCGACGACTTCCGTGTTGATTTTCTTTTGCGAGTACAGGTTGTCGACGACAGTGGGCACCTTGGATGTACCCGTGACGGTGCCCGTGGTCAGGTCGACAGGTCCAAGACCGAGGATTCCGTCGACATTCTGGAGGCCGCTTGATGTCGTGGCAACTCCGATCGACTGACCATCGATGACGAGCGACGAGGAGAGACTCACCGTGTCGGTGTCTGGAATAACAACAACAACAAAAACATAGAACCTCTGAGTACATTGTCTCGGAGTAGCGAGTAAAGACAGCGACTTACACTCGTCGCCAGACACCTTCCCGGAGCCGTAGCTCACATGGAACTGCTTGTCCCGTGCTCTTACTAGACCCCGTCTTCGAGTACGCCTTTTGAGCGCCCACCTGATCTTGCCGGTCAGTACACACTCGCATCACAAGAGTTCAGAAACTAACCCATGTGTTCGAAGAGCCAGTGTCAATCAAGAGCGTATAGCTCGTCCCAGGACTGCCAATTTTCACCGACGCAGTATACGTCACAGCGGTGTTCATCACGGCGACGTTAGATGCCCGCTTGTTGACGTCTACCGGGAGCGTCGCATTGGCGTCCTGAGGGTCGACCGAATCCATTTCCTTCCCGCGCGCGAGGAAAAGCGCAGCGCGGGCGCGGTCGAGCTCAGGCAGTGTCGTGCCATTGAGATTGATGTTGAGCGAGAACGGAAGAGTTCCGCTCGGTGCATCATCGCGTATGGTCAGAGGAGATCCAGCGATGGTAAGTGCAAGAAGCACAGTGGTGAGTAATGACGATGTGGGGAACATCGTTGTGAGTGAAGTGTTTGGTAGGGTGGTGAGTAGAGTGGGTTAGATGATGGATGAGTGGATAGATTTGTGTATGATGTACAACGCAGGTGCTCGTCTTTTAAAGCCTTCTTGGTCGAGTTCATGGCTGCACATCAATCTATTGTTGCATGTAAGACTTGCAGAGACTTGCAGCAGAACTAGGTAGAGAAAAGACTGGCTCTGGCTGGAACAGCGCAAGTGATTATTGAAAGGCGAGATGGTAAGGGCCTGGAACGTTGAAAAATAGCCTTGACAATAAAGGTAAATAGGCGCAAAATAGAGAACAAATGTTGTGCTAAAAATAGTACTCACATCCGCGACATCCAGTAGGTTTCTGAAAAGGCACATTTGTTTAAGTAAGGCCTAGATCTCCGCATACAGACTCTGCCGGATCAATAAAAAAGAGTCAAGGTCTAGATCGTAGAGGGGCTCTTCTTCATATCTTGACTTTTCGTGAGCTGCAGTAGAAACGACTGTGACGACGCGGTGAGAGTTCCAAGCGATGTTGTGCACTAAGACAACACAATATCGGGAGAGACACCTCGAATTTCCGTCGCCAGGAGAGAAGCATACGAGCTAGAAGACCAGGTCTAGAATAATTTCCAAGATGCAGAATTGCCTCGGCGAAGTTTTCCATTACAAGGCTTGAAGAAGAATCAATCGTCGAGTGACTTCATAGGCCTTCGGCATTTATCAACCTGAAGGAGGAATAGGTAGCAAAGAAGCCATCTAACATCCGGACGTCCCTACGTCGGTCAGAACTATGTAATCGAAGGTAGTATGAAGAAGTCGCGGTGCTTTAAAAATGAGTGAAAAGAGCAAAAATAAATGGTCACGTGGATTTGGTTCCACCACCGGATAGATCCGGGCCGGTACAAACTCTCGATATTCAGAATTTCTCTTGTTAAATCTATTTACCAAGCGAGCTTTTCGAGCATTCTGACGTTTAATCTGGTCATTAAGCAGAAGAAGTTGAAGAGTAAGAGTTGATGTTTATCGAGTTTGAGTAATGAAAAAGACGGGATTCGTCGGCTTCAAATGATATGCGCGTGAAGGCATGATCTTGAATGACCTGGATATGGCGTGCTTGTGAACTTATTTCTTTCAATTTTTATATTCTGTAATATAATGCAGGCCAGCAACTCTGTTCACACTACTGGTCCGTTTCCTCCGCCCTCCTCGTTGCCGTAGGTGTCTAGGTCGAGTTGTTTTGTGCTACCTTGTCTGTGCTGATAAGTTACTTTCGCGTAGATGCGCTCGTCGGTAGCAGCCGCTGTGGCTCGAGTTGCTTTCATCTGCTCTGAAGTCGTCGTCGACCGTCAGTCAAATCCTGGTCATCTCTCTTCTCCGACGAATACAGCATCCTCTCGAGAAAGTCCGTACAGCGACCGCAACTCGTCTCCGTCACAGATGCAGCAGATTCCGCATCCTATGTCCAGCGTTACACTCACTCTGCCTTGGTCTCCTTAACGTCCGCTTCAAGTCCGCGTCTGGTTTCCCAGCTCCTGCCGTACCTATCCGAACTAGCTCCTTCTCCCTTTGTCCTGCATATTGCGGTCAGCGGTGACCTTTCCGACGTCCTCCTCCTCCGATCAGCCGTACCGTATTTCATACACTCCTCCACTCTTCATTCAAGCGTACGACAACGCTTGGTAGCGTCGAAGATCGCCAGGATAGAAAAGAGACTTGTTATCCATGCATTTCAACTAGACGTCGTCGGAGACGTGGACCTGCGAGAATTGGAGGAGGATCAAGTCCGTGCTTACCTAGCTGATACCCGACGTCCTGCGCCACTCAATGGAAATGGTAATCACGATCTGGAAAATGGCTATGGCAATGGTCATGCGGACGGCCAGACCAATGGTACTGCGAAAGGCGCCACGAATGGACATGCGAGCGGTTCTGTTAATAATGGACACGCAAATGGTTCAGCTTTATCCTATAGCGTGTATTCCTCGCCCACCTCCCTGGCGCCCGTGGGACAGTATACAGATGACCAGACGCTTCGTTCTTTATACGACGCCTACGAAATTGCCTCTATCTCTATCGTTTTTTTCGTTGGACGCCCAGTGCAATCTCTTATTGCGCGTGCTGTATCCGATGCTCATACGGTGGTTTTTATTTTGGGGCGACTGCCAGCTCTCGATGTAGATGGCGTCTCGTGGGTGCAGGTGTCTCTCTTAGCTCCTCTCCTTCACTCAAAGATATTACGCAATATTCCTCGCTCTGCGAAGAGGGTCATCGTATTGGAACAACTATATAGCTGGAACGTCAAATGGACGCCTCTTTATCTCGAGGTGACGACTGCGATTCAGCTTCTTGATGAGTCGAGTCGACCAGAAGTGCAGTCTGGATTCCTTGGTGACATCACGCATATCACGCATCAGGATGTTCTCAAACTCCTACAGCGGCCGACTTCGGAGCGGGTGAGGCTCGGAAAGCCTATACATCGCTCGGAGCCTGCTACAGTTTCGGGACCTTCAGTGCCACAGGTTCCCAAACACGAAGCATCTTACACAAAGATCCTTAACCACCTCTTTGAACAGAGGCTGGAAATTGCGAATTCGCCTACGCATGTGACTACTCATGGTGCACTCGCAACGACTCCCGAATTTGCACTGGGACGAGTTCGTAAGCAACTGGAAGAACGAGAGCAGCTAATCAGTGCTGTCGAGGCCCTTCTTGTGTCATCCACTATTCCGGCTGATTTGCATGAGCTTCTCAGTAAATGGCTGCTCGCGAGAAATGATCATGCGAAGAGTGGACCTCTTGGCGAACAAGTCGTCTCTCGGTTGGACGGTATTTCGACAAAGCACGATTCCGTTCAGACCATCCTTGCTCTGCGTTCACACCTTGCTCCAAAATCGCGTTGGATCATTGGCTCCGATGCATGGTCATACGATCTCGGCGCATCTGGTCTGCACCACCTTATTGCATCTGGCTTGAACGTGAACACTTTGATCATCGACACCGTACCGTATTCGTGTCGCAATTCAAGCGATCCACTGAGACGCAAAAGGGATGTTGGCCTGTATGCGATGCATCACTCCGATGTTTATGTGGCCAGTGTTGCAGTGTACTCGTCATATACACAGGTACTACAGGCTCTCGTGGAAGCGGATCAATTCCCAGGGCCTTCAGTTGTATTAGCGTACCTGCCATACCAGAATGAGGAAGCCTCCGCTCTGGAGGTGCTGAAAGAGACGAAGCTAGCGGTTGACACTGGATATTGGCCGCTTTACCGTTGGGATCCTTCGAAGGAGCGTGAAGGGAAGGAACCTTTTTCTCTTGATTCAGATGCAATCAAGACGGGACTACGCGAGTTCCTTGATCGCCAAAACCATCTTAGCCAGTTGTCGCGTACAAAGCCAGACCTTGCTGCAGAGCTTGTGAGCAGCCTTGGCGAGAATGTCAAGGCAGCCCGTCAGAAGCGAGCAAAGCAGGCCTACGAGAATTTGCTGAACAACATGTCGGGTGATCCGCTGCTCATCCTATATGCCTCTGACGGCGGCAATGCAGAGAAGAAGGCCAAGCGACTTGCAAATCGTGGGAAGTCCCGGGGACTTGCGACGACGGTTGCAACAATGGACTCTACCACGCTTGAAGATCTCGCCAAGGAGGAGTACATCGCATTTGTGACGTCGACTGCAGGTCAGGGTGAACCCCCACAGAATGGACGCACCTTCTTCAAGAGCGTCAATGCGGCCGTTGCGAGGGGCGAGACACCTCTTCAAAATGCCAAATATTCGGTCTTCGGCATGGGTGATTCGCACTACTGGCCCCGTCCAGAAGACGCGCATTACTATAATAGACCTGGGAAAGATCTTGATGGTCGTCTTGCTGCTTTGGGTGCAACACGATTTGCAGATCTTGGTCTAGGTGATGATCAGGATGCCGATGGTGCTGAGACTGGCTACAAACTGTGGGAACCTCTCATCTGGAAAGCTCTCGGTGTTGACAACATCGAAGTGACAGAAGCAGAGCCAGATCCGATCACAAATGAACATATGAAAGTGGCATCCAATTACTTACGCGGCACAATCGTGGAAGGTCTGGAGGATACGACGACAGGTGGAATCGCGCCGAGCGACTCTCAGTTGACGAAATTCCATGGCATCTACCAGCAGGATGATCGTGACATCCGTGACGAGCGACAATCGCAGGGCGTCGAGCCGGCGTACGCTTTTATGATTCGTGTGCGCCTACCAGGAGGCGTTAGCACTCCTGAACAGTGGCTTAGTATGGATCAAATTGCGGACGAGCATGGGAACGGAACTTTCAAGATCACGACACGGCAGACCTTCCAATTCCATGGTGTAGTCAAGAGGCGCCTCAAGAAGACTATTCAAGAAATAAATCGAGCGCTGCTAGATACCCTAGCTGCCTGCGGAGATGTCAACAGGTGCGAGTAGGAATGTCAGATTCACGGTATTTGTATTCTGAAATATCTATCTTCAGGAACGTCATCGTCTCTGCGATTCCTACAAAATCTCGACTACACGCTGAGGCTCATGAGTTCGCAAAGGGCTTGAGCGACATGCTCCTTCCTCGTACTACAGCTTATCACGAGATCTGGTTAGACAAGAAACTCGTCGCTGGTGATGCGGTGCGTGACTTTGAACCATTGTACGGCGAAGACTATCTTCCCAGAAAGGTATGCTTCATCCTCCCGGTTAGGTCTACTTTATCGACTCTAGCATAGTTTAAAATCGCTGTCGCAGTGCCTCCTACAAACGATGTGGACGTCTTTGCTAACGACCTCGGGTTCATCGCGATCGTCGGAAAAGATGGAAAACTTGAAGGATTCAACGTGACTGCAGGAGGAGGTATGGGTGTCACTCATGGAAACAAAAAGACATACCCTCGTCTGGGAAGCATTCTTGGCTTCTGCACACCGGATCAGGGATATGAAGTAGCGGAGAAGATCGTGATTGTACAACGGGATAATGGCAATCGAGCTGAGTAAGTTGCAGTGTTCACACCGGGAAAGACTTAGCTAATGTTTGACGTCTTTAGCCGTAAGAATGCTCGATTAAAATATACAATTGATCGTATGGGATTGGATGTCTTCAAGGCAAAGGTCGAGAAACTTCTAGGATGGTCACTCGCACCTGCTCGTCCTTATGCGTTCGATCGCAACATAGATGACTTCGGGTGGTCAACGGGCGAAAACGGGAAACACAACTACACGATGTTCATTGAAAATGGACGAGTGCAGAACGAGCCTGGGAAAGATTTCAAGAAAGGCCTACGAGAGATCGCGAAAGTGCACAAGGGCACATTCCGCATGACTACAAACCAGCATCTGATGCTTGCGGATATTCCAACAGAAGAAGTGCCACGAATAAAGGCATTGCTTGCAGAATATAAACTTGATAACCTCAATTTCTCTGGTTTGAGACTATCTTCGTCGGCTTGCGTTGCGTTCCCAACTTGCGGTCTCGCGATGGCAGAATCAGAAAGGGTGAGTGGGATTCGAATACTTTTCAAAGGGTTTTGAGACTGATCTGCGCATCAATAGTACCTTCCTGTACTTATCGACAAGGTCGAAGCAATCTGTGAAGAATACGGTCTTCGGAACGACTCGATTGTGATGCGAATGACAGGCTGTCCAAATGGCTGTGCGCGACCATATTTGGCAGAAGTCGCTTTCGTTGGCAAAGCTCCAGGTAGCTATCTGATGCTGCTTGGTGGTGGATATCATGGACAACGACTGAACAAAATTTATCGGGGTGAGCTCTGCTTGCACATTCATCCATTCTTATGAGAATGAAACTGAGATTCTGTTGCAGAATCGGTCACGGAACCGGAAATTTTGGCGATTCTCCGACCAATGATAAAGGACTATGCTCTTCAGAGACTGGACGGGGAGCATTTTGGAGATTTTGTGATTCGTGTGGGGTACATTTCTGCGACGACTTCTGGAAAGGAATGGTACGATGGTATGGGTGGACTTGGTGCACACCGTGAAGTGAGCACGGATTCGTAGGCGACGGGCGACGTACAGTGATCGTTCGTTGAAAAATATCATCGGAAATTTGCAGTTATTAATGTTACACGAGCTAGATTACACTTCAAATGAATAATCAATAGATAATTAAAGTTCATGACACGTGACTGCACTAATAAAGTGTAGATTTAGATTTGATAAAGACAGGGTGATGTTGTTGTCTATGTATCTGTTAGCGTCCCCCAGAAAGCCTGGGGCATTGCGTACTATCTGTTCTGTTCATAGTCGAACGAACGAGAAGCGTGGCGCAAGGTCTAGACCTCAACGAGAAAATGGGTCTTTCCAGATACCTGAACTGGATGTCGCGGATGTGAGTACTATTTTTAGCACAACATTTGTTCTCTATTTCGAGCCTATTTACCTTTATTGTCAAGGCTATTTTTCAACGTTCCAGGCCCTTACCATCTCGCCTTTCAATAATCACTTGCGCTGTTCCAGCCAGAGCCAGTCTTTTCTCTACTTAGTTCTGCTGCAAGTCTCTGCAAGTCTTACATGCAACAATAGATTGATGTGCAGCCATGAACTCGACCAAGAAGGCTTTAAAAGACGAGCACCTGCATTGTACATTACACACAAATCTATCCACTCATCCATCATCTAACCCACTCTACTCACCACCCTACCAAACACTTCACTCACAACGATGTTCCCCACATCGTCACTACTCACCACTGTGCTTCTTGCACTTACCATCGCTGGATCTCCTCTGACCATACGCGATGATGCACCGAGCGGAACTCTTCCGTTCTCGCTCAACATCAATCTCAATGGCACGACACTGCCTGAGCTCGACCGCGCCCGCGCTGCGCTTTTCCTCGCGCGCGGGAAGGAAATGGATTCGGTCGACCCTCAGGACGCCAATGCGACGCTCCCGGTAGACGTCAACAAGCGGGCATCTAACGTCGCCGTGATGAACACCGCTGTGACGTATACTGCGTCGGTGAAAATTGGCAGTCCTGGGACGGGCTATACGCTCTTGATTGACACTGGCTCTTCGAACACATGGGTTAGTTTCTGAACTCTTGTGATGCGAGTGTGTACTGACCGGCAAGATCAGGTGGGCGCTCAAAAGGCGTACTCGAAGACGGGGTCTAGTAAGAGCACGGGACAACAGTTCCATGTGAGCTACGGCTCCGGGAAGGTGTCTGGCGACGAGTGTAAGTCGCTGTCTTTACTCGCTACTCCGAGACAATGTACTCAGAGGTTCTATGTTTTTGTTGTTGTTGTTATTCCAGACACCGACACGGTGAGTCTCTCCTCGTCGCTCGTCATCGATGGTCAGTCGATCGGAGTTGCCACGACATCAAGTGGCCTCCAGAATGTCGACGGAATCCTCGGTCTTGGACCTGTCGACCTGACCACGGGCACCGTCACGGGTACATCCAAGGTGCCCACTGTCGTCGACAACCTGTACTCGCAAAAGAAAATCAACACGGAAGTCGTCGGCATTTCGTACAACCCGTTCACGTCGTCCTCACAGACGAATGGCGAACTTACATTCGGCGGCGTTGACTCGTCGAAATACACCGGATCGATCACGTACGCTCCGATCACGAAGCAGTCACCGGCGAAGCACTACTGGGGACTTGAGCAGACCATCACTTACGGCTCGTCTGGTTCGAATGTGCTTTCATCGACGGCCGGAATCCTTGACACGGGAACGACATTGGTTCTTCTTGCGACGGATGGATTCAACCGGTACAAGTCGTTGACAGGAGCGACGTCCGATGGGACGACGGGACTTCTGATGGTTACGAGCGCGCAGTTCCAGAACTTGCAGAGCTTGTACTTCCAAGTGGGAGGGACTAAGTTCGAGCTTACTCCGAATGCGCAAATCTGGCCTCGATCGCTGAATTCATATATCGGTGGCTCGGGTGACAACGTATACTTGATTGTTAGCGATGTATGTTTTCGTGGATTCTCCTGCAGATGTTCGTGCTGACTCGTTTCGCGTAGCTTGGATCGAATAGTGGATCAGGGTTGGACTTCATCAGCGGGTACACGTTCCTCGAGCGGTTCTATTCTGTGTACGACACGACGAACAATCGTGTTGGTCTTGCGAACACTGGGAACACGAAGGCGACGACGAACTGATAAGAAGGCAGACCCAAAAGCCGCTCGAGGCCCTGTATACCACTGTTTTTCGATATACCATTAGAGCATACATACTTGTTTTTTTTTTCTCTCCTCCGATTACAAAATAGTACACAAAGAATTTAAAGCCTGATCGAGAATGAGTAAACAAACATATTCAAAGGCTCGGATTTGTCTTTTCGGGTAAGAGGTCGATCAGGCGCTGAAGAAATGCAAGTGTAACATTACATAATAACTGCAAATTTCCGATGATATTTTTCAACGAACGATCACTGTACGTCGCCCGTCGCCTACGAAGTTGTGCTCACTTCACGGCGTGCACCAAGTCCACCCATACCATCGTACCATTCCTTTCCAGAAGCCGCCGAAGAAATATACCCCGCACGAATCACAAAATCTCCAAAATGCTCCCCGTCCAGTCTCTGAAGAGCATAGTCCTTTATCATTGGTCGGAGAATCGCTAAAATTTCGGGCTCCGTGACCGATTCTGCAACAGAATCTCAGTTTCATTCTCATAAGAATGGATGAATGTGCAAGCAGAGCTCACCCCGATAAATTTTATTCAGTCGCTGTCCATGATATCCACCACCAAGTAGCATCAGATAGCTACCTGGAGCTTTGCCAACGAAAGCGACTTCTGCCAAATATGGTCGCGCACAGCCATTTGGACAGCCTGTCATTCGCATCACAATCGAGTCGTTCCGAAGACCGTATTCTTCACAGATTGCTTCGACCTTGTCGATAAGTACAGGAAGGTACTATTGATGCGCAAGTCATTTCCAAAACCCTTTAGACAGTATTCGAATCCCACTCACCCTTTCTGATTCTGCCATCGCGAGACCGCAAGTTGGCAACGCAACACAGGACGACGAAGATAGTCTCAAACCAGAGAAATTGAGGTTATCAAGTTTATATTCTGCAAGCAATGCCTTTATTCGTGGCACTTCTTCTGTTGGAATATCCGCAAGCATCAGGTGCTGGTTTGTAGTCAGGCGGAATGTGCCCTTGTGCACTTTCGCAATCTCTCGTAGGCCTTTCTTGAAATCTTTCCCAGGCTCGTTCTGTACTCGTCCATTTTCAATGAACATCGTGTAGTTGTGTTTCCCGTTTTCGCCCGTTGACCACCCGAAGTCATCTATGTTGCGATCGAACGCAAAAGGACGAGCAGGTGCAAGTGACCATCCTAGAAGTTTCTCGACCTTTGCCTTGAAGACATCCAATCCCATACGATCAATTGTATATTTTAATCGAGCATTCTTACGGCTAAAGACGTCAAACATTAGCCAAATCTTTCCCGGTGTGAACACTGCGACTTACTCTGCTCGATTGCCATTATCCCGTTGTACAATCACGATCTTCTCCGCTACTTCATATCCCTGGTCCGGTGTGCAGAAACCAAGAATGCTTCCCAGACGAGGGTATGTCTTTTTGTTTCCATGAGTGACACCCATACCTCCTCCTGCAGTCACGTTGAATCCTTCAAGTCTTCCATCTTTTCCGACAATCGCGATGAACCCGAGGTCGTCAGCAAAGACGTCCACGTCGTTTGTAGGAGGCACCGCGATAGCAATTTTGAACTATGCTAGAGTTAATAAAGTATATCTAACCGAGAGGATGACCCATACCTTTCTGGGAAGATAGTACTCGCCGTACAATGGCTCAAAGTCACGCACCGCATCACCAGCGACGAGTTTCTTGTCTAACCAGATCTCGTGATAAGCTGTAGTACGAGGAAGGAGCATGTCGCTCAAACCCTTTGCGAACTCGTGAACCTCAGCGTGTAGTCGAGATTTTGTAGGAATCGCAGAGGCGATGACGTTCCTGTAGATAATTATTTAAGAATACAAATGACGTGGATCTGACAAACATCGCACATGTTGACATCTCCGCAGGCAGCTAGGGTATCTAGCAGCGCTCGATTTATTTCTTGAATAGTCTTCTTGAGTCTCCTCTTGACTACACCATGGAATTGGAAGGACTGCCGTGTCGTGATCCTGAAAGTTCCGTTCCCATGCTCGTCCGCAATCTGATCCATACTTAGCCACTGTTCAGGAGTGCTAACGCCTCCTGGTAGGCGCACACGAATCATGAAAGCGTACGCTGGCTCGATGCCCTGCGCTTGTCGCTCGTCGCGGATGTCACGGTCATCCTGCTGGTAGATGCCATGGATTTTCGTCAACTGAGTGTCGCTCGGAGCAATTCCACCTGTCGTCGTGTCCTCCAGACCTTCCACGATTGTACCACGTAAGTAATTGGATGCCACTTTCATATGTTCATTTGTGATCGGATCTGGCTCTGCTTCTGTCACTTCGATGTTGTCAACACCGAGAGCTTTCCAGATGAGAGGTTCCCACAGTCTGTAGCCAGTCTCAGTACCATCGGCATCCTGGTCATCACCTAAACCAAGATCTGCAAATCGTGTTGCGCCCAAAGCAGCAAGACGAGTATCAAGATCTTTCCCGGATCTATTGTGGTAGTGTGCGTCTTCTGGACGGGGCCAGTAGTGCGAATCACCCATGCCGAAGACCGAATATTTGACATTTTGAAGAGGTGTCTCGCCCCTCGCAACGGCCGCATTGACACTCTTGAAGAAGGTGCGTCCATTCTGCGGGATTCACCCTGACCTGCAGTCGACGTCACAAATGCGACGTACTCCTCCTCGGCGAGATCTTCAAGCGTGGTAGAGTCCATTGTTGCAACCGTCGTCGCAAGCCCCCGGGACTTCCCACGATTTGCAAGTCGCTTGGCCTTCTTCTCTGCATTACCGCCGTCAGAGGCGTATATGATGAGCAGCGAGGCACCCGACATGTTGTTCAGCAGGTTCTCGTAGGCCTGCTTTGCTCGCTTCTGACGGGCCGCCTTGACATTCTCGCCAAGGCTGCTCACAAGCTCTGCAGCAAGGTCTGGCTTTGTACGCGACAACTGGCTAAGATGGTTTTGGCGATCAAGGAACTCGCGTAGTCCCGTCTTGATTGCATCTGAATCAAGAGAAAAAGGTTCCTCCCCTTCACGCTCCTTCGAAGGATCCCAACGGTAAAGCGGCCAATATCCAATGTCAACCGCTAGCTTCGTCTCTTTCAGCACTTCGAGAGCGGAGGCTTCCTCATTCTGGTATGGCAGGTACGCTAATACAACTGAAGGCCCTGGGAATTGATCCGCTTCCACGAGAGCCTGTAGTACCTGTGTATATGACGAGTACACTGCAACACTGGCCACATAAACATCGGAGTGATGCATCGCATACAGGCCAACATCCCTTTTGCGTCTCAGTGGATCGCTTGAATTGCGACACGAATACGGTACGGTGTCGATGATCAAAGTGTTCACGTTCAAGCCAGATGCAATAAGGTGGTGCAGACCAGATGCGCCGAGATCGTATGACCATGCATCGGAGCCAATGATCCAACGCGACTTTGAAACAAAGTGTGAACGCAGGGCAAGGATGGTCTGAACAGAATCGTGCTTTGTCGAAATCCTGTCCAACTGAGAGAAGACTTGTTCGCCAAGAGGTCCGCTCCTCGCATGTTCATTTCTCGCGAGCAGCCACTTACTGAGAAGCTCATGCAAATCAGCCGGAATAGTGGATGACGCAAGAAGAGTCTCGACAGCACTGATTAGCTGCTCTCGTTCTTCCAGTTGCTTACGAACTCGTCCCAGTGCAAATTCGGGAGTCGTTGCGAGTGTACCATGAGTAGTTACATGCGTAGGCGAATTTGCGATTTCCAGCCTCTGTCCAAAGAGCTGCTCAAGGATCTTTGTGTAAGATACTTCGTGTTTGGGAACCTGTGGCACTGTAGGTCCCGAATTGTAGCAGGCTCCGAGCGATGTATAGGCTTTCCGAGCCTCACCCGCTCCGAAGTCGGCCGCTGTAGGAGTTTGAGAACATCCTGATGCGTGATATGCGATGATGTCACCAAGGAATCCAGACTGCACTTCTGGTCGACTTCGACTCATCGAGAAGCTGAATCGCAGTCATCACCTCGAGATAAAGAGGCGTCCACTTGACGTTCCAGCTATATAGTTGTTCCAATACGATGACCCTCTTCGTAGAGCGAGGAATCTTGCGTAATATCTTCGAGTGAAGGAGAGGAGCTAATAATGACACCTGCACCCACGAGACGCCATCTACATCGAGAGCTGGCAGTCGCCCCAAAATAAAAACCACCGTATGAGCATCGGATACAGCACGCGCGATAAGAGATTGCACATGGGCGTCCAACGAAAAAAACGATAGAGATAGAGGCAATTTCGTAGGCGTCGTATAAAGAACGAAGCGTCTGGTCATCTGTATACTGTCCCACGGGCGCCAGGGAGGTGGGCGAGGAATACACGCTATAGGATAAGCTGAACCATTTGCGTGTCCATTATTAACAGAACCGCTCGCATGTCCATTCGTGGCGCCTTTCGCAGTACCATTGGTCTGGCCGTCCGCATGACCATTGCCATAGCCATTTTCCAGATCGTGATTACCATTTCCATTGAGTGGCGCAGGACGTCGGGTATCAGCTAGGTAAGCACGGACTTGTTCCTCCTCCAATTCTCGCAGGTCCACGTCTCCGACGACGTCTAGTTGAAATGCATGGATAACAAGTCTCTTTTCTATCCTGGCGATCTTCGACGCTACCAAAGCGTTGTCGTACGCTTGATGAAGAGTGGAGGAGTGTATGAAATACGGTACGGCTGATCGGAGGAGGAGGACGTCGGAAAGGTCACCGCTGACCGCAATATGCAGGACAAAGGGAGAAGGTAGCTAGTTCGGATAGGTACGGCAGGAGCTGGGAAACCAGACGCGGACTTGAAGCGGACGTTAAGGAGACCAAGGCAGAGTGAGTGTAACGCTGGACATAGGATGCGGAATCTGCTGCATCTGTGACGGAGACGAGTTGCGGTCGCTGTACGGACTTTCTCGAGAGGATGTTGTATTCGTCGGAGAAGAGAGATGGACCAGGATTTGACTGACGGTCGACGACGACTTCAGAGCAGATGAAAGCAACTCGAGCCACAGCGGCTGCTACCGACGAGCCCATCTACCAAAGTGACTTATCAGCACAGACAAGGTAGCACAAGATAACTCGACGTAGCTACCTAGGGCAACGAGGAAGGCGGAGGAAACGGACCAGTACTACATAGTAGTGCGAACGGAGTTGCTGGCCTGCATTATATTACAGAATATAAAAATAGAAGGACATAAGTTCACAAGCACGCCATATCCAGGTCTTCCCTTCACGCGCATAACGCTTGAGGACGATGAATCCCGTTCTGCTCATTACTCAAACTCGATAAACATCATCCCTTCTCTTCGACTTCAACCTTCTGCCTAATAAGATCAGATGTCAGAATGGTTGAAAAGTGAGCTTGGTAGATAGGATAGAATGATAAAAGAGATTCTGTATGTATATTAAAGTTTGTTCCGGCCTGGATCTATCCATTTCACACGTGCACGTGTTGCTTATAGGTCAGTCGGCATGGGCGTTTTCCCACAGTGTACCGTTGTGCTGGGGCGTGCCAAGGATCCGCCAAGCGCCAAGAGTGCTAATACTTCCCATATATACTGATCATCGCGCACCATCAGTCAAGACCGATGGTTCGCGATCGGAGTTTGAAAAGTAAAGAGATGTCTTTCCTTCCAGTACTAGTGTTTCTGTGTTATTTTTCACGGTCCCGTGAAGGATCGACATCTGACTGACCATCGATTTATTTCAATTTTTACAGTCACCTATGTTATCTCGGGATCCTCTCTAATCTTCAGGGTTCCCAAGCCCTACCGAACTCACTGACCATCATCCCACTGCCCGTCAAATTGTGTTAATGGACTGGCAATCCCAAAGGTTGAGGCGTGCCTTCCCGCAGCCCTTGCCGGGACATGCCGAGGCGTCGATCACAAAATTAACGTGTCAGTTTGCTTTTGACTGGCAATAGAGCCATCCACAGCACATAGATTGCATCTGTAAAATGTGAAATGCATGTTTTTGTACTCATAGATGTGCTTGTTAAAAAATTCTATGAAACATTGGGCAAGATATAGCGAATTTTTCGTCATATTTCAGATACTTAGCAATGACTGATCAAAATTTTTTTAGTCAGATTGAAGAAAATCATGAAAAAATACATTCTATGCATTTCAACAGAGGAAATTGTCAATGTGGAAGGCCTGAAGCTCAGA
This sequence comes from Sanghuangporus sanghuang, assembly GCA_009806525.1. Taxonomy (NCBI): domain Eukaryota; kingdom Fungi; phylum Basidiomycota; class Agaricomycetes; order Hymenochaetales; family Hymenochaetaceae; genus Sanghuangporus; species Sanghuangporus sanghuang. The sequence continues at coordinate 869,546 of VVIT01000002.1, read as the reverse complement.
GAATGTGATGAGTATGATTGTACACTGCTTTGGTATATCTCTTGTGTGACACAAGCTTGATCGTCGCGTCACATGCAGTTTTGACCTTGACCCTCATGACCCGACTACGCTTTACTACCTACCCTCATTCCTCTCTATCGCGTCCTCGTTCCTTATTTCTTGGCCATGGTATATATTAGCAGGACTAATGTATGGTACGCTATCCGTTTGCCCTACGAGCTCACCGGGGTACAAACGTGACTATTGATTTGTGTTTCTAACCTCTGTTGCGTGCTTCGCTCTCTCGGGTCGTCTCAAACTACACCATCTCTCCCAAGCGGGCAGAAATTGTATTTATTTCTTGACCAAATGAGCACTCGTGCATTCTATAATACCTTCATGAACATTTATATAACCATATGTTTGTGTTGATAAGAAATACGGACGGCATTCATGCATGAGGTTGGATCAAGTATATGCTATCACGTGATCAAACATGCTGAGGAGCAATATGTTATTGAAACTCTCCAAACACTCAATAATATTTTTCACGCAGAGCGCAGAGAAAATTTGTCAAAGATGTACAATATATGCTCTTTCAAAGGTAACTTTGTTATTTGCATAGTTGCGTTCGCTATCCTTTATTGAGGTAAAACGAAAAGTGAGACAGTGTGAGCGGCGCAAATTACCACTACAGTAAATATTGAAGCTCCAACAGAAAAAATGGGTACGCCGCGACTTGAGGGATTGCCAGTCCAACTATACCCTCCATCCCTCCCTCCATTAGGCTTGCTACTCCACAGTTCAGACTTTCCAGCGTCGACCTCTGAGCTATCAACTACACATGCTAAACCCAGGATCCTCCTGGCCATATCTGATGACATCTGGCCTGGCTACCAGCATGATGACACAAGGACTTCCGATGATAGACGACTTCTTCTTTATTGCCTATGCCTCCTTCGCAGATCAGATTCGGGTTGGTAAAGGCCGAAGGCCTATGAAGTCACTCAACGATTGATTCTTCTTCAAGCCTTGTAGTGGAAAACTTCGCCGAGGGAAATCTGCCTCTTGGAAATTATTCTAGACCTGGTCTTCTAGCTCGTATGCTTCTCTCCTGGCGACGGAAATGCGAGGTGTCTCTCCCGATATTGTGTTGTCTTAGTGCACAGCATCACTTGGAATTCTCACCGCGTCGTCACGGTCGCTACTGCACCTCACGAAAAGTCAAGATATGAAGAAGAGCCCCTCTACGATCTAGACTTTGATTTTTAATTTATTTATTGATCCGGCAGAGTCGGTATGCGGAGATCTAGGCCTTACTTAAACAAATGTGCCTCTACTGGATGTCGCAGATGTGAGTACTATTTTTAGCACAACATTTGTTCTCTATTTTACGCCTATTTACCTTTATTGTCAAGGTTATTTTCCAACGTTCCAGGCCCTTACCGTCTCGCCTTTCAATAGTTACCTGCACTGTCCGAGCCAGACTCCGTGTCTTTCGCTCGTTTGTCCGCCTAGGTCTGCTGCAAGTCTTTCAAGCAACAATAGATTGATGTGCAGCCATGAACTCGACCAAGAAGGCTTTAAAAGACGAGCACCTGCATTGTACATTACACACAAATCTATCCACTCATCCATCATCTAACCCACTCTACTCACCACCCTACCAAACACTTCACTCACAACGATGTTCCCCACATCGTCATTACTCACCACTGTGCTTCTTGCACTTACCATCGCTGGATCTCCTCTGACCACACGCGACGATGCACCGAGCGGAACTCTTCCGTTCTCGCTCAACATCAATCTCAATGGCACGACATTGCCTGAGCTCGACCGAGCCCGCGCTGCGCTTTTCCTCGCGCGCGGGAAGGAAATGGATTCGGTCGACCTTCAGGACGCCAATGCGACGCTCCCGGTAGACGTCAACAAGCGGGCATCTAATATCGCTGTGATGAACACCGCTGTGACGTATACTGCGTCGGTGAACATTGGCAGTCCTGGGACGAGCTATACGCTCTTGATTGACACTGGCTCTTCGAACACATGGGTTAGTTTCTGAACTCTTGTGATGCGAGTAGTGTACTGACCGGCAAGATCAGGTGGGCGCTCAAAAGGCGTACTCGAAGACAGGCTCTAGTAAGAGCACGGGACAGCAGTTCCATGTGAGCTACGGCTCCGGGAAGGTGTCTGGCGACGAGTGTAAGTCGCTATCTTTACTCGCTTCTCCGAGACAATGTACTCAGAGGTTCTATTTATTATTATTTTTTGTTCTTATCCCAGACACCGACACGGTGACACTCTCCTCGTCGCTCGTCATCGATGGTCAGTCGATAGGAGTTGCCACGACATCAACTGGCCTCCAAAATGTCGACGGAATCCTCGGTCTTGGACCTGTCGACCTGACCACGGGCACCGTCACGGGTACATCCAAGGTGCCCACTGTCGTCGACAACCTGTACTCGCAAAAGAAAATCAACACGGAAGTCGTCGGTATTTCGTACAACCCGTTCACGTCGTCCTCACAGACGAATGGCGAACTTACATTCGGCGGCGTTGACTCGTCGAAGTACACCGGATCGATCACGTACGCTCCGATCACGAAGCAGTCACCTGCGAAGCACTACTGGGGACTTGAGCAGACCATCACTTACGGCTCGTCTGGTTCGAATGTGCTATCATCGACGGCCGGAATCCTTGACACGGGAACGACATTGGTTCTTCTTGCGACGGATGGATTCAACCGGTACAAGTCGTTGACAGGGAGCGACGTCCGATGGGACGACGGGACTTCTGATGGTTACGAGCGCGCAGTTCCAGAACTTGCAGAGCCTATACTTCCAAGTGGGAGGGACTAAGTTCGAGCTTACCCCGAATGCGTAAATCTGGCCTCGATCGCTGAATTCATATATCGGTGGCTCGGGAGACAACGTATACTTGATTGTTAGTGATGTATGTTTTCGTGGATTCTCCTGCAGATATTCGTGCTGACTTGTTTCCTGTAGCTTGGATCGAATAGTGGATCAGGGCTGGACTTCATCAGCGGGTACACGTTCCTCGAGCGGTTCTATTCTGTGTACGACACGACGAACAATCGTGTTGGTCTTGCGAACACTGGGAATACGAAGGCGACGACGAACTGATAGAACACAGACCCAAAAGTCCCTCGAGGCCCCGTATACCACTGAATCCTGATATACCCGCATTTTATACCTGTAGAATCAAAAAATAAAATAAAATAAACAAAAATAAACAGTTCTGTCAGTCAGCGAAATGATACGAGCTGAGAAATTATGTTTTATAATCATTGAAGTGTAATCTTCAGCTATCTTTAGCGCTTACTGGACACAACGACAAACTATTGGTACATGTTTCTCGGTGATTTTACATGCTTTTTCGGGGAAAATTTGTATAGAGAAGTGGGTTACAGCACAGGACAAAACTGATCGTGTATACAATGAATCATAAAATTGGGATTTTTCGCCATGCAAAACGTCCTTTACGTGCAGACGACACCCAGATCGTTGCCTATATTGTCAGGGAAGTTCCAGAACGAGAGCGCAATTACCACATAAACCGCTGAAGTAATCCGAATTAAGTACATTCATCCCAAGATTGACGTATAAATAAATATGCTGACCTACGAGGATAACGCCACTCATCCAGTGCGTCCGTCCATCCTCAACAGAGAACTTCACGAGGATTACCGCAAAGAACAAACAAAGCGTTTGCAAAGAATCGAAGACGAGAGAGAGTGGCTTTCCAGCGCCCCATGCTGCAAGGACGAGGATAGGGACGACGAACAAGGCTATCTGAATACAACTTCCGACCGCTACCTGTAGAGCAAGGTCGAACTTTCCCTTACTTGCAACCACAACAGCAGTCGTGTGCTCTGCTGCGTTCGAGATAATCGGAATTATAATGAGAGTGAGGAACTCTTTCGAGAAAGGTGCAGCCTCTGCGACCTCGTCAAGCGCATCAACAAGGATCTCTGCAGTGAGATATGCGAGACCAGTGACAGCTAACAGTAAAGCCAGCGCAGACGGGATGTTCATACGTGGGTACTCAACACGTTGATTTGGCGCTGAAGAAGTTGTAGGAAGGGGAAGCGTCGAACCCATGGTAGATACCGAACTCGTAGAGGACCGGCGCGACGTAGGTTGTTGAACGGTATCGACGAACAAATAAGAATGGGAATAGAACTGGAAGAAGAGATACGCAATATATCTAAAACGCGAGACGCTCAGAGAACAATACTTAGAGAATTGGAAATTGACACTTACATTAAAAGCAGAACGATCGCTGTACCACGACTCATGGTAAGGAGGAGAGGAGTCTCCTCCGCTGCCTGGATCTTCTCGCTGAGGAACTCATGGAATGCGGCTGGGACCAACAGTGCAATGACGGAAAGGGTCATGAGCGATGTATTCAGCTGCGCCACAGTCGGTTGAAATTCTTGTTCGTGAAAGCGGAAACCTCCTGCGAAGAATGCCATGCCGAGAACCAGTAGTAGATTACTAAGAAGTCCGCCAAGAAGTGAACTCTGGACGAGATCCAAGTCGCAACGAGATAAGGCGATACCCGCAACTATAAGCTCGATGAGATTCCCGAGAGTCGCGTTAAGCAACCCGCCTACACATTGACTCGTGTGCAGGGCAATTTGTTCCGTCCCCAGTCCAAGCAATGCCGCAAGCGGAACAATGCCGAGAGCAGCGAACACGAAAACAACTGTGGGTGCCTGGTGCGAATAATGCAATGCCCAGGATGTCGGCACACATAAAAGGAACACATTGAGCGGTGAATAGCGAAGAAGTGCAACGAGGGATGCACGATAAGACGGAGCAGGACCCAACGTGTGTTGAGGTGTAAACAAGGTTCGCAGACGTTCACTCCTGCTGAATGCACTCGTACGACCTCTCTTTAGGTTAGGCAACGTGGTCTCTGGCTTTTCTTCATCGGATATTGCTGTTTTCCTTCCGTGCACGAGGGACGTAATCAAGCCACCTCCTCCAGCACGGACTTCATCTCTCTGAGTCTCAGAGATGTGGCTCTGACTTATTTCAGTCTGCCTAGAGGGTGAATGCGGACTAGGGGGCTCATCGTCGTCAGCAGCGACGGGAACGGAAGATGCTGGCTGCGGCACGGCTGAAGCATCATGCTCAATTGACACAGATGGGTCTCCCATTCAAGGTGGGATATACGTGGGAGGCAGCCGCTCCATCAAGCGCCTCTCTTTATAGGTGCGACTTCTTGGCACCCTTGGCCATGACACAGCCACAACTCTAGATCGTCACATGGTCGTAATGGTGGCTTATCATAATCAGCTCCACTGAGGTCGGTTTGAAGGACAACTCTGTCATGAAGAAAAGATTCAAATAGTAAACAAAAGTTCACAAGGAGTGTCTCACACTCAGTTGAAAGTCCGCTTGAAAGAGACGCGACGAAGTCACGGGATTTGAACGAAAGCTGGTGATCAGTACGTAGTAGTGAGCATCTTCAACGTCACGATAAGACAAGTGGGATGCATGTGAAACTTTCTGTATCCAGAGAGAAATACACAAAGCGTGAAGTACGTGATGCTGCTCGTCCAATTCACCGTCGCCCCTACAAATTACGGGATACTTCGAGGTTCCATTTTTTGATGCAGAGAGTGCTTGACCACGGTGAAAATATCGGCATGGAAGAACGGCTACGCGGAGGAACAAAACCGACATACTTGGCCATATAGCTCGTAGCTTCCGTTCCAAGCCGTGTCCGGCACAACAACTATCAGGTCGTCCAGATGTTGGGTGGAGTGAGGAGTCTCAGGTAGGTCGGAATCACTTCGAGGATTCGATAAGCTGGTTTTCAGGCCAGCGTAGGTAGGATGGATTTCAGCAAACGGTTTGTTTAAAATCATCGTCAGCTCTGTTTGGGGGGTGCTCAAATGGAGGCTGATGCAAGATTCAGTCTTACGGGCACAATTGTTTATCAAGTCTGGGCGGTCAGTCTTATCCGGCACTTTATCCGATGAGATTTTGCTTGAATAAGGAGTGAATATATGTACGATGCTAATTCAAAGGGTGAAATCATATACAGTATTCCTATAAATTTTCACAAGTGACGTCCACACGCATGCACACGTCTCGAGCTGGTGCAATTGGTCGCATTCTTTATTTTTCTGTAGTTTTAGAGTACCCTAAGAAGAGCATATGACTTTGTGATATAGGGCCAGAAAAACACCGTTCCAGCAGAACTATTAGTATTCCTTAGTATTACATACCCAAAATTCAATTCTGGATTGAGAGATAAAGAGACATACACTCCTTCAAAAGCAAAGATGTCGATACGTGAGTTTTAATCTTAGAAAATTATCTTTTTCAAGTCTCATATCAAAAATATAGTGTGACCGCCGAGCGATTTTTGAAACCTCCCTTCGAGAAAAGGCGTAGTATGAAATCTTCCCATGTAGTCACAGCTTTATTTGTCAGCCGTCGTTATCACGCATACTTATTGGCTATTCCTAGACAATACAGTCAATGAAGAGTGTATATATTGTGCGCGAAGACATGTCGATCCACGTAGAGTAGATCAAGTAACATAGAGCATATGCCTAAGAATAGTCATTCAGAGAGAACAGCTATCTTTTAGACAGTAGGAGGCTTCGCGCCCTGATGTATGATGACGATTAGCTGAGATTATCAGAGATAAAATATGAAAACAAACCGGTTGGAAAGAGTATGTCAGGCCACACTTCCCGCAGTATTGACGATCCTTGTGGAAAGCCATCTACACAAAATTCAGCGCATATACCAGAGATACACCGAGATACACTCACGAAAACACCGGCACCACATTCTTGATTAGGGCATTCGCGACGAAGGCGCTTGATCTTCCCGTCCGAATCCACCTTGTAGTACTTGAGGATCGCCATCTTCACCTTCTTACGCTTGTGCTTGATCTTCTTGGGAGTCTATACATGTGCAACAGACAAGAGATTTAGTCTCAGAGGAGGCACCAAACATTAGGTGACGCACAGTATAAGTCTTCTTCTTGCGCTTCTTCGCACCACCACGTAGACGAAGCACTAAATGAAGCGTCGACTCTTTCTGGATGTTGTAGTCGCTGAGCGTTCGTCCATCTTCCAACTGCTTGCCAGCAAAGATTAGTCGCTGTTGGTCAGGCGGAATTCTGCAAGTACAGATGTGAGTCTTTCTCATCTCCTAGATATCGACACTACTCACCCTTCCTTATCCTGGATTTTGTTCTTAACCGTCTCGATGCTATCGGACGATTCCACCTCAAGGGTGATAGTCTTGCCCGTGAGGCTGCGAAAGACTACGTCAGCAGTGCTACGCACGAAAGCAATCAATAGGTAGACGTACGTCTTCACGAAGATCTGCATTGCACTGCAACTACAGATGCAAAAGACGAAGCCTTAAGCACCGCGAAAGTAGACGCACGAAGGTCACCTTGTCTATCCAACGAGCTTTACCTCTGGAGTCGTTGACAAAGGTCGACGATGTTGCTGACTGTGGAAAGTCAGCGCCTGACTCGATGTATAGTTGCGGACGTAAGCATTTCCCACATAAGTCACGAGACCTGAAGATACGCGGTGCGCGTGACTCTTTCGAGACGCGTCCAACTTCAAGCGGGTCCAAGCCTAAGCCAGATCTTACCATAAACACTATGTCGAGTGACGGGGATGTGCCGATGGCCGATGCAGACACCTTACACACCGCATCTTCTAAAGGAAAGAGAAAGGAAACTTACGCCGATTACTCACAGGATGAAAATCTTCCATGGTAAGTTATGCGTCGCTCGTGGCTCAAGCACTTTACTTGATAGTTCCTCCAAGGGTTGAAAAGTACCGACCTGTGACACTAGAAGACGTTGTATCTCATAAGGATATCACCAGTACAAGTAAGTTCTATGATAGTTGGGGCACTAAGACAGCAGTTGACCATCAACCTCCTAGTCGAGAAATTCATTGAGAAGAATCGCCTTCCTCACCTTCTCTTCTACGGTCCCCCTGGAACTGGAAAGACCTCGACCATCCTTGCCGTTGCACGTCGAATTTATGGGCCAGAATATCGGAAGCAAATCCTTGAAGTAGGTGCCTGAGCGTGAATCGGTTCGAACTACTAATTGAGTCACCGCGGATAGCTCAATGCTTCGGATGATCGTGGCATAGACGTTGTCCGTGAACAAGTGAAGCAGTTCGCTGAGACACGTACCTTATTCTCAAAGGGCTTCAAGCTCATCATTCTGGACGAAGCAGACATGATGACGCAGGCCGCTCAGGCCGCTCTTCGGCGAGTGATCGAACAGTACACGAAGAATGTCCGATTCTGCATCATATGCAATTATGTCAACAAAATCACACCAGCGGTACAAAGTCGTTGCACTCGCTTCCGATTCAGCCCATTGCCAATCAGGGAAGTTGAAAGACGCTTAGAGGGTATCATTGAAACTGAGAAGTGAGCGTTCTACGATCGTGCCTGTGAATCACCGCTAATACTGAGCGTTGCCTAGCGTCAACCTGACACCAGACGGAAAAGAAGCGCTATTAAAACTTTCAAAAGGAGATATGCGACGAGCTCTGAATGTGTTACAAGCCTGCCATGCCGCATACGACCTCATTGGAGAAACAGAGATATATAACTGTACTGGGAGTCCTCAGCCGAAAGACATCGAGACAGTCGTGAATTCTATGCTTGGTGATGAATTTACAACTTCGTATGAAAGTATGTCATCTCTTCTTTTGCAATTTCTTCTGTTCTGAGCTGCTACTCCAGTGATTTCGGCTTTGAAAATCGAACGAGGCCTCGCATTACAAGATCTTATCACAGGGGCGTATGACTACATCGAGACAATAGATTTCGGGCCTCAGGCCCGTGTTTATCTTCTCGATCAACTGGCGACCACTGAGTGAGTTACTGTTTATTCCGCTTGCTAAAAACGTAAGCTCATCCTTCCTATCAAGGTACCGACTATCAACTGGTGGTAGTGAGAAAATACAGTTGACTGCACTGCTAGGTGTCTTTAAGAACGCGGTGGAGCTTTCAAAGAAGAGGACATGAAGTAACTTACTTCGTCGCAATTGTTACTACGCAGTAGCTGTTTGTAAATCATATAAAATGTGTATCGTCCCAGTTATGTCCGGTATCATCTTCCATTCCATATATTTAAGTTTGACCTGTGGTGCATCTAATGTTACGCGTAGATTTGGATATCTTAGGTTTTCGAAACCAACAGCAAACGCGTCTGGCAATCACGTGACTTGACGAAACACAAAGAGGCCTAGGAGCCAACTGACGCAGCCTGACGTGTCTACCGCACATGGCCTTTCCTGTTCCGGAACACCTTCCACGCAAACAATTGCCTACGGATGTATCTTCACAGATCCTTTCAAGGATATCTGATGCGACTAATAAATCTCTCAGCGCCGAACTAGCTGCTGAATGGGTTGCTGAATTGCAACTTAACATTCGACAAACCAAGGTTCGTTTGCCCACTCTTTAACATGTTGCTTAACTGACGGCTTTCATAGGACCGGATTTACGATCGTATTCATGAGAAACTCCCTGACTTTGAACGTCAACTCGAGTCGTCCAAGTCGGTGCAGACGCGACTGAAGGACATCTCGTTGAATGTGGACCAGCTCACGGAAACCCTTGAGAATCCAGAAGTATGTGTACTAAAGCTCGACTCTGCCGAGTATCTGAAACGTATCAAAGACAGGCGTTCTTCCCACGTTACTCGAATCCTTGGAGGCCCATAAGAAGCTACAACAGCGCGCTTCAGATGCCCGAGTGACATATGAGGCCATCTCCTATTTGGGCGAATGCCGCTCTCGTTTTGAGAGCTTAACTACCCTCGTTCACGATGGTAGCCTCGCAGACGGTGTGCGACAGCGCAATGAATTGTCTTCGTTTTTGAACCATGCTCCGGAGGCTGTGGCGAATGCAGACGTTATGACGGACATGAAGGTTCGCTCCTCGGCTCTAGCGGACTGCTTTGAATCTAACTTCAGTGACAGAATAAACTACGGACGCTTAGAGACTGGATAGACGAACAGCTGAGCGATGCATACTATAGGAGTATCCGAATATCGTCAACTGAACTTCGAGTTTCTCCGTCGGTCCAAGGTGCGGAAATTGCTCGGGCGAAGAGGTCTTTGTTCCTTACTATTTACTTACAGTTCGAAGATCCCAGGCAATTATCTCGCTTCCAGATATCCTTGAGTCGCTTTCTGCTATGTCACTGGACTCGTATCTCACATCTTTACGTCGCGACATTGTAGCGCATTTCATCGATTTCCCTTCGCAACAGGCGACTTCTTCGACTGTTTCAAGGAACACCGATGCCGACGGCACTCCGCACGTCTGCTTCTCTCTTTTCCCTCTTCCACCTTCTGCAGGGTTCAAAAAGTCAATACCGACTTACTTCAAGTCATTATTTGACTTCCTGCGCGAACACCTCATCTCTGTACTTCCACCCTCAATAAGGAATTCTTTCCCGAGGACATTATACAAGCCCGCTGCAAATGCTCTTCTCAATAACGTCCTGGTCTCATCTCTCCCCAGTTCTCTATCAGAGCTTCCTCGATTCCTTGAACTGGTCCAGGACGCTGTCAAATTTGAGCAGGAATATTTTTTTAGAGAGGATTCCGCTTTTGACGGTCTGCAAGGAGAAGGAGATATTCGGACTTGGGGAAGAGGAATTGCGGGTCATTATGGACGGAAACGACGGATTGACCTGTTGGCGGAGACTAGAAAACTCATTCGAACTAGTGAGAATGACGAAACCATCCGTGTTGAGGTCACTGAGTCCTCCCTGAGCAATGGCAATTTACCTGCGCCGGAAGTTATACCAGTTCAAGGCGGAGTCGAAGGTGGGGAGGAGATTGGCTGGGATTTCGATGATGACGCGCCTGCCGCTGAAGCCGATGTGCCAGAGATTGATAATCCTGCCTGAAGAAATACCAAACAGGAGGAAAGGGACGCGAGCGGCCGGGACTTTGACGACGCGGATGCTGGTGCATCTGATCAGACGAAGGTCGAAGATGACGGTCTTCACGACTCGGATGCATGGGGCTGGGGCGATGACGAGGAGACCAGTACACCTGCCACGAGCGAGAACGGAAACGCTGGAAAGTCTGGTCCTGCCACGAACTGACATCAGGTCGATGAACCGCGGCAAGAAGAGCGCCCAGGAGACACTGCATGGGACACTGCATGGGATGAACCCGAGCCAGTCCCGTCATCACCTCCCTCTCCGGTGCAGCCGATATCCTCAGCGAAAGCGCCAAAGGTGGCCAAAGGATTGGAGAAACTCTCTGCGAAAAGCAAGACAAGGGGACTCGCTTCTCCAGCACTTTCTTCCAATCCACCCTCGTCGACATTCTCAGCGGCTTCTAGATTTCCCTCAAGTATCTCGTCAAGTACCCAGCCTCTCAATTCACCTAGTCCTCGATCTTCCTCTTCTACCACCTTCCAAAGTCCGCAGCCGAAGCCTTCACATCCCTCAGTTACGCCTCCCAAGCCTCCAGCTTTATCTCTACTCCAAAAGCCAAAACAACCGGAAACCTATTTAATCTCAAGCCGGATAACAGATGTCATTCGACTTATTTCCAAGATCCTCTCCGAGGGCAAGGCCTTATCAAAATCATCAGTCTTATCCGACTTCCCACTATCACCTCCCGATTCAACCAGTAATGCGAGCATGCTCATCTTACAAGCGGCACCGGCTGCGCTAGATCTATATCGCGCAGTGTACCCCGTTGTATTTGCGACGGAACTCTCGCGTTCGGCACGAGCTTTACGCTTCTCGAACGACTGCTTGTACATGCACGAAGAGGTTACCAAACTTGTTGAGCTAGAGTTTCAGAATGGCGCGGTTCTAGCGGGCTCGGCTACCTCCGTGCATGACCAGGTGAATGAGGCGCTGGAGAGACTGCACGCGCTCGGCACGTGGTGGTTTGATGAAGGCATCGTGAGTATTAATGTTCCCTATTATTAGTGTTCATCTTTATCTTGTGATTACTGATTTTATATTTCCTCAGGAACGCGAATGCGAACGGGTTAAGCAAATCCTATCGCGCGCAGAAGGCTTCGTCGAGCTCAGCCAGCAAGACCGATTCGACGAATGCGAGGCTGTAATGAGCGAGGTTCTCCGGGGTGTGCGAGCCACCACGGGAGAGTGGAAGGTGCGTGTTTTGTTTTCATCTCCGGTGAGAACAAGCAACCAATCTAACTTTCTCATTGAATTCACCCGGATTCTTTCCCTGTCCTTTTCCCTGATTTGGCGTGTTATTACACTATCCCATCATATCTGATTCGGTGATATTATGGGGCACGGTTTTGCGGGTACGTTTGTAGTCTATTTTGCCTCGCACGATGTGGCTGCGAGCTGCAGGGCGGGTCGTGGAGACGGCGTTGGCGCGCGTGTTGTCTGATGTCCTTGCGCTCCCTGACATTCCGGAGCTGGACTCGCGCCGGCTGAGCGAGCTATGCCGTATTTTGAACGCTCTGGAAGGTCTGTTCGTTGACGTTGAGAATCCAGAAGTAGTGAGTGTTTCTGGACCATTTCGGTCTCTGGCAGATGAAGTCTGGCGCTCATGTATGATCATTCCAGCCGTCGATGATCCTTGATTACGTCCCCTCCTGGCTCAAGTATTCATATCTCTTCAGCTACTCGTGAGTAAACCTCTTTTCGCTCATTCGCTCGCTTTTTCCTGACCAACGCTTCCATACCTACGCCCTGATATATCGTTTAATTAACGTAATGATCATTGATCAATGATACGCGGACGGATTGCAGGAGGCATCGATTGCGGATATCTCGTACCTATTCGACGAAGGAGCACTGATTGATTTCAGCGTGGACGAGCTCGTGAGGCTTGTGCGCGCGTTGTTTGCAGATACGCCGTTGCGGGCGAACACGATTGCCAAGTTGCAGCGTGGGCATCCTGTATCCGTTGGGTAATTGTAGGCCTGACGGCACTCTTTGTTCTTTCTTTCTCTTCCCCTTTGTCTTTGAGAACGTTATTGCACGCTTCAATTTACCATCCCACAAACTATGCCGGTATATTCATGTTATCTTCCGTTCGCAGATTTCCTTGTCTTTCATTGTATTTACTATCGCAATAAAACGCCTCAGGTCAGAATCCAGCTGTAATCAGACTATCCCGTGACGCAGGATCAGAACAGTGCCTCCAAAATATGACGACCAGGGCTCTGAGCAAGTTGGGCCCATCTCGACCGCCGAAGAAAACGAGGTGAAACAGAGGTTCCGAATCTGAATTGAATTGCTTTTACCATCCCGGGCGCTAGTGATTATTTTTTTTACGGATATAGGAATGTCCTTTTTTTTGTACTGGTATTCGTAGGAGGTTTGCGGCGAGATTCGCGAAGGTTTGTGGCATCGGGTTCGTTCGTTCCCGAGGGACGGGATGCACGGATCAGCAAGCCGAGGTTTACTGTAAGTTGTTGTCGAGTTAGCCTATGCTAAGCAAATACGATGGAATAGAGAGCAGCTGGACCTGTTTGTTTGTGAGGTATCGTAAAGTACGGTATGTTCAGAGAAGGCTATGATGGTGGTGACCTGTTGAACACATGTCTAACACGCGAAACTGGAATGGCAACTGGAACTGGAAGCATATGTCGTATCAAAATTCACATCACATCAACGCGCAAACCGGGTGGGGAGGTGCGAGGGCCCACTTAAGGCTTGCCTCGCAATTGCAATGCTGTTTGAAATGATGATAATAATAATAATAATATACATAATCGGGTGTATCTCCGCTATAAGAAGCTGGCTATACCCTCTCCTCCTTTACCTTGCGGGTTATCCCCCATTCAGAATACAGGTTTCCGCTCTCCCTTACTTTACTTGCTCCGCTTTCCCTTTCCTTTCCTTACTCCTTCCATCCGTCTTCAATTATCTCAAAGTCTCGCGTAGAGTTCCCTTCCACTCGCGCATATAGACATCAACGGATACAACACACGTCACTCGAAATAGTTTATTAGACTCTCAGCCAGTCATATCATAACAATTATGCATTTGCCTCTGCGGCGCAACACAAGGAGGGGGAGCAGTCCGCCCAAGGCGGCGCCCGTCCCGCCCGAGACGACCGGCATGACCGGCGCACACGAGCAACTCCCGCACGACTCCACTACTACGGCCTTGCCGCAGCAGAGCCAGCAGTCCTCGCCACACGGGCTGAAGGGCCTCGGACGTTCGTTCTCGAAGCCGGTGAGGATGCTCAAGACGATCGCGTCCCGCTCGAGCCTGAGGAACCCCGCGCACGGGCGCCGCGCCTCGGGTGTGAGCGTGCATAGTACGGGGAGCCAGCAGGAGGCCGCGGACCATGCACACGAACACGAACATGGACATGAGCCGGATGTGAAGGAGGAGAGGGAATCTGTGGACACGGATTATGGGAAGGAGTTCGCGAGAGGGTCTGGGTCTGAGGAAAGGCCGGTTGGTGAAGAGAAGAAGGGCCCCGAGGGTGGGCAGCAGCAACAGCAGGAGAACGTGAAGGGAGAGCATGAGGAGGCCGTGAGGCAGGAGCCAGTCAAAGTCCAGGAGGAATCACAGACACAGACATGCGCCGAGGACGAAGCCGTTAACGCCGTTGACGATGCGCAGCAAGCAACGCCCGCCGTCGAGGCTGCCATCGCGCCTGTCGCCACCGACGCGAAGGAGGACGTGAAGAACGTCGGGATTGACACTCAGCACGATTCGCGTCAGCTCAAAGAGGCAACAGCCGGGGCTTCTGTCGTCACTGAACCGGCGGTTCCGGAACCGGAAACCCCTTCCACTTCCGCACCGGCAGATTCCGTCGTTCTCGTTCCGTCACAGAACGCGGAGACGATCTCGCTGTCTTCTTCCTCCACCACTGTCGATCCTCCTCTTCCCCCTGCTACTGTGACTGCTGAAGACAACATCAAGAGCAACGGCGACGCGTCGGGCAAGATGCAGCAAGAGTCAGAGGTGGCGAAGAGCGAGGGTGCGGATGTCAACCCGTTCCTCGTCGATGACCCGGAGGATCCTCTGTCAGATCCAGAGCCACAAAAGGACACGGCGGGTGCTCCGGTCGTGCAGAGTGTAACTCTCTCAAAAGAACTGGAGAGTACCGACAAGACTGCCGTTGAGCAGAAGGAATCCGCACCACCGACTCCGCCTGAAAAACCAGCAGCTGCAACAGCGACAACAACCTCAACCGGAAGCACAGCATCTCTTAAGTCCTCTTCCCCACCAGAGGATGAGACTCCCGAGTTGCATGCGCCCGCTCTAACAGTCACATCGCTCTTCCTGCCCGTACCCCAAGTACGTACATTTGTGCGCGGTGTCGTTTCTCTGACATGGTGGTTGACCACCAAAGCCGCTTCATATCCACTCTCCTACTGGCCCGGTCTCTCTACCTCGCGCATCTCTCGCTTCCTCATCCACCCAGACTGATCCGCTAAGCGCGCTGCTCACGAAATACGTTCCCGAGCCTCACCTGCGCCCGCCGCGCGATATCAGTGGCGAGTGGCAGCATACCGACTTCCATACGCTTGTCGTGAGTGTTCTTATACGTACATGCATATATACTCTCCCCGTTACCTTGTCTTTTCCCCCCCGTTCCTTTCTCTAAATGCTAAGTTATGGACTGGCAAAGTAAATTAATAAGATGTTGTGTTGTATTTTCTCTCTGTACTTCCTCCTCGTCTTTCTTTTCCATTCTGTTGAAATGTTATGAATCTTTGTACTACCATTGTCATGTCCATTTAGATGACGAACAACTGGCGCGCACTTGCGCGTATGGCGAGAGACCGAATCGTCACCGCCAACCCTCGGGACGTTGAACTTATACTGAATGTACGTTGTTAAGTGACATAAATTCCCAGTCTTCAAGTAGCTCATAATAATACCGGCCATTGACAATGGTTATCACTCTATGTAGCTCTGGTACATCCGCCTCTCTTCCCTTGCCCGACTCCGGCTCTTCAACCAGACCTCAGCAGAGTGCGAAAACCTGTTCAGCGTGCTCTACACGATCGAGCCGCCCTCTGCACGCGCATACATCCTGCGCAGTGTCCTGCCCTTTGAACTCGAGGTCCTCCGTGCGCGGTGTGCCTACTGGGCCGGGGACCATTTGGGGTATTTGGATGATGTGTCGGCGCTCTTGCATAGGTGTCGTGTGCGGGCGCGGCAGGCGCCGATGGTGAGTGAGCTGGGGAGAGATGAGAGAGCGATGTGGATGGAACGAGGGGCGAGGCTGGCGTTGATCGTTGCGAGTCAGCTTGTTGAGATGAAGGTAAGCAAATGATAATAGTATTATGGTCATTAAGACTTGTGTTCTTTTTCTATTTTTTCGATTTGAATCGTTTCTGATACTTGATTCTTTATACAGGACTACACAGCAGCGACGACCCTCCTTGAACCACTCTCCCTCACAGGCACCTCCCCTCCCTCCCCAGCACTGCGCTCAGCCATCGCGCGCATATACCTCCAGGGCGGGAACCTCGCCGCCGCGCAGACGCACTTCGACGCCGTCGATGCGGATCCCGAAGCTGAGACATCGCTGAAAATGATGAATGCGGTTATCAGTGTTGCTGCGCTGGGAAATTGGGCGCAGGCTGCTGAGTCTGCGAGGAGACTTTTGGAAGTAAATGCGGAGCGGGAGGGAGGTGCTATCGACGTTGTTGTATGTGTTTATTTTATTTTATTTCTTTTACTGATATGTGATGTGCTGATTAATGTTGAATGTGCAGGCAGCGAATAACTACGCCGTAGCACTCCTCGGACAAGGGAGGATCAAAGAGGTGAGAAGCTATTCATGTTGAAATACTTCCTTATAGGCACACTACTAACTTGACTTACTTCCACTTATATTGTATCTATGTCGTTAATGTGTAGGGTATCCAAGTCCTCGAAGCAACTCTTCAAGCATCTCCCTCCGCAACGACCACCACGGAACCCTACCTCTTCAATCTCTGTACGTCCTCCTTCATCAACATCAATCTCTATTTTCTTCTGACTAACTTATTTGATAAATCTTTTTGCAGCGACGATGTACGAGCTCCGCGCAGGCCTAACAGCACACCGGAAACGCGATCTCCTCATCGAAGTCGCAAAATGGAGCGGCGACGGGCTGCGCACGGCCTGTCTGAAGTTGAACGCCTAGTCTAGGCGTTCTTCACTTTTTTTTTTACTATAACGAGTCACAGTCGATCAGGCATATGAATAATGCAACAAGACGATAAGACGATATTAATTAATATTTTGTACATGTATCTGGACATGCTTAAGTTATGAGCCCTCGTAAAGGCTGGCTGATAATCGTACGCACGATGTAAGGCGGCACGGCGTACGTGAAGTCTGTAAATGAATTCGATGCATATGAACTGAACTATAACTACGCTACGCATATATGGATGTATGTAACAGCTGAACCTTGCATGTTTGAAAGATGGTCTGATCTCGTAAGACCAGGTAGGAAAGAAAGGAGAGGGGAAAAAAGGAGCTAGAAAAGTAGAACGCAACCCGTTAAGAAGAAAAAGTGAAAACATGCCGTCGAAAGATACGTAAGAAGGGGTGAAAAAGAGGAAAGAAAAGAGAAAGAACAAGATCTTGCATGAAAGGAATCCATTGAATTGGGAATTGGGGAGAGAGAAGATTAAATGAGCATCGGACATCGACACTTAGAGCAGAGCAAAGCATTCAGCACGGCGCACGTAACGTACATACGTGCGTACACAACAAGAAAGGAGGAGGAGCACAGTGGCAGGATGACCTATGATATTATGACAGACATCCGGTGATAAAGGAAGCAGGGAGATATCGCGCTATGTATGTATGTACGGAGAGCTCAGGAGTGAAAAGCATGACTAATCCCGTATACACAACGTTATAATAAAGGCCACGATTCGAGTCTTGAATTGCGAGTCGACCTGCGAGGTATATCTACTAATGACTAGTTTCCCGCTTGTCGACTGATAAGGTACAACGAGAGTTCCTGCCAACCTGGTATTCACAACGGGGAGGCGAAGGTTAGCCAAAGTCAAGAGAGAATCACTAATAAAGGAGGAGAACGCACCTCCACCGACGCGACACATCACCCTCCGCGATTTCACGCCCGAGCGGCTCATGGTCAGAAGACGGCACGTCACGATCTTGCGCGCGAGGTGATTCGAAAACGCATACTGAGCCTTCATCTCCTCGTTTTCCTTCGGGATGATCTTTAACGGTGGATCAACGCGCTCTATGAGTAGTCCGTGGGGGATCCTGCGTAAGATTAAGTACGATGACGGATGAATAAATGCCAAAGGTATATATATTTGACTCACTGATTTGCGACAGCCGCGACCTCGGCATCAAGTGGGTCCCTCGGATTAGCCGGGATGTATGTATGCATAGACCTCGACTCAAAGCTCGGTGTATACGCCCCCGTACGGGATCCCGGTCTGGACGGCAAAGGCGGAACAACAGAAGACTCGCGCCGGAAACTCGAAGGTGGGGCTCGGCTCAATCGTCTACCATTACTAGGAGGCGTAACAGCCGAAGCGTTATCATGATAATACGGAAGCTGCTGCACGCGTCCCCGTAGCGTGGCCTCCGGCGTCTGCGCGCGATGCGCAAACGATCGGAACGACATAGACGTATCAGGTCGGTCGAAATAATCGGACATAGCAGAAGTTGGGCGTGAAGCAGATTGGAATTGAAGTTTAGGAACGGGTATCATTGATCTACTGGGTGGACGAGGATGAGGTATTTGCGTTCCAAGCGGCGTCTTTGCACGTTCGTACGGGTCATATGAAGATATGCCACTTGCTGTGGACGTAGAGCGAGTTGGCGAGATACGTTGCATGATTGAGGAGTCTGGAGGTGATCTATCATCAAAACTAGCATCCGAGGAAGCAGAAGAACCCTTCCAGTGCGCAGGTACTGGAATGTGACTAGGAGTCCTCGGACGCACTCGCGGATTCGTATAATAGCCACCTGGAGACTGCGAACGAGATGGAGGTCGGCTGATAGACGAACGGGTTGTCGAGCCATTAGACATGGTAACGGGCGACCATGGTCTTGAGGACGCAAAAGAACTACGAGACATGCTTCTTGGCGGGTTAGGTGTCACAGGAGCGGTAGAGGGAATAGGTAGCACGGGCGGATAATTGCTTGAAACTGACCGTAAATTCGCACTCGAAGTTCTCTTCCCCAACGCTTTGGGCCTCGCAGGTTCCTCCTTCTCCACCTTCGTCGAGCTGTTCCAACGGGGAGGTTTGAATTTGATTGTTTCTTCCTGCGAGGTGTTTCGCACATTCGGTGACTCAGGCGTCATCATGCTCTGAGAATGTTTATGCTTTGGTCGCTCAGGAGTGAGAGCGAGTTTATTACGCAGAGGAAACATGGTCTGTCGATTGCGCATTGTCGGCAAAGGATCAGACGCAGGTGGTTTTGCAGGCTCGACGTGCTTAATAGGAGTAGCCCTTCCACTGACTCTGCCACCCAATTTCTTTGCCAGTCTACGAAAAGGTGAGATTGAATTTGACAGTGACTCAAGTGATCCGCTGATTCGACGAGAATGGGACTCGGACGAATGAGGCGTAGCAAGATGACCATTACTCTGGTGTGACGATCTTGACGCATGTTCTGATGTTGAACCGAATTCATCTGGCTCATTGCCTTGCATTAGCAAGACCTTCCGAGTAACTTCCATCTCAGCGTCCGTTCGTTGTATTCGTTCTTTGAGATTTTTCCACCGCTGACTGGATTCCGCATGCCGACGTAGACACTCGCCATTCTTCGTTACACGATCCTGGACTCCTTTGTCAATGATAGAAAGAACCTTCGATGTTGCCGGCATATAATGTCTAGAAAATCAGGTTGAGGCTTTGCAAGACCCACGAAGAGGACCTGATGACCTACTTTTTCTTTGCCTCGTACGAATCTTGCAATGTACAGAAAGTTTCATAAGTGAGAGGCGCAGCGTCTCGCGAAGATGGACTGGCTTGAGCGAGAAGCGTAGCATCTTCAGACGGTACCCTTTTGCGAACTCGCCAAATAAATTCCTGTGTTTCACCAGGTCAAGGCCATCTCAGTCTATTAACAGTTTCCAGATAACGTACCTGGCAACGTTGTATTGCCTTCTCCAAGCTTGACATCATGCCGTCCGCTTGCTCGCTTACAGTGCGGAAGACGGTTAACCATTTATCTTCTTTAAGCTCTTCACGAAGAACGTCAGTCTCATCTTGGACAGATTCCCAATCAGATTGCAATGCCTCATGTTTCCGTAATAAAAGTGCGCGCTGGTCATTATGATCCTCGTCCTGTTTAGGGGTCTGGGATCGTAATGGCTCAAGGGCATCAGTTACGGCTTTCATGCCTCTGTTGACTGCTTCTAGCCGTGCGTCTAGAGACATTAGAGCTTGATCAATGACGCCCGAGGAAGAACCTTGAGGATCCCGGGATGATTGAGTTTGGTGACGAAGTTCTTGGATTTCTAGGACGCGTTCCACTCAGCGAAGACCTAAGCACACCAAAGATTGGATTTACCGAATATACGCGTCTGGATGTCAGATATACTATAAGACAACTCTGTTATATTCGTGGATATAGCGAGGAGCCGCAGATCGCTGCGAGACACTCTAGAGTGAGCTGACATCGTATTTCCGTGGAATGATGATACGCACTCGAGGCTACGCTGTCTTCCCTTGATGCTGCCATTATCGAGTGTCTTCTTCACGTTGATCGTAAGGTCCTCTGACCATCGATTGGTTGAGAAACGCGTCATAAGAAGTCATGAAGAGGACGCACCCGTGTCTGAATGAACGACCGAACTGCTTGATGATGACGCGATGGAATCCTGTGCGGACCGTGCGGTCGACGATGCCGATGACGGTGGTCTTTCGAACTCGCCGAGGCCGTCCTTAGCCATGGACGCCTGGCTAGTCGAGCGCGATAGAGATAATTTAAGAGACACCATCATACACGATGCAGACTCGATACGTATGTCAGGCTTCTAGTTGGAAGAGAAGTGATGATGGTCCTGGAAACGCGTGTTTCTCGAGAAGCCACGCCGAGACCGAGACCGAGAGGCACTGAGCCGTGTCCGTGCACTGAGCACGCCGACAGCCTTGGATGCGTGCTCGCTGATGACCGTGATACCGTGATAGAGGTGGGTGCAGGTGCGGAGGGTATGAGGTGGTGGATGTAGAATGTGAAGAGCGCATCACCCGCGGCTAATTGGCTGTGACGCGCGGGATCCGGAACTTACATCTCTCACTCCTTCCTCATCCAAGTACTCACCTAAACAATATTATTTGTTTATTCATTAGTCGGCAACAACAACATAGCTTCCTCGTTGAGTATGGACCAAGTGAGTCCTTGACGACCACCTCGGTCGAAACAAACTAATCCTGAGATCGTTGTGTTCTAGGACGCTTTCCGGAAGCTGTTGTCCACACCAAAACAGAACGGGTCGCATAACGCGCCAAGCAGAGGGTCTTGGTTATCCAAGGCAAAAGAAGACCAGAAGTACGTATTCTCGTGTCTTCATTGTTTGTTATGTGCAAGACTCTGAGCTTACTAGGTAATCAGAAAAACGGCTGCAGCTTCTGCAGACACTTCAAAGCCTGCTTTCAAACCAAGAAAGGTCAAGAAACAGTCGGATTTCGGGTATCGCGATCGCGCGGCGGAACGGCGGACGGGTGTCGCAGGGGATTTTGCAGAGGTGTGAATACCGAACTTCTTCTCAATCTATTCTCCAACACGTTCTCTCAGGTTGAATCGGTCCTCGAAACGTTTGAGAAGCAACACGCGAATGAAGACAAGGAGATCGTGCGTTCACATCCTATCTCTTGCCATCGCATCTCATATCTTATCTACTATAACGTGCTTAGGTCGAGGAACAACGGAAATATCTAGGTGGAGACTCCGAACATACAGTCCTCGTAAAAGGACTCGACTTTGCTCTGCTTGAACAAACCAAAGCCCGTCTGGCAGCACGCTCCTCCACAAAGGACGATGAAGAGCTAGAAGAAGCCTTCCGTGGCGCGATTTCGGGCTCTCCGCCAGCCTTGGAAGAAGTTTTACCCTCGAAGAAGAGGACAAGAGAGGATATTGTGCGGGAGTTGAAGAATAAAAAGACTAAGAGCGAAGCAAATGGAGGTGATGCAACGGCGCCAGTAGTGGATAAGAGCATCGAAGAAGCGAAGAAGGAAGGGAAGTTCAAGCCTATTGGGTTCAAACCTATAGGCGGTTCGAACTCGAAAGCTAAGGACGGGAAGGAAAAGGAAGTGAAGAAAAAGAAGAAGCGAAAGGTCGAGGGAAATGCGGCTGCTGCTCAGACCACTGCGACTTCTTCGGCTGGGGCGGGAGCGAAGAAAGTAGATGAACTAAGCGGATTGAACGTTATGCAAGACTCGGATAAGGAACCGCTTCGACCTGTCCCTGCGTCAACTCCAGAGCCAGAGCCGCTAAACGAAGATTTTGACATCTTCGCTGGCGCAGGTGAATACGAAGGTATCGATCTCGGTGATGACGACGAGGACGATTCGGTCGACGGCGACATTTCACGCGAACGCAAAAGTGATTCTCCCTCTGAAACTCATTCTCCAGAAGTCTCGAGACAGGAACAAACGGAAAGAAGAGATGACGAGCAGCAAAACGAGCCTCGACCGAATCGAAAATGGATCGAAGACGGTGAGGAGCTCGACAAATCACCTTCAGCACCTCCAGGACCGTCAGTTCGCCTATCCATGCCGATGCTAAAGGCAAACATAGGACTACCACGCCTCATCTGGACGAACCTCCCTCCTCAGACGTCCATTCAGAACAAGAAGTGGAACCAGACTCCAAATCCGAATCAATTAGCTGCCTCGCCCCGCTCGCGTCCTCCTCCATACCCTCAATCCAGGACATTCTCGCTGCAGATGCTGCACGCGAAGCAGAAGAAAAACGCAAAGCCCGCAAAGAAAAGCAGAAGAACAAACGCGGTGGTGGTGGTGGGGAAGGAGGAGAAAAGAAGAAAGTTTCTGCGGAGGCGAAGATTAATAGGGATTATCAGAAGCTCAAGTCGTACACGGCGAAGAAAGGCGGTGGATTAGGAGTATAGAGTAGAATTTGTTAGATTAATTGTATTTACTTTCATTAATATTGGGAGACTTGAGACCGAGACTCGTAGACATCATAGAGTTAGAAGTAATATTATATAACCACCTTGTAGAATAAACTAGCTTGAGGATGATGTGAATATCATGCTGCGCAGAAAAGTGAGTTAAACCAAGAAAGCAGTGAAAGATATGCATATGACTGCCTGCAGCATGGGTTGATGACAGAGTCACTAACAGCTATCTCATTCAGTTCTGGTCGAGCATGCGAATCTTGAGGGAAAAAGCCTTCGTTGAAAATGCTATGAAGGAAGGTCTCACGATGACTTTCACTAGACGAACACACCAAGCAAATGGCATTTCATAAGACAACAGGACGAAGCACCGGCAAACTATGACGACAAAATCTGACTTCCTCGATTGTTCCAGTTCGCAAAGCCCAACCGTGAATCCATGTCATCGATTTTCCTGCAATCGTACTCGTCAGTAGCTGGCCATCACACACGACTCACGAGGAACGATGACTGACCTCTTTCGCATCTCACTCCGCCAGGTGATCTCTTTCAATTCAGGTGCATTTAATGAAGCGCCAATGATGGCGAGAAAGAGCGACACGAGCGCCTCGGCGACAATCTGCATATCACGGGAACCAGTCAGCAAATTCACACAGATCAAATTAAAGTACGACTTACATCTTGCGGAAGTGGCCCCTCCGGCCTACCCAAGGCCTTGAGATAGGAGAGATCTGTGCAGAGTGGAATGGAATGTTATGGATACACGTGAACTGACATGCAAACGATGGAATGACTAACGCTCGTACGTGGAGAATGCAGCTGAATGAATGATGATGATGCCGTTAGCTTCAATCATCTAATTACCGGTCGGAAAGTGATACTTACCGTGCAGTAAAGTGAGGACAGCGACTGTGAGCAGGATACGGCCGAGCATGCTGGCTGCGTGTTGTTAAGCGCACAATGCGATGGTGGTGAGTGAGAGAAAGGGAGACGCGTCGCGGTTGTGCGGCTAGCGGCGGAGTCGGAGAGATGACGAAACGCGTCTCCGCGCGACTGACTGGGGCGCAGCTCCGAATTAAGCGGTCCAGTCAGCCACTCTCTCCTCGATCCACTCCTTGACCATAGACCACCATCACCACCGCCATCATCATTCTCCTCTTTTCCTTTCTCTCTTTTTCATTTTCCTTATTTCTATTTGCTCGACAATGACTACAGTGTCTACAGAAGATTCACGAGAGCCTAAGATGAAGTGCGTCTGTCTTTTGTCCGCGAATTATAGCTATCTGCTTATCACTATTCATGACGCCTTGCGATCAGTGGGACTACCGTCCAGGTCAAGCCTTCAGAAAACATTTCTCGTGAGGGAAACGGCTCAACCTTACAGAGGACGCAGAGCGGAGGCTTTCCAACTTCCGACGGCACTCTATACGTGTCGAAGCCGTTCAGGACCACCGCCAATAAGAAATCTCGGGCGGTCATTAGCTTCGTACCGAGAAATAGCACTTTCGATCCTCAAGATACTCGAGGACCAAATGAATTCCGGGTGCGTCTGCAGACTTGCTTCAATATCGTCGACATATTTTTGACCGCGGAACCTATTTTCTTTAGGGCTTTTTCAGTCTTTTCTGGATCTCAATGTTCATTCTTGTCGTGCAGAATTACGTCGTGACTATGGAGAAAAATGGATATCCTATCGAGTTGGCATTTGCGAGGATGTTCTCGCGTCATGCCTTCGCGCTCGCGTTATCTGATGGAATTCTGGCGCTTAGTACTGGATTCGCGGTCCCATTTTCCATCGCTCTCAAGAAAGGCTGGCTAAGTTATGGTCCGTGGGGTCTCGTCATCCAGTACCTGTACGAAACGTTCGTACTTGTAACTGCTGTGACTTGGACATACTACAGGTAAGTCGAGTGTCGGTCTGCCTGCTAAAGTGCATTATTGAACCTTCCTTGATATCAGACGATGGCCATGGGTGCAATCGGGATTCTTCACGCTCCACTCGATGGTAATGATTATGAAGATGCACTCATATATGAGCACGAATGGGGACCTCCAAAGACTCCACAGAAAATTTGAACATACGATAAACAAACTAAGGTCGGCGACTTCGCAAGTTGGCGGTTGGGATGTTGCGATCACGGAAGCGGCTGCTGCGCGTTCGGATAGGGATACGCGCGCGACGAGTACTACTCCCGAGGACGTCGGTGTTTCGCCGAGTATCACACCCATGTTAGACGGGACGCAGCGCAGTTATATCGACGGAGACGTTGCGGTTGCGTTGCGCAAGAAGCTATTATCCGTTCCAAGAGAAAGAATGCATTCGGAGAATGGGCGGAAGGCCGACGAGGTGAAGAGTACTCTGAGCGATCCCAAGAAGGACTACTCTATCCTTGTTAGTCATCCGAACGAGGAGGTCGCCAAATTCGCCGAAGAGCTCGTCGACATGGACTCGGAGCTTACGAGTCAAGGGCCGAATAAAGTGCGATGGCCGGACAACATCAGCTGGAGGTCCTTCGCCGATTACATGTTGATTCCGACACTAGTCTATGAGCTGGAATATCCCCGTACCGATAGGTACGTCATACTATCAGCTTCTCGTATATGAATCTAACGTTGTATCATGTACGTCAGGATCCGGCCGCTATACGTGTTTGAGAAGACTACTGCGACCTTCGGCACTTTCGCCCTGCTGTACACAATTACAGAAAACTTTATTCTCCCGATCATACCGATGCTCAGAGACCGGTCGTTTCTCCGCAACCTACTTGATTTGGCGCTACCTTTTATGGTTGCGTATCTATTACTATTCTATATCATTTTTGGTACGCGGATTTCCACTTAATTTGTATCGAAGTTTTATGTAAAATGTCTTGCAGAGTGCATCTGCAACGGTTTCGCTGAGCTCACTCGGTAACATTTCTTCTCTCACCGAAAAAATCGACCTTTCCTAATGATTCGTTTAGATTTGCGGATCGGCAATTCTATGAAGATTGGGTACGTGATTCGTAATAATCCGTCATATCAAGCTTCGCTAACTATTTGCTGGTATTTTCAGTACGCTATCGACAGTGCCGTTGCTTCACTTTCATTGACGATTTCAACAGGTGGAACTCAACATCTTGGGATGAGTTCGCACGCAAGTGGAACAAGCCAGTGCATATGTTCTTGCTACGACATGTATATGCTTCGTCCATTTCTGGCCTGAAGCTGAGGAAGACATCGGCCATGTTCGTTACATTCTTCATCTCAGCTTGCTTGCATGAGCTCGTCATGGTCGTCGTGACCAAGAAGATTCGGTTCGTATATCACATCTTTTCCCGATGCTTGGTTGGAAGCTCATGTGCGTGGCATTCTTAGAATGTATCTCTTCGCGCTACAGGTTTGTCTTCCCCCAAAAACATATTTTGGTATTCTAATCTGGTTGATCCCATTACAATAGCTTATTCAAATCCCACTCATCGCCGTCGGGCGTATCCCTGCTATCAAGCGAAATAAGAAGCTAGGCAATGTCGTCTTCTGGGTCGGCCTTTATGCCGGCTTTCCACTCCTCTGCGTCGCATACTGCGTGTATTAATGCACAACGCGGTGTGATCTAAGACTTTGCTAGCGATTCACGAAAGGAATGTACTATGGATACGGACGGAGTAACGCATATTATTTTCTTTCTCGGTCTTCTCGGATATATCAATCTCAGTTTCATCCACAAACACAAACAATAGTTACCAGTGTAGTATAAAAGTATGTATATGAAATCAGAAGGTATTGATAATTTTGCAGCATTGTTTGAAGCATTGCCAAGGTTAATCCTATCTTACAAAATTCTTGGGAATTTGGAAAATCACGTTTTTTATGGATCAATGGTATTACGTAGGACTACTGAAGGTGGTCTAGGTGGCAGTGACAGCCTCCTGTTCGTTCGACAAGCCACATGTTGATCTTATAAGCAGTCGACTCTTCCTTCATCGAACGTACCGTCTCCTTCCTCGGTTCTCAGCGCCTGGTTATTACTCATAGCATCTATGCCTGCTGGCAACGAAGACCACCCTAGAAATCCCGAGAAATCTTTTTCACCTCTGGAACACCAGCGTGGAACTAAGGAGACATCGACGAAACCTCGATCAATCCGCTCTTCCAGCAACCGGCAAGGTACGCTGGATGAGAGGGGCCTAACAGTGCTAGAGGAACTATCATTTGCAATTCCGGAAGTGCCATCGATCTTGCTCTTGGTATCACTTCTTCCACCTTTGAACAATAAGATTGATATCGACACGATATTGGAATCTTTAAAGGACCAAGAGATCATTGCGACGAATGGGCGATGGGCTACATTTCTGCAAGATCCTCGATCACTCAAGGACAAAAATACTGTCTTCGGTCCTCTCGAAGACATATTTAGCAAGGTTGTTGAAATTGCTATCAAACAGGCGTTTGCACTTAACCAGACGTTTGTTTTGCGCTTGCTGCCCAAGGCCGTGCCGGAATCCGAGAGAGGAAGTACTACGAGACCAGATGGTTTCGCTGTAATGAAAGAAGATGAGGACCGCAATCAGGGAGGCAATGTTGTAGTTTATCGATGGTACGACATTGCTTTGACGTGCGATCTCAAACTACTGGATACCGATGCGAAATGGGATGATGTAAGTACTCCACTGCAAGCTAGGACAGTGTTCTCATTTTCGGCTGTAGAGCGTGACAAAGATCATGTACAGCATGCGGCACACTATGAAGTTGGATCTTTGCAAACAATTCGGATTCGGAATCACGATAGAGGATACGAATGTGCGGTTGTGGTTCAGCTTACGGGCTGTCATGGTTGTTAGTGAACTATTTGATTTTATTACGGTATGGACCTCTTTACCTTTGCTTATGCACGAGCTGACTGCCATCAAGCAACCTGAACTACTCATCCATGTATTCCTCTCTCTGGCCTTTGCGAGAAAGACTGAGCTGGGGTGGGATCCAACCATATGTGTGGTTGACCCTGATGCAAGTAAACGAGTTTACCGAATTGAAGTTGCTGGAACATGGTTCGAGGTTCTGGAAGTACTGTCAGATTTTGCAGCAGACGCCCCGTCAACTCGCGAACCATGAGAGTCCTCAAAGTAAAGAGTCTTGACACGGGTAAGACCTACGTCAGCAAGGACGTGCTAGTGGAAGACGATCGCGATCTCGAACATAAAATCTACAACAAGATACTGGCCGCTGCGGAGAAAGGTTTGGGTAAAGAGATAAGGGAGTTGGTGGCCAGTCATCTCTTAACACCTTTTGTCCATCGGGTGGTGCCTACTAATGGACAGAAGGATCGCACGAAGGATGTCATGATGCACAGGAGCGATCTGTCGTTTGAAAAGTCATTTAAGCTCTCCATCTCGAAACCTGCCTACAGGGAAATTTCCGAGAGTGTAGCGCCTATGAAATCAGCGCACACAGAGGTGCACGACGAGCAAAATCCGTATTTGAGAACTCGTGCCCCTCCGGGAGAACCCAGGACTGAGCTTCGTCACAAGCATCACTACAGTATAGTCTTCGAAGAGACCGCCACGCCTGTCTGGGCTGTTACGATTTTATCAGACGCGTTCATTGTTCTACGAGACTGTGTTACAGGTGCCCCTATTTTCACTTGAGCCTTGGACACATCTGAAACTCCTTTTCAGCCCTCAAATGCATATATAAGTCTGGATATGTTCATCGAGTCCTCAGTGCCGGGAACGTCTTCTACTTTGAGGGCCGAGAACTTATTGGGGATTTGGAGTATGCGAAAGAGATGATCACGGATGGGACTCATCAAATGCGAACGGTCCGTTCTTCGCTTCTCAATTATGACTCGCGTGGCCACTTACTTGTTATAAGGGGACACCTGATTTCATGGCTGTTGAAGTCATGAGACAAGAATATCTTTATCAACCGCCACAAGGTTCTTCTCGTATTAGAAAAGGGCATAACAATGAATGGCTTCCCAACGAACGACTTCAAGAACGCCTCAAGGCTGTTAGGAACGTCCCCAGGATGCCATTCGTTCAAAACGAAGGTCACGACATTGAATCATCTTGGTGGATTGCTATATACATGCTTTTCTTCAATGCTGGCGAGATCCTCAGCAAGAAGGAGATTAATAATCGTCAACATACTCGACAAGTCTGGACGCGACGGATCTTTCCAGGAGCGTTCAATATCGCGCGAGAGCACTTCTTTAGGATTGAACGGCACTTCGTGGACGGTGTCGCCTGGCTTCCGTCTTCATATGACCTAGCCGTCGTGAGCTTGCTCATTCTACGGGATACTCTTAATGATTGCTACGTTGCATTTGAGAAGGATTTCCCGAATCTCAGCACGGAGGCTTTCAACGAGTTGCACGATGAGGCTTTCTCTGTTTCCAACACATGCGTAAGAGAGACGTCCGGCATCAAGATTGCGTCATATAAGGTGTTGGGGTGAAGGCACCTGCAGAAACTGTCGCAGCCCGTTTTCACACCACCACCTTCCGATACTACGAAGCCTGCTCTGAACATCCCTGGTCAGACTTCTCCAACCCAGCAAAGAATTTTGAAAGACGTACCTGGGAATCCTCAGTAAGTCGTACTTTCGGATACGTGTATTATCTGAATACTTACCGTACCTAATCAATCAGGAAATTATTGACAATAACGAGATTGAGGGGGCTTCGTCAAGGATGAGCACGAGAGACTTATTGCTTATTCTTTTTGATTCATCATATGCATCTCGCATTGCTTTGTCTTGCTGTTGATTAATGTCCTATTTTACAACTGTTGGCTGATCCATAGTTCTGGTCGACTCATGCATGTACTTTACATTGCATCTTCAATCTTGATACAAATACTGTCCTTACAGTAGTGCACCCACCCACCTGTAAGTACATCCGAACAAATTAGTGTTATCGGCCTAAGCTCTGCAATGGCATAACATATCATACGATTTTCCCTGATGAGTACTAGTCATCGTGGACTCGTAAACTCAAGTAGAGCATTACAAGTCGTTTTCCATTGTATTATGTATGAAAAAGGCTGTGAGGCCGTCACAAATTTTTGAGAAGGCTATCACATAGCACGCCCACCTTCGGTACTTTCTCCTTACTATACACAATTGCGGCAGCCTTCATTCTTCCTCCGTTCATTCTTCCACTAGCTACTTGACTTGGGACTTCCTTTCACGGTTGAACCATCTGCTGCTATTCTGTATCATCTTCACTGTGCAATTTCACATCTGAATTCCGTCAGAATTTGTACTGGTGTCTTGCGGGATGCATTTGTAATGCACACGGTTTCGCTGAACTCACTTGGTACTAATACTGTGAAGATTGAGTACTACGCGATCCATTTGAAAAAGCCTCCGCTAATTTTACCTTTTTAGCATCTTGTCAGCGTTGTCATTGCTTCTAGATTACTGATGATCACACATCATGTAGAACTCAACATCCCGGGATGAGCCCGTATGCAAGTGGAGCAAGCCAGTGCGTATGCTCTTGTTACGATATGTATACTCACCACCCACCTCGGGCTTGAAGCTGAGTATGTTCTTCATCTCAGCGTGTTTGCATGAGCCTGTCCTGGTCGTTGTGACGGAGCAGACTCGGCTGGCATATCACATCGCCTCACAGTAGGACTATTCCTGCTATCTAACAAGTTAAGTGATGTCGCCTTCTGGGTTGGCATCTAGGTACTTGAAACCATTCATAACGGTATGAAAACGTGTATCTTCGAAAACACGTATCAATCGGGCAAAATCATCTGTAAACGAAACATTGGATTAGACAGAAATAAGAAAATAGGATCTTGGCCAGCGGGTTTTCGACAACACTGTTGTCCCTAAAGTGTCTCAAGACAGATCAAGAAAGGGTAACATTATACGCAGCAAATGACTCAGCATTTGCATCTGAAATACCTTGGGCGAGTATCCAAAGCTAGCGTGTAACGAGTTTCACTTATTCTTCAAGTCTCTGTACTATTGTTGTTGTTGAAAGTCTATAGCAAGATTGATTTGCACTGGAAGATACGACTAGGAAGTAGCTGCTAGATCAAGGATTTACAGAAAGCAAGCCACCATCGATAAAGATTTCCTGTCCGTGAGTGTAACCAGACGCAGGAGAAGCAAGGTACACGGCCAGAGCGGCCATTTCGTACTCCCTGTAATTGGATGTCGTTGTTAAACCGTAGCAATATGGGCCGGGATAGGATACTCACCTTCCGGGGCGACGAGCAGGAATCGGCTCAAGGCAGCCCATATTAGTCTTACAATATTCGTCCAGCTGATCCTTAGGTGCAGAAAGCTGCGAGGGGAAGGTGCCCGGAGCGATTGCATTGACACGAATAGGTGCGCGTTTGAGAGCAAAATCTGTGGCGAGGAGACGCGTCAAATGAGAGGTTCCTGCTTTGAGACTTGCGTAGGCGAACTGCTCGTCGTAACGAATACTTGTTAGTCTCAAATGCAAACACCATCTGGGGACTCACGTATCCGAAGGACAGTCTGATCTGCCCTGCACCGCTCGTGACGTTGATAACACTCGCAGTCGCGCCTTCCTTTCCTTGCGTGCTTTCAACGAGGAGATCTACAAAGGCCATCGTTACGAAGAAATAGGAGGCGACGTTAGTCTGTGCAAGTGAGCCCCAGTCTTCAAAGGACTGGATGTCGAAGAGGTGGTGGGCATATGCACCGAACGACTGATCTGAGGCAGGAGTATCGGTGTAAGAAGAGCGGATCTTCGGGCCATCGGTGGCCGCGCTTTAAAAAAAAATTGCTCAGGCAACATGAACGATCACGAGAAAAGAGAGCACACTTATTTACGAGAATATCCAACTTTCCATCAGATTTCTTGACATGGTCAACGACGGAAAGGATGCTTTCCTTGACGGTGACGTCCATTTGCAACCTGGATGCTAATAGTCAGATACAGACTCAGAAGAGTAGAGGGAACATACGGAATAAGGTGGCCAGCACTTTCAAACTTCTCTTCTGCGGCTTGCCGAAGAACATTAAGACGACGTCCAGTAATGTAAACTTTTGCCCCGTTGCTTGCAAGGCCCTTAGCTATCATCAAGCCACTTTGAAAAGTACCTTCAGCATCCTCTTCAAGTCGGTAGGTCCTGGATGTCAGACTTACACCCCAGTACCACCTCCAGTAACAAGTGCGACCTTTCCCGTCAAGTCAGTGGATTTGTTCATCTTCAAGCTGAGACTCATGGTGAGGATGTCGGATGGAATGCTCCCGTCTTAACCTCATTGTAACGACCTTTTATAAGAGGTCATTGTTCCTTGTTTCCGTCATCACTGTCGGCCTGAACTCGTAAAAAAAGCGAACTATCAATTTCCAAGCTCGATTCTTTGTAAGTCAAGCCAGGAGAAATATTTTGTGGACACGACCTGAGTCCAAAAGGCGCAAAGTGACTCAATCCGGCGATGAGCGGAAGACGTAAGTGTCTCAAGAAGGCTGCTACAGAACAAACAACTGATATATTACAATGCATTGGCAATGAAATCTCTGATAATTCTGATCAGAACGCGAGGTAATTTGAAGGAAACCTCGCAACTTACCAGGTGCTTCTGGAACAAAACAAAGCTATCGAAATCAATCCTTCTCCCCTCTTCCGCGACATACACAGTGATACATAGATTATCTCATTTGAGTGGAGAGGCCTCAGCCTCCTGATCATGCTCAGGATTCAAATTGGCCGCAACGGTCATAAACCTACAAGATCCCACGCATGAATTGAGTCCAGTCAGAAGAGATCTGATAACTACCCAAACGCGTAAAATGACTCACTGAGCCGCGTGAATACCTGCAAATGTCCGCATAGCATCGAGATCGCCTTGTAGGCTCTCCATTAGGTCTGTTGTGCGCGCGGAATGCTGCTTAAGATGTTGCAGACTGGAGGCGAATTGCCCGTAAAGGCGATCTTTGCGCTGGGTCGCACTCATCGCTTTTGGTTATCCTCGATGGATCTAACTGGTCTAAGCGCAAATCCACAGGAGAAGGCCAGTCTCGCGTCGATGGCAGCTAGTGTTTGACCGAAGAAGTGAGAGAGATGAACGCGTTATCCACGTTTAGCAGTAGCCGCGTCGGCGACTCTGTGCGTGACCCTGGGCACGTGGCCATTCCCACCAGCCGCAGACTGCGCTCTGTAACTCTATACTATAGAAACATTCAAACTCAACGGGGAGGTAAGTCGTCGGTGGTAGCACAGTCTTATCGTTTCCTCAAATATCGTTTCAAGCTCGCTGAAACACAACCAGCATCTCCTCCAGATTTTCTAGTATTTTCTTCGGTTTTTTTTAATCGTTCTTCCGTAAAGTGTTTTTTTCTGGTGGTCTGTGTTCGCCGTCTTACGCCCAATCAGCGCAGCCGCGAAGGCGAACCCAGAACTGAGCAACCAACTTGCCAGCTGTCATCAAAAGTAATATCGTCCACTGCAGATTGCTCTCGCTCTCTCTCGTTTCTACTACAATCGTAACCCTCCACGCGAGCCAACTGGCCATACCGTCGATAGAATAGACTGACCAAACCCCTCTTCGGTTAGCCAACAGCCTAGTCGTGACGATCCGATTTGCAGTCGACTTCCTCGCCGAAAGGGGGTTTTCTGATTTATACATAGCGCCAACCGACCTTATCTTTACGCACATACTCTCATACTCTTGGACAGTCTTGTCAGTGGTGTGTAGGAAATGTCTGGGTCAGCATCTCAGCGCTCGCCGAGCGCGGCGTACAAGCAATTGCCGCGGGAGGAACGCGAAGAAGATGTGGCTGAGATAAAAAAGGCGTTGGCTACTGGGCAAGCTGGACATGAAAATCCAATAGCTACAGCAGGTGTGTAGCTAATTGGCAGTATTGGTTCAAGATTTAATTTTCTGTTGTAGTGCTGCCGATTGTCAGCTACTGTCTCGCCTCTATCCTAATGACACTCGTCAACAAGGTTCGTTCTGTCGGTAACAGGATCGTGTCGATTGATTTTCCTTACTATATTGCATTTGCAGTTTGTCGTGTCCGGGAAAGACTTCTCTATGAACTTCCTACTTCTAACGATCCAGTCTACGGTTTGCGTGCTGTGCGTCTTGGCAGTGAAGACAGCAGGCATCATTACATTCCGGGATTTTGATATGCAAGATGCAAAGAAGTGGTTTCCGATCAGTTTTCTCCTAGTCAGTGTAATATACACAGGATCTAAGAGTATAGTACGTACACTTACATGCGGTTTGAAAGGCGCTTACTGATTTCCTTGTTAGCAATATCTCAGCATCCCAGTATACACGATATTTAAGAACCTGACTATAATCCTCATTGTGAGTCCAATCCATCGACTGTGAAAAGATGACGCTCACAGACATTGCTCAGGCATACGGGGAAGTCATCTGGTTTGGCGGGCGGGTGACTGGTCTCACATTCCTCTCGTTTATATTAATGGTAAAGAGCTCTCCAGATCCTCGCTAATATCCCTAACGTCAATCTACAGGTCATCTCCTCAGTTATTGCAGCATGGTCCGATATCGCAAATGCCTTAGATACGACCTGGTCCTCGCAGGATCCAGCCGCGGCTATTGGCGGCTTACACGCCGTCCAGAATGCGCTTACGAAGTTAAATATCGGCTATTTCTGGATGTTTTTCAATTGTATCACGTCTGCGGCATTCGTGAGTCCCCTGGCGCTCGGATATTCCCTTGTACCTGTCAAGCGCTTTGGGCCAAGGCTAATTGCTTATTTGTGCAGGTGCTTTCGATGCGAAAACGAATAAAGACGATGGGCTTTGGTGATTGGGACACGATGTTCTATAATAACCTGTTGTCCATACCTGTTCTGGCTATCTTTTCGCTCCTTGTAGAGGATTGGAGCTCGGAGAACCTGATGAAGAACTTGTGAGTTTTCCGCTCAGCATGCGCATTCTGTTGCATTTTCACTCACTGTTTCTTATTCCCTACCTAAATCCGATCCATGTTGATCGCATCGCTTAGCCCGCCTGAAACCCGAGGTTTCTTGCTCTTCGCGATTGCATTCTCAGGCGCGGCCGCGGTCGGGATTTCGTTCACTACTGCATGGTGTATCCGTGCAACGAGCAGCACGACGTACAGGTATGAATCAATCTATCCAGCTTTTTCTGTCGAAAAGGATTTCTGATTCGTGTTGATTTCAGTATGGTTGGAGCATTGAATAAACTTCCAGTCGCAGCGTCAGGTATGCTGTTCTTTGGAGATCCAGTCACACTTGGGTCTGTGAGCGCGGTCACGGTCGGTTTTCTGGCGGGAGTTGTATACGCAGTGGCAAAGAACAACCAAAAGAAGGCAGAGAGTGCACGAAACCAAGCCGACAGCATAATCCCTCTCGCACATCGGAAACCTTGAAGATAATATTGTCGAGCACGCCCTCCCGTAATTCCAACTGTGTGAGAGAAGAAGCAAGACGTGCTAACGATTTCTTCCGACTTAGTGGCGCAAAGAAGATGAGCATGATTTGTCCCTGCGGGATGTAATACACGTGCTAGAATCCCTTAGATGCGCTCACCACACAGGAACTGGTAATGATATTTGATATTTCATGCTGGCGTATATCTATAGATAGTTTTTTGGGATGCTTTCGATGTTTTGTGTTGCATAGACTTGTGGTATAGAGACGTGATAACTGACCGCGTAATTTGGATATTGAGTCATGAAAGATCTGCTCAAGCTTGGATGTGGTTTGCATACCCGAAAGCTTCGGGATTGCACCCCAACGGAAAAGCCAAGGAATAGAGAAAATTGCAGTAATGTACTTGTACTGTGGCACTGAGATAGAGCGGAAGTCCGCATTATTCCCCCCGACAGCGCATATACTCTCCCTTAAAGCTATTGGCTACATCCCTTGGCTCGTGACGTCGAAGTAGGTCGACTGCCCAAGACGTCAGCTCGCCTTCCTGTTCTTCTCCTCCCTTCATACAACTCTACAGCACCATCGATAACGAGCTCATCGTCCTCATCGCCCGCGCGCAAGCCAAGAACAACGCGTAAGATACGCGCCACCACCTCAAGTGACGCGTTTATTGGCCGCTAGCTCCTCAAGTATCCAGTTAACCCCGAACGCATTCAACTCCGTTCTCCTTATCCCGATACGCCCTCTACTCACTTAGCCACCTTCCCCAACCTCTTTCTCCATACATAGCCTCCGTCTCCCCCACGTCGTTTATAACTCTCTAAAAGACATC
The DNA here is from genome assembly GCA_009806525.1 of Sanghuangporus sanghuang. Taxonomy (NCBI): domain Eukaryota; kingdom Fungi; phylum Basidiomycota; class Agaricomycetes; order Hymenochaetales; family Hymenochaetaceae; genus Sanghuangporus; species Sanghuangporus sanghuang. The sequence continues at coordinate 833,294 of VVIT01000002.1, read as the reverse complement.
CCCCAAGCTGGCGACCACACAGGAAGTCGAACAGGCAAGGCTGAGGATGGTGTCCAACGAGACTGCGGGTTTGCACCCGCCACGTCTCGCATCCATCTTTGCAAGGACGCCTAGCGCGCCAGGCACTCCTGTTCATTCTATTCAGACGATGCGCCGGAAAGCTGCTGGACATGGAGGTCCGCTAACCAAGATCCTTGTCGCAAACCGTGGTGTATGTTCTGTTCCTTCAAATGATCACTGACTCTATGCGCTGGATCTCCCGCCTACAATTTCTAATAACTAGATCTATGCTAACATGGAGATGCTTTATGCTGTAGGAAATTGCCATCCGAGTCTTTCGTACTGCGCATGAGCTTGCGATGCATACAGTCGCGATCTACTCGTATGAGGATCGTATGTCAGCACATCGACAGAAGGTGAATATTTTCATTCTTTACTTTATGTGGCGATGTGCTCAGCGTCCTCCAGGCGGACGAGGCGTACCAAGTCGGCAAGGGGTTGACCCCTGTTGGAGCATATCTTGCTCAAGATGATATTATCCGTATTGCCTTGGAACATGGTGTCGATATGATTCACCCAGGGTATGTAAATTTGCCACGATTTTTATTTCGTGATAAATGCGAGGATTTGACGACACTTTGTTGAAATAGATACGGCTTCTTATCCGAAAATGCAGAATTTGCAAGGAAGGTCGAGCAAGCAGGCTTGGCTTTCATCGGTCCTTCTCCGGAGGTCATTGATGCTCTCGGAGACAAGACAAAGGCTCGTTCAATCGGTATGATCGAACTGCCAGAATATTGGCAGATATCTGATCTCTGTCATCGTAGCAATCAAAATTGGTGTTCCGGTCGTGCCAGGTACTCCTGGCGCGGTCGAATCGTATACCGATGCGGAAAGCTTCATCAAGGAATATGGCTTCCCAGGTTAGTATAGTAATAATCCGCCCCTTTCGTTCAAAATTGATGTTATTTTTGTAGTAATCATCAAAGCTGCTATGGGCGGCGGTGGGCGCGGAATGCGTGTAGTACGTGAAGAATCGGAGTTCAAGGATGCTTTCTCGCGAGCGGCCAGCGAGGCCAAGTCGGCTTTCGGCGATGGTACAGTCTTTATTGAGCGTTTCCTTGAACGTCCGCGCCACATCGAAGTCCAGCTGCTTGCCGATGCACAAGGTAACATTGTGCATCTATTCGAGCGTGATTGCTCTGTCCAGCGTCGTCATCAGAAGGTCGTAGAAGTCGCTTCCGCGATGAACCTTCCTGAGGAAGTTCGCCAGGCTATCCTTGCCGATGCGATTAAGCTCGGAAAGAGCGTCGGCTACCGCAACGCGGGTACCGCGGAGTTCTTGGTCGATCAGCTCGGAAGACATTACTTCATTGAAATCAACCCGCGTATTCAAGTCGAACACACGATCACCGGTTCGTCAAAAACCTTTTCCTTACTCTAATCAGTTCTGTGCTTCCCGCTGACTAGAATTCCTCACTTTTTCTAGAGGAGATCACCGGTATCGATATCGTTGCGGCGCAAATTCAGATCGCGGCTGGTGCAACCCTCGCACAGCTCGGTTTATCTCAGGAGGCCATTACAAAACGTGGATTTGCGATCCAGTGCCGTATCACTACAGAAGACCCAGCTCGGAACTTCCAGCCTGATACGGGCAAGATTGAGGTGTACCGTTCCGCTGGTGGAAATGGTGTTCGTCTGGATGCATCCTCTGGCTTTGCCGGAGCGCAGATTACGGTGCGTAGTCTGTCGATGCTCGATGTTCTTGTCAAGATCAACTGATCCACGCACTTTTCTAATTCAAACCATTCATTTTCTTCTGGCAGCCTCACTATGATAGCTTGCTCGTTAAAGTCTCAGTCAGTGGAACAACTTATGAGGTAGCTCGCCGAAAGATGCTCCGTGCTCTGGTCGAGTTCCGTATTCGCGGTGTCAAGGTATGAAATTCTGGGCTTAGACGGAGATGGACAATTCGCTGACGATCGATCTCAGACCAACATTCCGTTTTTGTTTCGCCTTCTGACTCACGACGTCTTCATCGCTGGTAAGACTTGGACGACGGTATATTTCTATCCTTACGAATAAGTTTTCGGTGTAGTAACCTATGCTGTTCGCTTCTAGTTCATTGATGATACCCCAGATCTCTTCAAGCTGGTTCAGACCCAGAATCGCGCCCAGAAACTACTGGCATACTTGGGAGACCTTGCAGTCAACGGAAGCTCTATCAAAGGCCAGCAGGTAGGAACCTTTCCGTTCTCGCGATCGGCGGCATTCTCAGTGATTGTCATACTCCATAGGGAGAGCCGGGCCTCAAAGACGATGTTGTTGTTCCGAAGTTCAAGAGCCGCGAAGACGAGAGCGGAGCTCCGCTCGATACCTCCGTTCCCTGCCAGCTCGGATGGCGTAACATCATCATCGAGAAGGGGCCCGAGGCGTTCGCAAAGGCCGTCCGCGAATACCCTGGAGTATTGATCATGGACACGACATGGCGCGATGCCCACCAGTCGCTACTCGCTACGCGTCTGCGCACGATTGATATGGTCAACATTGCAAAGGAGACCAGCTGGGCTCTTGCAAATGCGTATTCGCTTGAGATGTGGGGTGGTGCGACATTTGATGTCGCGATGCGCTTCTTGTATGAGGATCCTTGGGAACGTCTGGTATGTAAAATCATAGATGAATTCCATACCTAGAAATTGATCACGTTTATGTAGCGTACACTGCGAAAGCTTGTACCAAACATTCCTTTCCAGGCGCTTGTTCGTGGCGCAAATGGTGTTGGCTATACTAGCTATCCGTGCGTTCCTTAGCCGGAGAGAATTAATAAATATTGTCACTGACGATGTTTCACAGGGATAACGCCATCTATGATTTCTCGAAGAGGGCCGTCGAGAATGGCCTCGACATCTTCCGAGTATTCGACTCGTTGAACTACTTCGGTAAGCTTCCTTTCCAATTGAAAGACGACTCGAGCTGAGAGTGTTTTTATAGAAAACGTCTGTCGCCCAGTTTTTAATGGTATATCAAAGCATTTTGAACTTACATTTTTCCTATAGTTGAGACTCGGTATTGATGCTGCGAAGAAAGCTGGTGGTGTTTGCGAAGCTGTGGTCTGCTATAGCGGAGATGTCGCAAATCCAAAGAGGACCAAGTACACCTTGCAGTATTATTTGGACTTCGTTGATCAGCTTGTCGCTGAAGGCATCCATGTCCTCGGTATCAAGGATATGGCTGGACTTCTCAAACCAGAAGCTGCAAAGATGTAAGCCCAACATCATATCAAGTCGCAAGTCTTTGATCTGACCTTTTCTTCTTCAGGCTTATTGGCGCGATCAGGAAGAAGTATCCTAACCTTCCTATCCACGTACACTCGCACGACACCGCTGGCATCGCAACAGCAAGTATGCTTGCCGCAGCGGCGGCGGGCGCAGATGTCGTCGATGTCGCTATCGACAGTATGTCTGGTCTGACTTCACAACCATCCATGGGTGCAGTTTGCGCCGCGCTCGAGCAGACCCACCTTGGCACTGGTATCCGCTACGATGATATTCAGGCCTTAAATCTGTACTGGACGCAAGTCCGTCAGCTGTATACCTGCTTCGAGGCGAATGTCCGAGCGTCAGATTCAAGTGTGTTCGCACATGAGATGCCGGGTGGACAGTATACGAACCTCATGGTATGCAGACAGAACCCTTATTGTTACTGTTTCTTAGAACTCATCGCATTTGAATTCTCGTCCGTAGTTCCAAGCATCGCAACTCGGACTTGGAACCCAATGGGCTGGTTTGTGATATCTTGATCTTAGTAACGCCATCCCGTCTGACCGTGCGCACTTACAGAGATTAAACAGAAGTATATTGAAGCCAATGAGCTGGTGCGTGAAATACTAAGTCGGCATTCACACACTTTACTAATGGTTGTCCATAGTGCGGAGATCTCATTAAGGTACATTGCCATCTTCGACCGTACCGTGAATCAATATGTGTATTAAATTACCCTTCTCTCCCTTAGGTTACGCCTTCTTCAAAAGTTGTGGGAGACTTCGCTCAATTCATGGTTTCGAACAAGCTATCGAAACAAGACGTCCTGGAGAGAGCCGAGCAACTCGACTTCCCTTCGTCAGTTGTGGAATTCTTCCAAGGTTATCTTGGCCAGCCTGTGGGAGGCTTCCCCGAACCTCTCCGCACGAAGATCATTCGCGATAAGCCACGCATCGACGGTCGCCCTGGTGCAACCCTGGAACCATTAGACTTTAAGAAGATCAAGGCCGAGCTGCGTGCGAAGTACGGCAAACACATCACGGATACGGACGTTACATCCTACGTGATGTACCCCAAAGTGTTCGAGGAGTATCAAGGATTCCTTGAAAAGTTCGGGGATCTCAGTGTTGTGCCTACACGCTATTTCCTCGGCAGACCCGATGTAGGAGAGGAAATGCACATTTCGTACGTTTTGGGTTTTGCATTCGAGTACAACAATATCGATATGCTAATAACATACATAACCCTAGGATTGAGAAGGGAAAGACCCTGATTCTTCGCTTGTGGGTGGTGCACGAGATAAAGTTTATGGACGTGAAACTCATGTGCGATTTTTACAGAATGGCAGTTGGTCCTGTGATTGAGGGTAAGGCGACTAGAGATGTCTGGATCGAAGTAAATGGGGAGGTCCGTGCCGTTGCCGTGGAAGACAAGAACAGTGCAGTCGAGACGTTTACACGGGAGAAGGCGACAACTGCTCCTGGTTCGGTCGGTGCACCGATGTCGGGTGTCGTGGTCGAAGTCCGCGTGAAGGAGGGCCAAGAGGTGAAGAAGGGTGATGTTGTCTGTGTGCAGAGTGCCATGAAGGTCAGTTTGCCTGCATTTTCTGACTTGTATCTCTCGAAACTGATAAATTGTCTCCGTTTTACAGATGGAATCTGCAGTCAGCGCGCCGGTGTCTGGCCACATCAGGCGTGTCGTTGTGCAAGAAGGTCGGTCCTTCCATTCATTCTCCCCTTCTTTCACCCGTATTGACCACGGTATCTTCCATTCCTTCAGGCGACTCGATCTCACAAGGAGATCTTATTACCGAGATTGTTCACTAAATAGAACTGCCCAACTGCTTTCGACCGTTCGTTCATTTTCTTGATGTATGTTTGATATTTCCAAGACAGAGAGAAAGCCCCAATAGAATTGTAACGTCACAAGACGGAGGTGGTCAATCCAAGATGTACTTTTCTGAGAAATGTCCTATATACATTCTGTCTCATAGTTAAGAAATTTGTTCATTCACAGCAGTGCTCACAGAATACATACTACACTGCCTTTACCAAACTATGCCGATTTCATCGAGCACTGGTGCCATATAAGTCAAGAACCGAAGCAGATGACGTCTGGGTCACCTGAATTGTCTGATCTGGTTCCATCATAAGATCCGTACCCAATTTCCTTAGCCCTTATTACGCCCACCTGTCTTGATCTTGAACCTCCATCTTAAGCACGGCCTCCTTAGTTCACCATCGAGGCGAACGTATGTATGTACCTACCCTTCTTTGACCTTGATTTCTTGTCTATTCCAGATTTGGCCTCCCTTCCATTCTCTGTTGAGTGTTGATTAAATGTCTTAACATTCTGAGTTACTTAGAATCGAGAATCGAAATGTCCAATCCGATAATCGCACTTGGTCCACCTGGTTCAGGTGTCCAGACTCCACGTAACTGGAGGCGGACGTACTCCCGATCACATAAAGATCGCCGCTCCATTACTTGGGACGGTCAGTGTGAAAGTGTCGGAAGGAAGTCTGTTAAACGCTGGGGATGTCATTGCTGTTCAGATTTCGGCGAAGGTTGGTTTATTTGATTGATCAAGATGAAATATGTGTTTAATGATTCACTTTCTTCATTTATTTATAATTCTGTTGTTAGACCGAGCTGGAAGTCAAAGCGCCTAGAGCTGGCTACATCAGACGTGTTGTTCCCGATGGGACGAGTCTGAATGAGAATGACCAAATCGCAGAGCTCGAAGTAGTGTGAAATGTTATTGGGAGCGGACTTTACATGGGTGTGAAGATTGGTTTTGGAGGACATACACGTTGTGTTGAACATTACCTCAGTTCCTAGCAGAGAAATAATTATCAGCCGCGGTTTTTAAGGGACTTCTAGACATGAACTTACACGAAGGTTCCTACTTCCTTGAGACGACTTGCGATTTCCTCGTGGAGCCTTGCAACAAGATCCTGAATAGGCGTCCGTTCAATGAACATGAGGGATGAAGCATGCCGTTCGAAAGCACAGTATTGACTTACAGTAGCAGGTTCAATCTTGTTGACGAGTCCAACGCCGGTACCGGACCAAATCAACATACCGTCCGGGTCACCTTCCTTAGTGGCCTTCCGGTATAGTTCGCGAATCTTTTCAGCATCTTCGCCTCTTTTATACAGCTCTACGATCTTATTCTTTAGTGCCCGCCCGTCCACACCCTCAGGCCATTCTAAAGTTCCTCGCATAGCGTCAAATGCCATGCTGCGCACGGTGGGGGTTCCATGTGCTGCAAGAAGCGCAGCTTTCTGTGCATCCGTGTAAAGCGATTCGGGCGTGAGGAGAAAACGTGTTCCAAGAGCTACCCCCGAAGCACCAAGCGTAAGGATGGCGGCAATCTGACTGCCGGTTGACAGACCACCTGCCGCGATCACTGGGGGACAAGGCTTCTTGTGTTGGCTTGCCGAATTGCTGTTAAACTCATTCAAGATTTCGGGTACAAAGTCAAGCAAAGGGGGTGCGCCTCCATGACCGTGCCCGCCCGCTTCGATTCCTGTGAAGCGTGCAAGTAAGTTTTCGAGAAGAACATTAAGAATCTAATTTGCCTTTAGGGCCAGAATCATCCGATCATCGCAACCATAGAACAAAAAAAAACGATACCTTGTGCGACAAGAACATCCGCATCCCATTCATACACCGCTCTTCGTGCTTCATCCAGTGAATTCACAAGAATGAATACTTTCGTCTTGCGCGGCTGCGATCTCTTTTCGTCCGAAATGCGAACGACACGCACCCATTTTCCAAGATCATTACCGAATGCGAACCAGACTGCGGCAACATGGGCTTCTAGAGCGATTGATAGCAGCTCCGCAACCTTTCCATCGGGCTTGTCAAGTATCCACGCAAGGAAACCTACACCGATTGACAAAGATTCGTGCGATCTATCGGATCCCGCTTCGGAACTAGCAGAGTCTTCTTGCAAGATTGAACGTGCCAAATCAAGCTCTTTCCGAAACGCCACCACGTCTAGATACCCTGTCCGGACAAATGCATTGAACGCGAAGTAGAATTTGTGATGATAAGCAGATTGAGTTTGGTCGCGGCTGTAGAAATGTAACTTTACCTGCTTGTAATAAACCAAATCCTCCCGCGCGTGATACACGTGCAGCAAGCTCACCGCCGCTGGCTCCCGCCATCGGAGCTGCAATAATTGGCGTTGTGATGCCTCGAAAAATGGTGATTTAATCCCGATGTAAAACCGAACGATGCAGGTTAGAAATATATGCATACCAAGCAAGCGTGTAATGGGAGTGTTGATCATTATTACTTCCTTATGCTTCGCAACTTGAAAAGAGAATGATAGTGCCGCTGTTTCCGCTGCGTCTTTCGACAAAGACAAGCAGCAGTCGTTGCACAAACCTAAAAAATTGCTTGGGGTTTGTGCATCATTAACCAGATTATAAAGCCCTGAATTCCGTCATTCGCCAGTATGAGTCATTAGGTCGCTCTTTGGGTTGGACCATTGGGTTGGAGGGCCGAGCTCGGTTTCAAGATTCGATATGCGGGTGACCGGCACGTGACTGGGGTCGTCCAAATTTGTGACTCTCAAAAAGACTGCAGTGACTGCACAGATTTGCAGGAGCAACGTCCACGTCCACGTTCATCTTGTTGTACTTCGCCATTAGGCGGACAGTTGTTTTACAATCTGTTCTCCAATCATGGTAGGCCTGGCGAGACATTCAGTCAAGTTACGAGACGTTGACTTTGTTACGCTTTCAGCCTCCTCCAAAATCAAAAGGCGGGAAGATGCTCTCGCTCATCAATTGGCGTCTCAAAATCACCCTCAATGATGGAAGGGCTCTCACCGGCCAGATGCTAGCATTCGACCGGCACATGAATCTGGTTCTCGCCGACTGCGAGGAGTTTCGCCGTGTTAGGGCGAAGAAAAAGCCTGGTGATGAAGGCCCTGCACCCGAGCAGGAAATCAAACGCACATTGGGTTTGGTCATCTTGCGAGGAGAGTCCGTTGTAAGCTTAAGCGTAGAGGGACCGCCGCCTGTTGTCGATGAAGAAAAGAAGATGGCAGGAGTGCGTGTTTTTCCCTGTCAACTTCTTTCCCTTCTGTCAAAATGTCGGGAACAAGGTTGTGAGAACAGTTTTACTGACGGACTTCTTTCACCATTAGGTCCTTCCAGGACCAGGCCGTGGGATGCCTGCTGGGCGTGGCATAGGTATGATGCCTCCAAGTACGTTAATGCCCTCTTTTACCCTATGAAAATAAGTGTCAATTCAATCTACTCATCGCTTCGTTTACTGCAGTGGGTGCTCCTCCTTTTGCACGTCCTCCTGCAGCATTTGGGGGCCCACCAGGAATGCCAGGAGCGCCTCCTCCAGGGTTCAGGCCACCAGGCTTCCCTCCTGGTATGCCATTCCCACCGCCAGGTTTCGGTGGCCCCGGAGCTCCTCCCCCAGGGTGAGGATTGTCAACAACTCTGCTTTGCATTACATAGATTTTACACTAACCATGTTTTCCTCGATAGTTTCCAACCACCGCCTTCGTAATGGGACCCGAAGGGCAGATGAAATATGTCCGTTGGCTTGACGTGGGAATGTGTAGTGCCATAGGCTTCCATACCTTCATGTCGGTAGAGGTGCATGGTAAAAAAAGCTGAGAGGCTTGCGATTCTATACACAGCATATTTCTGCATTCACGATATTCGTTTCCTTCTGACTCTTGTAACTATTGATGTATATCCCTCAAGAGGGCCAATGATGATGATGCTTTCAGCTCTATGCGAGAGTCGTCACTTCGACTGAAGGACATCTTTCCAGCAGGACGGCGAGTACTCGTCCGTCATCTCGACACACTTATCAAGCTTCACCATTATCTCCCAGCAGTCTTTTTCATCAGTCCATTTGCGTCTGGGATGACGCTCTGCTTTGCAATGCTCTCTGCACGTGTTGGAAGTGACTGAGTTTTCGGTGCTGAGGCTGAGCCAAAATTCTGTTTCAGGCCCTAGATATGTGAAAGTTCGAAGGTGGAATGGAATATCCCCAAATAGCTTCTTCTCATGCTATCCTTCGCGGCACTGGAGGCAGTAACCTTGCTCCGACAGATACTTGGACCTTTTCGTTCTTCGTCTTGAAATGCAAAGTCATTTCACATCAGGGGCACCGACTAATAATCTGAACATCTGGAATACTTCCGCTGTGCAAACCAAGATATGTTCCTCCCTGTCGAATTATGCGAGAGAAATTTTCTTCCTCCTCGTCCACTATCTGTCCACTACTTACACAGTTGGGAGACAGGGAGCTCAGGGTCAGCAAAGTTACTGCGACCATCTAAGTGCGCCAACTTGACGGAGACAGGCGGACAAAGGGTCTTACCGCCGGATCCCTGGTGGCTGTGTCGGATCGATTTATTTTGTATTTCTGATATTGTTTTTGTTCCTTTTTCGATTATTAATTGTCTATTTGCGTAGTTTAATTGTGTTATTCTATAGGGTTAAGAATATTTATTTTCGTATGGAGAATCCTTGCTCGGCATGTTCCGGTTTAGTTGTGCACTTGGATTATTCAGGATCGAAGCTAACCTTGAGATGTCCCACCCCGTCTTTCTGAGTCTTAGCGAAATGAGAGCCGAACGCGCTCAAGGTCGATAAGATACCAGTCCTTGATCACGGAAGTAAATAGATTTCATGTAGGATTGGATCGGTTGTCCTACAGCTCCCTTCAATCCTCTTCAGCCTGGAAAAACATCTTCTTTACGACCCTTTATAGCAATTGGACTCGTCTTCGCTTGTGCTGCGACCAAATACGTTTATAGCCGTCTCCAAATGTCGTTCCTGTGGATGCTGGAGCTCCAAGCCAGAGCGCCTCTACAGCAGTCTAAAAGGAGATCAATCTTATCCACTGTGTCTCTTGCGCTCGCAAAGTGCCGAAGTCATGATTAGTTGCACAGAGAATGCGGGAAGTTCATTATATTCGCCCATGCGCGGAACCTTATTCGCCATTTAAGTGCCTTATTACTCTTGTTCAGCTTGATCATCAACCCAATAAGATGAATAATGGCCCTTGCGTTTATCTTCATTCTATTCTTACTTTGGCTAAATACGATGCAGTGGGAGAACGGGTGCCGTAATCTGTTCTGCTCTTGATCGACATCCTCAAACGCCACAGTTACAAGATTGCAGAATTGCAAATTGTCCATGCAAGACTCTCGTGTTATACTAGGCAACTTGCGGCTCTAGCCTGAATAGGCGAACAATGCCTTCGCTACAAGGCCTTGGCCCTGCATTAGCGGGTTCTCCTCGCCGCCGGTGAAGACGGAAAAGGTACATGCACCTGGATTCTTGCTCAGAACAAAAATGAATTTAAGCTATTTCCAGTTTGCATGCTTGTTAGACTACTCTTCTCCAAAGGACCGGACGTTTCATCAATCCGCGAAGGCCGTTAGGGATCGACTGTTTTGTAAATAAATCGCCTGTGCAAGAAGCGAAAGTTTAGGCGCCCGAGATACTTAGATAGAACCCTCATTGGACGTTTGAGTCCATATCAGGCCGGACGCTCACAGCCTCTGACCGCGCAGGTCGGCTGCGATCCGGTGATATTTCTCCCCCTGTGTCTAGTACAAAGCAATGGTTATTAGAAACGTTTTGAGCAAAGGACGACGATTGGACCGAATAAGAGCTTGGTTGGTGCTGAGCTCAGAGCTGAGCATGACATGTCCACATGTAAGTCTTGCAAAACGTCTATCCCTCTTCGAGAAATTAGCATGTGTGCTACTCGCATTCCATATAATTTAAATAATGATTTGCTGTTGGATCGTTCAGGGACAATCAAATCATAGGACACTTGTTATTTTCCCGATACTCAACGAGTATAAGTTTGTGTAACTTCGGGAATGTGGCGCTGGTGCGCAGTTCTAGGCGGCAGACCGCTAGCAAATAACTGGTAAAGCCTTTTCGTTAATGGATGGCGTGCTGAATGATTATCTCGGAGCCATGCGCGCAGCGGCGCCAGCGAATTACTATCATCTTTAGTACTAATCAGTCAGTGTCTCAAGATCTAAGTGAAACAATGGGAGTTTACCCGCTCTCGGACAAGCTGCGCCACAGGAATGAAGACGAAAGAATCGTCAAACTTCAATCAAGCGCCTTTTCAGGGAACTCCCAGAGGGACAGAAGACCCTGTTTCCAAAAGGCAATCATCCTTGCCTTTCGGCGTCTTGAGAGTAAGAGACGTAAGTGCAAGGGTTTAACTCGAGTCCCGACTGTCCTTTCGGTACATCCCAGTTGTTGATAAATCGAGAAAGATGGGGAGAACGTAAGACATTGGCTCCGAGAAGAAGTGCGTGCAACAGGAGCGCCCGAGAATTCAGATCAGAGCGAGACTGCATTGGATCAGCTTGTGCAGCATTGCAAACTACTGCAAATCAAGCAGATATCAATACTTCAGCTGAACAAAATCCGAGCTTTGAATGACCCAAATGACAAGTAGTGAAAAGGATCATTGGCTTGGAAGAATCCGAGTCTGAGGAATTACATCGCAAAAGTTGAGCCACAGATCAATTTCTTCAATCAATTTCACAGTCGATCCCGTAGTCGTACCGAGTTCCGGCGGAGCTTTAGGCGTTTAAACACGAAACATCGGAAGACTTTCCGGAGAGCAGTAAAGCGGCGGGCATCAGGTGTCGGAGCTAGGGCGTTGGGTCGGAGGGATGGACCGGACTGCTGCTTCGTCTCATGTTCCCGCGTTTGGAAGCCAAGGGCGGGAGAAACGCTTTGAATTGAAAAATCTAAGTATCTGTAGCGATGAGTACGGAACATCGCCTATCTGGTCGCCTGAGTTTGCATCTAGTCGGGATTCGGGGTGGCTGTAACGGCGCAATTCGGCGGGGGCGGGGGGAAGACAACGTGCGGCCATTTGCGGTCGTCGTTTGTATAGACCAACGGATAAGTCCGTAACTATTCGAATCCGTTCAAATCAACACCTTGATTCTCCGCGACCATCAAGAGAATGCCGCCAGAAAAGAATTAAAGCTGGACAAATGGGTCTGTGAACTTCAAGTAAACTAGGCACTGAGGTGGGCATCACGGTCGCTCTGAGAAACGGGCAAAAGGCCCATCGGCATAGAATCCGGCATGTCTGTTTCGGTGAGAATAAGATAAGTAACTGCTACTGAAAAAATATTAGAATAGTCAGGAGACCCCAATTTTAGACGTAACGGATCAGGATTCAGGACAGACTGGGGAATGCTGGGGAGCGTATGCCAAATGATTTACGCTGTGTTTACGTCCAAATTTGTTTTAGTCCGCGTAGCTGTTTCAACCGACTAGAGATTTCTATGGTTAGGTTTCCATTAGGGATATGCAAGCGGATTGATAGGACGGAGGAGGATGGAAGGGACCTTTCGGAAGCTGATACTTCATTGAACTTCGTCAAAGGCAGGAGTCGGGAAGTATGAAAGTCGGAGCATACAACAGAGTTCTGCTGCGGCGCGGGATCGCATCGTAAATATGCGTAAAATTGCTAACGCCAGTAGGCAAAGAACTGAGAAGCGCCTCCCGCGAACGTTTATGGCGGACATGATCGAACTCGTGCACCGATAAGCACACGAAAAGATGGCCGTGATCGATTTCTTGTCCGTCAGTTCACGTGTGAACAGGGGAGCAATATACACTTTTCAAGCGTTGATCGACAGACGTCTTGATGAATACGATTGAATATGCAGGACGGTCTCTTCCTTGGCTCGGTCTGATGCGTGAGAACCGCCGATGAATGAGCAGAGGACGACGGATGGAAAAAGGTCGTTGATCCAGAAGGATGGAAAGGTACACGTGTACTCGACATTCTACGGCTCAACTCCAGAACCAAGCCAGAGATAAGGCACCATGGTATACCATGATATGTTTCCGAAGAGAAAAAACAGATACAAGTGTCTTTGGTTTCTGCGTTCGGCTAGTTATGTCCGCGGAACGAAACCTGGCATGCAAGCAAGAACTAGCGAAGATGAGGTCTGATTTATGTCGTGCCTTGAATTGGGGTAAGTTTGCGGAAATTTATGAGAGAAAAACTAAAGAATGTGATGCAAAGGGCTGAAGGTTGGCGACGAGAGTAAAGTGAGAAGACGATGGAATCATCAGGGGCTCCTTCGATTATTCCATAGAGAAAACGAGGGAGTCGAAAAGCCAAACCCGATGACGAGGGCCAGGGTTGGCGTGAGGGAGCTTTCATCACTTCCTTGATGCAATAGTTACTGTGACCGGAGTCGTCTATTTTTTCCTCCGTTTCTAGAAGGGCAAATGCACCTGAGAGGCATTAATATGACGGTGCCGAAGACGACGTCAAAAAGAATGGATAGTCATCTCCAATCTGTAGAAGATAGCATAAATTGAATTGAGGTCACCATCGAGTGCATAGAAATGTTCAAGCCATTCACTCAATTGAGGGAATAATTGCCACGAGAATGGCTCTGGGTGAAAAGCGACATCAACGAAGGAGGGAACAAGACGGCAAATGCCGTTTGAGCGGCGGCGGAAGCAAAGCTCGCGCCACCATGCCGTCGGGTAAACCTTCCACATTCGGCAGTATAATTTTCCCTGAAAGCATTCTTGAACCATCAAGTACCGACTCATCAGTCAGTCGATACAGTTCTCATTCATCCATCGTTATCTGTCCCTGCTCCGCTTCAAAACTGCGCAATAGTCCAGTCTAAAGGAATCTCATCGGTATAACCAACCACCCGTCTCTTGGTCGCAAATGTTGCAGAAAGAGCCCATTCATTTTTCTGCATGAAGAACAGGGGTATACGAAACCAGATAAGCTCAGATGATGTCGAAGTGAGAGAAGGTAGTCTGTGTTTGAATCTATTCCTGACGTGCAACGCTGCTCTCACAGGGATGACAAGCGCAGCTGAGGCTCCCATGCGAAGCCCGCTCAGAAGTGAGCGCAGCCGTTGCTTCCGTTCATCTCAGGCTGAAAGCGGGATGGGCTTGTGAAGCAGACGTCACTCGTCGTTGAGTCTGGTGACATGGAATATTGGAAGTCTCGGGACAAGTTCCATCATTATTGTGGCTACTTGTGTCAAGCAACCTCGTCGCGGGTTCTCCATTGTCATCTCCATGACCGTCTCTAAGCCGGTGCCTTTTGGTTTAGAAAAGAATACAAAGCTCAGACAAGTATCCGACTCGAACTGGTAATCTATTCACTCGAGTTCCCTGCATCAAACCACGAAGAAGTTAGAAGCAGGCGGAAGCTCAGAAGGCGGAATCAAGGCCTCCCTACAACGCATGTGCGTCCCTCGTCCGCGGCAGTCACATTCAGTCCCACAGACCACAAAGTGCCATCGTGCACAGTGTTCTTCCGCCAGTTCTAGCTGATTCTCGGTGGATGTTTACTATCTTTGAATGCTCCAGGCTGCGCCGCCGTCGAGATCCTTAGGTCTGGACGTCATGATGTATATGCCGTGGGCAACTTCTCTACAATCTACGAGATAACCCCTTCCAGATCGTTACGGCCAATTTACAGAGCTGACTTCTTTGTAAGGTATATTCCTCATCTCAACGTCAGCTTTCCCCTGGAATTTTTATCCTATATGCTTCTTTGCTTCTCTTGATGAGCTGGCGGTGGCACAGAACAGACAATTCGAATTCGTCTCTTAGTCTGGTTTTTAAACTTACTCCTTTTCTCAACGTTCCTCTTCACTAGAGCTATGTGGCGTTGTGGCTCAACTTGACCATCATTCAAAAATGTTACAGAATTTAATATCTAAAGCACGTCTGTGACGGCCGTACGCGTGAGCTGGCAACCGGCTTGGGAACACCGATGGGGAAACAGTGTGTATATGATCCCTAAACCCACCTGAAATATATTTTTTGAGAATAACCTTTTCCAACCTGGAGATGAAGGTGGAAAAACATCAATACAGCGAAAATTAATTAAAGAACAAAGCGTGAGTGCACAGCTGGAGGCGCCGATCAGGATCCTCGTCATCTCCGACTCCAACAAGGCCAGGAACAGATCAGATCAGCAACGGGACCAACACTTGCACAGCGTTCGCGGTCTTATCATCATCATCATCACCCTAGGCCGCGCGCAGTCTCGCTATCACTTGGAGCAAGCGAAGGCACCCTCTTTCATGGGGTTACGGAAGTATCTGGAGCTGGGACTTTTAACGCCATACGCCATAACGCAATCCCGCTTTATACCCAAGCGTATGCTTCCTTTGTAAAAATATATTTCGCGTATATGTTATACGGTCTCTTCCTATTTTCCTATTTCCACTCTAGATTGTATTGATATTGTGTGATACCGCCGGCGAACGCGAGGCGACCCGCGAGCGGCGCTCGCTCAATATGGTCGTGCCTTTTGCTCATCCAACGTTCTCTTCTCTTCTCCGAAGAATTTCAAATTCAGTGAGTCTTGACTCCTTTTTTTAAGACTAGTTTTCTCTGGAGGTTGCGTTCTTTGTGGCCTGGCTCGAGCGCTGGTGCCCCTAAGAACAGTGCAGTTCCCGCGCGAAGTCATGCTGGCCTTCGTAGTGAAATTAGCAAGGACTCTATCTACGTTTATCAGCGACGAATATACAGAAGGGAAGACCAAATATATACTCGCGTTTCTCTCCTTCCTGAAGGGAGCTTGCACGGCGGTAGGAGATAAGTTCTTCACATCCGTGCCAAGAACTCGTGTAACGCTTGGAATCGATTATCAGGCATAACATACGACGAATAATCCATAGACTTGCAATCCGCAACGCCTGTGCAGGGCCATCTCTAGCTTGGCGTCGTTCATCTGTCATACCAAAGTTGTCTTTCCGAGCCGATGAAGTCCCTTCTGGTCTTCTTATCTATATTATTATTCAGTTGAAGGAAAAGAAAGATTAAAATTTCATTCGCATCAGACAGACGGAGAGACGATTCAGGCATCATGACGTCGCCAAATCGCTGTGATCCCATCTGGATGATGGGGCGCAATGAGGGCTTACGATTCTTGTAATGAATGAATGAATACAGTACTACATAGTGAATTATACTATACACTTGTAAGGGTTCCTGGAATGAGCCGGGGTTGCAAAAAAAACTGTGAGTGAACAACTCAATTCCTTTTTTAAAAAAATTTTTTTGAGGGAAGCTTGCAGCATCTTACCTCACTTGCCCTAAAGCAAATTTGTCTTCTCAACTTCGCTGAAAGATCAAAGGATCTATCTGTCAGGACATCGCATTACGTCTTGGATCCCAGATACATGCAATGCGATTCAGCATAGTAGGATCTAAAGTAACGAGATAAATTACCTTTTAAAGATAAAAGGTTATATTACTGTGATTTCACTAACATGCATGCGTTAATCGCATGTTCAGCGAGTATATTACGTGCTCTAATATCACATTACAGAAATAAATGAAGTACACCTTTTGCGCATAGAAAGTGCCGACCCGCAGTCGTACATACAAAACCACCCGCCAGTCGACCCGACGTTGCCCGCGATTCCGGGCGCCGTGTGGAGGTCGGTCTCGGGGATGCGTAACGAGGTACTGTAAATATGCCGCAACGTTTGTTCTTCTTCTTCACTTTCCGTTATCGATGGGTTATTGCCGCATATATCGGAGTTCCATTTACACCAACACGAACACGTACTTCTTCCCTTTCTTGACTTGAGCTTCCTTCCGAATAAAGAATGGGGATTAAGAGACTCCCGAGAGGCAAGTAAACGGACAGACGGAAGACAAATATTAGCGGTATGACATGAAAGTGCTTTACTATTATAGTTGACTTGGGGCGGATCAAGTCGCAGCGCCGGGCAGTTGAGAAGAAACATCGGCGTAAAATGCGCGGCGCTCACAGAGAGGTCCGTCGGTACGGGAAACGAAATTGAAATTGAGAAGCCAAATACAGAATCTTTGGCGCCGATCTCGGGCTCGCAGGTCAATTGCGATTTTGCGTGGGGTTCAAACATACACGCCGCCGAAGAACACCAGAATAGAGTTGGTAAGACAAACGGTTTGCGTTTCGTAGCTCTTCGTATATGTGTGTTGAGCGGATCACAGCGATTCGGAGACATGGTATCTCTGCAGCATTGAAATTTCCTATTGAAGTCTCGTCTTGAGGAGTAGTAGTAAAGAGCGGCGAGTACTAGTCATCCTCCAAGTGCAAGCTAAGATAGATAGGAGGATATGAATAAATACAATCTTCCCACGCGTCCCCGTTTGACATTAATATTACCTTGTGTGCACGTAGAAAAAAAGCGAGTTCACGATTCTTCCTGTGAGAAGAGTCCTGTATTGGAGGCATTCGTCATCGTTGACGCGGGAAGTCTCCTAGTCGGAATCGGCAGCTGCTTGCAATAGCGGAGAAGAATCCAAGGAAGCAATTAATATTATCTCATCCCATGCCCGTCCCTTCCTTCCCTTCCCCTTGTTATGGTCTGGACCGGACTGACTGATAAGCTGCGTGGCGGTACCCGCAGCTGTTGATCATTCCCATAAACGAACATGATCGATTTATGGAACTTCTCGATATTTTCATTGATATTCCGGAGGGAGAGCGGAATATGCGTATGCAATATACTGTACTATACGGAAACCATACAGGAGTTCTAGACGTGAGATAGCACGGTGATAGCGATGCTCGAAGAACTAGCACTGATCTAGAAGTTATGGGTCACTTGGTCAACAAAAAGAACGAGGGTAGTGTAGTAAACGCAAGTTAGGATAATATACGAGACGAAAACATGCAGAGAAAGAAACGTACACACGAACACGTCACGTCACAGTAAACTCGAGACCAATAATAGTTAATGATGAGCCACAATAGGAGATCCTGTCGATCCCAGAGGTCCGCCGAAGTTCTGTCATGCGCACAGGAACAGCGAGAACCCACGTCAACGAGAAGCGGTTCTGGCCTAGCCATAGAAGGACGCGGTGTGAGCCCAGGACTATCGGGGAATTCAAGACTTCTTCCGTCTGGCAGGGCTGAATTATCTACTACTAGAAAAGTACTGAGCTAGTGCCGCCGGGAACGTAATGGAACTCGTTCCGGACAGTGACGAGAAGCTAACCCGGAATTGGAGCAGGACAAGACGGCTCATGGATTGTAAACTTTGCGCATCCGATTCTTTGAGATCAACGCTAAGAGCCCTCTCCATCCTTTCATTCGAGAGAGAGGGATATCTAATCTTGAAGACGGACCACATAGGAGTCTATAGACGTTAGATAGCGTGGTGATAATGACGCTCCTGGAATCGGTCTAGAAGTACGAGACTGCAGCACAACGAAGAAGAATGAGGGTAGGCAAACTAGGAGAGTATAGTTAGTGTACAAAACGAAATGTTCAAGAAGAAAAATAAGGAACGTACACACATACATATACAAGTTGCATAAACCAGGAACCAAAATAGCCAGCGATAAGCCACGATAGGAGAGCACGTCGATCCAGATCTCCCGGAAGTGTAATGACACACAGGCAACGAATTATATTGCGTTCTGATCTAGCCGTAAAAGGATGCAGCCGCGCAGATCCCAAGACTTCAATTTTTCCTTCTTGTGAGGCACATACTACTGTGCCAGTAAGCAACACTGAGCTAATGCCGGGAATTCAAAGGATCAAACCCGTTCTGGCCTGGTGATGCGCTGGTGGACTGGAGGAGGATGAATTCTCTGCACATCACGCATCTGAATCCGTAGGCAGGGATGTTCGTGATCCCAAGGGCCGGGTTGGCACATTCAAGTTCAGTTGATCTTGTTCTCCAGTATTGTACGAAGATCCGAGACCGCTGTATCGTCGATGGGCGGCCCAGTAATGCAACCTCAATGCGACTCGGATATTCTTCTTTTGTCTCTGAACGATCTGGATTCAAGATGCCCAGATAGAGAGGGGAGTAAAAATTAAAAAAATCTGGTAGGCGAGACAAGAGCAAGCAAGGAAGTCCAATTCAATAGAGTAAGCAATAGAAATGAATCCGTCTCTGATCCGTTACTCAGATACGCTTTCCGAGATCCGCTGCTGACCCTTGCTGACCAGGCCGCGACGCTCACTCGGAATGCAGAGCGAGCTGGAATGGAGGCGGAGGCGCTCATGGAAATCGTTAGGCGTCAGGCGGATAGCATTTACGCTCTGCGAACACAGCCGCGAACCGAGCCGAGACATGAGACAGACATGTTCTATCCTATCGCCATGCATGCCAGTTGGACGGGACGTTGCACAGCCGCATGCCATGTTCAATACGCACGTTCTAGAGCGCCTTGTCTCGGAGTCTTGTTAGGCAACGCGTGTACCTAATATTGTATTAATTAATGTGGCTGCAAATTTTTGAAATTAATACGAATGAATTAATGTGAATGAATGAAAAGGAGGAAAAACTTACGGTGCTAGTGCTAGCGGGCAGGTATCAATGTTAGATCTAGGAGAACACGAATGATCGTGATCGTTGTCTTGCTTGCAGCTGCATGAGGGTGTGGATGCCTTACAAACGTGCCAGGTACACGCACATCACATATTCAAGTTTACGCATCAGCGAGCGAACGAGTGCAGGTAAGCAATGCGTAAGCCAATAAATTCGTTCGTCAAATCGCCACAACGGCACGATAAAATAAAATAATTAATCCATCCAACCCTAACCGTCGGCACATTGTTTGTTTCACTCACCATAGTCCGCCAAGTCCCACCGCCGGCGATGAGACGGGTCGGGCAATGGACGCGAGACGGTCCAGTCGGAAGTTGCCCCTTGATCCGCCCACGCCGTTGATTGTCGAGCCTGAATGTCCTGTGTTGCCGCAGTTATCGCAGTTAACGCGCGCGCGCGCCAACCCTAATGCAAGAAACATTGATTTCGAAGCAGAAAGAGAAAAATTGAGTGAATAGTGAAAAAGGGAGAAAAGAAAGGGGAAAACCGTGATTGTCACTCTTTATTCAATTGTGAAGAAAGACCAACCGCGTTGCGCGCGTGCGTGTCGGATTGGATCTTTTCCATTGGGCGTACCGAGTCAGAAGACCTTGGGTGCGCAGTGAGCTAGCTGCATCAAGCCAGCAGCATCAGCAGCCACACGGTCATTCAAGACTCGCCATATATACAGTACAGACATACAATATGTGTACGTACTTGATCAGATAAAAAGGGTAAATAAAAGCGACCAGCGAAAAAATAAGATAAATTCACATCCAAGTCCAGCTGATCAGGCATGGAGTGAGCTCGGATTCCGATAATGAACCATGAAAAACCCAAAAAACGTAGGCAGGCGCTTCGAACAAAGGAATGTGAAAAATGCGAGCGTGGGCAAACAAGCGATTCGGAGCCGGCGGACGCGATGCGACGCGACTCTGACTCCATCCATCACCATCCATCCTTCTTTCCTCCCGATTCTGAATGTTCTGTTCGATCAGGGTCGAGCACGCCAAAAATAAACAAAATATAGCAAATAACAAAATAATAATAATACATAAAGGTAAGGAAGATAGGCCTAGGAGATAAGCCGTTTAGGACAAGTTCCTCGGACGAATGGACGGTGAGGTATAGAAAATGAAGGGAGGCTTCAACACTTGGCTTGGAGAATCATCTTTCGGGGTGTTCCGGAGACATGACGGGTACGAAGGACGGGTTGCTTGGAACCTCCTCTTCCTTCACTTTCACGTTTAATGGATGTGGAACGCGTTTCATCGTTTCATCTCCGTTGTGTATTGTGGCTCTTCGGGAGAAGAGAAGAGAAGAGAAGCGAAGCGTTATCCTGTCCAACGTCTCGTACTGTCAGATTAAAGAAACGAATCTACGTCCGGGTGCGTTAGGTGTGTACGTTACTACGTATGTTACCATATGTTGTGATTGACGGGAACTGCATCAGTACCACTCATATCGCCAGTCCAGGCCTAAAGGGATCCTCGTATATGACATATCATGACATATCTATGATGCTGCGTAAAGAACTAGCACTAGCAACACTACGACATATATCATGCAGAATTTGGAAAACAAAAGGAGATGAAACAGCGCGTCGAGTTCACCGATCACGACAACAACGGTGAGCTAACTAAACGAAAACATTAATGACGATCGTGTCGAAAGTAGGGCGAGGAGTTTACCCATGCTGCTGACGTTCCTCCGCTCAGCTCCCTTTGAATGTGAGCTCCCCTCGAATCCTCGCCGAGCACGTTTCTGACATATTAATGCAGAATCTATAAGCATCCTTCCGTCGCGAAGCCACCCTTCGACTCTCTACCCATCCGTATGCGTCCTATCCCTATCCCAAAGCGAACTCTGGCGTTATGGCATTTATGGCGTTCCGAATTCCCGAACGTGTCTTCTATACCGCCTTCCCTTTTGAAACCTGCACATGCACCTGCACCTGCGCCTCCCATGTCAATTTGTCATTCAAATTTAATCTAATTATTACAGCTCTTTTGCGGGTTCAGGTGCGGGTAAACCCCGGTGTCCTGTCCGTCCATCCGTCCGTCTGTCTATTTTGGGCAACCTGGTGGGCGTGCAGGCGAAATGTCTGGCAGACGTCTTGCCCATCCTGTGCGTCGATCTGCTCATTATCCGCTCGTTCCCAGTTACAATATCCGCAAAGAACCCGCAAAGACGAGGCCTAGGTATAATTTCACCATGTACTGTATGTATGTATGTATGTATGTTTGATCGTCGAGACCGTTCGATAGCCAGTCGGCGCCCATCGACCATCGAGTTCATCCATCGATGACTCCGAAACCGAAACCGAAGGCACCTTCCTTTTTTTTTTTTTTGATACTCACATCCGCATTGTGTTGTAATGCATGGAAGACACGAAGACCGGCGAAAGAAGGGGCACGGTCGGTCATATCGCAGGAGGAAGTCCGAGTTCATATACATAGTAGTGAGGGTGATGATGTTTAGGTATGATCGTGGCGGTTTGGGGTGGGGTGGGGGAGCGGATAAGGAGGGCTAAACACCGAGTTCTAGTAAGTATGTATAGGTTACCACATTGACATAGCCGGATATATAGTGTAGTCTAGTCCTAGGACCCCAATGATCATCGCATCACATCACATCACATCACATCACATCACATCATGGCACAGCAAGAAGTTTTGTTTTGATCTTTCTTTAGCTTTAGGAGAGGCTAAACACCGAGTCTTAGAGCCACTAGCCCCCAACGAGAGTGTAATGATCATCACCGTCGCATACGGTATGTACTGAAGTCAAATCAAGTCAAGTCAAGTCGCAGAGATATTTTTGATACTTTGATGCTTACTTTGATTCTTTTCACACGCTCGGACGAAGAACGAGTCGAGTATTCATTTCTTATTCAATCAATCGCTAAAATTTTCCAAATAACATGTCCGTTGAAATTTTTTTTCTCTCCGGGTTCTGCTTTTGATGTTAACTCTGTATATGTATGTATTGATCTCGAGAAACAGAGACAGAGACAGAATGGTATCGACACGATATCAAATCAACTATCGAAAAACGAGGAACGGAAATGTAATAAAAATCAAAGAAAAGGACTCTATGCGATAGACGGGACATGAGACAGAAGGGGAAAAAAATGAAACGAGTCGAAACGAGTGGTGTGGAGCGATCCGGCGTTGATGATGAGAGAAACACAATGCAGGAAGAAAAACATGTATATATGTGTATATGGATTGGATTGGGCTGGAGTCGAATCAATGCGAGTGGTTGGATATCGAGGCGCAAGCCAATGCGAAGGGACAAAGGGAGAAGGAAAGAGGAAAGAAATATGTTAGTACAATAATTGTACATGATTGGGATTCAGATTGCAAGTGATGTGAGTTTTTTTTTCGAGTCCGTTCGTTCGTTGATAGTTTTGGTAGCTGATGCAATTTTGATGATGGAATGAAATAGGACGAGAGAAAATGAGTTACGAAGTTTGAATGTGAGTTGGGCTGGTGGTGGACGAAACAGGCAAGAGAAAAGAAAATAAAAGAAAAAAGAGATGTATGTGACAGGGCGACAGTTGAGGTCGTGTGGCGCGAAGCGTAGGAGAGCTTGATGGATCGATCGAAAATGTGTCGAAAGTCGCGAGGAGATGATGATGAGGAAGACGATGAGAATGCACGAGAGGCATATGTAGAAGTCGCCGTCACTATGAAGAACAACGAAGGAGGAAATCAAATTCTTTAGAAGGAAAAGGACGAGAAGAAATGTATGGAACAAAAAATCAAATTTTGATGCGAGGGAGAGGGATGAAAGGGCGTGAGGATGGAGGGACGCGGACACGGAAGGAAGGGGAAGCGAGAAGAGCGACTCGGACGGGTGTGAGAGAGAGAGGACTCAGAGACGTGTGTGTGCGCGCATGAGAGAGTAACGGAAGACAACGATGATATTGAGCGGCGTGTCGGCAGCCGCCATATGCTACGCATGCACATGCATCCGAAGTCGAAGGTCGGAAGGAACAGGAACGAAGAAGCAATCCTGAATCCTGGCGAGAGGACGACTCCGACGAGAGAGCTGCGGCAGATGGGGGTGGATACGAGTGCGCAAATGATGAGCTATGACTTTGCAATAATAGTCATTAGAACTATATTGCATCTTTTGCAAAAGCGGAGGACAGAGGGGGCGGTACGATGGCACCATAATCGGGAGATGAAATCAAAGGATCAACAGAGTAAAGTCAATTCAAGACCCAATTGCGTCTGCCATCAGAGAGAATACCCGCAGTATGTTCCGCCAAAGTGTGGGCGGAGCGAATGCATCCGAACCCCGAGCTCTGTCCGGTGTCGTCAGTGGCGTCCCGAGTGAGAAGTGATGAGCGTTGTCTTATGTCCGGCGCCACCCTCCGAAGTCTAGCGAGCGGATAATCGCGTAACGGAGTACGTGTCCAGTCCGAGCTAAGGGAGGCTAGTGGTAAGATCAATTCTATGCGTCTATGATGAGTGTTCCAGAAAGGAAATATCGAGGGTCAAATATCGTTATCGTCGTCGTAGATCGGCGTTGCACGCACCAACGCGTCTGGCGCGTCGCGTACGCATTCCTGGGCATTCACCGTCGCACGGCTTTGGCTTTTCGTCCCCTGGCTCTCCAGGCCTCGAACTCTCGCAGCTCCCTCTCGCCTCTGTCGTCTTCGTCAGCATCATCATCTGGTCGGAATCCCTTCTCGTAGTGCGCAGGTCCGAATCGTACCCATCCCGTCTCCGCCTTCTCGCGTCCGGCAATCCAAATCCCTCGCTTCGACACGTCCGAGATCGACTCCTTCAGATCAGAGGTCGGAATCACGAGCGGCGAACGGGCGTTTGCGAGTGGCACTCGTAGATCAAACACTGCTCGTCCTCGCTCGGGTTGCTGCTGCTGCTCTATCTCCTCCCTGTCACTGCCGTTGCTCGCGCGCACAGTGAAACCTGAGACACTGTTCTTCGAATTCGATTTCGTCGTGTTCGATCGCTGAACTGGTGAAGGGGGCGAAGAAGAGGAGGATGGAGATGGCGAAGCGGGAACAGTCGTCGTCGTCGTCTTCACCATAATGTGCGCCGGCGCGTCATGCTTCAATTGTTGCGCGTAGCTACCGTTGCCTGTACCCCAAGCACGGAATCGACGTGCGATGTTGTCAAGCATGTTTGATCTGGCCGGGAGCTCCGCTCGGACCTGTGTCTTCGGACGTCCATTGGTCGGCTCGGGCACAGACCGCTCGTTGAGAGCGCTGACGAGCGAGTATGTACTGAAACTGTAATTTGTGTCGGTGCGAGTCTCGCTGGCACGAGGAGACGGTAGGGAAATAGGGGAGGAGGAACGCAGGGAGGTCCGCGCGAGTTGGGTCGTATTGGTGCAGAGGGCAGGGCCAGCAGGGCGTTGGCGTGAAAGTGGGAAATCGGGCTTTGCGTAGGAAGAAGACATGGCGGGGCCGATGCTAGGCGTCTCGATCGTCGGGCAGCCAGCGGGGATGCGGCTTCTCCACGCACGAATCCCGGCGTCGTTGTACCCTGGCCACTGGGAACGCGCTTCAAGCTCAGCATCGACGAAGCGCTGCTGGGGTGCATGATAATGTCGGGAAGTACGGGTACGCGTGCTCCTCGCAGCGCGGCGGTGCGAGGACGTCGAGGGCTCGAGCATCCGCGAGGAATTGGAAGGACGCGGTTGTTGTTGCTGGAGGTGAGAGGAAGGCTCGCGGATGACATCGGAGGAGGAAGCGTCGTCGGAGATGGAGCTAAACTCCCCCGTGTAGGCATCCGCGTTCTCCACAGCGCGCATCTTGCACGCCCGTGAACAGTAGGCCTTGCCGTACTGGAAAGGAGAAGAGTCAGATTGAGGCGGACGAGTAGAGAGGGAGTGAGGGGCAACTCACCGGAGTTTGCTTGCTGCACGTCAAGCACCAATCCACGTTCATAGCATCCATCATCTTGTGAGAATGGCTGTATGATGGTGAGTGGTGGAAATGAAGAGGAACGTCGGCCTGCTTCAACGTCTGTGAATGCAGGTAGTCGAAGAGATGGACGACTGGGAGGATGAGGAAGGAGGAAGGAGTATTGTATTATAAGGGGGAGGACAGAGCAGACATGGCTCGGGCTGTGAATATTTTTTTTGAATAAGAGGACAGCAAATCTCAGATTGACCCGTTGCCGTTCTTTCGGGTCACGCTTTCAGGGTCCTTTCAAAGAGTTCGAATCTGTGAACTCTAACATTAATATTAATATTTCTATTTCAACTCAACCCTATTCCCTTACCATTTATGGGTTATACATTCAACATATACTCAACTACTGCATTTGGTATACACCGCTTAGAAATACCACTTTCCATTTCCATTCTCTCAGTCACCCGTGTACGGTCCACTGCCACAGTGCCAGTCGGGCACGACAGCTGCCGGAAGGCATGCATGCGTGTATCCTTGGGCCCCTTGTCCTCCGCGAACGCACATCGCGAACTCTTTTCCTTTTCATCACGGTGGGACCCTCACCTTCGCGTGTCTCCAACATCTCGTCAACATCTCGTCGACATCTCGTCATCCCTGCATCCTTCCACTCCACCACATCCATTGTCCTCACCGACTTTTTGTATTGTATCATACTGTCCATCACAGCAACGATTTTCATCATCCATCTCTACTTTGATCAATAGCACAAGCTTTGTTCCCGGTGTTGCTCCTGCTCCAACGGCCTACCCGTACTCATATGCGTGCTCACGAAAAGCGTCGTCAGTGGCGCCGCCGCTCTCTGCCCCATTCAAGCTCTACAACAACTCGCCTAAAGGCTTGGGATGCTTAAGGAACATCGTATGCACACAGTTTTCGCGATGCATCAGCTATCAATTACCAGCCATTCTTCTCAGTTCTCGGCCCTCCCTTCTTTCTTCCTCTGATACTTATTTTCGGATCCCTTGTCTCCGCCGTCACCGTCGCCGATGACATTGCCAGCTCTAGCGACGGATGCCACCCACCTTAACCACGATATTGTCCGTTCTTCGCATCTCACATCATAGAATCCATCTTTGTGAGTCGTTGAAACAGGGACTCGAGGAAGGAAGTGCGTGAATAGTGAACAAAAAGCGAAAGCACAACGAAACACAATATATAATGCGATTGCGTATGCGACCCATTAATGTGCATTTCCATTTTTTCCTTCTCCGTAGTCATTGCCCTTGTCTACGAAGGACCAAGGTCAAGGTGAACATGAATTCCGATGTCCCTGCGCAAGAAAATTTGCTTCTTAACGTACATGCCCCTCCCTACACACAATATTGATATGCATACCCAGTACCCCCATCTCCACGACGAACTTCCTGGACTTCATGAAGCGTAGGAAACGAAACGAAGTTGTGAATTATATGTATCTTGATGTCTGATGCATCGAGAGTCGACAACCTGAGAGAGAAGCATGAACCCTAGGCCTGCCCTAACGAGCTTATCTCGCACCATCTGCATCTTCTCCATCCCCGTCGATACCAGTGGTAGATATCTCCATCTGGCTCTGGTTCATAAGTAAGTAACTAAAGAACCTAAACAAATTTGACGCCTCACGGCTACGGCTACGGAGTGGAACCTCAGCAAGGAACGGATGATTAGCTTCGAAGCATCTTCGCCATCTCATCGAGATACTTACATACACACAATCGTATGTATTGAAGGGTGTGTATATGTATATATATGCGTACGGCAAAGACAGACGCTAATAAAGACGGCAGGACGGGTTACAAAGCGTTATTCCGCCGCTCCCAGACGAGTTTGATGGTGACCGGGAAGTTACGCGCGGTTTTGCACTTTACCGCGCCCTATCAGTATCATGCTCATTCCTTCTTTTCCTTGCTCACTTCCTCGACCCCCTTATCCGGCGTTCGATATCCTTTTCAGGGGTTTCGAGCATCTTTCAATTGACTTGGCCAGATGGACGAGTACGGTTCTCTCCAATCAATTTGAATCCTAATCCAATATAATGTGGGCTGGACTGGTACTGCACTGAACTTTGGCAATTGAGTGAGTAGGACCGGTTAACGGCAATGGTTACGGCAATGCAGGACGAACGAACGAACGAACGGGGTTGGGGGACGAATTGCCTTCGTCTTCGCTGCTAGTGCTGAACAAATTGCGTTCGTGCTCGTGTTCGTGTTGGTTTTTACTGGATGCCGTGGGTGGTTTGAGTGTGGTGTGGTGCGGTGCGGTGATGTCCAGGACTCTTCTCGCCCTTCGTCCCTTCGTCTCTCGTCGAATTCAATTCAATCAAGTAGTGGGAGGGAGAAAAGCTAATCCATGCCGTCCATCCATCCCAACTTATTATTTCGAACTCAACTGGCACATCTGCACCCCGGTTCGAGCTGTGCAGCCTTCTGTTGTTCAGTCGCGTCGCGTTGAAGTTCTTCTGTGTATCTATACTCTTTCTACCTCAACTTTCCAGCTTAACCTTACCAATCCTTCCCACCTTTTTCGCTTCTTCGCCTTCCCTGCTCTCCCCTACCTGCTTCCCTTCTTTTTGCTCTGATGGAGGGGAGGAAGCGTTGTTGATGGATGGGCACGATTTTTTCTAGTTGGATCCCTGATCCGGTCTGGTTTGAGTTGGGTCGGGTGCGCGTTAAGGTGCAGCAACGTGTTGCAGTCGGCAGCGTGTTCCCGTATTGACGTGTTCTGCCAGTTCCGTCTGCCGTCTCGAAACACCAAAAGCGCGTATCTCCATGGTCCTTGGTGTTCTTCCTGCCAATGCCTGTTGTTCCTGCTTCGTTTCCCGCTCCAACAATAGACTATTGGAAGCCTAGGGAGAACTCCCCGTGTCCAGGTCCGTGACTGGCTGCTCATCTTTTTTGCCTGCCAGTAGCTGACTGGCCTGGGATATCGATAATGATTGGATCGCTAATGACCCAACTGGAAAAAAAATTCCTATTTGCTGATTGGACACACCGGCTTTGATTTTGATTTCAAATTGACGTTCTCAATGAGAAGAGCACGGGTGTGCCTTCCGTCTTGCTTGCTTACCGAGTTGCTTACGGATCGCATCGATAGGATTCAAAGCCCAGAGTCCTTGTACGCGTAGGGCAGCGCAGATCTGGTCCAGCCTTGGTTAGATTTTAGCTTTAAGGCTATGGTTTTTGCACCCAAGTCAGTCTAATTCAAGGCGAGGTGGGTGCTTCCTTCTCGATCAGGATTTCACAGCGCGGCGCACTCCCGCTCGTCTTCTGTGTCCTATATCCGTTGTGGATTTTTCTGGATTTGCAGTGCAGCAAAGTCACACATGCCCCTCCCAACAAATCGTCCTCGTCGACCACCCGAATACACACATATGTGCGCCCCATTTTTTTCTATTCTTGCGCATTCCGCAGTGCTTACTCACCGTCCTCACCTATCAAACTCCTACACACTATCAAACCCACAGTCGTATCTAATTAGGAAAGCGTCTACACATCTCCTTCAGGCTTTAGGTCCTTCAAGTCGGCTACCTCGCTTCTCTTGCAGTCGTAATCCAACACACATCTTCTCGTCCCGCCCATCTTAGTACTGACTCATGCCCACGCCCACGCTTCAGGCCCCTTTTCTTCCTTTTTTTTCCAAGCCCTTCTTCCTACTTCCTTTCTGTTCCCTTTCTAAAGATAGTCGGCACCCCCAAGTAACAAGTCCCGCACTCTTTTTGCAATTCCCTCTCTACGAGACCCCCCCCCCCCCCTTTCTTCGTTCCTTCCTCGAGTTTCTCGTCCGGCCACTAACTTAATCCCTCAAACTCTCCTTTTCCCACCGATCTTCAAGGAAGGGAGAGTGAAGGCTTTTTATGTTAATATAAAGGTGTTCTTCCCAGTATGGCACAGCATGCGAATACGAACACGAGAATGTTTTGATTTTCACCGTTTACGTTGGTGTGTCTGTCTGTCTGTCTGTCCGTCCGTCCGTGTGCCTTGATTTTGATCTTGCCACGCATGGTTCTTCTCTTGAGGGTCTCTCACCTTTTACGAGTGTGGTCTAGGCGTGCTCTAAGTATGTGTGTGCTGTCCGTATTCCCGGTATTCCCTGCTGATGTTCCCTGCGTCGGTGACCGTCGGTCGGTCCTCCGTCGTTGATTAGTCGGTCGGGCGCACTCGGTCGAACGAAAGTATCCTGAGTAATTGAATAAGTAAGGTTTCTGTGAATTGTCTGTGTGTCTATTGTAAGAAGCTTGCCTGATCTGCATTGACCCCCTCTTCTCCTGCGCCGCCTCGCCGAACCTGTTTCGATCCTGTTCTAGGACGGGAAGATGGACTAGGCCTTTTCTTGTTGTTGTTGTTCGTTGTTCGTTGTTCGCTGTTCGCTGTTCTTCGTTGGCCAAATGAAACGGGAGAAGACGAAGACTATGGCTGACCGAATGAATGAACGAATGAATGAATGAACACGCTATGTACGTCGTAAGTACATACTGTACTATCCTCGTTACGTGCAAGCGCATCTCTCTTCTCGTTCCTTGTCTTTTCTCTTTTTTGTTACGTGTGCCTCTTCCGAAAAAAAAAAACCTCTTCTCTGAACTCTAACCCTCTTCTGAGCCGGTTGCTATGCTTCTCGAAGCCGCTCTTTGGTGTGAACCTGTGAGTCTCCCTCGTACCCGATTAGTACTGATTGTTTTGCTCTTTCCCTTCAACGACTCAATGTATGTATACTGTATGTATGTATGTATTCCCATCTGGATGCTCCCTTCCTCCCTTCCCCTTCCTCTTCTCATCTATTCGTCTCTCTCTCTTCGAGAGTTATTTTCATATTTTTTTTCTTGCATATGTCCTTTTCGTTATTTCATATACCTGTTTTCGCTGTTTGTATTTCCCTGCTCACTGTTTCTCTTCGCTTTCTCCCGACATCCGTCTTCTCTCTCTTTAGGACTCCCAAAGTTTTTCAGCTTTCGGGACTTCGAATTTCATGCTTATACATATACATAGGGGGGCTTTTCTCAGCCTTCGGTCTGCCGTATCCGTACCTTCGTAAAGCAATCTATCAACTAGAGCAAGTTATCGACGATGGCGATAGATAAAATCAAACACCGGGATCTAAAGAAAAGGTGGGATATGGGAGAACGTAGAGCAGCTCGCTTACCATGGCCCCCCGCGTATGAAATTTTATAAATCTAAATTTCGTATACGCCGCTATAAATATACACGCAGTATGAAGTGTATGTGAATAATATAACGAACGACTACGATTGCATGTGACGAGTTCCCGCCCGCCGCCGCCACAGAAATGCGGAGCGGGCAGCGCGTCATGATGGGAATCATTATTAATATGTTACGATATTTTAATTAATAGTACTATTTGTGTATCAATGTATGCGTGGTACTTGTCTGGTCTTGGTGTAATGATTAATATTGACATTTTTATCCGTAGGCCACACCGATCTGCTTCATATCAATGATTCATGATGATGTTCGCTGGGATGTCATGATCTTATCGTCGGTGAAAGAAATATACATGTATGTATGGTTCAGTATGGATATGATAAATGAAATTATTAATAATTATTATTCAAGTTTCATTTACTAGTATTCTAGTCTAGACCTAACACTACGTACAAGAGTTCGAGCTTACCTCAGTATTATGAAAACGTATTTACGAACGACCTAGTTAGGCAAGTGGCCGATGCGGCCGGGTCCGTAGTAAAAAGTTTTATGAAGCCAGAAGGTACAATACTCGCAAAGCTAAAGCTATAAGGAAAGCTTTAAGGAAGAGGTGTAGCCGGCGGTAAACTCGGGGGCCGCCAATCCGACGTATCGCCTATTGCAAGCTTCGTTCAATGGTAAGAAGACTTCGTCAATATAATACTAAGTCTCACGTACGATCGCATTCTCCGCACTACGATCACCTCGTGCTCGATCACAAATACTATGTTATTAGAAAGAGAGGGGGGCGGAAAGAGAGAAGTAAGCGCCGAGTACCTGTGCAGTCACAGTTGCGAGTGCACACCGCACAGCGCGCCAAAAAATTATCGATCGAGAAAATTTTAAGATAGGATGAGCAACAGAATACCGCCGAATGAGCATTCCCGCGCTCCCTCACGCTTTCAAGCTGATTCAATAGACTTAGCTTATTCATAGGAAAAGGTTGGAAGATAGAGGCCGA
Organism: Sanghuangporus sanghuang; assembly: GCA_009806525.1. Classification (NCBI taxonomy): domain Eukaryota; kingdom Fungi; phylum Basidiomycota; class Agaricomycetes; order Hymenochaetales; family Hymenochaetaceae; genus Sanghuangporus; species Sanghuangporus sanghuang. Next base: position 801,590 of record VVIT01000002.1, on the reverse strand, counting down.
GACCGCACTGGTCGCACCGGTTTCGCACCATATCGCACTCTAAGTGCCTGCAAGCAGGACTTCTCTCAATGAGATCGTCTTGTATTCAGTGACTTTCGCTTGCTCGAGTGCGAGATGCCCTGGCGCCTTGCTTTATTTTGTCTGTGCACATGCAAGACCTCCAGCGATGCTTGTGGGTCAACGCCACTGAACAACCAGATCCAGATCGCTTAGTCACAGAAAGCGTCTGGAGGCGGGAGAAGCGAAGGTCGGCCGGCGGTCGGGCACCAGTCATCGCAATAATCCGGGATGGCCAAGATGCGTGGTTCGCTTCGTTTGATCTTCTGAGATAAAAATGGCAGAGCGGACGGAAGAAGGTCAGCTACCACTCTTGCACCAATGTTTCATCATGATGGATGCAGAGATATAGACGATACCTCGCAAAAATGGATCCGTTGAAATAACGAACTGATGAGTGTCTCCAGGACAACTTGTTTTTGCGTTCTTGCCGAAATCTGCATCTCTGCATGAACAGCCATCATCTGCTGCCAGGTCAGAGTGTGCGCTGATTCGACTATAGCCTCTCGAATTCCATTGGCTTGTCGCTCCGAAGGATACGATCAAGACCGTACTCCACCTGTGGTACAGATCGAGCAGATCTATGTGTTCTTATCTATTATATGCTAAGTCCGTGCGCGAGTGCATGCAGAATCTGAAAAAGGAACACAATAAGCATATACGCAAAATGCCGTGATAGAAAATATGATGTTGTTGTTGTTGACCACAGAACACTGCACGGCAAGCACTGACAAGCATCTTCTTCAGAAAAACGTTCATTGTGCATATCCGCTCTAACTTTCCGTATCTCCGCAGTAGCCAAGACATTCTAGTTGCATCAAAAGAACCACAAAGAACCATTCGAACAGTGTTGCCAATATGCTGAGTGAGAACGTCTTGCGAGATCCATAACAAATCGGCATACGACACGCGGGAGGACGTAAATGTCTCCGCAACTGGTGAAGTCATATCTGCCTGTAAGCAATCTGGTTCGCTCACATCGAATTCCCGAAGCTAGGTTGATGATATCAAGCTCAACTGCCATTCGGGCGGAGATTTCCTTCCGTGATCTGTTTGAATACGATAGAATAACCGATTAGAGATCTAGCGGAAAGAGAAATGTCAATGACTAGCTGAATTTTAAGTGGACGAAATGCTCATTGGTCTCACTTATAAAATCAGATTTCACATCGATAATTGGTTCATGGAGTCGATCTGTGATAAAGGGAGTCCTCATCCTAGTGTCATGACGAACGCGCTCACTTGAACCATTACATCAAGGGTATGAATTGCTCCAGTTGAGCACGAATCGGCCAGGAATTTGCTGTCCATTCTTTCGGACGGTAAAGAGATCCTGCGCATACCTGGACGATAAGACTTTTCATGCACTGGAGGACGTGATTGGTGATTAGTGATATATAAATGATAACCAATCAAGAGTTCGTACGCAAGAAGATTCAAGAGCAAGGGCAGCGCAGCGCAACAGAACCGCGAGAACCCATCGTTCAACCTAAAGCTAGACGTACAGTAGATGGTCCTTAATTGATCATATAATAGGGTCTTGGAGAAAGACGATTGTGCAACAAGATGCTGCTGTGCAAGTTTCGTTTTCTCACCATTCCAGGAGGATTCGTAAACTACTAGAAAATAGATTTGTGTCTAATCAACAGGAGGTAAAAGCATGATTCCGAATATTCGTGCAGGAGAATAAGGGTTTTGGACTCGAAGCAGACCTATACTCAGCGCCGCAGATCCACGACAAGTTACCGTACTATGCATCGTGCTTTGCGTACTTAGGGTGCCTACCTAATCACCAGAGGTGTTCGAGAGCGTCAGTCCAGAAGGTTCCTCGGAAACACAAACGCCACCGTTTCGTAATCGATCGCGACGAGTCATGTGCTCAGAATCAGACAGTTTTCATGTTATCCTCCCGCAGTAGATCCACGGTGTGAAGACTGCAACGCAGCCCGTTCAATCTCCGACCAGCCAGCTATGCAACCTTGAAGGCGTACGCGCTCCTCGAGTGCGAGCTGGGCTGCCATGCGCGCCTGGAGCATCTCAGGAGGGATAACCTGTGAAATTGAAATAACAAAAGAACAGGCAAGCAATCAGCAAATCAGCTCACAGTATCAACAACGCAAGGTGACAGAACTAAACTTGACGATGATGCAGAAAGACATCATCATCATCAGCACACATGCGAGTCATCGGCTAGAAAGCTTCTGACCGCAGATCTTGGGATGTTCTCCCAATCTCCCACCTACTGTCATTTGCCGTGAACAATGAAAAGCGTTATTTCACATAGCATGATCCTCGGGCCATTTCCATCCACGGAAAATCGTAAGTCACATCATCAAATCACTTCTGTGGCGTCAGATGGGTCGTGAGAACCCCAAAATAACGACGACCGGCGGCAACTAAGCGGGCGTCGAAGAATTTCGTGGCGTAAACTCCCACAGAAGAAGCAATGGTCAAGTCTGGAACATTGAGAGACAGCTGGCCACAGGCGTACGCAGAGCGCTTAGAGCGCTCTGCGTTAATAAACCGAGAAACCAAGGAACAAAAAATTTAACAAACAAAATGGAACACTCACATCCACTATGTTGCCGAGCTCTGCGGGATCTAAATTGGGATATGCCATGTCGCGCGACCGCGCCGCGCACACTGCACAAACTACACGTGCTGTTGAGGCGACCAGCCGAAGTACATCAAGACAGGCATTTTCCGGGACGTTCTTGTCATGAGCGAGTTCTGATATCGGTCCCTCTGTATGCGTTCCTGAGGAGTCGAACGACTGATATTCGCCGTCGGCGCTGCGATGTGTATCCTCCGTATCATTACCCGACGAAAGAAGAATCGGAACATACTGTCGATCATGAAAATCAGAAATATTCTCTTCCTTTCTAGGCTGACGAGCGAGTGATCCTCGGTCAGGGTAGTTGCGCGTATCCATGCCGGCTAAACTGGTTGTACCTGCTCTACTCTCCTGATGTTGATTTTCTTGTCCCGGGTCCCCGCCGCCAGCCGCCGACAAAAGCTCAATTTCGGAGTCGGGGTTCGAATGCATTGCGTCGTCAGACTCATCACAATAATCATGGAGTACGAAAAGAAGCCCATCATTTGTCTTTTGGCCCTGTCGGCTCGTACCACTAGCAGATGGTGCAGAAATTTGCTTCTAGATGCAGAACATCAGTACCAGGAACCTGACCTGTGAACATTCTCTGGCGTCCCCGTGGCGATACACAGCTCACCTCAGTTTTATTGATGTTTTTATCTTCACATGTCCCCTCGAATGCTTCTCCCGTTTCGAGGAATTCTTTTACGTCCGCTTGCTCGTCTCCCCGAGCGAGGATACATTGTCGCAGACCATCAGTTTGGTTCGAAACGGTGCTCCCCCTTCTCGCCCGCTTTCGTAGTCCGATGGGATACTCTCCATGTCGCTGAGACGTACGTATGAAAGGGGGTGAAAGTGCTTCCGATTCCCTTTTGCGTTCTAGCACGATGGAACAGAAGACGAAATTTGAAGTATACGGATATTTCCACGAGCATCACGGTGAGCAATGAGCAAAATACGTACAAAACATCAGCGATCTGAATAACGTGGAAGTTGATAACAGGGAAGCTGATTTTGTATGAATGCAAGGACTGATGTAGAACGACAACAGAAGAGGAAAAGACTTTGACTGACCTTTGGCGATTGAGGCAAGGTTCTTCGCGTTGATATTTCCGCTGTCCGTCGCCATGTTCCCTGATGCTGACACCGCAAAACCACTCCATGCTTCTTCAGTGTCATCACAAGACATTTCCGCCTGCGAATTCGAGTCCAAATTCTCTAAGGACTTCTGGATGAAAAGTGCTTGCTTGAGGATAGTAATGTCTTCAGCAACAGAAGTGCTTTTGACCGGTGCCATATCCGCTTCTGAATGACAGTTCACATGAAGATGCGTAGCCAGTACTCCCGCTTGAGAAGCGCATCCATGGAATGGGCCGGCACTTTCATGTCCATCTCTCTTGGACACACTGAATGAAGGTTCTGTATCCGATCTTAATCGGCAGACTGCATCTGGAGAGATATTGAGACCTGACCGCGGCGCATGTAATGCCAATAATACACAGAAGATCCAAAGATGGTGCGAGATTCTTGCTTCGCCATCTAGCGTAAAACATAGTTGCATACGCTTCCTTGACCGAGAAGGTGCCTGAAAAGACGATGAGGGTGGAATGAGTTAAGTTCCGTGAACAAACAACAATGAAGGGAAATAATAGAATTTGGAAGCGGTGAATAACGGAAATATCTTCAATAGGAAACGCGCAAAGTTTAAGTCCGTCTAGGAACGGAACAGAAAGAGTAAGCTCAGCAACAGGTGACCCAGGCGAACTATAAACCTCCGGAGCTACTGGAGCTGGGTGTTGCGAGACGCGAAGCAATGCCTTCTCGGAGGTAGCCGCCGTTCACATCTTCTTCGAAGATGTGGTTCCTCATATCCAGCCTCATGTCCGAGCGGCCGATGAATTGACATTGAGTCTCCGCCGCTCCAAACTGATGGGACACCCGATTCTTGTGCCGTCCCTGACTCTCTTGTCAGGAAAAAAACACATCTCTGGCGAAGCAAGGCAATGTCGAGGCAGAGATGCAAGCGGTGAAGAAAAACCGGAAAATAACATGGATAATACACAGACCACTTGAGCCTGAGCTGCCGAAAACCAGGCCGGCGTCTCTCTCCAGCGAAAATAACTTGTCGGAGGATGAGACAAAATCACTATCCATGTCACGTTCAATAAGATGCGGTGGAGCAAGTCATGAGAGTGAAAAAAGTTCACAATCGTTCCTGCCTCAATTGGAAAGCGGAAGAAAGAATATCTAAGATCGTGCATAAGCAACTCACGCTGATCCTACTCGCCGCTTCATTACTGACACCCACCCTGCCGTCTAATGTGGACAGGAATATGTCAGACATAAGGTACATGTAAAGCATGTGTTACTTGCCGTAGATTATCTTGTTGAATTCTGTTCTCGTATTTTGGGGTAAATAGACCAAATCCGAATCGGCGAAAGTTGCGTCTTCGCAATCCCATAACTTTAGCAGTTCCTCAAGGCGCCGTAGAAGAAATTGGCCCAAAACAGGCACGGAGACAGTGTTTTCCTGGTCAGTGCTGGTTTGTTGCTGAGTTGAATCCTCGTGTTTAAGACGAAAATGTGAAGTTCCTAGACGCTCCTTCGTAGCGCGCACATCAGATGCCATTCCCTCCGGAATACCAGAGGTCGGAACTCGACTTTGAGGTGTACGCAATCCATCGTCGTGTTTCTCGACAATGTCTGTTGAACTACCGAACAAACCTACGAAACAGCATAGATTTGGGTGGTTCCAAGCAATAACATCGTTCTCGTTCACGTCCAGGACGAACCCATAACGCACAAGAAGCTGCGCATTTGTCAAATGCTCCCCATACGTGTTGAACACTTGAGTGAAAGGGAGAATAGGTGCATTCGTGACCATATCACACGTGTTTTCGAAGATGTCCGCGGCAGTCGAAGGTGGCGAAGACGAGCGCTCACCGCTTTCTTCGTCTTTGGTGTCATGTGAGCATTCGCTTAGCGAACCGCAAAAGCGGCAAACCTCATGGTCACTCTTCGTTACGAGAACCAAACGTAACGGAAAAAAAACATGTCAAAGGTGTCAGTAACGACGTGTATGAGTTGACTGATCGAATAACATATGAATTCTCACACTTACCTCAAGATGGACTTGGTTCTCCAGACTATGGTTAAAACTGTCAGAATAATTAATTGTGTCAGAGCAAATTCATGGATGCGAAGTTCTAGTAGCAAAGATGTCTGTCTTGTTCATCACCCCGTTTTGTCTTCCCGACCCTCAAACGGGAGCTCTTTCTCAAATTCCGACGTATAAAATAGGAATCACGGAATACTATTCAAACGAAAACAGAGTTACTTACGCATCAGCAATCGGCACCATAGCGAGAACATGATACGCATCCACAATGAACGAACGAGAAGACACGAGCGAATATGCATGTTTGAATCCTTCAATGGCAGCGTGATCTCCCAAATTTGCATTTGCAAGTGCAGGGAGAGCGGTGAACTCGAAATAGTGAAGAAGATCCTGTACGAAGGAGCGTTGGATACCAATCAGCAAAGAAGTTCCGCAGACCGTCGCTCAAGCCAAAAACAAAAGATGTACAGCTATAGCTGGAAATTCGCGGTAATTTAACAAGTCCGCCGAAGCTACCCTGAAGAGTTTGAGGTTCTCCAGAGTTGAAGTCCAGAAACCAGTGAAGCCATTTAGATTCTCACCGTTATGGAGAGCTTCGAGTGGTCTCCTGAATCGGATGCGTTCGATGGACCCGATTTTGACATCTCAACTTCGACCATGGTACCCTTAATCCAACTCAGGGCCAATTTCTCATCCTCACTGGTATCATCCCAGAACAATGGAAGAGTGACATGCTTTGGTAATGATTCCAGGTAGCCGAACCATGGAGATGAGCTTCCCTTCAACCTATGCCAAGGGTTAGCAAAGGGTGATACAATGAAAGAAAAAGACGAGAAATGGTGATCCAAACGGGTCATGATAATACTTCAGGGCATGATGTAAATCATAACATCGGAACCAAGTCCAGATGGAGGAAACGGATCACCCGATAAAGAGCAAAACGGACAATTACAGTTCACCGTACAGCGCTAAGGCAAGACCCAGTTGTGCTTCTTTCCCGTAAGTTACTTGCGGTACATGTTCTGCAAACGTACAGCTCTTGATGGATAGAACCGCCGACTTGGGTATGGAAATCACTGTGGCAAGTAGAATAGAATCAAATTTGCTTTTCAGTCAATTTACGAATCAAAGAAATCATTTCGCAATATGAGCGGACGATATAAGCGAGTCTGAACGTACATGTAGTCCGTGGCTCGATGAATCCGTCTCGTGCGACCACACAGATTGACCCGTCTTCGCCGCGGGCGACGCGTATTCTCGCGTCAATTTGTATGCCATTTGTGCCGCACCATCGAAGAAGGCCGTCAATAAAGGGGTCGGAATCAGAAATCATCAATAAGCATATCCGTGGATGTGGAACGTGGAAGAAAAGATGGAAGACAAACCCCACACCACACGACTACAAACGCGTGCTGTAATGCGTGACTCAGCCCGTCACAAACATATAAATAAATACAGTATTAAATCCATTGTATAGAATGTGTAAATGTACAGTATAACCAAATGAGAATGCCAGAAAGCGGACATAGATAGCACATGGGGGCAAATATTAATGACTACGGGGTACGTATCACAAAATCACTGCTCCTTCTTTTCTTCAGTGACATTCGTGGTCTCGGCGGTCGTCTGCTTCTCTTGCTCTGCCAATTTCGCCAACTCACTTGCTTCGTACCGTCGTGCGTACTGCTCGCCTCCCTGATAATGTTCGTAAGAGTTAGAAATCGATCTCTCACTTACGGAAACCAGAAACAAAGTCATTTTGGGGCGAGGAATCAGAAAAAAAGTGTGCCCGCTAGTTTTCCCGAGAAGCACAGAAAACCCTCCATTGCACTCTCGGCATTCAGCAGTACACGATGGATGTGACGTGCGGACATAGATCCAGGAAAATGATGTATACAGTACACACCTGGAGAAAGAGTACGGCACCCAAAAGAACCATGATAATGGTGTTGCCCGCGGCCAAAATACGCATAGCCTCGATGCGGTCCTCACGCGTGTCGACACCAACAACAGGGTCTACGATAGTCCGCAGAGAGGGAATTGAGACGGACAAATAGACTCCAATGGCAAACACATATGCCACTGAGTACAAAAACGCATGATAAAGTGTCAGGATCCGGTAGAACCGAAAAGAACACAAAATGCGTGCCTAATGAAGAGCCTTCGAAGAACATTGCAGTATCATCCCATCTATGCAACTTCGCGATTAAACCGAGCATGCCGCACCCGATTATACTGTGCAAAAGCGCCTAAATCAGGACCCAGACCGTCAGTAACCGTGCTGAAGTTGATGAGCCGCACTTCTCAATATACGGCACTGTGAGAAGGACAACGCACTCGTATCACCGGAGGAGCATTGTAGAAGGTCGTATAGAAGAAGAATCCATCCTCCACAGCCTGTTCGTTTAGTTGTCCGAATAGCAACTTGTGGTCTATCGTAAAGCATACGAAGAGTATGCCTTGAAGAAATGTGAGACACCGTCAGAACCCTGACATCCAAATGACAACGAAGAAGGGCACGATGAGGACAGTCGGCATGGAACACTTGTTCCGCTCCGACTTTTTCACAGAACGAAGCTGGGAGAAAATTGTTGCAAACGGAGTCTAGACGCACCAAATGAAAAGCACACGCTGGCCAGTACGACGGCCTGCCTAAATCCCATTGTCTCCGTTGCTCTCCTCGGATTTCAAACTTCTTCCCTCGGAGTCTGAGGTTCTTGCTGCACAAAGATGGTGATGGTAAAACGAGAGGTGTGGCAGAGCACGGGTGCCTGTAATATGTAATATACGTGATGCCTTGTCAGGGACGCGGCATTTTTTTTTGCGCTCTTTCTTACTTTCCATCTTCATCTTCAGCCTCCACCCTGGACACGCACATATCACTATGAAGTAACTTCGGTCCCTGCATTTGTACTCGGCAAGAGAGATTCCTACAGCGAAGTGTGATGCTGAGCGTCCGAACGACTAATTCTTTGTCGCAATAAGCTGGGGGAGCGATGAGTGATGTGAGCGGTATATCTCTCGCGCAGATCGCTTCTCAACTCATGTACACCGGACTGACTTTTTTGAAAGCTCTTCATTAAAAAGAATAAGAAAAGAGATCGGATAATATTGTTGCCTTGCGTAATGAATTGCGCGAAAAATCGCTCTACAGTTGCCATCTTCACGTGAAGTCATGTTCCATTGCGCGGCTGATTAAGGCGTCTCGGAAATCTAGTTATCAAACTATGTTTCGCCTCGAATATGCATAAGCATTTGACAAATCGACAGCTATTCATTTGCTTTGCTTGTTTTTGAAATATGGTAAGTACAGTAGTAGTACAACAGCATAACCTCACACAGAGCTCAATTGCCATAGATCTCAAAAATGACGTCGATGACCTTCTTGGGCTTCCATTGCGGAAATTCACTGTTCGCCAATTCCTCTGGCTTACCGGAAGCGCCTTGGCCCTTGTCCCATGACAAGAGAACTGCGGTGAAACCGTCACTCGGGTCCTTCTTAAGCTTTTCCTCTAGTTCTGAACGTGGACGGTGAGCGACCGATACGTTCTTGCTGGATCGCGCCTTATAGTCTTCGCTAATCTGATTGAAGCTCTATTCGCACCGAGGTAAGTAATATAGATTTAAAGACAGTTACGCACACCAGTACTTACCGTTCTGTCTCCTTCAATCTGGAAGATCCTCCACTCAAGCTTTTCTTTCGGAAGCTGAGTTAGGACATGGGCGACGAATCGGCCGATGTCGCGTCTGGTGGTCCACGAGATAGGAGAGGTGCCTTCTCCTGGAACCGTTATCTTCCCGTTAGTGAAGTCGAATCCGACGACCTCCGCAAGTCCTCTGGAGGATGATCAGTCAAGTCCCAAATCACTCCTCAATTTGTATATCTTACTTCTGGAAAATGAAATCCGTGAAACCACCGGTATAAAAAGCAGCATAGGGCAGGTGAATTTCGTTCTTCAATTTCTTCTTAAATGCGTCCTTTTCACCCCAAAAGCCTTCGGTAGCACCGTCTGTTGCATTACCGAACTCGGAGGGTACAAAGAGCTTCACTCCGGCGGCTTTCGCTCCGGTCGCGAGCCCCAGTTGAGGACCAAGAGGCGAACCCGAAAGCGTTGAGACGACAACATCGACGCCTGCGACGGCGGACTTGATCGAAGATGACGATGAGTAGTCGACAACTATGACCTTTGCACCTTTCGCAACCAAATCGTCGTGTCCGCTGGACTGTTACAAGACAATAAGTAGGTGTGCATGTAAGTAATTAACGACTGCAACTTACTGAACGTGACAAGATAGAGACGGAGGAGATAGTTCCCTCATTCTTCTTCGCAAGCAACGCCTCTACGACGAACTTGCCGAGGCCACCAGCCCCTGCAACTGCGAAAGTCTTATAACCAGACATTCAGTAGATGGGTGTTGGGTGAGATGGTTCAAAACGCGAGAACAATTTGAGATGAGATGCAAGACAGCTATCTCAACCCCCATTTATATACACTAGATTCTGCATTCATTGCGCGACTGTGCGCGATCGTGACGGTAGGTCACCGCTTTGTAAACTTAAATACCTTTTGGTGCCCGACTCGGATGAAGGCAGCCAAGGTGCATTAGTAATATTAATAAGAGTAAGCACTTATTGTATTGTATTACACGTGACAGATATCCTGACTATGCAACAGGTTCGGTTCTAATCTCGTTCGTCCTGCTTCTACGACGTAGGGTAGGAGAGAAAACTCAAATGGGCTTGTGGAAACTAGTTTCCACAAGTAAACTCGGCAGGTGAGCGGTGTGGAAACATTGGAAACCCGTGGTAACTTAGTACATAATATTTCCAAAAATAGTCATTTTGTCTATTTGTCATTGAAGTCTTGCTGTGCATATACCGAGCGGAAAAAAAAATAGATTGCATACACACACATACACTCAGCACATAATGTGCTTGTACAGAAAGTTTGAGTGAACTGGGAGTGATTTGTTGCAAAGAAATTCAACAGAACTGCATATATATTGATCACATCTTCCACATCTCCTCATTGCCCATTTGAGTTTCCACAGTTTCCACACCGTCATTTCCGGCCCATGGTGTTGCCAACGTTGGAAACACCGTGGGAAACCACGGTGGAAACTGTGGAAATAGCTAACTCAGAGTTTCCTATCCTACCCTATTCTACGTTCATCTACACGGCACGGAGCTGACCCGTTCATCAATACACTGCGAGTCTGACAATTCAATCGACGAGACAATGTGGGACATTACCAACCTTGCATAGTCTTTTCTTTTCCTATCTTTGACGCCAAATCTCTGAAAGTGTTTTGATGACTTTCTTTGGGTTCCACTCCGGGAATTCGCTGTTTATCGGTTTATCCGGTCTTCCAACAACACCTTTTCCCTTGTCCCATACGTACGAATTCTCCATAAGATCGTCATTCGGCTTCTTTCTCGCCATTTCCTCCAGATCTAAACGAGGCCTATGCGTGACTGTTACTTCTTTCCCGAGCGAGCTTTCCAAGTCTCCGCCATCTGGTTCCAGCGAATTGCACAGTAAGCTTCATATCAGCGACTCACGGCTTGGATTTGGCACTGATCATCCTGTCCGCTTCAACTCTGAAAGTTTTCCGTTTCCATTCGCGTCTTTTCTTTGGCAAACTTGTCAAAGCATTCGCGACAAAACCTCCGATAGCCGGACGCGTTATCCATGATCTCGGAGCATCTTCCCACTGAAAAACTCGATTCCGAATCAGAAAAAGTTACAGCGAGTATTATCAGTAATTATGTTTGCGATAGCCCATTGGCTTCGTGGAACGTATGGTTGGAAGAGCCACTCGTGAAAGCGTCTATAGGAAACAATGTAAGGGAGATTGATCTCATTCTTCAACCTGGTCCTGAACACGTTCTTCTGGGCCAAGAGACCTTCAATAGCACCCTCCGTCTTATTACCGAGCTCAGACGGTACGAACAGCTTCATTCTGCCTGCCTTCGCGCCTATCTCGAGAACCTCTTGTGCTCTGAGGGGGCTTCTGATCGTCGAATTGACAACATCAGCGCCCTAAAGAGCGTACTGGACCGACGATGGTGAAGCGTTGTCAACGGCTACGACTTATACCGTTTTCGCATCTAAGCCATCATGTTCGCCAGCCTATCAATACCAAATCACTAAACAGGATATGAATGAAGACGGCAGTTTACCGAGCACGACAGAATAGAGAACCGCCTCGACAATAAACTTGCCGAGGGAACCGACGCCTGCAATTGCAAAGGACTTGTATCAAGACATCCCGGGAGTCAATACGAGGCAATGGAAGAAAAACCCCTGCTAGAGACACAAAACCATACCACTTATATACTAAAGTTGTAGCGAATGCAAGCTTGGTGGTGGGCCATGACTTCGCCTCCGGGAGTCTTCACGGCAGAAACGCAGTAAGTGAGAAATTGTATGCTTCTTTCAAGAACTCCTGGGAATCACCAATCTGATCATAGGATTCAATGATACTCACGGAGCTGGATATTGATGTCCGCTCGACGGCTTTTCTCGCTCCGCTTACGAGCGAAGGTAAGCCAATCCTCGGCAGAGCAATCAAATTATGCATTTCTTGCTCAACGTCGAGACCGCGAGCCTAGAACATACTTTATAGCAGTACCACTACCCTCCAAGAACCCACTGCTTCTAAAGATCTTTAAACGTGTCTATGATCGTCGTAAGCCTGAGGTTGTAGACGTATTCTCATTCTACATCTTGTGTTTATTCCCGATCGCAGTGCGGAATAGCTTCTCATGATGCACTACAACATTTACCTTGAAATACTTCTCTCTGGCCACTCTCCTTTCACAGTGATCCAAGTACAACAACGTAAGTTGACATCAAATCTGTGTATCCTTTAAGTATTCGGAAAGTGGGCACTAATACAAACCGAACATATTCGTTGGTCTAGTTACCGTACTGCTCGAGAATAACGTCGATGACTTTCTTTGGGTTCCACCCCGGAAACTCGCTGTTTGCTAACTCCTCCGGTTTTCCAACGGCACCCTGACCCTTGTCCCATACGTACAGGACCATCTGAAGATCGTCATTTGGGTTCTTTCTTACTGCTTCCTCGAGATCGGAGTGAGGCCTATGTGTGACTGTTACTTCCTTCCCCGAGCGTGCTATCCAAGTCTCCGCGATCTGATTCCAGCTCTAAAGTGATCCAGTAAGTTACATGTCAGTAATATTTCTCGGCTCTAAGACTCACGATCCTGTCCGCTTCAATCTTGAAGGTCTTCCATTCAAGCTTTTCCCTTGGTAAAGCTGTCAAAACATGCGCGACAAATCGACCGATGTCCGCTCGGGTAGTCCACGAGACTGGAGCATCTCCAGTCCCTTGAATTGTTATCTTTCCATGCACAAAGTCAAACCCGGCATATTCAGAAAGGCCTCTGTCGAATAGTTAGCTTTGCCTCATTCCATTCACCTCGAGAAACTTACGGCTGAAACACCCAATCGGCGAAGCCTCCGGTATAGAAGGCAGTGTACGGTAGATTGATTTCTTCCTTCAATTTCTTCCTAAAAACTTCCTTTTTGGCCCAGTCACCCTCTGTAGCTCGCTCTGTATTATTTCCGAATTCGGATGGAACAAATAATTTCACGCCAGCGGCCTTTGCACCGACCGCAAGGACTTCTTGAGCTCCGAGTGGGTCATGGAGTGTCGAGATCACGACGTCGACGCCTTCAAGAGCGTGCTGGATCGACAATGGTGAAGTGTAGTCGACGACTACGACTTTCGCTCCTTTTGCAACCAAGTCATCGTACCCGCCAGCCTATCATTGCAGTTTTAGTTACTGCATATAACCTGAACGAAGACAGCAACCTACCGAGCGCGAGAGAATAGAGACGGAGGTCAGGGCGCCCTCATTCTTCTTGGCAAGAAGTGCCTCGACAATAAACTTGCCAAGGTTACCGGCTCCCGCGACAGCAAAAGACTCGTATCCAGACATAAGAACGATACAGAAGAGTTCGTCGAGCAGTTGGAACTCAAAACGATATCTCTTATATATCAATACACGGGTGAACGGTGAGTCACGATTTGTAAAGCTGAACTCCAACGAAGCAACAGCCTTTCAAGTAGAAGTCAATCATTTCCGACACGGATGTCTCCTGAGTCACTCAACTACTAACTAGCATCACTGCCGATGAGACGCGTCACTGCCAGTCACTCAACTACTAACTAGCGTCACTGCCGATGAGACGCGTCACTGTCAGTCACTCAACTACTAACTAGCATCACTGCCGATGAGACGCGTCACTGTCAGTCACTCAACTACTAACTAGCATCACTGCCGACGAGATGCGTCACTGCCAGTCGTCACTTCCTCGCATGCCGCTCAGAATACTGGTACTCGTGATGACAAAACCTAGACAGTCTCACTAGAACAAAACTTCATAAGCATTCTGTTCTTGCCAATGAGAATTGAAGACGATTGATAAAATTCAAGTTGCAAGCAGCTTCGTTTCCGCCCTCCTTCCAAAAGGAGAGATGCCATTTTATTCATAAGCAGAGTAAGCAGTCAAGATTTTTGTCGGGTCTGTCACACAGTGGCGGCCTGTACAAAGTCGAAACCCGCTATTTCGCTATTTTTTAAAAAAGGAACGAATTGCAACTCCGTTCTTCTCTCCTGTTCCCATTAATCCGAAAGTGATTCATCCTCATAAGCCTTCGAGACAAATGACCTCGCATACCGCATCTTGTGTTTTATCTCCAGCGTATAGCGGAATCGTTTGTCACTTTGTGCCACAAGAACAACGTATCGGCACCCGGGCTAACTGACGACCTTGTTGATTCAACTAGTAGTCATCAATGAGTAATCTCCTACTATGGCCCAGACAATAACGCAAGATAACACCGAATCTTCTAATCGCCATAATATCCGAGTATGACATCGATAGCTTTCTTCAGACCCCAAGTCCACTCCGGAGATTCGTCATTATTCAATTCCTCTGCTTTTCCGGCAACCATGATACCTCTGCCCTTGTTCCATTCTAAGAGACATATGTGGAAGTCATTCAGGTTCTTACCCGCAGGACCGATTATGGTTGTGACTTCCCTGTACGAGCACGCTTTCCACCTCTCCGCGATCTGATTCCAACTCTATCTGGATTCATGGATAAGCAGTATATCACCTTTTTGTTCTAATCGCGGGAACTCAGAGGCCCATATCCTTCAATCCGGATGCCTTGCCATTCAAGCCCTTTTATTTGGGGACGCTGTCAGAGCATGTCCGAGAAATCTACTGATATCTGATCGAGTGGTCCATGAGATTGGATCCTAGTCCTTGTACCGACATCTGTCCATTCGCAAGGTCAAAACCGAACAGCGCCTGGGGAGTTGGAGGATAATATTAACGATCAGTACTACAGAATCCATTGGGATCATGGAACTCACGGCTGGAAGACCAAATCGGAGAAACCTCCAATATAAATAGCAGCGTACGGTAGATTGATGTCATCCTTCAATCTCCTCCCCAGAGCTTCCTTCTTGGTGCGGATACCTACAGTGGCACCCTCCGAATTATCACCAAACTCGGACGATACGAACTTCACTCCGGCTGCCTTAGCGCCTACTACGAGACATTCTGGAACTAGGGAGAAGCAATACAAGGGATAATACAAGACCTTTGAAGGGAGCTCATTAGACAGGTCATTTATATATCTCAAATAAAATGCGAACCTCACGGAGACAACATTCAGCACTGTTGCCAATTGCCGATTCCGACGAATACGTTTGAGTAAAATTCGAAGGTAAAAAAGCGCCATTTAGAGTATACCTAATTGGACAAAAAAGTTGTAGAATGCCAATGACTTTTACATAATTGTTGTGTATTTATAAGACTACTGCCCATACAGCTCAACCAAGGCATCGACAACCTTTCTCGGGTTCCAATCCGGGAACTCGTAATTCGTTATTTCATCCGATTTCCCTACAACTCCCTTGCCTTTATCCTGTTTCAGAATAAGTTCATTCACGTGGTTAGACGGATCTTTCGCCAAAGAATCCTCGAAATGGGAACGTGGTAGATGAGAGATTGCTACATCCTTTCCAGAACGCTTCTTCCAGTCGTCAACAATCTGATTATAGTTCTAAATAACACCCACCAGTTACTTCATAGGCTTTGTGTTGACTAATAAGTACATTTACTTACGGTTCGTTCTCCTTCCATACGGAAGGTACGCCATTCTATCCTGTCCTTTGGCAGAGCAGTCAAGGTGTGTGCAAGATATCGTCCAATATCGACCCTGTGAGTCCACGAGATGGCAACAGAGCCAGTGCCTGGAATCTTAAATTCCCCTTTTACAAAGTCGAATCCCATTGTTTCCGAAAACCCTCTTTATTCGAAAATAAGACAGGAGAATTCCGCATAATTCTGAACGACTTACCGAGCAAAAACAAAATCAGGGTAAAGGCCCGTATAAAAGGCGGTGTATGGCAAATGGAGCTCGTTCTTCAACCTCTGTTTCTTCTCATATTTGGCACCCCAAATATCGGCAGATGGTTCGTCGCTCGGAAAACCGAATTCGGATGGAACAAATAGCTTGACACCAGCTGCCTTTGCAGCTAGCACCAAATTGTCCTGAACTTCAAGATTGTCGTTTCCGATCGTTGAAATGACCACATCAACACCTGAAAGGGCCGATTGAATCGAGAATACCGAATTGTAATCAACGGCCACAACTTTCGCGCCTTTGGATGCGAGATCTTTATGAGTATTAGCCTAGTAAGCATGCGTGAGCATACAAAATTTGTGATGGATACTTTATCGCTTACAGAGCGTGACAAGACTGCCACAGAAGAAATAACTCCAGCGTCCTTCTTTTCAATGAGGGCGTCAACAATGTATTTGCCAATAACGCCGGCTCCTACGACGGCGAAGCTTTGGTATCCAGACATTTCGTGGAATAGAAAGAATACTTCAACAACCGAGTGTCTGCAAGAGAATGATGTTGTTGAATCGTATCGCACATCCTTCTAACCCTATATACCACCTCCATAATCCTGTCGTCTCAGTAAGCACACTGAATGAAAGAAAGTGATTGTCATTCGCATCTTGGTCCTCCAGTAACCTGCGTCTTGCGCGGCAGAATAGTTACTGACCAAACAGTAGCATTAGTAACGCGATCGGTAATCAACCCAGGCTTACTAACGCAACCGGTAATCAACGCTTACTCCGGTCGCCGTTGGTAGTCGCGCCGGGACAAGGAACGACTTCGCTAGTATTGTCTACACAACTTGCAAGGGGTATACATGATCTGAGAGATTGGAGAGAGAAAGTAAACGAAGAAGCGGCAGAATACGAAAACGCTGCCAACAAGTAAAGCCATGATAAACAAAATGAACCAAACTTCAAAAAAAAATTACGGACAGGAAGAAATTGTCTGAGAAATAAAAGGTGGAGGGGTAGTGGCGGGAGAGATACTACGAAAGGACAGATTTCGACTCCCCACGACGATGGAATATCATCTCGAAAGTTCATGGGAGGGCCCGGAACTGTCCGACTGAGAACCGAAAGTTGGTGTGTGATGAGGCGAGTTGCCTGAGGGTCGCGGTGACGCCGGCAGGCCCTGAGGGACGCGACTTCGACGCCGATCTGATTTTGATGTTGACGCAGAAAGGTTAAGATTTAATCCACGTTTAGCGGCAACAGCAGAAGCACGAGATTTGCTTGGTGTCTCGCCTGCTTCTTCCGGGGGTGGGTGTACTTGCTCTCTATATTCCAAGGAAGGTGAAGTAGCACGAATTGACATCTCGGTTTCCGCGTCAGTGGTCTCAGAGTCACTTTCATCTTGATCATGAATGTAGGTTTCATCTCCTTCGTCGGAATGATCCTCGGCTGTAGCTTAATAACACACGTCAGACAGACCGATTCTATAGAAAGAATTGGGAAATCGAGGCTCACAAGGTAAAGTTCTGCCCGACAAGCCGAGAAGCTCGTCGGCAGCCGCGTCAGAATATCGTTTGCTATTACGACGGCTGAGTCCATCAGATAATCGCCGAGGCGCGGGAGCCGTAGTATCTTCCTCCACAGATGAATCAGACCCTTCGCCGTTGATGTTAAATACGCGATTGAATTCTCCAAGCATCAAGCTGAAGACTCCAGCAGGAATGCCGAGGGTAGGACTGAAAACGATACCGACATTCCGCATTGTCATTTTGTTCACGTTCGAGTTTTGCACAATAAGAATCAGATGTGCCGTTAAAGCGCGAAGTAAGCTGTAGTTCGCAAAAGGCAGTTGAGAAACAAGCTCTTGCAACTCCCTGACACGATCTTGCGTATCTACAAAATCTGGCGCACAGATTCGTAAAGTATCTTATGACAGAAAGGAGATATGCATACCCATGACAGCGAGGAAGCGCATATGTAGCTCGCGAGTGAGGAGGCTTGAAGGAAGTTCTCGAAAAAACGTCTTGAGCAAGCCAGCAATAGCATGTGGATCTCGGACATCAGACGCGAGCAGATCAACATCTCCCTCTGTCCAAAATGCATTGATGCAGGGTTCTGGTGTCGGTATATAATGGCATTGTGCTCACCTGCGTTGAACTTGTCCTTCAAGTTCTTGATGACAGCCGAGCTTCCGCTTAGTCGATAGATACCCTCTTCCTGATCCGCTTTATTCGCCTCCAAATACTGGATTGAGCGGAAAACTATCGACGGTAGATTTGCAATTTGACTAACGGCTAGTGAATCTTCAAGTGGAACCCCAAAGACAGCTCTTGGCTGTAGCATTGGGACATTGGCCGACTTGTCAGCTGCTGGGAAGCATAGTCAGTACACATCGGACAAAAATCCAGACTATTGTCGCGACGCACCAGAGGTCCACCTCCAGAAAGCTCGAGAACGTGCTTTTCTCTCGCGGTCGCTCGAGGGTTGTTCGGGAATAGGATCCTTGCCACCAAATTTGTACCCTGCAGGAATTGGTGTGCCGTTAATAGGGCCAGAAATCTTGCCTAATCTAGTTGTGTCATCCTTCAGTGCAGGAAGGGAGACAGTGGTGTTAGCCTTTTCTGGCGACGGAGGGTGGTCCGTGGAAGAAGGCACGGAAGTTACTAGAGAGGGATAATAAGATGCGCGAGTTCGTTCTACCGGGCGACCAGTATCTGTAGAATGTGATTGTTTTGCAAGTGGTTGCAAATCCGGATAATGGCCTAATTCGGAAGCCGAGCGTTCACCGCCGATAGAGGCAAGAGTCGGTGTGGCCTCGGAGAGTGTGGATGTTACAGGTAAGGAACTGGGTTGTAAGGTATCTTCTGCACTTGCTCGATCGAGCGAGTTCTTCCCAGAGCCCTCTACAAGGGGCAAGCTCGAGATCGATCCCTTATCAGCAGGTGATTTGGTTGGACTGACGGGATCAATGCTGGAGAAGAATTTCGCAGTAGAACTGTCCACAGCAAGTTGCGAAATGGGTATGGGCATCACAGAACTCTTCTGAATCTGGTCCTTCGACAGGACACGTCGATTTGCGAGATCGTTTTGTGTCAACGAGCTGGTCGATGCACGTGGCTGTAGGATAGTACTTTGGATGGAACTTGTCACAGGACTCGTGGAAGTTACCACGGTCCTCTCATCCTCATTGTATGATCCCATCACATAACGGACTAAGACCTCTACCCACGCATCGCGTTCCTTATCGCTTTCCGCACAAAGAACGTGTCGTGTGTTCTGGCCTGCCGGACCGCGTTTCTGTTCGATGATTAGGAATGCATGTCTGAACTCGTTCTCGTCGTCTAGATCGCCTTTGTACCCAGACTTCTGCTGCCTTCCGATCTGTGCGCCTGTGATCTGGATAGATCCTAGATGAGCGCCGCCTCGCTGCTGAAAATCAATGTAAAGTTCGATCAAAAGATTCACGGAGTACGCACGCTCTCATAATACTCGAGTACTGGCCCTTGCAGAACGAAGTATCTGGTTTTCCATCCTCCAAAGTTCTTGCCCCTCTTCGTCAGGTAGCCCTCCTTGTAACCACTCTTCGTAACCGGCGAGCGTTCTCGTACGACATCCGAAGAGAAGAACACGATGATCTCGTTCTTATCTCTGATCGGCAACCTCATCACAGATTGCAGGTACGCTTGGAGCATTTTCTTGCGCTGGTCGACCTTTGCAGGGGCGTGATCTTTGAAGAGCTTGTTGTCCGGGAGTGGCTCCAGCTTTTTTAATGTCGATCGACTGCATCTCGTCCGTAATCGACTGTCCAGAGCTAGCACATCAGAATAGAACTTCTCGATCTAATATCATGAAACACGATAAGAGGTTGTGCCAAACACGAGGAACAGGCACCTTTCATGCTACGACCACGCACCTGCCATGACTCTTTCCCCACTACATGAATAGCAATCACGAAACTTAACACTTCTTTCCCCTTATCATTAGCCCGAATATGGTTTCCCAATACTTCGACCGATGATGTCTTGAGATCAGTATCTAAGAGGGGCATCTGGCGGAACGTGGCTGCTGGCTGGTTGGTAGGCATGATGAAGGAGTCCACTTTGTCGCGGGTGCGCTTCGACCCCAGATCTGGTACCAGGGTACTAGCTGAAGACGTAATCAAAGACTCCGAAGTTAACAGTGATCCTGTCCTTCCATTACTGGCTCCACCGAATGTATCAACGCCCTGCGTACGAATAGGCGATTGCGGCTCTATGCCATATGTCGTGGGCGGTAACGGGAATTGGTCAGCTGTGGCCTTCACAGGACGCGTTTTGGATTGTTGATTAGTCGCGTGACCCGGGGAGTCAGCATTGGGCACCAACTGTTCCATGTCCTCAGGGCCCAGCTCGGAATCCGTTTCACGGGTGCGTGTATCTCCACTTCCACGATGGTCGCTTTCGCTATCATCTGTGGTATCGAGTTCGAGGAATGGTCTCGGACTCGCAGATTCATTTCCCCGACCATCACTTTCTTCAGGCACTTGAGCTAGAGGAGGTTCGCCGTTTGTCTGACGCTTCGCAGAATTCCAAGCCTCCCCAGACACAGCGGCATGAGGTGATGATAAGGGGGAATCTGCCAAAGTGGCGTAGTATCTTCGCGCTTCATCGGGAAGACTAATCCTACTTTCTCGAGATGCCATCCGACCATTACCAGACGCCAGATAGTTTGGTGTTAAATTGAATGATGATAGGCCTGTAGTGCTATTACCCATACCGTCCCCAGGAATGATGTCGGTCTCTGGTGAATGCTGAGCCTGGTGTGAGTGATTAGGGAAACTAAACGCGGGTGAATTGATGGAGGGAATGAAAAGCCTCGATGTCGGTGGCTTTGCCGTCACCAGAGGATCCTCGATTTCTTTCACGTCTCCATTTACGATGACTTGGTGGCGAGGAGAAGGATCCGAAGTCGAAATTGAGGATCCAGACGGCAAGGACTCGGTCCGCGTAGGGATGACAAGTGGTGCGGGTGACGATCCACGCTGTATGCTTCGTGAAGCTGCATCACTCGTGTCTCGTTCATGAGTCGCCGACGAATCTGCAAGCGATGACGAAGGGGACGCCGGGCCATCACTACCAGTTGTTGAACTAGGTATCGTAAATTCGGGATGGGTGTTGCTTCTCTCCCTCTGTTGCCCCTTCATGTGGTCTCGGGACGCTGTGTAATGCAACGATGATTGAGAATTCTGATCTCGCGATGCAGAACGCGCTCGACCCGGACCTAGACCTGTGTAGAAAAACCAAGTCAGCACTTGAACTATGAGCATAAGCGCCCTGTTTTGTCTGCATACCAGGTCTGTCTTCGGATTGGTGACGAGGAGGCTTGGGTTTCGGGGTAGAATGTGATTGGTGAGTCAGCTCTGAAGCAGACTTTTCATTCGTATCCATACCCATGTCGGTAGCTGTACCTGTAGTTCCAGGTGCCGAAGGGCGCGTTCGTTTATCATCAAAATGCTCGCCGCCGCTAGGACGCTCGTATTTAGCAAGCCTTGCGCGAAGTTGGTCTCTCTCGGCCCGGATCCGCTTCACGTCGCTTGCTGCCATTTGATAGTTGCTGCGTTGCTTTTTGAGGTGGTTCCAAAGCTGAGAGTTCTGCGCACTGAGGCTGTTGCGCTCATGTAGAACCGATTCAAGAGCGGCGCGTAGCGGATCAGAAGCAGAAGCATGAGCTGCCAGAACTTGCTCAATAGTTGTCGTGCTGCTCATTATTGAATCTTCAGCGTTAAGCCCCGTCACTGAACCTGAGTGTGCTAAACGCGTTGTGGACGGCGAAGAGCTCGAGTGCGATCGCGAAGAAGTGGCAGAAGGGGATGCGGCAAGGCGAGCGGCGACGGAGAGATCCATCGCATTTATGAGCCGCGCACGGCGGCAGACGAGGAGACAAGATGCAAGGTAGGCTATGAAGTAGAGAAAGGTGGGAGTTAGAGCTGGCCTGGCCAATGAAGCGGAGGTCGCAATGAAACGCGACGGCTCTGTCACGCATGTCACATATCTTATCTCAATTTTTTTCTAACATAAAATTTCTACCCTTTTCTGTTCTTGCATTCGAACATACATAATTCTCACCCTGCACCATCAACTGTGCTGTGAGTCAATTCGTCCTTTGCACCCGTATATGTTTATTAGCACATGATTCAAGCGAGAGGAGAGAAGACCGAAGAGCCCGGCGGCTCATACAGATGCAGAACGCATTCATTTCAATTTTCACCCAGTTCGTTCGGCGATACTAGCCCAAGTATCCCACGCACACATATACAGAACGGTTCTGCTGTGTCCAATTACCTTTTCGCGCTCTTGAAGATCTTTACTGCGTCAGTGCTTATCAGGGAAGTAACTCCTCGGGAACTTTATCAGAGGCCAGTACTACAATACATAGTCCGCTGATGACTCTGATCCATTTCATTTCTCTGAAGCCCGTCATCGTCTGGTCTAGCCTTTAGGTTGCATTGAAACTAGACTTACCATTGACTTTGGTTGCGACCAAGAAGAAATGTTTCATATTCAACATTCTTTCCGGGCCAGCTTTCTATCTTTGTCACCATCCAGTTTCTCCTGACGTGCTGGAACAGAATCCAATCTGGCACGCATGCATCTTTTATTTCAAAGAGCGTGGCCCTAGACCATGCTACCTTCCTTGCTAGGTATGCTTCCCACTACCTTTCTGCTTGACAACCGGGATTCGATTCTATGCAACATGATGCGACGCCACTCTTCTGCACCTTCTGCACCTTACTACTAGTAGCATCCGGGATCGCCGCTCAGACACTGCTTACGTAGCCGCCGGCGACCAGTATTCATATGCACGAGACTCGTATTTCCTTCATGGAAAGTAAGATTCGCACGTAGCTGATATACAAACTCAATATTCCGTCTGCCTTTGGTCATTGAGATTTGAAAGCCTTTTTAGCAGGCAAGTAAATTGGTCCGAGGATATCTACTAAAGTTCACGTAATAATTTCTTCCGATATCAAGCAATTCACGCAACGCCCTCTATGCTGAATTACATGTAGATTATTAGCAGTGCAGCAATGCTGTCAAACAAACACATGTACTGGGCAGTCCTTTTTCCAAAATCACTGGCATCTTACTGGCCCAAAGAAGTCAATCTTCTCGGATTATGTAAGGAAGATCAAAGACACAGCCACTTAAATGACTCAGCAAGGCGGCACGCCGCTTAACTCTCATACATACATACAATAGAACTCTATTACTACCTCGGAATCGGATTAGAAAATACGCTACGGTATGCGAGGAAATTGGCTCGAACGTGGAGATTGTAGGCTCCTGATGCGTCATTTGCCAGACTTTAAGACTATGTTTACTTGAAGCTTGGACCGGATTGCGGGTAGCAGACAACTCGGCGCGTCGGACGTCCACGAGCCTTTGACTGTTTAAACGCTTTTTTTCGAGTTTTGTTCCCGCTTGGAGTGCATGAATGTTACGTCCAATGGCAAACATACGCTGCAGGATTAATGCACTTCGTCGTTGCGTCTTCTCCTTAGGTGACGCGTCGTTGACTTTCGGCAAGCACTCCTGTTCTTCGAGGGCCTTTTCTTGGGCCGCCACGTGTTATTTACATTCCGCTACATCCGGAAGGGTAAAGGAGGAGGAAGGTAATGAGAAGCCAGGCCAAGTCAAGAAGGACATTAGTCCAGCGGCACGCCACGAACATGAGCATGCAGTTATTTCGACGTTTGATCTGTTTAGTATTGGTGGTGCGTGATACTTCATATACTTTTCTCTCTTCTCGAAAACACCGTTCAATCCGCTGGTAGTTGGTCCAAGTAGTTCGCATACCGTCGGCCCGATGCGTGCTGGAAACATCTTCATAAACGATCTCTCCGAGCTGGGTTTGCTCGAGAAAGTGCAGAGAGTGAAGATTAATCTGTATGTTCACTCGAATAAGTTTTGATACTCGTTCAAGACACTAAACAAAGTTTATAGTTATGGATCGTTGGCTGCGACAGGTCAGTGACCGATTTTCGATTCAAGGTTGGCTTCATGGATTGAACGTCGGCGATACTTACGCTATTAGGGAAGGGGTATGTTCATCTTATTGGCATGCTGGCAACTTGATGCTGACTTGATGATAGACATCATACGCCTCAAGCGATTCTTCTCGGTCTAGAAGGTCAGTTAGCTCTGATATTTCCTATCCTGACTCGCTGACAGGAAGCTCACGTCTTTCGAATAGGCTCTGATCCAGAAACGATTGATACTGGGACAATTCCATCACGATACAAAGGTATCTTGGAGAACAAACATCTCATACTCGGTGGGAAACATCGCATCGTATATGATATGGATCGCGATATGCTTTGGCGATGGGATAAGGTGCTGAAGACTCATCCGAACGGCATGCGCTTCTCGGTGTTTGACAAAGAGGGAGACTTGTTAGCAACCAATGAATATTTTAGGTAAGTAAAGTTGTGTCGTACGGTGGCGATGCAATACAACTGACTGTCTGCTAGTGTTGGGGGTGGATTTGTGGTCAATGAGAAAACCAAAGGCTAGTCGTGCAAATATCTTTGGTACCTTCGTCTAACCGTCCTTCAGCGGACGAAAACTTGTTTTATAAGGGTGTCGACAAGCACAAGGTCGAACCCGCACGACTTGCTCAACATGATCATGATGCTCGCTCTGATTCAACGCTCCCGCCTTATGTGTTCCATTCTGGTGACAGCCTCCTTGCACTCACCAAGAAGCATAATGTAGGGTACTCTCTATACCTTACTATGAACGAGACCTCGACAATATCGTTCTAGATGACTATTGCCCAAGTTGTTTATGATAACGAGAAATACTTCCATTCTGACGATGTCATTTACGAGAAGGTACATCTATTTCTTTTACCAGTTTTGCATTTCCCTTGTGCTTATGTCTGTCGATTAGCTTATGCGTATATGGTCCGTTATGGATGAATGCATCCGAAGTGGAGTCGCCACCCAGGAGACGACTCTTCCGGGCCGACTAAGGCTACAACGACGAGCACCAATGTTATATAGACGTCTTATGCGAGGGTACGTTGGGTGGCCATGTGCTAGTGGCCTGTCTGACGAAGATCACTCTGTGAACACAGATTTTACCCAGGTGTATCTGCTCACGCCTCGTTTCCAGCTATCACTGGCGGAGCTGCGCCTTCTGGCGTTTTAGATGCTCCGAATGGTCAAGATTCAACTTCAAGTGGACACGAGAAATCTTCTCAGACCAAGAGTGGACGGTTGCGAGCACCTCGTCCCACACGTGTTATTGGATCGCTCGAACATCCTCTTTTACCGATGCCTCCCGTGCGTGTAATTCCGGGCGATATCGAACAGTGCACTCTCGCTGATGGTCTTTTGCCTATAGAGAAAAACGCTGTTTCCAGCAATAGATTTCCTTTCATGTTACGCTATTGCCGTAAACGAGGTTAACGCTAGTGGTGGAAGGATCGTCACCTCTCCGACGAACGGAGCGGCTGGCGTCATCCCCGCGGTTCTTAAATACATAATCGAGGTTATCAGTTTTCACATGTTTTTCGCTCCGTTACATCGCTCATTGTATTGTTCTTCCTAGTTCATCAGCGATGATCCTGAGAAGAGCATCATGACATTTTTGCTGACTGCAGCAGTACGCCTTCCGATCGTATACTTTAGTCGGTCAATAAGAGCCTGACGATAGAATATTCAAGGCTGTGGGCATGCTATTCAAGCGAGGAAGCACGATCTCCGCTGCAGAAGGAGGCTGCCAGGCCGAAGTCGGAGGTGCGTATCGCCGGTCCTGATTCTTAAACATTCCTCTAGATAACAATTTGCATTAATCAGTTGCTTGTTCAATGGCTAGTGCGGGATTCGCGGCATGTATGGGAGGTAATACTTGATGGTGTCTGTCTATGGAATGTAGAACACACTCATTTATTGCATTTGGTGCCGAATAGCGTCTCCGGAAACAGTCCTTCAGGTAAGTAGTATTCACATTAGCCTGGGCCCGCCATTTTGAAAGCAAATTGCATTTATATGGTCTGACCTTAGGCAGCGGAAATTGGCATAGGTAAACCTTTGTCTTCTTCAGACGAAATTCAAGGTATCCTGTATTCATCCTCTTGGGTCCAGAACACAACCTCGGCTTAACGTGCGATCCGATTGATGGCTTAGTTCAGGTTCCATGTATTGTGAGGAAATCTCTGAACTTATACGAATAATCGACCCATGACTTTACAGGAACGAAACAGTCTAGGCGCAGTGAAGGCCGTAACTGCCGCGCAGCTCGCGATGGCGAGTGATGGAGTCTATCGCGTTACGCTTGATGAGGCGATCGAGGCGATGCGACTCACTGCTGCGGACATGAGCGTCAAGTACAAAGAAACAAGTCTCTCGGTATGCATAATACCATTCTTTCCTTCTTCACGTCAAGAACTGAGATCTCATATGCTATTATCACAGGGACTTGCGGTAAGCTCCATCCCTCCATTTATTCACTACGCGCAAGGAATACTTAGTACTTCCTTATTTGCTTGCAGACAACGGTCAAGATCCCTCTCTCTGTTCCGGCCTGGTGTGTATATTATCTTTTCAATCAATGACAAGCCATACTGAAAGATACGATAGTTGAGCCAAACACGATTTGCCTATCAGACCATCTATAGAACTAGTAATCTATTCGCTACCATCTTGCTTTGAAGAGTACTACTGATAGAGTCTCTGTTCATTGTATTTATTCTATTTTCTTTTCACTCCCGGACCCAGTATTTTACGAGTTTTTATTTTATGTTCAAAAGGCCTCTGAAATTTGATAGACTGAGGCAATAGTGGTAGACGTTATCCTCGTTTAGGTGAAGTGTGTAACGTAATGGTTACCTCACGAGGTTAGCGCGACAAGGAATTGATCGGCGATGATCAACACTGATCTTCAAAATGGTCCGATTACCTGTTCTTGTGCTTCACCGTCATCCTCTTTGCCTGAGCTTTGATTGCTATTCTCAGAAACCCCGTCGTTGCCCATAAGTAGACAATTGGTACTTGGCAGGCCCTGTTTGTTGGTACGTATGTATCCCTCTTGCCAAGAGAGATCATCAAGACCTACAGATCGATGGACAAACACAATTTGCTTCCGTTCCTTGCCTCCAAACGCATTCCAACTAAAGGATCTTGGTGACATCGGCTAACGTCCTCAAGTACGGTTTCACGGGGAATTCTTGACAAAGCGATTTTTTTGTGGAGAATTGTCGCAAAGGTTCTGCTTCTTTTTCCGAATACCTTCTGGTGTGAACTATTGTCGCCTTTCGTCAATATTAATGTGAGTACTTAGCTCTTGACGCCCTCTAAGTTTATTTTCGCATTGATCGGCGCCATTCATTCTATGACGTATTGTTTGTGAAGAAATGCGAAATACGTGGCCCGCAAGAGGCGATTCATTCATCGTCGTTACCAGTGAAGACGCGAAGGTTACCAACCCAAATAGGTTAGCTAGCAGTGCCCATGAGGCCCTTCGGCGTGGAAAAGCTTGTTTAGGTTGCAGGTATGGGTTCGCGAATAGCTCTGCAGAGTCGTCTCTCTGATCACTCTACAAGCAGGCGCCGCAAAATGGTACGGTTCCCATGGGCGCTAACGAATTTTTCTCCGTCTTGGCCTGATCATGTTGCGCTAGAAATGCGATGGACTGCGTCCAGTCTGTACCCAGTGTAGCAGCCGAAACCGCATAGACGATTGCGAATACACGGATGCGACTTCAGGACCGACTCGAACGCAAATCCTGGAAGAACAATTGGCGCGGCTCCAGGCTCGCGTCAAAGAGCTTGAAAAACCAGGTCCAAGTAAAGCACCCGTCCCGACAATTTCAATTAGCAACCCACACACCTCGGGTGAAACCTCGAAAGCGGAGCTTCTGGATGCGGATGTTCTTAACATCCCAGATGCAGAGACTAAGCCCGACGTGCATGGTCCGTCGGACACCATCGTGAAGGACGTTGCAACTGAACAAACAGTCCGACATGAACCGGAGTTATCTGAGACTCCCGAAGAGTCAGCCTGGTGGGAACTTGAAGACCCACCTCTTCATATCGTAACTATGCTGTAAGATATTTTTGCTCGTCAAAGGGAGTCTCACAGTCTGAACAGTCAGCCCACAGCGTGCGCCTTTTCCTTCCAAATTCACACCAGCTGGGATTCGCTTTGCATATCACACGCTTCTTGGAAGCTCTTTCAGTGGATCCGAGCCATCCCACATATCCACATCGAGGTTTGATGAACGCTATTTTTCTTTGGGCATTAACACTGTCAAGCGAACCAAGCTTCCGAGGTCACGAGAATGTATTCTTACAGCGAGCGATTAACATTCTTCAAAACGTAATTGGTGGTGAGTTGGGTAGTTATGGCGATGTAAGTAAAGTACTTGCCTTTGTCTCGTAGTGCTGACTCGCCGATCCCAGGCCAGTTTCCCTACAAAAGTGCTGCACGTCATGCAGGCTGAAGTGCTTATTGCTCAATACTTTTTCACCCACGGGCGCATCCTCGAAGGGCGTTACCATGCAAATGCAGCAGTTTCGCTCGCAGTAAGCTACGGCTTCCATCGCATCTCCGCTTCATCGTGCACAGCCCCATCGCAGCCTGCTCGATCGGGTGTTTCGTCAAGCCTCGGTCTTCTCACCCAGACGTTACCTCCAGTAACGACCTGTGTCGAGTTTGGTGAACGCGTGAATATGTTCTGGGCGGTATATAACGTAGATCGCTGTTGGACCGTTGTCGGTAACCCGTGCATTATGTCTGACGATCCCGCGCATGGAACTCAAATTGATACCCCATGGCCTTGGGATATGCATGAATATGAAACAGTTAGTCTCTCTTTATGTGTTTTAGCTAGTTATTCTCATCTATCTCGCACTTCCTTCCTGACGGCAGGCGGATATGAACAAGGAAGCATTATCATTTTCTCAATGCGACAGAACAATTCAGCGTTTTCTTGCAGGAGAACCCCCTCCAGATGGTACTAATGATCAGTCGTATGCTGCACTAAGGGTTAAGGCTTCCGCGATTCACGAGCACGTCCAAAAGCTGATTAGCGCTTGGAAAGCAAGTGCGTCCTTGGTTTTCACCTATAAAACGTCCTAGCAATTTAGTCCGAATTTCAGCTCTTCCTGGCTCCCCTACACGGCAGAGGGTTGAGAGGGATATGCGAGATTTTTCGGGTTTCGTTATAGACTATATATCGTCTCTTCCGGAAGTGGAAGCTCTGGAAGATTTCATCACGTCGTCTGATGATCGAAGGACGATCTACGTCGTACAGGCACTTGCTAATACGTCAATGATTTGCTTACATGAAGTCTGGGCAGAAGAGGGAAGCCGAGAAGATTCTGATATCTGCCTGCATTCTGCCTACGAGATTGCGCGAGTACCTCGTGCAGGAATAGATCAATGCTTGTTTGATCCCGTGCTCGGGGTAAGATATCCGCTGTTCTATTTGGAACCAAAAACTGACTCAATATAGACAACTGGTATGATATTGGCATCGCTATTTGGGAGAGAGCTTGTTCGAGCAAAGGGGACCGCGAAGACTCTTGAAGACATCAAAAGGTTGGAGAGAATAGAGGATGGAATGGAATTTCTCAAACAAACGGCCATTATAGGCGCTGGAAGTCCAGTTTATGGTGTGTCTTCCTTCTCTTTTACGATTGTTGTTAATGATCATTGGCGATCTCAGGTATCCAAGTTCCAAAAATCCTCAGCATAATTGAAAAGGTCGAAAAGCGGAAGTGAAATAAGAATTATCGTTGGACGGATAAGTACATCAACAGGTTATAATTTGTTTTTGTGTACGTGTCTGTACAAATATATTGCAGAGTTATAATACGTATCGCAAACTGGCTAAGATGCTTATATGTAGTTTGTGTTTGATGTGTGGAGGCCCAGTCAGACACGTTGGATGCTAAATTTATGAATTAAGTTCTCCCGCTCAAAATGACACGTGATGAAGACCACGTGAGTGAAGGCGCACAGCCATCCACCAATACATACTGCGTTAGTGACCGACCACAACGTACTCCTTTTCCTTGTCGTGATTCTTCTTTCTTTCTCTCCGACAATAACATTCACTAGTTTTACGAAGCATGTCTCTTTGCGGAGAATCTTCTGTCAGTGCGCCCTTTGGACGAAATAAAGCAGTACGTTGGCCGAACGCCTGTTTCGCGTGTGACGATCATCACCTCACGTTTGTGCCGTGTCTAGATACAAAGAAAAGCAGTGGTCGTCGGAGATGGTGCTTGTGGTATGGCCGTGGCTTAGAATAGTCTGAAGATTCTCTCTCAAATTTCGTCCTATAGGCAAAACATCATTGCTAAACGTGTTCACGCGGGGATTCTTTACTCAAGTCTAGTGCGTTGTCTCTGTCTTTGAGATATTCCGGTTCTTATAAGGTTGCAGCGAGCCAACTGTCTTCGAGAACTATGTCCAGGATATGTACGTGGATGGCCATCTCATTGAAATGAGTCTTTGGGATACTGCAGGTACGGGATACAACATGAACACGGCCCGCTGCGAACAACCTCATAATTTTACAATTTTGCAGGGCAGGAAGAGTTCGACCGATTGCGTTCTTTGAGCTACGCCGAAACACACGTCATCCTGATATGTTTTTCTGTAAGCGTTGTCTATTCTCAGGCAAAGAAGGCTGAAAACCTTACTTCACTAAGGTTGATAACCCGACGTCACTGGAAAATGTAGAGTCAAAGGTCAGTTACCGAATTCTCTGTCGTGGTCACTTATGAACTTTACTTACCCGCACTTTCAGTGGATAGAGGAGATCCTAGAATACTGTCCGGGAGTGAAGGTGTGTTCCCTAATGTCCTTGTCCTTAGCCTGCAGCTTGTGTTGACCTGATTGTCTGCAGCTAGTTCTCGTCGGTGCGTACTTTATTCTCCCTACTAAGATGCATTGCTGATATAGCTTTATTCAGCTCTGAAATGCGATCTCAGAGATGATCCAAACGTCAGAGAGCGGTTAGCAAGATACGGGGCACACACGGTACAGTATGAAGAAGGTCTGGACGTCGCTCGACGGATACGAGCGTCTCGATATCTTGGTATGTGCCCAACTTGGCTCGTCTCTATATTTAACCCTTCCATTCACGTTATCGCCTTTGTTGTCTCGCGGACGTCAGAGTGCAGTGCGAAACACAATCGTGGCGTAACGGAGGTATTCTATGAGGCGGCTCGTGTATCGATAAGTGCTCGCACCAAAGGGCAGAGTGGCGGGGGTTGCATCGTATGCTGAGTTGCTTCTAGTCTACTCTACTCTTCGTCCATCTTCGCTTTCTCTCTTTCAGTACGTGGTCTCTGTCAATACAGTGCCCATCTCCTATATGTTGTTTATTCATCTCTTTCTTTTGGGTGCTTCGGTCTGTTGATCCTGCTTCTTCCTTTTGTTGCTTTGATAATCCAGGACTATTTTTCTTCAAACATATATTGTTTCATGGGTAGTTATGTTCATGCTTTATTATTTTCACCTCTCATCATCCGACTCATTGTACTCAGTAGCAAACGTCACTGTCGCATGTATCCAGGCTTTCGTCTTACTTGTATACCCTTCTAATTAAACTTCTATGCCGTGCGTCAAGTGTGAATTACTTTCAGCAACATTATTAGTTCGTAGCTGGCGACAAGATTAATACTCAGACATTAAAATGTTCGTCATAATTTTACCTGAGAACACGTGCAACGAACGCGAATCAGTGACGCGTCTTGATGATGCACATGTTGAGTGACTTCTGTCACTTCTCTCTATACGCTACCATGCTTCCCGAATGGCTTAGAGTCGTGTCTGCGATCGGTATGGCCGTGGGCCCTCCGTTGGTCTATGCAGACCAGACGATCTCGATTGTACGAAAGAAGTATGTACGAGCCGTCACACTCCACTTCCTCTACTCACGCGCACTGTAGAGATTCAACAGGGTTCTCGAGAGACGTTTGCGGCGTATTGTGCGTTTTATATATCTTAGTCTAGGCAGATGGCTATAGCTTCATATTTGCCAGGCTCATAGCAAATGTCACACGTCTGTTCTTCTGGTTGGGGAATCGCTTTGAGCTCGCCCTGTTGGTTCAGTCAATCTTGATGATTCTGGCTCAGGTACGAGGCTTTCTACAGGATGCTTTAGTGTATACTAATGTATTTACAATAGCTAGGGCTGTTGTACATCTGCATGCTTTATCGACCTCGGCATAGTCCAGAAAACCTTGGTTTATCGATTCGACCATACTCATTTTGGCAATGGCCAACATATTCGCAGCACATCGAGTTTCTGGCCGGCATGATGTATGTCTCCACCGTGTCCATTACAGAACGTTAAAGGTTCAACGATTCCACTTGACAGCCTAGTTCAAGCTATATTATTCTTGATATTCGGGCGCTCCGAAATCTTCATAGACATCCTCGGCTTCCTTGCGTTAGGTCTTGAAAGTACTCTTCCTATCCCACAGTTCTTCAGGTGCGCCAAGGAAAGAAAGCGCGCCAGTAGTGCTTGACATTCGTACCTAGTAACCAGAAACAGAAATCATTATATGGCTTCCGGGCCTCCACACTTATTGGATGGCTTGCTGGAGATGCGTACAAGTAAGTTGATTTAGTTCACATGCTGCGAATATATCAACAGACTATCACAGGATTGCCTATTTCTTCGCACAAGGTTCTCCTTTGCAGTTCAAAGTCTGTGGTATATTCCAGCTGTCCATAGACTGCGGTGAGCAAGAACTAAAATCCATCAGCGTTGATCTTGACGTTCTACGTGTCAGCTATCGTTATCCAACGATTATTTTATGGAAACAAACCACCGCCTGCAACATTAGTCGTCGATGATGACGTTGAGCAAGCATTGGCATTAGCCGAAGAATGAGTTACAGATATTTAGACGAACTCGCTGAATCTTAGAGAGTAGTAATCGAGTATTATATGTGTAATCAAGTAGTTTTAATCGTGAGAATGGACTACTCAATGAAGCGATCTACGTATACACGCACACCGCGACTGCCCATTCACCACTTTTGCTTGTACATCTTTCAAAAGACTTCGTCAACGCCGCCAGAGGCATCTACTAAAGCCCGAAATGGCCGCGACGAAGCCCATCACATTTTGCGAGCATCTTCAGCTCTCAAGCCTTGGCATCCAGCCTGCGTCAATCTCCTTCCAGGTGAACACAAGTCGACACTCTGGCACAACGACGCGTTTTTCCTGATCATAGCTATTGCAGACTTTGACGCTTGAGAGTGATCATTTCATTTGCGTACGAGAAAAGGTCAATGAACAGAACCAGGTTGTTATTATTGATCTCGCGGACGCCAACAATGTTCTTCGTCGGCCTATCACTGCGGACTCCGCCATAATGCATCCCCACAAGAAGATACTTGCTCTGAAGTGTCCGTACTGCTTTTCCAATGTGTTCCTCTGTACTGATGTGCCCCTTCTCTACTATAGCTGCGCGAACACTGCAAGTATTTAACATAGAAACTAAGCAAAAGGTCAAGTCGCACATAAACAACGAGGACGTTGTATTCTGGAAATGGGTAACGGAGTCGACCATTGGGATGGTCACAGATACAGCAGTCTACCATTGGTCCATTTCTGACCAGACGTCTCCACCTACAAAGGTTTTCGACCGACATGCGACTCTTGCTGGCGCCCAGATCATCAACTATCGCGTGTCGGGCGATGGGAAATGGATGGTGCTTATTGGTATTTCTGGGAACACGACAAACCCTTCAGCGTTTAAGGTCAAGGGTGCGATGCAACTCTACAGCATTGAAAGATCAGTTAGCCAGCCTATTGAGGGCCATGCTGCTGCATTCGCAGAGCTGAAGCTTGATGGTCATCAATTCCCCACAAAGCTTTTCACATTCGCTGTCAGAACTGCAACTGGTGCCAAGGTATGGACTTGCAAGTTCAAGAAGGCTAATTCTGATTAATGCATGCCCATAGCTTCACATAGTTGAAATTGACCATCAAGCGGCCGATCCTATGTTTGCTAAGAAGGCTGTTGATGTATTCTTCCCTGCAGAAGCGACAAATGATTTCCCGGTAGCAATGCAGGTCTCAAAGAAGCACGGCATCGTCTTTTTGGTCACCAAATTCGGTTTCATTCATCTGTACGACCTCGAATCTGGCGCCTGTGTTTACATGAATCGTATCAGCGGGGAGACTATTTTCGTTACTGCGGAACACGAATTGACGAACGGAATCATTGGCGTCAACAGGAAAGGTCAGGTCCTTAGCGTTAGCGTCGACGAAACCGCTATCATCCCGTATATTCTTGGAACGCTTAACAACACAGAGCTTGCTTTCAAGCTTGCAAGTCGCGCGAATCTTCCTGGTGCAGATGATTTGTACATCAAGCAGTATCAAGCTCTGTTCCAAAGCGGACAATTCAACGAGGCTGCGAAGATCGCTGCGAACTCCCCTCGTGGAATCTTGCGAACGGCTCAGACGATTGAAGCATTCAAGACTGCACCTGCGCCTCCAGGCGGATTGTCACCTATTCTTCAGTACTTCGGCATTTTGTTGGAGAAAGGAGAATTGAACCAGCTGGAGTCCCTGGAGCTTGCACGACCTGTTCTCCAACAAGGTCGTAAGCAGCTCCTGGAGAAATGGCTCAAGGAGAACAAGCTCACTTGCAGCGAGGAGCTGGGTGATATCGTACGTCTCCATGACATGACACTTGCCCTCAGTGTTTATCTGCGCGCCAACGTACCGAGCAAAGTTATTGCTTGCTTTGCTGAGACGGGTCAAACGGATAAGATTGTCCTTTACTCGAAGAAGGTTGGATATACTCCGGATTATACAGCGCTCTTGCAGCACGTCATGCGTACCAATCCGGACAAGGGTGCCGAGTTCGCCTCGCAACTTGTCAATGAAGAATCAGGTCCTTTAGTTGACATTGATAGGGTATGTACCGTTCTTATCTCGCAAAGTAATGACCCATGCTTATTCGCCCTGATTTGTAGGTTGTTGATATTTTCATGTCGCAAAATATGATCCAGCCAGCAACGTCGTTCCTTCTCGACGCTTTGAAGGATAATAAACCAGAGCAGGGTCACTTGCAGACACGTTTGCTGGAATTGAACCTTGTTCATGCGCCTCAGGTTGCTGACGCAATCCTTGGAAATGAGATGTTCACGCACTACGACCGACCAAGAATTGCGAACCTGTGTGAACGTGCTGGTTTGTTGCAAAGGGCTCTAGAACATTATGAAGACATCAACGACATCAAGCGGGCTATCGTTCATACGAATGTGTTGCAGCCAGACGTAAGTCACTGCATTCCGGTGGTAGTTTGCGATAACTAATATTTTGATTTAGTGGCTTGTCGAATACTTCAGCAGACTCACTACGGAGCAGTCGTTCACATGTCTGCAAGAGATGCTGCGAGTCAACATTCGACAGAACTTGCAAGTGGTCGTCCAGATTGCTACCAAGTACTCCGATATCCTCGGTCCTGTCAAGCTCATCGAGCTGTTCGAGTCATTCAAGAGCTTCGAAGGACTGTACTACTATTTGGGATCGATCGTCAACCTCAGCCAGGATCCGGAGGTACACTTCAAGTACATTCAGGCTGCGACGCGCACGGGACAGATCCGGGAGGTCGAGCGTATTTGCAGAGAAAGCAATTATTACAACCCGGAGAAAGTCAAGAACTTCCTCAAAGAGGCGAAATTACAAGATCAGCTCCCGCTTATCATTGTCTGCGATAGATTCGACTTTGTCCACGACCTTGTTCTTTATCTGTACCAAAATGGACTTCTGAAGTTCATCGAAGTCTACGTTCAGCAAGTCAACTCTGCGCGCACACCGCAAGTTATTGGTGGTTTGCTAGATGTGGACTGCGATGAGAATACCATAAAGAGCCTGCTTGCCTCGGTTGTGGGTAACTTCCCCATCGATGAGCTGGTTCAGGAGGTGGAGTCGCGCAATAGGCTGAAGTTGATTTTGCCCTGGCTTGAAGCTCGTGTCCAGGCGGGTAGCCAAGACCCGGCTGTGTATAACGCGATCGCGAAGATCTATATCGACAGCAATAACAATCCGGAGTCGTTCTTGAAGGAGAACAATGTAAGGAAATCTCACTGTAGCTTGATAGTGCCCACCTGATTGCTTTGTCAGCTCTACGAGCCTCTGGTTGTCGGAAAGTTCTGTGAGAAAAGGGATCCGTACCTAGCATACATCGCTTATGCCAAAGGCTTCTGCGATGATGAACTCATTGCGATCACAAACGAGAACTCGATGTTCAAGCAGCAAGCACGATACCTTGTCAAGAGACGTCAACTTGATTTGTGGGCACAAGTTCTGGTACCCGACAACGTTTATCGCCGTCAACTGATTGATCAGGTGTGTCCAGCTATTACGTGCGTATTTCGGAGCTAACCTCCTTCGTTAGATCATTGCGACTGCCATTCCGGAGTGCACGGACCCCGATGATGTCTCTGTTACCGTCAAGGCGTTCATCTCAGCGGATCTTCCAATTGAGCTTATCGAGCTTCTTGAGAAGATCATTCTTGAGCCTTCGCCATTCAGCGACAACAAGAATCTGCAAAATCTTCTTATGCTCACTGCCATCCGTGCCGACAAGGGAAAAGTTGTAAATTATATCAACAAGCTTGAGAATTATGATGTAGGGGAAATTGCTAAGATTGCAATCGACCACGGTCTCTATGAGGAAGCCTTCTTGATTTTCAAGAAGTACGAGCAGCATGCCAATGCGATCAACGTCTTGGTGGAGCATATTGTTAGCATTGATCGCGGTCTTGAATACGCGACAAAAGTTAACAGGCCCGAAGTCTGGAGTCGTCTTGCGAAGGCTCAGCTCGATGGATTGCGAATCAAAGACTCGATCGGTAGGGCGAAGATGTTTATGGCATCTATAAGTATACTTACATTACTCCGTGACAGATTCATATATTAAGGCAGAAGACCCTTCAAACTTCTTGGAGGTTATCGAGATTGCTACCCGCGCGGACAAATACGATGATCTCGTCCGGTACTTGCAGATGGCGCGCAAGACACTTCGCGAGCCTAAGATTGATACCGAGCTTGCCCATGCGTATGCAAAGACGGATCGTCTACACGATATGGAAGACTTCCTGTCGATGACCAACGTCGCAGACATTCTCGAGGTTGGAGAAAAATGTTTCAATGACGAATTGTACCAAGCGGCGAAATTGCTTTTCTCGAGTATATCAAATTGGGCAAGACTGGCAACGACGCTCATCTATTTGGGAGAGAATCAAGCGGCAGTAGAAAGCGCTCGGAAGGCTGGCAATACTCAGTGAGTTTTTTTTAGAAGTCATTTTGTACTTGCCGATGAACCTCTCCCCAAGGGTCTGGAAGCAGGTACATGCCGCCTGCCTGGAAAAGTCAGAGTTCCGTCTGGCACAGATTTGTGGACTTAACATCATTGTACATGCGGTACGTCAGTTTCCGTCATAGTAACCTTCCGTACGACTCACGCTTTCACCCCGATGCACGTAGGAGGAATTACCTGGCATTCTGCAATCATACGAACGTCGGGGATACTTCGACGAAGTCCTTGCCCTGATGGAGGCGGGCTTAAGTCTGGAACGGGCTCATGTAAGTGCTTCTTTAGATTGGTGGCATGTACCGGATGGTTCACATCATGTCCTAGATGGGCATCTTCACCGAGTTGGCTATCCTATACAGCAAATACCGACCAGAGAAGCGTGTGTTTCCTTCATGGCATCTTGGAATATTTTTATAACCTCCTTTTTTAGTCATGGAGCATCTCAAACTGTTCGTCTCGCGTATTAACATTCCGAAGGTCATCAAGGCCACTGAGAAGGCTCATCTGTGGCCGGAACTCGTGTACTTATACGTGAAGTACGACGAATTCGTGAGTTGGATTTTAAATACGTTTATTAGAACATTTATCAACCTCTTGAGTAGGACAATGCAGCTCTTGCTATGATGGAACGTTCCGCGGACGCTTGGGAACATAGTCAATTCAAGGACGTCGTCGTTCGTGTCGCGAACATTGAGATGTGAGTAAAGCATGATACAGTCAATATTCCGAAGCTGACTAGTCCCGTAGTTACTATAAGGCTCTCTCGTTCTACCTCCAGGAGCAGCCACTGTTACTCAATGACCTTCTGACGGTCTTGTCTCCTCGAATAGAACATACTCGCGTAGTACGCATTTTCCAGCGAAGCGACAATGTCCCGCTTATCAAGCCATACTTGATCGCTGTGCAAGAGGTTAGTATGGTGAAATGCTTTTTTGAGCGGAGTTGGATACTGATTGCTTTCTGCAGCTCAATATCGAGGCTGTGAACGAGGCGTACAATGATCTGCTGATCGAGGAGGAAGACTACAAGACCCTTCGTGATTCAATAGACAGCTTCGATAATTTCAACAATATTCAACTTGCGAAGCGTCTTGAGAAGCATGAATTGCTCGAGTTCCGTAGGCTCGCTGCTCATCTATACAAGGTCTGTAATGCAAATGTAC
This sequence comes from Sanghuangporus sanghuang, assembly GCA_009806525.1. NCBI lineage: Eukaryota > Fungi > Basidiomycota > Agaricomycetes > Hymenochaetales > Hymenochaetaceae > Sanghuangporus > Sanghuangporus sanghuang. The sequence goes on along the minus strand of VVIT01000002.1, from coordinate 762,908 downwards.
AGAGTTTATTTCATTCACTTATGATAATCTTACAGAAAAACGGGAAGTGGGAAGAGTCTATCTCCTTATCCAAACAGGACAAACTCTTTAAAGATGCGATGCAGACCGCGGCCTACTCAGGCGACAAAGAAGTTGCAGAGGAATTGTTGTCTTACTTCGTCGACATTGGAAACAAGGAATGTTTCGCGGCCATGTTATACATGTGCTTCGACTTACTGAGCCCGGACTTCGTCGAGGAGTTGTCATGGCAACATGCGCTGAACGACTTCTTCATGCCTTACAGAATTCAATTGCAACGATCTCTGGTTCAGAAAGTGGCCGCTTTGGAGAAGCAAGTTCAGGAGCTCTCTACAAAATCTCAAAAGAAAGAACAAGCAGAAGAGGAAGCGAGTATCATCCCCCCTGGTGGCTTTGGCAACCGGTTATTACTGACGCAGGGCAACGGGTACCCTCCACAAGGTCCTCCGCCGATGATGATGAATGGCACGGGTATGCCCATGCAAACTGGAATCCCATCGGTATGTTCTTTATGACTTCCGGCACTTGGGGTAGGATGCTTATTATCCCTTGATCAATTAGCATGTCACTGGTTTTGGCACTTTCTGAACGATACCATTGAGGACTTTGTTTATGCACTTCGGTCTTATGTTATGTATTTTCCCCCCCTTTCTTTCGGCTAATAATATGACTATTCGTTTAATCTTCAAAATATCGTGTGCGCGTCGAATACGTTGCAACCAGAGACCATAACGATGAACAGTCTTACGATCATTAGTTATTCCGCTTTTTCATGTTGTACTTAATTGGAAACGGGGACGTCAACCAAGTTGCGTGATTTAAGGAGATATCTGTATTTCATACAAACAAAGCCAACTTCAGATCAGAAGGTTCCATCTTCGCATCTTCTTCCGTTACTCACAAATTACAGGGTCGGATTCTTTAGAGAGATGTTATATGCGTGTTCTTCGGTCGCAATGGAGACGATCTACTCTCCATCTCGTCGAAGTACTCAGCGATGTCTTCTATACTTGAACAGAAAATTGAGAGCCTGGTCGACCTGACTGGGTCAACTGCATTGGTGACTGGTGGTGGTACGGGCATGTGAGTGTTGAATCTGACATTACGGGTTGTTTGTTTACGATTATATGCACAGCGGCTTGATGATAGCGAAGGGACTGGCCGGTAGAGGCGCGAAGGTTTACATCACAGGAAGACGTCTGGAAGTATTGGAGAAGGCTGTCTCTGAATTCGACGACTCGGCTTCTATCATCCCGTATGCTTCCCGTTATTCTTCTTCACGATTAGTGCAAATGAGCAATCAATGTCGAGCAGGATCCAAATGGATGTCACTAATAAAGCAAGCATTGCTGATGCCGTCCAGAAGATCGAAGAAGCCGATGGGAAGCTCAATGTGCTCGTCAACAAGTAGGCTTGCTCCCTTCGCTGTAGATAGATTAGCCGAGACCCATACATATTTTTACAGTGCCGGCATAACAGGTCCCGGCTATATTCCAGACCCACCGCCGAACGACATCCCTATACCTGACACCGACTCTATTGCTGCATATGGGAAGAAGCTATTTGGACAAACTTCCGAGGACTGGGATGCTGTCGCGCGTACGAATGTAGCAGCGTCGTTCTTTGTGACGACTGCTTTTCTGGGCTTGCTTGCTAAAGGTGCAGAAGGCGAAACGGGCCGCATAGGGAGTGTGATCAATATCTCCAGTATTTTTGGGTGGAGTAAGCTGAACTGGGGGTTCGTAAGTACTTAGCCAGTTATACGCTGTTCAACGTGAATTAGCTAACGATGGTATGGCATATATAGTACGCATATGATTGCTCGAAGGCCGCATTATCGCATTTTACGCGGGTCTTTGCCACCGACATGTCACTCAAGCGGGCGCCAGTCCGCGTAAATGGTATTTCTCCTGGACCGTTCCCATCGCAATTTAGCACCGAGGCTCGTAATCTTGAGCAACTACTGCAGACTCATTTCCTCGGCTCCCCGATACCACCTCCCCTAAGGCGTGCGGGAAGGTACGTCGGTCAACTCAACGCCATTCACTTTCTTGTGTGACTGGAAACTTGATAATAGAGAAGAGGAAATCACTGCCTTGGCTGTATACCTCGCGTCTCCGATTTCGGACTATGTCACCGGACAAGACATCATAATCGACGGTGGTTTGACCCTGGTAAATCCCTGAGCGGAAAGCGCTCAAGGAGACCATCCTGCACTCTTTTAGGGTACAATCATCGAACTTCTCTTATCGCTTTGTACATGTGAAAAATGCAGTTGTCATGCAGTACGTCCTTTTCCTAGAACGGGTGGCGGTTCTACCACTCAAGGATGTCCGACCCAAGTTGCATCGTGGAGATTGCGTTTAGAACGTTTGAAAACATCCGGATTTCTTGTCCTGTCGAGTATGGAATTAGTTTCCCACCGGTGTACTGCGGAACAATGCTTACGGAGCCGCTGACATAGGTCTCCTAAACAATTCATGAAGCCTTACTGCTCACATATAAGGACACTTGTCACGAAGATGTTTCACAAACTTCTGAATATCATCGACTTCGATTGATCTGATAGACATGTCTTCTGCGTCTAACTCGAGTCTAAAGATAGCCAATCTCATTGATCTTACGGGGAAGGTTGCGCTGGTCACTGGAGGTGGTACAGGAATGTGAGTTGTAAGATAGCATAGATGTGTATAATCATGACATTTCCTAATTTTAGAGGATTGATGATAGCGAAGGGACTTGCAAGCAACGGAGCCAAGGTGTATATTTCAGGTCGGCGCATTGAGGTAGTGCAGAAGGCCGCAACAGAACATCACTTCGATGGAGCAGGTAGTCTTACTCCGTAAGTTGAATACTTCTTTGATCAACAGAAATATGCTCAAGCATTCTACACTGCAGACTACGTATGGACGTCACAGACAAGACAAGTATCAAGGAGGCGGTCAAGAATGTCCAGGAGATTGATGGGAGACTGGACGTACTCGTCAATAAGTAAGCGAGATTCCTCCTCCATAATATTTCGTTCATGTGGATGATTTTTACTTCAACTTTACTTCAAGCGCGGGCACAAACGGGCCAGCATATCCAGGATGGTCAGCTCAGCCAGAACAAACTCCTAATATTGAAGCGATCGCTGCATATGGAGAGCAACTTTTCGAGCAGAGCATCGAGCAGTGGGACACAGTCGCACGCACTAACATTGCTTCGGTGTTCTTCGTCACTACGGCTTTCATTGGCTTGCTGGCGAAGAGCGCGGAGGCTAATGGAGGACAGTACGCGAGCGTCATCAATATTTCGAGCGCGTTCGCGTCTACAAGACTTAATTTTGGACTCGTAAGTCTCTGAGTAGCTTAAGTCCGATTGCCGTCTTTTGACTTGCTGCAGTATGCGTACGATTGCTCAAAGGCAGCTGTCTCACACCTCACCAAACTGCTCGCTACCGATCTATCCTTGAAAGGAGCGCCGATACGCGTGAACGCCATTTCACCGGGAACGTTCGCTTCAGAGCTCACTGCGACCGACGCGCAGCTGCAGGTGGCTTTACAGCACAACTTCCTCGGATCGTTGGCGCCCAATCCTATGAAGCGGCCCGGGAGGTATGCAATGTAGTTCCTATCCTGTTCATGTTGTTCTGAATTCTGAATTGCGATCTTGAATCTGATACAGAGAGGAAGAAATGGCTGGACTTGCTGTGTACCTCGCATCACCGGTTTCGGAGTACGTCCAGGGAGCAGACATCGGAATGCACGGTGGATTTTGCATAGTCAATCCCTGAAAATGCGACAACGCTGTCAGACATGCATACGTGTCTCCGGGTTGGTTACCTCACATGATCGCGTTTCTGTCCCTCCCATTACGGTAGCGAGATTGCTTCGCATTGTTACCCTGCCGAACAAGTTATACTATACAAATGAGCAGATGTATTTAGCTATACAAAACATTTGTTTCAAAACAACAATCAGATATGCTTCCGACGATATAAAACTAACGGAATGATTCTTCCATAACTCTTTGTAAGCCAAATAAAGTCAATTGGGATCTCGTCCGTTTTTTGTTCCTTTCCTTCGTCATCTATAAATATACCTCTTCTCCGCTGTCTTTCACTAAATTCACGTGGCACCCCGGAGCTCCGTCCCTCCCGTCCTCTCGCTTCTCCCGCCCTCCGCCACTTCCGTCCAGCTATAATTTCGCCCTTCTATGCCTGAAAACGTACAAGGCGAGTGCCATTTACGGGTAATTCGTCAGGTTCGCGGGACGCCAAACATGTGTACGTGCCGCAAAATGACGCGAAGATGTGCAGAAGCACGTTATTTTTTGGGGAGTTTCGAATTGAGTTCGTCATTTCCGGAGGCGTATTTTTCCCGAAAGCGCGAAAGTTCGGGAGTTCGAAAATTTTTATCGTCATTCGATTGTGTTTATTCGGTACATAAAAGGGGATGGCGTTGGGTTCTATACGTCAGATAACCTTCTTGTTCTCCAGGGGAAACTTACACGATAAGAAAAGAAAACACGACTCGCAGATGAAGAGAAGGGAAAGATTAAAAGCGAAAGAGACGAAGAAAGAAAGGAAAATATTAATCTCTTAAATTTACACTGACCCGTTGGGAACAGCAGCAGCAGCATGGCCGTTTGCAGCGCTACCGTTTGGGATTCTCTTTGCTGCTTTCGCCTCTGCAATGGACTCCCTTATTGCGGAGATTAAGCGGTCGACGTCGTCCCGCGACTTGTCGACGACGGATATACCCATGTGCCTGAGGCAAAGTAAAGAAGATTAGATTAGAAGGTTCGAAGATACCGAGTTTGCTTTGCTTCGTCGGATGTATGTACGTACCCAATTCTAAAGTACTTATCTGTTTGATTGTGTTAGATAACCGGGAAAGTGTGATACTAAAGTATCACGAGTGCTTACCCTTGCAGTCCTTGTGGAGGCCCCCGGCGACCACGACACCTTTCGCGCCGATTCGCGGGAGGATATCCGAAGCACCAAGACCATCCGGGAAATAAATCTACTCGTCATATAAATAGGCTTACTCCACACAAAAGATTCTGAATCTTCGACTCACGGCAGTCATGCCGTTCGCCTGCTCGGCCTCGTTCTTAGCTAGGGGTTTCAAGCCCATGCTCTTAATAGCCTTCCTGAAACGAGCGCTTTGCTCTTTGTGAATAGCAAAGCGTTGATGAAGGGATGGCGCGGATTTGGTGATGCTCGTGAGCGACGCGTTGAGCGCGTAGATGAGGTTTACGGGAGGCGTCGCGAAGTACATAGCCTGCCCGGCTTCGTACGCCCGCATAATCGGGAGCCACCTGTGTGCAAGTCAATCAATTACTCAATATACGGTTTTGAGAAATAGAGAGAAAGGCGGGATATTGAAGCGTACCGTTTCCAATTCGCGTAATAACTCGTAGCAGGCGCCTTGCGGTTCTCAAAGGCCTGAATTGCGCGCTTGCTGGCCGTCAGCACGCTCAACCCGGGCGGAGTTCCGAGTCCCTTCTGTGTCGCCGACATTACGACATCGATGTTCCATTCCTCTTGTCGGATCTCTTCCGACGCGACAGAACATACGCCATCCAGAATTACCTAACAAAAACTTAGGAAGACATGTCACTGCTGCTGAGAAAAGCGGGCTTACGAGCGAATCTGGAGAGACGCGCTTGACTGTTTCTCCGATCATCTTCGCGTCGCTGAGCACACCTGTGGACGTATCCACGTGCGTGAAGGTGACGAGCTTGTACTTCTTCTTGGAAAGGGCCTCTTCTAACGCAGACTGGGTGACCGCTTCGCCGAGTGGTGCTACGACCTGGTCAACGACGGCACCATATGTTTGTAGGCTTTTAAGATTCAAATGATAACAGAATTAGCAACAATAATGAAATTTTTGATTGAATAAATGGATGGATTCTCTCACCAGTCAGCGAAGCTATCACCGAAATAACCAGAGTTGAGAACCAAGACAGACTCTCCAGGCTCAACAAGGTTGGAAGCGATCTATGCGCATTTAGACGCCACTTATCAATCATCGCTCGAATCTGTTCCCGAGCAACACGTACCTGGTCCCACCCAAGCGTCCCAGAACCAGCAACCAAGAACGGCTGAGAATTCGGCGCGTAAAGAACCTCCCTGCATGATTACAAATACTCCCATTAGCAATAGCAGCGTAGCAGAAGGGATGCGGCGACGCACTTGAGCATCCTGAGGCAGTCACCGAACACGGGGACAAACTCCGGAGAGACATGGCTCATCGAAGGGTGTGCATTAGCGTAGAGGACCTATGGATACGATGAGATTCATGTGTGTGATTGTACGGAAAATTACAATAGCAAGGACGGACGTACCTCGTCGGCGATTTCTATCGGTCCAGGAATGCTACATCCATCACACGCGTCAACTTCGTCGAGTCGCGGAACATAAGAGAACAATATCTTACACCAAAAGCCTGCAGAGCAGACGACACGTTCAGCAGCGAGCCAACTATAAATTTGTGCATATACTCACTTGTGAGGTTCCTAGATATATATCCGAAAATACCGATACAGCAGTCAACAACAATAAATTTCAAATGCAGTGAAATAACGTGCCTGCTTGAAATTCGTTTGTGAAGACATGTTGCGCCTGGAGGAGAGAGAAGTAGAGGGCGAGCTGGGAGAGCAAGAGCAAGAGGAAAAGTAATAGCAGGAAGATGTGCGAAAAGTTATTCGGTGCAGATCCGTTGCAGGACGAGAGTGAGTGACCCGAAGTAGCCGACAAAATCGCCATCTTTATTTGAATATAGCCGAGTCATCTCTCTTTCTTCAGTCTGCTGACCTCGAGTAAAAACAGCCTGATTGCTCACCGGAATACACGGTTCCCTAGCCTCTCCATCGTGTACGCGTGAAGGAACGCCTTTTTTTAAGTCTGTTGATGGTATTGGGGACGGCAGGCGAGCACGGGACACGCGAATTGCCCAGTGAACTGGGAGATGACTTGACTTGCTGTGGATTGGATTATATGAATTATATACCAGTCAGTCACACGCCTACGGATTTCAAAAGGACACCCGCACCGCGGGGTTCCTCCTTTCCCGGCTAATCGTACTGGTGCTACAGTGTATAGACCGAGGTATACATATGAACTTGGTATAAGTGTAATAAACTACCGTAGACACAAAAGCATACTATCCTGTATTACATCTCAAAAGCAAATCTCCCGGTCGAATTAACGCCCAGCAATAATCCCATCCACACCAGGAGTGATTCCCGCTCCCGTCCCACCAGCACCACCACCTCCAGCGTGACCGCTCTGCATAGCCGCAAGCGTGCGTTGTAAATCCGTCCACTCGGTCTCCCGTGGGATCGCCATGTCCCCGATGTCGTAAATATACATCTTGCCGTCGCTCCCTCCCAAGGCCGCGCGCCGGCCGTCCTTGCTGTCCCATTTCAACTTGTTAATCGCACGATTCGTGCCGACTGGCGTCGTGACCACAGGAACCTGGGAGAGATTGGATTATTGTTAGATATATGAATTGTGCTATGCGGAATGCGGAATGCGGAATGCGGAATGTGGTCTGAAATAAATTTCTCTTGGGCGTGAAGACGCACCTCCGTATCTACATTCAGGTTCCACAAATCGAACCGTCCACTTCCATCTACCGCACCGAACAGCGCAGGGTGCTGAGGATGCCACTTCACATCATACACATAATCATCGGCTTCATCAAAGCTGTACAACGGTCCAAGTGTATGCGGCTGAGTACTGGGCTTCGCAATACTCCTCGCACGCCAGAGCTTCACCGTCCAGTCCACGCTAGCCGTCAGGAACAAGTCACTGAAGTCGACCGGTCCATGTAGAGGATGGAAGTCAATTCCCATGACTGGACCTGAGTGACCTCGATACACATCGTACTGGTTCAATCCTGCCTTGGAGCCGGCTCGGTCATACCGATTGGCTTGGTAGACGTTCCCTTCTTCCGTGCCGACGAAGAAAGTCGTTGTCTCATTGTCTGGGAAGTCCAGGCACGTTATTGCAACCTCGGCAGTCTTATTATGCCCAGCGTGTTGCAGCTCAAGCGTTTCCTAGCAAACAATGTTCAATGTGAGAAAGACTGGAACCGCTTGATAAAATTTGACGTACCTGAGGCTGAGCTAGCATGTCCACCAGCCAGCTGCACACCAGTCCATCGGTACTGCTCGTGATGAGATTATGCGCGTTCTGAGTACCCACAATCTGCATCGCATACACAGGATGTGTGTGCCCCGCGGCACTCAACGGTGTCTTCAGAACAGGAAGATGTTTGCTCCGGGTGTCCCATAATAAAATCTGACCAGAATATGTCCCACCGAATATGAGGTTTGCGTTGAATGGTGAAAATGCTACCGAGAGCACATCAGACTGCGAGTGGAAGACAAATTCCGGTCGTTCGAGGAGGTGTAAGTTCCACACTGCGACTAAACCGTCAGGTTCGTTCAACGCGGTGGGATTCTTATTGTACGAAGCTAAGCTGAGTTCCGGATACTGTCGAAGAAATAAATGTTAGCTTTGTTGGAGCTTATAGGATACTACAGAGACTTGCCTTGGGCGACCAGTCAAGGTCGGTGATAGATCTATTCTTGCAGTAGCGCTCATCGTAGAAAGTGCATACACGCTTGACGCGTTTGCCTTCAGAATCATCTCTGTAATAAATTTGAGGCAAGTCTATCCGCGGATAGAGTAAAAGCATTTACCCTCCAGCCTCCGCACCAACGGTGTAATCACGAATATAATCATATCCATCATTTAATGCGCGTTGTAATATCTTCGACGATTTGTCTACGAAATCCAAGAACTCAGGCGCAATGAAGATGCTTGCGCGTTCCTCCTCCGTCATTTCTGCAAAGTATTCGCTTAACACACTTCTAGATTGAAAATTACTGACGTTGAACCTACCACTAATTTCTTGCTCGATCTCCTTCTCAAGCTTCTCGTCTTCTTCTTCCAGTCGTTTTCGTTCCTTTTCCAGTTTTTCCGCTTCCGCTTCCTTCTCTCGAAGAATTCGTTGTCGGATTTCTTCTTCATTCGGAACGCTCACTTCGATCGCGATTTCAGCTGTTTGCACGTCTTTGTCGTACGTGACACGTTCCTATACAAGAAAGTCGATTATATTCAGTACATTCAATAATGTTGAGCATTAGCGGGTCCGAACCTTTCGGGGGACGTCAAACAGATCCTGTTCGACATCAACCAGATCAGGAATAAATCGTGGGGTCATAGTCATTGTCCTATATGATAACATTTAGGGGGATTTGAATATCAGCTAGCAAAAGAGGGCGGACCTCTCAATGACATTCTCCTTCCCCGATACAGTCCTTGTAATCCCCTCTGGAGAGACAAGAGTAGTACCCGTGCTAAAGCGATCGCTGAAGGCTCCGCTCTGTCTACTGGCACGTCCTGAGGGACCAGGAGGAGTTAAATCACGAACATGGGGTGAAATCGGTCGTCCGATAGGAGGTGTGCCCGGCACGGATATCGGTGTCAAGTCCCCTCCACTGTCAAAACCCCTTGGTATTGGAGTTCCCAGGACTTGTGTTACGAAGTCATCGACGTCGGCACGATGGTAGGACGAAGAGCCAACCTGCGCTCAGACCATAAAAACTTATGTGTAGTAGAGAATCGGAAGAATACATACGTCTTGTGTTCGACGTTCAGTCTCGGCCTTTTGGCGCTCGGCGCGCGCCTTGCGCAGCTCCGCGAGCTTTGCTCGTTTAGCTTCTATTTCTGCACGCCGTCGGTCAGACATGGTAGAGATCGTTGTGGACGCGTCTTCAGATTCAGAAGCGCGTTTGTCTTTGATGATCGTCCCGTGATCGGCGCCGCCGATCTCAGAAACTTCAGTTCGAGTCAATATCCTACATCCTCGACGAAGTTACTTGGCTTGGTTGTACTACTGTGGCAAAACCGGGGGGGGAAAATGAGCAACAGAAGAGGTCGTCATTCAGGAAACGCAAAGTCGGGAGCACGACGGAATGCTAACAACCAGATCTACAAATACCCTCTTCCTCTTATTCTGGAGCCTTTATCAAACGACAGTCATACAAGGAAATACGCTACAAATTTCTTAGGACTATTTGGGTACTCGGCTCAGCGTATATCAAGACCTGAAATAGAAGGCATTCTTGATCCAATAACACGCTCTGTATGGGTGACGAACTCGAAAGATGCAATGATCCTTTGGCGAAGAGGTTTCTTTGGGAAAGGGAACCTTTCGCGTAGTGAACCGAGCTGGTTATCTAGGCAGGTAAATCAGATGAAAGCTAAAGCTGCTGGAGGTATGTCTCTTTACCATTTAGATCAATATTTCGCGTTGACTGTGGTCGTAGGAATGACTGCTGAAGAAGTACGAGAAAAGCGAAGGGCAGAACGAAAGCAGTTCAAGCTCGACCGAGCGCGAGCAATAGCTGAAGCAGCCTTGGAGGCTGAGAATGCTTTCGCTATGACTGGAGAAGTGCTGAAGGAGACAAGTGTCGTTATCCCCTCTGCTGCTACTTGGAAGCCTACGAGCTCGCGACCAGCCGCAGAGGCGGGACCTCCTGATATTTCCGCTACTGATCGCACTCCACAACGTGAACAACCAAGACCTGAAGATGACGATAAATTATATGAAGACGTTGAAGATATGGAACACCTGCAGCTTACTCTACAAGAAGCATTCTTTCTCATTTGGACGATGGACTGCCTTACGTTACTGGACCCAACTTCTGTAAGTTTTTTTTCTTTATTCCCTCGAACCGTTTATCATAGGCTAATCGCTCGTTCACCTACCAATAGCAAGAACCTTTCAGTCTGCAACGAATTTGGCGTGCATTCCAAGCTGTATATTATCCCGATTTCATCATCTCCCGCTCCTTAGACATCCAGCCGGCCCGATTCGACAATCCCTTCCTCATTCACTATGTTGTCTTCCATCACTATCGCTCTCTAGGCTGGGTAATAAAGAACGGTATCAAATTCTGCGTAGACTATCTCCTATACAAACGTGGCCCTGTCTTCGCCCATGCTGAGTCAGTTCCATTCCATTCTCCATACCCGAATGAAAAGCAAACGTTGCAACGTGTACAACATCGCCGCTTGCTGACTCCTTGTTTTCCTGTCTGTCTCGTTTTATTCACATTGCAGATTCGCACTGGTCGTATGTCCAGTCTACGAAGATCCATCCGATCGCACATCATCGCCTTTTGATCTGCAAAACGTTGACCCTTTCACTTGGTCGTGGCTCAGCACGATCAACCGCGTCAACACCCAAGTTCAAAAGGCGAGTAAAATCTATTGAGAAGGCTTGAAGCACGAGGGTACATGCGGGCGCATGTTGGATGCATAGACGCCGTCTCGTCGCCCCATCCTTCACATTTTTCGGCGTCTATCTGACTTTCATATCTATCTTCAAACAGACCCTTGTTTTAACTTATGTGACAATTCCGGCTATGTCTCGGTTGCCTCAGAGCGCGTTGTTGTCTCCTGCGTGCCTCTCGCATTATTCGATTCGAGAGGTTGTAGTTCGACGCTTCATTCCGGCTCGCATGCGAGATTAGGCGTTTCAACGCGAGGAACAGGGAGGATGAAAGGTGCGAATAGATTTTCAGAGGTGTGCAGCTGTGGTAAAACAAATACAGAAACGGATTCTATATTTCATAAAATTAGTGTATCAAAACATTGAGTTGTAACACGACCAATCCCGCATGCTGATCAATGAAGAGAACGGGCTGGAACGGCGATAGCGCGACCATTAAGATGACAAGATGAGCGATGGCGAGAAGTAACCGTAAGGACGACGTCAGAGGACCGAAAGATTCGGAGACGCCATATAGGTTGCAAACCCGTGTGAGGCGGTGAAAACCAAAGGTGAAACCCGAAAACAATGTAGAGAACGAACGAGGTGAAAAGAAACAGGTACCAAAAGTCGATTAGACGGCCCCCGTAATTCTGGCCTTCCTATATTTCTCGTCAAATGCCTGGGCGAGAGGGACTTGCATAGCTTTGCAGGCCAAAACTTTCTGGTCGTCCGGAACGTTCGGTTTCTGATAGAACGCCGCTCCATGTTGGGTCAGAAAAGTTGTGACATGCGCGGCGTTATCAAACGCCAACTCGTCGCGAATGAAAGCGAGCGGCATTTGCTGATAACTGCGTGAGCACGCGGCGTTAGAACGAGTTTCAGAATTATTGCGTTAGGGTACGTACGCCTTTGATATGACCATAAGAGCTTTCGTTCGTTCCCTGTCAACGAAATGGTCCATAATGTATGCCCCCATGTTAGGCGCATTATTATAAAGTTCGAAAAATGCATGATAGTTATTCCCCGACATCGCCCTCTGCACCTCCAATGCATGGCGAATGGCTTTCTGTGATTTCTGTTGATCTGTTAGCTGACCTACGAGTAAGTTGATATCTATAGATCTGGATGAATATCACGCCAGTTTGAATCATTCAATCCACGAGCGCACCACTTCTGTTCATCCCGTTAAGCAGCATTAGGAATCGATATGCTGTAAACTCGTCATTGCAACCGCGTATACCCATTTCATAGAGATTCTTCAACATCGCCTGACATTGATTGAATTCAACCATATCGGCCTGTTCCAATGCTAATCATCGGCATCAATCCAGAGAAGTGTTGTGATGCTTAACATACAGCCTCAAGAGCCATGCGAGCATGGATCTCGTAAACATTGACGGTAAATTCGTTTTGTATCCTTTGAACCTGGGCCAAATCAACCTGAAAGACATTTTACCAAGATTTCACGCACGCACTGTCAGGTCTTGCCGCATGCTCTTAAACTGATTGCATATCCACGGATAGTCATTGTTCTCTCGCCATCGTTTCTTAAGTTCTGCCAGAGTTCTTTCGAGAACTCTGTATGGTCGTATGTCTTTCGGATCAGGCTCCTACATTCCAGCTTGAATTGACAACTATGAAGAAGCACCAATAGGACGCACAGTTGTCAGCCTCAAATAATCCTTGAAGAGCTGCTGTGAAGTCCCGACAATGGTATATTTGTTCCAGTCAATGGACTATTGCGGCTCATTTAGCAACAGATGCGAAAAGGAAATAAATGAACGACACACCCGATCAGTACCGTCTAAACCATCATTGCCCCAAGGCGAAGGAGAACCGGAACGTGAGTGACTCTTAAGGCGAGTGATGAGGTGTGAATTAGGAGGCGTGACCTGTGAGGAAGAACCATTTCCACCACGAAGTGACTTCTGTCTTTCAATTTCGTGCTCTCGCGAGAAACGTTCAGCTCTTCGATGCAACGCTAGTCTATCATTAGGATCCAACGCGTTGTGTGTTGAGTTGTTCTTGCTAGCAGATTTCTTCTTTTTACTAGTCAGAGGCTTGTCATCCCTAGGAAAAAGAAATTAGCAAACGAGTAAAAACGAGCAGGAAATCCATACAACTTGCGCTTGAGAGCGAATTGAGGCAGAGGCTTCGGTAAAAGACTGTAAAGAAAGCTAAATTATGCACATATCGGTAGATGAAACTGAACGACCTTTGTAACTGAATCCCGTTCCAATCCGTCGTCCATAGGGTTTTGTTATTATATGCTTCACCTATTATCTGCTTCAATTCAGCCTGAACTTCGTCTCTGTTGGAATCCGTCATCTGTCCGAGACACTTTGCTACCCATTCTCTGATGATAGAAGTTGTGAGTTAGACTGTAGCGCCGCATGACCAGAAAGTGGATCGAAGCTCTTACTTGAGCTGAGGTGGCCAAGCTTCAGACATCGGAAAAGTCCTTAGAATACGATTCCAAACAGGTGAGATGAAGTTTCAAGGTGTGCAGTGAACGGAAGGCTTGGTTTAGGAAGTTATAGAGAGAACTTTGGTCAACACGACGATGCGCCGTGGCGATGCCCAGCCTCACGAATTGCACGTGGCTTACATTTAATTTCGATGTATTACATAATCACTCTCAGAAAAAGATACTGTTAAAATTGGTATTAACAACGCATCAAGTATTTTACTGCGAACCGCCGTCAATCAATCTACTCTAGTGTCCTTTTGAGACAGGCGGAGTGTAAACTGAGTAAAATTTTCATCAGAACGACTTTGAAACAAACACAATGAGAAGGTATCTTACGAATTTTTCTGGTCTTGATAGGAGCCCACTTGAAGCGCTTGACGTAGATGCTAAGTGCAGTGAGTGCTGAGAAAAGGATGACGGCTTTCAGTCCGCTCTTCTTCCGCTCATCATGTTCAGGCTCTGACGCCCAGTTGAGGAAGGTCACGACATCTTTCGCCATTTGGCTCGTTGTCGCCGGAGTACCTGAACATGAAAACGGATTGAGCGTTTAGGTACTCGCGAGTAGTTTGCCTTACCGTCCTCGTACTCGACAAGTCCATCAAACAACACACGAGCCATAGCGATTGCACCACCGGGGAAGTAAGGGTTGTAGTTCAAGCCATCCAGGAGTTTGACACCGGCAGGAGGATCAACATAGCCGGTAAGGAGAGAAAATATATAATCCTGAAACAGCATTAACAAATGGAGGTCGGAAGGATGTAGTTAATACATACCACACCACCGTGACGAGCCTTGACAATCAAGCTCAAATCTGGAGGAAGAGCTCCAGCATTGCTGGCACGGGCAGCCTCCTCGTTCGGGTAGGGTGCAGGCATGTAGTCCGCAAGTTTTCCAGGACGTTGGAACATTTCTCCCTCGTCGTTCGGACCGTCTGTATACTCAACTTCCTCTGCCATCGCTTTCACCTCATCAACGGTGTGTGAGACACCAACCAGATTACGCCAGGCAATACGATCGAGAGAATGGCAAGACGCGCAAACTTCTCGATATACCTGGTAACCTCGACGAATACTGGGAAAGGACATGGCTAAATGAAACGTCGCCTCACAACGCAGAATCTGACTTACCTGGCGTGATCAAAAGAGTTGAGGAGACCTTTATGGTAGAAAGGCCAGTTGGCTGGATGGAGACCCTCTTCCGCCGGTGATGACGCGTGAACTTCACCAATGAAAGGAAGGGATCCGTAAACGTGGGTGTACCAGGCTATCGAGCCGACAGTAAATAGCGTCGCTGACGCGAGCGCTGTCCTGGAGGTCAAAAAGCTCTACACCAACGTGACCGTTCAAAACACCGCTACGCAGCTCTAACGAATCTATCGACAAACCTCAGAAGACCCTGCTGAGCTCGAAGAAGTCGACGCATAGCGCTAGAAATACCAGAGAAATACATTGAGCCGAGTGTGTTCGTGTGAACCAAGTGACGTAGAAGAAAAACTCACGACGGTTGAGTTTAATGACTGGCTGGCTGCACGCCTCGAAGTGGATTGCGAAGCTGCTTTGAGAAACGCTGAGGCAGGCAGCCTAGCCATCATTTTTGAGGACTGGGAGTGCGTCTGCGCCGTACAACGAGTTTTGAGAGGAAGAGTTTGACGGTGCCGGGACTGCCCGTTGTTTGTCTCCCAATACGTTGATGCTCATTGGCTGCCTTTTCCGTCACGTTACGTCCTCAACTCATCCAACCTCTTTGACTAACTTTTCTTTTCTTACCGTAATATTCAATCTCTGTCTTTAAAGACTAGCTGGCCAATAAGATCGCGTCGCGTAGAGAGCTGGATGGTTGGGATTTTGTGGGACTTTAAAAGATGCATATTCAATTTCGTGACGATAAACATTCTGTCTTGAAGCATATCGGTTGTTTCAATAGGAAGAGAAGTCGACACGTCGGAAATGAAGACTTTGCAGACCTCGTATCGATCAGAAGGGTTGGATGCGCGGCAGAAGGTGGGCGTTTTCATGTACTTTTCATAAAGATGTCACCCTCACCTGACGGAATGGCAGAATGGTAACTCATTCTGAGTCATAACAGTACGAGTGCATCGTCCCTAGTTGACGCAAAGGGCTTGCGACGTTATTGATTGTTACATTACATGTAAGGAGAGAAATCGCGAAATTAATTTGACAAGGTAGTGCCTTTTGTCAAGTGGCCTCTCGCCGCTCTGTACCTTAGAATCCCATGTCAACATGCAGTGGGATATCGCCTTTCTATGGGATCCAAGATGTGATAAACGATGTCGAGGGATCTTATTTCAAATGTCCGTCGCTGCGTACGGAGACAAGCATCCGAAATCATTTATTTCCAACGACCGACCGGAACGGTATCATTGAACCTACTGTAACTGTAAGTCCGTTTCCCTAGAGTCCAGATCGAAGAACTGAAGAATTGACGTCAGTGGCAAGGCGGAAATTTTCTGGATTCACCAGGCAGAAAATGACTCATTCTATTCTGTTTGTAGAAGGAAATCATCGGACGATTCCATTCTTTCAATCGTCCGCCTCAGATTCGCATGTTCTGACGATTGTAATCTCTTGTCCTTCCCAGCATAATATATCAGAATGCAGTGCAATCGGTGACGATTCAAGGTTATTCAGGAATACATCACATGGTGGCAAATCCACGGTCTGTGGAGACAATACCAGCAATATCAATGCCGAAAGCGCGGTGTTATGTTTTCTATTGGGATTTGTTAAAATAAACTAGGCACCTGCGAGATATCGCGGATTTCGGTTTCAGCGCCGTATCAGCGAAATGCATGCTTACGACCGTTCGGGACTGCTGAAGGAAATATATTACACTGAGCTCTAGAACAAATTTGGGTACTAAGCTCGATAAATGCAGGACCGATTGAGAACGGCCTTTACGAGAATACGATCGATTTTTCAGATGTTCTGTTGTTATTCTGCATGATAACACTCAATTGTGGATATTTTGGGCACGTGCCTTTGCCGTCCGATGCCGAGTTAACTGACCGTCGTGACTACTTCTGAACTGAACAAGTTCACGAGTTTGCAACGTTTTTGATCCCATAATACGGGGTTCCAACACTCTTGCAACTGACATTTTAACAGCTCTCTACTCGGGAACGCTGCGGATGCAAAGCTCTTACTGAGCGTCCAATTTGACAAGCCAAATTCACAACAAATCTCATCGGTCTTGTGAATCTGAATAAACTCAGCACATACCCCCACGTTGTACAATGAATACGACTTTAATTCGATCTCAGGAGGGCTGCGGCAGTAATACGAGCGATATGACAACCCATGAGACAAGCGAGTCTACTCATGTTCCGCTCTGGAATAAGGACGATGCACAGATCGTCCTAGTCTTAGTTGGTCTGATAGCGTCAGGAAAGGTGCGCAGCCTTGAAGATTTGACGATCCAATCGCCAGCTGCAGAGCCCTTGCTAAAACTTTGCTTGTTTCTCTTCATATTTCTGCCGGGTAGTCGACTTTTGCGAAAGCACTAGAGGAACATTTCCCCGAGTTTCGCCGGTGCAACCAAGATGATCTCGGTGATAGAAAAAGAGTCGAACAGCTCGTTCGAATCAGCCTTAAACAGGGTCTCAGCGTCTGTATAGACAGGACTAATTTCGATGAAACGTGTGTGTTTGGATCGAAATTGTCGAGATTAATGTTCCCGACAGTGCTCTTGTTTTTCTAGACAAAGGTCACACTGGATTAGGATTGCGAGAGAGTTCCCTCGAACAAGATTATGGTGTATCATATGTACGTAGTGCTCCCGGAAAAGTTACATGAAGCTTAAGATTCGTTGCTAACACCGAGTTCAAACAGTTGACACGCCGATTCATGTAAATTTAGACCTTCCTTTTATGACTCATGATCTGACTCATTTCCCTCGTACTTGGGTAGATCTGTAGGGAAAGACTTCAAAACCGTGCGCATTTCACGCTGACTTCGCGTGTCCGTAACCTTGAGAAGTAATTTAGCTGTATTGACTGCCCTTGTTTTGTATAGGAACCAATCATCCAACGATTCGCTCGCCCGAACAAGGTATCGAGGTGCTTTATCGTTTCAAGAAGATGTTTATCCATCCCTCAGCCGGCGAGGGTTTTGAACGCATATTCACCATCAAACCCGAAGACCATTCCTCGGCAAATTATTCGAGAAACGAGATCCAGACCGTTCTGGAACGGGTCGCAATATCACCTCCGCCTAAGCCATCTATACAGCAACGAGAACTTCGCGAATACTTTGAGACTGTATCACCTCGTGTAATTGAAAAGACGTCCGGCTGGCGAAACCGTGGTTTTAATCGACGGCCTTCTGGTAATGCTCCTAGTTTCAGACGAAATACTGGAGATAATGGCCCGAATACCCGTCAATTTCACTCCACACAGTCCACGTTTTCCGAGGGCGGTTCCGTATCAGCCCGAATGGTTTGGCGAAGGACTCATGCAGAGGCAAAAAATGTGTTTCAGGACGATGGTCACATAAGGCAGGCCGCCGAGTAAGCGCTACATTCAAGCCTGCAACAACCGCATGATCGCACGATGCCATCGAAACAGGCCGCTGACGGAACACCAGAGAACCCTATCCTGTTAGACTAGAGACGTTTACTGAAACCGGGTACGGAGAGTCCTTTGAGGTGGATCGATCTTCGGTGTTGCTGCTTATTTTTGCACTGTAATTTTCAAACTTTAATCAGTAACCTTACTTGCGGAAGCATTGACAACGGACCTTTATTGGTTGCCACAGATGATTATTGCTGGGTATAGAAATCCAATGTACGAAATAAATTTGTACTGAAAGCAGTTCCGAAATAGAGAAAATGCATCAATACTATGTATCTGATTAAAGGTCCGTTCATCGGCCAGATAGCTACGTCTCATCGACTGAAATTACAGACGGCGTGTACGAATGTCACTCCTCGCATGAACAAAGTAGGAAGTGCGGTGTTCATAGTGGTCATTTTCCTTCCTCGGCCTCCTTCATTCTCTTGCCAAGTATTTTTGCACTGACCTGTTAAATCCGCAATCAACCGCCATACATACGGCAGCATCAAATGGACGGGAACTCACGTTTCGGATATGCACTTCAGCCCGATCTACACCATTTGCCTTACTTCGTTTGTAATATGAGAGAGCCTCTTCTAGTCTTCCACCTGCTCAAATGTCGGGGTTAACAATAGCGTTCATTCATCAGCGATATGACATGTCATTGTTTAACAATAACACAAATGTGAAATGCTCACAGGCTTCCAATACGGCTGCCAAATTGAAAGCTATCTCGGGATCCTCTGGCGCGAGCGAAGAAGCGATCCTGATTGGTTTTCGTCAATATCGGACTTGTATTCAGGACGGCCGCAGAAAACATCTACCGAAGATGATGCAGAGCAAGGTCGGGCCGTGACACTGGTGAAATGATATAAGCACTCGCCAAGTCTACAGCAAATCTGATAAGTATGAAGCGAAATTTTTGACCGAAAGCACGTACTCGTATGAGCATCTGGACTCGATGGTTGAAGCTCAATGGATTCTTTCCACGCGGCGATAGCATCATCAAACTCCTCTTGAATGTTATTTAGGAATTGGAGAGTCATAAAACGAAACAGGAGAACCAAAAGTGAGCTAGTTAACTGTCTAGAAGACAGATGAACACCGACTGAGATGATAATGCGTGACTCCCAGATTGAATAGAGATCCGGCGTCTCGTTTAATGTTCACCGACCGCTGATATAGTGCTTTCGCACCCTCGATGTCGCCTTCCTCAAGCTTTTGTGTTCCTTTTTCAAGGCATAGCTGAGCTTCTGCCTCTGCGGGATCAGTAGTCGTGGAATGTGGGGTGGTCGAGGTTGCGAAACCTGTGTAAAAAGACAATTAGGAGGAGAAGTTCCGGGGGAAGGATAGATCAGCACTTGGCGCACTTACGCTTGAATGAATGGGAATGGGCAGATAAGCTGGCTGGGACACGACAAGGACTGTGCATGGCACTCCGAGATGAGGCAGGAGTCAAATGCACAGCATGAAGACGTCTTGAAAGAGATTGCGAGCTTGATAGAAAGGATTGCGAAGATCGGAGAGCATTTTCCAGGAGAATGGTCCGACGAGCAGTAATAGTCGCCCTCATTCTATGTTCTACTAGTATTGTCTTCGCTGTAAACAGTTCGCACTTGCACTCAACCCAGTGAACACACCAGTCACTGTAACGTGCAATGTGATGTGACTATCGCTTATCAAATTTTGACTTTTCTCATCTCCCTACGTGTCGAGCGCACGTGACAGCTTTTTTGCACTCGACGTCCATGTCTTCCTCTCAAAATCAGGCCTCCTCATCGCAGGGTTCGGCAGATTATCTGCGTTCAGCGACATTCAGCAAGGGGTCGGGCACTTCTAGCGGTGAAGATAATGCCGTAACAGCGTCTGACTTGCTCTCAGGAGGATTTGACCCTACTCGCTTGCATCCTCTGGCTGGCCTAAAGGACCAGCTTGAGTATTTGCAGCTCGAAGACGATAAGGTCAATGACCTCCCTGGAGCTGCGACTGCACTGCCGTCCAGGGGTTGGAGCGACGATCTTTGCTACGGCACCGGGACAACTTATCTGTCGGGTATGTCCTCTGCCACTGTAACTCAGATTAGTCGGGACCTCTTTATCTCGGCTAGTCGAACAATTGTCTTATTGTTCTCTGTTCCATCTTTGCTGAGCTTCCCTCTTTAGGTCTCGCAGTTGGCGGTCTTTGGGGGCTGCGGGAGGGAATTAAGCGTCCCCTTGCTGTATCGAATACGCGGTTGCGGATCAATGCAATCCTCAACTCCGTAACGAGAAGGGGCACCTTCATTGGCAACTCTGCCGGGGTCTTGGGTTCGTGGGATGCCATCCCTGCTTGCTTTTTGTTTCCGTGCTGACTCGCTGCTGGTTCCATTCTGCCATGACTATAGCGCTCATTTACAACGCCATTAATTCGTCCATAGATGGAATGCGAGGTAAACATGATGTATGGGGAAGCATGGCTGCCGGAGGTTTAACGGGAGCGCTGTTCAAATCAACAGGTGTGTCCCTTTCATACCTGAACTTGGAAATGTTGATTGACTGAATGACCACGCAATATTAGCTGGTGTCCGACCCATGCTTGCCGCGGGGACGCTCATGACTGCTCTTGCCGGTGCCTGGAGTTATGTCAAAAAGGCAGTTTGATCGCTTTGCATGGAGTATTCTTTATGTTTTGTACAGCATATATTAATTAGTTCACTTAGATGTCTGTATAGAGCATGCATGACAGGCAGACCCAACTCAATCGCTACTTTCCACGGCATCGGCACTGAGAAAAAGAATGATGAAACTGATCTGCAAGAAAATATTTAAATTTGATCCTTACTTACAACAGTTACGTCGGCAACTCATTTCATATGTGAATCGATAGATCTGGGACCGATCGGGCGGACTTGCGCTCTTGATCTTTTGGAGAAAGACCTACACTCCCTTCCATTTCGTCCCAGGCAAATGGTGGTCACTATTATTGCGAGCACATTCGAACTCTGTTCACAAGTCTCCTGCTCATACCACTCGTAATGGTTTTCGGATGTCTTCTTTTGACCGAGACTCGCAAGTCGACGGGTATAAGATTACAAGCTTTTGCTATGGAGCTCGCTTCGCTAAAGTCAAGCTGGAAAAATGACCCTTACCCCCCGTTTCAGCGCAACGCAATCCAAAGCCCGTTTCGTCGGTCGCCAACGCTCCAAGTTGGCTAAGATCGCCGATCCTCTACCTAAGAGATGTTCCACGAGCCTAATATTGGTCGCCCAGGCGGACCCATTCACACTGCGGACGCGGTGGCTCAAATTTTGTGTGCGTCACCCGTTCCTATGTTTCATCTGCACGTTGCTCTTACCGAAACGATTTACGCCGAATATTTAATCCTTTCAGCACTGCGCTTGCAATGTCAAGCATTCTAGGCCCTCTTTTCCACCCATTCTCAATCCTCCTAGTCGCGTCCGAGTGACCCCACAAGGCATGAGCGGTTCCCGCCGCTCTACACTTGGCTCACAGTCTCCTCATCCTCGGTATCAGTCGACTTCACGCGGTGCGAGCCCCGAACCACCACTCACGGGGCGTGAGCGCCTTGCTATCCGTTTTCTCGCTGGCGAGCAGACGCGACCGCGCACCTCTTCAACGAGTGCTGGAAGCACATCCGGTGTTCCTCCGGATTATGTGCGACAGCGTGTGGCCTCAACACATGTTCCAGGCTCGAGCTCCAGTCGCCATGGACATCGCTCATTTACTCCCGTTCCGTCCGGTCTCGGTCAGGCCGTGTCGTCGTCACCAGTGATCCTTGGGAGTCCACCCGATACAACGGGAAGGTTTGAAACATTTTCTATCGTAGTCTATTCAAAGCTTATTATTGAAGCTTAACTTCTTTTCAGAACTTACCATCTCGAAGTGGAACAGCATCCCGAACGGACAGCTGAATTCGGCCCTGCCGTGCTATCGCGCCTACCTTTGGCGCCTGCGCCAATTGTAAAACTCACCATACGCGATCATACCGGATCGCCAATCGACCCGTAAGTCGCGTGAATCTCAGTTTTCGATACGGGCCGAATTAGACTGAAACACACTCAGAAATACCGAATTGCCGTACCTGATAGCGCATTTATCTCTTTGCACGGAGAGCGGGCGCCCACTTCAAGGCGTGCCTGGTGCACCGTCGCAGCATCTACTTTACGGGACTCTTGTGTCTTCAGCACAAGTGTTGCGAAACCTCCGCGGGCGTGTCGCTCCCTATTTTATTTTTCCGGACGTTAGCGTTCGTCAGCGTGGTCGGTATTGTCTGCAAATCTCGTTAGTACGTCTTCCGGGGTGAGTTGCATTTACATCGAGTCATGAAGATGAAGATGACATGATTGAACGCAGAATCGGTGGACCGGCCTCCACAAGCGTCGGCCGAGGAGACGTGCTCGCGTCTGTCTATACTCAAATATTTGAAGTAGTACCTCAATCTAATTACGCGGCACCTCGTACGTCGCGCTCGCTTTCACGTGCGATCACGGTTCACTGATTTCCGCTTCATTTCAAACTCGCAAAGCGCCGACGCCGTTGACTCAATTGTTTATTCGCCAAGGTGCCCGCATGTACGCTTTTGAATCTTCTTTCGCACGCCCTTCTACATACGACTGAGATGCCTTGCACACTAAGGACCTACGGAGCCTGATGAACAGGTCATCGCGCTCCGCAACTAATCGCGCATACTTGCGCAAGATTGTACTGAATTCACAACCTAATCATCTTTCGTTCTAATCTGCACCTTGTGTGCTGTTCTGTTGTTCAAATGTCTTTGAAAAGGACATACTGTTCATTGTTGTTTGTAGCACTATATCCGCCGCTCTGTTGTTTAGCCTGCTTTCGATTTTCTGAAGATGCCCGTCTCTCCCCGTACCGACTCTTCTTTTCGTTCACTATCGCTGTGCATCCCGCTCTTTCGTCGTCGTCGACTTCGTCCGTAGAACTTACACGCATACTTATAATTTCTAATTCCGCATTAATTTCTTTGTGTCCATAGTACGCCGTGAACTGAGACTGCAACGCCCTTGTACAATAACAGTTTACTCTCTTACTGACCTGGGTGTTTGAAGTGTCTATATGTGGATAACCGGGGAACCCCGAGAAGTGGTGGTTTCTATGACCATGGCACAAATCTCTGATTTTAGCTTTCGATTTCGAAATACCCAACACGTCATGCCAGGTCAGAGAGTTCCGGTAGTAGTAGGCGCGACCCGAGCCTGCGAACGCTCCATCGAGCAAACTCCTGTCTGAACTCTGCCTAAGGTGAATTTGTTATTGAACGTTACCAGGCACTGGTGCCGATCTTGCTTAAAACGACTAGTAAGAAATTCATTTCCCGCAGACCAGGGGAAAGATAGACTTGTTAGGAGCGCGAAGGACAGAAGCCATTTCCGATGGGTGTCGCCGAGGTCTTCGCGCTAAACTTTAGAATGAAGGGGCAGGGCGGTTATAAAAACACCCATCGCTTCCGAGGGACCGACGCGTAGTTCTCTTCCGGAAGAATCCTGCAAGCCACCGGACGGGAAGAAAAACCTCAGCTCAAGCTCAAAGTTTATTGACTCCAGAGAACAAAGAAAACAGAAACAGTACGGAGAATATAAACCAAAAAGCATGTGCTTACGCATGATAAATACGGAGGGAATGTGTATTGCTACAGTAATTAATTATAATGCCCGAAGGTGATGCGGCAGTAAAGCATGTATCTGGAGGGAATAGGTGCAGGCTGAAGGGAAGACTGAGAAGAAATCAGGAACCTTAAGGAAAAATAAAATGAGATTACAGGTCAGACGAAAGATGAAATGACTGAAAAGAAAGGCCGAAAGGAGTGCGAGGACATTACAGACCACGCGCAGAAGAAAGTCTTCTTCCAGGCAGACCGGAGGGTCCTGGCTTACTACCAGCGGAATCGTCTTCTATGCCTTCAGGCAAACGATTGGGATGATCAGGAATGAGAGAAATTTCTTTCTTTGCCTCTTCCCAAGCTTCCATATTCTAGTTTGCAACGTAATGATTTGAAAAATGAATATTCATAGGAGATATCGTGCTCACTTTTTTGCACCAGTCCCGATGGCTTCTCGCCATGGCTAGACACATTTCTCGGATATCCGCGACTTTCTGCCGCTGGAATCGGTCTAGGTCAGCTTGAATAGTGGAACTAGAATATTTCAGATCCTGCGCAGTCAAATGTAACGCATCCTCAAGCTATAAGTGTATGTCAATCAAAACAGACAATGCCAAGAGTAAGCGGGCGAGTCGAGTGTACGAACCTGCGAAATTGATTCCCGAGTTTTCGTAATCGTATTCCTTCGAGCTGTCTCGGGGTCTACATCCATCATTCCGTGGATCGTATAACTCAAAGCGTTCAAAAGCCCCATTCCAGACCCACTCCTCCGCGGCGGCGGACCAGACATTGGGGGAGGCGGAGTGTATAATGCCTCGGAAGCTGAATATTCATCGGGTCTCTCAACTGAATTTGCAGAGTGCGGTGCATCACCCTCGCCGTCGTTTTCGGGTACCCCGTTTGTGCTCGATGACCGGCTCACATCGCCGTTCGCACCACCACTGCGATCAAGTGGGTTTGAAGCCCGTCCTTGACTCAAGGCTTCCTCCAATCGACTTGCTTCTCGTTCTGTTCGTTCTAATTCTTCCAGGCCTGAACGCTTGTGTTCAAGAGCATCTGTCGTAAGCTCGAGCTGTGCATGTTTCTGATGCCTGAATGCAAGCAACTTCTTGATAATCGACGCAAACTGAGCATACTCATGCAATGGTTCAGCGAAGTCCTGCTCAAGATCTTGAAGCTAAAATTGGCATTGTCATTTCCAAAATTGATGTGCCGTAACAGCTTCGGACTTACCAACTGCGTCGTAGATATGTATGTAGCATCAATAGCTTGCCCGGTCTTCTCAATTGCGGTTGCAAGTTGGCCTTCTTCGTTCAAACTGAAACCATTCAAAACAGCCCCTAAGTCCGAATGATCGTGTGCAAGTTCTATAAGAGCAAACATTCGGAAGCTTTCTTCTTATCGGTATTTTCGTACTTACCGGACCACCTTTTCATTGTTCTCCGCGTGACCTTTTCCATTGGTCCACTAACATGACTCGCAAACTTATTTGTAAAAGCTTCAGAATCAAGAAATCGTTGGTCTGGTCTCCGCAGTGGATGCGTAGCCGAGGGACTTGGAAGAGCTGCGTAAGCAGGCGATGCATTTGGGTCAGTTGGATTGTGAGCAGGTGCTTTGAGAATGTTCTTTGGTATGAGAGAGATTGGTGGAGAGTTCGCAATTTCGGTCTGAGTGACGTCCGTTAATTCAATGAAGTTCGCGATAAGAGCGAAGCAAATCACGTACCCACGAGACCTCACCCTCTAGAAACCGATGAAACACATGCTCATTTGACAAGATTGGATGTCGCGCAAGTCGGTTGAGAAAAGTCTGAAGCATCCGTTTCCGTCGTGCGATCATTACGACATCCTCCTTTGCTTTACCCTGCTTCACCGCGTAATCTCCAATTGTTTGCTTTGACGGTATCGGGGGAATGATCAATGTAGGGTATAGCTTTACCATAGCATTCCGGAAGGCTTCAAATTCGGAGTAGCGGTGATATGCTGTTGCATTCTTTGAACATCGCATGTTCAGAAAGTACTCTCACGTGAACGTATAGAAGTAAACGTACGCCGGACTTAATTACATATGCGATATACGACGACGTACCATGGTCCTGAGTCTTCAGAGCATCAATAACCTGGGACAGAGCAAGTCAAGAGCATTAGTCGAGAAGGTCGCAACCAAGTGGCATTGAGAATCAGACCTGTATCTCAACGTCTTCACCAGAATGTAACCATCTGTCTCGAGCACAACAGAAATCACTTTTGAACGCGGGTTGTTGTGCCCTGAATGAAGCCTGCTTCGAGGCAGATGGGGACGGCGACACGAAGCCACGATTGACATCAGGCGACACAGGGGGAGATGCAGGGATGCGCGCTGGGTTGGTGGGAGGCGTTGAGGACTCAAAGCTGAGGTCCACATTGCTGTTATTCGCCGATTCTGGCTCTGAACGCGCATCTTCCACGTCAGTCTGGAATGGATTGTGGCCGTCAAAGTCAGACATTGCTGTTGTGTGTTCTGACGTCGTCTATCAGGACAAGCAAGACTCTGCACGACGAGTTAGAACGCGCTGCGAAGTGAAGACGTAGACATGGAGTCACTCCGTAGATCACGTCACACTTGTGACCACATACGTACGACGTATATGTATACAGAGGTCAGACTCAGCTCAGGTATTTTCATTCAGAATGCAGAGAAACATAAATACATAGCTAACGGTCCAACAAACTATGGAACAAAGCCAGCAGTTCGATTTAGGAGGTAATCGTCAATGTGTAACGATACAAGTCGAATAAAAGGTTGATCGCTAAGGCAAGCGTAACTAAGTTAACTACCGTCCATCTGGCCCTAACTTAGCACCTGGGTGATGGAAAAGACAAAGACAACAAGAACAGCTCCGGAACTCGACCGAGAATCCAAATCCAAATGTAAGGTAAAGCAAAAGGGCGTGCGTGCCAAGTGCCAAAGCCGATGCCTTCATCAAAACAGGCAGTCGCAGAGCTCTGCCAAGGTCGTCAAGATGCGTGAGTACGGCCGAGGAGTTTCCCATGAGCGGATAGCAGCAGTGCGTACCTTCCAGTGCGCAGCAGACGCAGCACGCAGCTAAGCATGCCATACATCCGCTGCTGCCTCCGCCACCACCGCCTCCTGATTGTTGTCTGAGCAGCGAAAGAAGCATGAGACGCCTCTCCTTCTGTGATTTACGTCAAAACTTACACGTAGACGGGCTGGGGAGGAGGCTGAGGCTGATAGTAACCCTGTTGTTGTCCGCCGTAGGGAGCACCTCCAGGAGGGCCATAAGCCTGCTGAGGCTGCTGAGGGTAATATCCGCCCTAACAGCCAATAAAATTTAACAACACCACGTTTTCTGATCTTAAGCGCGAGCCACTTACACCTGGCGGTCCACCTGCATTAAGTCCGAACGAAAGCCGTCAGTAAACCGAGTAAGCGACACACAATTAGGGAAGAAACAGACCTTGAGGGGGGTAGTATTGCTGCTGTTGTCCTCCGTAGTAATCCTTATTGCTCATGATGGTGAAGGTGAGAAGAGAAGGGAAAGGAAAATGCGCAGCGGGGAGGTGTATCGGGCCATGCACAGCGTTTATTGCCTTTAGAGGAAGCCACGTGCTCGGCATCTCTTGATCTGTCGGCTCCTAGAGCATACAACGGTAAGCAGGATTATTAGTTGATAGGACCGCATGAATTAGTGAGAAGACAATCGTGATTGTTGCCTTGTTCTAGTGATATTCATCGAAGCATAATGAATATTTTCTATGCTTTTGGGTAAACTGTCAATGGCTAAAGTTGTTCACAAGATCATTCAATCTGCTTGGTGGATACATACAAGGGTAAGAGAGGACCCTCTGGAACCTCGTGCATCACATTGATCTGATTTCCTCATCACTTCGAGTACCGCCTTGGGGAATCTTCCGACACTTTATCCAGGCTATGGCAAATGGAAATTCAGTTACATTAGCACGCTTTTACGACCGCCTATGGCTATGAAGAAGAATGAAGTCGAAAGATGAACAAATTCTCAAAGAAGCAAAGCTGCAGATCATGCATCAAGAAAACGAAATACTATTATTAAGCAGCTCGCCAAGGCCCAACTTTGATGAGAAATTTTACGGAAGCGAGGACAAGAAAATTTGATATGAAGACAAAAAGCATGGATCGAGTGAGGCGAGCAGTGATTCAAGCATGAGAAATGCATGGGTACAAACAGGGGGACTTGGTCTACAAGACAAGAGAAAGAGAAAGAACATTTACGGGTTATTCTAGCCTCTGAGTCATGACGACTCTCAAAGACTGAGTGATGGGACGCGTTGCATACTGGACGTTGCTCTATTTTTTGCGTTTGGGAAATGCTGGTGCCGGATGTGCGATGTCGCAGAGCCGAAGAACTTACGACTGCGCTTTTTCTCCTTGCGCAGCTCCTTTCGTGATTTGATGTTCTGTTGCGTGTATGCAGCATGCTGGCCTGCGAAACCTAAATAGGTATGCTGCTGCTGTTGACGCTGATGCTGACGCTCAGCTGTGGGTGTGTGATCTCCATCACGGACGGGAAGAAGGACTGGTGAGACGAGTAGCGACGCGAGTTTTCCTCTTCTGTCCTCAGTAGGCGAACTCAGTTGATGCAGAGCCTGGGCATTGGACCCCCATAACGTTGCACTGAGTGGAGTTCCTCGCATCATACCGCCGGCAGCAGAGCCATACGAGAAACCGTCAGAAGGTCGAGGCGCGCGCGGGGTACCAATCGCGATATTCATCTCGTCCGTAAGATCATTCGCGGCACCAAAAGTGCGCGTCTTGCGGAATGCATCTATCGGGATTGTATCCCATCTACGCAAATTCTCAAGATGACGATCGCGTTCCGAATCAGACTCGCAGGTCTCCAGCGTTTCTAATGTTTCTCCAGTTTCAGATGCAGTGGATTCTGGCATGGTAGCGTCAGATCTCTCGGGCTCCAGTAGCTTTGCGTCAATAATATCGTCAAGTTGAATGGGCTCGCCGAGCGGAAGCTGAGCATCATCAGGGCTGTCAAGGTCTCCAGAAGTAAAAGTCTCTAGCGGCGATCGTGCAGTAGCGAGTAGTGAAGGAGTGCGAGAACGATGCGAACGGTCGCTCTACAGATATATGCAACGAACTTAGTCGTATATGGCGACCACATAGAAATATCACTCACCCCACTGCGGCTAAACATACTCACGGAAGTACCTCGGCCACGAAGCCTCCTAACAGCTGGATACGGACAGGGCAAAACTTTGCCAGTGACCTTGTCAGTTTTCGTGATGACTGCGTGTTTAATCGTCTTTGATGAATCTCGAGTGAAGCAACCCATTGCTGGGGCCGAAGCAGGATGGCGGGGTGGTGAATTGACAGACTTAGGTTCGATGCGTTCCACCTTTTCTTGAAGAGAAGCTCTGCCAGACAGGAAGTCACTTGGCTTAAGTCGAGGTCTCAGAGACTTTCGCGAACTTGGAAACGGCGCCGCAGCCTTCTCGCGATGTTCGCTTCCCCTAACCGGGCTGCTAACAGTCGACATGGGATCAATCGCACCTAGTGATGCAGGAAAACGAAGGAGCACCTCGCGCCGCGGAGTTGCAATACCGTCAATCTCAATGAATTCGTCCTCAGTTGTTTCACCACCGTCGCTGTCTTCAAATATCTCTAGAACTTCATCTTCGTCCAGAGTCTGAGAACAATCGTCAAACATCGCAACGGCTTCCTCTTCCTCAGAAGTCGCCATCATTGCTTCGGCTTCCTCGTAGCCCGGAATTGGCGGTTCCAGTAACGATCCGAGGGGAAGACGGCGAGACAAATCAATATCTAGATCCATGAGAGTGTCCCAGCTCTGTCCAAAAGGAATGTTCTCTGCTGAAGTCCGTTCAAGCTCAGCGAATGGAGCGAGAAAACCTGCGGCTGCGGCTTCTGACAAGTGCATCGCGTCTACGCTGGTAATGCCTGACCCGCCAGTTCTGCTATTTGGGGCATTCCCGCTGACCACTGCGTCAGCGTTTCCTGTGTGTTCATCACCGCTCGACTCTGACGAAGTATCACTTAAATTGGCGAAAAACAAATCTGCATCGAAGCTGCTTTCCTCATCGTCAGTCCAACCGGTAGCAATTCCGGAGTAGCGAGCTAGTTGTTGGGTGTTAGATTCATCTTCGTCTTCATCGTTTTCATCAGCTTCTGCCTCATCGTCTCCTTCTTCCTCTTCCTCTTCTTCCTCTCCACTGTCAGTATCCATATCAGCATCAGTGCTTCCCTCCGCTCCAACGCTTCTCTTGCGAACGCGAATATCCCAAGTATTGCGATACTCCCGTCTGCGTTGAACATGCTCGTTATCGGCGAATGGCAAGGGCGAAGTGTGCTGAGGAAGCGGGAACGGTGGGATTCCCTTGTCACAATCGGAATCCGTGTCTTCGCCAGAGTCAGATGATGAACTGTTGGAGGATGAAGAAAGAGCAGGAACGAATGTCGGAAGACCAAATGGATGATCATCATCGTCATCGGGTTCGCTTAATTCCGAGCTCTCGTCTTCGTCAACAGTAGCTTGACGTTTTCCTTTCCTGTCCTTGGCTTTCTCTCGCGCTCTCCGTTGCTGCGCTCGAGCCTGACTCGCCGCAGCGGCACCGTGAAGTTTTTTGCCTTTCTTCCTTGCACTTGAGTTTGTTTGATGCGCCCGGCGAGAAACAGAACGCTTTGATTGCCTCGCGACGACCACGTTGTCGATCGATTGGCGGGTGACCTCTTCTGCCTGTTTTACTTCCGAAGTATTCTTCGCCGCTCCGCGCGCTGAGGTAACGGCTTTTGTCGGCCGGCCTCGTTTCTTCGGAATAGAACCATCGTTTTTGACTGGTATATCGCGTGCAGCGCCAGTTGTCAAGGTCTCGCCATGAATAGAACGTTGAGAACTGCCTGGTAAAATTTCGCCGGTGCTCTCGCCAGCAAGAGTGGCCTGTGCCGCCGCACTTTTGGATTTTCGCTTTGAAAAGGGGGAGCGACCGTTGGACGCTTTTATACCTGCTGAAGAGGAAGATCGAGCCGGCAAGGTAAGTCTGATCTTTAGCGAGGGTGGCCGTGCTGAAGGGCCATTCCCGCTGCTTCCCTTTGACACATCCTGAACTAAGTAACCAGTCGGACAGTTGTTGACCGGAAGAGAGGTGACGTTGCGAGACCGGTTGGCGCAGGTACATTCGCTCTCGCATACAGGACATATGTCGTCGTCGTCTTCCGGCTCGTTCGACGACATTGAAGCTGGGTGAGAGGAGTTTCCTTCTCTTTCTCCTAGAGTATAGGTATGAGTAGACGACATTGATGGAGCTTCGGTCTGAGGGTTGGGACGGTCTGATAGATGTGGGTTGCGTTAGTGTTGGCTATAAGTGACAATCGAATAGGGTCAAAGAAACCAAGAAGCAGGGTATATGCATGCAGGCCTTGTCGATATAAGATGGATACAGGCATGCGGCATGCCTTGCAGTCGGATAAATTGCTTCGAGAAACGTATTGTGTGACTGCAGGGCCGAGGCCTTATTGAAAGGGAAGACCTGCTTACAAGTACTCACTTTGTGAAAGATGATTTTTGTGCATTTTGGTGATATAAACATGGAAGCAGGATGAACTCCAGGATTGCAAAGACGAGTCGTTTAAACCGAAGGCTTGTATGCCTACGGGGCGAGTGACGGTGGATGGGAGAGATGCGAAGGACTGAGCTCGGCGCGATTCACTTTTTCGTCGCCATCAATTTTTGATTTTATTCTCTCACGGGTACATTTATATGTATATTCCCGGACTCATTTTCCACTTGGTCTCTGTCTCTCTTACTTGCACCGATGTCGAAGCGTATGCATATCCTCTCCTCCCCGACGTATCCCCTTCTTGACATGCTTTTCTCTTCAGGTATATCTTTGGCACAACAGCTCGCTCAACTTGATCAGCCCGCTCCTGTAGGTTAGTCGAATTGCTGTGCAAATTTTTCCTGACGGGCCTGATTTCCTTTGCGCACGTGAACAGATTTTGACCCAGAAGACGTAGCCGTAACAAATATCGAGGCAGAGGAATTCAGCGAGGAACATGGCAGCGCTGCCAGAGAGCACTACGTGGATGTTGGGTGGGGACTGGGATCTTACTTGCGTTTTCTATCTCGCTGATAATTGAACTCGGCGATAGTCCTTCTGTGCTTCGAAGCAAGTTGCAGGAAAGTTTCGTCGACCCCAAATACGAGGGAAAGCGTATCTCGAGGAAGCAGCTAGAAGACAATGACGACAAATATATATCGGATGACATGCCTGGTGATACAGGATCCCGACCCGTGACTTCGGAAGATGAACCTGAGAACAGTGAAGAAGAGGACGATGGGAATTCAGGTGTCCCGAAAGTACAGAAGGACTTGCGGGAAGTCGCTTCGAATCCCCCTGAAGATTCAAAAAACGCTCCACAGAGATTCGATGATCACGACCTTTCATCAACACTAAAGCGAGCACGCGAGGAGGAACGAAAGAAGGGGAAAGCGGTCGCAAGACAGCTGGTAGGCCAAGATTCCCTTATCTCTGTGTAATGGGCTTATATTTTTCAAGTCTCTGTTTGATGGTCTGTTAGATGCACGGATCAGATTGCAGAAATGTGGTACTGCTATGAACAGATTACCCGATTCCTCAGACTTTCCTGTATACCTTGATGAATCCGAAAGCAGCGATGCCGTCAACAAATTCTTATCCGAAAGCCTAAGCCTTGTTGACGAGCTCTTCAACTTGCAAGAGGCATGTGATTCGGCTCAGTTCTTCGAACATAATTTGTCTTTACAGAGAGCAATTTTGTCTTTTTAGAAACTGATATCTACAAACGAGGGAGTCCAAGTTCCGAGTCGCAAACGTCGAAGAATAGATTACGCCGCGGAAGTAAACGCCGATTGGGAAGATCTTGTTCAAGAACGCTCAAGCCATTTTTCAGAACTGGAGGCAAGGTAAGAACTATTGATACTAGGGTACCGTAATTCTTTGACTCAATCATTACGTCGAAACAAGCTTCCATCCTCATTGTCTCGCCACGCTTCAGAAATGGTCAAACAAGGTTCTTGCTATCGCACCATCTGCTTTACTTCCCAATCGCGCGAAATTCTCTAGCAAGAATTCGAACCAAGTAAAAAGTGCTGTCCAACTAGTAGACGAGGCGCTTCTTGAGCGCGAAAAGCTCATTGCGAGGACGCAAGTCTGGCGCGGGACAAGCAATCAACTCGGTGCCGGCCGCTCTGTCTTAACCGCATCAAAACGAGAGGGGCAGTCTGAGGACTCCGCGATAGATATCTTCGATGATACAGACTTCTACCAGTCTCTCCTCCGGGACGTTATCGACGCACGTTCAGGCTCAGGTGGAGCGACCGCAGGTCTGGATGGAATAACAGCAGATTGGCGTACTTCTCAACAACAACGTAAAAAAGCACGTCAAAAGACCATCGATACACGTGCAAGCAAAGGGCGGAAGCTACGATACGATGTGCATGAGAAACTTCAGAACTTTATGGCTCCTGCTCCTCAGCCTGGTGGCACGGCATGGCATGAGGAGCAAATTGATGAATTGTTTGCTTCACTGCTTGGGAAAGGCTTTGGGACGGAAGTTGATCATGCTCCAACGGTAGAGAGTCAACCGGAGATGGATGGTGATGTTGAGAACGCTTTGAAGGGAGGGTTCAGAGTCTTTGGTTAGTTTTTTCCCGTGTTATTTCCATGTAGTACACATATTTGTAAGACTCCGCTGCTATATTGCTAAACGGTTTTCTTTATTCCAATTTTTGACAAGCTATTTTGGCTGGTGGCCAAATGGTCAAGCCAAGAAGAGACTCTTCGTGTTACGTAATACACCGTGGACCCATTCAAGCCGCTGATCCCGGCTTCTCTACCGTGTCATTCTGGTACTGATCCTAGTACTGCAATGTCTCAAGCTGGCTCGCCTCCTGTCGCAAATGATTCGGAACAACGTGAATCGAGAGATGGGAGGAATAGTGAGGATGAACGCGAAATTGATTCGTTGGATAACCCGGGGTTAGGGGCACAGAGCGGACGTGGAGGCATGTCCTCTCTGCTGTTCATGACTATCATGCTGTTTCTTCTCACAAACAATGGCGGCGTAAGCATTTTAAGTACCCAGAATCGAACTTCGACTAAATCACAGCAATACAGGAAGACATTCTTGTCCGAAGTCAATACCGAGAGAGCTTAAAGAGCTTGCGAATGCAACAATCTAACTTCAGCGCCTGGTTATGGTCGGGAGGCAACGCTGCGGCGAACGCGTCAGGAATCAACTTTACTCTCGTCAGTGAAACATTCGACCGAATTGAATCTCACAAATGGTACTGAGTGACGGGTAATTTAGCCAGAAGTCGACAACTCAAGTTTCCATCTTGCACACTCCGTAATGGGCTTCGGTGTACCGTTGCACCCCGCGACTTCATCATACTACACGAATATCACAGGATTTATTCACGGTCCTATTGTGATGCATAATTTGACCATCAACGCGTCGGAATACCGTCAACCATCGATGGAACCGGAGAGTGGGTCACCATCAGGACCGGAAGTGACGCTTTCTCTACCCTCAGAGGATGGTCCACCTTCATGGGCAGGACTCGCAGCCGAGTTTGTCAAAAGTATAAACAAGACCGAAGCGATCGAGCGTCTTGGTACTTGGAATTGGAGCGCTCCGACAGAGATGGCATTCCGCGTCATAGAAAAGCAGCCAGATGTTCTGAATAATAACGAGAAGGGTAGAGAAGGCGAAGACCTGCGGCGAATGAACAAGACTGCATGGGCGGACATCAGCCTAATGCACGGTCGCATTGAGCTCACGGATCGTGATACTGGTGACGAACTAGGATTTGACATGGAGGCTGTTCACTTTATCGAGAATGGAACGATATACGGTTTTGCTGAGCCCTCAGGGTATGACATGATATCCTTTCGTTAGTCGACGCAGTCTACTCAGCTCATCCATATTCTTTCTTATAGTCGACATGTCGACGCACGCGATATTCCTTCTCTGGTTCCGGCTGCATATGTGAACGCTACTGCTCAAGCGGTCAATGCTGAGCTGCTTGCGCGTATCCAGCGATTAGAAGATATGATCAATTCTGGAAATATTGAAATTGATGCGCAAACCTCCGGTCAGCCGTCCAGCAATCGTTTTAGCTTGTTGATCACTTATACGAACTTCAGAGGGGGCTCCGATGACTACATGTCCCTTCATCCTTTACGCTCAGCTCGTTCCGACACCAGTACCAAAAGATAAAATGTTGGAGCTTGAAAATGAGATGGACAGCCCCACCGGAATCACGACAGTTTCAAGGCCTGAGTTAAAGGTCAATGGACTTCTTATGAGCAAAGAATGCGGAGTAATGCTCGAAATGCGTTCCGCGGAGGGATTGAAATCCCAGCGGTTCTGGAGAAAGGTCACGACATGTATGCCAGAACTATCTTATAAAGCAAAGGATTAACTGACTTCCGACACTTTGGTAGATTCCGGTTTGGCTGCCGCCGTTTATCTAGCCCTACTTCTACTGTGCATTAGGCAGACGGAAGTAAGCCAGACTCCATCGGGTGTATCCCGCGTTTCTCGATGGACATTCCTAACGCAGGCAGCTGCGGATTCAGTCTCGTTTGTTGGGGTAAGTGTGATGTCTTTATGAATGATGCTATTCTTTGAATCTTTATTGATGCGCTCTTCTCAGCACATCACGTTTGGTATTCTGGCTGAGGGACGACCGTCTCTTTCCTTGATCGCTCCGGCATTCCTGGCAGGAGTATTATTGGCATATGAAGCTGTGTGTATAAGCCTTTATGCACATCAGTCTCATCCTGACTCTGGTTGTCTAGCAATTCTCTGTTCTAATCCATCAGATACAACAGCCCGAGGATAATGCCCCGCCCCCTGCGCCACGTCCTTCGACGCCCTCACCGACGGAACAAGCTACTCAAACCAACACTCAAACCCAATCTCCACCTTCTGCGACAGATGCCATCGATGGCTCTCAAGGTACACAGCAAGCATCAACCACTTCGTCCGTACCGTCACCTTCGTCCTCAGCATTCCTTCCAACTATCTGGAGGAGATTAAGGGAAAGCCCCCAAGCACGATTTGGTCCGTAATGATCTCCCTTTTCCCCCTCTCAAACTAAATGCTTAATTGATACTGGTAGGGTTATCAATCATTCTTGTGCTTGCTTTATTCGTGCGGGTACTCGTCTCGCCGTCACTCGCGTTATTGACTATCGCCGGTATCTACAGCAACTTCTGGATACCTCAAATAGTACGCTCCGCTCGTCGAGGGACTACGTCCGGTCTGCGATTTGAATACCTTTTCGGTACAACGGCTTGTCGAGCATTCTTCGCACTTTGTAGGTGTTAATTCAAGATGTGAGTACGTTACTTATGGTGCACTATATAGATCTGTTTGCATGCCCAAAGAATGTCTTAGGGATCGAGCCATCTCGTACGTCTTGCTGTTTGCTTTTTTTTTGCCGTATTACTTGCTGATGACGCGTAGTATGGATATTCGCTCTTGTTGGTTTTATGTTCATGCAAGTCGTGGTCGTGATGCTACAGGACTATTTCGGACCTGGATTCTTCCTCCCGCGGAATGTGAGTTTGCCTGACGTTTTATCCATTTAAGCCTGATCATTTCCATTATTCTAGTACACCCCAACGATGCAGTATGACTATCATCCATATATACCTCTCCCAGATGACGAAGCACCTGAACCGTCCCTCGGCGACTGCGCAATTTGCATGGAAGCCATAGTCGTACAGCCTAGTGCACCATCCCGCCGCCGTTCAACCGAGAAATCCATTGCTGGTCACAGGAGAAGCAGTAGTATCAAGGAAAGGGAGAAGGA
This sequence comes from Sanghuangporus sanghuang, assembly GCA_009806525.1. Taxonomy (NCBI): domain Eukaryota; kingdom Fungi; phylum Basidiomycota; class Agaricomycetes; order Hymenochaetales; family Hymenochaetaceae; genus Sanghuangporus; species Sanghuangporus sanghuang. Next base: position 726,081 of record VVIT01000002.1, on the reverse strand, counting down.
AAAGGAACGGGAGAAGGGAGTACGAGGCATTCTTGAAAGGATCGAAGCTGCTGCAGGGCGAAGTACAGGTGTCAGTGTCGGACTTGCGGGGACGAGTGCGAGAAGAAGTTATGCGCTTGCACCTTGTCATCATCTATTCGTGAGTTCTTTACAGCCCCACTTTTTGCTCCTTCGCCAGCTAATACTCCGTGCTTAACAGCATACTGCGTGTTTAGAAAGGGTATGTCCATTCGTCTTGGTTGTCTTCGGATTGAGTTTCTGATCTTTCTGTGCTAGTGGCTGGCTATAAAAGTACGTGCACTCACCATGATAAGTTTCTGGTCTTGCTCATGGAAACTTCAGAATATCTGCCCTCAGTGTCGAAGGCCCCTTCCGCCACTGTAAAAATTACCTTGAATCAATGTCTAAAGCACCTCCTAATTCACAGAGTATAGTAACTTCGCGCCATGAGTATTCTATTGCTATTCAATGCTTTCTTATTCAATCACTGTTATTGTTATTCTCAGTCAGCTTCGTTGTACCATCGCTTAATTTATTGCAGCTATGATGTTGTAATGCTTACTTTGGCGAGCATTCAAGGCAGATATACTACTCACATAATGCTCCGTGTGTTGCTGCGGAAATGGCCTGTAAATTCAAGAAATTTAGAACGACATTCAGCGTACCGTGCATTTTCTCATTTTGGGAATGATGATCGACACGAATTGAGATCAATTTCAAGTTTCTGTCCGCGAGTCCCTGAAAGTCTGCCCGAACATATTCTCTCCCTCTTCAACGATCATAAGTCCGGAGATATGGGTCGATTACGACGTTCACGGGCCCATCACGCTCGGCGAGACGTACACAGGGGTTCTCGGACAAGAGTGCGTTGCGATGGGATTTGCGACATATGTACACGTTCGCTGAACAAAATTTACATATTCTTTCTACGCAGGCGAGGACGAAGGATCTAGATCAAATCCAACTTATAGACTTAGACCCAAAGGTCCGTCTATCTGTCAACATATCGGTATGATGAAGCTAGTACTTATTGTGGGCCTTGTCCAGTATCGAGCGGCGCTCGAAAGCCAGCCTCTTGACTTCGAGAAGCCCGGCCTAGCTCAGCATTACTGTGTAGAGTGCGCAAAGTACGTTTGCGTCTCATTTACCTGATTCTGTATTAAACTGATGGTCGGTGCTCTTGTGCCCGCCTTGCAACATTTACTATAGATACTTTGAAACGGACGTTGCACTCAAATCTCACTGGCGAGGGAAAGTACACAAGCGACGGTGTAAAGAGCTGAAAGAGCCAGCTTATACGATAGAGGAGTCGGAGAGGGCTGCTGGACTTGGGCGGGAAGGGAAGAGGCCTGAAAGTTTGGCGATGAAGATAGAGTAGGAGGAGAGAAGATTATTGTACTTTTAACTTACTTCTGGTTCCGTAAGTATGATAGGAATCGTTTTAAGATGCAACGATACTTATTCTTCATACATAGATCTGATTCCGCCGGCTTTACATGCATTTATGGAGCCCTCGTACAGCTAGCATTAATGGCAAATTATTCGCAACAAAATGTGATCCACGATCGATACAACAGATTTGATTATTGCGATTTATTCGACAGTCAAAATGAAAGTGTACATGGATGCGATTCATCTGAAGATTGACAAGAAATGAAGGCCATGAGCACAAATGTGTCTGGATGAAGCGTGATCTGAGTCGTCTACATATCCGGTCGTCGCGGGTTAAGCGCCGAAGAAAGAGCCTTCCGGAGGCTGAGGAAGCTTCCTGTTGTTATAGCTTGCCATCTCTCTGTTAAGTATCGATCAGCAAGATGAGTTTGAGAGCACAACGTAGTTTTAGAATAAAGAAAGTACATACTTCCGAATCTCCACAAGTACCGTCTCGATACTCTTGTTTCTATTCCACTCTCGCAGAACAGACAAATCGTTTGGGTTTACGGATCCATTCGTTTGGTTGACAAAGGGCAGATTGACCCGAGAAAGGAAACGGACAGTGGGTGGCTTGTCTGGATATTCCTCGCCACAAGTGATCTTGAGACTGTATATACGATTCTCGTGGACGGTCTGTGAAATGAATCATTTAAGAGATTGTCTTGATATTCTGAGAAGAAAGATGCGCACATGTCCAGGACCAATGATTGTACCAGTCCAGTTGCTCATGAGGATATCGTCACCATCCTCGAGGCCATACGAGCACGAGCCATCACCGATACCCTTCTCACCCTTCTCTAGCTCTTCGAGGAGACGGAAGTTCCTGGGAACTGAGTTCGATTGTTCAACTAGATGCGCATGAATGCTCAGAAAAAAACTAGGCCTACCCTTCGCCATTTGGAACAGTATAGAAAGATGTAGAGAATGAAAAGATGAGCGGATGTATGCCTATAAGATCTTCGGCTAGTTCCGCACAGACCTGATCGTGATGATTTGATTTGTCCACGGTCACTAGCATTGCCATCTTCTTCCTTCTTCGTCTCTTACCACTTTCTCGTCAACACGCTCTCGTCGTCGACGGTTGTTACTCAAAATCGAAATTAAAGGAGAGCCACGATGTTCAAGGCCAATCCGCCCAATCCATACGAAGAGCTCGTCGGTATGTAAACACTTGCTTGCTCGTATGTTTTCCGATGCTTACGCAGATTCCGGGACATTCAGCAAAGACCACGGATGAGAACTTGACCAGTGAAAATTGGGAACTGATTCTAAATATATGCGACAAAGTACAAGAGGAGGGTGAAGCAGGGTGCGTGTACATTGTTCGTCATATCGGTATCATTGGGGAGAATAACTAATGCCGGGAACAACAATGCGCAGCGCGCGTAATGTCATTGCCGCAGTCCTCAAGCGACTGACACACCGCAATCCTAATGTCCAACTGTACGCGCTCGCTTTGACGGAGGCACTGTCGAAGAACTGCGGGCAGCAAGTCAACCGCGAAGTAGCGTCGCGTTCGTTCACACAAGGTCTTGAGCGCATCGTCACCGACAGGGTAGGCGGCGCTAGAAGCTCTGATGTCATTCAGCTTCTAACTAATTTGTAGACAACTCATGACAAAGTAAAGCGAAAAGCTTTATCTCTCATCTACATGTGGACGGCCGAATTTGAGAGTGATCCTTCACTTGGGATTATGGAGGAATGCTATGAAAATCTGAGAAGCAAGGGTATGTTGCTGCGCATTTGTTCAGCTGTTCTGACACTAACAATCATGACGTGAAAATAGGCTATAAATTCGAAGAACCAAACGAGCCTCCGCCACCACAAGTGGACGACGAGATTCGTCGCAGGGAAGAGGAAGAACTTCAGCGTGCCTTGGAAATGTCTGTTCATGATAAAGGCGGTCGCAGTGCGTGGCAGAATGCCTATGGTACTGGTTCATCTAGCAGTGCAGGACCTTCTACCTCGGCTTACAACACTGCGTCGAATCGACCCATCGATGCGCCACCAACCGGAGCTTCGTCGCGGCATAGTATTAACGACTATGGCTATGCAAAGACTACGACGGGGTACGTCCCTGCACGAACACCTTCACCTAAGGCACAGTCGCCTGTGTCTACTAGTCCTGCTACTGCCCTGCCAAGCTACGCAGCCGCATCAGCTGGATCGACATTGATTAAATCATCTTCGCAAACCTCTTTGCCGCTCACGTCTGTTTCGCGTGTCCGGGCGCTTCATAACTTCGAGGGAACCGAACAGGGCGAGCTGACCTTTGAGAAAGGCGACATCATCAAGGTCGTTGATCGTAACTACAAAGATTGGTGGAGAGGTCAACTAAAAGGTCGAACGGGCATCTTTCCCGTTAACTATGTGGTAAGCAGCATTCTGATCTCGATGGTTAATTAAGTTCCAGGGATTGATGTGGTGTCTTCGAAGGAACTTCTTCCGGATCCTACACCAGAGGAAATCGCAAGAGAAGCTGAACAAGAGGCAGCCATCTTTGCCCAAGCAGCTAACATTGACAAGCTGCTGAGTATGCTACGAGGCTTGGACCCAGCGAAAGACAGCTTGGCGGACAATGAGGAAATACAGGTGAGAATTTTGTCTTGTTTTAGGCTGGACTTCTGATTGATGTATCTTAGGAATTGTATCGTCAGAGTATGAGCTTGCGTCCCAAAATAGTTAAATTGATTGACAAGTACAGTCAAAAGCGAGGTTTGTGACTTTCAATGTGCGGTGCCTTGATATAGTCAACTAACGATATCGATTCAGCTGAACTTGTATCGATGAACGAGACGTTTGTGAAGGCGCGGACTATGTTCGACCGGATGATGGAAGAAAGTTTGGCCCGTCATAGCGGACGTGAGTGACGTCTTTTTGCTCCTCGTTGCTGTTGAATATGTGTTGATGTTTTTTTAGTTTACGATGGACGGCCAGCATTCCAGACAGCCACACCTCGCCCGTATGTTGCCCCCTATGAACAAGAATTCACCCGTTTCCCGCAACCAGCTTCTAGTTACCCTCCGGCAACTCCTACAGCAGCCTCTCAACCATATGGAGTTCCTGGATATGCCACTCAGCAGCCTCCGTACGGTCCTTATCCAGCACAACAGGTGGCCAGTCCGTACGGCGCGCAGCATCCCCAGATTCCGCCTGACGGTGCCTCTCCTTATAGCCCGTACCAGCAGCCTACCGGTCAATCCCAACCAGGCGCTCAACAACAGGTCGCAGGAACTCCTCAACTCTATGCTCAACCTCAGCAAGTCCAAGCCCAGACTCAGCCTATGTCTCCTCAATCACAACAGCAGCAGCAAATACCCGGTCCTGGTCCAGCTGTTGGGCAAACACAGACGCAGCCAAATGGATATCAGGATGCTAGCACGATTCCTCAGGTTCAGAATCAGAATCAGATGCAACCTCAAACTCAGGGTCAGACACCCAACGTTATTACACAAGGGCCGCCATATGTCTTTGATCCGAATGCGACTTATCCTGACCCTAATGCACAGGCATGGGCACAGTACTACGCAGCGGGTGGAGAAGACCCTACTGGCGCGGTGTACTTCATTTCTGTCCCTGGCGTGACGGAGCGTCAACCACAGCAGTCTGCTCCCAGTCAGCCTCAGCAACAACAGCAACAGCCTCAGCCAGAGCGACGCGTCTCGGGAGGCGGACCCGCGGACATTCAGCAGGCTCGGCCTCAAGGTTCACCGACGGCAGACAGGGCGTCGTTCTACCAGTCATACCCGGGTCAGCAAACAACATCCGGTTATCCGGCGGCGCAGCAGCAAGGTGCCCCGAATTTAATGAACGGAAGCGCCGCGTCGCTAGATTCGGCGCATTCGCAAGGAACGGTACAAGCGCAACTACAGCGTCAGACGTCCTTCGGCGCACCACAGTCATACCAGAATCAGAGCCAACCTCAGCCTACTGGTGGTTCACCAACAGCTTCGAGTGCGTCGCACGGTGGGGGATCGTTCTACGGTGCCGTTGCACAGCAGCAGCAGCAGCCCTTACAATCCCAACCTCAGCCTAGTTCGCCTGGCACAAGCGGGATCGCGCAGCCGCCACAGCAAGCGTACCCTCCGAATCCCTATCCGGATGCCGCTGCCGCTGCCGCTCCTTCTCGGCCCACCGGTCCCGCATCCAGTCCTCATATACCCACACAGCCGGGATACGACATAAACGCGCAATACGCGCAGATGCACGGCCAGTTCGGTGCGATGGGTATGCATGGCGAGCCTCGTTCGCCCGGCGCATCTGCTGTGACGCCTGCCGCTATGCAGACTGCATAGGCCAGGGTCAGATCGGTGATTCGGGTGGTGAAGCAGGTCCCCAATATAATTGATCTGTGCGCATTGTCTCGTCTGTGGGACGGGAGAAATGGACGGGATTCCTTTCCATGCGTCTACTACTTTGTTTTGACTGCTAGTATACCTTTCTCTTCCCCCTTTTGTTCGTACACGATTCGACATATTCAGGCCATCATGTCTAGTCTCCTCAGCTCGAGTTCGTTGTTGGTTTCTGTTGTATATATGTGTTTACAACTTATTTTTGTTGAATGGAGTGAAAATGAGAAACCCTGTGTAAGGATGTTGATGAAAACTGACACTCTTCCCTTACAAGCGCGACGAAAAGATGTAAGGTGTACCTTCAGATTCCGTTTTTTGTTACAAACCGCAATCTCGACTGAGTTCAGCATGTATTTGTAATGACAGGACAAGAGCTTATTGTGTAAGAAAGCGACAATCAACGGGGGGGGAAATTGATTTAGGATATCCAGACCAGAGAAGGAAAATCCACGAGATTAATGGTATTGAGAAGACGCGAGAGAATAATTGAGTACTACCTATGCACAGAACGAAGGGATGGAACTAGAACAGCAAATTATATAATAGCTTTAAGGATTAGTTTTTTAAGAACGTAGCACTCTTCGGATGCACAGCGAACGTAGATTCAGTAAGAAGTCTGAAGGCAGACACGAGAGGTAGTGAAGAGCCCCAGGCAGGGAATCCTAAACTCCTCTAATAGTCCCAGACGAGTTTCCCGTCTTCAACACTGGCCTTCATACCTCCACTGACGTTCTTTTTACTACTCCCCGAGCCGGCATTCTTGAACTGCTCAGCGATCCTCGCGCGCTCCTGCTCGCGTCTGTGCTTCGCGAGCCGTTCAAGTCGATCGCGCTCGGCAGCTTCTTTCTCGAGGCGCGCGGCTTCGTGTCGTTCCGCGTTTTGGCGCTGTTTCTTCGTGGGTGCTCGAGCGGATGACGTTGAGGAGCGCGCGGCGGGTGCGGAAGAGTAGGAGAGCGAATCGACGGAGGATGTTAGTGCTGAGGCCGAGCGATCTGTTTATGTGTGAATATTAGCTTTCATTAGATAGTCCCCTCAGGAGAGGAAGGACACCGACTGGATCTCTTCTTGCTCTTCACTTTTTCCCAAGCATCATCTGCATCACCGTCCGCGCTCGTTCCGTCGTCTGCATTCGCGTATTCCTCGTAATCACCCCAGGTGAATCCTTTAGCGGGTTTCTCAACCGGAGTAGGTTTGATTCGCATAACGCGTGATAGAGTCGGTTGGAGGGGCTCGTCCTCCAGACTGAATATATAAATTTGCTTTGTTAGCAACTTGTATAAGCCAGGACGCAATGAAGAAGAGACGCGTACTCTTCGACACCAGTCTTTCTTGGACGTGGTAGCATACGCTCTGCGAACGTCCTCCGGTTCTCCGGCTCGCGGACGCTTCCCTCGTCTTCATCCTCTTCCTCCTCTTCTGTGTTGTTTTCCGGATCGGTAACTCCACTCGTGGTGAGATTCGTATCGCTCGTCAGCAGTTCCGCGTCCGTCTGCCCAGCAGCTCCCGGCACAGGTGCAACCTGCTGCTTCCCGCCCTGTTGCTGAGAAGATGACGGTGGTACCTTCTTGCGCGTAGAAACGTGCGTCCACGTCACGTCTTCCGGCGCGTCGCTCAGTGTAAGACTCACAGCCAGGGCTTGGGAGGAATGCGACGACGAAGATGCGTTGGATGGATTGCTTGTGCCGGACTTTGCTGCGCTCGAGCTGGTCTCTGGTGGCGCTGCACTGGGTTCACCTGCCTTTGACGCGCCCTTACGTTTCTTCGATTTCTTCGATGCACCGCTCCCTCCTGCTAGTTCAGCTGGCGTTTCAGCCGGTCTCGTAGACGTCGAACTCGACACAACAGGAGCAGCAGCAGCAGCCTTCTTTCTTACCCTTCTTCTTCTTCTTCTTCCTCTCCGTCGCACCGCCCTTCCCCTCCACCTCACTCGACAACGCCGTATTACTCGCCGCATCCAAATCGCGCGCATGCTCTCTATCAAACGCACCAGGGATCAACCCCTTCGACGCACTAATCCTCCGCGCCTCCGCCTGCGCGCGCTCCGCATCTGCTTCCGCCTTGGCGCGTCGCAGGAGCTCGTCCAGCTCCGCGTCTGCATCCGACTTCTCTTCTCCACCAGCAGGTCCACGAGGAGCGGAAGCATTCCCCGCACCGGCAGCTTTCTTCTTCCTCCCCTTGCTCTTCTTACTCCCGCTCCCAGCACTTCTCGATTCCGCAGTAGGTTTATCAGCAGCAGCAGCAGTAGTAGCTGCGGTTGTTGTTGTTTCCACGCCCGGCACGACGCGCTTGTACACGGCGTACGCGGTAGCCGTGCCCGCGACCAGCGCGCCCGCAGCAACAGCGCCCGTCGCCTCGGACCCGATAGCGCTCTGCACGGCGCCCATAGTACTAGTATTGAAGGGGGAGGTTGGGAGTAGAAGTATTAACACTGGTGGGACGAAAAAGGACACGTAGATATACGTGTAAGTAATTATGGAACGCGTGAGAGACCTGGTCGAGTCGCTGTCGACTCGCTTACAGTCCATCTAATACAATACATTACAGTTCTTCTGGCCGGATAAGAACACTTCAGTTAGCTCTGATGGTTGCATAAAAATATCGAAAAGAAATTAAAGATGGACAGAGGACAACGACAGTGGGGGTGGAAAAAAGAACTGAGGTGATTTATGCATCCTGATTGAAATTATTTCTTGCATGTCCAATGGTATTCAGAGCATATCTCTTGCCGATATCCGTATCCCTATTTATTGTGCACATTTACAATATTAATACTTAACGGCTGACTGACGTTCCGTATTTCCCAAGAAACTGAACCATCAATATATATATAATATATATATACGCACGATATCACAAAAGCACGTGATTTTCGGCTCCTGCCAAGCCAAAACAGCTCAAAAACAAAATTAATATATTTGGGGGGTGGGGTATACATCGTCGCCAAACTGCGGTGGTAGTGGTGGTAGTGGTAATGGAAAAACATTTCGATTTGATTAAAAGAACGACTTTGACGGGTTCTTCGGAACAGGAGGTGAAGGTGTAATTGGAATAGGACACCAAAAACAAACAAAAAATGATAATGAGCGTTGTGCGTCTGTGCAGGTGTGCAGGGCGGTTGTAGCATAACAAAAAAGAAAAAACTCGAAGATTTTGTGGGGAGATCCGATGTGCATTAAGTATGTCCAGATGAAATGAGATGGAAGATGAACATGAGATGAACAATGGATATGAATACCGAAAGAAAGAAAGAAAGAAAGAAAGAAAGAAAGAAGAAAGAGAAGAGAGATAAGCAAGAAAAAGCGGATGAGATCGAGTTGATGATGCACAGCAAAAAGAACAGAGAAAAGAGAGAGATATAGCTGTAACAAAACACAAAAGAATAGCCGAAAGATGCAAAACGGTGATGAACAACAAGAGCACAGAGAAAAAGAGAGAGAGAAAAGAAAAGAAAGAAGAAAAATACAGCTCCTCCCGTCCAGACAGTGGTGCTTGCTTGCTTGCCGATCCGTATGTACAGTATATACAGCAGCACCCGTATCTTCTCGCTCATTCCACACCCGCACCCACCCAACAACGAACCACGGCACCTCAATAATCATACAACGAATCCCTAATCGTCGGCTCATACTCATACGTCGACTCGCGCAGCTGATCGCTCAGCAGCACACCGCCCACCCCAACATGCAGCGTCCCGCCCGCCCGCTCGCTCCGGTCCAGCAGATCATTCCATTTATCCATCTTCTCCTTCTCTGTCAGCGCCTGTTTGCTATTAGAGGAGGAAGTGGCTGCTGCGGTAGAGATGTCGCGGAATGTCATCGTGCTGGAGGCGCTGTCGGATGCGGAGACGGGGGATTGGTGCGAATCGAGTAGGTCTGGAGGAGGGGGCGGGGAGGGTGTCGAGCAGGGCGAGGAGGCGGAACGGAGGACGTGAGCGTTTGTATCGGCGTTTGTATTTGTGTTCGTGTCGGTGCTTGTGACGCTGGGCGTTGGACGCGCCGTCGACGCTTGACTGTGCGATCCGATCGAAGTGCGGCCCACGCGGTCTTCAAACACCGCACGAACCAACGAAGGCGAAGGCGAATGTCCAGAATGGGTGCCGTTCGACGACCCAGGAGGCACGCGCAGCGCACTGCGCGGCGGCCGAGGTGGCGGGTCCGTCGCTCCTCCCTGGACCGACGACGCAGGCGAGCCGGAAGACGGCGGCGACGGTCTCCCCGCTGACGTACCAAATTCCATTCCCGTAAACACAGACCCAGCAACTCCAGCACCGGCATCCGCACCAGCATCAGCAGTACCGGCGCGCTTCCGATTCGCGAACGCATTAATGGCATTATCCGCTGAGAAAGAAGGAATAGTAGGCGAGTCCGAGCGGAACTCGTCCAGCGGGTCTACTTCCGCTGCTTTTGCCGGAGGCGGTCGACGCGGCGGGACCGGCAGCGCCTGATGGCACGTCGGCTCCTCAGTATAGAACAAACTATCATACGGATCCGCGTAGGTTTTCGACTCCAGCTTACTCCTCGTCTCGTCCTCCTTCTTCAGGTCAAACTTGAGATTAAGGTCATCGAACATCGACAGCGTCTCAGGCGGCAAGATATGCTCCCCAAGCACCGGGTGCCCCCTCGCGAGCTTGCTATTCGTAGACGTGAAATCACAGCCGTACGACGTCACAGACGACCCGTCCGACTGCTTGTATGAGAAGACGAGGTCGGAGGACATAGGCGAGGACGAGCGCGTCGTCACGCTCGGGCGCGCGTTATGCGTCGGGGACGTGCCGAGAAGCGTCGTCTGCTGCTGCTGTTGCTGCTGCTGCTGCACCTGCATCTGATGAGCAAGACTCATCGAAGGCTTCTTCCGCAACGTCGCAAACCTCCCCTCCTTCGGTGATTCTCCCAAATTGAGCGCGGGAGCCGTAGAGGGTCGCCGGGAAGGCGGGCGCGACGAGGGCGGCGTGCCTAGCTGGATCGCATACTCGTCCATCATGTCGGCACTACCAACACCCAGCTTCAAGCGTTCATCTCCCGGCGTGATCGGCGAAGTATGCTGTGAGGAGGATGAAGGCGCATCCCGCGGAAGAGCTGGGACAGGCGGGACCAAATCCGTTGACGTGCGCTTATACTTGTCCTTCAGCGTGTTCGAGCTTATGCGCTTCACCAACCCCCACAACTTCCCTTTGTCCTTCTCCTTCTCCCGATCCTTCTCATCCTTCACGCGGGCCTTGCCAATCAACCCACCCGGCACACCATTCGCCGCAGAAGGTAACGTCCGACCCGAGGTAGACTCGATACTCTGTACCGCGACGTAACTATCCATCGACATCTTCACCTGCGGACCTGACGCATTCTCGCGCGGGAGCGTCGCGGATCTCCTCGCAGTCGCCGAGGACAACGCCGCCGCCGTCGATGGTGATGATGAAGTGGTGGTGTTCATGTTCAACGTCAAACTAGGACGCGCACGTAAGAGACCCAGACCCTCCGTGCCAAATGTCGTTCCGCTGTACCACTCTTCCCCACCACCAACCCCGTCATTGCTCCCGCTGCCGCCGCCGCCGCCAAGTCCGAACCCAGTCGCTAACAGCTCCCCAAACTCGAGTTTATCATTCTCTTTCCCGTCGCTGGACTCTTTCCCGCTCTCTCTACCACTACCGCCGCCACGCGTAAAGCTCCCGTCCACCTTGAACTTCCCAGCTGACATCTTGCGCGAGAGCTTCCGCCTGAGCGTGCCCGACCTAGCAGGCGGCCTCTCTCCGCCGTTGCTCACCCGTCTACCCGCACCCGCGTCCGAAAACCCAACTGCAGTCGCCGAACTCGGAGTCGCGCTCAGTCGTCGCCGTAGTCGCAGTGGTTGTTGCAGCAGAAACAGCAGTCGTAGCTCCCGACAACTCCGCCTACGACGGCCTTCTCCGTCGCCTTTCGCTCGACTCTCCCCCGCCCGATCGAACAAGCCGAATGCGCTATCTCGCGCAGACCCGATGGCAACCACGCGACCCGTCGGCTCGCCAAACACGGTATAATATGGCGTCGTAGGTGGTTCCCCGCCTCCTCCTCTTTGGCTGCCGTCCTTCCCCTCGCTTTTTGTAGCACTAGAACGAGAAGTTGGGGAAGTCGGGCTGGGCAGCCCGAGTGTACTGGAGCGCCGGAATAGTCTGCCCTTGTCTTTATCTTTGTCCTTCTCCTTCTCCTTCTCCTTCTCTTTTTCATGCTGCTTGACGCGCACAGTGCGCTGCGACCGCTCATACTCAAACTCATAGTGATCATCTCCTGCGTTCGCAGAAGCCATATGGATCTTCTCAGGCACCTCCGTCTCCCTTGCAGCCTCGCGCTCCAACTCCGCGCGCCGGCGTTCTTGTTCCTTATACTGATGCGCGACGATCTCAGCAGGTGTAAGCCCCACAGGCGGCCTTGGCGACTCCGCGCGCCGGGCTACGACGCTAGAACTCAACCCTATCGGCGAGGGCTGCCCAGAGGACGTACGTCCCCCACTGCTCGTCACAGGTGCGCCGGCACCGGCGACGTTCGAAGCAGAAGCACCACGGCTGCTTGACGCTGTGAGCGGCGACGGCGTCGGGGACGGCGCAGCCTGCCCAAACGTCATCGGCGTCCCAGGTGAATGCGATCTGTCGCGCTCATACCCGGCACTCCCGCTCCCGCTGTCCCTCGCGCCCAGAGCGGAGAGTCGTCGTACGGCGCTCGTGGTGAGCTGGATAACGGGTCGCGCGTGCTTACTCGCCCGACGCTCCTGCGCGAGGCCGTATGGGTAGCTCCCCGCAGCGCCGGGAGCGCCTTCGGAGGGAGAGGAGAGCGAGTAGGATGAACTTTCTCGTACGTGTGCCTTCCCGCGTTCCCTTTCCCTCTCCCTCTCCCTTTCGCGCTCACGCTCGCGATTAAGCACATGCCCCCATTCCAGTCCCCTCAACCTCCCAAGGCTGCCCAGGCTCCTCTGCAGCATAGGCGACTGCTCCGAATCCGACGTCGCCGGTCTCCGCGCGTGCAGCTGATCCCTCGAGCTCGCGCTCGCACTCGCGCCAGTGAGGGAATATACAGAACTAGGCGTCTCAGGCGCGTTACTGCGCCCCTCCACGCGTCGCCTCCTCGCAGCCAGCGCATACGCGCCATACGAGTCGTACGAATCTGTCGTGCTCGTGTCCGGCTCGCTGCGCACCCCGCCTCCGCTGCCAGTCATCCCGGAAATGGACGGATTGCTCGCAGCGGGCTTGGACAGTAGGCGCTTGACGCTGAACCCGTGCCCTCCGACTCCGAAATCCGAGAATGGCGCGCCGTACGAGCTGTCAGACGCGTTCCCGCAAGATTTTTTTGACGTGGATTTACTAGGATTTGTTGCTGCTGGGACAGATAGGGAGGAGTCCTCGCGTCGAAGCGTCGAGGCGGAGACAGAGGTAGGACCAGACGGACAGGAAGGTGACGCATTTTGTTGTAACGGAAGACCCGTATTCGACGGACCCGTGAACGGAGAAGAGGCAGAGGGAGACGAGGAGATGGATCGTGTCGCAGGAGAGTTGCTAGATTTTTGACTCGCGATGCCCTTCGCGCTTGGTGGGGGCGAAGGCCTCGACGAGCTCGCTTGCATATCAAGCGGACGCACGCTTCGCGGCGGGCGAGCGGGGACAACGTCCGACGAACCAGACTCCGCAGCAGTAACAGCAGCACCGTCGTTAGCAGCCTGTGCGCGTAGCGAGGTCCTAGATCGCGACTTGGAGACACTTTGCTCGGCCTTCAACTCGGATGAGGAGTGCGTACTACCTGTACGCAGAGGGACGGTATTATCGCTGCGACCTTTCTTGCTCGCACAGGACCCACTACTGGGCCGACGCACCCGCGTCGCGCCTGCATCAAGGGAGAACGCCTCGTCCACTTCAAGCTGCGGCGTTCCTCTGCGCGAAGGGTTCGAAGAAGAGTGCGACGAGTGTTTACTCCCACTGGCACTAACCGTCCTCGTCCTCGCCGGCGTAGACGAAACTGAAGGCTGCTTATTCAACGAGCTCGACGAGCTCGAAGGCGAGCTGCGCGTCGTCATTCCGTTCGCGTTCGCAATAGAAACCGGTACAGACAATGAAGGCGAAGCAACCGGAGTAAGAGGGTCGTTCGGCGACGGTAGGGAAGTCGACGCGGATGTTGTTGAGAATGTCAACGACGGCGGGTCATCTTTCTCTTTCTCTTTTCCGCCACTATTATTCCTCGCAGAGACGACGACACCGAATTCGTCTGCACCGTGCATGTTCGGTGCAGTTGTTATCGTCGTTTTTATTTTAGGATGTCTGTGTGATTGTGTCGTCGTGGTTGTATTAGTTGTGGAGGTTGAAGTCGTGCGGTCGCGCTCTCGCCGGAAGCGATCCGTAGAATATGAGCGTCTTAGCTCGCGCTCGTAGGACTTGGATCCGAAGAATGCCATGTACCCCGGCGTGTCCTACACACATGAGCACACTTTGAGTGCCTCCTTTCCTAGGCTGGCTGGAAAACAAGCAGGGCTCACCGTGTACGATGGATAACGTATCTTAGTGAAATCGTGCCTCTCCACGTCTCCGCAGATTCAAAAACTCACTCCCTTTGTCCCTCCGCTAATCCAAGGTCGGGTCGATGAAGGAAAACGAACGCGAACCCGAATCCAAGGCGAGGTGGAATATATCAATAGATCCTATACATTCGCACCCGCATACCAACGATCCCCGAAGGTAAAGCCAAAAGCCAAAACCAAAACCAAAAGTCAAAGCGAGGTTGTTAGCACAGATACCCAAACGGAGGACGGCGAGATGAAATGAGGTGAGATGAAATGAGGCGCGCAAACAAGGTGGGAACGCGGGCAACAAACAACAGGAGGGAAAAAAAAATCAAGCTCAAAATTGCATCAGCAGCGCAGCACAGCGGGCACAGGAACACTGTATGTGTATATGTAGATCAAACACGCGGCGGGGTAATGCGCCCGAGGGACGCTGGCGATCGGATCGCGTTTCGGAGTGTGTGTTCCCAAGGGAGAAGAAAGGAAGCCCAAAGAGATAGGACTAGTTGGAGAAGAAAGGAACGAAGATGATGGCGAATGGGATGAGCAGGATAGACACGAATGACGAGACGACGATGGCGATGAATGGGAACACGAAAACAAAATGGATTGATGGAGAAACAACAGAAAAAAGGGATACGTACATAAGAATAAAAAAAAAGCAACGTCGATAGAGCTGAGCGTTTCGTTGAGTGTTTACGACCGGTCGTTCTCTTCCCTTTTCTCCTTGCTCCGTAGCTGCGAGATGACGGAGTAGGATAGAGATATAGATATGAAAGGGAGACGTCGTATGAACGTGCACGGGACCGCGAGACCTGGACCGAGTCAAACAACCAAACTGTGGTGGAAGATGAAGGAAAAGATACGATGATACACTTCTCACTTGTCTATTGACGCTCGCAGTAGTCATCAATCCATTTCTAAAGATTGAAACACTTGTACTCTTCACTTATTCCAATATTATTTGTTTATTTTCTGTGTGTGTGTCAGGTATTGAACTCGACTGTGACATGACAACGGACATTTCGGTTCTTCATGTTTCATATCCATATCCATATCCACAGAGCGCCACAGTACTAGTGCCCGACAATTCGGTCCGATCCCTCCTCTCCAACAAATCACTCAGATCGGAAACCTCGTTATGTCCGACTCCGTCCACTTATAAGTTATATCTCCATAACAACTATTTTCATTGGCTGGGCATATCGTGACCCCCAGCTTTTCTCCTGTCTATGGCACCTTTCTGGTCACGCGGGCCATCTCCAACCTATCCAGCGGCCGCGAAGCAGCACAAAAATACAGGTACGCACGCTACACCTCTTTCGAAATCAAATCCTCTTTTCGTACCTTTCCACAAAGGAAAGAGAAGACTTATCGAGGTATAAAACGACCGACTTCGACTTCCCCTGGCGTCGAAGATTTCTCGAAGATGGGATAACACACACAAGTCTAAGTAGGAAAGATACACGCCTTCGTAAACGTGCCATGTATTCCATCGAATAGTCATACTCACCTTCGTAATTTTGTCCATCCGAGCGTTCTGGGGGGATGACTGACCTCTTGACATCGGTGTCTGATCGTTTCCTTTCCCACCGGGCGCCCTGAAACGCGCGGATGTTCGTACGGAAGTAAGTACTTAAGTACTGTAAATCGTCCGACCGATACTTCTCTTCCTCTACTTTACAGTAAGTAATTCCCCAGTAACCATTGGATCTTCCGGTCACGCAACCAGATACGTCCGAAAGGGAAAAAAATAGAGAAAAAAAAGGAAATACTATAGAGGCCAAGACAGTCTCACGCACATAACGATACACGCACATAACGATATTCCAAATGAGTAATCTCCTCGGAATCAAATCCTGGCTCAGGGATCGGAAGAAGGGATGGACAATATTTAATATCAATATTGTTTATTTACCATTTCCCTTGTGGCTGACCGACTTCTCCGGGATTGCTTTGGTTGCAAGAGATTCAGAAGTGCGAGCTTGTTATTTATATAGGGGTAGGGTCTAGACGTCGATATGAGCGTCGTGATTAATATTGACCTCCCCGCTCTTGACCTCTCCTCTCATAGTAAAATCCGAAAAGCTGCCAGAGAAATTACAAATGTGAGCGGACTCGTTGCTCAGAGTCAAAGGGAAAACAAATATATTAATGAAGTGGGCCTCGTGTATCAAGGGTATCGCTGCAATGCAAATTTCATTTCTTGCGAATTTTGCTTGCTTCGTGTCATCCGAGTCATTCATTCATCATCATCCGCGCCGAAAGAAAGGAAGAAATTTTTAAAGAACCACAGGGATTCAGGGAGGGGATTGATATTCTATTCGACAGTGAGACGATAACTCCATTCTGACTGTTCCTTGTCCTCGAGCATTGAACATATTGTACAAACATAATACGATTTTTGCAATGCTATTGCTACAATGTGCAAATATTACCCTTGTTTGCAAACACGCTTTATAAGTAGGTACATGAATGAATGGAATACCCCCGGCACGGAATCAACCTTTGTTCTCGATCCTACCTCGCAATTGGATGGATCTGATCACACATCAAATTTAAAGTGTTAATTTCATTATGGTCACTTTCCATGGCCGGTTTTTTGTAAACAGATCCAGAACTCTGACAGTAACCACCTATGTCCTTGATCATCCAGTGCCAAAAAGAAATGTTCTCGAGTAACGAAAATAGAAGCAGAGTAAAACCTGGCTAAGAAGCCAACATCTCACCCACGCCTCATTTCGTGATGTACATGTGATAAGCACTATCCTATCAAATAGAGCAGTCGAGGAATCGAACGGGGCACGAACACGCAAGACTTTGTGCGTCCCCTATCACACCAACGAGGTCCTCGCATGCCCCCAGTAGGGGTAGCAGAGCAGAGCTAGTAAGACGCGAGAGAACACAAATAATTAAATAAATAATAATAAACGAAAATGGGGACGAAAAAGAAGGGAAGATTCAATGATCCCACAACTTGACAACGTCCAGAATGCCAAACGGTACATGCCGTCTGGTTCGTTGACAAGTTTACAAAGGAACACGACAAGAAAGAAAAGCTTCGCGAGGAAATCGAAGCTTCCCTGCCCTACTCCATCCGAGAACGGTCAGAGCCATGCACGCATGCATGCGTACATATATACATGCACTGCCGTGCTGACTTGATGAGAAAAGCCAAAAGTGTGTTGGCTCTTTCCATCAGGACAGCACACTGGCCGTGATGCGTCTCAGTGTATGTACACTTTGAAGACTGCAGTGGCAAAGGCCCCACATGCCTAAGGATCGATTATCCCCTCAGGTCTGGAGCATCAAACGAGATGAGGAGCAGAGCATTGATTATCGTATCGTACCTCTGTGAGTAATATGCATAGCGGAGAGTAGTCTCGTAATATGAGAGCTATGATTTGATTAATGCTATTCATGATCATCATATGCGAGAATATGAGCATTGGATAGCGTTAGATATGGATGGCGTTGGACGACGTGAAGGAGCGGGGGCAACAAATGACAAGTGACGAAAATGTGTGTCACAGGCACGTGCACGTTCCACTGATGTGCCTGTGACATCAACTCTGGTCGTGTTGAGCTCGCGTGCCGATCCAGGCTCCAGCTCACTTCCGAACGGGTGGATTCATCTTCTTTGCCCGTCACCACCAACACCGCCATCGTCAACGAGCAAGTCGAAACAATGGCGCCTCCACCGGCTAGCGTACCCAAAGTGGATGTGATCCTCGTATTCCGTGCGTCGAGTACAACACTTTCGAAACAAGAGGCGCGAGAAGACGCGGAGGAAGCCGAGAAGGAGTATGCGCTACTCCTAAAGACGCTTCGCGGTGCAGGACTGCGCGCCACGGGGAAGCGTGGGCAGAAGAGCGGTCAGGTGCTGGTGTTTGTGTGGGCTTCGTCGACGAAGCTTGCGAAACTCGTTCAGCGCGAGCGGTACGTCTGGCATTTTCATATACTATACAAACGTCTTACGTGTAGTTATTCGGTTCCCAGCTACTCAGACTTCCTAAGAGGTCTCCCAGTCTCAGAGCTTCTCACAAAAGACAAGATTTCCGTGGCTGACCCTTCAACTCTTTCACCCGCTGACCGACTACGCATCGTCTATGAGTTCGTCACCTCCACGCGGCATGACGGAGGTCTCGGAATTGTTCCCGGGAGCCCTCAATGGCCACGCGTAGAGGACGTACTAGCGCTGCATGATCATGAATTCAACGATATGTGGTTACGTAGCTGGACGCGTCGACAAGTTGGATTTGGGATCGGAAGGGGCGAGCTTGATAAAATCAAGGACCAGGTGCATACACCCCTCCCTTGCTGTATGAATCATGAATTCACAATTATCATTTTCTGTATTCTCTATGCTAGTTCGGCGAAGCTGTCGCGCTTTACTTCGCCTTCCTTTCTTCCTACACTTTGTCCTTGATATACATTGCTGCCCTTGGGATCGCGTTCTATCTGTTACGAATGCCATATTCAGCAATTTACTCAACCCTTCTCGTTCTTTGGTCAACTTTCTTCGTCGAGTTCTGGCGTATCCGAGAACGCGTGCTATCTGTCCGATGGGGTACTCGTGGTTCCTTCCGCGTAGAACGCCGTCGTGCTCAATTCAAGGACGCTGGCGGGAAGGGCCTGCAGTTCCCTTGGTGGAAGCGCGATTTCAGAATCTTCGCGAGCTTACCCGTCATACTGTTATTTTCTGGTGCGCTTGCGGTGTTCTTAACAGCGAACTTCCTTCTCGAGGCGTTCGTGACGCAGTTGTATAATGGACCGGGACAGAAGATTATAGTAAGCCAGATATGTCTCTTCTGATATTCCACTTATCTGATTGACATTCTTATAGTCCTTCAGTCCAACTCTGCTCTTTGTCGCATTAGTCCCTCGAATTCTTAAAGTGTACCAGTCGTACGCTGTGAGGCTCACAGACTGGGAGAACCACGCACATCAGTCAACGTACGAGGCTTCACTCACTCTCAAGACCTTCGCACTTTCCGCGATAGTCGCATATCTCGGACTTGCGCTCTCAGCATTTGTGTATATGCCCTTCGGAGAACAACTCATGGCAAGTGTCTCCCGCACCTTGTTCGCTACCAGCGCTGTTGTAGGCGCACAAGCGACTCGAGCTGCGGACTTTATCAATGCGACTGCTGGATTGGCTGGTGAGAACGGCGCGGAGGCTTCTTCGTCCTTCCTAGGCAGCCTTCTCGGGAAAACGAATGGAACGAAGTTCAATATATGGGCTACGGGTGCGAAGACAGACCCGGCACGATTGCAGAATCAGATGTTCGCGTATACGGTGACGAATCAAGCTATAGGCACGTTCACGGAAATTGGATTGCCGTTTATCATGCGTCGGATCGAGTCATTCCGTTCAGGCTCCAGTGGCTCGTCAAAAATCGGCACGAGCTCTTCATCCGGATCTGCTGGTCCATCTAGTGGATCTTCGACAGTCACTGTCGACAGTGGGAAGAAAACTAATAACGGCAAACGCGTAGTGTTTGAGGACGAAGAGAGTGGAGGACGGGACGAGCGTGAGTTCCTCGCTCGCGTGAGGCACGAGGCGTCTTTGCCTCCCTACACGCTCTTCGCGGATTACAGCGAGATGGTCACTCAATTCGGGTATGTTTCGCTCTGGAGTACGATCTGGCCGCTTGCATCTGGTGAGTATAGTCTCTTGTTTGCTGTCGGCATATATGATTGAATATTGTTGACATGCAGTGATGGCGTTGTTGAACAACTGGCTCGAACTGAGAAGCGATGCATTCAAGATTGCAACGCATTGCAGAAGACCACTGCCTTTCCGCACAGACACTATCGGACCGTGGTTAGACACAATGGTTTGTCTTCTCTTCGCCATACCGCAATTTCAGTATAAACTAACATAACCTCAATCTCCAATTCTCTCCAGAGCTTCATCGCGTGGCTCTCCGCACTAACCAACGCAGCGTTAGTCTACCTCTTCCGCCCAGATTACATCACACCCTCCTCCTCCCCAGAAACAACCGTAACAGGCTCTGCAATCCACCTGTCGCAATCCACATCCTCGACACCGCCGGACGTAAACCCGACGTTCCACATCAACGCGAACACGGCGCACTACACGCTCCTCCTCCCGCTCGTCCTCGTCGCGCTAGGTGCAAGCCACCTGCACACGCTCACGCGCTTCCTTGTGCGGCACGTGCTCGAGAGAGCGTTGTGGAAGGGCAGCGAGGCGGAGCGCGAGGTGGAGAGGGGCGAGAGGGAGGTGAAGGGCTGGTATTTGAGGAGCTTGGGCGTGGATGATGTGGAGGGTGAGAAAGTTGCTCTGGGGAGGGAGGATCGGAAAGAGGTGATGGTGGAGGGTAAGGTCGGTGGTGGTGGCAAGGGCGTTGTGGATCCGGAAGATGGAACGGGCTTTTGGCTCAGAGACGAAGGGATGGATGAGGTTAAGAGGGCTGTGAAGGATGCGTGAATGGTTTTTATTTCCTCGATCTCGTACCTTTTGTTTCCTCACTTCCTCGATTGAAAAGAAAGGAAAAGAGCTGCTAACGTCTTCATTCTATTAACGTTCTCTTACGATCTGTATAATGAGTCTTTAATCTGCTTCCGTCATTTCATACGACTGCATGTACTACTGTATCTCGGCTTTGCTTAATTCATGCTTTGGTGAAACCTTCTTTTCCAGGCTGCTTGCACTTTGTGCCTTTAATCACCAGCAAGGATATAGATTTACCTGGATTGAGGTTACGTGCCGAATGATGTTTAGTAGATTAAAAAACCTTATCGACCGAGTTGTGATAAACGAAGTGCAAGATGCAGATTTCGAACTCCAATGTATTGCTCATTGTCAGGTATATGTAATACAAGCCTCGGTTTATACTGCTCGATCCTGTTTATTATTTCCGAACTGCCTTCAAGAACCGAGATTGATATCTGATACTCCTCTCGCATCGACTGTGATTTAGCTGCGATAATCCCCGTTTATGCGTACGTATTCCTACATATCAGATAAAAGTTTCAACAACCAGCCCACTCAGAAGGACAATAAGCATAGCAGAGAAGAAGAAGACAGAACTCACATAACTGAAATCACAAGTCCAATACTTTGCGCTCTCGTTTCCTAGACCTAGTTTGACCAGAATCTCCAGGTCCTCGTTTTGTAAGATCTCCTTCGCGCGGATTTCGTCCACTTTGACGGGCTCGCCGTTTATTAGGAGCGGGAACGGTGGTTCAGTCGACGAAGAAGCGGGGGAAGACGAAGAAGGGGGAGGAGAGGATGAGGAGGGGATGAGCGATACGGAGATGAGGGAGGGGTCGAGAGGTTTGGAGAGTGATGAGGGCGGGATCGAGCCTGTTGCTGCGAGGATGCGGCCCCAGCTACGGAGAGCCAGTTGTCAATTTTCGAAGAAGAGAGAAGAGAAGAAAGAAAGAAGAAAGAAGGACGTACTTCGCGTCTTCACCGTAGAGAGCTGTCTTGACGAGCGCAGAGGTGGATATACGGGACGCTATAGCGTGTGCATCTGCGTAAGTCGCTGCCTCCTAACGAAAACAAGAACATAACTACGAAGTCAATAAGGACCAACACGAAGTCCATAGCTTGAGAAGAAAAACGCACTTCGACAGTCACAGTGACGAACTTGGTCGCCCCTTCGCCGTCGCGTACGACAAGCTGGGCGAGCTCAGCCTCGAAATTCGTCAACGCGTCTCTAAACTGCACAAACGCCTCGCTTTCATTCCCTTCTTTAAATTCTATCGTTGCAGCTCCTAATTGGTCAGTAGGGACGCCGGCACCGTTCGCGAGTACCAAAACCGTATCGTTCGTGCTCATGTCCCCAGCAACCGAGATTGAGTTGAACGAGCGGTCTGTAGCGTATGCTACTGCTGCACGCAACGCACGAGGCGTCACAGGTGCGTCCGTTAAGATCAACCCGAGCAGCGTCGCGTGCAATTCGGCTTCCTTCCCAGCTGAGGGTAAACCCATGTCGGGGTGGATCATCCCAGCGCCCTTTGTAATTCCTCCGATGCGATATTCCCGCCCGCCTGCCGTGAAGGACGCAGCACGGAGCTTGGGGAAAGTATCCGTTGTCGTGAAGGCACGAGCAGCGCGTTCCCAATGCGTGAACGAGCTGCCGAGGTCGGTCGTGGATTCCGAATTATCCGACGTGGTTCTGAAGGATTCTACACCTGCAAGGATTTTGCTGATGGGAAGGGGCTGCCCTATGACACCTGTGCTCATCACCAAGCTCGATGGTCCACTTTCCGTGCCTCCAGCGTTTCCGGTGCCGAGTACCTTGTTCCCAACACTATCGGCTGCTTTGACCATCTCCCAAGCATCCTCCAGTCCTTTCTTGCCCGTAACAGCATTCGCACAGCCGCTATTCACCACGACGCTCCTCACTCTACCCCCAGTCTGCTCGAGCACAGCCTGACTCACGAGTACAGGCGCAGCTGCAACGGCGTTGCGCGTGAACACTCCCGCTGCCGACGCCGGCTCAGGCGTATTCGTAACAACTAACGCCAGGTCGAGAATTCCCGTATGTTTCTTAACGCCCGCGTGTATCCCGCCGAGTAGGTATCCTCGCGGAAAGGCATCTGAAGGGATCGGGCGATGATGGTGCGCTTTGGAAGGAAGCGGGCGCATGTGGAATGTTAGACCGTCATTTGTCGCGGTTGAGGAAGACATCCGCACAAGAGAAAGGGAAGATATCCAGGGACGATAGCGAGCTAGGATCATCCTTGCTACCAGATCAGACCAAAAGAAATCACAAGCAAGAGATGTTTTATTGCAAGTTGGTAGATGTATCCTTGGACCGAAGAGTAACGAGCACTAGTTAGACAGACAGTACTACAGACAAGACAAGAGATGACTTGATGCAAGTCCAAGGACAAGATAGTTTCTCTCGCAGCGCTCCGTTACCCGGTTCGTCGTGCACAGCGTCGACGGCCGAGTGCAGTCCAACTTGACTGCATCGCTGCTCTTTTCCATTTTCCTCTGAGCACATTCCGCCAAGGAATCCAAAATTCTGATTATGTAATAGACACTTCTTGAGTTGGCACGAGTAAGATTACATAATGCATTTCGTTCACGAGAGAAGTTGGTGAAGGACGAGAAGGACAACGACGACAAGCACCAACGACAATGGGCTCCACTAGGTATGTCCTTGCTCAGGAGAATGCTGCTGCTTCTGCGCTTGATCCTAGGGTGAAGACGATGGGAATGGGTGGTTGAATTGGATGGATTGGACCACTGGACGGTGGATGGCAAAGACGGGATCCGATCTCATTGATCAATGGCAGAAAACAGCAGCAGCAACACTCTCTAGCTCTCGCTTTTTCAGAACACAAGCTCATATTTTCCCTACTCAGACTCTACTCAAAAGGCCGCATCCTCTCACACAAGCGCGGCAAGCGCAACACGCGCCCCAACACCTCCCTCATCGCCATCGAGGGCGTCGGCACGAAGGAGGACGCCCAGTTCTACCTCGGCAAGCGCATCGCGTACGTCTACCGCGCGAAGCGTGAGATCAACGGCTCGAAGGTCCGTGTCATCTGGGGGAGAGTAACTCGCCCGCATGGAAATTCCGGTGTCGTGAAGGGGAAGTTCAGGAGCAACATCCCGCCGAGGGCTTTTGGGGCGTCTGTTCGTGTGGTGCGTAGTGTTTTTTCTCCGGTCTAATTTGGAGAAATTGCTGAACGGGATTATGTTCTTGCAGATGTTGTATCCGTCGACCATCTAAAATCGTGTGTCCGTAGACGTGTTTTTCGGTCGCGTATACTTCTTCATGTCCTATGTTCCATGACGTCCCTGTCTCCATCCTCTGTCTTTGTTCTCAATGACAAAATCTGTATGCATGGCATAAATTTTCAAAGCTGAGAACCTTGATGTTAGACGGCCGGGAGCATTCTAGATCACGGTCGTCTATTCTATAGGTTCAGGAGCTAACGTACGTTTTATGAGATTTGTGCAATATCGCAGACAACACAAATAACAACACAAATACGATTTCAAGCATCAATGACTGTACACAAGACAAATAACGGCATACAATATAGAGGCTTACTATAGTCGATCTACAAACGTCTTCAATGGTACATGGATCAGCAAATCAGTGTCCGTTTACTCGATATCAAATAGCAAGACTTCAGCAACTCTATCGCCAGTATTCTCTACCAGAAGTTCCTTGCCCTTCTCTCCAAAGATGTACGCACCATCTCCCTCTCTGAGTACGACATCCTGTTCTGCGTCACCACCAGAAACGCGCACGCTCGCGCCGTCCGCTTGACCAGGGTTATAACCACTCGTTTGGACGACATGTACATACTTCTTCCTGAGCGGTGTATTCTCCGCCTGCTGTGTCCAAGCCTTCTCAGGGAACACCGAAGTCAATTTCGTCGTAGGACTCAAAAGCGTCGCCCAGAGCGTAACAGGACTCTGCACCGGCGCAGCTCCCTTTCCTTCCCTCTCTTCCAAAACGTTCTCGTCTCCTATAGGCGCGACGATCTTGCACCATCGGTCTTTCTTCTCCTCGTCTGTGAAGTGACGCGTGAAGTACTTTGCTGGGAGCCTTGCTTTCCAGGGGAGAGCCCAGATTTGCAAGAAGTGTGCGGGGGAGGGGGAAGATGCGGGGCATTTCTCGGAGTGCGAGATTCCTGGCGAGCCGGCGGAGGTTAGCTGGAGGTCTCCGCGGTGAAGGATCTCGGTATTGTTCATTGAATCTTTGCTATAGGTGATAAAATTTCGGAACGTCAATGAGAATCAGGATGCCAACAAGGATGAATGAGTCGAAGCGTACTGCTCAAGCTCCCCGGAAACGACATAAGAGAAAATCTCAAACTCGCGATGCGAATGCGTGCCGAACCCTGTTCCAGGCTGGACACGATCCTCGTTTATGACGCGCAGACTACCGAACTGCATGTGGTTGTAGTCTTGATACCTGTTCATTTCGTCGGATTATCAGCAACATTCAGAGCTGAGCTTCCGAGGAAAGCGTTGTTTGTCAAGCGTACATAGCAAAAGAGAACGTGTGAAATGTCTTGAGCCATTCATGGTCCGCATGTCCACGGTCTTGACTCCAGCGAGGGATGATCTTGAAGCCAGAGGCAGAAGCAGTATTAACACCCATATCTGTAGATGTCTTAGCGAACCGCGAGCGAGTCGCGTTGATCACTGTGCGCAAGAGGGGTGAAGTAGACGACAGTATGGCAAAGTAAGTTGAAGGTGATTGCGGACAGTGAATCGCGTCGGGGAGACTCTATCTGAGACAAGCTGGTAGATATCATGAAGCATGGATCCATTGAGTTTATATACCAGCATTTGAATGGTGTCCGTTGTCGGAGAGCTGTCTCGTAACGTGAGGACAAAATATCCATATATGGAAGGTCGATCGAACCGCATGACAAACCGAATTTTTTTTCGGGTTCAGTCATTTCTTCAAGCTCAAGAGGCGTGCTGGTCGGGTCATTGCTGACTGACAATGGCGACACTCCTCCCGCCCCCGAAGCGGCCTAAGCTCTACCACGGCGTTCCAGAAGCTGACAGACCATCGCCGGGTGAGACCGTTGCTCCTGAATCGGTGCCGAATGTTGTCGTGCAGTTCGTTAGTGAGGAGGATGGGAGGAGCATCGCGCCTGCTGTACAGCTACCTGCTAATGTGAGCAGGGAAGACTTGGAGTTGCTTGTGAATAAGTTGTCTTCAAAGGTACGTGATATTGTTCTCATTGAGATGATACTCCTGTTGCTCACGATTATTTCTCGAAGGATGACGATGAACCAACGCCATTTTCGTTCTACATCTCTTTGCCTCCACGAAAAGATGCGCCTTCGAGCGCACCTACCCGCGTAACGATCACGAAATCCATCCTCACCGACGTACTCTCCAACGAGTCATACAACCTCACAGCAGAAGACAAGCTCACCATCGTCTGTGCTCCACAGGCTGTCTTCCGCGTCCGCCCCGCAACGCGGTGCTCCTCCTCTCTCTCAGGGCACAAGGCGCCCATCCTCTGTGCGGCCTTCTCCCCCACCGGCACGCGCCTCGCAACAGGCTCGGGGGACTGTACAGCGCGACTGTGGGATTTAGACACCGAGCTGCCCGGTCCGTCGCTAGTCGGCCATAAGGGCTGGGTGCTGTGCGTTGCATGGGAGGGTATGGAGCGCAGACTCGCCACGGGCGGGCATGATGGGCATGTACGACTTTGGGATCCGAAAACGGGCGCACCGCAGGGCGATGCGCTGCGCGGACACGCGAAGTGGGTGACGAGTCTCGCTTGGGAGCCTATTCATCTCAACGCGTCCGCTCCGCGTCTGGCAAGCGCGTCTAAAGATGGGACGGTGCGTGTTTGGAACGCTGTGAGTAGAAAAGTTGAGTATACGCTCGGCGGACACACTGCTAGTGTGAACTGTGTACTCTGGGGCGGAGGCGGTGTAGGCGGGAAGGGCGTGCTGTATACTGCGTCGAGCGACCAGACGGTGAAGGTTTGGGATCCACATGGAGTAGGTTATTCCTTATGAGACTTGAGTGATGTGTAGACTGAGGCGAATTTTCTCTAGGGAAGACTATTGCATACATTGAAAGAACACGCGCATTGGGTGACTACCCTTGCGCTCAACACCGATTTCGTTCTCCGTACAGGTCCTTTCGACCATACAGGCAAAAGACCCTCGTCAGACGGAGAAGGTTTGTCCAAACTCCCTTTTGTCTTCACACCTCAACTGCAACTTAACTGCCTCTACCGCACTTCATTCAGCCCAATCTCTTGCGCTCAAACGATACAACACCCTCCTCAGCACGACACCCGAGCTCCTCATCTCGGGCTCAGACGACCACACCCTCTTCCTCTGGTCTCTCTTCCCCTCACGAGCCTCCTCGTCCTCCGAATCGCAAGCAGGGAAGGATGCAGCAGCCGCGCGAGGAGGGAAGTTAAAACCCCTCGCGCGGTTGACAGGACATCAGAAGCAGGTTGCGCATGTTGCGTTTAGTCCTGATGGACGATGGGCGGCGAGTGCGAGTTGGGATAGTAGTGTGCGTGTATGGGATGGAAGGACCGGGAAGTGAGTGCTAAACTTCCAAATCGTATCATTTTTGTTTTATTTTCCTTGTGCATTGTAACGAAAATCATTTCTGATTTTTTTTGACCAGATTTGTAGCGACGATGCGTGGGCATGTCGGCGCGGTGTACCGTCTCGCGTGGTCAGCAGATTCAAGACTACTCGTGAGCGCGAGCAAAGATAGCACGCTCAAGATATGGGACCTAAAGACCTATAAGCTCAAGACCGACCTGCCTGGCCATACAGACGAGGTCTATTGCGTGGACTTTGTTGCTGATAAGATTGTCAGCGGAGGGCGGGATCGTTTGGTCAAGATGTGAGTGTCATCTTCCTATCAAGAGCGATGAAACTTATCAACTACTGCAGATGGAAAAACTAGACAGTCTGGAACGAATCGACATTCTCGTAGACATCCCTATCATGTATCGCAATTGTATTCACCACGGCATCTTACTTCACGTTCACACCAATAACGACAGTTTTGCAGTTTTCGTGCATTGAATAAGATAGGGAGTAATAATACAAGGTGTACAAGCGAAACGAATCTAACACGCAAAGAGAAATGAAATCATGCACCGAAGCCGTAGAGTGTACGACCCGAGCGTTTAAGTGCGTAGACGACATCGAGTGCAGTGACAGTCTTGCGCTTGGCGTGTTCGGTATAAGTGACTGAGTCACGGATAACCTATAGATCAAAACATCGAGTCAGCAACGAAGGCAGTGTTGACAAGGGTAAAGACGACTGACGTTCTCAAGGAAGACCTTGAGGACACCACGGGTCTCTTCATAGATGAGACCAGAAATACGCTTCACACCACCACGACGAGCGAGACGGCGGATAGCAGGCTTGGTAATACCTACCGGGTTCAAGTCAGCACGAACAATGTCGAGTCACAACGATGAAGCTCGATGGAGACATACCCTGGATGTTATCACGCAGAATCTTGCGGTGACGCTTCGCACCACCCTTGCCAAGGCCCTTTCCGCCCTTTCCGCGTCCAGACATGTTTATTTAGGAGTGGGTTGGTGTGGTGAAAGTGAGGTTGCTTGTGGTGGTTGCGGTAAACGCGGGTGTGGCGATAACGAATTGGGAGAATTCAAGTCGACGCGAGAACCCTCGGCTTATATACCATCGGCGACCCGCCCGTGGCGGTGCAAGAATTTAAGGTTCAAGCACAACAGAACGCGTCGGATTCGCACGTGATGCACGACGCGCGACTGGTATATAAGTAGCCAGTCCAGACGCGGTTTGGAAGTCCCCCCAATACACTTGTCCTACCGTCGACTTCAACGCTTACCACCACCACTATCAACTTATCCATTTATTGCAATGGCCCGCACAAAGCAGACTGCTCGTAAGTCGACCGGAGGCAAGGCCCCGCGCAAGCAACTGGCTGCCAAGTCCCAGGCGCGCAAGACCGCTGCTGTAAGTCTTTACTTCTTTCACTCAACGGTGACTTGGATGATTGACTTAAACAATGACATTGGTTGCAGGCCGCCACGGGTGGAGTGAAGAAGCCGCATCGTTTCCGGCCGGGAACTGTCGCGCTGCGTGAAATCCGTCGGTACCAGAAGTCGACTGAGCTGCTCATTCGCAAGCTGCCGTTCCAGCGTCTTGTTCGTGAGATCGCGCAGGACTTCAAGGTAGGTTATTCGTCTTCACATGATATCTTCGATGTTAAGTTATTGTTATCAGACCGACCTCCGGTTCCAATCCTCAGCCGTCATGGCACTCCAAGAAGCCTCCGAGGCATACCTCGTCTCGCTCTTCGAAGACACGAACCTTGCTGCCATCCACGCTAAGCGTGTCACCATCCAGCCAAAGGATCTCGCCCTTGCTCGTCGCCTGCGTGGTGAGAGGACGTGATCTGACTATCACCTTCCATATCCGATTATTATAGTTGTATTTTATCTATTCACGTGTAACCTTATTTGACGCGCTATCAATTACAAATGCGCATCGAACGTGTTCTCACGCTGTGATCGTGTTGTGGTTTGACGTGAGCCATGAGCTTAAAATGAGAGAGCCTAGGCGCGAAGCTTTGGGTGATGGCAGGAATGTCCGATCATGTTTGCCTGCTTTGAGTTGATCTCGTGGAGACGGAGATGCTGAGTGAGAGTACTAGTCGCGTCGTCAGCGGCCGTTGTGCTCAGTGCTGTACTGTACTGTACTGTACTGTATGTCAGTCATGACTTGGTTGCACTTGATTTCAATGCGAGCGCTGGGTCTGTGGGAGACTGTGGGAGGGTCGGTCACGGACGACCGACCGGAACTGAATTGGATTAGCGACAACCCTAGTTGCTGGACCTGGAGAAATCTCTGAACAGTGTCGGACGTACATATGCGCTTACTCTTTCTCTCTACTCCCACTGCTCCGGTCTCATCCCATCTCAGGCTCTAGTACTATGCGTATCATCCTCTCATTCTTCCATCTCATCGACTGTGCCTTCTCTCCTCCCGTATGCCCTTCCTCGACGACCTCCCTAACGAAACTCTCTCCGCTGTCTGCGTCCATCTAAATCCCTCTTCTCTATGTGCTCTCGTCTGCGCTTCTCATCGACTGCAAAGTGTCGGCGAACGTCTTCTCTACAGTGATATAGTCATCACAGATTCGGTCGACAGTGATCCAGAGATAGTCGTGACTCCTCGGCGCTTACTCAATTGTTACTCTGCTATAGTCCGTCGACCGTACCTTGCGCAATGCATCCGGCGTTTCGTGGTCCGTTGGACACGCGATCGGGCTCGTAAACACCACGAATGCCTTCTCGCTCCAAACGTACTTCCTGCGTTAAAGTTCCTTCTCCAAAGTGCAAGCCAGACTGAAGTGCTCGAGCTGCATCTTGCTGGTCTACCACCAGGCTTTGATTTCAGTGCACTCCTCCTCGGAGCGTGCTTTCGGCTCCGCAGACTCGCTCTCAGTGGCAGCTCGGACGCGCCCGTCGAGTCATTCCTCCGTACTCAGCCATCGATAGTGTACCTGCACCTCCCGGACCATCGGAACCCACTTGCGCTGCGTCCGCAGGACATACCCTTCCTGGAGACTTTCCGCGGCGACCTGCACTGCGCCGGCTCCATCATCCCTGGCAGACCTGTATCCACACTCATCTTGAGCGGACACGAGCCCTCCGGTCCACTGCTCGCACCTCTGGGGCACAGCACACGGCCTATCCGCAGACTCGATCTGAGTGCATTATCAATTACACCGACCCAACTGCTCACGATCTCAAAGCATCTCACGGCCCTGGAGACGCTCCGCATGCGGTTGGCCCTCCGGCACACGTTGCACTTCACATTCTCCGGAATGGTACGTATCCGAATTCTCCACGCCTTTGATTCCCTTTTTTTTTCCTTTTCGCGCCATACTGTATCATGTATACAAAAAACGACACACTACGCCACGCCCTTTCCCCGTTTCCTCCATCTCAGCCCAATCTCCCATCTCCCCCTTCCCCCCATCTGCTCTCTAACACCCCGTTACACCACTCACGGAGAAACCTGACTGAACTTCTCTTCTATCTATGTCTCTTTTTTTCCTCGGCACTCGGTCGCTTCTCCGTACCGCAAATAAATTCCGCAGATGCTCCTATCGGCACTAACGCAGGTACTCGGCGCGTTCCAGCGCCTCGTGCACCTCGACCTCTCGCCGACGAGCGTCGACGGCGTCATCGGCGTGCGCAACGAAATCGAAGAGCACTCCCTCTGCTCCGCTTGGTCCGCCGTCGCCCCGTCTCTCCGTCGAGTCAAATTTCCTTCCGGCACCGATTGGTCGTGCTCTCCCGATGGGATCTGGCGTCCCGTCACTCCCGTGTCTATTTCTCCGAGCCCCTAGTCTTGGGTTTTCCCCAGGTTTCTCCTCCCTACCCCCCCCCCCTTCTCTTTATCACCCTTGTGATAATGCGCTTATAACAAGTCTGCTCTTCTATCTATCAAACTTTTCTTCTCTTCAAGTTTGTGACGACACCTGATAAAGCACTCACGAGGGCACGCTTTTTCTCGCGACGACCATCCGACATTATTTTGCACACGAACACGAATCAATCGTCTCTTTTGGGTCTCTTGCGGCTTTTCTCCCCCTCCCCCTCCCCTTGCTTCTCGATCATATCGCTTCATTCGTTCGCATCATTGTATCATTCAATGACCTCATATGTCACTTTGCTTATTGCCGATGCATATTGAAGACATCAGCAGACCTCCCAAACTTCCGAGACTCAGGCGCCGTTAGCTTATCTTATGTACCCGAGGCATCATTTTAGAAGTACACAACATAGGAAGATAAAGATAATGATCATGATAATGTAAGTCGTCCACTGACATGCTGTTCCGAGCAAAACACGAAGGAAAAGAAGAAGAAAAGAAAAAACGTTGATCCCCCTCGTCACAGACTAAGAGATCGCGACGCGAAAACATGAAAGGAAGAAAGAGGGTATTGTGTCCAGAGAGAATTAATTTACAGGACTCGTAATCCACTTGAGCGAAAGCGGCGCGCTGCAGGATGCAGGGTATCCGCGAAAACAACAAATATAGCGCAAGGAGCAAGAAACTGAGAAAGTGGAGTGGAAACGGCAATAAAAAGATAGAGTGGGAAGAGCATGTTTGAACGAGAATCTCGGGCTGCCAATCATGCCTCTTCGTTCTCGTCAATAAATATATCGGTGTAATGCTCAAGAATAGTCTCAATAGCCTAATGAAACAGAGTTATTGGTACCGTGGCCACAATATAAGAATAGAAGAAGGGGTGTCCAAGCTCACCTTGTTCTGGTACGCTGCATCTGCCATGCCGTTAGCTTGCTGCCCACCCGGAGCTCCAGACGGTAGCCCGAACAGAGTGGGTCCAAATACAATGGCAATGTTCGAAATAGACATGGCGTTATCGGCTTCGTGCTGCACCACCCTACGAGAACGAAAACACATAAGTGAGAGGCGCAGAAGTCGGAGAGGTGGTGCTAACGTACTTGTGCAAGTGCCCCATGAAGTACTTCAAGGTGGCATAGTTAGGATCAGGAAGTTCGTTCACTTTTTCGTGAAGTCGAATATGACGAAGTCGGTCATTCTCAATTTCTAAAAACGGCGTTGAGAACAAGAATAAGACGGAAGTGGCGTGGAGCCGAATACGAAGGCCGAAACGTACTTGCAGCTTCAATGAAACCTTGGTGGAGGGCTTGGGTCAAAAGCGGATCAGGTAGTTCTCGCAGCCAAAGCTTGAGAACACTTGTGACGTTATTAATATCTGACGACCATTCTTCGGTGTCAAGATTAACCGAGTCGATGTCTGTTTTAGCAACAGCAAGTCAATGCACGAATCGAAATATTCGTTTTGAAAAGCCTTTCCTTTATCGATTCGTTCTTTTAACTTTAGAACTTTGGTGATTGTCCCGCTTATTCTGTACAGGCCCTGCGACTTAAGCCCATATTTCTCGATAGCAGAGCAACATTTCTCCATTACAATTGGTATCTCGACACTATCACGCGTCATCTGTTCGGCAAGGTCCACACCGAACGTCGGACGGCCCTTATCAGGAACCTGGTGCTGGCCATTTGAGTGCGCGGTCGTCCCGGACGTTGCAGAAGCGTTGGCCGCAGGATTTGAGTACACTTTATCGTTATTGCTATAGGTGGGCAAAGGCGGAAGCTATAACAAGTAAAAGATTCAGCAGTACACGGAGAAGTGGACCACTCAAGTCTTACGAAGCCGTCTTCGATTGGACCATCCCTTTTAGGACCACGATATGCTTGACCTCCGTGTGCGTACGCGTAATTTTGCATGTAAACCTTGAAATCGCCACGATTATCGATTGATTCGATAACAGATTTAAGTCCTTGACCTGAAAATACGGGATCGCATTAGAAATATTGCGTACTATTCATCGGGTACATACCATCATCTGCTGTCGGCGGAGCGAGTGTCGTGCCGTCACTGAGTACGATGGTCTCGAACAAGTATGCATATCGCGTAAGATGGTATTGGGTGCCTAGGTCAATTTCATCTGCGCATTCTTTAAGTGCCTAATGATATCAATCGAATCAGAATTTTTCAAAGGAAAGGTGAGAGTAAGTGTAATCACGCGTAGTATGCGAGGCAACTGGAAATTGAAGTACTCCTGCCGCATGGACTGAGTATCCAGCACGGCTTTTCGATACACGTCAGATGCTGTCGACATCCGTGCTCGCACATCGTCTTCTTGCCGTTGGATCTAGAGGCAGCGATGAGAATAAGCCAAACTTTAAAACGTCAAGGATACGGACATTTTGAGGATTCTTTCCTTTGAGCAGTAGGCCACCCTTCTGGACAGCCTTTCCGAGTGCCCTCTTTCCACCACCTCCTGATCCAGGTGACCTCATAGCCGTCTCCTTCAACGATTCTCCCTCCTTCGCAACTAAAACACGTTCAAGTTCCTCTGCAGTTAAATCAAATCGAGTTTTGCTCTTCTCCATTGCAGTCTCAGACTCTTGTAGACTGCGCTCATATCGAGTTGCAAGTTCTTTAGTCTTATGAGGATCATTATCAGCCATCAAGTATGCCTGCACCGTGCGATCAGAGACCAACCTGCTTGCGGTTTTTGTCGACTTCCTTGGAGAGAGTAGCCAGGTCTTCACTCATTTCGTTCAGTCGCTGAGCAAAACGTATTCGATTTTCAGCCATAGTTTCGTGAATCTTCATACACGACTGCCAAGAATTGACGAATGTCCTGCGCTATCGTGTCAGAAACCAGACAGATGGAACGGACCAACGGCATACCCTGCCTTCCCGTCATTCATCGAGTACACTTCGGATGTAGATTTTGCGAGTTTCTGCAAGCTTCTTCCGTACTCTTCTTCGAGCACAGCACGCTTTTTGAAGAAGACCGAGGCCTCCTGGGTGATAGTGTCAGTGTCTTTTTACTATATGATATCTGGAAGGACACACCCGGCAAGACACCATGCTCTGTTTTATCCGATCAAGGAGAAGAGGAACGCCGCACTTGATAAGGACGTGTGGCATGAGCGACAAGACCTGGGTAAATGCGGAAACAGAAGAATGCTCACATCCATATCACAGAGAGCCCTGAGCACATTCTCATCAAACGTCGGTTCTACCACCTGCAACTGTTCGCCTGCGACAGATGAAGCATCATCCTGTCTGTTGTAGGTCGATACACTGTCCCTCCATTTCATTGGTGGCGCCGCTTGCTTGGTCAAAGAATCGAAGTTGGATTGAGGGGGTGGCGAGATCGACTTTGAAGGAGCAGATGGCGGCGAAGTCGCATAATTCGATGAACTGGTACTCGATGACGGTTCTCTGCCCGTCGGAATTGAAGAAAGAGAAGGCCTTAATTGCTGAGAATGAGAAGCCTGGCTTGTCGTTGGTGACAAGCTGGGCGCTGTGTCGACGTAGTCCCAAGAGGAATTGTAGTGATGTTCGTCGGGCATATGGCCAGACGGTGATGAGACCATTGCGGCGGCAGCCATGCCCTCCGAAGCGAGTTAAGCGGTTGTGAGAGAGAAGCTAAGATGGTTCAGTCGCTAGTTGGCCCTGCCGCTGCAGGCGTGAGACGGATCCACCGAAACGCGACAGGCTCCTTTTTCGGCAATTCCCTAATTTATGTTCACACATATACCACAACAAACTGAATTTTTGTTTCCGTTGCTTTTGCCAGATCAACCTTCAGCTTGTACTGTGCTTCTGCCTGAAACGCTCAGTCTAAGGTTTTTTTCCTTCCACAAATTTTCGATTCATACTTTTCGCCACAAAATATTGTCATTAGAATAGGTGCATATCTTTAGAATATATTTTGTGCTTTATTCAAACGAAAAAACCTAAGTAGAATATTTTATTGAATTTATGAGACGGGGGTCTCAAAAATTGACTGCTCACGCGTCTGACCCGGAAACGCTCAGTCATGGGAAAGGAGCTTTGGCATCTTGACGTTGTCTCCTTTCACCCATTCACCCCTCATCTTTGCTGAAAAGCAACTCGAAGACAGTCGCAAAGCACTATTTTAACATCTGGAAGGCCTCTATGGATGGTCATGAATATTCAGGCACTGCATCAATGGACAATTTTATGATAAGACATTCACAAATTTGTCTGACTTGAGATGGTGAAGAATAAGATTCCAGACAAGGATTAGTGCATAGCAATGAGCTTTTTTAATATTTCACTCAATGAACATGCTCTCTGGCTCATGGATAAAGAGATGTTGTGTCAGTTCCAAATCTGCATTGGTTTATGAGACTTGCATCATACTCAGAGTCGTTCTACAATCAAGCACCATCAAACTATGATAAATGGGAATCTACAGTGTGTCTTCAGTCTCTTTCAGATAGCATACAGACCTTCATAGAGCCACTTATAGAGAAGGCAATTATCATGCTGGATCAGGTAGAAAAGTTGTACCATCTTTTCACTTGGACATCTGATGGAAAGAGATAAAAAAACATCTGAAGAATGGCCAACTCTGATGTTTTTTTGCCTCAAACTTTCTATTGTAATATTAATTGTTTTCTTGAGTCTCTCAGCATGAAATTTCGAGAATCACTCCAAATTGTACTTATATTTTGTTATATGCAAAAAGATTGGAGGTTGCTTTGCCAATAATTGTGTAAAAATTTCAAGAGGCTGCTGCTCCTCATTTTCTGCATGATCGCATCATAAAAATCAGAGCAATTTCCGACATGCTCTAGTATTACTCACACATAACATTGGCTTCTAAAACTTTGTACGTAGCTTTCAAGTATCTTCAACCATGTTTATACCAAGTTTCATCTTGATTGGTTCACAGGAAAAATTTATAGATGGTGCACATAGCGTGAGAACGATTCTGATTCACTCAAATCACCAAAATTAAGTATCTGTTCAGAATGCGTGTGCTATAACTCAGCTTGCACTGAGTATTTTTGGCCCAAATTTTGTAATAACATAGGCATAATGCTGCACTATCTACGTACAAAATTTCACGAATTTTGGACAAGAATTGAGTGAGAGATTGCAAAATTGAGCGTTACGGGGTCACTGAGCGTAAGGGGCAGGAACACAGTATGCCATTTGCATATTTTATTAGTTGAAGCTGACAAGATAAGCGCCATTTTTAGGACAAAAACTAGCGAAGGAGGCCCTTGTTGTCCCGTAACCACGTTCACAACGGGTTGCACTCTCTTCCGTTCATATCTAATGCCATGCCTCATGTATCAGCCCTCAGCCACGCCCCTTTTTGACGAACTCATACTTCCAGGAAACCCTCAACCTCCTCGCCACGCTGTGCGTTAACCCCGATAACGTGCTGTTGATTCATCTGATTGGTCTTCTTTTGCAGTTCGGTCAACCCGATTGTTAAACACGAAGTGCGGAGATTAGTATGGCAGTACTGCTTGTTGGTGATCTTGTCCAACGCCTAATGAGGCAACTCTGGCTATCTCAAGCCATAGAATGGCCATCCTTGGCTTCTACAAAAGGCCTGGATTACGCTTGATCGGGACGATGCACTAGCGAACTCACATATGAAAGGATTGAAAAGAACCATCCAACCTGATGAGGCCTAATACTCTGTCACTACTGCCGCGGCTTCTCAATTTTAGGTACTTAGAAAACGTTGTGCCATTCAATATCATGCTAGGCCCGGTAGTCGGAAAAGCCTTCTCCACAAATGGACTATACACGGACGCGTGTGTTCGAGGCCTTCAGAGTAGCTCCACCCTGTCTTCTTCGGTGAGTAGGTCTTCTCAGGTTTTCGAATTCTCCGTCAGTAACTAGCCTTTTTAAATGGCTTAAATCCGATCCAGTGCAGTTTATTGAGTCCTAGAATTACGTTTATAAGGAGTCATCCCATCCCATTCTGCGACACTGGTATATACCCCCTCTTGTCCGAATGTTAATTGGATAAACGTGATCTGTCGATTTCTTCTATTGTCGCTCCACGGACTGCTTTCCGTGAGCCGCACAGAAGGTAACTTTCTGATCGGGTTTCACTCTTGCTTCCGCTGATACCTTCCTGTTACATGCAAAGGTTCTTGCTCGTGCTTAGAAAATCAGGGCAACAACCCTAAGCGAGCAGACCAGCTAACTGCATTAACTAAAAGAATTGCTCCGATCTCGTTTTTGCCGCGGTGTCGCTTCTGAGCCTCTCCACATCTGAACCACGTTTTCCTCTGGCATAAGTTGCGGTGTTATGGAAAACCCTTTTCTGTTGCGGACAATATATCTGAATGAGCACGAAAGGTATGGATCGTTAATCTCCGAGCAGTACACATTAAACGTCTCGAAACAAGTCAAAGAAAGCACGGAAGTAAGGATGAAACTCTGAAACTAAATACGTATACAACTTGCAGGCAAGTTCTAACGACTATTATGGCATCGCCATT
Source organism: Sanghuangporus sanghuang (assembly GCA_009806525.1). Classification (NCBI taxonomy): domain Eukaryota; kingdom Fungi; phylum Basidiomycota; class Agaricomycetes; order Hymenochaetales; family Hymenochaetaceae; genus Sanghuangporus; species Sanghuangporus sanghuang. The sequence continues at coordinate 688,418 of VVIT01000002.1, read as the reverse complement.
TTTTTTCGGAAAGTCTGGTGTGAAGAGAAGTGGCTGCAAAGCTCTGGAAGGCAATCAAGGACAACCCGGGCAAATGCCTGCCCTATCTTCAACAACGAGTCCGTCGGACGGCATAAGTCTGCGTTCGAATGCGTCAGTCAGGAATAGCTCGGTGGTTCTGGTGCGTAACGTACTCCTGTCTACACAGTTGGCCACAATTGTGATTTTGGCGGCCGTGGAGCTGACTGATCGCACAGGTTCTTTGGTTGCAATCGACCTGCAGACACAAGATGCCGCCTTTGTTGAAACGAATTTTTCCTTGGCAAAATAACGAATTAACTTACTCTTTGGCGCGCAATCTCAATCCGGTGTCGACATACGCCATATTCAGCATATGAGACGAGGTCGAAACACATTGCGATTCGGTTTCTTTGAAAGCATAAGTCTCGCCGTCTGCGCAGGCAAAGTTGTTGCTTACCGTTGTACGGATGACGGACCTCGTGCAAAAAATTGGAGATACAGGAACTTTTGCACAAATAGATGAAGGGAATTAGGATCTTGGCTAAAAGGTGGCCTGGTGTTGTTGGCGAGCAGATAGGACAGGAAGTATTTAAGGGCAGAGATGAAGTGCTTGCAGCATCCTGAGAGAAGGACAATATAGAGCATGGATAACGGTGGCGCCAAAGAACGGGACGACAGGACGCACGACAAAGAGATGGAGATGTGCCAGGAAAAGTAGTGCGATTGCAAGAGTTGCCCATTTTGTTGACGGTGACAAGAGCCATGAGTGTTTGTTCTAGTGCGCCGAGATCTAGCCTCCGTAACATTTAGGACAACTCGCTTCGTCATACATCATAAGCGAATCACGGAGAGAACCCTGAGTTTCAGAATGCTGCAGTTGACGTAGGCTCTGTCCTGGCAGGAGAATTTCCAGCAGAAGTATCTGAAATGGTGAGCAAGACTGTTCGGATTCGGACGATCGTGCGAAAGAGGGGGGAACGAGGACAGACTCACAATTACCAGACCCTAGAGTTTTGGGGGACGAGCGCTTTTCACGAATCCCGAAGGCGACATCCGTGCTTCAGAATAGAAATACAATTTAAGCATAAGGTGATCATGAAAAATCGCTTCGCTCAAGTTGAAGAATCTATGGGCGTCTTAAACACGTCTTCCGTGAGAGAACCGATGGCTATTATTTTTTTTGAAAACAACTCTAGCGGAATTTCGAGAATCAAAAAGGGAGTCGCATCGACTTTGCGCCATCGCTCAACTTTAAGGCCGGCGATCTACTCGTTTGAGTCTAGACATCTGCATTCCTCGCCTCGCGCCCTAGCCCCGGAACTGGAACCAGTAAACATTACACTCTCATCTTAAGGGCCTGACGAAGGCTGACCAGAATCGTCAGCGGGGAAACCCGCGACAAATTGCGGCCGGCTTTAGTCCTTGTGGAAGGCGTTTAATGAAGGCATTAATTCACTTCTCAAACGACATATCAGGCGCAATACAGCTGTGATAGCAGTTGGAGCAACCAGACACGTAATACTCGCATTACTTCCACCATTCACCTTAGGCAAGACATTATCGCTACTCGGAATGCTTGAGCCTTATCTACGACTTCCTAAGTGGATTCTACATTCATCCAGTGGGAAATTCCCATCATTGAAGCGACCCAGAAAGCAAAGCTCTGTACCTTTCGTGTAGCTATTATGCAAAAACACGCCATTCTATGCCGGGACTTCATTCTCATATGTCGCTAGACCGTCTGCAGAAGCCGGTCCTGGCAGATTGCATCTAGCCAAATAGCGCGCTAAAGCCAATCGTAAATCATCAAGTCGAGCGAAGGCTTCTTTGGTCCCATCGGATTTCAGAACACGAGCAAGAATGCCAAGATAGTCGTTCCCACAGCCCTGACTCGTCCGTAGAACGACTTCTTCGAGACGTCTGAGTAATAAACAAGCCTCGCTTGACGAGATGGCTAATTCTTGCTCTGCGGCGATGTGTCAGGAAGAAGACAGAGAAAGACGAAATTGCCGCACCATCTTCTAAGAATGCAATAGCATCGTACAACAAAACGCCCCACCATGCTCTTGGAGCGAGATCCTCAACGAAGATTGATACCAGATCCAGCAGGGCATTTTCCAAGTCATTGTCCATTTTTCGTTGATGAAATTCGGCATATCGAACAGCAAACTTGAGTCGCTGGACAAATATACCTTGAGGACCGGGCTCCATTCTGAGCTCAGGAAGTGACGGAGCAATGTCGGCAACTAGGGACACGTAATGTGCAGGCCCTTGAATCAACTCACATGATTACATTGAACACAACAGATATACTCAGGGACGAGAACATACCTTGAGTTATGTACTCCTCCATGACAGTCTCTACGATATGGCCAAGCAGTGTCCAGTCTTCGGCGGACCTACAGAAGGAAACAGCGAGTCCATACTTTTTGAGTTTCGCGAGCTTTCGAGCTGCGACCTAGAAGAATTAATTATCGTCAATATGAAGATACAAGATAAGAGCACGATCAACGTTGGAAACCTGCCTGGCAAATGAACCTCCTGGTATGTTCTCTTTGGTATTCACAGCAAGTCGCACTGAGCTCCTTGACTATGGCAGATAGATTACTGCTTTGATCTTGCAAGTCCTCTTCAATCTCCATAAGAGCAGTATAGTTGTCCTCGTGACGATCACTTATTAATTTTTGACCATCGTTGAACTCCAGTGGCACACGCATTAAGATTTCGTCCGCCATCTCCATGCCGATTTCGCTGCAAGTGTAAAGGTAATCTACAGTGAGTCTCCATAGTCCTGGGTCAGAGTGCAAGTACTCTGCATATGATAGGACATAGTAGTCGCGTATGGACATGCCAGTCCTGAACAGAGCAGTTGGTATCCAAACTCGGCAAACATCACGAAGTTAGGAACTCACTCATCATCAACATCCGATCCGAGTAAGCCTATACATGCCATAATGTCTACGAGATGCGCAGGAAGCCATGGATCCATACTGTGAGCGATAGCCAGAGCCTGTGCCGGACGTCCCTTTACCAATTCCAGATGCAGGGCGTCTTCTTTATCCGTTGGGTCAGCAGGCATATCTAGCAATATGCTATCTATAATATCCCTGTGGAATCAAGATGCATCAATATCATTCCTGAGTACGAAAAAGGAGACGATACGATACGGGAGTTCACTCCTTCGCAAGCCCACGTCCACCCATATTCCGTAGACACAAATCATTTCTTTCCAGTTGCCTCCGAAATCGGTACAAAGACGCTCCAAGACGTCTTCTCTCCCTTCTAAAATGCCGAGCAGATCACTGATGTTCTCCCACCAGTTTTCAAATCCATCTCTTCTGTCGTTTTCGGGTACTCGATCTAGCTCGATGCGTAAGGCTTTGACCTTTTCTCTCCACCGGCGAGATGCCGTGGAGAACTCCTTTTCAGTCACGAAGTTCCTCTGGCGCGGATGTTTGTTTAGGATAGCCATGGTCTTCCCGGATAAGAGCTGCACATGCTCTGAAGGGTGTTTTGCAAGATGGCGCAGGAAAAATATCGAAGATCTCGTCAAGCCACGCAAAGTGGCTCTTTCGCATAACCATGTAAGAATCGTATAGCGTCAAGAAAGAATAGCGCACGTACCGTAACAGGTATGGCCAGAAAAAATCGTCTTCCCATGGACGTTGGAGGTTACTCAGTCGATCTCCCTCCTCCGTCGAAGGCTCGATGAAGTGGGTGTTGAGCCACTCGAGAAGCTCATCGCCAACCGGCACATCTTCGACGCCATCCTCAGGGAGATATAATACCTTAAAGAGAGAAAATGTCGAATATAGGCATCTATAATGATCACCTGTATATCGCGGTGGTTCATCATTGCCTGAAGACGATTTCTGAACGAAAAGTCATGTCACATGTTGCTGTGAAGCTAAGTAGACGGCACATCAAGACTCTACTCACCATCGCATTGATCCAGGAATCCTGTACGTGCAGAATGTAATCATTCGCGATTTTTCTGGATACGGCAACATCCTTCACCGTTCGCACACTAAGGAGATGGAGTGAGACGATGGTTAGAGTAAGTGGTGGGTAAGAAACCCACCCATTTGCTTCCGCTTTCCTATTTGCCTTAGCATACTTGTAACAAGCTCGGAATACTAGGAAGGTATCTGAGACAAACTAAAGGGTAATCTTATCAGTGAGATTGAATCGGTATAGTCGAAAAACATTATACTCACGACACGTCGCCTCCCAGTTGGAGGATAGTTCAATGCGGCAAGATATATGTCTGATTCTAACAAGTGGTCTCCAGTGTCACCGCCCTTATGATTGTTAATTTTGGAACAACTCTAGAGCAAACAGACTCACATGAGATCCAGAAGGTGAGGCATACACAGCCAGTGAGTTTGAGCGAGGCGACACTGTAAATTGAACTGTTTGGCCTGACTCTACAAACTCGTTGAGCTGTCCTGGTACGAAGAGCGCGGGGACCAAATCCAAGTAATTGGGCCTCGCTTCTTCTTCATTGATTTGCGTTCGTCTTCTCTTAACTAGGGCCATAGTTCCTTTCTCTTTATCTCTGAGATGCAGGGTAGAGGGTACGCCTACGAAGGACTACAAAATGTCAGTGGAACAGCACGCGTACACGGTTCAGCCGCCTTGCCCGTGGTTCGATCACGTGACGTACCAAGTATTTTCTAACCAGGTTTAGTGGCTTTTCTACAACCAAACCTACGATCAAGTACTTATTCTTCTGACGCAAAAGTCGTTCCGTTGACGTGGCAAAGCAACTCCAACTTCCGTCGCAATATAAATGTATAATACTTACAACAAACGTCGACTCAGGTCCTAGAAGTCCCCAGTCCCACCGAAAGCTTTGGAGCGAAAATTAAACGCGCCTCGGACAATTTGTATCTGGAGTTAACTTTGGAGCGTGGGTCGGTGTCTCCCCAAAGTAGCCAGCGGTCCTATTGAATCTCCTTATCCATTTAGCCCGTTATCCGTTGCGATTGGTCGTCTATGTTCGACGTAATACTGCACACGCACAAATTTTGCTTCCGGAAACTTCTCCAATTAGGGGCACAAGTCAGAATAAGTCCGGAGGACCGCACCGATACGCTCCTTTCCGACAAGTAGACAATGTATTCACCGTGCGGAAAAGATCGTTTTCATTTCTGGAGAGTCACGAATCCAGACTATCCTCGTTTCACCCTGTTTCTGACTCCCGGACTTTCGCGAAAAGATCGCGCGTAATTGCGTGCCCTGACCAAGGATCTGGTTTATGGACTAGCTGTGATGTGGCGGGACCCGTCAGACACATTCCCGTTGTTTGAGATCACTGAGATTGCGGTCTCGACCAGACCACGAGTAAGGTTGCTAGCTACCCTTGAACTTTACTATGTGATTGTTGCACGTCCGACGGAGGCCAGCCTGCCTATGATGAACCTGGACGCTACTATCAATGCGAATTGCACACATACGCACATACGCGAATCCCGACCTACTAAACGACTTCATGTCAACGGAAGCAATCCGGGTCCTTATATGTTCGCGCATCCCGGCCACCGCGGCGGAGACACTCGAATCACGAGGCTCTTCATTCACGAGCCACTTGAGAAAATGCCCTCAGTGTAGCCTATGCTTGGCCAGCATGGGTTGTGCATGTTAGGTTGCCCTTGTCTTTCCCCCCTTGCCTTACGAGGTATTATGGGTAGGAAGCATCTGTCGCTATGAACTTCATGTCAATTATTGCGAGGACTGTCGATGAAGGGTCGTTCTATTTGAGTTAGGTTCATGACCTATTGTTCCATCGGCATGCACCGGCCACTACCATCTATCTGGCCTGCGCAGGGCATGTGGTGACAAGCTTGGGACTCGACAACTCCGAGGAGAGGTGGAAGGCTGTAGGAAAGCCAAATAGTCTCACAAGTCTAAACTTAAATTACGCTAATTACTGTGCTTACGTGTCGTTTCTTTGCGGTGCAAGCGGATCTCCGCACACCTCTTTAGAGGGGAAGTTTCCAACACAGGCTTATCTACAAACGGATCGGAACTCTAGGACTGGGATCCCTCCCGTTTGTTTGCTTTCATCTTACCGTGCATAACCTCGGCATGAAGTATAAACCAGACAGGTTCCAATGGTGTCCAATAACTGCGCGCGCCAGGGAGAAAGATGCGAGCAATGGAGAGTGAATGAAGAGTATGCAAGCAACTTACTGCATGGTGAGTCTATCCTTAGCCGTGCCGCGAGACTTCGAGTTTCAGACGAACCTGTCCCCTGCGAGAATTTCGGATAGTTATTCGGGGGGCTACCGCTCGCGGCGCGGCATGAGTCTAAGCTCGAGCTTCTTTGGAAGGACTATTTCACCGCTAGTTCACAACCCTTGGTAATATTGGTGATAGGGTCGAACTGAAATGCTTTTTGTCTTCTGCTCGGCATCAAGGCCCTACGAGATCGCGCATTGGGGTTCAGACATATGCATTTCTTCTGTGACTTGCATCCCGAGAAATTTGGTAAAACTTCACCAATGATGCGTTAGCATACGCGCAGCGCGGGCTGGATGCTTCTCACCTTCTTGTGAGAAGGTCGCGTCACCCGTACTCAGCTAGGGTAAGCACTGTATCAGAGCCTGTCTACGCGTGGTCCTATTCATTAATTCCGATAGGAAATCGGCCACTACTTCCTTTTTGGGAAGACCTAACTCGAGACCCGATTTGACCTGTCACAAATCCAATCACCAAGGATTTAGGTTTCTAGCTTTTAGCTTAAAGTTGAGTCGGTCTCTTTTGAATTTGTAATACACGGGATTAGCAATTCACGCACTTCGCACAATCGTATTTGTTCGACATTTTGGCCGGGGTATCGGGCGCGGAATTTAGTCAATTAAAAATAGTAGTATATCTGTATCATATGCCGTTATATAAATCATTACTGTACTACTATCCGCGGCCTCCCAGGAAAACAGGGATGTGCAAACCATGAGTTATGGCATCTAGCTATGAAGTATTTCCGCAAATTATTTTCTTGTTTACGGATGTCACGGTAGGGGCCAACGTCCGCGCAACTTTATCAGGCTAGCCAATTTGGTCGGAGACTAACCATGCAAGATCGTCTTCAGGCCCAATATAAACTCCTCTTCCCGCTTGCGCGCTTTTACGTCTTTCCCGACATACAATTTTGAGCAATGCGCTGAGCATCGGGAAGGAAGGAGCGGAGGGAGTTAATTCTACATAACGGGATATCGACCAAAATGGAAACTAGGATTACACGAAGGGCCTGACATATGGCTTGCCAGAAAGTCACTACCGAAGTAGAACTAGAAAACGGGAGTCCCAAAACCAAAGCACATGTTCGAAGTTGAGTGATAGAACAAAGAACGAATAGAGAGGTGTGATCAAACCACAGGCCATATACAAGAGTAAGAAAAAACGAGGCGAGAAGTTGTGGAGACTTCGAAACAGATGAAAGAGTAAAGACAGACAAGTAACCAATAAATCAGGAAGAAGCGGCTGAAAGTGTTCCACATGACATATACAGGGCACTTGACCGTAACTGCATCACGATAGACTACACCTCAATAACGTCAACATATAGCACTATGGCAAAATCAGTCTTTGACGTCAACATCCATAGATGTGGGTCTTGTACTGCTTCTGAGGGCACTTAAAGCAGTCGCGGCCATTTCGCTTATTGTGTCGTCATCTTCGACGCGATCTTCATCGGCGTCGCGAACCGTCTGAAGCTTCCGGTTGGTATATTCCCAATCATAACCCGCAAGAGCAGGCAAGCTCTGAGTGCTTGACCGTGGCGTATGGAAAGTCGATCCGGACGCAGAAAGTGAGTTGAGCGTTAACAAATCGAGCGAGTGTGCCGCAGTCGCCGCGGGTGATGACACGTCTACAGGCCAAGAGCGTGGAGAAGGAGGGAAAGACGTGAAAGTTCCTGTAGTACTACTGCTGCTTACGCTTCCTGCAGTCTCTAGGGTTCCGATGGAGATCTCAGAGGGTACGCGGCGAATGTTTGCATCTGCTGGTACATCGGTCGCATTTTCTGAGTTCCGACGTTGGATACCAATGACACGCAAACGATCAACCCAGCTAGAAATTGAACGTGATCAGGTAAGATTACGTCGTGATGAGCGAAGCGGAACTTACACATCGGCACGATCCAAACTTTCCTTTACAATTCCAGTTACATTCCGCAGCATATCCAAGCTTTCTGTCGCTAGTGTCATTATACGTTGAGCCGCCTGAGTAGCTGACCCAGCGGTTGGACGAGCTGTTGCATGTCTATGCAAACTGGCATCTTCCATTCCTGGCAAGGGTGGTACTCCGCGATTCATAACTTTGGGACTTTGCAACGGAGAATTAGGTGCGGTGCTTGCAGCGGACGTCAAACCCGATCGGTGCCTTTTATGCGTATTCTTAGTTTGTCCGGGAGAATGTCCTTGACTCGGTGGTTGTGCCTGCCTGTGAGCAGAATTTGCCCAGCGTTGAGGAAGATTTAGGATGAATTGTCGTACGCGAGAGCGTGCTGGTTCTGGAAGTGCTCCACCTGCATACTTCGATACTACATCGACAACCTGCCGGATGGTCTTTACCACGTCCCTTTTGATGTTCGTCAGCGTCTGCATGTGCGATGCTGATATTGGACGTGCATTCCCGTCTTCTGCATAAGCGTTTAAAGATGCAACGAAGTTCCTCAGGACCAGTATCTGTCCATCAATGTGATCCGTGGCATACTGTGAGCGCAGTTAGCCATACTTCCAAGTTCGACATATCGAGTGGCCAACAAACCAGTAGCCATTGAAGGCAAAACTTAAGCCGCCGCATGCTTTCCTCACTGACGGCGGCACTTATCCCTCCGGCTTCGTATAATAAAGAATGCCAACGGCTGCGGTTGGACATTTCTCGAGGCGAACTACTTCGATCGTTGTTCTCCATGGAAGCATTTGCTAGAACATTACCATTACCAAAGTGAAGCTCAGAATTCAGAAATAATACCTCACCTTCCGATGTCTCGCTATCTTCACGATCTTCAATACTGAATTTCGCCGATGATTGATTCCTCGCTTCTCCATTACCATCCACTCGAGTGTCTTCATGCTCCTTTTCTGTTTGATATTCATGACTGAGTATATGGTCACCTTTGTCACTACCATATTTCCCCAACTAATCCACTATCAGCGACAATCACAGTTAGGCAAAAACGAGCACCGACCCTATCTAGCTGTCGGCATGCGAACTCATCAAGTTGATTTACCGGAAGGCGATTTATCACTGGTTTTGATATACTCCTCACAGACGATTCCATCATCTCCGCACCATACTAAGAAAACGCTTATCTAGCGATTGCAACGATGTGTAAAGAATATGCATACCTTCACTACTCTCGAGCTTGCTTTACTCTGCTCATAGGCCCGTAAAGCTGTAGTAACAATCGGGAGGCCGGATACACGGGTGACAAATTGAGCTGAAGCAGTTGATTCTTCTGGTAGCGTCGGTACGCCCTGAGAAGCAGCTGGTGGAGGGGTTGAAGGACCTACTTGGGGCGATGTGCGATAAGCATATATATGCGCGAGAGTTTACATAGGATTGCGAGTTGGTTAAATTTGACAAAGAAAGGTACGCACAATTTACATCGGAAGAAGAGGAAGGACTAGAAGACGACATGCCATTCTTCGCACCGCTGCGCATATCGCCAAGTGCGCTCACTGCAATCATGACACTCTCATCCTCAGCATCCAAAGAGAGTCGCTTTGATACACTCTGCCTTTCTCTATCGCTCTCAGGATCACGACTGGAAGGCGACGACGGACCCGGGGTAGGTGCGTCTTCGGGCATTGTTGACCGATTCGGCGGTGTCGATGGGTTGCACAGCTCACTGAGAGAGAGTCTGCGCTTCGACACCGAGCGCGACGGCTGAGGAGGACGAGATACAGAGGAGGGAGAGATGGACATGCGGGCTGCTGCTGGTCAGGCTTGGGATGATTGGATAGGATAGAAACTTTCACGCGTTTATGCCATTAGGACTAACCCACGTGGCGATCTGATGGCTCTCACTCTTCTGGTAGCAGCGTCGATCACTCATCCTTTCTCAGCAACGAATTGTCTCTTACTCAATTCATCCCATATGAATTCACGTTCCTCCCAACATTTCCTTGGGGTAGTGACTATTCAGTCACAGGAAACCGTTCACGAGACATAGTAACTGAATTCGAAGGCTGCTCATATTATAATTTCGCCATCCATAGATCGACGGACCTGCATTTGGACAATTTACTGTCAATCTCCCTTCTGTTGCTCTCGCGGCAAATTCAAATTCGGATCATTGCCTCTCATTAAGCGTCTTATCAACGCGAACTGCTCGACACGTCATAAGTAACGTCATTGGCTTACAAAGGAACGCTCAGTAAAAAGAATGATCATGTTTTTCCGACTCCTTTTACGTGTATCATCAAGATCAACGGATACTGTAGACATTTACAGGCAACTGAGGTAAGAATGCCTATTATCACCATCAGTGGCCCTGCTTTTTATCAGACAAATCAAGGATCTTTTCTTATTCAGTTTTAAAGACAGATATACATCAAACAACCAGAACAGTTGTTTCAGATGCAGATCTGAAATCCGAAGTAATCTTTCTTCGAAAAGATCCCATCCTATTATCCCTGTACGGCCGGTTATCAAACTGAATTACAATGTGCTATCATGGATTCTGTGATTGATGGGACCCGTAAATATTGAAGTTTCTCTTATTTATTTCCTCGAGATCTCGGTTCTCTAAGAGATGTGATAATGAAGCCAAAAAGTATCTCACAGTTTCTTCTTGTCCCTTGACTTGTGAGAGCGTTGCAAGTACTGTACTGGTTAATAAATATAACCACAAAACAATAAGCTTAGAGATACACCACAATCGCTCGCTATCAATGTTCTGAAAAAAGTTCTCCCTTCATACAAATATTAATGCCGTATTAAATTAAAGTCAAACGATATATATCCTTAACTCACGTCGAAACATTACTATCAGCGTGTCTTAAATATGTTACATAGCCTGTCAGGAGGTCATCGCGGAAAATATCGTGAGTGTCTATAATGTGGCTGTCAAATAAACCGGAGGGAAAAGGATAATCGATACTAGTACTGTCCCCTGGACATGAAACAAACTGCACAGAACAACCAACAGACAAAGAGACACGAAGAAAGTGAAGGGGATGGGAAATGGCTCGGAAGTATAGGTCAGAGGACGTACGGAATTAAACAGAGTATTAAAAAAGAGTAAATACGCGAGTGTACAAGCACCGCCAGAAACTTAGGAATACGAAACGTGAGGCATGAGAGGGGTTAAGTGTGTTTTCAGGTGACATAATGAAAAGAAAGATCGTTATCCAGTATCCCAATGCCGCACGGCGGATTTTGCTGGCAATGTCCATCAGAGTCGCAAAGAGAATAGAATTACTCCTGGTGGGAGGTGTCAGGAGCAACTGGCCAGACGGACATCCCTTCCCTACGATCACTGCGGGATGCAAGTGGAAGTGAAGCGCTCGGTGCCGCACTGGGGCTTGTGCCTATGTTCATGCCTGTACTTATCCCGTTTCCATTACCGTTTCCCGACCCATTGCCACCTCGCATTTCGTCTATTCCGCGCTTTAGTCCGGCCATGTAACGTTCCGTCTTTTCGATCATTTCTTGCATTCGTCGCCGCTGCTCTGCGAGCTCGTAATAGTGTGCTTCAAGTTCGTTCACAGTTGGCATGGTCATGCTCCCACCATTCCCACCGGCAGTACCTTCCCGCAACGGAGATGGAGCACGCGGTGAAGACGTCCGCGCCTGTCCAAGGGGTGTTGCACCGACAGTAGATCCGTGGAAGAACGACGGATGCGCCTGACCGAGACCATGCGGTGGAGGCAAATGAAGGCTACTGCCAAGTCCCGTAGATGCTTGAGGTCCCGCCTGATGTAGGGAGGCTGCCGGAGAGTGGGTACGACTTGGGATACCTTCTGAACGATTGTAGGAAGTCGAAGCGGCGCCCTGCGACGCATATGGATACCGCGCGCTCATTTTTTCTCCTCCGAGAGCCGCATTTAATGGCGGAAGGTCATAACCACCTGAGCCCTGGCCAATTGCGGGATTATAATATCCTCCGGGGCGACCCGCTTGACTATCGACGGGAAATGCTCCAAAGCCACTCGATGAGCCTTGGCCCTGACCATCATCCTGCCAACCTTCACGTCTACGTTGTTCGCGCATCCTCTCGCCGTCGTCATACTCAAGTCCCATTTCGCCGGCACCGCTTCGCCTTTGCTTCTTCCTCGAGTGTTGGTCGTTATCATCGTCACTCTCACCGCCAGTGCTACGGTCTTGAGCGCCGCGACCCACAGACACCAAGGTCTCCGCGGCCGCCTGTTCGGACATACGGACAGGAGGGAGCTGTCGACTTGAACCTTGGCCAGGAGAAGACATTTGCATCGACGCGGGCCCCGCTGCTGGCACCCGTTTCCTGCGCTTGATGACCGTTTTCTTCATGGAGTTCGGCCGATGGGTGCCGTGCAATTTATAATACAGACCTGTAAGGAAGGATGTCACGTTCGTGGAATCAATAGGTCAGTAAACAGAATATCCATAGGCATTCGAAGGATGGAAAAGGCTTGGAGATGATCGGATTGGCTTATCCTTGTCTGATAAGATGGATAAGATGGGAGAATGAACAAGAATCGGCAATAAGCGCATTCCTATTTGGGATGAAGCACATCGCCCTCTCGAGAAAGGGATCACTGGGAAAGATAAGATGACGATCAACCGAACAGAGCTCACCACACGCATTACAAATGTTATTGCCTGCGTCGTCGCGACGCCATAGCGGCGTTGTACTAGTCCCGCAATTTGCGCAACTGAGTGCACCTACCGCACCGCGACCACGGGGCGTCCTGCCGCTACTCGCGCTGGGCTCGGTGGTTTTACCATCGTTGTACTGAGCAAACGCGTGGGTGCCGGACGCGCTGCCGGTAAGATCTGGGGAAGGCGAACCAGACTGGTCAGCCATCTCGAGCTCTAATCGAGCTTGAAGCGCATTGTTGTACGTGGGACAGCCAGCACAAGCTGACGTGCCCCCCGTTCCGTCACAACGCCCGTCACCGGGACACGTACCCCTAGAAGCCTGCACCTGCGGCTGTTGCTTGTTACTTTGCTGAACGATCGACTGGGTCATTTGCGACGCCGCTGGGGAGTGCGCGGAAGGCGAGCCAGACATTTGTCTGCGTGGAGGAGAAACAGAAGAGCGAGCGTGAGGGGGCTGCGATCCAGTGCCAGCTGGAGAGAGAGATGAGCGCGAGATGGATGAAGGCTTTGGAGCACGGCGGGTCTTTTGGCTGAGACCTAAAGGGCAAGAAAGGCGCGTCGAACACGATGCAGAGGGCAAGGATCAGCACGATAGCACGATGAACCATATAAACGAGGCAGGGTGAAACGATCTAAGAAGCTGCGATGACACGCTAAAACAAGGCGGAACAGGCAGATCATGCACAGCACGTGTTGGACGCCGGGGATCATAGAAGCGGAGACTGGGTGGGGTACTGCCGACGAGAGAAAGGGAAAAGAAAAGAAAAAGAAAGAAACAGAGATTGCTTACCACATGCATTGCAGATTTGTCTGCCATCAGCGTCACGGCGCCATTGGGACGTTTTCGTCGCGTTACAGCTGGCACACTGAACAGTCGATGATGCGGGAAGATCGCCCCCTTTGTTATTGTTATTGATAGATTCTTGCTGATCAAAGTAATTTTCCCGATCGTGTGAGGACGGCGAATGTGCCGAAGAACGCGGGGCAGAGCGATGGGGAATGGGTTGACGAGAGTTGGGAGTAAGTGCCTGGGGAGAGTCTGATCTTGACGATAGATCGTCAACCTTGGGTGGAGGAGACTTGCCACGCTGGAGTTTAGCAAGACCGTTGAGGTTATTGCTGTGGTGGAAAGACATTGTAGGCTGTTGCTCGAATATTATCGGAGACATGCTCAGGTATTTATGCTGCCCACGTCCAAGCCGACCCAAAACCGCCTTTAATGAAAATACGCCTGTCGACGATGAGAGGGATGCGAAGAGATGAAGAAAAGGAGACGAAGACGGGAAAGAGATGCGATGCGATGAGTCGGGAGCTGGTCGGAATGTGTTGTTAATAGTAAGAACCCGTTTCCTTTTATGGTGATTACGTGTCCGTCCGAGCCAATAGCAGTGACGCGATTTGGCATATCACGATTAGTGATAACACAACGCAGGGTCGAGCCCCGTGATGCGATAAGATAGACAACACTCTTGATTGAGTTACAGCGCACATCTCATCTGCGCGTAGCCTCAAGACACAATCTAATCCTTCTCCCGCCTCACAATTTCAGATGCTTCCATATCTTCCATGGAAATTCGCATACATAACCAGCGACGGAGAGGTGGAGAAGACGACTGATCGATATCGGCGGTAGTCCACTTAGTCCAGTCAGTCCATCTTACTGTTAGCTGGATGTGGTGGCGGCGGACGCACGCACTTACGCAGAACAAAGTCCGTCCGAATCGCAACCTCTCACAGCGAACATACATTTCTTGATATCTGAAACAGGAACAGGGCAACAATCAAAGCGATGATACAGATGCTCCTTTGATAGACAAGCCAGAAACAAAGACGAAAAAAAAAGAAGGTTCAGGGCGGGGACAGACACAGCATAAATAGTGTAGAATGTGGTCCCACGGATCTTGCTTGACTTGTCACAGCCTCCGGTTTATTATCGTAATCCATTTCGGCATATGCCGGTAATTTCTACACCCCGCCGACCCCTCCGAGTTCCTTCGTCCCTGCCGTCAGTTTCTCAAAATGTCTGTTGCGCCTCAATCTTCATCGAGTGCCGCCGCAAATGATGCATCTCCACCACCACCACCGACTTCTCAAGCACGATCACGTCCGGAGAAGGTCCTCGCAAAAGGTCCCTTTTGGGCTCGTCTTCCGGCATTACGCACTATGACATCCACCGTCGGTGGTTCTCAGTCACAAGCTCAAGGTACATCATTTGGTCATTCCATTCTTGCGCCTTCACATGAATAACTACATGTATCATAGTATCGGGTTCTCCTGTTCCTCCTCCTATCGCGTTACCGGACCGAGTCAGCTCAACCCGGATTCTCTTGAGCGATACTCAGGCATGCATTCAGAAGCTTTCTACGCATATGGACATCATTGGATCTCGCAGCGAACAAGCACTCAAAGAGATCCAATTTGCTCGTGAGGCACTGGAAACAGGCAGTGAGAAAATCGTTGCCGACATCGCTGATGTCGGTACGCACATTTGCATTTATTCTAATTATATGCGCATTTAATCTGTGATCAGTTTACAGATGTCAGACGACTCTAATCAAAAACATTGGGGTGCAAGAAAGCATACTCGACAAGATTAACGGAAGCGTAGCAAAGCTTACCATTGTCCGTACTTTCTTCATCAGTTTCGGCTCGGATCTCATCTGCTTGTCAGTCAAGCGATGCCCTTCTCAAGCTCTACGAGGTTCACAATGCGTCATTAGCATCTCTTGCGCAGACTATGCATGGCATTATGAACATTCAGCAGTCGGCTCAAGTTCAACATACGCAACTAGTTGCTGCGATCACTCCTCTGGAACCTCTTGTCCGGTCAATCCCAGTACACATTGATGCACTAGTACCGGCTGTGGAACGTATCATTGAACGTTCTCTGGAGCGCGCTCTTTCTAGGCTCCCGACAGGCGCATATATGCGCGAACAAATAGTGCAGGGTCCTCATACTCCTAGAGGCCAGAAGCGTCAGCGTTTTTTCGAATGTGAAATACAACCAGTCGATTTTAATCGCACTCGACGAAGATCCACAATGACCCCAGCCGACCTACTAACGGCTCGCAATCCTTCGTCTCCTCTACTCGATCGCCAACAATCGGGGATTGGGATTACCGGGCGCTTACAAACTCGCGGCTCGCTACGACGCTTACCAGCCGAGGCTACTCACGTAGCCGCCCTCATGGAAGTGGAAGAAGAGACGCCTGTACTGCACGGGTCATTTTCACGTCGGACATCCCGCCGGCCCACTCCTCCGATGCCGGATGTTTCGCCGGTCAGTAGACCAGCAAATAAGCGCCCGCGCACCGAATCAGCAACTCACACTGCTACCGCTAGTAGGGATGATGTCAATGCACTGCAAGCAAGTTTCGACATCTCGTGCAACTGCTGAAACTGCTTCAACCTACAGCTGTTGGGGCTGTTACAAACGCTCCGACATCCACGTCGACTGCCAGACCAACTCGCGCTATCGCGTCAGTA
This sequence comes from Sanghuangporus sanghuang, assembly GCA_009806525.1. Lineage (NCBI taxonomy): Eukaryota > Fungi > Basidiomycota > Agaricomycetes > Hymenochaetales > Hymenochaetaceae > Sanghuangporus > Sanghuangporus sanghuang. The sequence continues at coordinate 672,116 of VVIT01000002.1, read as the reverse complement.
AAGACGGTTGAGAATATGATTACAGCCTCTCGCGTTCCTTCCGGAATTCCACCCGGATCCGTCAATAACGGACTGGCTGATGCTGATGAGATTGTTGCTCAAACATCTTTGGAACAGGCCGCCGCCGGATCAGAGAATGTTCAACCCGTCTTAGCCGATAAGAACAATGGCGGTTCTTCAAAGACCACGTCTAAGGCTCCGAAGAGAAAGGGGGCCGTGCCGAAAAAAGGGAGAGGGAGACCAAAAAAAGCCACTATCGCGACTACTCCTGCATCTGGTACAATTCTTCATACAGATTCCAAGAAAAGGAACCTATCCAAGTCGAAGTCAACGTCAACGTCGAAAGATACGTCTCCAAAGCGTGCAACCACCGGTAACTCAGAAACGAGCCTTGTTAGCGCTGCATCGGTGCACGGACCGCCGAACAGTCCCTCTACGCATACGAAATCAAGTCCTGTTCCCTTCGTTGAATCTAATAACGCTTCGAGCAGCCCAGCTCCGGCACAAGTTACCGTGCGGAACACAGTACCCATAGCGACGAAAATCGCCTCGTTCCCGAAAGCACGTACTCTGATCAGCCTCATAGATGCGAGCCAGGAATCTTCTGTCCTCGCTGGGCAGGGTGACGGTGGTGCTGGTCTGACAGCGGCGCTTGCGCATATCGACAACGATATCAATTTTACTTCTGGGCTAAGCGGCGCAGGATCGATACAACAAGAAAATGTAAACATGGACGCCGCAGACTTGACATCTGCTGAAGATACTGGTAGCGCAGTCACAATGTCCGACAGCTTCCGGAAGACAGAGAAGATTCCTTCAGAACCTGGGAGTACCTTGGTAAGACTATATCATATGTTTCTACTTTCAATTTCGTGTTTTTTTTTTTTTGAAAATGATACTCGAGTTGCCTTTATTGGTATATCTAAGCGTTTCTTTTCCTTCCTTCCTTAAAGATGTCTGACTGACAAGCTCTTGTTTCTCATTCAGTTTAAAGGCCGTACAAAGAGGTTCCTCGTCATCGACAACGATTCTACCGAGAACGACATTCTGGACGAACTTTTCGCCGAGTAGTTGATGCATTCTTCATTTACTCAAGATACACTCGGGATCCGCTTTTCTCCTCTCGCTGTGAAATCTGGTATTATTCTGCTTCTGTGGCTCTTCTGCATCCGCATCTAGATCAATATGCTTCCTCTCTGCAAGTTTGTCCTTTTGTCAGACCTTTCCATCCCTTCTGCTGTATTCTGGGACATCCTCCTCTCGTCCTTTTCTGGTGACTAGTGGGATTCTCGCATTTATCCGTGCTCGAGCTGGATGGAACTTAAGACTATGACTCTAAATCTCACACTAATCTGTCCTTCGGCTCTCGACCTGTACTGAAGCAAGCTATGAAGTAGTTTCCAAAATGTCAATATTGTAGGGAAGAATAAATACATCGATATATTTCATTTTTCTCGTCTTTCCTTTCACCGTTCGAATCTCCCCTGATAAATCTCAACCGGCACACCACCAGCTCCAGGTACGCGTCCGATCTCATCGAAATGCAACCCAATGCTTCGCGCCATATCCCATAATCTCCGCTCGTCCGGATCACGTTCCTTGTATGCAAGAAGCACGGACGGAGTACGACCGGCACGAGTTGAGAGCCGAGACAGGGTGAGAATGAGCGAAGGGAACGAGGCCGTGTTGTACGTCACATCCGCCATTCTTCAGAAAAGAAGGACAGAAAAAAAAATGAAAAAAAAAGAAAGAAAACAAGTAAGTAATCTCCGTCAGATTATGATAATGATAATGATAAAACTTTGATAAGATGGAAGCAGAGCCATCCGATTCCGGAACGTACATGATAAAATCAACTCCGCCTTCCAGGATCTCCATGGGGAGCTGCTTCTCTTCAACTTCTTCGTCCCAGTCTAGTACCGCAGGCTTGGCCTGAATGGAAGAACTCGAGTTCGCGATGTCCCAGTGTACAGCGTTATCTGATAAGTTAGCCTCCAGGATCTCCATTGCGGAGGCTGCGCAGGGCGAGGCAAGGGTACGGCCGTTTAATCATTATCAGTCCTCCGTTATCTATAATTCCTCCTCTCCCTCCGAAAGGAGGTGATATGATATGAATTGAACAATGGAACGGAAACTCACGCAAGTCTGTGGCGATAATCTTTGATTGTGGTCCTTCAGGGCAGTGGCTGAGCAGAGTCGCCAGAACTATCGAAACGAGCCCTGTACCTGTACCTGTAAGTAGTATGAATATAATACATAGGTTTAAAAGTGACATGGAGTTAGTATACGGGCTTGGCACGTCATCTGCAAGGGCAGACTCAAAGCCAACAACCTACCTAATTCCATGATAGTCGCTCCTTTAGTCCGCATGAGGCCTTTTACAATCGACGGGATACCGTCAGCCAATTCATCGGAGTCGATTCTACTGGCTTCGAGCATAGTCGCGACGAGCCAATGCGACAGTCCGACGCCGCTATCCCAGACTTTCTTCCTTATTCCGCAATCAGTTGCATTTCATTCATACACTCTACTTCAAAAAGGAAAAGGAAGAGGAAGAAAACAATATATAGTGAATGAGGCACGTACCTTGTCAAGGTCGTACGAAAGCTGTTCCGTCACGCGCAAAGGGCCGACAGAAGGGCTACTGAAAAGAGGAGAAGGCAGCTTGAACACGCGTTCGTTCCTGCCCTGCTTGGTGTTCTTCCTCTCTATTGGCTCTACTTTCTGGTTGTTACTCCGCCCTGCACTCGCCCGCGAGTCGGAAGCGAAGTGGACCGGAGCTGATAAGATAGGGAAAATACAACTCCCAAAATTTCAGCGGAGAGGTCGATTGAAGTGATATAGGGACTGCCAGGCGAGGACGAACGCGTGCAGAGGAGTAAACTCCATCGACTAATATCACTTCCGTCTTTCAGAGCCACGGCCGCCTCCTTGGGCGGGAAGACCTGCACCTCCTTATACGAGTTCCCACTCCACGTCATCAACTTTTGCGGTTGGGTCATAGGTCCCAGCGTCCGCTGTTTCCGAGCATCCGAGTCTATGCACTTCACCCATGCGTAAAAGATGTCTATCCCGCCCTTTCCAGGAGAAGGAAATTCAGTACGTAGGTCATTCGCGATGTTCGGTGTGATAAGCAGTGGTTGATATGGGCTTGCCTGCTCCGGTGGCGAACGAGTGAGATGCAAGTAATAGAACATGCTTAAATGAGGAGGTAAGTGGGCTGAGGTCAAAGTTGTAAAACTTCCGAAAGAAATTTCTCTTGTAAATTTCATGATCGACAGGTGGCTGTACATTTGCTCTCTTCGTACTTGCGTAAGTAAGACTATTTGTTTTTTTCCGGCCGGTCATATCTAGCGGATTTGTCGCGCAAGGCACAGCAGCCAACGTTCCATGTCTCGCAAGTGTTAAGTTCTAATTATCACGTCGTTCCATCCTACATAAACAGCCCATGAACATACTGGCCGACCTTTCTCGTTGCATATCTCGCCCAGAACACGCGTGAATATAATCCACAGAAATAAACAACCAGGGATTATTGCGATATTCATACAAGAACTACTGTTGCGAATGCTACATGGGGTCTAATGGAAAGCAAGGCGACTGCTAAACTAAGTGTAAGTGAAAAGTGCTGCATTATTATTTCCCAGGTTGGTTCTGAACCCTCCGCGCATAGCTCGCTCTGAGCCAGTTCCAAAAGTCAGGCCCATATCTATAGTAAAGAACTCCGAATGCCGCTCCGCTCAAATGAGCCCAATGATCAAACATCCTAATACGCGGAAGTGACAGTAGCGATCAGAATCATTGTCTAAGAAGAAATACATGAAGAACACAAGAATTCGACTCACCGCCAGCCCTTAATAACGCCGATCACATCCATCAGGACCAGTCCACCGACACCCCAAGTAATCGGGAGCGGGATAGGTGGGAACAGTAGGAAGACCTGCGCGTCGGGGTATGCCAACGCTGTCATCGTCACCGTCGCATATATCGCGCCAGACGCGCCGAGAGAGGGCAAGATATCCCTCGGAGAGCGCGAGCGCGCATTGCCCTTCGCTGCTGAACCCAATCGTCGGAAGGCCGTTCCTGTCGAGTGCGCGAGCTCCTCCGCCGCTTTCGATGCGCGCGCCTCGGCGAGCAGTCGAGGGAAGAGAAGTCGTGCGCTGACGACGTGCGAGACGAGTGAAGAGAAGAGACCAGCTGAACGAATCGTAAGTCTGAGAAAGAAAGCCTGATGGAAGGAATGAGCAGTACCTGTAATGAACATCGCCCAGAAGTGATACTTCGGCGTTGATTCGAGCACTCCTTCACTATTCATCTGCTGCTTCTTGGTAAGATATGCAGTCGCAGCCGAGCCTAAAGACGATCGTCAGAACAGAAGTTCCTCCGTATCTATCTGAATATATCAAACTCACCAAAACTAATAAGCGCAAGCGAGTTGAATGCGAGATGAATGAATGACTCGTGGCTGCACAAGGTTTCAATCCTCATTCTAATATACTTATGACATGGTGTGGACGCACCTGAAAATACAAGTAAGCAGCGTAATCACCCTCCCTGACAGAGGATGATGCGTGAAGTTGGCATTCATAAACGGCTTCAAGACGCGGAACTGCCATAACAGCCATATAACTCCGTTAATCGCACAGATTTGATACGCTATGCGCTTTCCTTCGGAGGCGTTGATGTAACCATTTGCGAGCTGCACGTATGACCAAAGGAAGGGATATGATATTGAATTCGGGAGACCTGACATTGCGTCTTTGAGTTTTTGGAGCGTCTTCTTGAGTTTCTGTGAGAAGCGATATGGCAATTAGATTGGGCCCATCGAACGAATACTAGACTAAGAGACGGACCTCAGAGACGATGCCCAATCGTACACGCCGGAGCTGCTCGCTAGTAACCATGAACGGGCTCGGAAACACCGCACTCAACCGCTTCGTGTCAAAATTCGTGTACTCTGCAGCATTACCATAGATAGCCACCGTGACCAAGCCCACAAACTAGCACACAATGGTGAGTTCACTGGATGGAGACTAATTCAAAAAGCATAAAGAATGTAATCACAGCAATCTGTTTCCAAATCCCCGGTCTTCCTATCCCTTCTTCAAATTTCGGCTGTTCGAACGTCGGGTCCTCCTTCAGTATCTCTTCTCTAAATCTCGGCTGCGGTCCAGCCCTCGAACTCGAGCTTGAATCTTCACTAGTTCCCAATCCTTGCTCATGTGCTCTTGCACCTAATCGAGAATGATGGTCATGATCATGCCCACGCCCGAGCCCTCTCAAGGGCGACGACATACCAGTCTGAGCACGAAACCTCGCTGCATCTGCTGCGAAAGTGTCTTGTTCCTCTTTCGCTAGTTCTGATAAGAAGCTTGGTGGTTCAGAGGCAGAATTTGAAGTGACAGAATGTGGTTTTCGGATTGCTGGCTGTGTCCGAGGGAAGGGATGGTGTGGAGTTGAGGAGAGTAGACGGGTTCGAGGTTGTGTTGGTATGAATGGTTTAGAGAGAGAGGATGTTGTACGTGATGCGAGGTATGATAGATGCAAGCGTGAAGGAGATAATTGAAGACATGAGGACGAAGCTCGACGCAACGCTAAAAGCGTTGCTGGTGCCCGAGTAATTGATGAATGGATGGCACCGAGTCGTAAACTCGTACTGGCAAGCATCGAGATTATATAAATCGTTTCCTTTGACCGCAGTCAAGCGGTCACAATCAACCGATCTAGCCCAGTTTCAAGTCCAGAGGCAGGTGATGGTAGTATAAGGGGAAGAGGACGACGAAAGACGTCCAGAGGAAAGGACAGAAGTTGAGAAAATGAAAATAAATGTGATCTGCAAGAGCCGACGCCGTTCGTCATCCCGTCGGCGATCACATCTCAGTTGATCGACGCGGCTCGCCTCCCTCAGGCTGCTTTCAATCACAACATCAATGTTAATCAACAAACAAATGCCAGACTTGGAAGAAAACGACTTGAGAGCGGGAGTGACACATTATTCGAACAAATTAATCCAAGACCTGACGGGACTCATCAGACTTCCAAGCAGCTCTGTACGCGTCGAGGATCCAGAAGAAGAGGTAAGGTATATTGACATTGTATTCAAGTTGAAGGAGAATAGTAACTAATACTTTGGATGGACATCCGCAGGTCTTTCTTTTATACACGGCCCTTTCCTCGCGCAAACCACACGATATCTCCTCCGTCTCTTTCCCAGGTCTCGGCTCCGTCAATTCGAAACAAGACACGATCACAGTGCGCTTCACCCTCCCATCACGCTCCAAGCCCGACAAGTCGGGAGAGACAACGCCAAGGTCCAAAGGAAGACAGCGACGAAGACAAGGACGAGGACAAGAAGAACAGAGACAAATAACAAGCCCAGAAAAGTTACAGCCAGGGGATGTAACAGATGTAACTTGGAAACACACGTCCTCATGCGAATCAGTACCAAGTGCCTTGGAAATCCCAGGTGCTTCTCACGTTTCTAGGACGAAGAAACTCGACAAGAATGCTAAGCTCGGTACAAGTCCCAAGGTCGATCGTAAGCGCGCTAAGTCCTCTGCCACTGTTTCCGACGGAGAAGAGCGGACACTGGAGATTGAACTTGTGCAGGACAAAACGGCACTTCGCTCCAAAAGAGGAGATACAGGTCGGCTTTCTTCATTCAATTCAAATTCGTCCTTTTGTTATTGTTCGTATATTAATATTCACGGCTGACATTTGCCGTAGGCAGCGTACTATGGAGAGTCAGGTGAACCTTCCCGTCCGTATTCTTGAGAAAAGCCTTTTTCAACAAGGTGTGGATCATTGAATGAACCTGTTCGCACTAGTGTTGCACTTGGCCAGGCGCTTCTGAACGACTTCTCCTCGGATTCGCCCTGTTCACTCTTTGATCCGGAAAAACTGAAAAACTGCAATGTCTTGGAGCTTGGGTTAGTTGCCATTTTTCTTCCGATTTCTTCTTGCCTTCTTGGCGTTTTCTTTTGACTAGGAAGTTTTTTTTTCAGCGCTGGAACGGGCCTGTTGAGTCTTGTGTTCGCGCCTTGGGTGCACCACTATACGGCGACGGATCTTGACTACCTCGTGCCTTTGATCAGGAAGAACGTTACGACCAACTTGCCCGTCGTCCAACAGGCGTTTAGGGATACTGATGATAGCAAGAAGTATCCAACGTCGTCATCCAAGATATCAAAACGCACAACCGGTTCTCGCGGCAGGGAAGATAGTAGTAATGCCATTAATATCAACATCAGAAGAAATGAAAGCTTCATCGATCCCATTCAGGTAACTGTCGAGCCTCTTGACTGGCTTGAACTACATCGTCACCGTCAGCATGCCTCGCCACTACATGGCAGTGGCGGCGCTAATAGCACCAGCCTCACCGGAAGAAGCAACACGGCATTTCGATTAGCACACGCCGACCCACCCGAGTTGATCGTGATCGCGGATTGCGTGTATAATCCGGCACTTATACCGGGCCTGCTCTCCGCGGTGGAGCACTATGCGGCGCCTGGGCGGACGTGCGTGTTAGTCGCGGCCGAACTGCGCTCGGCGGACGTCGTGCGAGAGTTTTTGGAATCGTGGGTTGGGTTGGGAGGATGGGAGATTTGGAGGGTTGGACGTGCTGCTGTTGGACCAAGAGAATCAGATGTGGATGTGGAAAGTGATGAGGATGGCGGTGATGCTGATGCTTGTGATGTTCATGTCAACGATGGCTGGCTAAGCGTTGATTTCGTTGTTTGGGTGGGTTGGAAGCCTTGACTTAATTTCAGAACAACAAGAGCAGATACGGAAAACACGAGTTGAAGCAACAAGCGCTTTTCTTTGAAGATAAGATGAAATTCCTCGGCCGGCACATAGTGAGACAATAAATTTCTTTGTGAAGGAGGACGAGGCTGTGCATGACGACGAAACCGCGATTGGCGCCAAGTTTGGACTAGACGGGAGCCGGCTGGGCGAGAAAAGGAAAGGCTGAGCTTTCCGCAGTCCGGTCTATTGCTTACTCACACAGAGATGACTGAAAACGTTGGAGTGGATGTATCCAATATTAATACAAGTGCTGTTGCTGCTATGCTATGACATGGAGTGAAGCTCTTACTGAATTGTTATGTCATAATTTGAAGTAATATAAGCGTCGATCTCGAAGTATTCCAAAAGAAAACAATAAAGCTCCGGCTACGGCTGCGGGTCAGCAGTACTTACGGCAGGAAGGAGAAACAGCTCTCCAGCCAAGAAATCAAATCGCACTTCTCTTTTCTCTCTCTTTTATTATCACCATCGAACGCTCACTCACTTCACATTCACAAACAAACATAGGCCTGCGCAGCAACAGCAGTGTCGGCGTTGAGTCAGGAATTGATTACGATTGAGACTGGCGATCCAGAAAAGGCAGTGACCTTCCGCAGCACCCAAGGTCACGGACTCGACTTGTCCTCTGTTGGCTCCTCACGGCTCAGTCTCGTCCGTCATCCTCAAGTCATCTCCTCCCTTATTAATATTATCCTTCTCCTTCTCGCTGGCCGAGCTTTTTTTTCCTGTCCCTCTTTCATCCCTCATCCTCTTACTCGTCCCTTCTATTTTCTTCCCGTTGCGATGCGAGCATCGTATTCTTATTCACTATTAACGCTCCTAGCGCTCGCCGCAGACGTCCTCGTCTTCGCAGCTCCCAGTCCCTCGCAGCCCCCAGGCCAGACAATTCGATTATCCCGTAGAACTGTAGACCGCACAGTGGAGGAATGGGGCGCATGGGCGAAGAGCCATCGTGAGGGACTCACCAACAAGTACAATGGCGGCAACGCCAAGGCCCGTGCTAAGCGCGGCACTGGGACGAACCTCGTCGTAAACCAAAATGCAGACTCGACGTACTTTGGCTCGATAGCCGTCGGCACGCCGCCAGTCGCTTTCGACGTCATACTTGACACAGGTTCTGCGTACGTCGTGCCTGTGTGGAGTGCCCTATGATGTTATCCGCTGACTTGCAATTTTTACGGTGTTCTTAGTGACTTGTGGCTAGCCGACTCGACCTGTAGCGTTGGCTGTCAGGAGATTACGACCTTTGATTCGGCGGCCTCGTCATCGTTTACCAACCTGACGACATCATTCTCCATCACGTATGGAAGTGGCGCAGCCGCAGGAACTTTGGGTCAGGATGTAATTCAAATGGCTGGATTCTCAGTGTCAAATCAATCATTTGGTACACTGTTCTGCTCTAATAGTACGGTATAAAGTGCTAATACTTCGCATTTTAGCGACGGTTGACCAAGTTTCCGATGGTTTACTAACATCCCCAGTATCGGGTCTAATGGGACTGGCGTTCCAGACAATTGCGTCGTCCGGAGCCACTCCATTCTGGCAAAATTTGGTCGAGAGCGGAGCTTGGGACTCCCCGGTTATGTCCTTCCAGCTGACGCGGTAAGTCAACATTGCGTTGATTGAAATCACCACTCAAAGATCTCATCTAATCCGCAGCTATGTCGACCAGCCGCGTGCGCAGTCGCTGGAGGCCGGCGGTACCTTTACTATGGGTAAGTTTAGAAACGGACCATCCTATTTTTCGGCCTCGTCGGTTTCACTTTTTTCAAATTCTGTTTCTGACTGGCAACGCCCATTCTATTTTTGGTCTACTATAGGATTTGTCAACGATACGCTATACACGGGCGATATTGACTTTGTAGACATCCCGGGAGGGACTGGGTCGTATTGGATACTGGAGATGTCTGCGTTGAGTGTGGGAGGGACGTCTATGACTCTTCCCTCGGGATCGGGTTCCTACGCGGCGATTGATACGGGGACGACCCTCGTCGGAGGGCCGGCCTCCGTCATCTCCCAGCTCTACGCGGCGATCCCGAACGCACAGGCAGGCACGGGCGACTACGAGGGGTACTACATCTACCCGTGCTCGGAATCTGTTACTGTGGATGTGGCGTTCGGCGGGCGGACGTGGTCGATCTCACCAAGCGACTTCATGCTCGCGCAGCTCTCGCAGACGCAGTGCCTCGGCGCGTTCTTCGAGCTCGACATGGGCAGCTCGTCTGCGCCCTCGTGGATCGTCGGGGACACGTTCCTGAAGAACGTGTACTCGGTGTTTAGGTACAGCCCGCCGTCGATTGGGTTTGCGAACCTGAGCACGACGGCTACCGCGATGAACGGGGATCTGGACGCGGTGGTGCCTACGCCGACGCTGGGGAGCGCCGCTGCGGCTATTACGGCCACCGGGAGGAGCGGGAGCGGGAGCGGGCGGACGTCGAGTAGCAGTCCGGCGACGTTGCGTGTTCCGCGCGTAGAGCCGACGATGTTGTTGACTTTCATTGGGCTTTTAATTGGGCTGTTGAGCATCGTATAACCTTGGCGCTTGGCGATCCGCGATATCCTTCTCTGCCTCCCCAGCATTCAAAGCTCAGCGATGATCAAGTCAAAAAGCCAACTGTGTATTTCTACTCACTCCCGTCTTGCTTTCCCGTCCCACTCATAACAGTCCGTCGAATTAATATCTCCTTCGCCGTTGTCCAGTCGTCACTCATCAATCATCTCCTTTCCCTTATTTACTCACACACATGGGTTGCTGTCCTATCCTATCCTATCCAGCTATCATATCCTGTCACCGTGCATTAACGTTAATGCCTCTCATTCACTGTCCTGTAAATGATTTCCATCTTCCATCTTCCATCTTTACTTTCATCTTTACTTCCATCTTGAATCAAACGGACTCGCTTTATTCTCATTTTCTCATTTCTTGGGAGGACTGAAAGGAGAAAGGTGTACGTATTTATGATTAAGGCATGGGGAGACAATGCGATTGCGCTTGTATAGACATGATTAAGATCAAGAATGGTTGTGATGAGCGATGACTGGAGTGCGCGTAGTCAAAAGCAAAGCATCATGAGACGTTCTACCAAAAAGCGTTAATGTTTATGTTTATTGTTGGAATTGTAGAGGCTCATTGGTTATTCTCGACATCCTTACTGTGAAAGATGCAGAGTGTTCCGTCAGTAATAGAACTAGTTAGTAGACCAATAATACTAGAGCTCGCGCAGGTATGCAACGCTCTACGATTCACCGGAGCAGTCATCACACATAACGGTACATGCTCACTGCATGCAAGCTAACCACAAACCACAACCAGAGGGAAGACAAATTGCGCGCATGCATCATATTGGGTGGCATACAGCATGGGTCTACGAAGGCCAGAGCCGAAGGGAGCATAAAGAAATGGTTATACACATGTAGTATTACACGACCGATATAAAGTTACGAAGGTGTAGATAGAGGTGAAGACGGAGGAAGGCACGATAGCCTAAGTAACGCCTTACGTCCTCTCGCCACGCAGGCGGCGGGCGAGGGCGAGATCCTTCGGCTGGATGGTAACACGCTTAGCGTGGATGGCAGCAAGGTTCGTGTCTTCGAAGAGCGAGACGAGGTATGCCTCGGACGCTTCTTGGAGTGCCATGACGGCAGAGGATTGGAACCGGAGGTCGGTCTGGAAGAAACAAGTCAACATGCAAGACATCAAACGATGAAGATGAATAACCGACCTTGAAGTCCTGCGCGATCTCACGAACGAGACGCTGGAACGGCAGCTTGCGAATGAGCAGCTCAGTCGACTTCTGATACCGACGGATTTCACGCAGCGCGACAGTTCCCGGCCGGAAACGATGCGGCTTCTTCACTCCACCGGTGGCGGCCTGCAACCAATGTCATTCTCAATCATCCAAGTCACCGTTGAGTGAAAGAAGTGAAGACTTACAGCAGCGGTCTTGCGCGCCTGGGACTTGGCAGCCAGTTGCTTGCGCGGGGCCTTGCCTCCGGTCGACTTACGAGCAGTCTGCTTTGTGCGGGCCATTGCAATAAATGGATACTCGAAAGTTGGTAGTAGTGGTGGTAAGCGTTGAAGTCGACGGTAGGACAAGTGTATTGGGGGGACTTCCAAACCGCGTCTGGACCAGCTACTTATATACCGGTCGCGCGTCGTGCATCACGTGTGAATCCGACGCGTTCTGTTGTGCTTGAACCTTAAATTCTTGCACCGCCACGGGCGGGTCGCCGATGGTATATAAGCCGAGGGTTCTCGCGTCGACTTGGATTCTCCCACTTCGCTATCAGTGCACCCGCGTTTACCGCAACCACCACAAGCAACCTCACTTTCACCACACCAACTCACATCTAAATAAACATGTCTGGACGCGGAAAGGGCGGAAAGGGCCTCGGCAAGGGTGGTGCGAAGCGTCACCGCAAGATTCTGCGTGATAACATCCAGGGTATGTCTCCATCGAGCTTCATCATTGTGACTCGACGTTGTTCGTTGCTGACTTGAACCTGGTAGGTATTACCAAGCCTGCCATCCGCCGTCTCGCTCGTCGTGGTGGTGTGAAGCGTATCTCTGGTCTGATCTACGAAGAGACCCGTGGTGTTCTCAAGGTCTTCCTCGAGAATGTCAGTCGTCTCTAACCCTTGTCAACATTGCCTTCGTTGCTGACTCGACGTTTTGATCTATAGGTTATCCGTGACTCAGTCACCTATACCGAACATGCCAAGCGCAAGACTGTCACTGCACTCGATGTCGTCTACGCACTCAAGCGCTCGGGTCGTACACTCTACGGCTTCGGTGCATGATTATTTTCCGTCATCTGTGTTCATTCATCCTCTGCAAGATGTATTTCTCTTGTATCATTAATGCATATTAATCTTATTCTCGGGATCAAAACCCAAATCCTTTCTGGTGTGATATGTGTCATTGATGATCTGTGCTATCTAATGGCTACGTGTACGAGTTGTTACAGTTGTTGCCTGAGAAGTCCTTGGCGTTGCTAGAAGTGCATGAATGGCTATCAATACAGTTGAGGTGTCTTAATGTCGAGGTCCAATCATGTCCGGTGTCATCGAGTGCGTCCACGTATACTCAGTCCCCCATCCCACTTCCCAATATTCCACCCCTCACCTTCGAGCGCCTTCTTCACTGCAGGTCCAAGAACCGCAACACCATTAGATGAATGACTCCCACGTCCGGTGATGACGCGTAGCGGACGTGCAGGCGATACCCATCCTTCGTCTAGGATCTCGCGAACGATGGTGAGTGCTTCGGACGTCGTGCAGTAGTGTATGTCTATCACGTCCGTGTCTCCTCCTGCTAACCTAGAGATTGTGTAAGAATGAGTTGAAAAGTGTACATTCAGATTACGAATTTTGGAAGAAGTAGATAGAGCTCGCACCGTTTTCGTCCACAAGTTCCCTCATAGCGTCCAACTGTAGCTTCTGAACCTCGGCTTGATGACGCTGTGCTTCCTGCGCATAGAACAGCGCAACCTCCCCGCCGCGATTACGCGCTCCTCCGCTATTCCAATGCCGACTGGCGGTTCGCAGCGCTTCATCGCGTCGCGAATGACACGCTTCAATACGCGATTTGTAACCGCCTAGTACGGCTTTACCACGACCTGCACTTCCATTAACATTCCCAGGACCAGTTTTGTGGATGGGCGCTCGAGGTTTTCTGCGAGGGACGTTGAGCGGATTGTATGATGGAATGTGAGCAGCGAGCGGGTGTATGTCGGGTGGTTTGGGGCGTGCAGGTGAAACGGTCTGCCATGCATTTTTGCTCGGCGCAGGCGGCGGCCGTTGTCTCGGGGCGACTGACGGTGGGACTGCAGGTATCGTGACTCTCGAGGAAGTAGATGAGATAGGTGTGGAGACTGCTGAAATGGGCGCAATCTTGGTAGTGAGCGTGCTTTGCGACAACGTAGAACTCGCGGGTAAAGAATATGCAGGAGAATGATAGACTCCCATTTCCTGTCCACTTTCTCCATCCATTTCCAGTTCATGCAGGAGTTTCACGAGGTCTAGCGCTACGTCCGGAGAACCACCTGCTGTGACCAACGATAATTCAGCATCTTCATAGAGCCGTTCCCGAGCTTCTGAATCCAGTCTATCGAAGTCGAAGTCCGGAGAGGCTCTTATAAACTCCATAAGCGACAAGAGAGCTGACTTTCCATCCTCTGAAGTAGATTGATTGTCTCGTGGATTTTCTAGCGATTTGAGGGCTGCTCGGAGAGCTTCAGCAGGTGTCGAATAGTGAGGTGTGTGGAAATATGATTGGAAATACGATGACGACCAGCCCAATAGAGATTCGAGGTAGGATGAAAGGGAAGCCACTTGGTTCCATGGATCGCCACTGGAACGGATCTGTGACTCCTTTCGGACGTGTTGTTGTTGGCGGATATCATTGATTACGATGGTCTTTCTCCTAGCTTTGCGTTTCTTGTTAGAGATAGTCAAGATAGACGGAGCCCGGTTGAAGGATGCTGTCGGTTTTCTTCTGGAAACCACAGTCCATTGTTCAATTTCTTCGTCAAGTGATTCATCCTCAAGACCGCGCTCTTCTAGTTCCCGAACGTACTCTTCGCTCAGAAGATCCTCCACGATCCTCTCCATGTCGAAGTCAGATGCTTTTAGTCGGGCTCTCAAGCTCTTCGGAGGCAAGTGGGGAAAAGAGGCTCGCAGGAAAGCTAGAGCGGTATCAGGCTGAGTGGATGAAGCCATCTCACCAGATGGTGAAGTGGAGGACGTAGAACTCGAGCTTGCACTCGGCGCGGTCTGCGAAAAGACGCTATCCGCATCTCGAGTGGCACTATCTTCCGTCGTTACAGAAGTCCCTGATAACTGTAAATCATGAAAATCCTTCGCGAGCTGATCGTCTTGATCAGCTGCGGCGCTTGAAGCCAATACCGCAAGCTGATCCCGAAGTGTCTTGAGGATCTCTTCGTCGGGCTTCTTTCCGGAAAGATGATCCACCACGAGGAGGGCTACTATAGTGCTGTCTAAAGGTGGGCAGAATTCTGCCTAGGGCAATGATGATTTGTATGAGCATGATGCGCTATGATTTGGCGATACAAGACTTCCATTCACCTCTAGGGCTTCTTGCAAAGATGATATTTCAGGTGATAGATCTTCCATAATGGCTATGTCTTGCAACGAGCTGAAATAATGAAACAATAAGAAGAAATGTGCCTTGAGTTGGTGTGTCAAAGTGGGATGCTGGGTGGCAATGTACGCACGTGGAGTGCAAATGGTGTTCCGACAGTAGCCCATGTGAAAATACTTCCGCTTTTAGCTACCACCGGCATTACGTCCTGTGTCGGAAGTAAGCCAAGCGGCAGCGCACGCACTCTTCCGCCTCATCCTCACCCTCACCTCACCTTACCTCACCCTATCCGCGACAACTGTAATCCAGTATTAATATACCTGCTCCCTTCGATACAGAGCAACTTCACAATGCTATTCTTGCTTTCGCTCCTCGCATTCACCTCTCTCCTTATTCTCTGTAAGTATTGCTCTTTGCTTCGTTGAGTACTTGCGCAGTAGGCCTGTGCAATGCCGATAGGCATTAAGCAACTGTATGCATATCTTTATCACATCGATGCTGATAGACCGTCTTCTCCTTTCTAGTGGCCGTTTATTACAGACGCACCATCATTCCTCACCTCCCATCGCGCATCCGCTCGCTGTTCCCGTCTTTGTCGAACTATCAGCCTCTCACGACGTTCTCCGAACAGGTTGGTCAGGGACTGAGCAGCTCTGCGTTCGACATCGAGGCGAACATCCGCGATGGCGACTCTCGTGCTGGATTGGATGAGGAGGGCGTGCGTGAAGTGCAGGAGATCATGCGTAGGCAACGTGTCACGTAAGCTTTGTTGCAGTCCATGGTAGGCCAGTAGAGATTGACGCTGATGGTGAACTTGTACTATAGCTTTGATCAGGCAAGGTTGATCAGACACAACAGGATACTTGCAGCGAATGGGATTGATTCTTCTGGTGAGCGTCTCCTTGGCTTACCTGATGCAAGAAGCTGAGTTATTTGCTTCTAGGCATGCCATTGGACTCGAAAGCGGTTACTCGCCTTTGAGGCTGTGACCCCCTACCTATGTCTTCTTTTCTGGGTTCGAGAAGAATCTTTGTATTTCTGGACTAGTGTTTTGACATACTCTTCTCATTCTATTACATCCGTACTCCTGTAATGCCTCCACGCATGAACTATGCTGCTGTTCTTCCCTCACGTTATTTTGGATATCTTCCTTGTTATCCTTTCGTCGCTCAACTTTATCTACTCGAACTTGTTGTAGGCTACGCGATCGTACTGCAACCCAAATACCAGCAATGGTTTCTCCCGTTTACAGAGATGCAGTGTGCCTTGTGCAACGAAAAATCAGATTGAGATGATGCGCTAGCTTACATCATACAACAGCAATCGCCACATTGCACCTAAAACGGCAGTCGAGCGTTCTTTACTTTAAACCATCATCATCATCTTGTAGTGTAGACCGGGTCTTATGTCGACCGGCCCAAAAGTGTTAGTGGCCAGACAGCCAAGGCAGACGGCTGTTTCGCACCCGGGGAAGGTTGGGGCACTCAATGACCAGAACACGTCCCTTGTAGACGAACTTGATCTGTCGGTGGACTTTGACAGTGATGTGGAGGACTCGCTGGGTACGGATTTATGGGAAGATTTAAAGAATGATATACAAGAAATTTCCCTGCTTAAACAATATGCGGTGGAGCTTGGGTACTCCGACAATATGAGGGAATTTTGGGACTATTATGACCAAAGTGCGTGTTCATTCATTTTAGTCCTTCCCTTCTATCGACATGCAAGAAATGATCCATTCATTGTTTCCATTGAGATGCTTCTCCTCTCCTTATTTACCTTTAACTATTTTAAGTGAAAACTTTATGCCCTGCCTACTTAGTGGAAGCCATGCTCTCTTATCTTCGGTCTAGAGGTGAGCGTCTAAAAGATCAAAAGCATATGCCTGCTTCCATTTTGCGTTACGATTCTCTGACTTCGAGCTCTAGGAGTAGAAGTGTGGATCAAGCGATACGCGATCGACTCCAGTAATCCGCTTGAGATCGCATTTTACGCATTGGGTGTCCTCCTAGTAAGCCTGTCTTCCCTGTACGAGCGAGAGAAAACTTCCTTATTATGGAAAAGACACGGCAACAACGCAAATTAGATGAAAAAGCTCGGCTGTCGCTTTTAAAGGCTGCCGCTTTCCGCGTGTACGTTACCATCGCAATTCTAGGATTTGTGAGTGTACTGAATAAGGATGATTCCCTATCTGTCAGTATGCGTCGGCGTGCGCCGAAGCCTTTCGCGAGACACGCGATGCTCGTTGCTGTGGCGGATCGCATCAGATGTGCGCGGCGCATCATTGTACTCTCCGGAGCAGGCATCAGTGAGTCCTTTCTTTGGACACTTGTACGGAGTAGCGTGCGAAATCATCCTGCGTACCTTAGGCGTTTCCTGTGGAATTCCGGATTTCCGTTCGCGTGATGGCCTCTATGCTCAGTTGTTTTCGAGCGGCGCCTATGATTTAGATGATCCACAACAGATGTGAGTCGTGAGGCTTCGTGCTCGCGTAGTCGCCGATGCTGAATTACCAAGGTTTGACATCAACTATTTTAAACGCAACCCCTATGGTAAGTAATTCTACGCTACGGAGTCTTCCCGACGGATAACTAACAGAAATATGCGTTAATTGATGGATTCAGTTTTTTAGTGAGCAATATTATTTTCTCCCTTGAATACTAATTGATTTTCTGGCTCAATTGTTCAAAGCTCGTTCGCGCAGTTAGTTTACTCTCGTCTGTAAATTGTACAAGAGGCTCACAGAATTCATAGCAAGATATACCCTTCGAATTTTACGCCATCGCGCAGCCACCGCTTCATCAGGGAATTAGAAAGGCGCGGAAAGGTAATTTGGTCCTGTTTCGTCGTGCTTCTCTTGCTGACGCGCTTCTCAAGCTTCTTAGAGTACGTACCAATGGCATGTATAGTAAATGGGTGCGCGATTCCAACACTTGTCCCGTTCTAGAATTATACCCAGAATATCGACGGCCTAGAGGCAAAGGCGTGCATCTCGAGGGTTTATCAATGCCATGGCTCGTTTGCAACAGCAAGATGCATTAACTGTAGGGTCACAGTGCCCGGCGACTTGATAAAGGATGACCTTCTTGCTCAACGAGTCCCGTTATGCACATCCTGCAACTCAGAGGAAGATCTCAAGCCTAAGAAGGTGCGACGGAGGAGGAAGAAAAAGAAACGCAATGATGGATGGGAGAGTGATGATGCTGAAGAGCTGTCCCCGCTGCCTCCCGGGATAATGAAGGTTGGACCCAGTCCATTCGCTTTTTTTTCTAGCATCCGATCTGACACACTAAAATACAGCCCGGTATAACATTCTTTGGAGAGAAACTTTCAAGGAATTTTGACAGGAAGGTTTTCCGCGATATCAAGGTGGCGGATCTATTGATAGTGATCGGGACCTCAGTGAAAGTTAGACCCGTATCTGAGATTATCTGTAAGTGTTTCAGAAAGTAGCAGACTTCGTCGTTGTTAACTGAAAGTTTTTTATCTCAGCGCACTTGCCTCATCAAGTAGAGACCGTAGGTTTCCAGTTCGTGTCCATGAGAAATCTATTTCATTTTTTTTAGATTGTCATAAACAAAACACCGTTGCCTCACTTCTATCCGGACGTGGGTATTATTCCTGAGTATCATGTGTGCATATCGCTGACCACCTCACGATAGTACCAACTTCTCGGGGATGCGGACACTGTCGTAAAACATCTGACTCGTTGTCTTGGCTGGGAAATAGACGCCGGCAGACCGTACATGGACATTTTATATCGCGATCCACAGAGGAAGCACAGTAATTCCACGTATAAAATCATCGGAAAGAGGTGAGTAGTGGAGTTTTTCTTTATTGTGTCTATTCCACAGGGGTAACTCATGGACGTTTTTGTACGTTAAGTGGCGTCATGCTATTCAAGGGAGCTGAGGGCGGGCGTTATGTCGCCGACCTAATTGCTGAACGGAAAGCACGAGGACTGGGTCCTGACTCACTCGATGGCGTTCGAGATGTTTACTTGCCGGAGTCGGATACTAGCGAATCCGAGGACGGAGACCGGGAGGTGATGACTAGGGAGGATGAAGGTCAGACGGCGAGGAAGAGGCCGAGGAGATCACTGAACCAGAAGCCGTCGGATTTTAGAACTGGATGGTGATTCACTTATTATATTTATCTTCTTTTTTATTTAACTTTTCATTGGCAAACTCCTTTTGGTTTCTTTCGCCTATACATCATGACATACAGTAGGATTGATTACTTGTAGAACTTTTGTTTTTTGTTTTGCTTTGATAATCATTTTGAGGCGTTGACGCTCCCCACAAACTTGAAATTTCGATCTGTACCACCATTGCCGTTGAGCTGTCTCCTCACTACCACCGACGCTGAGAATGACGGTGTACAGAATGATGACAAGCGGAGGCAGACGTACACAATGGATGCGATGCGACCCCTAAGAGTAAGAGAGTGGGCCGAGACGCGGGGATGTGTCATCTGATTTCTTGTACATAGCTGATTCCTAAATGGTGCTACGTAGAGTCATCTCAGTCTTCTTTTTACCGTTTAATCTGCTTCTCAGGCTCGCTTTATAGCCTCGCCTCTTCCTTCTCCCCACCTCATCACTCACCCCCCTTTCTTTGACGTGTCACTCAGCTTGAGGAGCACTCACTCGACTTCACGCTACAAGATGCCTTCAACAGACACTTATGATGAGAACAGGACCTTTGTGGATGTGAGCACTTTAGTCTTGAGCTGCTCGAGCTCGTTAAAGTGGCAGAGGCACTGACTATCTCTTGATGCAACCTGCAGTTTCCATGGCCTAAGGGAATCACTCCGTTAGAAAGAATAATGCTCTCTGCCAGCGGAGACTTACAAAGAATACTCAGGTGAGCAGCTCCTCGGACCATATACGAAACACGCACATACTCATTCATTCACTTTGCTCCACCGTACATTGTCCCTGTTTCGCAGCGCCTTCTTTGCACGACCCGTGATCATTTCTCCTATGTTTGCGAAGACAACACCACCATCACAGTCTCCAGCTGCATTGTCTCCATCACCGACATGCCCGACGACGCAAAAACGCCAGGTGCACCTCGTATGCGATGATCGTATAGTCTGCGTTGCGACAAGCTCTGTGACTATTACGTCCCCACTTTGTGCGAAACTCTTTCTGCAAGAGGGTTATGCCATTGGGCAGATTTTCCGTAAATTGGGTGTTGTCCCGGAGTTTGAGCTCCTCGAAGTTGGCTTGGTCGCCGACGGCGAGAGTGAGCACGAGAACGACGATGCAGATGTTCTTGACGAGAAGGCCAAGTTAGGCGCTGATCATGCGAAGCGAAAGTTATGGCGTCGGTATATCCTCAAAATCGAGGGCTTTTCTGCGGACATCCTCGAAGTCTTCCCGGACCGCGAGATGTTCACGCGTGGAGAGGAATGGCTCGTCGAACCGCGGCCTCCGGTCATCCCAGAAGAGGACGTTGACCTTGCGGAGTCAGAAGCGACTCCCGGCCTATCTCCCACCGAAACCCTTGTTCAGCTTGACGAATTCCCCTTCGAGACGTGCGTGGCTCGACCATACGCGGAACCTGCGAAGGAATCGTGGTCGGATTCTTCGAATGGGCTTTTACGTTTCATGGCCGTATTCATTGCGGTATTGCTACTCCTCAACGTACCAAAAGAAGGCGGCGGTGACCCTGCTCCGACCTACGTTGGGAACGCGCTCTTCGGTCGAATCGCGCGTTTACTCGACGTGCAGGGTGTGAGCGACGATAGCTGAAACCTTTCTTGCTGTTCATAGTCATCTTGCTTTCTTATATCTTGTCTCCATCTCTAAGTATAATGTCTCAATCCCCTGTTATGGCTTTTGTTACGCTTTCGTGGTTATTGCAAGTGCTGCTTTGTATATGTACATATATCTCCCCTGTTCTGTAGGTAGAAAACTAGAAATGTGTCTATATTTTAAATTGATCGTGGGAATTTGGACGCGTTTATATTGTGAATAAATGCGTCTATTTTCCTCTCTCTCCTCCTACCATCATTCACAGTATTTCCTCGTTTCTTCTGCTTCGTCTCCCCTATCTTTCATTGTACATCTATGCCCGTCCCGTCTGCTATCGCTCATTATTTACCTCATCGTTCATCCTTTCGCTCTTCAAAATGCTCTATTAGTCCCTCGCTACTCAAAGCCGCTAGAGCCCATACTGTGCGTTTTATCTGTAAAGCTTTCGCTCCTAAGAAACATCATTCAACGAGATACGACTCTGACCTCCATAGAATTGCATCTTCCCTGCTGAAATACTAGAACTCATCGTCCAAGAAGCCTACAACTCTGATCACTCTTTCGCTGCGGCTATATCTGGATTTGCTTCCGCTTCATATGCTTTTCGTCAAATTGCTCTTCGTTATGTCTATGCACATGTTCGTATAGGATCCCGGAAACGCTGGACAGATGGTATGCCTGATGTCCGTGAGCTTTCTCGATGGGTTAGGTACGTTAGATGAGTGATAGTTGTGTATCGCTTGGAATACTTGGGGGAGTTGACGTGACTATATGCGCTTGTTCGTGATGTCAAGATCTCTTTGTGCTGCGTCTCAAGCGCTGGCTGTACCTGAGGCCGTCAACCTGCTGTCTTTCCGCCTTTTACGGTATGTCATTCGCGTCTGTTAATTGCCTTTTGCTAATCACTTATTGAGAATAGTACGGTGCATATAACGCTCAAGACGGAAACTCTGGCTAATATCCACCGCATCGTCACTCCTCTCCTGGAAAATCTTCCTGCAGAGATAACGGAACTGAACCTCACGGATCTTCCTGATGTGAATATGAAGATGCTACATGAGATCGCACAGAGATTTCGAGCCCTTCGAAGTCTCGAGGTGAACTGTGCGGAGCGCCTCGATAGTACCTGCTGCTGGGATTGTTTCGAAGAAAGCTCGAGTTGCATTTGGCATTCCCCCATCCCTGAGCTATATGCTAATCCAGAGGAGTTTACTGTAAGCTTTCGTAAAAGATGCATATATGCGCTATTTTTATATCTGACCTGACCTCTTTCCTTTCAAGATTGCTTTGAAGAACACTCTCCGCCCTCTCTCCAAGCTTGAACATCTCCATCTGGGCATATTCCTTTCGCCAGAAGACATACTCTTTGAGCACTTCACTCACGCACATCACTTCTGCGAGGGAGGCTGCATACATGCGAAGCCCTTCGGTCCGGAGTGGTGCACAATTTGCTTTGAACGATATGCAGAGGATGTCCGTCTAGCAGAGCTGCAAGCCACGCTCATGCTGGCTCAGATGCTGAAGGAGCTGCGCTCGATGACGTGGGCTTCGTTCTTTGGGAGACAACTGCAGGAGATGAATGGGCGGAGCACTACTATCTGGGTCAATAGGAAGGATCGTTCGATTAGGGTGCGACGCAGACCGTGGATTCCTCAAAACTCTTCTGCCTGACTCCGTTATTCACTTTCTGCCTGTCTGTCTTTCCTGCTCGTAACCTATGCGCGTTAAACCCTGGCATTCTCTGCTCTTCCGATAATCTGATGATAAGGACTTGTACCGTCTATGCTCAATCGGTATCTCATATGCATGTTCTCACTGCTCTCCAGATCACTATACTACTCGGACTAGAGTCTATTCACAAATTTCGCCAAACTTAATCATTGACACAATCCCGCAGAACCCCACTGTTAAAACAAACAGCATTACTGAGCTCGTACTTCGTAATTCCACATGTTCTATGTATAGCACTTAGGATATGGCCTAATCGAAATTTACTACACACACGGATATTAAAGGGTGTATGTAACTGCGCTCACGTATACAATATACATTTGATAATCTTTACTTTACAGTAAGTAAGAGTAGTGATCGACGATCAGGTATACCGATCTTCCGAGTTGATCGACGCAACGGACCATCAACTCATATTTGAGCTTTCAACTGCGTATGTCAAAGCGAAAGATTATAAGCAGCTCAGAAGACGAGGAAGAGCACGATGAATCTCCAAAGAAGGTCAGTTTGGTTTCACCTTATAGGTCGCATAGATTCCGCAGTCTTCTAACTGATCGGTTATGCGCTTGCAGAGGAAGGAATCGCGGAAGAAAGCAGCCCGGAAGAAGGAAAGCCCTACCAGTGCAAGAAGAACTGCAGTCGAATGGGAGATACCCTTATGCGTCTCTATAGCAGAGCTAGATACCGGCTCGGATGAGAACCCTGATGACTTTGAGCAGACGATTGCCAGTTCGATACCGGGTTTCCTAGAGGCGAGGGAGGGATATTTGAGGAGTCTGGTAGAGGCTAATCATCTTGTGAGTTAATGAACGTTTTAGTATTGCTATATCGTTGTAATGGATGAGTACGATTTGATGTTTGAAGGGCCAAAAACTTCGTCCTCTTACGATCTCGGAGGCTAGATCGCTCATAGGGACTTTGCAAGACCCCCTCCCGGCGAATTGTAATCCTACCAATCGCCTTCTACTTCGGAAACTCCTCCTTGATAGGGTATTTGCTTGGATTCTTCATAGCAAGGGATAGAAATTGATGATGGTATCATAGCGCAGACGGCTCCTTTCTCTCCCCTCACCACGTCTTACATATCCAACCACTCAAACTCTCAAAGCACCCGACCCTCCAGCTTCTCACCCTCCACCTCATCCGGAAGTGATAAAGGAACTTCAATCGATACGAACGACCCCGTATGAGAGGTCATTGGCAGCGCGAATAGCTGGTTTCGGCACGGTGCGCGCGGAGGACGGATATCTGTTACGAGATTGGGAAGCGAGGACGACGTGGATGGAGTTGATGGATGATGTTCATGAGCATCATTCCATCTTACAGTAAGTGCCACCTAACACGATAGTTGTTATGCCTCATACTTTTGGAACGACAGTCCA
Source organism: Sanghuangporus sanghuang (assembly GCA_009806525.1). Taxonomy (NCBI): domain Eukaryota; kingdom Fungi; phylum Basidiomycota; class Agaricomycetes; order Hymenochaetales; family Hymenochaetaceae; genus Sanghuangporus; species Sanghuangporus sanghuang. The sequence goes on along the minus strand of VVIT01000002.1, from coordinate 648,334 downwards.
GAACGTGAACAGGCTCGAAGACCTGCGGCCGCGATTGACTATCAGTCCCTTCGGGCTTCGCACCTCCCCCAGGTTCATGATCTCCTGACGCGAGTGTTCTGGCCTGGAATCGACGGTGAGCAAAATCATTCCTCTCTACATATCTGTGTATTGCTCGTTCCAGTTTTGAATTGACTTCTTTTAGTAACCGACTCCCTGGAGTACTCCCCCGAGAAATGTACAGTCGTCGCAACATACAGACATCTCGTCGTCGGGGTAGCCATCCTCAGTTCCCCACAAGAGACGTATTTGACGTACCTTGCTGTGAGAGCTGGGTGGGAGAATGCCGGAATCGCAACGTCTGTCACCTTTTTATCCCTTCGAGTTGTTGAATTCAGCTGCTTTTTATAGGAAAATGCTTTATACCCTGATCACTAGAAACCCGGGACGAGATATCCTCCTTCACGTCTCTGCGAATAGCCCTGCCATGGTGCGTTCTTTTCTTTTGGGACAAGCATATCTGAATCGCGCAAGGCTTACTGATGGTTGTCGCCGATCAGCTTTTATACAACCGCTTCGGTTTCAAAGCGGAAGAGTTCATCGTAGGATTCTATGAAGACTACTTGGACAGTCAATCTCGTGGTAGCAAAAATGCTTTTCGATTGCGACTACGTCGGTAGCGCGTGTAACGAAGGAGTTCATAGACTCGGCCTATCCCCTGCAATGGATGTACAATTCGAGGCAGTTCACTATTTATAGGGTATATTATTGTATTTAGAAGGGATTCATTGTATTTGTGCTTTTACATTTACTCTACTTGTCAAAGTAATATTTTGCGAGACAGCTATTGGTCGAATCCATCGTGTGGAGCTACAAGAAAGGTGACAATCATAATTGCAGAAGTATAGTCGGAACATTCACGATAGGTGCATCAAAGTTGCAGAACAATAGGAAAGCGAGGCATACAGCATCAAGGGACAATCACAACCATGGCCTTGGAGAGCAAAGGTAAATGTCTGTATTAATACTAACAGTCAGAAGAACCTGAAGTTTGGGCAGGACGTTTCTTCAAGAAATCTATTTCGTCGCTCGAGTCAGTAGCAGGCCGTATCGGCTTGTCAAGTATCTTCATCTTGATCGTTGGCCGACCTTTTGGATACTTCGCCGTTGTCGCTTTAAAGAGATTGATTGAGGATGGAGATTCCGTTGCTATCAGAATGCGCTTGCTCCTCGGAGCACGGGATACTGAAGAAGCTGGGGCTCGGCCACCTCCACCGTTAGTATTTCTGATTTCTTTCTTCATGGCTTTGCGGGTAGACAACGAGCTTTTCGTCTTCTTCCTATTCGTTGCAGATACAGATGAGGTATTGGGAGGGGTAGAACCTGTCAATGCGAGTGAACTAGCAAGCCAATGATCGTCCTCTAATATCAACTTGAGCGTGTTTTACCTAGCATGGAAGCTTGAACGTACCGTCAAGGCCGAGAATTGAAAACATGTCCCGTAGTTCGTCTCCTTCGGAGCTTGACGGAGACATCGGTTGTAGTGCTGGTGAGGAGGGAGGCGCTAGAGTTACAGACTCTGGTTCGACTTTCGTTCTGCCTGAAATAAGAAGAGCGTCGCCTTCTAGCCGGGTTTTAAGTGTAGGAGCTTCATTACCAGCAGAGAAAATACTATCTTCCGATGCATGACTGATAAGCTGACGACGTGTGTTCAGAGGTATTGAACGTCTGATTGGTTCACCTATCGGGTCTTCGGTAGGGATCGTTGGGGAATCCGGGAAAAGTGAGTCTTCCGTCTGGAACAAAGCAGCTGCGACGTTTTCAACTAAAGGTTTGGCTCGAGGTGTTGGTTCGTCTAGCGCAAAGTTATTCGGGCTGGCAGTAAACAGAGCAGAACTGCGAGCTCCGAGTTTCACACGCGGAGTAGCGTCAATGTCCCTTCCAGGCGTCGGAGGCACAATTGCGGAGATGCGTCGCACTTGTACCGGAGTTGAACAAGCTTCAGGGACAGAGTCGAAAAAAGAGCTCTCTCGCACAAAAGGAACGCCCGTCTCAGATGGCCTTCGAGGTGTAGCTTGACCTAAAGGTTGTTTGAACTTAGCCGGAACGAGCCAGTCTTGATTTTCCTTTTGATGTCCTTGAGAATTTGGAAGAGAAGGGTGACGTCGAGCTCCTGGACTAGATGCGTTAGAAGCTGGTGAGACTGCACGAGAGAAAGAACGCATAGTTGCGCGACGACGAAGATCAGTGCCAACAGAGCGAGTCCGATTCAATTTCTTGTTCAAAGCGTTCTTGACAGCGCGGCGATTCGGATGTGGTGAGCCAGGACGACTATGGAAAGGAGAAGCGAGATCGCTTGCAGCAGGGGACAACAGCATATAATCACCGCTAGGAGCTGCCTTTTTGTCCTTGTTCTCCGAAAGATTAGAAGAGCTAGTACGGTGAGCAATAACGCGTTTTGCGAGACGAGAACTGGGAAGAGGAGACAAAAAATCAGATTCTTCGTTCACAGTGGTATCCTTCTCTTTATTAGCAGGATCTTCGCGAGGAGCAGGCGTCTTCAGCTCAACTACGTCAGTCAAATCCATATCGGCTGAACCTTCCTCTTCAAGAGGTGCCAGAGGCGTATTATGACTCGGCTCTAGAATGGTTTGAAGTGGCGCTCTAGCACTCGATTTGCTCCTCTTCGCTGGCCGCGCTTCTTCCAGCGGCCGATCGATCGGAGACGCGCCGACGCTCGCCGACTTGAAAGTTTCCGAGCCTGAGAAGGAGCGTTTGAGGCCGCTGCGCGACCGTTTCATCATGCGCTTCAACATTTCCTCCACCGTGGTATCCGCATCGCTAGCAAGTGGCTTCAGCGGTGAGGATGAGTTGACTGGACGACTGTGAGGATTTGAGATGGAGCGTTGCCGCCTCTTGGACGAGTAGATGGCGAGTGGAAGTTGACGGGAAGACATAACTAATGCATTGTTTGATGGCGGTAGAAGACAAGTTATAAGATTGGTGTAAGTTTAGAAGTCTGGATGGAGTGTTTCCCACGCATACGCATACACTCCAAACGAGCACAAACGATCTATGTAGTGTCTATGGATTATCATGTACTACGAAATCACGAATCTAGATATCATGTCCTAAGATACTGCAAAGAAGAAGCTAAAATTGAGCAGGTGACGGTACGGAGAAGGTTCTGGGTGGTAAAGTGGTATCTGCAACTTATAGAAATAAATGATAAGATGATCAAAATGTATTTGCAAGAAGTCGAAGTCGTGTTTATCGTTCAGTCCATTCGTCCGTTTCGATATAAATAACACATGCATGGAAGAACCATCGATGATCATTTTTAATGGACCATCCTGGAAGGGACTGCTTCCATGCCTGAGCCATGCCCTCGCGGAATTGTGCCTCGCCGGCGAGATTTATCCGGTCCGTTCGAAAGTGCCACTGCAGTAGGCGGAGGCGAGTCGTTCGATGGTGGAGGAGAAGGATAAGAGTCCACGGGAGATTCTACAGATTTTGTCTGGCTGGCAGGGGGCACTATCTTAATCGTAAGATTTGGATTGTGGTGAGAATGCGGCGGCGGAGGTAAGGGTGCCTTGTGCGCGAGGTCTTGGGTCAATGATGGTGGAGCATACGCTGCACGTTCAACAGCAGAGGAGATAGAAACAGGTTCCTTTTCGTTCCCCGATAGAGCAGGCGAGTTATGCATCAAGCGATGTTCTGCCCTCGTACTCGGGAGAAGCAGTTCCCGGGCCGCTTCAACACGCCGCATCTTGTTCTCTCCCTTTTCGACATCCGACTTTGCATTGTTGTACATCCAGAGTCCGACGAAGGTCGTAAATATGCCGAAAGCCTGCACGAGATGTACGGACTGGTTGAACCATAGAATGGCGATACAGATGACGGTAACACGTTTGAAAAGTGATGCTATAGAGTACGTGACCGGTGATGTTGATGAAAGGATGATGAATGCAATGATGTTTTGGCCAAAATGGACCGTCCCATTGACGAAGAAATAATATACGACGCTGTGCAGAGATGTATGTCCGTGAGACGGATGTGATATGTGATCTGAAGATGAGAGGAATATTGGAAGGTCATAGTATAACCACATCGGAATCATAAGCAAGAAGGCCATGCTGGAGGAGTAGAACAACAGGTTGAGTTTATCCAGTTTGTGGGAACTAGCATGCGGGGCTCCCGACGAGGAGGAAGGCATAACTTTCTTGAAGAATATGTTTGACGATACAAACACGATGGCGGAAGCGAAGGCGCAGAACAGCCCAAGCGCGTTCGAGACTGATACGTCAAAAGAACATGCCAGCATAACACCAAGTGTCAGTGGCAGAAGAGAAATGTAGGTCTTCGGCGAGTACTTTACGCCGAAAAGCAATGCATATGCGATGACGGTAAATAACGGTGATAAAGCCTTGGAAAAGCAAAGTCGGTAAACTAAAAATGCTATCTCAGAGGACGGCGTTGCGTACCTTGATGGTGTGCACGGTGCTGACAGGTATCCGGGAAATGGCCACGCTAGAGAACATATGCCCGCCAACTTGAAATATACCCATCGGTAGCGTATTCTTCAAGATAGCCCGTGTCGGTTTTCGTAATCGCGAGAAGCGAATGATAGGACTCATGAAGAGCAAGCAGTACCCCGCCACAAACCCGAATTGTACGAAGGTCAGAGTCACCGGATATCTAAACTGATCAAAGATTATTTTCCCGGTGTTGGAGGACATCGCTGAGGCCGAGTACCAGAGCGCGCACATCATGCAGAATTTGAGCATTGAAGGCGGGTCGTTTGACGAGGTGAGGGTGCGCCGACGCGGGGCCTCGAACAGGTGGAAGTTCTGCCATAACGATGCAGCTCTCTTCGTGCTAATAGGGCCCTCTCTATCCGAAGCAGAGGTGACGCTGGCCAGCCAGCTCTTTTTTTCCTCAAAAATACCCCAGCCGTCGTGCTTCCCATGGGCGTTTCCGTTTGCTAATCGTCCGTTGCCATGGCCGATGTTAGAAGAAGGGAACTCCACTGGCATTTGCATGGCCGGTCTAAATCTTGTCGGATGCATCTAGCGAAAGCCAGAACCGCGGCGTCTAGTGCAGCGCAGGGCGGAAAGCGTCTGAACTGTGGGTGGAGGAAGATGAGTGGGAACGCAAGTTGCTATCGTTTTGTCCGACCTCACACGACGGCGTTTGCCGACCTATACAACAAATATAAACTAAATGCATGTAACTATCATATTTAATTCACGTTACCGCCTCAGGCGGTTTGTGCACATAATTTCTGGTTAACGTATTACTGAGGTAAATACATAAAGAGCATAGACATTTCATATCCATGATTGTCGCAAAGCCGATGGAAAGAAAAAAAGAAAGGAGAAAGCCTTTATTGTTCCAACTTCTTATGATAATGCATGAAGTCGACGACAAGGCGCTCTCCAAAGAAACGGCGCATGTTATCCACTCGACCAAAGCTCAGGATTATCTCCTTGCCTTCTTCACGAGCCTGCGAGCGGACTTTCTCGCTTCTGGTGTCTCCAGACCTCATCGCATTACGAAGACGCTGCAAGTAGGATTCAACAACGTGAGTGCAAAGAGACGTGAAATGTCCTGGAGCCATGTGAGGCGAATCCCAGTATTTGCGAACGAGTATTCGCACGAGAGGCATTAAGCAAGACTTATTGCGGACCACATCGGTTTCGAAGTTCCTCATTATGTCGGAGCGTGGATTGAGGAACAAAGCCGCCGGAGCATTTGGGTCTATCATTACATCACAAAGAAGAAAGGCACGGAGGCCTTTCTTCAGCGGCTCCATTGCAACAAGCGATCCGGAGTGCCAAAGAAGAACGGAGACCATGTTGTCGGTGTAACTTGTTTTCGCGAAGTCGAACGACTCGGTTTGAGAGTTCCGAGCTACAGTTATCTTTCCTCCGCGATAATCAAAGGGATAGTCAACCAGAAGTCCTCCAATAACTCCTGGTTGGTGTTGATCATCACTAAACTTTACGTGAGTAACCACTGACATGTTGAGCAGCAAAGAAGACATACGGAGAGCTGAGCTGCATGCCGCTTGGAACGAAAACATGTCAATAGGCACTTTGATACGTACGCAGACATGACTCACCTACAGCCCTTCCCAAACATCCTGAGACCCTTCAGTGCCAACTTGAATTCACCGGTAAAGCCATGGCGTTCTAAAAGCCTTCGAGCATGATACTTTAACAGCGCACGCGAGCCTTCTGGATCATAAAAGTACATCTCATCCTTTGAGTATGCAGCGTACATCGGGTTGGGTTTAGGTTTGTCCACGTCCACGAACAGCAAGGTGCAAGCTGCAGAGAATTTCGCAATGTCCACATCCTGCAGTGGTTCCTTATGTGGACCAATGTGAACCTCATATTGCTTGTTATAGCGTGACTGTAAGCACGAGCCTACTGGTACGTCTCGCAGGTAGCCGAGAGACATTGCCTGATTACTGTATATTAGTGTTTACGAAGCCAGCGTATTTGATACTAAGCGCTCACCGATCGAAGATCGTATGCGAACTGGATTACCAAACTCCTTTCGACGGGGAAAGACATGCTTGCACTAAGCTAACTGGTGCAGGGTAAATAGTACGAAACAGAGATGCAGCCTTTCACTTTAGAAGAAACCGCCCTAAAATATACTCGCTATTGGCCACAGGCAAAAGTTGGTGTCAAAGCGTGGCTTACGGAATCACAATGGCCACAGATCATGACGAGTTGTGGCAGATCGCCCATGGCAGTCTAAAGAGACAACCCACAAAATTGGTAGTCGCCATGTCCACGAGGTTCAAGGGTGGTCTGCAGCTCAACGATTCACTCGTAATGAAGGGATGAAGAGCGTCACGTCGATATGTCGCGACCCTGGAGGTTGTCCGTCTTCGCTTGGGGCACTTTGACGGACGTAGACAGCTGAGGAGATTCAAGCAATTCCTTGACCAAAAATGCAAGCCACAAGACCGTAGTCATGAGAACAAACGAGTCTTCATCACGTCCATGTTTGTTATGCTGTCGATCCACCGTCGGATAGCTTACAAACGCAAGCTGCTGAAGAAATATTGACTATTGCAATTTCGACAGCGCAGAATATTCTTTTACATATTCAAATAAATAACTGCCGAATCCATTTATCCAAACACTGGCTGTTAACAAGTAAGATTAGAAAGCGGGAACACGTGCAACTCACTCTTTACGATCAAGGGCTAAACACCGTCTTCCCGTAATAAGTACCAGCAAGTGCAGAGACTACGGTCAATGATGCTGGCACCGGTCCCTTTGCAGCGCGAGGTGCAGAAGAGAGGAACAAGATAGCCGATGCAACTGCGCATGACAGTAATCTCTTAGGAAAAGTTTGGATCGATACGTTATGAGACGTCCAACTCACGAAGTGCAATGTTCAGGCCGTTTGGCGTGCCTTTACGAATAGATTCGGCACTGTAGAGATATAGGAGTCCAACACTTTCAAAGTATGTTGGTACATGCCGAGATAAATGATATCCACTGTTTATTCACCTAACACCAGCGACAATTGATGGGATCGATCGAGTCCTGAAAATACGTATTCAGAACAGTTGGCAGTGCACATTTATAATGAGTCTACCTAGCGTAGCCAGTAATTCCGCCAACTATGCACAGAGTGCCCATAACATATGCAGGATTTGCGCTCTAAGAACATGTACATCAGCAAGCTGGATCCGTCAAATACAGCTCGCGAGCTCCGAAATGGAGCAGCCAGCTGCTGGTCCGTTAAGGCGGAGTGAAGACCTACCATTGCTGCTGAATGTTACACGTAGTAGTCGTGATGGTTCGTGTGAGAGACGAGAACCTTCTGTTGATTAGGCCTGTCCTGTCTCTGTTGAATTACGTCGTGAGTAATTGTGAGAGCGCGGAGTTTGCCGAGCGGCATGGTGGCTCGCAATTGCGCCTGTCATTCTCCATTCTGCACCAGTTCTGCACCTTTTGGCCAGATACTCTTTGCATTGTAAACACGCTGTCTCCTAAGTATTCGCACGCAACAAGCACTGCTTCACAGTAACAAAGCGCTTATCTATCAGGACAAAACTCTCTTTATTTGGCTGATTATTCTATTCTTTTATCTTTATTCTTTTATCGATCGTTGTCCTTTGTCCATGTCCATGACTGGTTATTTTTCCAACCACTCCCAGTCACGCTTCCTCTCAAATTCAAACAACATCATCAATTCTTCCCCTTCTTCCTCGACATCTGGCAATATGTCATCAAATACAACGTCTCAGGCTACTCCTTCTCGACCTCGTGTACCGCCTTCTCGTCATTTCTCTACATCGGTCTCTACCAGTTCTTCTGGCGACGAGAAACCCTCGACTAAAGAAAAGCATTCCGGCAATGCTGGGAGCAATGGTTTAGATCCAGAAACCTTACACCCGTTGCGGAACACGTGCGTACTTCATCCAGAGTGTTTTGATGCTGCGGTATCTGGAATATTTGCTTATAAGACAGATGGGTCTTCTGGTTCCGTCAGCAGCGCATACCAGGGAATAAAGTGATCAACTACGAAGAAGGGATAAAGAGGATCTCATCGTTTGCATCTGTGCGTGGTGATGCGTCGTTTCTATAATGTTAATCACTGATTATCATGCTTGTTTCTTGACCTTTTCAAGATTGAATCCTTCTGGATGCTTTGGACGCACCTTAATCCGCCCTCCAATGTGCAGCCAACAACGGATTACCTTCTTTTCCATTCGGGCGTTCGGAGACCAGTCTGGGAAGATCCGCTCAATTCACAAGGGGGGAAGTGGATAATACGTTTGAAGAAAGGCGTCTCAGACCGCTTGTGGGAGGCACTCGTTATGGCAGTCATTGGGGACCAATTCGACGAGTGCGACCCGACGAACATTGGCGCGTTGGGAGGTACATCGATTGGTGCGACTGATGCACCGAGTTGGAGGGCCGGAGTGGATGGGGAAAACACGAATGCGGGAAGTGGGAACGGGTCGACAACGTCGGGAAACGAACCTGAGATTTGTGGGTGTACGATAAGCGTACGGCAGCATGAGGATATTTTGACTGTGTGGAATAAGCACGGATATGATTCGAGACTGAATCAGAGAATCAGGTCCGCCTCCAGTCTCTCAGTTCTGTCAATGTGCTAACCGTTACTTAGGGACACAATCAAACGAGTACTGGATCTACCTCCAAACACTGTATTGGAATATAAAACAAACAATGGTTCGCTATACTCTCATCTCACACAGATGTGCTCGATACTTAACTTCCTTTGCTTCCAGACTCTTTGCATGACAAGTCAAGCTTCCGGCAACCGACCACCGAAAGAAATACTGTATCGGAACATCCGTAATCTACGTTATTCAAATGTCGCGCTGGAGCCATCGTGCTTATTCTGATCCTTACATTATTCCCCGATTCTATATGCGTTTGATAAGCAAACGAAATTTGGATCATACTGAAGCTCTATTATGTGCCAAATCTCTTGCACTCTCTGTCTCTCGTGATTGGTGCTACAAACCAGCTGATCTGGATGAACTTTTCCTACCATTGGTATTTCATCAGATCCATCTGGTTCTGAATGGTCATAATTAGCTGGCGCCAAACATCACGTGAAGATATTCTAAGGTAATCCCGGATCAAATAAATTTTGAAAGGACTCATTACAACTTGAAGTGCATCAAAATGTTCATCCTTATGTTACAAGAGTGAACCATCGGAAGGAGAAAGCATTCCAGAATCCAGATGTTAAAGTCACGGTGTAGCTACTGGCCAATCCTCAATAGATGTGAGATCGGACTAAAGGTCCGACAAGAGAATGGTGTAACTGTAACTGGATCCCGATGAGTCTACTGCTTCATCCCCAACTTCATCTCTTCGTCGGATCGCCACGTAGGATGGTATTTGACTGGGAAGTTGGTTCTTGTGTCTATGCTTTCTCTATCCTGCCCTTTTCCAACTCTCAGTACCAAGTCGAGACCGCTGGCTGAGATTTTGCCGACCGACCGGTGATCATGCCCGTTAATCACGTAGCAGAGCAGGTATTTGGAATAGCAGGTAAGTAAGAATTTAGAAAAGAAGCCAGTACCCTTTACAAGATAGCGCTTTCTTCTTGACAGGTACTGTGTGCTGGACTGGCCAAATTATCCCTCAGGTATGGAAGAGCTGGAGGGAGAAATCGACAGAGGGGTTATCACCTTGGTTAATGCAAGTTGAAACTAATCTTATGGTTTCCATCTTACAAGACAGACAGAGAGCTGACATTGACGACAACACGTAGGCTGATTTGGGGAATCTCAGCGGTTTTCCTCGGCGTATTCGTCATTGTCCAGGACCTCAACATTCCGCTCATAGTGCAGCCTCAAGTATTTGGGTTCTTATCTATGCTATCCTGGTGTCAGGCAAGTCTAACTAGGCCACTATCTAATTCCCCTACATTGACATGTTGAGCCTTCAGTGTCTTTACTATGGTTACAGATTTCCTTTGCGGAAGGTTGCGCCTATATTCCTTTTGATTATCGCCTTGCTAGGCGGATTTGAAGCCGGAATGGTCTTTGCTATTCGGGTAAGAAAATACAACCGCTAGGAAAGATAAAGCTGCGTGTTGACGCTTATACTATAGCCCGCCGTAGATAATGGTAATCAGCTCCCAGTTACATTCTTCGGGATTATGACTTCAATATTGCTCGCCGCTGGACTTTTGTGTGTTTTCAACTTAATCTTAGATTTCTTACTCCCCCGCATATTGATTTCTTTCTGAAACAGGCCACAGTATTGGGAGATAATCCGTTTTCGGGAGGTTAAAGGGATTTCGCTCCCCTTTATCACGATAGACACTTTGGGAGGCGTGTTCTCCCTACTTTCGTTGGTATTCAGGGAGAAATTCGATGTGCTTGGTGGAGTCGCGTACAGCTTGGTGGTTGTGAGTTGAACTTTCTTTTTTGTGTTCTGAATGGTTGAGTTCATACTGTTCTAAAGGTTCTGGATGGCATCGTCATAATTCTGGCGTTGATATTGAATCCGAGGGCAGAACGTCGGAGAAGGCGACTGGCGCAGGAGAATGAAGAACATGAGTCTCAGTTAACCACTGTTGTCAATGGCACTGCCGATGAGCAATTTGGCGGAGAAGTCGATTCCGGCACTGCATCGCGCCAGCAATCTGCTTCCAGCAAACAGAAACGCGCACGGACAGAGATAGAAAAGGATGATGAGACGACGACGCTTTCCAACGATGTACATGAGAAGAGTTGACTCCGGCGCATTCAGGTTCCATATCTACCCCGTTTCTTTCAATCACAGTATACCCTCATAGAGGAACGAGCAAGTGTAATGAAATAGAATCAATAGAGGTAATGATCAATGTAAGGATATAATCTATCAACCAGTTTATCTAGAGTGAGTGCATCGACAAACAATATAAACGAGAAAGAATAGAATAGAGATTGTGCATTACAGGCATTGCAACGGGCAAAGGCGAGTCGGAGTCAACCTCATGGATGCGTAGAACTACTATACCCAGATCTCTCCCTGCTAAAGCCTGCTTCACCAGGTGTCCGACGCCCACTGACCTCTTCATCGCGAGAACTCACGCTCGTACTCTCTTCCGTCCCGAACTTCGAGTGCGCGAGTTCATCAGAGTCAAACAGCACCTCTTCGGTAAAGTCTACGTCCTTCTCGTCCGGGTTCGTCTTCCCAGCCGCGAGTCCTGCAACAACTGCATTCCCTTGAGGACGAAACCGCCGACCTCGGCCTGGTGCGCTCACGAAATCGGCGAATGAGCCTATTGAGGAACCCGTCTGCGGCATTGGTGCCCGTGCAGCAGCGTGCGAAGCTGATGCTAATGGCATGCGATAGAAACCATCTGACAAATCCTCGTCTTCGTCTCCGAGGACAGTCTCGGGAAAATAAGCGCCACGGGCCGAACCATTGAGAGACGCATATTGAGAGTACGCGGAATCCGTGGTGCAAGGAAGGGAGCGATAAGAGCCTTTTCGCAGGTGAATGGCATAGGAGTAAATAAGAAGGGCGAAATAAACCTAAGGGAACGTCAGAAAGATAGTATTGGCTGGATATATCTAGCAACGTACTTTGGCACACCACCCGAAAATAAGCACAGTCGCAGCTAAGCCCTTCTCTTTATTCCAGATTCTCATCGCCGCGGCAGTTCGTTCTTCGTTTGTCATGTTATGTCCTGAACCTTGCATGAGCTGTTCTTGTGCCGCGGAGTGCGCCTGCCGCCGCCCATCGTGTGGCGTATAGACCCACCAAACGACAGCAAAGAAGACAGTCCACACTGTGGACAGGACGTGGTCCGCGAAGAATAGATGGGCAAAGTAAAGCGTTCGTCGAGGGTCCTCCTATAAAAGAATGTCAACATCGGCTAGGATGAGGCCGGAGAGGGCGCAAACCTCGGCGATAGCTTTGAGAGCCCATCCAAAGGCGATGAGAGTTACTACGGAGTATATGTACAGACTGAGCTGCGCAAAAGAGCCTCCGGTAAAAACTGCGATGAGGCCATATACGCCTGCCACTTTATTGAGGATCTTCGGACAAACAATCTTCAGCCATCTGCTCACATTCGAAAAGAGTGTCATTAGACTTACAGCGAAAAGCAGGACTATAGTTACACCGAGTTTTATATCGACAAAACCGAGGAACGAGTTGAGTGGTCTCAGACGCCATTGCTGTTTGAGCGTAAGCTTCATGACACTAGCTTCCGAATCCAGGAGAGGATTGAGTAAGATAGAGGAGAGCAAGGGATACAAATAGACTATAAGAAGGGTATAAGGAGCGACAAGGAATGAGCCTGGTTATTGGAAACGTCGCGAAGTCTTTGGCAAGGTTCAAGAAAGGTTGATCGTCACCTGTTTCTGCTGACATCGCACGCAGCACGAAGCAATGATCAAACTCGGGTGTTGCCGAGCTTAGTTTAGCTTTTCCCGCGAGCTTGAGAATTTCATCTTCTACCATGTCGTCGGATGTACTACCTAAAAGCAACGAAGAATACGGTACGCTGGAATATTGGTGAGAACCACTGTCTATTGCCAAGGGGATCGCATTTGACGGTTATAATAGGAATGAACGCTATCGCAAGTAACTCAAGTAACATCTCGATATTGCCTCAACCATGCAAATAAAGTCCGCGCAGGGAGGCAAATGGAACAACATTCGACTGGTTCAAATCTTACAGTGACATCGCGCACATCGTCCGGGAAGCCATACCGGATAAGGCGGCTAAAATATTAATGCTCGGTTGTGGAAACTCGAAGCTCTCCGAAGAGGTGCTTCCCATATCAGTCATTATCGGTCTTCTACTTTCACTTAACTCGATATCTCTTCCGGAAGATGCATGATGACGGATATCACAACATAGTAAACGTCGATGTAAGTCATAAGTAACTGACAATACTTTCATAGCTAAAGGACATCAAAGTATTCATCCATTGTGATTGAGCAAATGCGTGAAAGGTACCGAGAGTCAAGACCTACGATGGAGTGGCTTGTAATGGATGTCAGGGACTTACAGTTTGAGGATTACTCGTTCGACGTAGTCATCGATAAAGGTATAAAGACGTGATGCTTTCACTCTGGCTCTACTAATTCCTGGACAAGGAACCATGGATGCCATGATGACCTCGAAAGGCGACGTTTGGGTGAGGACGGCATTTCATTTTTGAAGGCGAGGTTTGATCCGGAAATCTATCAGGATCCTCCAGAAGAGACTGTGGAGAACTGCACACGAGAGGTGAACGAAGTTACAAGGTCCGATTTGCAATAAGAACTTCAAGTCCAGAGTGATTTGTACTGACGAGTTTACGAAAGGATTCTCAGAAGAGGAGGCGTATTCCTGTACATCACATTCGGGCAACCGCACTTCCGTCGGAGGTATTTGACCAGACCTGGAACAACATTGGAGGTCCGTCAGCTCGGGGAAATGTTTCATTACTATGTGTATATAATGAAGACTGAACGTGCTTCGTGAGATAGTGAACCCGTAAAAAGAAATGGTCAAGGTAGCAAAGCAAGTAGTATAAATAAGACACCACGTCCGTCAAAACAAGAATTTGACATTTTTGTAATAATCCAACATCGGGTTCTCCCCGTTCCTCAGACGAGTCCGTTCGACATCCGCATAGGTCTCCATGAACTCTGCGTGTGTGAAGACACTCGACTTATGCTCGCCTACGGGAAGCCCGCTGGCCGAAATCACTCCGTCCAGAGGGGATCGCCTATTTTGGGGATGAGAAGAGAAAAACTCGGCACCCAGAGCTAATGGAGAAACGCTATGCCACAGTGGAGTTGACCGAGCTGGTGGAGGGAGGGGTAGCTCCGCAGCAGTCTTCCCATTCCCCGGATTTGGTGATGGCCGAGCAAGAATATGCTCGTACATGTCGCGCAACTGCTCGAAATTGGTCGGAAAGAATATGTCGAAATATCCTTGCCTTACGAACAACGATTGGCAAGGCACCATGGTATTCTTGAGTCTCGTTTGGACGACAGGAGCATTGTGACCAGGAATCGTGTCTGGTAAGGTCGCGAAATCCGACAGAATTAGTCGATGTCGAGGGAAATAAGTCCGCAGGGTAGCGATGAGTGATAAAAGGCGAGTCGGGATGAACTCCGGCTGTGAAAGATTGGGAGCGAAAGGAAGGCCGGCATATATTTCTCGAATGCGACTGGATGAGCGTAATAATGCTGGCAACGGTGGAGGATGGCCAAGTGCGTTGCGCATGGAGAAGAAAGCAGATATTAATGGATCTGTAATCCGGGTGTAATGGGTGAAGAAGTCCCCTTCTTCGTCTATACTGACGAAGGTCTGGAAAGGTTCTAATGTTTTCATATCGTAACGAACCATGTCATGAGCGAAGTTGTCCTACACGGAATAAGCATTGCGACTAGGGAGGTAGCAAAAAGAGACGACATACAATGACTTCCATCATCACGATGAAGCAAGGTGATGGCTCAGTAGTCTTCCAACGAAAGATACTTTTGTGAACAACCTCGACGCAGTCATGTACCGAGTTTAAGTACTGTCTCTGCTTCTCAGCGAGACTCCCGCTGATCTCAATGATGGTATATCGAGTCCGTTCGTACACCTCAGGATGACGATCGCGTATGAAGTTCAAAACTTCCATAGTCAATGACCCGTTTCCGGCTCCGATCTCGTAAAGATTGAGGTCCTCGTAAGGAAAATACTTGAGGAGGTACTCTGAAATTATGCATTGAGCAATCGCGTGTCCGTAATGTGGCTACAGTAAACAGTGTTATCGTCTAGAAAGAATTACAAGAGACCGCCACGTACTCGAAATAATTCTGTTGGGGTGTGGAAGATCTGTCGACCTGGCCCCTCAGCATCATCCTGTCCGTACTCCTCATACTTCTTCGCCACGATCTCTTGAAACTCATCCCCATTCCGAATTTTGTTGAAATCGATTTCTTCTCCCAATCCTGCGAAAACGATGGCTTGCTTCGGGAAGTAACCGTAGTTTGGATTGTACAAAGCATCCTCAATATAATCGCGGACGAGCATCTCTTACGCATCGCGGAGGCTCCTTGTAGTTCTCTAGGTCATTCGCAGTGACAATTTTGTAGTCGACATGCTCGCTACTGGTTTTTGTCGAGTTCTCCGGTCTGGTATTGTAGTCATACTTCACGTCTCGTTTGGGTTTCTGCGAGGAAGTTGGTGTCGGTTGCGAATTGGATGTGTAGTTCCGCAAGCTAAGAGGAATGCGATGACACTGATGTGAGGTTGAAACTACTCGTAGGAATGGCGTTATTCGACTCGCCCATCGTGATCTAAGCATGAGCTGCCGGATAAGTGGTGGAGGTCAGGAAAGTCCTACTTAGTACTTTGACTTTGGCAAGGACGCGTCGATCACGAGTCAAAGCTTGATTTACCGCATCGCATACACTTCCTCTCACAACCAGCATCATTCATGGAGTCGACAGAACGGCACGTACGCACTTGGATTGCCTCGGGCCGTGAAGATGATATTACCGAACTGGTAGAAGGTACAATCATTGTTACGCAATTCGATCGAGTGTTGATTTCCGTGCTAGACATTTCGGTGGGACGAGCCACGCTGCTTAACATAGTGAAGGCCCTTGGAGAATATTTGACTTCAGAAGAAGATGTTATCAGGTCAAAAGGTGAGCCTTTCAACTAACTGATCTAAATCGAATTCGAGCATTGACATATTACGTCTCTGTGCATTCAAGGAGTTGATCTACTTTCGCGAGTAATCGAGCGCTGTCCTCCGGAAAGGATAAACCGGCAAGCGAGTCAGTTGATGTCTAGATTACGATCGCCTTTGAGACTGATAGCAGCGTATAGCGCGCGTACTGGTGTCATTTTATAGTGGGAAGCTGGAAGATCCTGAAATCGTTATTCCCGCCCTTAAAGGACTTGTTTCTCTGACATCACTTCCAACTTACTCTGATCCAGATGCTGTCGAGTCGGTGAAAGCGTACGCTCATCTAAGGGACTCTTGTTTTCTTTATGTCTGATTTCGCGACTCAGACTGTTTACTCGCATTGACATGAAGAGCCTCAACCAGTCGACGCGCTATCTAGTCTTCAAGATCTTGGACACGCTAGTCGCGCGTCATAGAAGTGGTACGCAAGGTTAACCGATCAAAATCTGCCTGAATAATTCATTCTTGCCTGCCTGCTCAGCTTTGCAAGGCATGGGAGATGAATTTTTATCTGGGTATACGAGTTTGGTAGATGGCGAGAAGGATCCTCGCAATCTCCTTCTCGCCTTTTCGGTAGATCGTGTCATTTGCATAGAGTTTGATATTTCACGTCAGATCGAGGTCAGTGTTTCCACGCTCAGTCTCAGATTGTCGCTGATTGATGATTTAGGCAATGTTCAACATTATTTTCTGCTATTTTCCTATCACATTCAAGCCTCCTGCCGATGACCCCTACGGTATTACTTCAGACGATCTCAAAACTTCACTGAGGTATGTGTTTCACTTTGGATTCGGTACTTGACTGTATCCATACACATACACATCTTGAAGGTCATGCATGAGCGCGTCGCCGTTATTCGGAGAACTAGCAGTAACTCTTTTCCTAGATAAACTGTTAGGAGGATCTCCTGCCGCGAAGGTGAGTCTACGGTGTTCTTTGCACATAGAGAAGGCTTCATCCGTTTCCGTTAAGAAAGACATCATTGAAACCATTTCACTCTGCGTACCTGTCTACGGAGCGGCTGTGGCTCGCAAAAATTCGAAGAAGCTATGGAATTTCCTGAAGATGGAGGTAGGCAAGATTGAACACCTGGTTATGCTAGTAAATTGACTATAAGCAGGTATTCCAACCAGTAAACCCGGAGACTGAGGGAGAAGCCTTGAAAGCAACTCAGACACTCATACAGACGATCTACTCTGACTCAGACGAAGAGACATCTGCAAGTGAAACCCAGGGGATCATCACAGAGATATCTAAAGAATGCCTTGAGCTCATGAATGAGCCTGAGAAAAGTCAAGCTGTGCCGGCCAGTAAAGTGATGGCGTCGTTTATTGGGACAACACGTACAAGTCTCATTACCTCTTTTGAGGGTTGGCTAATAATGATTCTATATAGCAAAGATTTCCAAATTCGCGCTTTCGCATGTTATTCCTCACCTGATGAAGCTATTTCGGGAACCAGAAGAGCTGGTTCATCGTTCTCAGATCCTGACGCTGCTTTGTATTATTGTCGGAGCGATCGAGGCAAAGCGACCTGTGCTAGAAGGGTATGGACTCCAGGGTCAACTCCTAGAGTTCAAGGATGATATACTTGGGGCCTTCATTTCCGGAACAAAGAACCCGAGCAGTTGCGAAGCCGCGTTGGAAGGCATCAAGAAGTTGTCAATAATGCCCGACATCTTGACTGATGAGGAGCTTGTCTATGTTGTTCATAACATCAACGAATTACTACAATCGGATGCTGATGATGCTGATGTAGCAAGGTAGGATATATGACTATCATGGATTGCTGAGCTACTGACTCCTACTTTCCAGCGACGACGCTCTTGGAGTTCTCGTCACAATAGCTGACAGGAACTCCAAAATTGTAGAGGAATACACTCTACCCCTTCTTTTCAGTTCGCTCCCAGATTCACCGCCTCTTCGGGATGCTCACCGTGAAAGAGCAAAATGTTGGAGGACGCTCCATTTACTGGCTCGATTATGTGTCTCAGCACCTTTATTTGAGACTCTCGTAGTTCGCTTAACGACAAAGCTCGATATTATTTGTGCCCCAAAGAGTGATGATCCTGACGAGGTGCAGGGCCCGGAGCCGCGAATAGCTTATGCCCATGGGATTTTGAAAACTTTAGGTTCTGTGATTGAACTCAAGGTCAATGCAAACCACGCGGATGTCCCGAAATATATCGACCGGCTGGTCCCGCGACTGTACAACTTATTCATTTACCTGTCTTTAGCAGACAAATCGACAAGCTCTAGTGATTTGTACTCGAAGTTGCTCGAAATCTCCGGACGGATAATTACGTTGGTTGTTCGGACCGTGCCTCCTGAGTATGTTCTTCATTTCTATCATCTAGCAGCTTAAAGAAATATTTATCATTGTGATCAAGTCGACAAAAGAAACTCGCGCTAGATCTGTATTCTGTCTACTTTGACGGCAATGTGGAGTCGCTTTGCAGCCTCCACCAACTGTTTCCTGTAGATTACTCTGTTTTCCGACCATTCAAGGTACGATCGAATGCATTACGGTCCTCTTCAATTCTTATGCTTGTGGAATATTTCAGTCCGAATCTCCATCTGAAAAGAACACAGTGGTACTTCTGTCAGCTGCGTTCGTTGCATTTCACGGGGATGTAAGTTTGTTTTTATTCCAGTCCCAAATAATAGAGCCTCATCGTAATACTTCATTTATGCTAGGTCCTCCTTCCTCATCTGGAGCCAAATGAAGCGCTCGGAAACTTGCAAGATTGGGTTTTAAACAACTCGGTTAATGACTTGCAAAGAAATGCAGTAAATCATATGGTGGCTTCATTATTGAACAAGAATTCAGACAGTACGTTTGATCATACAAAATCCTAGACAATTCAGCTGACCGGGTGATCGAAGAACTCTCGCCTTTCATTTCGCGGCAACTAGAGCAAGTTTACCAGACGGAAATTTCAAGTTCTTACATATCAGTAGAACGCAGGCGACATGCCATCCAAAGCTGGCTTTGGGTAAATCAATATCCGCTGTGCTCATCTCAATGACCTGACGACGTGATTGTAGATTGGGAAGGCGCTCATCCTACTCAACAGCCCTTCGCTTGTAAATCTCATCGATTCATTGTTTTCCGTATTCGGAGACCGAGACGTGGGCTGGGACGCTGCAAGGGCTGTTGGTGAAATAGCGAGTGGAGGTGACGATGTCTTGACAAAATCAAATCATGCGACTATCAGAGTGGGTCTATCAATACTTATTAGAATATAAATCAAACTGAAGTGGAGTCAGATCCTCTATGCACAGAAGTATTTTAAGATTGTCCTACCGAAGATCTTATCAGATCTCCAAGAGTCGGATCGTACGTATCAACCAACGGGGTCACATACAAATTACTCAGCAGTATTTCCAGAGCCGCAGCAGCAGCAGAAAGCAAACTTGGTTGCCCTAAGCACATTAATATCCGCTTTGCCAAAGACGGTCTATGCGAATGAATTGCCAATGGTGCGGCCTAGCTCTTTCTTTGCAGACCCAGGCGAACTTGATTTTCTGTTTTGTAGCTCATGCCGTTCTTGATTCGAGGTCTGGATCTGCCTGATAGCGAGATCAGGACGAGCATCATAAATACATTCACTGCCGTTGCCAGCAGTGGAGCCCATGGACCTACGCAAGAGCATGCAAGCACGCTTGTTTCAATTGTCCTGAAGAATGCTCTTGCACAAGAGACTAGTTCGACAGTTCGTTCTGAAATCCGAAGTGTTGTCCATTCACAGCCGTCTAATCATCCTCTATAGTCTTTACGTGTGGCCGCATTGAAATACTTGGCTGTTCTTCCTAGGGCGGTCCGATATGACGTGTTGCATCCTTTGAAGGCAACGGTGATTCGTAGGCTCGGGACAGCCCTAGATGATCCAAAGCGTGCAGTAAGAAAGGAGGCTGTGGACGCGAGGGCTGCTTGGTATGTCGCTTGACTCCGCAGAAGATACGTGTCTAATTTTCCTCTGCCAGGTTTTCGTATAAGGGATAATTGCAATATGTAAAGCTACTGAATTTAGCAAATGGTTGTTCGTGCAGACGAGTACTTGAGGCGCAACATACTTCAATGCAGCATGTCAGGATAAGTTATTCCGATTGTTTTCATTAGCTCAGATCAAAACTACTTTTAGTACCTTTTCGTGGCTTACATATCTAGGCTCTATAACTATTTGGGTTTAGATGATATTTATGCACCTTGCAGCCAACCGGACCAAGAAGCTGAAATAGGTTCGAAGTCACGGTGTATGCGCGTGACAGACGCGAAACACGTTCTGTCACAAAGAAAGCCCACCCTCAACCAAAATGTATTTACGCGAGGTCCGTTTTGACCTTTGACTCCATTCCTTCTCATTAATATTGCGATGAGCACTTCCATCGACGATCTTGCAAGAGAACATCTTTCTTCCAGAGACCAGTCAGCCTCAGAGGCTCCGAGCGATGAGGGCGAAGGCAATACCGAAGGAGAAGAGACTGACAAGGACGACTTGAACGATTGCTCCGAAAAGAAATCCAAATCGTCCGAGTTGAAGACCGAAGATCTGAGGGTGGGCTATACTAAATACTATTTTGGCGCGGTTGCTCCATACGAGAAACTTCCCAGGGTGATTTAGAAGACGCTTTGTCTATGGACTTCGACTTCAAAGGAGACTTCGCATTCGCGTTAAAGCTTCCGGACGCGCCAAATCCCGGACTTCAAATCGCGCCTCTTGGCCTTGTTGGTCTTCCACTTAGCGAACGCGATGCTCAGAGCATCAAGGAAATCGCATCTCGGGCTCCCTTCGGACATGGAGATCAGTTGGTCGTTGACACAAGTGTGCGTCATACCTGGGAAATTGAGCCTGCTAATACAATCACCTTCGCGAATCCTGCGTGGAACTCTTTCATTAACCTTGTCGCCAAAAGGGCATGCACTGAACTTGGCGTTTCGCCGGGCTCGAAGGCTCCCAAGTGCGAATTTTATAAGTTGTTGTTGTATGAACCAGGGTCCCAGTGAGTAGTACTTTTCGACACTGGGCGTTGCATCATGGGTCTGAAATTGTGTTATTTTCAGCTTTCTCCCACATCAAGAGTAAGGAATCTATGCTAATGGTATTAATCGGATCTGACCATCTTCAGTACTGAGAAAGTTCGCGGGATGTTCGCTACTATAGTCGTGATTTTGCCATCCTTTTACAACGGCGGGCAAGTTCAAGTTTCTCATGGACTAGAGAAGAAGATGTTCGACTTCTCCTGTGACGGATTTGCTACTTCAATGCTTACCTGGTACGCTGATGTTGTCCACGAAGTGAAACCCATCACTTCAGGTTATCGTCTCGTACTGTCCTACAATCTTATACAGGAGGAAGTTTCCGCTCCGCTACCGACAGTGCCCTCGTCTAATCCTGCGCACATCAAGCTTGAAGGCGTTCTTCAGAGATGGTCTGAAAGATTTTATGATAATCCTCCGACGCAAATCGCTTATGTGCTCGATCATAAGTACAGCAGAGTCGACCTGAGTTCAGGTGGGAAGTCCCTGAAGGGCAAGGATGCACAGCTAGTCATGGCATTGCACCAGCTTGCTTCCAAACACCGCGTCGCACTCGCTTTGGCGGAGTTAGAGTGTCATGTCGTCGGAGGTGCCAGCGATGACTTCGATGCTTATGGAAGCTACCATAAGCGAAGACGTTGCTATTATGATGAATACAGCGACTACGACGATGTTCCGACAATGGGAGAGGAGGAGAGCAGGACAACAAAAATCTCGTCTCTTGTAGATCTTGACGGCAATCAATTAATTGGCAAAGAGAGTATCAGCCTTGACAACGAAGAGCTTATTCCGGAAGATCCGTTTGAAGACGAAGATCCTGATGAGAGGGATTATGAGGGCTATATGGGAAATGTTTGTTTGTTCCTTCTATACAATTTTCAGGTTACTGAGCATGCAATTTAGTATCCCGGAGATGTCCAATATTGTAATGCATAGCTATCCTGCTATCTGGCTTCACTTTGTTATCTAACATATTGACAGGGTATCGTCGAGCCGTCGTTGTGCTTTACCTTGAAGAAAATTCGCATGAATTGCTCCTTCAGGCAGGAGGTGCTGCTTACGCCATGTTACAGCTGAGGTTACGGGACATTGATCAGCCTTCTTCATTGGACCACCTGTTTGCAAATTATGTCATAGGGCATTTCAACTCCTCTAATGCGCATCATGCCAAGGAACGGGAATGGCTTTCTTACATGTTTGCGCTTGCTTTACGATGGAAGGATTCAGAGATGTGGCTTAAAATTGCTTCGAGGATCGGATCTCAACAGAATTTTAATTTGATCGGTGAGGAGAGGCTTAATGCCGCATGGGAGGCCTTTGGCTTCGATACGTTGCGTCATTTGTGAGCCATACAATGTCTAATACCGTCCGTAATCATATTTCCTGATGCACCCTTTAGCTTTCAGAGCGCCATGTCTCAATGCCCTAATCTGACAGCCCAGATGACAATGCTCGACAGTGTACTGCGCAGTGCTAAAAGCGAAGACGACAGGACTAGGGTATCTATGTGGTGCGACGAGCAGAAAGCGCTGGCCCTCACGCGAATGAAAACTCCCGTGGAACAGGACGTACCGACACTTATCAATGTGCTGAAATCCAAGGGGGTTCAGTTTTTCGCTGATACGTACGTTGTACCGAAGCTCTGTGGAATGTGCTCTCATGAGTCTACCGTAGTATTCAACCACAGTTTTCGCGGCATCGACCTTCGTTTAAATTTCTCTTGGTTTTTATTGAAGCACTGCGCAAAGAGAAAGAACAGCTTGCAAAACATCCGGCTGCAGACTTGACGTATAAGCAGGCAGTTGAGTTCTGCTTGATGTTAGCAATCGACCAGTGGAAAGTTGCTGAGGTCTCCCAATATCCATACGCACCTTACGGTCAATCGATAAATAAGCAACAATCTTCGTCGAGCTTCTCCCGGATAAAAGAAGTTATCGAGATGTGCCTCTTGACAGAGCAGACGGAAGCCTGCAAAATGCTTCTGGAGGCACTTATCAAAGACAAGGCCAATATCGGTGCGAAATTCAAGGATCATTTTATTCCGTTGGTTCCCGTGTTACGACGTTTACTCAACTCAAGCAATGTTCCGCTGAACTGTTATCCATTCGGCGATTTCTTTCGTTACGTTATCGAAATGTTTTTGATCGACATGCTGGGGACCAAAAATGGGAAGATGCGCACTAGCCCCGTTCGAAAAGTCGGTTGTGGTTGCATGTATTGCCAAGACTTGGATACTTTCTTGCTTTCGGTGCAGGACAAGAAAGTATTTAGATACAAGCAGGAGCATCGCAGACATATGGAGCAGAGGCTTTACCACGCCCAAGACTTAGCAACCTTCAGAACTATTCCGAACGGCAGTCCTCATGGACTCGAGGTGACCAAGCATGCGGAGGTCGTTGCAATGCAGACCTGGGAAGGAAGGCAGAAGGCCGCCCGAAACTTCTTAGCCAGTTTTGGAGGAGATGGAGCCCTGAAGCTCATCATGGGTCCCAGATTCACGGACGTCTCCCGAGCAATTTCAGGGGACAAGCCGTATTCGAACGTCGCAAAGCCGTACGAATCGACAGCTCTTACGGTGGGACAATCAGATCAGACAACACAGGCAACCTCGTCAAATACTGCGGAGTCTGCCCGTGAAATACATCCGCCGCTAAATGCGAGCACCGAGCAGCCTGCGAGTGCAAATATTACTGCAGGAACGAAAAGAACTTATCTCGGGTTTATCGATCTATCTGATTCTCCATGAACTTGATATGACTGAATTAAACTATGTTAATCCTAATATCTCTGGCTCAGTCTTTCTTCGGTAAGGACTCAATCTCCTATTTTCTCATCGATACACAAAGCACTTACGACTATTGCGTGAACAGAACCGACCTACATGTGAGGTCTTCCTACTAGCGTCTTGCCCATGTTTGGTTTCTGCGCTTCGTCTGTCGCACACGTTAGCATCCATTCATAAACGCCCTTTGTACCCCAAAGACCCTTACCTTCATTAATATCTCCACTATAATTCACAAGTCGTGACATGTATCACTTTTGACGTCTTTACAAAAGCCTCCATTCCCGATTACTCTAATCTATACAAGCGCATAAAGCAAGGAAGATAACAATGTCCTAGGTAGATAAATTCGTGTCGTTGGCCGGGCTTGCAACATTAGTACACATTGCTTTAAAGCAAAGGAGAAGGCGAGTGATATACCGTAATCGTGCGTGGGGATGATTCCGGATTTCGCCGCCACAAGAAAGAGTTCCAATAGCGTTCATTCTTAGAATTGAACCATTTCTTGCGAATCTTATTCTGCAACGGTACATCCTCCGCAATACCGACGGACGTATCATCATGGATGTCAGACCCGTCTACCAGCACTCAATTGTATTGTCCAGTTCTGCACTCCATCCACAAGATGTTTCGCCCAGTCGCGTTTCTGCGTAAGTTGCTCCGTTCAGTCGTGCTCTGTAGTGTCCGTAAGAGATGTGGAATTTGTTCACACAACACACGGATATGTCTGCGGGTATAAAAGTAATATTGGCGATAGTCAGGAGATCGGAAATGACTTTTCACTAGGGAAGTTGTGTGAGTCGACCTCGTCGTTCAGTAGTCCGTGTTCATGTTCCTGTTCTTCGGATGCGCGTCGCCTGAAATATTCTTTGTAGTATTCTTTCATGAGTCCCCCAGGGTATTCAAGCGCGGCTTTCGCGACACCATCCTTCGTTTAAACTCCAAGTGGATTTTAGTAATACGCTGCGTAAAGAGACGGGACCTCTGTCTTTGCGCCAACGGAAGCGATATTTCAAGCAGGCCAGTTTAATTCCGCTTGATTTTGGCTATTAGCCAGTGGGAGTTTTTGAGATTATGGTAAATCTACATGTTCAGCCGATGAAAATGCAACAATCCCGCTTGAGCTTTACACGAACAAAAGATATCGTCGAGATGTGCTTTCTGGCGGACCACAGATGTCTGCGAAGCCTTCTTCGTGTCGCTAATAAAAGACAAAGGCGATGTTCAAGCGAAGTACGAGAATTATTTCATTCCTCTGGTCCCAGTGTTACTACTCCAGAAAGGCGCTTTGGAACTCCGGCATTACACTCCTGGTATCAAACCCGAGCCATGTGGTTTTCTAGCGATTTCTAGACCTTTTGGTTCTCTAGCGGTTCCTGGGTCATTTGGTTCTCCAGGCCATTCGATTCTTCAGCAGTTCCCGGATCATTTGGTGCCCAATGTCTGTTCTCAATGATTTCCATGGAGCGCCAGGACTGTTCTCACCTAACCTGGAACTCTGATGCAAGTCTTATTGCAGTCTCATCTTCTTGTTTGTGCTCATGTACTGCTTCTGAGCTTCCGTACGACGTTCTGTTTATAACAAGGCTCACTATTTTTTCGTTCATAGCGTGCGACCGCTAAACTCACTGTAATCGCACAAAGTTGAGCGTTTTGGTGTCATCAATCGGTCTCTGAATCTTCAAGTCCACGGACAATAGATGTCAGACAGTTCTTCGTTGATCTAATTTTCCATAGAGAAAGTTTACAAAGCATCTTTCAAGGCGACTCGCATAGTATCTTCCTAACCGTCAAGTATTGCTACTCATTTACTCTTTACCAAAGTATCTATACCGATTCCTCTAATCTCCACAAGCATATCAAACAAAGTGTAAGGGTACAACGCAATAGGCTAGGGAGAAGCATTAGTGTCGTTAACCAGGCTTGCAATATTACTACGTATGTTTCAGAGCAAAGGATTATAAGTATGTATCCACGCACGGAATGAAGAAAAGAAAATGTGATGACCTCCGGAAGTCTAGACTTTCCCCTGTGTTGATAATCAAGATGTGAAAGATAAAAAGGAACGATAATTGAACGAGCGAAAGAAACAAGATCGCAAAGCGGATTTAAGATCTCGCCATGATAGCTTGGGTCTGCATACCGGCGTCCGCAAGTGCCAGTTCGAATGCCCGTAGGTGTTCCTCTGTAATCCGTTTAGCATTGAAGCGCTTTCCGCCATTCGGGGACGGTAGGCCCTCTGAAATAGGCTTGTCGTCATCCGTAAGACCTGCCTCCCAGCGCTCGATCTTAATCCGGCTTTGTTCAGCGCTATCCCACTCTGCTCGCCATCCGCCGAGCTTGTTCTTGAGCGCTCGGATTTTCCGCCCAGCGTCTGCATTAGCCGCGCCGTTCACTTGTGCGTGTTCTGAGATGGTCGTAAGCGAACTTGCGAGTGTTGCTGTCAGTGTTCGGACGTGTATGAACTCTGGCACTATTCTAGCGACAGTTGGAGGGCCAGTGACTGGCGGAGGCGGTAAGACGAATGACTCCTTCATTGGTGAAGCTGTGTCGAGCTCATCGTTAAGCATTTCGTCTTCGCCGTCTCCAAGCGCATTGCAGTCCGGATTCATCTCCCAGTCGATAGATGAAGCGCGTTGATGAGACCTGACTTCCTCCTGAATCGGTTCCAAGGGGCCACCATTTGGCCGCGAAGCTGTTTCTATAGGTCCTGCCTTGTCTAGCAATCCCTCCACTTCCACCAAGGGCTCCAGTATCCCAAGAACGTCGTTCCCATTCACCTCTCCCGAAATCTTCCTGAATTCCCTCTCATACTCCAACAGTTCTCGGACCTGCCCCTCTCTATCCCGAGCCGAGTCATTTATATGTCTGATGATGTCAGACGCGTATTTCTCAATTGATTGCTGAGAAGGAAGATATGCCGAGTCTGAGTCTATGTGTCGTAGTTGAGTTAGGAATTTGTCTGTTGATTCAAGATCGCGTGCGAGGATGTCCATTGGATCCTGTTGCTGTTGTTTTGCCCGCGGCTTACTTGAAGAAGCAGCAGATCCGAAATGAGCTTCAAGGCCATTGGCAGTCGGCTCATCCACAAGCGTCGGTGTTCGTGCGCCTTCAGCAGCTTCGCCGTCATCGTATCCATTAATCTCATCAGCGAGAGAATTTCCTGCTGCGCTAGGTATTTGTGGCTGCTCATCAATTCCTTCCGCCCCTTCATCGAATTCAATCCCAAATTCCTCCTGCAGCATCTTCGAGCCTGCGCTAGGCTCAGGCATGAGGGCAACAGCGAGCTCGTGTGCGAGAGAGTGCATTCCAGAACCACCACTGGCGTCTCCGTCGTCACCACCGTCCAGCTCCTGTCCTAACGTCGCCATTGATTTTCGACCTCCTCTCATTGTCCCCGATGATACCCTTCGCGTACCATTGCGATAACTCATCTTATCTGCTGAACAATGCTGACTTTATACTTTAAAAGATGTTGTCGCGTGAGGCCGTTTTGTGGAGAGTAGGATGGGTAAAGGTGACGAAGTGAAAGACGCGTCTTACACTTACATACGCGACGTGGCTAATAGAATCCGTAGTTAGGAAACACGCGCCGCATTGAGTCATCTTTCCCTAACCCAGCTACAGGCATCAAGGTAAAAATATTAAATTACTAAAAAAATAGGGTAAATTTATCTAGCCTCGAAAACGATCTCAGGAGCATTTTCGGAGTGCTGTTGGTCAGAAGCGAGTGCACCGACGTGTGGAACATGCGAGCTCATCAAAGTGACAATGTCCGCCTTTGTGACGATTCCCTCTAATTTTCCGAAACGCGTGAAGAAAATATACCGCATATTCTACGAGGCCTGGATTCAGTCTGGTCCATGGTCCATGAATAGGAAAAAGACTTACCATTTTCTGAAACATCCGGACAACAAGCTCTTGAGGTATCTCTTTTCGTAACTGGATCACTGCTTCATCTACTAAGCCGGACAGATCGATGGTCGATGAATTTGCCGCGCTCTTGGTAAATACGACCGTCTCGTTCATGCTTTCATCAGATAATAAGGGGTCTTTCTACAGTATGAATTTCTAGAGTCAACGCAAGTTCGGGAGAAGGACTCACCAATCGCTGCCTTCAACTTTGCTTTCGTCACGTATCCGATAAGCTCTCTGTCAGACGCGGAGACAGGAAAGCCATGATAGTTGTAGTCTGTCACAAAACGTGCTACGAGGTTGGTGTTGAGCTACTGTGTGAGGCAATTCTTGATTAAAGGATCACGCTACCTAACTCCCGTAAGCTGCAGCCATATGCATCGACAGTTACGAGACTTTCAAAAGGTATCATGACAGACGCGGCCGTCTCGCCCTTATCTAGATACTCGGCATAGGGTAACCAAGGGTATTTACGCAAAGCAATCCACCTTGAGTAAATTCCCTCCTTTCCAAATGCATCTGCGACCCATTTTGATACCATCACTGAGATCATTATTGGTAGTACATGAGACAAGGCTCCCGTCAACTAAGTAAGAATAGATTAGCTACAGCGATATGAACGGAGAATGAGAACGTACCTCAAAGAGAATAACGACGAGCGAAACTAGCAAATGAAAGTGGTAAGCAAAGGAAACCTCATATCGGAATAATTTATAAAATATTCATCGTACTCGTCATTCTTGTGACGCCGCCGAGCATCGCGGAAGCACCGATCACGGCATAGAAGCCAGGATTTATGCATGGAACAAGAGGGTCTGGCGGGCAAGTCGAAAAGATCCAAAGATCCGGATAAGCACGGTGGATGCCTTGACTGTTTCTTGCATTTAGCATGCTTGTTCTTTATTTAATACGACAACTCACACAATCAGGCCCATAGCTCGGCCGAGGCATGCGCCTATAGCTATCGTTGGCAAGAAGATACCTGCAGGGACCTGGCGACTTCATCAGAATCGCAAATACAGCGTGGAAGAGTCTCAGTCTTACCATCATACCAAATGACCATGCAGTGAGCCCCATCTTGATCGCAGTAGTTAAGATAAGAAGGAAGATATTTTCGACCAGAGCATTAGGACTATAAAACCGATTGGAATTGCTGGTATAGAAGGGTGCAATTTGTACGTACTTGCAAAGACCGTGGTAGTCACCTTTTGAGATATCGCAGTCCTGGAAGAGGTTGGCCACCAACTCGGACGATTGCACTCTAGCCCAAGGTAAGTTAGCGCGATCTCAGAATGGGCCGCAAGACGGTACTCAACCTTAAGAACACTATCTGTAGGAGCATATGCATGAGCCCCTGTTCTTTCAAGGAACCAAGGTCAGACTCACCAGGTAACTCACACCAGCCGTAAATGCAGTAGCGCCAACAACTTCGAGGATCGGATTGTCACGAAGGTAGCTATTATGTCGGAACACAGCTGCGGCGACGTTCAGCCGTATCAGCAGAGCACCAAGCACTCCCTAGTGTTAAAACCATAAGTTTTCTGCAAGATTCGAAATGATAGTCACATACACCCATGACAGCTAAACATAACCAAGGTACCTGCAATACGACATTCAGATCATTACCCATTTAGAAAGAAAAAGAGTGCATACGAGTTCAAAAGCTCGCCACGTATCACTGCCACTGGAGACTGCAAATAGTACAAGTTTCGAAGTACCGAATGGATCGACATATTGGAGAGACATAGCTGCAACTGCGGACGTGACGAAACCTTTCCACAAGACATCCGAGTCGTTTGCGAAGACGTCGAGCTCCTCCAGACCGAAGAGCACCCCGCCTAGTGGACTGCCGAAGGCCACACTGATCCCTGCAGCAGCCGCTGCAGCAAGGATACGTCGCTTGAGAGCTGTGTAAAAGGTGATCATTGCAGTGGATGATGTGGATGTGGGCAAGCCAACATACCTTCGTTCCGTATATATTTCTTAAACATCTTGGATAGCAGAAACGCCATACAACAAGAGACATGTACCAGAGGGCCCTTCAGACCCATATTAATAAAGTAGTACAAAACAACAAGCAAATAGTAACTTACTTCTTTGCCAACAGACAGACCCGACGCGACCGACAATACCAGCCCAAGGGACTTGATCAACAACGTCCATGGTCCAAGGAACTCGTCAAATACGTATCCACCAAGAATCTGCAAATTCCTTCAGTAGCGGAAGTAGATCTGACTGGGAAAGAAAGCTCACAGCCTTGATCTCAGGAACTACAAATTTCGTTAGATAATGGTTAAGATTCAAATAGAAATCACGTACTTCCGGTATGGAACGCGCTGAAGGTGACAGTATTAGCATGAGTATCCTGAATCATTAAAATCCAATGCTCACTATGGCGCGTACGTCAGTACAAGAAATGCTGCGCTACTAGAGAAAGCAATCTACAAGACTATTCAATTGATGTACATAGAAGATGGCATGGAACGCACCGCGAGAGAAATGTAAATGATTGCTTGTAATAGAGAAGACACGAAGATGGTATGGACGCCGAACCACTGGCTCCATGATAGCCAGTCAGTACAGACCTCTCCAGCTGAAAACAATTTCAGAGAAGATACACGAACATGTGTAACCGACACACGCACGGTCGATGCCGCTGCAACACGCAACCTGGTTGTAGAAGAAACCATACGCGCAACGTCCTTCCCTCAAATCGCTGAACCAGTGCACCAGAACATCCAGCCAAGCACCGGTAATACCCACACCTACACCAGTTCCAACAACGACAAGCCAGATGCGTGAAGATTCTAACAGAGGAAGGAATAAACCAAGAAGTCCACGAAACGACCGCAGTCGGTGCCGCCGGGAACGTTCAGCTGCTTCTTCGCGAAGCCAGTCTATGCAGTTATCAGCACGGTTCCTTGTAGGTCCAACAGACTTGAGTATACCTATTGTGCTGCCATCACGGTACGTGACCTTCGTGTCCAAATGTGCTTTCGGTGTACTCAACAGTTCGTGATTGTCGTGTAGTTCATAAGCTTCCTCTGCAGGAGCTACCAATGGTTCTCTAGCCCAAGGGTCATCCCAAGATTCAAAGGAATCGTGTCTTTAAGAATGGTTATTTCAGTGCTGACGGTCGGAAAATAGTTTCTTACTCCGCATCGTGTTGCATGATAGTGGTGGTCAGTAGAAAACACTGAAACAGCCATAAATAAACACGATCAGCTCGAGTGCAGTAAATACAATATGCAAGAATTCAAGTGCAGGCTGTTGAATGATGTTGTTATCTCAGAATTACATCCTTCTACACGAGTGAATGTTGGGAAAAAATAATCGAACAAAGCATGAAATATCCCCCCAAGCACAGCAAATGAATCACGATCTTTCAACCTTCTTGAGGTTACGGTGAATTTCCGCCTTGACCACAGTTACACGGTCAATAAGCTTCTTCACGACGGCCTCTTTATTTTTCTCGTAGGATTTTGTGATCTCTTCCAGTTTTTCATCAGTCTCCTTGTCAATAGCGGACTGGGAGTTTTGAGTAGTGCCTTGTCGCTGTGGCGCACATATCAGCATTTGGATTGAGGACGAACGAAAGGCAGGCACATACTGAAGCTTCAAACGCTTTAAACTCTTTCTCCTTCAAAACTTTATACTCTTCAATCTCTTTGTCTGCTTCAGTACGAGCATCCTTTAATCTCTGCGCTCGATCTGGAAGCAACCATGCTAAGCAGATGAACGCGCCACGGCAACCAAGCAGATAGACGCACATTTGCGGGCCTCCTCAACAACCCTCTTGGCATCCTTCTCCGCGTCGAAGAGTGTTTGAATTCCAGGGTTTACAGCGGTGGCCTACAATAATAAGCATGAGCTCGATTCTGTAAAATAAACGAAGAACACTGACCATGGTGAAAGTTAAGAACAAGAGGCGTGACGAAAGAGGAAAGTGGTTCCTGCGTGATGTCCCGTGGTCCGTCACTGTCAAGTGCTCGACGCGTCTCTTCTGCATTGTCAAGAGGCTCTGAGCTCCTCGTGCTGCCCAAGGCATAGCATGAGAGGGTGTTGGTGATACTAACTACATCAAACATGGATCCATTACAAGCCCTTCAAGCAGCCTATTCAGTTCCTGCAGACTCTCAAGAACAGGAAGAGCTCTTGTCTACACTTCGTGAAAGCCTCGAAGCAAATCCGTCTTATATCCCCGTACTCTGCTCGAGTCTTGTCAGGGGTCTTCTGGGCGTGCAAGATTCGTTATTAAGACGGTGGACTCTTGACCTGCTACACTACGGGATAAGCAAGTCAAATTTACCTGTTGAAAAGCGGACAGAGCGTGCGTGCCCTGCAAGTTCATGCACTAATCTTGAAGTCTGATAGATTTGCCGCATTCCAGTTGCTTCTCAGTCATTGGATGTTCTCGCAGGCCTTCTTCGTGACCCGAATCCAGCGATTGTCAAGACAACTGTTCAATGTTTCGGGACGGTATATCCTCTACTATTTCGACACTTGTGAGTTTCAATACTTGACGTGGTCTGTTATAACGAATTACTTATTATGATGTCCAGGTGCTTAAATCGCAATCTACGGCCAATGTGGGAGACGTTGGTGGCTTGCAAAGCTCGAATCCTCGAAATAGTGTGGTCACCCGCGACGTCGACAGGGTTGAAGCTTGTCGCATTGAAGTTCATGCAGCGAGTTATTCTTGTCCAGACTCGAGGAGTATCGGATCCAAGAGTGAGTCTTAGGCTACTTGATACACTTGATGGCCTCCCTGATGTTTCTCTGAGCAGCTTCAAAAACCGAACGACCCGAATCTCTCGTTCTGCCCTGCCGATCATCCATTTATCAATGCTGCCCAGCTCGAGGCAGAAGGACAAAAGCTAATGGAGAGTGCCATCACAATATTTTACACCATGCCGTGAGTTCCAACCACTTTGTGTCGGAATGCGTGTCTCAGATTTCACATAGAAACCCAGACATGATGGCAGCTGTGGTGAACAGTTGGGGCTCTCTCGCAAAGCAAAGACCGACTTTAGCACACATCATCATATCCGCACTTGCTAGCTGGAATCCGGGGGCTATCTATCATTTTCCTGCAGCGCAAGTACGGAGCGTAGAGAAAGCTGTCCGAATCCTGTTGATACACTTCTCTCGGTACGATACATATCATCGTACATTGCTATATTGCTGATATTGCAATTGCAGCATCCCTCAACTCCATACTACATATGCTCACCAGATCAACGAATCATTGTCTCAGCAAGCTATTCGGATGGAACAGGCGGCCATTAACGAGAAAAATCGCAAGGCCGCAGCTGCTGCAGAAGCAAGCCGCAAGCGTACTATAAGCGCTCTCAGTGATGAAGCCAGCGAAGCGAAACGATTAAAAACAGAGCATGATCCTTCATCAAACGTGGCCTCCATATTGGCGAACTTCGACTTCTCGGCCCTCCCGCATACCCTAGTCACCGACCTCGTCATATCGAATCTTCAGATTTTGACTGAACCAACCCTTACCGCTGCTGTTCAGGTAAGTCGGCTGTTAATTTATAATGTGTAGATAACTGAAATCTTTTCCAGAAATATAGACAACAAAATGGGCTTCGACTCCCCACGGCAGCTTCTCAGGCACTACCGCCTACTGACACAGAATCCTCACAACCTCCACCCGAAAAGCCTGTAGTGAAAGCTGAGCCTATCGACCCTCTAGCAATGGACATGGGAGACGAAGAGGTAGATTATGAACCTGATCGATTGAATGAAGAGGTGCGCGTCTCCATCGTCGGAACTATGATAGTGTCCATAATCAACTTCCCTTAGATCTCGGAGAAGGTCGGTCTACAGCCCGATATAGCTGAAGGTATAGAGCCTATAGACATCGACGAGGCGCTCAGATTTACTGAATTCCGTCTACCTCCACCCCATGAATTCTCGGAACCGGAGCAACGTGCTCTCGTGCGACAGTCCATGTCGCGGATATGGGAGACAATTAGAGAATTTATGCCGCCGAGT
Source organism: Sanghuangporus sanghuang (assembly GCA_009806525.1). Classification (NCBI taxonomy): domain Eukaryota; kingdom Fungi; phylum Basidiomycota; class Agaricomycetes; order Hymenochaetales; family Hymenochaetaceae; genus Sanghuangporus; species Sanghuangporus sanghuang. The sequence goes on along the minus strand of VVIT01000002.1, from coordinate 614,407 downwards.
GAAGCCGCCGCGAGCTCACATCAACCTTCTCATGGCGCACTAACACAGGATCTATGGATGTTGCTGTTAGTACGAATGATTACGCGGATCAACCCAGAAGATGAGGAGTCCAAAAGCGAAGGGGATAATGCGGAGAATGAGAGACGGGACTCTATGGAAGTGGACAAGGCTCCGAGGCGAGAGCGAATTAGACAGATCTTGTTTGATTACATTCTTACGGATTTCCCTTCGAGGTATGAGTCTTCTCTGAAATGGAATCTTTAACCTAAGTTCACGTGCCCGTTTAGAGAGCGGCTGGCTGTGACGTGGATGAATGAGGAGTGGTACAATGACAAAATCAAAAGCTCTAGGGAACCCGATTGGGTAAATTCAAGTTTACTGCTTGATTGTGGTTATCCCTCTTACTGGTTTGACAGTATCCAATATACCCGCTATGGGTGCAGAAATTGGTGAATGCGTATGAGCCCATGATAGATACGAAGGACCGGACTCTATCGAAGTTCCTCCTTGACATACCCTTCGTTCCTCAAGAAGTTCTGAATTTGCTTCGAGACCTATGCGTAGAGCACGATCGGTATGTGTCATTACCTTATGTTTCTTATAGGCGGATACCCTAATTAAGTCGCACCCAATGCTCGTAGTATGCAAGTAGGATTCACTACACTTCGCGAATTCGTAATACAACGAGCACCCTTGCGAGCTCAGGCAATGAAGACCCTCCTGGATTTAACAACGCATTCAGGTAATATTCTAGGCAATCTATCAGAAATGGATTATTACTGAAGGTCCGGGACAGACAAGGTCACGCGCGGTGCAGCGATCATCACGGTTAAACGCTGGGTACCAGATATTCAGCCCATGGGTGATATGGTCCGGACTTTCGCCCTTCGGTTGCTTCGTCGCCTCCAAAAGCAGCCTGCCGGTGGTGCTCAGGCCAACGGGCGTTCAAAAAGCGAGGATGGGCATGACGATTCAATGGAGGATGGAGAAATGCCTCAGGAAGAAATGATCCAGACAGAGTTTCTTCCAGAAAGGGTGGAGTTGCCAGCTCAGAAGGCGCAGGTCCTTCAGCATGTCGAGCTAATATTTGCTTTATGCGTCAAGTGTCCGGAGTTCCTGAACGAGTGAGAATCCAATTTTGCGTTATAATGGAAGTGATCGTGTGCTCACGATTCTGACAGGATATTCGATGCGTATGGCCAAATGGATACGTCCGTGCAGGAGGCAATTCAAGGTCTCATCACAGCCCTCATAAGATCCCTCGGACCAAATCATGGGAAGCTGCTGTCACTTATGCGCACTTTCCCACCAGGCGCGGAATCGCTGGCCTTGAGAGTTCTGAACATCTTCACTGAAAACAACCGACCGACCGCGCCGCTAGTCTCCCTCGTCAAGTCGCTTGCCACCGAACGTGATCTTGATCCTCGCTTCCTCATTCCTATCATTGCCGAGATGGATAAGGTATGTTTATTGCGTGTTGTGATAGTAGGTGATGATTGAATTGAAAACGTGATAGGCGGACATCATCAAGCACCTTCCACGCGTTGTGTCTATGCTAAATGGTACTGCAGAAGTCAAGCAGCTCGTCAAGAGCGTGTTTGAGTCAATCGTCACGACACCGCCTCAGACATTCGGAAGCGTCACCTCCAACTTACCGCGTGTCCGACAGAGCGAGTTGCTCACTCCTGCCGAATTGATGGTGTTGTTACACGAGGCCGAGAAGGAGATAGGGCTGAAGAGCACGATTGAAGGTATGATTGTTGTGTAGCATTATGTCACGATGACAATCTGACGTGCTGTTGCAAAAGCTATTGGCATCTGCTTCTCGATGACCGATGTTTTCCGATCTGAAATTCTTGCGGTCGTGATGCAGCAAATCGTGGATGAACCCGTACTCCCGGTGCTGTTCTTGCGAACTGTGAGCTGGTTTGATTTCTCGCATAGATAGTGACATGATTCTGAAAACGTCATCAATTAGGTCATCCAGGCTGTCACTACTTACAAGTCCTTAGTTGGTTTCGTATCAACTACCCTCCTTTCTCGTCTCATCACCAAGAAGATCTGGACGAATCCCCCATTATGGGAAGGGTTCATTCGATGCGCGAAAACGATTGCTCCTGCCAGTTTCGGCGCGTTGCTTCAGCTACCCAAGGATCAACTGCGTGAACTTGTAGATAAGCAACCGGGACTGAAAGCCGGTCTTCGCGAATTTGTGCTGAAGAAGGCTGGCAACAAGGCTCGCCAGGCTGGGTTCCTTGATCTTTTCGGTGATGATCGAAGCCAGAGCCCCGCACCGCAACCGCAAGCCGAGCCGATTCCTGCTGCTCCTAGTGCGTAGACAACGTGCATCCGGCGTGCGAACTATTTCACATTTTTTTCGAGTCATAAAGTGGTATATTTCTTGCACAATATTGAATTCTACATCGATATCTCTTTCGTAGACTAGGCTGTCCAATTTTTGTTAAAATATTCGATTACTGTTTTAGCGTAGGGTTCCATTATGAATAAAACGTAGATCAGGACCATAAAGGGGTGGCTAAATGCCGCGGCAGGTCTCACCGACCGAAGGTCTGACACGCGCACACAACCGCAGAATTAATTACATATTTTATTGGCGTACATGTCTTTGTATGAAATGAAAATCGCGACATAAATGTAGACCTCGCTCTATTTCTGACCATCATCTCCCCCCAGTATCACCCGTCCCGCTTGCACAGCGACGACGACCATCTTCCCACTGCACCGGCTTGCGGTGTCGTACATCCGGGCACGGAGTGACTACTAGTTCGAGTTATCTCGGCACGGCTTCCAGCCTCTTGCCAGTGCCCAGCATCTCCGTCGCAATTCTCCTTATAAGCTGGCTTAGGTAGCGAGGCCACGTAACTCAGTGAAACCTTAGGTTTTCTTTTGGTTCGGAGCATGAGCGTCGAGAAGAAGGAAGGTCACGAAGGGTCGGCCCAGCGTCGATCTGACTCCATCTCTGGCCGACGAAGGAACCGTCGTCCCTCAGCTACTCATGAGAATGACCGAGAGTCGAGCTCAGAGGAAAGGGCGTCTGCTGGGTCCTGGAACGTCGATAGAGGTCGCTCGAGGACTCGTCGTCCATCCAACCCAGCGTCAGAAGATAATCTGCGGAGAAGGTAAGTGGCATGGCACATGCTCCACACGTTAGGCTCGACCTCATGATCAATTCAAACCACACACAGAGGCTATCATGCCCTGTTCTCATCTTTTGGGAAGGTCTTTCACGTCGAGAAGCGATGGAAGATGATTCGGGACATGGGTTCGGGAGCGTATGGCGTCGTTATGTACGTATCGAGTTAATTAGGGAGATATTGCGTTCACTGATGTTTGGTGTCTAGCTCTGCCGCAGATGAGATATCTGGCGAGACAGTCGCGATAAAGCTCGTAACTCGCATCTTTGAGAAGACGTCTCTTGCCAAGCGAGCTCTTAGAGAAATTACATTACTACGACATTTTGCAAACCACGAAAATATAACCGGCCTAATTGACGTAGATGCCATTTCAAAGGATTTCAATGAGATGTAAGTCACAGGCCCACTCTTGAGTGCACATCGTACTGATGCGGCCCAAATGCTCAGTTATCTATTTCTGGAGGTACGGAGTCTCGCCACTGAAGCAAGTGGTGTCCTTCTAATCTTGTTATGGTTGGTCCACTGGTAGCCCATGGAAGGTCTGTTCCTGATGTCCGCCTTTACGTATACACCTCAAATTGAGCTGATTACTTCCCATAACCAGCTGATCTTCATCAGATTATCAAGTCTGGCCAAACACTAACGAACGAACACGTGCAATATTTCGTTTATCAGATCCTGCGTGGTACGTATTCTCGTTACTTTCGAGGGTTGCCAATTGCTGGATTTCCGTAATGCAGGGATGAAGTATGTTCATTCTGCGTCCGTTGTTCATCGGGACCTTAAACCCGGAAACCTACTCGTTAATGCCGATTGCGAGTTAAAGATATGCGACTTCGGCCTCGCCCGAGGCTTTAATTCCAGAGCGGATGAGTTTGCTACCCATATGACGGAATATGTTGCTACGAGATGGTATCGTGCTCCGGAGATCATGCTCGCATTTCGGTGAGTGGCTTCTATCATTGAGGAACGTATATTGAATAACGTTATTGCTAGACGGTATGATCAAGCTAGTACGTCTATGAGTTTGCCCTGTATGAACTGGATCTGATCCAATTGTAGTCGACGTCTGGTCGATAGGTTGTATACTAGCCGAATTAATTCTGGGGAGACCATTATTCAAAGGCAAAGAGTCAGTTGGCCTCTTCTATCGTGGTCTTCAATACTGCCGCTAACTTTAATTTTATTAGTTACGGTTAGTGAGACTTAGACGAAGCCAATGTCCTGTACTTATTCTTTCTAACTTGCGTTCAGTTGATCAGCTCAACAAAATCTTGGATGTATTGGGTAAGTCACCGAAGAGTGGTTTGTGTCTACTTACTGACACCTACCAGGAACTCCCGATGAATCTGTCTTGAAGCGTATTGGTAGTGAAAAAGTCAGCATTGATTAATTACTGGAAACGTTTTCTGACTTCCATAGGCCCAAGCTTATGTTCGATCACTTCCATACCGGAAAACGGTCCCCTTCTCCAAACTCATGCCTAACGCCGATCCACAAGGTGAGTCTAGCCTAGCCCTTGTCTCAGAAATTCTCACTGACACGGGTTTTACGTATAGCCATCGATCTTCTCACTAAAATGCTGGCCTTCGACCCTGACCAACGTATCACGGTCGCACAAGCCCTCGAGCACCCGTGGCTCGCTTCCTATCACGACGTAAACGATGAGCCCGAATGTCCCACACCCTATAGCAAATGGCACGATATTGAGAAACTAGAGACCATCGAAGATTTCCGGGAAGCACTATGGAACGAGATTCAAGAATATCGTAAGGAGGTGCGAAGCATCGCCGTGGACTACTCCAGCCGAAGCCGTGCCACATCAGAAGCTGAGCGTCATTCGGTGGATGCGACAGCTGCCAAGCCTAGCGCAGTAAAAGAGGAAGGACAATCCGAGGAAGTTCCTGGCACAGAAACGGGCTCAACGACTGCTGTGGAAGGTGCAGCCGACAAGGATACGTTTGCCGACGCACCAGCCAAAGGGGCCCAGGAGAAGACAGACTCTGCTACAGCAACCATTAATGCGAATAGTATGGTTGCTCCTTCTCCTGTCACCGCCCCGCCGGCTTTTATCCGGCCAGGTCTGGAGAGACGCGATTCTATGCGACCGCCAACTCCGGCAAACATGGTGAATGATCCTGTCGTCCATTACGCGCGCAGGTCCAGCATTTTGGCAGATAGATATTCTTATACTGGTTCTGTGCGTTTCAGCAAGCCCTCGGCATCTCCGGCCGAAGGTCTTCCTGAACCAGCTCCTCCCTCGGCAACCTCAGGTTTGTCAGGTCTTCCGGCTGGGCAGCAGGGTGGTATTCCCTTCCCTTCGTTTGGCCCTACGTTCATCGTTCCGGCACGATCGCGCACGGCATCAACTGCAGGCGGGGATTATGCGTATGCGAGTCGCAGGCTTCTGCGTACGCTTAGCACAGTATCGATACACGAGAGCGTTGACGGTGCGAATGGACTGGCTGCTATGGGACCTATAGGACAGGCCATCATGGAGCGACGCGAGACGGCCGCAGATGCCCCGCCGAGTGATATGCCGAGAGATTTCGGGACGGTGCGCGAGGAAGACGAACACAGGACTTCAAGTGGCCAGAGTAGTGCTCGGCCTGGTGGAAACGCAACGAGCACTGCCAGTCCGGCGACTTTGAAAGAGACGAAGGATAATGATCAAGTGCACACACCACCGCCTCCTTCCATCGCTGTGAAGAATAGCCCGAGTAGAGGTAGCACACCTGCAAAGAAGAAGGAGAGGCGGTTTATTATTTTCTAATTGACTGGTCGATGCCATTAACAGTAACGACTTCAACTCTACATTCCTCCCTCAACCTCTCAAGCTCAAGTCTAAACTATCACGAAGCATCTATGAGACGACATCATTAGCATTCCTTAGAGATCTACTCAATAAATTTATTGAGTTCTTTCGTATCTATCTTCTCCCCCCTTTGACTAAATTGCATACACCCACATCACGTTCTTTTCTCTTGCAAAATATTACTTAGATCTAAATATACATGTATACATGATCATTTCGTTGATGTTTCGCTCTCTTCCTGGCTCGCCGTCTTGTATTCTCTAATTATGAAGCTGCTCTCGGTCATAAAATAAAACAATGTGCTACAACAGGTTGTTAGTGTGGGTGGGTCCGTAGGATGTGTCTTCAAAAGTACATGAGTGGAATGACTTGATATGCAAATACAGAGATAAGATCGTTCAATCTTCTCCCAGAATGTCTTTTATCTCTGAAAGCATGCAGGACATGAGCATTATAGTGTAGACAAATTTGGAGATTTACTTACTATCGATAATGTCTAAGTATGCTGAAGTTGCAGGACTATCGGGGTATTCATCCAAGAAGCTAACACCATAATCCGCGCTCTTGCCTATTCGAGGATCAAGAGGGACAGAACCAAGCAATTCGACCTTCATCTCCTCTGCAAGGCGCTTTGCACCACCCGTAGTTGGCTTGAAGATCTGCGATTCGGTCTTACATGACGGGCACACGAAACCGCTCATGTTTTCTACAACGCCAAGAACGCGCACGCCAACTTTTCGACAGAAGTCGATCTCGCGTCGGACGTCTTGAAGTGCGACTTCTTGTGGAGTGGTGATCACAACTGCACCATCAATCCCGCTTTCCTTAAGATATTGTACGACGGAGAGGTGTTCGTCGGACGTCCCAGGCGGCGTGTCGACTAGAAGATAATCAAGTGTACCCCAATCTACATCTTTGAGGAACTGGGAGATAAGACCGTTCTTCTTCGGCCCGCGCCACATTACGGCAGAGTTCGAGGAAGGGAGCATAAAACCGACGGACATGGCAGAGAGATTGTCGGAGACGTAGACTGGTGACCACCCTGTTGAGGATGCGTGTACCTGCTCGGACGCTATGCCTAAGATCGTTGGTATTGAAGGACCGCAGATGTCTACATCCATAATCCCTGTCTAATTCAAATACTTAGTCTAGGATAGTATCCAATGAATAAATACGACTGTACCTGAGATTCCTCGTCCGCCGCGAACGCCCAAGCCAATTGCGCGCAGAACGTGCTCTTCCCAACTCCGCCCTTTCCGCTTAGGATCAAGATCTTATGTCGTACGCTTGCCATCCGAGCGCGAATGAATGGAAGTGCTGGGTCAGGTCCCTTGGGCTTGTCGGATGCGCATATTTCTTGGTTGGCGCATCCTGCACAGGCGTCGGACTTGCCTGCGAGGTCGGAGTCGACGCCTGGGCAGTGTTCTGGTGCATTTGAAGGAACCACGGAGGGGTCTGGAACTGCGATGGGCTGGGAGACGGCCAACATGGTGGTCGGTGAGTGAGCTGCTGGATGAGAGTGGGTTAGAAATCACCTTGCGTGGATCTCCCGATTCGGATATGATATGATCTTCCCCGAAATTTCCGGACGTGATTTTTTTTCGAGCTTTCTATGACCAGTGACAACTGGTACAACTGATGGTGCTGGTAGGAATACTGCGCCGCGAATGCTGTTTTGTCTGTCTTGTTTCCCTTTACCAAGTATTTTTCTTTGCCATTTGAATGCATTTCAGCCCCTATGTCGATAAGATGATCGGAGAGAAGACAATTTTAAGCCGAAGAAGTCATTGTGCCTGAACTTGATCAATTTGACATACCATGGAGTGAATATATAATGACCCCGCTCGGAATCATGGATCCTCGTGGACCTGCTTGTCTTCCACCTTCACGATTAGCCTCCCGCCGTCCTTCCCTGCGACGAAGGAGTGCGAGACAAGGTCAAAACAATCATCATGCCGGACATCTCTGTGGTCAACGATCAACCAACCTTGGCACGAACTGACTCAAAGCATTCTATCGCCGGGTCTGTATCCAAGTCTGTACAAAACTCGACGAGCAGTGAGACAGAGCAACTCCCGATTGCGGTGCCTAAGCATCGGCCGCCAATCGACTACAATTCTCCTTCTGCGCTCGCAAAGAGCACTTGGGCCCGTTTCAAGAACATATGGACTCGAAGATTCACCTTGTCCCTCCTCGCAGGGCAAGTTGTCTCATTTTGTATCACTGCTACGAATGTGACGACAACAGAGCTAGTGGGCAGGAACTGGTCGCTTCCGACAACGCAATCATGGTTCTTGTGAGTCAATCACTATCATTCGAAGGACGATCGAAATTGACTCTAGGAATAGATACTTCGCTTTATTTGTGACCTATACGCCATATACCATTTACCAATGTGAGCTTATACTTGACTGTCATAGCCACTATGTCCTGACGCTGAATGTGCCTTAGACGGACCGAAGGGATGGGGAAAGATGATTTTCCGAGATGGATGGAAATGTGCGTTTGATTGTGATCGGCCTTTGAAGCAATGAAGTAACAGCATACTTATATGCAGATCTCATACTGGCCGCCTGCGATGTTGAGGGTAACTTCCTTGTCGTCAAAGCATACAATTACACGACTCTGCTATCGTGTATGCTGCTTGATGCGTGAGTTTGGTGATCCATAACCGTTTTTATGCTGGATTCTAATACTTCGTTGTGGTTCGTTCTGATTAGTTGGGCAATCCCGGTCTGTATGCTCTTCGCATGGCTCTATATGCGACCGAAGTACACTTGGACTCAACTACTTGGAGTACTGGTCTGCATCGGAGGTCTCGGTATGAACGTTGCGTCCGACCATATTACCGAGAAGGACTATCCTGCTAGTAATATGGTACTTGGCGACATCTTCATGATCATAGGGGCCTCATTATACGGCTTCAGTAAGTATTCGCTGTGCATTACCTTGAAAGTTGTTCTCTGATTCTTACTCCCTTTATCGTCTAGCGAATGCAACCGAGGAATTCCTCGTTCGGCAGCGACCGCTTTATGAAGTCGTTGGCCAGCTTGAAATGTACGGCATGATCATTAATGGAATCCAAGCTGCTGGACTGGAACATGAGGACATGCGCAGAGCCAGCTGGAGCGGTGAGAATATCGGGCTGCTATTTGCGTATACTGCGGCTATGTATGTTCTGTACACCGTCGCGCCTCTCCTGTATCGTCTGGCTTCGTCCCCATTCTACAACATGTCGCTCTTAACGAGTGATTTCTATGGTTTGCTCTTTGGACTGTTCCTCTTCGTAAGTCATATAGATATGTTTTTTATGCTTGTGGTCATTGATTGCTTGTTTATAGAATTACAGCCCATTCTGGCTATATTTCATCGCATTTGCAGTCGTCTTGCTCGGACTCGTCATCTACTTCTGGAGTGCAATGCGTAAGTTTCTCATTTTCTCCCTTTATGAGTTTTATTAACTAACTTCTGGGAACAGCGGAAGAGCAAGGCAAATTGGATCCGCGCGCACCAGCATACGTCAACGCGCGAAGCGCTCGTACTCCAAGGGACCTGGAGTTCGAAGGCGCCGCTCGCTCTGAAGAGAGAGTACCGACATTGGAGTCCCCCCAGGATAGCAAGGTCTGAAAGTATTTACGTGCAGGGGGATTTGTGCATATGTTAAATGCGTATCTAAAGCTGTGTTGTAACTCCTGAGTCATAAATGAAGAAATTGAACAGATGAGCGCTTTCAAAGTAAAATAAATAGCGTTTGAGGCGTGAGAAGATTCGTTTATTGATAAAATAGATTCTGTCTCGTCTTCGTCTTCGCTTTGCCACCGACAAGCAATGCCGCCATCCAAAGTTTCACTACGTGCGACCCCACTTCGAACGGTAGCCGACTAAGTATAATCTCCATACAAGTGAGAAATAACTATTAGTCCACACTGGAACATTTTCCTCGCCAGAGTTTTCTAGTTTTCCATTGAATCCATTCAACTGTTGTGGGGTTCGCTTGGTGTGTTCTCTTGCTCCCATCTTTTCAGTTCCCCACATAATTCTGACAGCTTGGCCACGCTCGGCAAGCGTCATCGCAACAGGCCGAATCACGCGGTTGCAGACCAAGAAACGGAGACCATCGGGGAAGCATAGTGTAGGTCTTAGCGAGCGTAAACATCGCTCACCTTATCAACATGCTTCTACCGCCTTTTCTTTCTACGCTCCCCTGTTTTAGACCGGAGAAGGATCGGGCAATCATCTGCAATCATATCTTACTTTTGAGAGAGCGGTTATGGCTATCATGGTATGAATTAACCGCTCTATACCCGCCCTTGGTTTTCATTGCGAGCTTAATGAGACTAATGAGGTTTGACTACACCCCGATCATTCCGAAGCGCGTAGATGGGATTTACTATATATCACGCTCCTCTCCACACTGGATTGATGGTTCTTCATGGCTTTCACGCTACTTTAGGAGTTCTTGGGGTTTTGGAGGATAAATTGCTGTGCTCCGCGAAGAACTTATTGCTTGGACTATATTCAGACGTGCCTTGGTATTTTTGATATTATTGTGCAGGGGATATAAGAGGGACCTCAGGAATATCCAACACCGGAATACCAGTGCTATCACTGAGAACGCTTCAATCTCAGGGGGTAAAATTTTATCAACGAGCAGCTTCCACCACAGATGCCTGGACTCGATTCGCAGCTGCCTCCTTTCCCGTATGATGTCCCCACACATCCGTTGCTTGCGATCGACTACGAGCTCATCAGTTCCGGAGACAGTCTGGAGATCGAGAAGCTCTGGAAGGCTGCTACGAATCTCGGGTTCTGGTAGTAAGTACCGCTCTCTTGTTAGTAAATGATAAGCAGTCGGTGTAATCTAACTTGGTTCCAGTCTAAAGAACTATGGTGCAGACCGTGAAGTCAAAGAGTTATTCGAGATGGGAGCTGAGACTATGCGACTTCCGCTGGACGAGAAGATGCAATTTGAGCAAGGAGATAATGGCCAGTCCTTTGGGTAAACCAATTTTTTTCACCCGCTTTTTCCTGCCGCCAATTGACGTCTTTGGGAAGCTATAAAGCAGCTGGATCGAACGTGATAGATGAGAAGGGGAATCTCGACACTGCGGAGTCCATCAGTGTATCCAAGGACGATGCTCTGGCATATCCCAAGGTGGTCCATCGAACATACCCCTCAACGGTGACCAATCGTATGGATTGGACTTTAAGGCCCTTCGTTCACAAGTCTGTCGAAGCGAGTAATACGATTCTATCCATCTTCGAGGAAAAGCTTGGGTTCCCGGCTGGGACGCTTCTGAACCTCCATTCGCTCGATAAGCCCAGCGGTTCGGAAGCGCGCTGCATCAAGAGCCCTCCGAAGCGTGTTCATCCAGCAGCGAGCGAGGAGAAAATCAAAACCTCACTGGGAGCGCATACGGACTTTGGGTCGCTAACGTTCCTGCACATGCGACTTGGCGGTCTTCAGGTGCTTCCTCCAGGTAGCACCGAATGGCGGTTCATCCGCCCTCTACCAGGACACGCAATCTGTAATGTCGGAGATACACTCACGCTCCTTTCCGGTGGTATACTTCGCTCCAGTCTACACCGCGTAGTCCCTGCTCCAGGGGCGCAAGCCGCATACACACGATGGTCACTCGTATTCTTCACGCGCCCGGGTAATGACGTCTATCTTCGCCCCCTGGCTGATGAGAGTCAGGTGGTAAGAACTGCCGTAGCAAGGATGAACGAGGAGGTTAGAAAGATGTATCATCCCGATGCGACGGCGAGGGAGTGGTTTGCGAGGCGGATCATGAATCAGAGGGTCGAGAATAGAACAGTGAGTAGAAGCGAGTTGGAATCGAAAGATAGCTTAAAGAAGGCACTGATGGTCTGATCTGTTTCTTTTGTAGTCTCCTGAGACATGGCGCGCTAGTAGGGGGATGGAGCACAAGGCCGGTGCTACTTGATAAAAGAATTGGTACAGGAATCAATCCTGTCGAACACTTGTGTTTACCCGACTATGCAGGTTTCAATGTCGTTTACTTTCTCTTCTTCAGGGATTTTGCTTGGATTAAATATATTATTACAAGCCCAAAGCCAAAAAATGTATTCGATGATTATTATGTGCGGAAAGAGTGAGGTTTGCGATGCATATATAAGTTACCGCCGTTGCAAGTCCGGATCTCAGACGAGTCGCCCGGGAGGTGAAGCATCCCTCTGATTAGGCTTATCCTGAGGGTGTTGTTGTTCGAAGCGGAGTCTCTCTTTTTCTCTTGCCTCGCGAGCCTCCGCGATTTTCTAAATAAAACGAATCAGGAGAGGATCAGAGCGGCAATGTAGGTACAGGAGGACTTACAACTTTCAGGGATTGAAGATTAGCCATCAGGGCATCGAGTGCGTTCTCTGACATCTCAGCTACCTGTAAGGTGAGAATCAAGTGAGCCACAATACAATATAAATGTAGATGAATAATAAGCCTACTCACCGTATCGCTGGCTTGCTTGGTCGCTTCACGGACGCGTTCCGTGGGCCATTCAGTTGAATATCCATCTGGAGTGTTAACTGGAGCTTGAGGCTGAACTGGTTGCGTTGCTGGAGGCGCTGCAGCCGTTATGGGTACTACTGCAGGTGAGATATTTGGCTGCTTGGTAGCCTGCGCAGGGAAAGCCGCTGAATTAAACTGCTGCTGTTGATCCTGAGGCAGCTGGTCCCTGCGTCGGTGGCATCCGTAACGATGATTCGACCACTGCCTCCACTCCTCATTATGACCCTCGGAGCGATAAAGCGATTCTTCTTTCACTGCCTGGACCAGTATGCGAACGCGCCCGCTCCTAGCGCGAACCAGAAGATGCGCGGGAAGAGCCTGCAACGTGCGCCGTACATAAAGACTGCAGGAGGATGGTTGAAATATCTCGGTCCGCCGTACCAATGGTTGAAGTTACCTGGATGCATTGTGGCTTTATTTGCGTGGAGGTAAGGATGACTAGTACTGAGTGAGGATGGACTTCGAATCAGTGATCTCGGATTCGCTAAGAGACGGTTGAAGTCGCAGCATGATTTTATAAAGTTCAAAATGCCGCTGCTATAGCTGATTGCGCAACCCCGACGGCCAAAATAAGGCGTCATCCATAAGCCGGCATGCTGCGGGTGAGGGCACTGGATGTATGCCGTTGTGCGTATGCGCCCGGCAAAGTAGGCCCATACAAACCCGAATAGGAAAGTGAGTGGTGGGGTAGTCACGGCGCTAAGCCGATGTGCCGTGCGAAAAGCCCGGCTGACGAAGCAGGATGACCTCCAGGCCGTCCGTCGGGCCAATATACTTGATATTTAAAAGTAAAGTAAGAGAGATATATATGACGGCCGGCAACAGATGGTACCTTGCATGAAATTTGCGTGGAAATGCAGAACCAGAAGTACTTGAAAGTTACACAAGTTTTTGTCCAGAAATACCATTCTTAATTGCTTTATTTTGAGAGCTTTCCAGGCCTAGGCGTCGGGTAGAACACTTTGCAGGATAGACAGGCACCTGAAGAATCCGCAAGGACAGGAGCACTGATCTTCATCGCCGAAAGTGCAGAAGGGTGCTTATTGCGGCACACGTAGTACTTTATAACCGACTTACCTGCCTTCAGCCACCTGTCTTCCCAACCTTAATAGTAAACTGTATATCAGATGACTTCGTTTGTTGGACACGATGTGTGAGGCACAATGGATATTATTTTTCTTGGCCAGAGAAATCTAAGAGACGGAGGGGTATTGGGCTTCCATTTCATTTCCCTTCGTGCTGACAGCAGCCGATACAACGCTCAGTCATGACGATGTTCTTTTCGACTGTATGTTAAGATCCGGGTTGGACTCATTCAGCGGACAGTTATCGTGAAGACGAGAAGACAAAGCACCTCTTACTTCAGTGGAGACAACCGAAGAACCTGCGGAGCAATTTGAATGAAGCTACTCGTGATCTTGGAGAATGGAAAGCCCGAAAAAAGAGCGGAGAATTTGTGGATATATTATAATAACAATCTTTTATGTAGTCTGTGTGTATAATATCAGTGAGCAGAGGGTAGTAAACCAAGAGGTAGGAGGATAATTAGAGAAATCCAGGGGCACGAGAACACGTGGGCGTGATCACGGTGTGACAAGTTCTCTACTCCGGTGTTAAGCCAGTGCTAATACTTGGTGTCGACCCTCATCGCCAGTGTGGACCGCCCTTCAGCTTTCCTGTCCTCGTCGCTATTCTCTTTCCTCACCGTCCTTCGTCTCTTTTCCTGACTGCGGCTCATCATTCTCATCGCCGTCGTCTTGACGTGTAGCGACTTGGCGACAACGCGGCATCGGCAACGCATTGACACACCAAACAGGTCGCTAACTTATTCTTCTTTAGCGGGCGTGCTCTTCATCTCAGCTTCCGCACTTTTGCTTTTCTGCTTTCCTGTCGCTCTTTTCAATGGATTCTACGCTTCCGCGTGGAGCTCAGCAGCTCCACCAGCAGCAGTTGCTCAGAGATTACCACGCTCAGTTGCAGCAACAGCACAACGGTCATCAGCTCGATGCTATGCACTCTACCCCGCCAGATAGTATGAATCGGTCCAACCCTAAACCACCTCCTCCGACGCGCTCTTTAACGGTCGGCACCGCACATGAGCTCGAGAGGACGAATCCTCACTCCAACTACGACTCGCATCCGCATGCCCGTAGTGAAGACTTGAACCATACTTATCCAGATAACGCAGTTTCGAGCGCAAGTCCGAACGGAAGTCCAATGCGTACATTCCAGTCTCTCAGCCGGCCGTTAACACCTAACGGTAACCGAAGCGGGGCATCTTCTTCCAATCATTCGGAGGACGGTTCGAGCAGAGCGGATGATTCGACTCTAAAACGCTCCAGCATGACATCGTTGTCTTCCGCGCCTTCAGCAGCTGGCGGTTCAAAAACTGCCAGTTCATCTGCTATTCCTCCGGCAGGTTCTGCAGTCTGTGCCGCATGCTCTCTGCCATTGGAGGGTGCCTTTGTCAGAGCATTAGGAAATGTTTGGCATCTTCCTTGTTTTAAGTGCAAGGCAAGTCACTTTCTTTCTTGACCTTTAGTCTTAGCCTCTGAGCGAATAATAGGACTGCGATGCTGTCGTTGCATCAAAATTCTTTCCGATTGATGGCGCAGACGGCAAGCAACAGCCGCTATGCGAACGAGATTATTTCCGTCGGCTGAATCTCATATGCGCCAAGTGTGGTCAAGCATTGCGAGGGAGCTACATCACGGCATGCAGTGAGTACAAGCCTTCCTTCCCAGGCATACATACAAGAACCTCTTTCATTGACGAACTTCAGACAAAAAATACCACGTCGAGCATTTTACGTGTTCTGTATGCCCGACTGTGTTTGGCCCTCAAGACTCTTATTATGAACACGAAAATGACGTGTATTGCCATTTTCATTACTCGACTCGCTTTGCTACAAAGTGCGCCGGCTGCAACAGTGCCATTTTGAAGCAGTTCGTAGAAATTAATCGCAACAATCGTGATGAATGTTGGCATCCGGAGTGCTATATGATTAATAAGGTCGGCAAATTCCTATTCTCGGCTTGTGACGCGTTTATGTATGGGAATATACAGTTTTGGAACGTCAAAATAAGCTCACGGAGACCGACAAGCTCTAACGCATCAACGGTTGATATTCACGAACCGCATTGGAAAGAAGAGGAGGAGAGAGAGACCCCGCAGTCTTTGAAGAGCAAGCAAGCACGGATGGAACAGCAAGTATACCGTATCTGGACGTAAGTAGCTCTTCCCTCTTCTCTTACGTATGCTCATTATTTGGCAGAGTCTTATCGGCCTTTGAAGAATCCAGTGCTGCTTGCATCTCCGACATGCTGAGGCAAGTTAGCAACGGACAATATTTGGAAGCTATTCGTATGGCGGAAAAGTTCATCCTGCATGTTGAGGTCTTGTTTGCGACCATCGACGATTTAGAGACGTGTTTTTCCCGGTTAAATTTGAAAGGTAGCTCGCTTGCTCGTGACTTCAGAATGACCACTGTGCTGACATATTTACAAGGCATGTCCCATGTCCGAGAAGCTCGTCTTCTATGTCGGAAGACCGTCGATCTCTTCACGTTGCTGTCGAAGCCACAAGAAAGTCAGAGGCGAACGGGCATGACTCAGGAACTTCTAGCTCTTGTTACTGGTCTCGCCCACTATTTGAAAATTCTTATTCGCATCGCACTCACGGGCAGTCTGAAGCTTGAACGTGACCACAGCGTTCGGGAGGCTATGACTAGCTTCCTGGATAAACTCCATCTTCTTGCTGTGGAGGGTGGCAATCCGAGTGCACGTCGAGTGATCCGTGGCGGCGAGAAGCATACCGACGATCATGGGGGTGCGGCCAGCACGCAGGGGGTATCGTATGGCTTCAAGAGTCTGGCACCCGAATTTGCAGGAGAGTCACCATTCAACGACTCTCCTGATTCTTCTGTTCCACTAGCAGAGCGTCTTTCAATCAAGCCTCCTTCCGATCTTTGCATCAAGTGCGAGACGACCGTCGAGGAGGACTGCGTGCGGCTCGGAACATATCAGCGGTGGCATTCACAGTGCTTGCAGTGCACCACGTGTGGTAAAGTATCTGCACCGCCCTTCCCGAAGGAGCCGCCGAAGGAGCCAGGTTCCGACGAAAAGGAGGTGACTCCGCCGAAAGTGTCCACTGTGCGGCGACCACCTGCCAATGTTGATATCTTCGTATATGATCAGTCGACGGCAAAAGATTCGCCTTATGGTCCTGTCCCAACGGCGATATTCTGCCTAGATCATCAGCGTGCAGGATGTATTGGCGGGTTCCAAGCTGTGACAAGACTTGAGCAGTATGCCTTCTTACTTAACGTGGCGTTACGACGACTAGCATACTTGTTGAAGAGAAGAGGTCTTCTGATTCCTCCTACGGGTGAGTTCGGATTCTGTGTTCCGTTCTGGATGGTCTAACTGAGTTCTCTTAGCGTCTCCCGCCGGACAGGCCCAGACTCACGACTTCTCTGAGCTGCAGGCGCACCGGGAGTCCAATGATAACATGCGCCTCAAGTCATCAGTTCCACTGGAGCGCAGAATATCAGCTCGCATGCCCAAGCGCTCGACAATCGTGGAGTCACCCTCGGGCAGGACAGTCCAACCCACTAATGTTGCAAATGTAACCACTCAGCGAGGCGCCATTCCGGCCGCACAGGTACAACCTGCGACAGCTTTGGCGGCTTCGACACGCCCGATTCGGCCGGGTCAGCAGCCGAGTGCGTATGGTGCTCCGACGTCACCACTTCCGCAGCAAGAACGAGGTCAACCAGTTCGGCCACGTCTCGCAGCCCCAGGCAATCTTTCTGGGAGTCTGTTTGACGAGAAGGGTCAGATTATTCGTCCAAACTTTATTTCTAACAATACAGGTGTAATGATTGTGGATGATTCTGCGCCGAATTCACCGTCGGGTGGTGCTGACGAACCGCCAATGACTGTTGCGCAAGATGGAATAACACTTGCTGACATCCCCCACGTCATTGAAGCTGAGGAAGCGCGCAAGCAGCACCGAGCATTGCCGTCTCAGAGCACTGTTCCGACGATTGCGGAGCTAACACCTCTTGAACTGATGATCGTCAAACACGCCGCGCTTTTGGCATTAAGCCGTTCGCCCTTAAAGAATGATTTTGAGCTTGACGATCTGTTAGAATTTATCGAAGTTAAGAAGGGTGGGTTCTGGAATAAATTTTTCAAGAAGGACAAGCAGAAGAAAGGCTAGTGATCTCATCAGTCTAGGTCTAGGAGTATGGTCGCGCTAATACCTCCGCTTCATCTAGGAGTCTTCGGTGTCCCTCTAGAAATACTCCTTGAAAAGGAAGCCGCAGATTCTATGCTTGGGGCTTCCGGAGCAAGCCTCAGGGTACCAAGCTTCATCGATGATGTTATATCTGCCATGCGACAGATGGGTGAGTAATTTGGCTATTATAGCCCTCCTAACCACTGAGAAAATTTCATTTGATCAGATATGTCGGTCGAAGGCATCTTCCGCAAGAATGGGAACATTCGGAGATTGAACGAGCTGACGGATGCTATTGATCGTGACCCATCGTCCGTAGATCTGACTCAGGATAATCCCGTTCAACTCGCGGCTTTGTTAAAGAAGTTTTTGAAGTCTCTTCCGGAACCATTAATGACGTATAAGCTCTACCGCCTATTTATGGCTGCAGAAAGTGAGTTATAGGGTGTTTTATCAAGCTTCTATGATGGATTTTTACGACCTTACTTAGATTTAACGAATGAGGTGGAACGCAAACGGTGTCTCCATCTGGTAATGCTACTCCTGCCTAAAGGAAATCGGGACACAGTGGAAGTGCTTTTTACGTTCCTAAAATGGGTTGCTTCATTCTCTCATGTTGATGAGGAAACTGGCAACAAGATGGATCTCCACAACCTCGCGACAGTAATCAGTCCTAATATTTTCCGTAGCTCTCCGACAAAGGGAACCGACACAGTGCGAGTAGAGAGCTTTGAGAGTATTCGGGTCATGGATTCTTTACTCGAGTACCAAGACGAATTTTTCCTCGTACCCGAAGAATTCTTGCCACTCCTGCGGGATCAGGATTATTTCGGTGGCGCTCTGGAACTCCCCAGCAAAGAGTTCTTAAAGAAATGCGATGCATATCACCGGGTCCGAGCGAGTGGTCGAACACCTCAAGGAATGACTTCGCCCATCTTGGGCTCCAGTAATGCAGGAACACCATCTAGCGGGAGTGGTGGCTTTGTCCGGGATCCAAACGATCCTCGCCTAGCAACTCAACGATCTGATCCCACCATGGCGCGTGGTCGGCAGCCTTACGCCGAACCCGGCACTCCCAGCACAGCGGCTCGGAATGGGTATTTCGTTCAGGACCGTGGACAGGGCCAGTCGGGCTCCGGATCGCCGTCTGAACAGCCACCTCCTCCTATTCGCAGCGGCTATTCATCGCGCCAGCAATCCCCTCAACCACAGCCGCGTTTACCTCATCAGCCCTTCTCGCATCCGAGCTCTAATGGAACATTACCAACGACGCAATCTTTCGGCTACGTTTCGCAGGATGCTTGGATGCAACCATTGGCTATGCCTGGTCCGAATTCGCAGCAGAATCAGGGTGCCAGTTTCGCTCCGGGAACCTCTCCTAGAGCATATACCCCTCGCATCAGTGGAGAACTTGGACGAAGTAACTTGGCGGCGCCGAATGGGCACGTATCACGGACCTAATTCCTCCTCACTGCTGTCTGAGAGAATGGCTCTTGAGAATGATTCCTTACCCAGGCACGAGAGTTCTGTGCTCCAATCTCTCCCCTATAAACCATTCTCCCCTTGAGCAATTCTTGGCTGCATCCTTGTATTTCTGAACACTATTGATCTTTTCTTATTCTTTCTGATCCTTCATTGGACTCCTTTCGACTTTTGCTGCACTCTTTTCTTTATTCACCTTTCTTTACACAATACCCTGAACAAGCATGTCACATTCCCCCTTTTTGGTTGCGCTTTTTTCTTTAATTTTACATGGCCAAGTTTCAACAATTCTGACGTTACTTTCACTCCTTGTCAAATCTCGTGAATATGCGTAACGTGTGTTTATTTCTTTATTTTGGTGGGCTTATCGAAGGTTATGCACTTGGCGGCCTGTTAACCTGGTGTTGTACAGTAAACAAAATTGACAAGATACTACCCACTCAGAATCCACGGACATGCCCTTCGGATTTGATGCGGAGTTCAAACCTCATGCGATGGGACGCGTTCTCGTCACGTGTCTACAACTTCAGTCTGAAGTTCTGTTGAACTTCGAGCTCGTTTACGCTTTGCTACTCTCAAATATGCAGCCAAAAAAACTGTTAAAGGTGCTGAATTTTAGCCTTGACATCCGAGTAGCTCCAAGCATAAGTATTTCAAGTGAACTGGACTGGTCGTGAAGCCCTGAGCCATTGCATTTTATAAAGAACAATATCGATACACAGTGCACGCCTAGCGTAGGCTGAGAAGGATGTTCCAGAATGAGCAGTAGCAAGCAGCTCGCTGACGGCGAGAGTACATGAGACCGAACCAGCACTTAGTCGAAAAGACCGAAGCCCATATCGTCGTCCGACTCTTCCTGTAAATAACAAGAGATTCAGTACTACTTTCTTGACTTATTTAACAGTACCAACCTTCTCCTCTTCCTTCTTCTCTTCCTCCTTGGGCGCTTCGGCGGCAGCACCACCTCCAACACCACCGGCAGCAGGAGTAGCAGCAACTCCGCCACCAGACGGGACCTGTACGGACAAGTTTAGACTCAGGCTCATATAGACATACACTGGATACGAACCGAGGCGAACTTAGAAGTACCCTCAGTGATCAGTTCATTGATGTCCTTGCCGTCGAGCTCAGACAAGAGCTTGGAAAGGCGATCCTCATCAACGTCAACGCCGACGGCGCCAAGCACGCTCTTGATGTCATCAGCAGTTGGGGACGTCTTGCCCCCAGTCTGCAACAGGAGATAAGCAGCAATGTAGCGCATTTCTTTGTGTACAATTAGTTTCATATCTTCAACAATTTCGGTATCTAGAGCTCACTTTATGTGTCGTTAGCTAGTTCGGGGCAGCCGCAAATCGCTAAAACAGTATTAGGTTTCTTGGATCGCTTATGCTGGTGGAAATAAACTCGCCTTTAATCCCTTGGGGAAGACTTGAGGATTCTGTCCGAGGTATGAATGAAATATGAGTGAGACAGGCGGCGCGATCCTAAGATCATCTGATTACCAAATTTGGTAATGCTATATAGCATATGACTAATGCGTGTCACTTCTCTTCTCACTTCGTCGTCTGTTCACCGTCTAGCCTCCAACGTTCTGTTCTCTTCAAACGAAAAGTGATAAAACAAGATGGTTCGTGATAAGTTTGCCCATGCATCATTGTTTAGGCTGCTTGTCTTACTGGGATATTAGGCTGACGCCGAAATCACTGACCCGACCGTTGCCGCCGAGCTCAAGAAGAGGAGGACGTTCCGTACTTTCTCCTATCGCGGCGTGGAATTAGACAAACTTCTGGACATGAAGAATGAAGACGTATGTGATTAAACAAGTTATTATCTATCCTGACTGAGCTTGTTTCCAGTTTGTTGAGGTATGAATACCTATAACTCTGCAGTCCGTCAGATTATCAATATTCCGCATAGCTCGTACACGCTCGTGCTCGTCGCCGATTCCAGCGTGGGTTGAAGAAGCGCCCTATGGGCCTTATCAAGAAACTTCGCAAGGCAAAGAAGGCTGCGCCGCCTAACGAGAAGCCGGCCGTCGTCAAAACCCACCTGCGTGACATGATTATTGTTCCAGAAATGATCGGGTCGGTTATTGGCATCTACAACGGAAAGGTCTTCAACTCGGTTGAAATCAAGCCTGAGATGACCGGACATTATCTCGCGGAGTTCTCGTGCTCGTACAAGCCCGTGAAGCACGGTCGCCCGGGTGTAAGCTTATGCTTTGTTTTTCCTCGACCATGTTGAACTTAATTTCTGTCTCTCAGATTGGTGCGACGCACTGTAAGTCGCGACACTTGTTCGTACTTGAACTTCCGCTGATGATTAACGAATTTCCTTTTGCCGTGTTCAGCCTCTCGCTTGTGAGTGAATTTGATCTTACAATCTTGCCTTTTCTGATTTGATCCCCAGCATTCCCCTGAAATGATTCCATGTTGTTGCTTATTGTTTTCCCTCACAATTTCCATGTCCTTACATATGTCAGACCCAAAACAATGCCAAGCATATGTATTACGATTCGCCCTGGGAAGGATAACTTGTTTTGACCTGTTGTGACTGAGGCCTGAACACACGTGATGTAATAACTTGATTTAAAAATCAAGCTGAAGAGAGAGTTTTATATCATTTTAGCTACCGAGGGCAGGCGGCGTCTTCGTGAGATCTGACAGATCCACAGGACGGGGCCAATGACTTTGTGCTCGAGGTGGTCGGAGTCATCAGGAACTTTGGTTCCGAAAAGAGCTAGGAGCCCAGTTACCGGATTATTGGGTGCTAGTGGAAATGGATCTGATTAGAAAAAGTAATGATGTGAGAGAGAATTGATTTTGGAGCTGAGAAGTCTCGAGTATGGTGCGTGGCAACGGTTTCAGGATGAAGCGGAGAGTTCCATCAGTCTAATCGATGTTGGACAACGATTTCAGCCAACGAACGACGAGCAAGTGGCTAGAGATAAGCGTCGGTGCCGTAACGGAGCCATTTGGCGCTTGAAAAGCATTACTTTCCGGGGCAACGAGGCAACGATCTCACATTCTTCCCTCAAGCCGTCGTGGGCAGTGTCGTCCACAACTTTCCACAATGTGATCGGACGGGGATCTGGTTATGTAAATGCACTAAGCGCCAGTCATTATGGGTGCTACCCTGATGTATTTCTTTCCTCTCATTCGTGTCGTCCTCACACGAAAATCGAAGGACAACGGCCCAAGAGTGGACAGATCCGATGCTTCGCAGTGCTTGGTTTTTCTGTTTGGATCCAAAATACGACGACGGCGAACTCGACTACATAGATCGGCGACTTCCAGAGTTAGCTCACGGCAGTCACCATCTAAACCATCTTTCCTGAATCAAGTTATCTATCGATATCTTCGCGGTTTCTTACCTGATTTTCGCCTGTGTGCCGACTAAGATCCCGTACTCACGCTGAGACCAGGTTCAATTCTAGTGGGAGTGGCGTTCCACTGGCACTGGCACGGCAGCGGTATAGATCGGGGAACAAGAATATCACGCACGGAAGCAGGACGGACGAAGAGAACCTCGTTGTGAAAAAGTAATATTAATATTAATAATGTAGACACGCGCGCGTACGGATATGTGCTATGTCCATTAATATTGCCAATTTGAATTTGAGTATTTTTGATCATATTGAGCCGCCGCCGGAGGAGCCGCCGGTTTAGCGTCATGCGGATTTTGAGAAGGTAACAGGCACCGCGGCGCAGACTCGGCCGGCACGCATGATGCCGGCTCTCGCGGAAAAAGAAAATATTACTATTAGATTTCGTGTATTGCAATGTATGAGCTAACCGTCACCCTGCTCATCTCCTTTGTCCATCTCTTCACTTAGCTCTGCCATGTCCGAACCCATTCTCATCCTGCGGCCCTGATACTCACTTCCTCTTCTTCTTGCATTCTTGCCTTATCCCGGTTTATACAATTTCCCCCCTTCTCCAGGTCTTGCGGTTATGGACAGATCTGTTGCTTCATCGCACATGTCCCAGTCTCGGATACCGCGCTACACAAATGAACTCAAGCGTGCTGAACCTTTGGACGTGCTGCCCGCGCGCGCTTCGGTTCTCAAGGGTCCGAAACGCAAACGTCTTGTAAAGGTATAGTTTAAATCACTACAGATCTTGAGCTTAGTTTTTCAATATTATGGCGTTGACATCCCGTCCTTCGTCCTTCCATTTAGGCTTGTGACCCTTGCCATAAGAGTAAACGTCGCTGCGACGGGACTGGTAAGCTTGCTTGCCTCTGGATCCTTCGCTTAATTCAAGTCTGATTGTATAAAACGTCGAACTCCAGCCCCTTGTAGCAATTGGTAGGCAATACATCGGTATGCATAGACGCTACTGTAATGCTGAGATATTGTCTGCGCGGGTTAGCTACTTCGCGTCGAAGGAATGCACGTACACAGACTCCACCGGGAGACCTGTACCTGCTCCCAATTCGCTACGGCCGGGCATACTTCTTACCCAACCCAACACAGATGTTCACAGTCCCACGAACATCAATTCATCAGCGCCAGCTACCGCCTCGGGCTCGTACCAAGCTCCGGGGCCCGTTCACTCTCAAACAGGAACTCAACAAACCGAACCTCTGCCATCAGCAAGCGCCACTACGCCTGGATCCTCTCTCGTTATCGGGAACCGTTCCCCAGTTCGATCCTTATTCAATGAAACGCCTCCTCCTCGTGGCCTACACCTTGACCTACCTCGCGATCTTCTCCCCCCGCGTAAGCGACCGAAAAATGACCCGGAATTGTCTGACATGTATCGTAAGACGACCCGCAAAACTTGAATGCTCTTGCCCTCGATTGACACTAGCTTATTTACCACAGAACACGTAGCATACAGACGTATGGATGGAACCAACACGTCCGTTGACTTCCAGAAACATATTGTTCACGAACTCATCAACTGTAAGTCGTGGCAACATGTCGTATATTGGCCTTCGGATATCGGCCGATAGTTTGTAGCCCTTTAGCGATGACTTCTCAGCTCTTTGACATTACTCCGTACAAGGCGGGTCATCTTCAATGCACATTTCTGATTACTCTTCATGATGGAAGTGATGCTGTTGTTTTTCCCCTTCTAATCATCCCCACCCTCTTCTTCAATTTACCTGCCTTAAGGATTCCTGTGTCTCCATAACACTGCTTCTTGATGTGGCTTTACTGACACCTTTCCTTAAACCTAGTGTTTTTCGCCCATTGCCACCCACATCGTTTGATCATTCACTCTGCTTCCTTCCAAGTGGATCTATGCCGCGGCCGCATTCCAAATTACCTTCTCAATGCTATCTGTGCGGTTGCAGCGCCCTTGTCTCAGAACCCTCTCATACGCGTGACTCCGGTCCGTCATTCTGGAGAGAGGTTTGCAAATGCTGTACTTGCAGAGCTTTTTGACGCAGAGGGCCGTTTGATGGCGTCGGGGTTGGAAGCTGCACAGGCGCTGGCACTGGTTCAGACCTATATTGTGTATAAGGAGAGTAGTATGCATAACGATTTACGCCTCTACGGTGAGTTAGATACTCATGGTTTTTCCTTATCTACTCATTTGTATGATCCGATGCTTAGATATCGCTCTCCGTATACTACATACGATGCATACGCATGATACGGATCAGTGCACCTCTGATACGTCTTCGCTGTCCTCAGATGAACTGCATGCTCGCAGAATTCAGCGAGAAAGTGCTCGACGTACCTTTTGGTTGATACATCTGGTTGAGGTACTCGGAGCAGTTTTCACGCGACGACCCACGATGTATAACAGGGAAGACCTGGCTGGTGTTCGTCTGCCTTGTGATGAAGCAAGCTTTGATTTAGCACTGCAAGTCCCATCAGGTGAGTTCTCGCGTACGATGGCCAGAAAATCCGTCCTTACGCGCTCAGTACGAGCAGAATATCTCGACTGTCCGCCATTGAAGACGAGAGATACTTCAGAATTCGGACATGTCATACGTATAGCATCCATTCTTCTGAATATTGAACGCGGTAACATGGATCGTGAGTGATCAGTCCCTGTTCGCCAATCGCTGAAAGGTCTGACCTTCCCATCTGCTCGCGAAGGCCCGGACCACCGGGTGCTATCAGATTCTGAACAGGAACTCGAGGTAACGTTTCCTCGACTACCTTCTCCGCTATCTTCTGATCAGTACATCTCTTTATCACTTTATCTGCTTCTTTCATACCGCATGACCACCCTACGACACATACCGTTTTATATGCTCGCTATAATTGTGTTTTGGCTGTCATCCCTGCTCCTAGCAATGGGTACTCAGTCTAGCAGATCACCTTAAGTACAGCCCCGAGAATCTTCAGGCACATCTCACGCTTTGGGAAACGGGCTCGAACAGCAGCACATGGTGTTACTGCTTCATGCACATACTGCATGCATGCGCCGTCTTGGCTATAAGTAGTGTAAGTTTCTTATCAGTTCTACCTCAAGCACGTTTTGTATTAGTTTCTCGTGGTCGTCGCGTGATCATTTTTTTTTCTTCGCTTCGTTAATGTTTTTCGTTTCGTCTAGCGTGAATGAAATACTAATTAAAATTCATAAAGGCTCGGAGGAGTTTGGGACAGCCGGCTTGCCGCGATCACGACAGTGCGCTTCAAGCATTTCCGGTGATAATAAAGGCCTTAGGACCACGAGCTCGGAACAGCATATTAAGTACGTTCATTTTATCTAGCACCTTCAGCCACGCATGCTGAAATATGCTGAATCTCCATCAAGTGGGGAGCGTGCTCTGGGTACAGTACTGTGGTCCGCATGCAGCCGTCTACAATGGTTCATTCGATGGCCTAAAGAATAGTGTGACTGAACCGAGCATGTCGTCTCAGACACGTGAGCGAGCGTTCGGGAATGCCGCTACGATAGACGTTCTTCCTCAATTGGACCTGTGGATTAAAGAATGGGAAGAATTTTGGGGTCCAGCAACGATGCACGGTAACAGCTACGCCCTAGAACCGGGCTGGGAAGAACGCCGTTCGGCCTATCAGCAATTACGCTCCACTGCGGCTTCCGTTCCCAGTATTGAAACGACTTACGCAGGAGACGGCCCGTCGAGTACGGCATTAAGTCGAAATGTCCCAGACGTCGTCATTGATTCCGTACTTCGTCCGGACGACGAGGGCGAGTCCACATCTCCTCAGCTGGCATCGCCGTCCTTGTCGACTACTTCTACATTGCGGGTGCGGAACAAACCTTCACTTCCTTCGCTGAAGTCAAGTGGATTGCTAGATGTGCTTCCGGATGACTCTCTTGGGAGCCGTTCGTCAGGTGCATCAACACCAGTTAAGGTTCCCCAACCTTGGCAGTTGAATTCTAGTTCTCCACGGCCACCTTTGCTGTCTCCCGGGTTACCAAATTCCATTGGCTCTGGTTCCATTGGAAGTGCGCCGTTGTCTCCTCAGCCCCATTCGCCCAGCTTTCAGGACTTGCACACGCCACAGGTCCGTTTACAAGCGCCGAATTTCTATCAATCTGGTAGCGCGCATCCGATTTCAGGGATCGTCGCGGCTCCCTCACCGTACGAAGAAACGGAAGGTCACACTTCGTGAACCGATGCTAGCTCCAATTGATTTACGTAACAAGAGAATTTTTAACCACAATATCGACAACGCCCTATTCAAAAGTAATCGCCATTTGCGATTGCCGCCTTTATGTTCGCTTCACATGGTGCTGGGAACCCGTTGCACTGCCTTCAGGCTTGGCTCTGTCCTTGTGGTAATCGATATTTATCTTAGACTACTGTCATTCTTAGTGCTCTGCTAAAGTTATGCTATTCTCATCTTTGCTCAGCTCTGCCATTTCGTGTATCTGCTCTGAGTTTGCGAATTACCTCATCTTAGTATACCTTCACTTCTAGGTCTGCATCTCTGCCTTCTTCCCGGTTCTTTTTATTCTTCCCGACTAGTAATCATTTGAGTCTATCTTTACTGTAGCTTTAGAGCTTACCTTATCACACAGTCGGCATACTCCGACTTCAGCTTATTTTGCCCAAAATTATCATCAAATTGATTTAACTCCACATATGCGGGAAGTTGATGCCAATTTCTATTTTATTCTCACCCTGACGACGTCGATCTACATTTGACTGGCGATTCGGCTCCGACTCGTCGAGTGGCTGTGCTTTCAGCACGTGAGGCTGACACATAACATCAACGCTCAAGTAGGCTTCTCAGAATTCTCTGTTTCTGATATTCATGGCGGAACCACTGCACCCATCTCCAGACGATGTAAAGGTTCCAAAAAACTATAAAGAGCATTTCAAGGTCAGTAAGGAGACTTGACAGATGATGGCGTGGCATTTATAGTAAGCCCGCGGCTTCTAGGCGCACAAGACAGTTATCACGAAGTTCGTTGAGTACGTTCAGATTTTTCATCCGATGGACCAGATATGAAAGTTTAACCGTATATGAAGTCCTTGCGAAGATGCCTCTCGTGCCTCGATGGAATGTATGAACCGCAATGACTATGACAAGCAGAAGTGCAGAAATTATTTTGAAGCGTATAGAGAATGCAAGAAGACTTGGGTGAGTTATTACCCAGTGGCTTCCTTTTTGTGCACCAATCTGATTGTGCCTGATCAGATAGAACAAAGACGGGAGGATGGATTGAAAGGGCGCGACAATAAGATTGACGTTAAGGCATAAAGTAACTGTATTTCCCGTAGGCTAAAGATATGTCACACCGAGAATACAGGATCTAAACAGAGCTGCGTCGATCAGTTTCTACGTTTCCAAGCGCTTGGACCGAAATCTCGCGGACCGAGGACTTCATCGACGATCTTCATCATCTCAATGACCTTTTCGTCTTCCAAACTCTTTCCGACGACCTGTACCGCAACGGGTAAGCCAGCCATCTGTTCTGGATCGTACGCGGCATTCTTTGCGTGATACAGTCCGTCTTCGAGGAGTTGCGAACCAGAACCATGTTCTGTGCTATGCTTCCACTCGTCAGTAAGCACGTCTAACTTCGGATCTACTCTTGTGACAGGGACAATGCCGACTGGACTGTCTATGATATTATAAAGTACTGTTCCCGCAGC
This sequence comes from Sanghuangporus sanghuang, assembly GCA_009806525.1. NCBI lineage: Eukaryota > Fungi > Basidiomycota > Agaricomycetes > Hymenochaetales > Hymenochaetaceae > Sanghuangporus > Sanghuangporus sanghuang. Next base: position 586,149 of record VVIT01000002.1, on the reverse strand, counting down.
AAGGGGTGAGAGTGTCATAGTCGCTCTGAAAGGACGATCAGCAATTTGCAAATTCCAGATGTGTAGATTTACCCGTGCGGCACAGCTGGCGTCGCTTGAACGGGAGCGATTATACCGTCGAACTTGTACTTCTGCCAAACCTAATAACCGTTAAAGTCCGCTACCGTTAGTTTGGTTCGTGTTGGATACGATCTCTACGTGCCTCCTCATACCAGCTCTTTCGCAGTTTGTCTCGCTTTGCGATCGTCTCGTAGAACTCATTGACGCTCTTGACCCTCGCATTATCTAAGCAGCTCGCGAAGACATCATCGTGCAGAAGATTCCTGACAATCCATGCCGCAAGGTTCCGGATGAAGCCTAATTGAACAAGAGGGTTAACAGAAGTCCCTGGTAGCTTCGGTTAATGCAAGACGTACCAGGAAGCTTCGGTCCTAGAGTCACAAGGAATAAGCTGCTTTCCTAGATAGAAGATCGTCGTAGGCTCGGAGTAATCCAATGGCAAGTATTCCCTACCCTAGGGTCCGGTCCTAGATGATCCAATAGTGCCTTGTACCCGTCAGAGGAAGTAAGCGCCACAAAGAGGTACATCGCCTCCCGAGCTGAAGAAGGGTGGGGTCAGTTCACAGTAGAAGTTTCGCAAATTTTCCGCACCTAACGTCGGCTGGAACTCGATACATTCGTGCCCTGCTTTTCGCAGTGCTTCGACGGTCTCCAATACTGCACGTTTACACGCTGGGGAGGCCTTGATAAATAGGTCTTCCATTTGTCGGTTAGCCTGAGGACTTCCATACTTGATAAAGTGAAAATAGTACCGGATGTATAATAGCCGAACCGCAATTTGTTGGGAAGTGTAGCCTCGCGGTAAGGTAGAGGTGGGAGTAAACGTTTATACTCTGGCCACTCTGCTGCGAATAGAATACGACTGGCCACTTCGATGTCGTCCACAGACCTGTACGCACCAACATACTTCTAGTAAAAGGACGAATAGAATGCTTGACCGGCAATACCGCACCTGCCCATGGGACCCACAACGGTGTTGATGGCTTCAAACCCAGGAGCGGGATCTACGGGACGGGGAATCAGTGACTACAGAAGTCAATCATGATTTACCCTAGGATTACCCTTAGCTCCTTCGCCACATATCCTTCCATAGCTGGGTTTGAGAGAATAAATACCGCAATAACCGGTTGGTATACGCAAGCTTCCGCCAACATCTGAGCCAACTCCTAGGGCCGAACCATTCTGCGCGAGTAGAGCGGCTTCTCCGCCTGAGCTTCCACCAGACGTATGCGCCGCATTGATGCTCCACGGATTGGTTGTGCGACCGAAAAGAGGATTTGAGCATTCGAAGGAAAGCATTGTCTGTGGGACGTTCGTCTTCGCGATGACGATTGCGCCGTTTTTACGGAAGACTTCTACAATGTGGGCGTCCGAGGATGAACGGTTATCTGTCCACTGCGTGTAGCCAATAGACGCGTCATATCCTGTAATTTCAACTAAAGGAGGAAGTTGAATAGGTGTGCAACGCTGTAGGAAAGGATTGACACGTACACTGGTCCTTGAAGCTCACGGGTACACCGTGAAGCGGCCCGCGAAGTTGCTTTGTAGAAGCAAAATCGTCATCAAGTTCCTTGGCTTCTTTCAATGCATTTTCAAATAAGACTACATGATAGCGAAAAAAAAAGAAGAGTGAGGGATTATTCAAATTGTCTGCGGCGCATGGATCGTACTCTCCGTCAGGCAATTTGTAGCCTCGTGTGCACGGATGGCTTGACGAATATAGGCTGAAACGACTTGACTAGAAGTCCACTCGCCTTCGCCGATTCGTTTAACGATCTCCGACGCTTGTCATGGCTACTTCAGCATATATGTGTAGGTAAAAAGGCGACGAGTTTCTCACCAGTCGCTTGTAAGTACGTATTGTCTTCTTGAGCGCTGACGCCGTTCGCTTCGAGTTGCTTCCGCACCCTTGCAATAGCATCAGCTCTCGCTGCTTGCTTCTGCTTGACGATATCTTTCCAAGAAGGCATCTTAGACAGGTAAATGGATCAGAGTGGTCGATAAGGAAGTGCAGTCATCAGCAACAAACTATGTTATATACATGTAGTTGAAGGAAAGCCGCATCGGACCGAGCATTGCAAGCAAGGCGCTACTAGTACTACGCGATGATCAATCCCCACGTGAAAAAGGAAATCACGTTTTAGGCGCCGTAAATTCAGGACCACAATTTTCTCGACAGCTATAAAAACCACGTATTGATAAAATATTGGCACTATACACTAGCAAGAGGCAGCGCTAATCAGTTCGCTGGAAGAGGTGGAGGTCCCTCAGGTTGGGGAGCAAATATTAAATTGAGGGGAGGGGTTGTCTGGCTGTCATCACTCAAGAGCGTCGCAATGATAGAACGACCTGCAAATGAACGACCCGCAAGACTTTTCATAGCGTCGGCCGCTGACCTTGAGTCTCGGAACTTCACGTATACTCGACCAACACCCATAGCTTCATCCTGACGCTGTGCGTCAATTTGTGCCTGTTGCCCGCCTTCACCCCATCGAGACTTGTCCTTCTTTACTGGGCGCGGAATGCGCAGATCCTCCACAGCACCGAAGTTGCTACACTCTTCCTTGACATCCTCGAATATATCGTCATACTCCTGATCGTCGATCAAGTCTTCCGGAGTCACCATGTTCAGCATTAGCAGGATGCGAGCGTGAGTGTTGGCTAGGTCGCCCGCGGGAAGAATGGGCTTCGGAATTTCCGGCATCTCATCATACGGGATGTTTGGATTGGGAATGCCTGGTTGTCCTGGTTTGGCACCAATGGAGGCGCGCTGGACAATGAGAGGACGTTCTCCGAGTTCCATCCCGTTGAGTCCCTGGCAGGCCACGTCTGTGGCTTCTGGGTCGACGTATTCACAGAACGCAAAGCCCTATTGAATGTATGTAAATAAATAAGTCACGAAAAAATATTTTATGCGAGTACCTTTGAAGGTCCGTTCCCATTCTCCCGGACGAGATTGAATGCCTTGAGCTCGCCGAAACTCTTGAGCAGTTCTTGTACCTGTTCCTCATTGAGATACGCCGGTAGACCGCCAATGAAAATTTTGTGTGGGGAATCCGGAACGTTTGTGGAAACAACACCAGGAACGTGAACGCTAGACGGAGCTGCTAATTCAACGCCACCGTAGTCCTTCGGACGGCGGATCTTCAGTGGACCGTTAAGGAAAATTATGCCGTCGAACGCCATTGCCGCGGTCGCATCCTCGGCACTGCGGAACTGTGAGACGGAAGAAGCACAGTAAGGATTCTATCTGCGCAGACCTGAATTAAGCGTAACGTACCTCAACAAAAGCATAGCTTTTCTCATAGTTGCACTGTACGGCAAGCACGGGGTCTCCCTGCGAAGCAGTTCCGATATTCATCTCCTTCATTTTCGAATTGAAAAAATCGGCCAGGTTCTGTTCATTAATATCTGGCGTGATGCTACCGATATAGAGGCGGCGGGACTGTCGAGACAGATTGGGATTGTTCCCAAGTCCCATGCCCATGCCAAACGTGCTCACAGGCATTGGAGGCGGCAAGCCGGGAGCAGCGAGAATCGGAGGTACCTGAGCTCGATTTGCGCCAGGCAGGTTAAACAAACCTTCACACAAGAAGTTCAGTAATATTCCGTAACCTTTCGGATCTCAAAACTCACCTGTCTGCTTGGCTTGCATAGCAGTATATTGCTCATAGCCCGGTGCGTGAACGTCCCATCCGGATGCCTTGCGTTTTCGTTGAGACAAAGGCACGATTCCTTCTGGAGTTGGCGAACGGCGCTCCGTGCTCGCTTCCTTCTCTCGTCTGCGTCCTCTTCGTTCGTGACGTCCTTCATCACGATCATGGTCGCGACGAGGCGGACGACCTCCACCAAACTCATCGTCACGCCCAATGCGGTGCCTGTCATCTTCGTACCGGCGGAAAGGTCTGTCGTCATAGTCTCTCCGACCGCCGCCGCCCCGTCGGTCGTCTCTCCTCGACCTGTACCGGTCATCATCCCTGTATCTGTCGTCGTCTCTGAAACGATCATCATGCCTTGAAAGGCGGTGACGATCGTCACGGCTGCTCCTGTGACTACCGCGCTCTAAATAAAAAGGTAAGTAAATAGTCCATGTGATTGTGACGCTGTTGCGAGTTGGAGCCGCATCAACATCAAAAATGCATGCAATGGGCGGCGGTCGATCGGGAGATACGAGATGTCAGACGAAGTGACACTCTTCTGCTAGCTAGCTGGAAGGAGAATAGCCATGGTGCGGGGGTTGTGAAAGGAGAAAAAGGAGAGGATGTGCACCATGAGCTTCATCGTCTTCAATGAAGAGAAAAGAGCACACGAAACCGGAGAAAAAATAGATGCATTATGCGGGGACATATCTCGCTGTATCTCTGGAAAACTCAGTTAAGAAAATTAAAGAAATAATGCTTACCATATTCTTCTGCGACTTCAGCCATTTTTGTGATGTTGGTTGGAAGGAAGACGCGCGTTACCAGTATAGCAGCAGAGACAGGTCTGTGACTTACATAGTGACTGTGACAATTCTCTGATAATCGTCGGAATCTAAATATACTCGCGGAGAACTAAATTCTTCAGGCCGTACGTACGTGTACCATGTATCATTCGGTACACACGGCATCCGGACGTTCTCACGCCCGCCACATTCTGGTCTAGTTTACTCTCTGAGTCTCTCACCTTCACCAAGGGACAAGGACTGCAAAATGGGTTCTGCCATAAGTCTCATTCAGCGAAATAGAAAGGTTCTCATCTGGTTTTAATTGTCTTTACTGAGGTGCCATCTGATCGTGCATATGCCTCTTAGACTAATAATCCACCGGAGCTTCCGAAGGTGACTGATGGAGTTCTTCGGTGTGGTATTCTAGGCGCCGCCAAGATTGCTCCTGATGCACTCATCCGGCCCGCAAAGAGTCATCCGGAAGTCATCGTTTCTGCCGTAGCAGCTAGGGATAAAGGAAAAGCAGAAGCATTTGCTAAAATACATGGCATTCCGAAAGCGTTTTCTGGTGTTAATGGGTATCAAGGTTAGCTAGTTTATGGTAGTATATACTTCTAGATGACGCTGAATGTCGTTTCAGATATGATCGATGACCCAGAAATCAACGTCGTATACAATCCCGTCAGCGGTTGCTTCAATAACCTATTTATTAGAAACGTCCTTACTCAATCAAATTAACAGTTACCCAATGGACTGCATTACGAATGGACACTGAAGGCTTTGAAAGCTGGAAAACATGTCCTGCTTGAGAAGCCTAGTACCGATACAGAGGAGGAGACAAAGTTCTTATTTGACTATGCGAAGCAGAAGGGGCTTGTTCTCCTTGAGGCGTTTCATCCACGGTAATGAATTCAAATTCCAAGTGTTGATTTGCTTCCGTGAATGACTGACACTGAAATATATAGTTTCCATCCTGCGATCAACCGTGTCAAAGAGATCGTTGAAAGTGGAGAATTCGGCAAGCTCAAAAGCGTCTCAGCGACTCTATGTGCACCCAGGCAAGTATCCAACCTCAAGGACGATGATATCCGATTTAAGTTCGAGCTTGGAGGAGGGACGATGATGGATATGGGCTGTGCGTAACCCTTGTCGCAGCAGCTCATACTGATAGTAATACTCAAACTCTTGCAGGTTATCCTTTGGCAATGGTCCGTTACGTGACGTCCATGGATCCGACCGAAGTCCTTTCAGCCGAAGCAGAACTTCTCCCAAACCCAAAGGATGAACCAACAAAGCGAAACATCGATCTCGGCACTTCTGCATCACTTGCATTTCCGAATGATGTGACAGGCTCCATCTCATGTCATATACGCTACCCAGGTTGGGGTCCATTCGGCTTAATACCCAGGTTTCCGGATGTGAACTTCATTGCGGAATGCGAAGGCGGCACTATTGAGTTGTTCAATTATGCTCTCCCTAGCGTATACCATTACATAGCCGTCACACCAAAGGATAAGAAGGGAAAGAAGCGTGTTGAGAAGGTGTACTGTTTCCCGGACGGATTTGGCGAGGAGTGGTGGAGCACGTAAGTCATTTCGATAACCATGAAAAAAGTGAGAGACTGAATCGCTATTATAGTTATAGGTATCAGTTGGAGTTCTTCGTCGATAAGGTGAAGGGACGTCAACCAAGACTGTGGATGGATGGTGATGATTCCACGGCAAACATGAAATGGATCGAGAAGATCTATGAGAAGGTGAGCCTTCTCCAGATTGCTCGCATAGACAGTCGCCTTGACGTGTGGCTACTCGACCATAGACCGGACTTGGCAGTCGTCCCAAGTCAACCTATGTTCTGGCAGATTGAGCCTGTTATCACGTACAGACATCGAGCCTTCTCAGGTTCCAATAATTATTGTCCCCCGTATCATCTCACAAATTAGGTCCGAGCCTGTAATGACGTACTCGTTAATTGAACCGCAGAGGCATAGAAGACAAATAAAGCCGGAGAAGAGTACTGGTTCACATATTTCCTCGAAGACAGTTGCAGCTAGTTGTAAACTTCTTGAAACATAAACGATAAAGACATTGATGAGATGCTCATTGCGGTAGTTGAGAGAATCAAGCTAGACTTGTGCTTCGTCAATTCCAGACAAAAATGTTGGCCTTGTATTCGGATTAGAGCACTAGAGACACTTTATTCTTCATCCTTCTTCTCCCCTGACTTCACGCCGTACTTCGCCGGATCCGTCCCATGGTGAGGATGATTGACGAGGTTAAACCTGTTCCTGGTCAGCTACGTGATGAAGCGACTGAAGAAATAAGTATAATCACCAAGGAAATGCATCTATCATAAAGGAATTAGAAAGAGCAGAAACGATTGAGATCTATGTCACTCACGGAACTTAAGTTGCGAGAAAACAGAGTTGTTGTAAGCAGCGCCCTGGACCCATTGAGGTTGGTCGGATTCGCCGTAAAGAGGTTTTCCTTCTCGCGCGCGTTGTGAGAGTTCTGCATAGTCCATCTCTTCCTCCCGTTTGTTTTCTGACCAACCCCAGAATCGGACTACAATCATGAGAAATTTAAACATTATACAAGTGCACGATAAAGAAAGACGACAAACAGCTTGATCGTTGATACGCCAAGAGGAAGCCACCAATGAAGCCCAAGAAACCTCCCAGACGAAGACTTGTCCTCAAACGAACATGTGTTGGATCAGCCATGTCTACAAGCCAGGATCAATAGGAAACCATGGTGCTGAAAACGTCGGTCGTACCCCAGAAGTAAAGTGCAGCAGGGAAAGCCGCCGTGCCAGCGGCAACGGTCGCATAGTCGGATGGGCGGAAGTAGCGGACGACGCGAAAGGCGTGAGGGTCGCTGTCGATGAGCGGGTAGGGCGTCGTAACGCTCTTCTGCTTCATTGTGATGAAGCTGGATGGATAGATGGATAGGCGATGACGATGGCGAGTGACGGTGACGCGAAGTGTTACGGAATGTTAGAGCGTTACTTCACGTTACTGATGGAAGAGTCACGTCACGCATGTGGTTGTTGTTGTTGGTCAATCGCACATTGTTGTGCCTCGCTAATTACATAAATGATCTTTGGCCCGCAATGAATGTTTGGACCATCTAAAAAGCGGCAGGCTGAATAAAGAAAGTATAGGAAGTCATAATAAAGGTGGGAAATATAGACATCTATCTAAACTTCAAGAAGACTGAGGAGGATCGGAAAAAGGCTTCTTGGTGAGTCTCAGTTGCGGTAGTAATGATGATTAAAGCGGTACACAAAGCAGGAATGAAGGAAGAGTAAAGCGATCAGCACAACAAGATGGATTTTCGTGGCTGCGGCCTAGCTTCAGTGGTGGCTCATCCGCGCTCTTTGTCCTGGAGACTGTAAGGTTGTCCATTCTGTTAGGCCACATGCACGGATCTTGAAGAGTGAGGAATCCTTTATGGAAGTCACCCGACAAGCGAACAGCGTGGCTTGGATATCGGTGAGGATTGTCAAGATAATCCGCACAGTTACTTTTGAAGAGACGATGCATCTGAGCCAGTACTAGTACTAGCGGCAGATAATGTGTGCTACGCTTAGTCTGCAATAGTACAACTCACAAGGACCACCCAGATACAAGAACTAACTGATACACCAAGATAGGTCCGTTTACAAACCCTTCAACAACAGTAAGACTATCTAATCTATCAGGACCGGTAGAGCAGGCCTAGGAGCTGCTTCAGTCGAGAGAGCGCCGAAGACACCTTATTGTTTACATGCCCTAGATGCAAGGCCGACATAACGGGTTTCATGAAAGCGTTAAAAATCGTATTAGATACACTTAGCAGTAAAATCATCCTTAGCAAACAGTACTACTATAATCTTTGTGAGGGAAGATTAAAAAGGAGAATCGCGCTCCTTGAATTTGGAGCGCACGCTCGTGTGTTTCAACCGTGATATTTTGTCGTTCCAAGTAAGTCCCGCTCATACTGGGAGTATATACGAACATCTAGAGAGCTAACAGAGACTGTCGAAGCGTCGAGGATCGAGTGGAGGGTTGTAGTGTTAAGGAGAGAGAGATTCCCACGATTACACTTAGTGTTACAAACAATTAATATTAGTTCGCACGGGGGTTGCCTGCAGAGGCGTGGCTTGAAAAGACGTTCCACAAAGTCCGCTAGCATTGTTCTTCACCTACCACCACTACCTCTTTACTCTCTATATTTTCGCGCTTTTCCTTCGTATTTTTCTTCTTAAATTGAAGATGAGCGCCCTCAGAAGATTAACTAGCAGCTTTCGCTCGGAACGCCGCAGCGAACAAGCTTGCCCTTACTCAAGACCTCAACCATCTCCTCCCAAGCCCAAGCCAACTCGAAGGGTATGGCTTATTTTTTAATTGTGTGGATTGGCTGCTTATCTTTATTGTACAGCCCCGCTATTGGGATTTTTTCAACTTTTTCAGCTTCATAGCTCCTTACAGTGACGAGGAGGAAGAGGAGGCGAAAAAGGAAGCCGAGGCTAAGGCTAAGGCCAGCCAACAAGCTGAAGCGATCGTCGTACCGGAGCAGGACTCAGAAATGAGCGATGTTCGTATATAGTGGCTTTTCGCTTTTGGCCTATCTAACTAACCTTCATTTCTAGGCCTCCGTTAGCGCATCTTCGACTGAAGAATCCACGACAACGACTTCGGACTCCAGTCTAGAGACTGTCGAGACTGCGGAAACTTCCGACCGCGCAGAGCTGGTAGAACCAGCAAAGCTCTCCGAACCCGTACAACCCACGCGAACTGTAGAAACAGCAGAACCCGTGACATCGAAACAATCAGCAGAGCCAATAGTGCCTACAGTGCTCGTAGAACCTTCAATACCTCTCCAGTCTGCGGCACAGACGAATACTGTTTCTTCGCAACCTTTTATTTCCACTATCCCACCGTCAGCCCCTCCCTTACAGCAGGGTCCCCTGCCTGATGCAGGACAATCGCCCTTGCGAACTGAGCCTCCCGTGTTCTCAAGTGACGACGATGTGCTTGAATGGGTAAAACGGAAGGTTGAGCTGCGTGAGGGGATGAACAACACGGATTTCTTGGGAATCAAGTCGTTCATCGAGAATAGTCGAAAGAACTGTAAGTGATAATTTATTCGTGGAAGTGCAGACGTTGATTCATTACAGTATCCCACCAACCAATAAAACTACGTTTTGTCCCTCGCCATTCATCGCCTGGTACGGTCTCATCAGCTGAGGAATCTGCACCGGATGTAGCCGCATCTCAACCTTCTCTTCCGACCCTCGCAAGTTCGGCTCTACCTGCTGCAACTACATATTATCGGTCTGGTTTCTCTTCCTCAACGTCTTTACCACCGTTCAAGAACAATATTCCGGCTCACCGACCGAAGATGCTGAAAAGCAATCCTAATGGAACGATACTTGGCGAGGAGCGGGAAGTGCTCGTGATGTTCCCGAGGAAGGCCGCAAGCGCAAGGCTCCGCTCGTTATTATCCCTCGATTGATCCTTAAAACGACGCAGGCTTTTCGACGAGGCGAAGGGTCCTTCATACGCGGCCTCGTCTAGTACACCCGCAAATGGACCGAGATCTGTCCCTCCAGTCCCTCACAGGGTCTACGCGCTACCATTAATCCGCAGCACGCTGCACCACATGCGCCTTCACCGCTGCGTCACGTCATCAATGGGTCGCTTCCGTCGCCGCCGAAGCAAACGCGAGCGATGCCAACGAACCTGAATGCAACTAGCAGCAAGAGCTCGTCGGTGAATCAGACTGCATCAGCAGCCTTCCTACAAGAAGTAGTTGAAAAGGTTGTGCCGCGACGACCGAGGTACTCGGACGTTGTAAATCCATATCAGTCGGCTGCTCCTGTAAAGCCTATTATTAAACCTATGGACAAGAAGCGAATGTGCGAGCGGAGAGCAAGGACGAAAGACACAGAGAAGCGAGCGGGAGTAGATAGAGAGAAAGAGGTGGAGAAGAGAGAATTGAGTGTAAAGGAGATTATTGAAGCAACTGTTCCAAAGGTACGCTTCTTCCTCTCTCTTATTGGTTTAAATTCATAGGATACCTTGTTTAGGGCGCGAAGCGATCTCGTCCTCCCCCTGGTTTGGCAAAATCTAGGTCTACAAGCAAGCGTGTTCTTGATGAACCTGAAGAAGAGTTGGTGGCAAAAAAACGACGAACGGTCTCCATTGAAGAGGTTCTGAGGAGCATGACGTTAGGAGTCGTTCGTTCCCCGTCAGACCAAATGTGATCATAGAGTCAAGGAGCCCCTCACCGGAGCCTACTGCAGTTGCTCGTCCTCCTGCCGAACCGTCATCGTCAAGGAGCCATCCACGAAGGCATCTTCTGCGAAAGAAGCATCCACAAAGTCTTGTCCTGTCGCACAGCCCGCTACCAAGCAGGCCACCGTCAAAGCCCCCATAGCCGGTGAATCACCTGTCAAGGTTCCTGTTGCCAAAGAGCAGAGTTCAAAAGCTCATTCCCCTGCAAAAATCCCGTCATCCAAAGAGCCATCTGCGAAAGTTTCAAGTAGGGGTTCGTCTGCCAAAGGGCCAAGCAACCACTTCTCTCCTTTGTTGAACTCTAAGGTAATGGGAAGTCATCCGTGCCAAGAGAGCCCTCCAAGCTGCGAACGTCGTTCCTTCCTGACGACTGCGAGAATGAGGAGCCCAAAATGGCTTCACCTACACCTTCTGCTGTTGTGACGATGACCACTCCGGGTACTCCGCTTGCCGACATCCAGGAGAAGAAGGACCCAAAGGAAGTTGCATTGACTTTGCCATTGAATGATCTGCCGTCCTTCATATTCAAGACCCCTCCGGCTCTCATGGCAGGCGACCATACCGATGCTCGTGTTGCAGCAAAAGAACTTCCAGTCACGTCACTCCCGAAATTCGATTTCTCGAAGGCGAGGACCGCGATGAACGGTGTTATCTTTCCAGCCGTGCCGATACCAACTATCAAGTCGTTCGACTTTGAGTCCGCAGGTGCGAAGCCAGAAGTCATCTCCGTTAATGGTCGATGGCAATGCCCGACGTGCATGCTGCAGAACTCGGCATCTGCGGTGGAGAAGTGTTCTATCTGCGAATCTCCTCGTCCTGGTGTAGTAGAGAAGCTGAAGAAGGTAGCTGTGAATGGTGTAAACGGCGTGCAAAATCAGTCCAATGTTAACGGGAAGTTTCCTTCACCCAAATCGAGAGCTACCTCCTCAACCTCTCCAACTGTCAAGACATCCGATTTCGCTGCCGCTGGCCTGACGTCAAATGCACCTGTTGCTATTGGGCAATGGACTTGCCTAACTTGCATGCTGCAAAATCCGTCTACTGCTGCTGAGAAGTGCGAGGTCTGCGATTCTCCTCGGCCTGGTGTAGAGAAGGTGGAGAAGGAGGACAGGCCAAAGAAACCGTATATGAACGGTACCAGCCATTCGTCGAACGATCTGACGAACGGTATTTCTCATCCAACTGTGAAGTTTTTTGACTTCGCTGCCGCGGGTCTTCCCGACAAGGCGCCTAGCTCAGGTGGGAATTGGTATTGTCCGACCTGTATGCTACAAAATCCGGCGACTGCGCTTGAGAAGTGCAAGGTCTGCGATTCTCCTCGTCCAGGAAAGGAAAGGAAAGTCACTCCGTTACCTGTTGTTCCCGTAAAGTCGATACCGCAGCTTGTGCCCAAGTCATTTGATTGGGCTGGAGCAGGGATGGTACCAAAATTCAACGGCAGTTCCTGGACTTGCGGGACTTGCATGCTCAGTAATCCGCCGACTGAGACTGAGAAGTGCAAAGTCTGCGATGCATCCCGGTCGTAACGGACCTTTGGTGTTCAGCACATCCTGCGCTGAGTACCTTTTCTTTTCCCCCGTTTCTTTGTTTCTCTTTTCATTTTCTCTTCTTTTCGCATTTCGTTTGTATTTTTTTCTCGCTGCATCTTTGATTTATACGTCGGTCACCGGCGTCCGCGCATTGTTTCCTTTCTCTCTTGCAATTGTACTTTGCTGTATTTTATTCGCATTTTTTTCCTTTCTCTGCTGCAATTTACCGATGTATTATTAATCTGTTGTACACGTAGTCGTCTCTTTTCTTTCTATAGAATGCAAAAAGGGGAGGAGGCGACGAGCTCATAAAAGAACAAACCACTCTGGTGTGATCTGTGCTTTAAATTCGACAGCAAATTCGACAAGACTGAAAGGAAATATGACACTATCTAGTACGCTCCAGGTGATTTGATATTAGTGAAGTCCAATCGTCGAGCAACTGACCGCGTCTCTGCATCTGTAATTGACACCTTGCGTTTCAAGCGAGTTGTAACTTTGCCTGGTGCATTTGCCTTCACTCCTGGCCCCGGAATATTCTGGTCTACATTGCCATCGACTTCTTCCAGAGCACGGGGAGCGAGCTGATTCGCAGTCTTCGGCAATTTTGAAGGATGCGTGGGATACGGTGATGCGAAGAAGTACGGATGATTCAACGCATCTTTGCAAGAGATGCGCTTTCGTGGGTCATATGTCAGGCATTTACTGAGAAGATTCAGCGCTTCAGGTGTCGCCGCTGTGAAGAGGTCTCGTAATGGCGGCTTGGGGAATTGACCAACTGTGATGTAGTCGGGTAATTTCGAATGGCCCTGAGAGACGAAGGACAAGTGTGAGTGTCCTCTGCCTCTGAGCTTTCTTAGTAGCAAGGATACGGAGGAAACATACCGGCCATTCATCATCGGTTGGCGTCCCAAGAGCGCGGAATATGGTCTTCAGCTGGTCCATGTCGCTCTCGCCAGGTAAGTATGGAGTCCGAAGCATAAGTTCAGCGAAGATACAGCCGACAGACCAGATGTCAACCGCAGTGCCGTAGTATCGGCAGCCAAATAGCAGTTCAGGTGGCCGATACCATCTACCGAAAAAGTCTATGAATAGGCGGACAAAGGGAAACCCGATAAGTTCTTACCGCGTAATAACCTGACAAGTCATTTTGTATCCAGGATCCGCAAAGTCTCTGGCCAGACCGAAATCAGCTATTTTGAGTTGCCCATCGGATGCGATGAGTAAGTTGTTAGGCTTCAAGTCCTGCAGAATTTCTTCAGATAAAATTGACCGAAAATCCCGAACTGGTCTTACTCGATGTAGAATCCAATTTCTATGGCAGAACTCGAGTCCTCTGAAAGTCATTGCTAACCAGCTTTTGATGTCCGCAGGCAAAAATACGATAGATCTGTCCTTGATGATAAGCTCGAGATCGGCGTCGAGGAATTCTAGAACGAGGTTTAGATTGGTTTTGGAAGAAAATACGTCGAAAAGCTATTAAATCAATAATCAGTCTTCAAATTTGCTAGTGGGAGATAGTGGGCTTGCGCACCGCAATCACGTTCGGATGCTGTAGCTCGCGCAAGTATTTCACTTCCCGAATTGCGGACATGTCAAGCCCATCTTTGAATTGACCGACTTTAATCTTCTTGATAGCGACCTGCCTCCCGGTACCCGCTTCACGTCCTGCATGACGAAAAGCCATCTTCATAAAATAGTTCCTCAACAGGGGGAAATGTAACGTACCCATATAGACGACAGCATAGGTACCCTCCCCGACTTTCTTTTCCTTTATCCTTTTACAAAGTTGCATATCCCACCCACAAGTTACATAAAGTGATTGCAGCGTACCATTTCTTCTGTTTAGGAGCATTTGCCTTTTCTACAACATCCATCTCCTTGAATCAAGTCTTATAGATGTGTGCGGCTGGAGAACAAGCGACTACTCGTGGCATGTAAATTAACGTAACGAGTACACGAGGTGTTTGGTGTGTGGTTATCAGAGCCTCCAGACTCGAGCCTCTATTGTAGTTTCCCGCAGTCAAAGAGGTCCACTCCTAAAGCAGCTTTGACTTGAAAAGCAGGAAGATGATTGTTGATGCTTGCCGGTTGTTGTGCAGCTGAAATGAGTTAGAGGCAATGACACGTTCTCATCATCGGATTTTGTCGAGAACGCAGACGCTGATCTCTCAAATTGGTCTTGCCGGTGATGCGTGTTGATGCGATCAAAGTCGATCATACTTACTCTAATTGGCAATATTAATGGCACTTAATCTTCGGATTTTGCTAGCGCAACGCTTTATGTTTTCAGACAATTTACTTTAGAACTAGTTGCGGAAATACAGTTGCTCTAGCTTGACGGAAGACGGTTTCCCGAAGACTGATCCATGATTCCGATAAACTCGAACGCTCTTGGATTATTGATGGAAGTCGAGGCGTTATTTTACGATGTACTTGAGTGTTAATTACGATATCTTATTATTCACCGACTCGTTCTCTCGCAAGGATACGGTCTAACTCGAAGCACAACTGGAGAGAGAAGATTCATGTGACCGATCCGCACCATTATACTCAGCAATATCGGCCACCTAAGCAAGGACATCCGCCGTCTGAGTGAGAAGTACAGGAAAGCAAATACATAAAATGAGTCGACTCTCGAGATAACAGTAATTTTAGATCAATATCGTTTGAACAATTACTCTCTGCTTCTTTCACACTGCACATGATTAGGATCATTCAGTGTTGATAGGAATAGGAGTTGCCTCCATAAAGGAATCCTGAATAGAAAGTAGGTTCGGAAGGCAATTAATTTCGGAGTTACAGAACAAGATCGCTGGAGGAAGCCGTGAAATGAACTGCATCGATTGGAAGACAAGCTCGAATTTGCCCTTGTACGACAGGGGAATTTCCTGAGTACCGCAGAGAGTAGTTTCAGCAGCATATCTTCTGTTCAGCTGGATCAATGTTCATCAATCCATTCGTGATCAGCTGCTCAAAGGCGTGATCTAGAAGCTCGGGGTGACGAGAACTTTCCACGTTACTCATCCCGCTGTTCTTCCTCGTGTCGGGTGCTCGTCGCGAAACATTCTTCGGAAAACCTTACAAAACAAGGTTAAATTTGGATGTCCCACGACAGTGGCTGAGAACGAGAGGTTCAAGCTTGGTTTAGCTGGAACCATTGGCAAGCGATATACCGGCATGATCAGGAGCACCCTTCTTTTCGGACACGATGCGCTGCGCCACAACCTCCCACATCGCATCGTTTACGTTCTTTGCTTTCGTGAGTTGCGTGCGTAACCGCTGGACCTCGCTCTCAAGCTCGGAGAGTCGCGTTGCTGCGTTGCTGCGCTTGATTCGATAGTTGTGTGTTTCCCGATGCATCTTGCGGCGTGTAAGATTGGAGGAATAGTGCTTGGTCCCGAAGAAGTTCATCGGTGCTGTAGATCGTCGGGTCTATGTATGGCTGAAAGTCGAATCGCTGTGAGCGAACTGTTTCTTTGACACTGCGAAAAAAAACTGTACCTCATTTTGTGAAGGCAGTATCATTGGCACCTCATGAGCTTCCCGGGCTTTGTTGTCCCGTATCCTTTGAAAAGCTGCAATCGGTTTTGTAGGCATGACGTCCTTGACACTCGTGATCCCACCGACATTAAGACCAAGATTGATATGTCCTATCAAGTCCGGTGGCTTGAGCATGCACTCGATATGGGTGATCGCTAGGCCCTGCGATTTGTCCTTGACCGGCGAGATGGTGCGCAATAATTGATGTGATGCGATGTTATACAGATGTACTTCTCCCGTAGTGGTTCCAACGAGGAGAGTCGACTGTGTCAGAGATAACGCGAGACTTGAGATTGGTTGCCTAAATGAGCAAGTCAGCATAAACATATTTTGGGGTTGTTCTTCGCATGGTTGGAACGGCGACTACGACGATTCATGGCAAGGATGACGTGGTAGAAAGAGAAGAGATGGTACGGACCCAACAGAAATTACGCGCTTTGGGTCTGCATCGAGGCGAATAGCTTCACCCACACCTCCTCCGCCTAATGCTTCGACACCAGGTCGACCACCCTGTACGTCACGTCTGCGGAAAAGCTTGACTTGATATACGAATCCACCAGAACCTGGAGTTCTCCCTTCCGAAGATGCAGCGAAAAATGTGCGTTCGGCGATTTCAAAGGCAAGAGAGTGGATTGGAGACGGGAAAAGGAAAGTCGTAAGCAGGGTTCGTGAAGACAAGTCCCATAGCTATGACTCATTCATTAGTCTTCTTGATCGTATGGCGACGCAAGCGCCGAGCTTCTCGTTACACTAACCTTTACGGAGTGATCTATCGACGCCGTCAAGATGCGACAGGATGGGAAAGGACCAATACCGCAGATAATATCGGTAATTGGCAGGGTGTGATCTGACAAACTCCAGTAAGGAGTCGGTGTCTCGTGCTGCAGCTCATTGTCCAGAAGACTGGAAAATGAATTAATATCAGATCGAGGCGATTTCGTATGAAGCCGTCAGCTTTGACGATCCCATCTCATAATAACTCGCCTTGAAATAGACCAGACGGATACTCCCGAATCTTCACTGCCGGAAATGAGACCCGCCCCATCCTGCGTGAAACGCAAGACGGTGATTTTTCTGTAGTGCGCATCCCAGACATTGAAGAGAATACCAGAAGCGACCTATTAGGCGTGTTCAGAGCATGCAAGACGAAGTTCGGACCGGAGAGAACTAGCCTCCCAAAGATAGATACGACCTTGTGCTGTTCCGCCCGCACAGTAGTCGCCCCTTTTATCTACGGCCACACAAGAGAGCTTCTCTGGGAGGACCATCTTCAATGCTATTTGATCCTGCGGTACTGTACGTAAGAACGTCTTCAAATGAAAATTTCATGGCCACCTTGCTACTTTTTGGAAGTAATATGCATTTAATATCGACTTATCTGGCTGGGCAGCGAGGATGAATCCGCCCTGTCCATCTTTGGTCTGGAGTACAGCTGTGGAGTGGATATCTGAACAAGTCTGCTTGAACGAGGCTAATAGAGAGCCTGTCTGAAAGTCGTGTATAGTGACTGCGCCCAGCCCTTGGGTTGAAGAAGACGCCCCAGAGGAGCACAGGACTGTCTCCTGATAACGCATGAGAAATGAAGGGGCGAAAGCAAGGCCAGCACGAGTTTGTAGCGAGTCGAGCAGGTGTTCAGTTCACTGGAGTTTAAGATTGAGCTATGCTTCCGAAAATTCTAGAGCCCGGGATCGTCGGAGTTTGAATGGTGTTACTAATTTGGAAAGCTCCCTATTACAAAAGCCGAGGGTGCATCCGCTTTGCTTCGAGTACATCTGCTGCTTCCTTACATTGTAATCCATCTCAACTTCCTCTCTCTGCTCAACGATGGCAAAACATCTCTACGAGACTCTGGGTATTTCCAAGGATGCGTCTCCGGATGACGGTGAGTAATAATCAATAGCATGCACTAAGCACTCGTCTAATACAAAATTCTACGTGGCAGTCCGAAGAGCGTACCGTCAGGCGGCACTTAAGACGCACCCCGACAAGCAACCACAAGGACTCTCAGACAAGGATAAACAACACGCAAGAGAGAAGTTTGAGAATGTGTGTAGCTGAGCTCTTCTGGCTTAGCGACTGCCATCTAAATGTCCGATAGGTGACGAATGCTTACGAGGTCCTCAGCGACGAGGAGAAGCGACGGGTAAGCATTAGTCACCGATCAGATGGCCGTTGATAACGCGATGCTAACGCTTGGCCAAAGATTTATGATAGATATGGAGAATTCCCGCCTCCAGAAGTACAGCAAGAACCGTACGCAGACTTCACCGATCATCGACGTCGACACCGACCTTATGCACGCTCCCGTAGGCATGGTGGATCTAGAGATCCGTTCGACGATCCCTTCTTCTCTCAGCCACTCGGTTCATTCGGTTCTCGCTCTCGTTCACGCAACGATCCTTTCTTCTCATTCACAGATCCCTTTGCCCTCTTCGAACAACTGTTTGGTGACATGCGGCGCCAGTTCGATGATCCGGCCTTCGGTGATCCATTCCCCTCTGCTTCACCTCTCGGGCGCTCGCCGTTTGGTGGTGGTTCCCTTTTCGATAGGATGATGGGTCCTAGCTTCGGGATGCTTCCACCAGCAGATGATATGTTTGGCCAGTCGAGTCACCCGATGCAGGGTCAGACAATGAGTTTCCAGAGTTCATCTCATGGCATGCTCGCGCGAGGATCAGATGGAAAGTCACAATGGGTGTCGCAGAGTAAGATGACAAGATCAGTCAATGGTGTAAGGGAAAGCGTGTGGAAGCGCACGGACTCGAATGTAAGTTGTTTCATTTCATCTGATACTCTTGTCTTTATCTTTACGTTTTGATGTTATAGGGCAACGAGCATGTCACCTACTCATACCCGGACGGCCGGGAAAGATACCTCATTAACGGAGTGGAACAGCCTTCTAGTAGCCGCGGTGAACGCAGTCTGCCTCCACCTCCTCCATACCCTGGCCCACCTGCTCCTCTGAACACTTCCTATCGTCCGAACGACCGAGTTCCGGCCAATATTAATTACTCTCCTACCTATGCTCGCCCTCCTCCCGGTTCGTATGCTGAGCGTGAGTGTATCTTCGCTTGAATTCACAATCACCCACCTGATAATACTGATCTTGAGTATTATATAGCGACCGCGAAGCGCGGCTATGATTATGATCGAGACAGGGTTCCTGAGCGTGAGCATCAGCTCAGACACCGTGAACACAAGCGACGGCACAGCCGTGAAAATTACGAGACCTATGGTCAGCAAGACCCTCGACAAGCTCATCAGGACGAGCATCAACGGAAACATTGGTGGAAGGGAGAGTGGTAAAGGGTCGGTGAAGATTTATTTTCTCTTTCTATCTGCACAGCTGCTTTTTTTATGCTACATGATACCGGCCCTTTTCTGTATTAAAAATATTAACAGCTTCTCTTGCATCAACGTATTGTACTCGTGCTCTTCCGGCGTCTGGGTGGACGACCCTTCGGTGCCCATGTTCCTTACCTTATAGCAAAAGCATCCCTGCTTTTTCGAAATCAAATTAGACTTGTGTACATCAGAGTTGTTGTTTCACAATTGCAGTTATTTTCTTGTCGAAGAATTTAGACGAAAATACTTCTGCTTATCGCTACTGGGATTCTTGATTGATGTGTCCGTGCTTTCAGCGCTGATGTTCTCAGGCGGGTACGGCGGGAATGTATGCCGCATACCTGTGCCATAATCGATGTTCCTTCTTTACTTCATCCCACACTGTAACCCATTTTCATCTGCCCATCTTCTCCTAGTCCTAGCAGGCAAAGACACTTGCTGAGACCGTCCACTGCAATGGTGTTTACGAATCTCGGACAACACGAGAAACAAGCGTTCTTCGATCTGCTGGACGAGTGAGCGAATTCTCCCTCTTCTTGCGAAATACTCCCACTCATCAATCCCAAGATATTTCTCCTCGAGACCAGAGCTGTTCTCTAGCCTTGGTGGAACCGCATCAGGAGGCCAGACGGGAGATACGAATGGAGCACATGCGAATGCTGCTGCATCGGCCGTGCATAAAGCGCTCGCGTCCAATCCGGAAGCCACGGCTAACCTGATTTCATCTGGATTGCGACATGGCTCGCAGAGCAGTAGTGTGAAGAATAGCCCGTTTGCCAGTGCGGTACGTGCATCTGGCTCATTGATTATGAATGAATCTGATGGATTCGAATTGCACACGATGATCAGGCATCTAACCCCGCCATCGCAAACTCAGTCGGGCGCGTTGCAGCCGCCTCGCTCGCATTCCAACATCGCAACGCTAACAATGCATCTCCACCTACTCCTCCAGTAGCACCCGCACGTTGCACGCCTCCACCCCCTCCCGCACTGCGCAGCATGCCTCCGGCACTTCCTCGCCGGACCTCTTCGACTTCGACATCTCCGCCGCAAGAATACGAATATGCGCAAGAGGACGAAGGATCTCCACCTCCTCCGCCTGGTCGTCCACCGATTCCGAAGAAGACAACTTCTGCGACCGGGCTTGTCACGAGAAAGGTGCGTCTCTGTACTTGCCTCACTCCCATTCCAAATCAATTTCGAAGTATAATCATTAATCGATTCTGAAACCTATTCACTTCGCAGTCTATCGGCAACATAGATACATCCTCACTCGGTAGCTCGGTGCGCTCTATGGTGGTGAAGAGCAATGATAACAGGCCCACAGCTCCGCCCGTACCGTCAGCGCTTCCGAAACGCCAGCACAATTTCGCGCCGCCGCCCGCAAGAAGACTCACGTCGAATTCTCCTCCTGCTCCACCAGCACGAGCGCCTCGCGCGCCGACACCGGAACCTGAGCCTGAACCGGAAGGAGAATGGGCGGAAGTGCTGTATGATTATGATAGCGGAGAAGCTGGTGATCTTCCATTGCACGAACACGCGCGCGTGAAGATTGTTTCTCGGGACTCGGAGGATTGGTATGCCTCTTCATGCAAATGCGAAATCAAAGTGCTCCTCTAACCGCGACTTTCTTTAGGTGGACTGGCGAGCTGAATGGCAGGACGGGATTATTCCCCGCTTCTTACGTCCGTGTATTATGATGTTTCTAAAATGTACAGGATGACCATGTGCAACATTATCAATTGTGTTTCTAACCAGAGCAATTTCTTCTCTGAATCTGCGTCTTTCACTCTGCGGGACCTCTTATCAAGTGATGCACAATTTCCTTACCTCGATTCCTTTAGATTTTCACAATACGCATCCGCGAATCCTCAAAGTGGCTCCTCGGATATCCATCTTGAAACCATCTTTAGTGCTTCTGCAGGTTTATCAAACGGAACCTAAACGCAATGAAAGGTCGACCAAGGGACGTAAATATACCGCCAACTAGCTCACCATGTGTCCGGCACCGTATACAGACGCGAACGTCAACTGCCCCGCGCTTTTGGTGATTCCTGCAGCACTTTCCTCAGTAACATTATCACCCAAGCCTCAAGCCCTCCACTCCGCTGCATTGAACGCCTCCTTCCCTTCCCATTTAAGTTTCTCGACCCACATCCTGTTGGAAGTCCGATTGCATATCCAGTCGTACGTCCCCACGTAGATCAACACGCGCACATCGCGTGCTAGAAGCTCAGCAACATACTGCTGTGTCGGTTGTGCAAGCAAATCCAGGTGCGATTCGAAACGAATGCCGATGTCGTCTGAGCAGGAGGAGAAATTCTGCGGAGCTGTGACTCCCAGTAACGACCGGACGGAGGGCTGATTGAGATACTCCTCGATGGCGGTGTCTTCTTCGTAACAGTGACCTTCTAGGCCTCCTTCACACGTCTAGTGGCAAGTATAGTTCAGTGTCATTGAATTCAACATGTAAGGCTCGCTTTGACCAACCTTTGTCATGTCATACGGATTTAGGCCTGGCGATCTTAGCATCAGCTTGAATGGCAAGACAGCATAAGGCGATCTTTCTCACCCGTGGCCAGATATCCTACGGATAGTTCTGAATTGCAGAAAAGATTGGCAGCATTGCAGTTGATTTCGTCAAAGGTGTCGATACAATTATCCTGCAATGCTTTCGTACATCGTGGCAACTGATATTTAATCTTTTATGAGAGAGTATTGAAAGAGTTTGGACTGGCGACATACTGTTTGTCTCATCCGGACGCAGGCTGAGATGCTCCGCAATGGTGTCTCCAAGGAAGCAGTTCCGCATTCCACATCGACGCGACCGGAGTAAAATCTGTGTGTGAAGTTTTACAGGTGAATATCTTGTCCCAGACAGAATCACAAGAAAACATTTACGTTGAGATATCAGTAGCGCCATTTCCGATGAGCACGCTTTTCAGGTTGAGAGTGTCTCGACCCTCTGCTTTCGCGATAGCGTTCTGGTCAACTATCTCGCTTGCGAACACGGGAAGGTATCTGCCCTGCAATTGGAAGTAAGCTTAGCATTCTTCATGTCAGTCGTGAGAAGAACTTACACCATAGGACTCTCCAGCTAGATGTAGTCGACGTCCCTTGAATTGATTGAAAGTCTCAAAGAAAATGGAAATGAAGGCATGAACGTTCTTAGCCGCGTCTTCCGTTGTCTCGATCACTTCTCCAAATCTGCATAAGAAAACCCCACGCCAACACTATTGTAAGATTACTATTAGAGGGGGTCACGTATTCATTGAGTAGGGAAGAATTCTGTACGGCTGGTCAAGGAAGAAGATATTAGTTTCGCTATTCCAGCTATAGGGATTCCACATAGTGCCATTTGACGAAGACTTTGTCATGTCAATCTTGGCATGGACCTAGAACAAATGTCAGAATGGTCTTCATTTGAAGATCCTGAAACAAACAGTTTACCGAGTTCCATGAGCAAGCCCAAAGACGAAGAACAACCAGGGCCTAAAATGCATTGACCGCCTTGGGAACGAGGATAGTATAGATTACTCCACACCTCCGTCTATCCATATCATAACGTCGTCTGTAGAGATTGCCCTGGATTCAGCAGGTCAAGACATCAGTAAATAAAGCGTTCTAACCTTCGTCAGTGTTCCGCCTACTCTCGAGGGTATAGAGGAACAAGTGCTCAGCGCCTTGGTCTACATCAAGATAGCCCGTATAAACGCTTCAAAATGATAGCTTCTGTAAATAATTCATATCGCTGAATATGACTTGATTGAAATTGCTTACTTGACTGTTGGGTCGCAGAAATCCGACTTCTGTATCCGAACTTGATGGTTCGGGAACCTAGGGTGCAAGAGAGTAATGAAGGTTTCTGTGGATTGTACATTTGAAAGATGCATCGTCGTAAAGTTAAACGGCGATTCGATCCCAGGTTCAGGATGCAAGTTACTCGAATGGACCCCAGGATAAATGGCTTGTCTTCCAGTTGAGGCAGAGCACTCAGATTTTGCATCATAGCCATTAGAGAACGCTATTTGATGAGCTTCAATGCTCGTCAAGCTACCCAAAGCAACCAGAAATGCCAGCGAAGAGAACATCATGATGGCATAGGACCGAGCACTGATGGCTCAGATAGCTTCAATTTAAGCGTCCCGTAATTAGCTTGAGGGAGGCACATGGCGGTGGAAAGATAACAGTAAAATTGGAATCATTACAGAAGTCCGGACGTTGTACTTACCTTACTTACGATCGACGAGGCGTGATCGGCACAGGTTGATCGGCAAGGTATGACAGAACCTGACACTATTCCATGAGCACTAACCAATCAATCATATTCTCCGTCTTTTCATATCTACATGGTAGGCCTGGAACCGCTTTTAAAGCGCTTTCTCAGATATCCATCTAGTCACCATCGCTAAAGCCTCTGCAGGTTTATCGAATGGAACCTATACGCAAAGTAGTCAGATTAGCATGTGCTCGACGATACTTCCAAAGAGCATACCATATGTCCAGCGCCGTAAATAGATGCATAGGTCAACAGTCCAGCACTTTTCGTAATACCTGCACCATTCTCTTCAGTTGACATCTACACCTAATCCCCAGACTCTATACTCAGCCGCATTGAACGCCTCCTTTCCTTCCCACTCCGAGCTTCTCGACCCATTGCTTGTTTGAAACCCAGTTGCATATCCAATCATACGTGCCCGCATAAATCAGAACGCGAACTCCGCGTGTGAGTAGTTCTGCGATGTACTGCTGAGTCGGGTGGGCGAATTTATCTGTATGCGCGCTGAAGCCCCGTGCGACCTCATTCGAGCAAGATGTGAAGTTCTGCGGTGCTTTGACGCCGAGAAGCGACCGAGTTGCAGGCTGATTGAGGTACTCTTCGATAGCGGTATTTTCGTGGTAACAAAGACTATCTCCGACACACATCTGAAAGGGCATTCAGTAATATGCCATTCACTAAAGCGTTCCGTGACTGACCTTAGACATATCATAAGGGTTTCGTCCTAGGATCGGGTTAGAGACGCGGAGAGAGAGATGCAGTGTTAGCTTCCTCACCAAGCGCATGATACCGAGCACTAAGTTCATCATCGCAGAAATTAGTAGCCGCGTTGCAGTCCATCTCATCAAAGGTGTCTATGCATGAGTCCTGCATTCTTTTCAAGCATCTTGGCAGCTGGTAGATGAAACAATGTAAGTGGGACGCGGAATAAGCTCTGCATTGACATACCACTTGCTTCATCCGTACGCAGGTTGAGATACTTTGCAGCGGTGTGTCCAAGGAAGCCGTTCCGCATTCTACTTCGACGCGACCAGAATAAATCCTGTACACAGGTACCTAAAGTCTAAGGAACCAAGTGAGAGATGGCATGAAATATGAAAGTTTTACGTTGAAATATCGGTAACGCCATTGCCGATGAGTACACTTTGGAGATTGATCGTGTCTCGACCTTCGGCCTCTGCGATAGCGTTTTGATCTACGATCTCACTCGCGAAAACAGGAAGATATCTGCCCTGTACCAGATATGCAATCAGTTTCGTCACTTCGTGCTAAACGGCAGTCTTACACCATAAGATTCTCCTGACAAATGCAACCGGCGTCCCTTGAATTGAATAAAAGTTTCAAAGAATATCGTGATGAACGCGTGGACGTTCTTTGCTGCGTCTTCCGTCGTCTCGACCACTTCGCCATAGTCAGCATAAGAAAAGCCGACACCGACCCTGTCAGAGAGTTCAGAACTGTAACTTGCGTGATGCAGGAGAGAGGATACCAACGGTTGGTCAAGAAAGAAAATATTAGCTTCGCTGTTCCAGCTATACGGATTCCAGTTGGTGCCATTTATAGAAGATTTGGTCATGTCAATCTGACATGGACCTAGAAAAGTTCCATAAATGAGCAGGGATTAACTAACAAAAACAGCTTGAAAGACTATACCAAGCTCCATGAGTAAGCCCAATGACGACGAGCAGCCAGGCCCTAGTCGTATAGTGAATCTTTAAGTACGCAGAATATCTGGACAGGCTCAGACCTCCGTTTATCCACATCATAACATCGTCTTAGCGAAATCAAGTCAATATAAAAGATACGGCACATATTAGCAACAATCGCACTCACCTTCATCAGGGTTTTGCCTACTTTCAAAGAAGTAGAAGAACAAATGCTTAGCGCCTTGATCTACGTCAAGGTAACCCGTATATACACTTCAATGCGATAAGTTTCATGAATAAACTGGTTAGTGAATTATGATATGAGATTGCTCACTTGACAGTCGGGTCGCAGAAGTCCGTCTTTTTGATACGGATTTGATGACCCGGGAAGTCAGGATGAACGAGCGTAGTAAAGACATACGTAGACCGCACGCTTGAGAGATGCATAGTCGTGAAATTCACTGGGGTCTCCAACATAGAATACATGTTGAAATTAACACCAGGAGGGATAGCTTGTCTTCCGGTCGCCGCAAAGTATTCAGCCCTAGCAATATAGTCGCTAGAGAACGCCGCTTGCCGACCTGAAGCATACGCGACACTGCCCAGGCCAACAGCTAATGCGACTATCGGGAGCAACATGATGGCAAGATCCTGAGAAAGGCGCCGGTAAGATATTAGTCCATATGGTAGTAGTTCGTTCGCAAGATTAGCACGGAGTATCCAGGGACCTTGGGATCGTCGGAAGTATTCCTGCGACTTCTGACACCGCTGACTAGCATCTTTATAACTATGGGGTCATTATACAGAAGCTTAAGAGACTATTACTGCAAAAATCTACGCCAGTTTATATCATTTTAATCTCTTGCCAGCTTTCTTCGCACCACTTTTCTTGCTTGCGGTGCTCGTTGGCGCGGACACCTCAGCACGGGCCTTTTCTGCCTCTGCCGACTTGTCAACCTCAGCCAAAGCAAAGATACTGATGTAAATTATTGCAGTCCACGAGGCGATGATGAGTCCAAAGATTGCTCCGTACGCCGGAGTAAGAGGCCACGCCTTGTAATTGAGACACTTCAGTGCAAAGCCCGAAAATGCCATAACCTTTCTAAAGGAGTCCTCACCTGCCAAGGTCTATCCCAGTCAAGAGCAATCAGGAAGACACCGATCCAAGCACCCAGAGCAGCTCCAACGACTGGGTAGACGAGAAGTCGTTCATGTGATGTTCTTGGTCTACAGAAGAGCGTAAGAACATGGATCCTGACCGTTTGTTGGACCCAAACTCACGACAGCTCAGCAAAGAGCCGTATCCACATCATGCGATGCACCAAGGCCTTTGAAGCTAATGATGGTGGCTTTAGGGTGTATACGCTGGGGTAGACCATGAGCAAGGACAGAAGCAGTGCGAGAAGGAAGGTCTTGATGAAATGTCTGAAAGGCGTGAAGTCAATGAGAGAGGGGCAAAAAGCAAACTCGAAATTTACGCACTCGAAATTAGGTGCACCAAATAATACCAACACAATATGGATGAAGATTGAACAGGCAAGTGTCGAGATCACGGCGTCTTTCAACGACTGAAATGCGCTTCGTAAGATAACCTCACTCGGGACGAAAGAACAGCGTCCCACCTGAAACTTTTCTCTTCCGCTTTCCAATGCCCGCTTTACCCGCGCTTCTTCATCCTCTCCAAACAGCAGTATTCGTGCGTTGTCGACTTCAGCCTTGACACGCGATGCCCACGAAGCTTGTACAGCAGCCGTACCAAGACATAGCCATAGAAGTGTGAGACTGGGATCAGCAGTAAGAGCACGCAGGAACGGATGTTGCGGTTTGTCTCTTGATGAGGCTTGTGGTGGTATTGGCGAGAATAGGAATGTCGACCGCGGAAGATATAAAGCCACGAAGAGTAAAAGGATCGTGTGTACACCTAGCAGAGAAGTGAAGTGTAAAAGAGGAAAGAAAGGTGCTGGCCGATCCGTAGACATGCTGGACTCGACTGTGCCAGCAGGGTGAGGTGAATGAAGATCTCGATCACGTTCTCTCCATCTCAATTTGTCTTTTTGAGGATGCCATTATCGTTATTTTTTTAATTAATTTCGGCAGTCGATTAAAGCACTTTATTGGTTTTGACACATATCGTTGCTTTAAGATTGCATAACGTACTGCAGAACATGAAGTACAAGAGATCTCACTATGTGATTCAAGCTTAGCACTGTGAAAGATGTCAAGGTAACAAGACTCCGCAACCTTCGTTCTTACTTCATAGAATCCTAATTCAAGGTCAGATCTTCCTACGTAGCCAGGCTTTTTTGCAGGCTGTGGTGGTGGTGCAATGATATATAACAAGACCAACAACGTCAACAATACGGCGGAGCGAATATAGTACAAGTTATCATCGTCTTCTCTGGAAAATACAGCGTGCTAGAACTGACAGCATCCACGATTAACTGATAGAGTAGTCACTCGAGAGTCGGCCAGGTAGTAAGTGCGCTGTGATCCAGTGTAGCGCTGAATGCAGAAATTCAAATTGTATGGGACTTGTGCTAAGGATACAAAGTCTCCGTGAAGTTGTAAAAATGCCGATGATCCGTTCTGTGGGACTCAAAAAATTGGGTCTGATGAGAGATGTTTTAAGTGAAGTCGACCAGAGTCACCTACAAAATCCACGAGAGACAAAGATACGTTACGATGGCGTTGATGTCCGAGACCCAGTCACCGGCTGCACGCGCTCATAAAGTTCCCGTTTTCTCAGCGACTCACGCAAGTCTTCTTCACGTTGTCGCAGCTTCTCTTTTCGTCGCTCATCATCACGAAGAACGCCCTTGTACATCGTCTAGCGACAGTAAGCGAGTCAGAAAAATACGTCAATAAGGTGTTTCTCTCATGCAACTCACCTCACGCTCGGATCGCTGTAAGTAATGGACGCCAATAATTGTAGTTACGGCGAAGATGGCGGAAGCGGTGAGTGTGACTCGAGCCGCCCTGCTCATTGATGTCGTCGGTACAATAAAGAGAAGAACTGCCGCACAGCCATCCGCCGATGATGCGCCATTCCGCAACAGCCCGTGATTTCTTAGTACATTTTGCGAGCACGTGCGCGTTCACCTAACCATATGAGTTTACCCTCAACTTGTTTGAGGGCGCCCTGATACGTATCCTGGTCAACGAACGCGGCCCATCGGACCAAGGAATTTTATACAAGGCAAGGAACGAACAATAATCTTTCTTCACCATCGGACTATGGGTTTTTCTACTAGCATCAAGCAAGCGCCTGAAGCTCAAGCTTTCCTCGACCGCGTCGCGGCTCTGCCAAAGCAGCCCGGCGTCTTATCAGACACTGTCCCAAGCCATGCTCAGAGAAAAAAAATGAACTTCGTTGCCTGTTTGCTCAAGATCGCAAGAATTATCATCTCGTCAACCTTACGTCGGCCTCGTCAATGTCTTTGAAGCACCGGAAGAATCTAACATTCATTCGTTCGACGCGCGCTCGTGCAGTCAAAGATGGATAAGACACCTCTATTAAATATGTCTTCCCTCTTCCAGAGAATTGACGCCGCAATGATTTTGAGCCATGCGCTGCAGGCAGTCTGGAAGAGTTTCAGCGTAACTGGGACATATTTACCGAAGGTTCACTTTCGCAACTCAAGGACTGGAACAATGTTATTGCCGCTGGCAGTTCAGTCTTAGGCTGTCTTCTGCATCTCTCTGATACGGACAAAGAGTCAAGAAGGACGATACGCAAGTTTAATCACTCGCCTGCATATCCGGCCTCGGACGTAGAACTGTCTCTGTGGGGTCTCGATGTTGAAGAGGTGCGCGAGTTCTGCGCAGTTCTTTCGTTTGCTTATGACTAACGCCCAGGCACTCAGGCCGAAGCGAAAATGAATCAGATTTATGAAGCAGTCCGTGACTCTGTGCCTTGGGATGTAACTTGCGTTCGGATGAAGCATGCTGTTTCTATTGATTGTATGTAGTATTCGCCGCAATTCGCGTGATTTTGTTATTGATCGTGCGATAGCACAATATCCGTATCGCTCCGTGCAGATTTTACTCCGTCTGTGAGCACACATTGCAGTCATCTCACTAGCAAGTATGCTAAAGGAAATGAAGGTATCAATCTCCGTCGGAAATCCTAGCTGGATTCGATGTGGACGCGGCTTGCGTCGCGTATGATGGCTCGCGCATTCTTGCGAATCCACGCTCCATCGTCGCTTATGCGCCAGGCGAACACAGCTGATATGAGACGCCGTTCTTCGTCATACGAGGTTCGCCTTGTGAAATACGCATCTCGCGAGTTTGAGGTTCAAGTCCCTGACCTGAGGAGGGCCGATGTCGATCCGACCGTAAGTTTCTTTCGCATAATCCGTCTTTCTCGTTCCTTTATTAATTCATTTGGTGCTAGATATTTGAGCATTCGCTGAATCGCATCAAAGGTCTTGCACGCCACCTATATTGGAGAAGCTCTCGAAGCCCGAAACTCGTTTCTCGTACCTTGAGTCGCGCCGCAACCTCCACAGGTGTATAAAGAACAAGATCATTTACTCCCGCCGTATGCGTTGCAAGCGCAAAGGCGGTCTAAAAGCGGAAGAAGAGATAATTGGAATTGACATGAACGATTACGAAGTTTCCCAGATGTATATACACTGTGGTCCCAGATGGACTGCACAGCGGATCGAGAGACTCATTTATCAGACTGATATGGGGATCAATTGTAAGTTGCTATGGTCATATCCTGTGGAGACTATATGGAACTAATGAATCCGATAGCTACTTTTAATCCAAAGAACAAAGATAGGCGACTCCATCGTCACGTCGCTTTCTTCGGTACGATGAAGGAGTGTCTTGAGGACCTCTGCGAATTTTGTCCCGAACCCAATAATGATGAAGAGAAGGCGCTGCAGGAAGAGGACGACAAGGTATACATCCGCGGGCGCATCGCGTAAGTCACTTGCAGTTTATTGATCACAAAGTTGTACTGAGCAATCGCGCAGATTCATCGAAGAGGATACAGGTCGTCAGAGCATGACTGGAAGCTTCAACCCAGTTGACATTGGCGAATGGAGCGAGCGTGCATACTTGGGCCCTACCGAGGAGCTCTTTGCTGCTATTGCTGCGAAGGACTGCAATGTTGTTCAAGCTTTAATCACACCTCAGGAGAAGTTGATATTAATCGACGTGAGCACGTCGGACGTACGGCGCCGCAGGTTGCTGCTCTTTGCTCCGCAGCGGATATCTGTATGGATCTCACCGATGCTGGAGTCTGCATGAACGCGCGTCTTGCCGACGGTCTCACTGCGTTGCATGTTGCTGCTCAGATGGAGTTGCCGACTGTCATAGATAAAGTGCTCTTGCGCAGTTCGCAGAATGAAGAGAAGGCCAAGGAAGGAAGAGGAGGAAGCGAAGGCTAAAGCTGCTGGAGACAGGAAGTCAGACCCCGAGGATGAGGCTAGCGATGAAGAAAGTGATATAGAGAGACCGAGCAGTGACGATGACTGGTCCTCTGAAGAGGAAGATCACGGTAAGAAGACCAAAGCAAAGAAAGACGACGGGAAGAATGAACCTGAAGCGGATACGGATATTCATGAAGACAACGTCGATACTCCGGACATCTCGATGACAATCTTGCGGACTGGAATCTTGCATTCAATCCTCTGTAGTGTCTGGATCCAAGGATTCTCTTCAGTCGCTACTGAACGCCGGCGCAAATCCGAAGCTTGCCACAAAGGCGAAGCATTATGGCTTACACATTCGTCATCTGCTTTCTCTGGCGGTCCTCATCTCGGATGACACGCATACAGAGGAAATTATTGATCAACTTATTCGTGCAGAAGCAACTTGCGCGCAAGCAGATGAGCGTCTCTTTTCCGTCTTTCATTATTTGGTACTTTCCGGCAGGACGCGCCTCGTTGAGAAGTTTCGGCGCTCCGATCCAAGCCGAGTAGCGGCGCTCAATGTTCCGTTCGCTGGTCGAAAGATGGTCTATCCGATTGTGTCTGCTATTTCAAGGCACTTCTACTCTGTCGTGGCTCTCTTGTTAGGTTATGGAGTGAAAGTAAACATAACTGCCGAAGACCTACAAAAGGTCAAGAACATTATTTCTGGGTGCTGCCAGGAAGGCGCTGCATGAACTAGACTACCTCCTGGAGGTTTACCTTCCGGTTGAGACTGCACTATCGTGTCAGCAGTTACTTGGCGAGCTTGCTTATCAGGCTCAGGTGCGCAAGTGTCCGTTCCCATTAAAGGTTACTTCGAGCGCGGAAGATACGCATCGGAGAGTCGCGTAAGCGTACGAGACTGCATTGAGAGGCAAATTGTGAAGGTGGAGAACGACATCGCCTTATTTCAAGCCGGGCGACGCGAAGACGTTTACTGAAGCGCGGGAAGCTACCAAGGCCAGCGTGGAGCGTCTTACGAAGGAAGATACTGGAAAGTCGGAAGCTGCCACTTGTTGGAAAGCCAATAAGCTGGATGACGAGAAGAAACCTTCAGATCTTCGACGGGCGTTGGAACATTTCAGGAGCATGAAGGATCTTCTCGGGATCGAAGGTGCGAAGACGTACGGTCAGATATTTTGGGACTTCCAAGATGCGTCGACGGCGGCAGAGCCCTTGAAATCATTCTCCGAAGACGAAGAAAAGCAGCCGAGTCGCATGCAATATCAGTATATTAGCGAGTATAGCTGGTTCAAGGAGACCGTCGTTCCTCAGCTCCTGGACCAATATGATACCCTGTACGAGACATGTTGGATCGGCGATAATGCACGTATCCAGGAAGCATGCCTTCCATGCAGGAGTAATGAATCTGACAAGCTGTCTCTGCGGATCATGGTCACGACCGAAGAAGAATGATCTAGAGATGGTTATACTCCACTTTCAGTGGCAGTCGTTGCCCGCAAGTGGGATACCGCCCGGGTTACTCTTTCAATCATCAAAGCACAGTATAAACCGAAAGACGAAAGCGCCAATAAATAATATAACATTGGTGACATCATGTTTGGTAAGGTGTTTTTTATGGGATGATGTAGCCTGTTACTGACTATTGGCTGTCGTGTAGACGTGGCCGAAGGATCAGATTATAATTCGACTATCTGTGGTTCCAATGAGGACTATTATGATGAAGGCGATGCTCCTGGGGGAGCGATCATGGACCTCGCTGCTCGTGGTTCGACGGTACAGTGTGACATCTCACCTAAATTCTTCATCGAACAATCAATCCAAGCTCGCGCTGATCGAGAAGGCCAAAAAATCATCCAGTCTGGTTCGGTTGCTTATCAAGCTTGCCGCGAAGGTGATTTGGAGACATTTGTCAACATCTGCGATATGATGCAGCAGTTTTCCTGAGGCTCGAGAGCCTGATATGGGACTCTTGCTGGGTGCGATATCTAGCGATTCGCTGGAGGTTATGGATGAGGTGATCAGACGCAGCGGAATCGGCATAGATTTGACGCAATTTGTCGTTTCTGAGAATAGCGCACAGCCTACTTCCAATACCAGCAAGCTTTACCTCGGACTGACCGTATACCGTACATGGCAAGAAACGCACGGATATTGCTCGGTACATTGAGGGTAATCATTCTAACGAAACAGACCATAACTGCATCCCGCTGCTTTGGTCTGCGATAGAATCGAGCTCGAAGAAGGTGATTAACTATCTCGCAGGGTTTGGACCTCAGGCGGCGTATCAGTACTCTGCGAAGACGAAACCCACTGAACACGCTGAAGCACCGCGTCTCTTCCAGGACCTTGACAAACAGCTACCTAAATTCCTTGGGATTGTCGGCAATAGGCATCGAGAGAACGCGTTTACTGCAGTGATCCCAAGTGCTCCGCAGGACGAAAAGCTTCCTTTTACGAAGAAGATTTTGTCCTTATTCCTGGCTCAGAAGCATTTTGCAGTCCACGTGAGTACTTCCTCAGCTTTAGCTTCAAGTGAAATACTAAGAATCATATCACGGATCGAGGATTGCTTTTACTGGATGGGCATCGACGCATATCGCTGCGTCAGAAGACCTTACTGGTAAGCCAGCTTTCTTCTATTTCCTGTTCGCGGATGGTCTTTCTCCGTATTGACCGGCAATAAGGGGTGTGTTCACCATGTGGTCTCGCCGTGCTCCGCAGGTCTACCAATAGCATTATCAGCATGAATATTTAGCACTTTGTGTGCCGCTTCGGACACGTAGAACTTTTGGAATACTTCCTTGAAAAGGTCCCCCAGAGACGTCAATTATGATTTACTTAGATAAGTGACCAGAGAAACGGAAGAGACGGTAAGTAATTTCTCTTTCCTAAAGTCATTGCAGTCACGAATTCTTCCGTTCTTCAGCCATTAATGACTGCGGTGCTGAACGGACAGCACAAAGCAGTCGAGGTACTTCTACAATCCGGATTTGTAGTAGAAGAGGCGTGTCTTGTCGTCCGGGACGCGAAAGGCTCCGTGCCTCTGCATGCTGCAATGCACAACGGATTCTCGAAGATTGTGACATTACCTGTTGAGGCGGTTCCTGGCCCAGAATCACTTTACTCCAAAAATAGCGTAGGAGAAACTGTTCTGGAGACAGCCTGGGCCAAGTTCTTGATTGATGGTACTCGGAACAACTATCCGGGACACGACCTTCTCAGCCAGAGAAACATGGGGACGCTGGACTCCTCGAATATTATGACGGCACCAGTCCGAGAAAATAGTCATGATCTGGGCACAGAACTCGAGCTGCTCAAGAGCGTACATACTAATTTGCTTCGAGATGACAGATTAGCTGCAAACGAAGAAGCATTGGACGCATTCATCCCCTGCCTCTCTGAGAAAGTACGTTTTGAAGCTGAATCGCCGGAGATCCCCACGCAAGAGGAGACGACGGACAAATGCGATCCTCGAATTATTTCAGATGTTTATGGCGGCTGTATCAGCGATCCCAGTGCGGAGACAGTTGGTACATCTTACCGACGTCCAGCGATCCGTTCGTGCCTCCCCTGAAAAGGCTGCAAAGAAGCCCGAGCCTGAAATTGAGAACGACTACCATCGCAGACACAAATGCTTAAAGAGTGATGAGATTCCAGACGAAGCTGAAGCTGAAGCACGGGAGAAGCACGAAATGTGACAAGAAATTCCTGGCCGGACTTTGAGGTTGCATGAGTTTGCCTTGGACGATTTATCCTCACGTCATGATTACTGTTAGTTAGTCTCGAATCGAACGAATCGTAGTAAGAACTATAGACTGTCAAACCAAACCGTTCCTATTCGATTTAAAATGATAGATCCCTCTTTTCGTTCTGAATCCCGACTTCACTTTTGACAAGTTCTAACATTAACTCATAGACGATATGAATTCTGTCATCAGTGCTAAATAGATTGTAATACAGGATTGGCACACGCAGGTATACGGAAAGAGCGCAAAGGAATGAGATGCATGTCGAGCCGAGCCTAATTTGAGTGCTGAGGCAGGAAATAGTAAAAAAAACGGAAGTAACTATATCACACAGAAAAACAAGGGACAGAGACCGATCCATAAGGAAAGTATAGAAAGAAAGGAGAGAAAAATATGCAGGTAAAAAGGGCGATTGAGAGAGAAACGACGAACAAACTACGTAGCATATAATGATACAGCACAAGCAAGCAACCCAACTTCGTGAGAGAGAGAGAGAGAAGGAAGTATCAACAATGAGCGTGATAACAAAGCGAAAGCGAAGAGAAAACGTGCACCGAATGAGCGATTGGCCACCAAGTGGCTCTGAAGCTAAAAATGAATTACTGGAGAATTTGAAGATCAAGGAAGGTGCACACGAAATCGTTATACTACAGCGGTTCGTTGATGTGAGTGAGATGGAGGTGGAAATGCTGAAGACATTGGCGACACTGTATTGCCAGTGCCAGCGCTATTCGCGTTACCATCAGAGCCAGCATATCGGAAGTCCGAGTCGAGCGCAACTTGAGTGGTAGATAACGAACCATTCGTTGGTGCTGATGTCGAAGGAGTGGAGGGGACCTGCCCAACACTAGCCACTTTCCCAATGAACCACGACTGCAAGATAATAGTTAGAACCGAGACGCGAGCAAAGAAGACCGAGACTAACCGGAACCCACCCTCTATCTCCTCCATCTTCTTTGACAGCCTAAGCAGAATAATCAGTCAAGTACTGCGCACCAGAATTGTGCAGACAGAACTTACATATGACCAGTGATTATACCGTTTGAAGACTCGAAGTAGATCATCTTTCTGTAAGTCCAGTTCTTCTTCGCCTTTCTTTCTATAGTCCATAAGCGCAACTCCTGGGAAGCTTGTTGAAAGAATGCTGAGGGGTAAAATGGGTGTCTTTGAGGTGGGAGATGAAGGAGATGAGCCAGTTGCAGAAGCCCGCGCAGCATTAGCTTCTGCGATGGCGGAAGCAACGGGAACATTCGTCTCCAAAAGGCAACCTGCAGGTACCCATCCCTGTTTGCTTGTGTCAGGATCGAGAATCCCGTTTCCTGTTGCGTCGCGTTGAACAACCCACCACCCTCGAGCCCGTGAGAGTATGATGAATGTATCTCCACTGAATATGATGGTTAATATACGCATAGGGCATGCGGAAGAATGGAAGCACTCACACTACGACATCAAATTCATCTTCTTGCTCTGCCATGTACGGATAAATGGCGACGGCATACGATATACCCTGAATCGTCTCCTGGCGAGCCATGCTTGTCGACGGTTCCGTGATTTCATTTTCATTGCCGCCTTGCCCGGCTCCGGATGAAGATGCACCACCCGTTCGGCACTTGCTTGAATCAGCACCAAATTCGTCCAGCTTATCCTTCTGCTCCGTCGCCGGTGACATAAGTTCTGGCCATGAGGACTGTCCATTCGCCGCAGGATTAGGAGGCGTGTTCGTATTGAGTTTAGTCGGCCGTGACATGGATCGGGTGTGGGAATGTCCCTGCGAGGGTCGTGTGCTCGCTGATGATGAGGCTTCCGAGGCTTTTCTTGCAGCGTGCTTTTGTTGAGCCACGACGATAGGCGAACGGATGTCCTTTATGTGCTTGAGCATGAAAACTGGATTTTTCTTTGCGTCTTTAAGCTTCTGGAAAAGAAGCAGCGGCTTTTCATCGTAACTTAAGCAGCGTTCTGCGCAGAATAGTCAGCCACCAGGAATTCTGTTGATCAAAGCACGTACCGGTTTGACCGTAACAGATAAACATCGCGTAGTTTTGCCAGTCGTCATTGTTGATCTTGTATTTCTTGAGAGCTGCCGGAAGCACTTTCCAAGCCGGATCATCTAGGCTCACTTTGAAGCTCTTCAGGTTATCAGAGGAGGTACTAATATTCGTGGGAGGATTGCTAGGGGGCGGGTCTGGGCGCGCAATTAATTGTCTACTTGTCTGATTCGCCAGCACTACGCCTGTATCTGGAGATGTAGATGGAGCGCCGTAGGTTCCTTGGCGTGAAGGCGTAGCACGGTCTTGGCTCGGATGATAAGGAGGGTTAGAGCGACCGTTTGACATGTCATAGTCGGACCTTTGAGGTGAAGGATGCGGTGAATCGGAGTGTGTAGTGCTTGACTCCTGTTTCGTCGGTGACCGGGCGCTCCTGAACTGAGCCCATTTGAAGGATGGTTGCTTCCGCACGGCTCGGTCATCACTCTGCTGGAAACAACGTTAGCATTCCGTACCGGATATACAGTCCCCCCAAATGACGACGGTAGAGACAATTTCACACGGCGACTCACCACACCCGAGCGACTTTGACCCGATATTCGCAAGAGCTCTTCCATACATTGGTTCAAATGCTCATTCAACCGCCTATTCTCTTCTTCCACAGCACGCAATCGATCTCCTGTGAATCCGCGTTGGATGAAAGAATGTGAACACAGTGAGTTGAGATACCCGAGGGTCGATAGCCATGACGCACCTTGCTCCTTCACAACATCATGCAACCGGTTAAGAGTGAGAGGCTCTTTCAGGTCGTCCTGCTCAGCTAAACGAAACACTCTATTATTTGCGGTAGCTTGTGTGACCTTTGAAACTCACAAGGTGGTACATATTGCCCCGGCTCTATCTCGATGCCTTGGGCAACTTTAAGTTGATAAATGGCTTTGAGAATCGCCAGCCGCTGTCCAAGGGTTGCTATTCCAATCTCTTTCAGAGTCTCCGCGTCAAGTTGCGACAGAATATCGCCTGCAATGTGATGCTCTGAATATCACGGTGGGTCAGTTGGTGCTACTTGGACGGGATTAGAACGAATCGCCTGCGACGCACCGCGTATCTGCGACTCGTACTGCGGAAAACCGAGCTTGGAGAGCCATAGATGGACATCGTGCTCGTCCCACTCGAGCATATTGCCCCGCGTATCGAAGGCCATGGTGGTGGAATGAAGAGGGCACGCAACGGGGCGCGCGCAGTTGAGTTAGAACTTGGAAGCGGAGCAACAAATATTCAATTTACTGAGAATTATCGAACCCGGCAATAGCCGTACGTCTGAAGTGCAAAGCCTCCGTTCACATATTATATTCATATCAGAGCCTCCTCGTGCATGCAGTTTAGAATCGATAGAAAACAACGAGAAGTGCTATGCTACAATAAAATGTATCTCCGCCAAAATGATATATTTGAAAATGAAGCAAGGGAATAAGTAAGCATCGCAATGACCAATTATAATCCTTCGAAAAACAATAAATCCTGTGCTGATAAGCCACTCTTCGTTGATCCAGCCGACGAGGTTGGTAGAGGAAGACTCGTTTTCGAATTTACGGCATGGGATAGTGTAGGTTGAGTGTAATCACCGAAGTCCAGCAGAGAAGCCTCAGTAGTTGAGCTCTGCTTTCGGCTCGAACTCGGTGGAGGTATTAAAGGCGGAGGACTAACCGCCTTCGAGGGTGTTGCTGTGGGGGGCACGATCCCCGCTATTGGCTTCAAGGGAATGGAACGTACCGGCACGACCGGGACTTGCGAGAAACCGTCTTCGAGTTCCAGAAGGGACTGGCCGGATGTTGATGTTCTTGAGTTCGCACCGCTAGAAGGCGGCGGAGGCAATGGATTAGGAATAGGGGATGGCGGGGCTGGCCAACGTCCTGGACGTGCCGCTGCGCGCTCAAGTAGTCTAGTCGTTGCATCGTGATCCGCCGCAGAAGGCTTCCGGACATGTAGTGTGTTGAGGTTTGCAGGTGTTTGTTTCTTTGGAAGCGGAGGCGGCACACCCAAAGGTCCAATGGGAGAAGGGGTCGGCGAAGTTGGAGGAGAGCGCATAGATTGACCGTCCGGGGAAGAATGAGATACAAAGCTCCCAAAATCACCAAATAGATCGACCTGAGGAGCTTCATTAACCGATGATACGCCATTCCCTAGTGTATCGAAGCTCATATCAAACGCTGATGGAGCTTTGGGTTGACTCGAGCTCATGTGCGGCATAGGCACAGACGAAAAGTCGTGGCTTTGAAAGTCCGAGAACTCCTCATTATCCTCAAGCAAATTTGAAGAAGCCTGTACATAATTGCGGTTCGGGGATTTCTCAATCGGCGGGGGCGGGATAGGTGACAATGGAGAGAAATTTGACGCCGAGTGATCTTGTGCACTCATTTTGCTCGCAGAATTCACCAAAGAGGCGCTTCCAGCACTGGTCACTCCAGAACCCACGGGAGAAAAACTGCTCAATGGAGATGGCACCGGAGGGGGGCTGGCGAGTCTGGAAGTAGGTGACATAGATGAAGATCGGATTGAAGTCGAAGTGGAAGCCCTCGAATGGACAACTCGCGCAGCACCGCCAGAAAGAGAAGATGGCGTCGGCGGTTTTGGTATCGATGCGACAGATGCAGGTGATAGTGGGGGTGGAAGCGGGGGCGGTAGAATACTCCCCGATGCTCCACTGCTCGTTGGCACTGCTGCTGGTTGATTACTATTGGAAGGCGGAGCATTCAGCTTCGTGAAACCGTTCAGCGGCTCGCTGGAATTCATGTTGGATGGCGACAGAGGTGGAAGGATAAGTGGTTGAGAGTGCGGTTGAGGATGTGGAGTAGTTGATCGACTTAGAGACGTCGGTCGAGGCGGAGGAGGTAAAGGAGGAGGTGCCAAGGGTGGAGGAAGCTTCGTCGACTGCACTGGCGAGGACACCAAAGCCGTGAGGGATCGCAATTGTTGATCTTCATCCGCATCATCGGAGTGGCTTGGCACTATGTCCGACAAAAACTCAAGATCATCAGTTGACAAAGCGATAGAGCTTCGCGGACTTGATGAGCTCGAGTGTGTGTCACTTCGAGACCTCGAGAATCTGCTCAAGAACCTCGACACAGCAGAAGGCGTGGCCTGAGACGCAGTTTCAGAGGCAGATCCTTGTGCTTGATTGGTGGAAGGAGCCGTAGGGGAAGGCGAAGATGCAGCCTTTGTAGAAAACGACCCAGCAGTCGGTGAGGAAAGCGTCGCAGGGATAGACGAAGACAGACTCGTCACTGATGATGACTGCTGCATTTTGCTCGACAAAGAATTCACATCACTGCTGTTCCTTTCGGGACTTAATACGGAAGCAGTATCAGACAAGACTTCCCGTGAAAGTGACGACCTTTTCGAGTCTGTACCACCTACTGCCGGAGCAGGCGAAGTTGTGAATGATGCTCTTTTACTGAAAAAAGAGAAAAGTCCAGTCGATCTCTTTTCCGCCGTCACAGTCTTTGATTCCCCCTTTCGCTCTGGTTCAACCACTTTCCATCCCGCGGGAATATCATCCTTGATTATTTCAGCCTTGCTTTTCACGGACAGTTCCCATGCCGCGAGGCTTTTGGCAGTAAAGAGATGCGACATGGGACTGTTGCGTACAATCGGTAAGTTCTTCGATAATTTCATGCTTTTAGCCATGGCTCTTGCAGAGTGCGACCCCGAAAACTTGATAGGTGGCTGGCTCGCAGTACCTGGAAGAGCTCTTTGCATCAGCTCCTCCCTGACGCATAGGGCTGGTCAATGCGAAAAGAGCACACTATTATAAATGCAAATACTCACAGGCCGATCACGTTGCCCATACCGTCTCTCCAATTTCCCAGACTTTGATCAAACTGAGGTCTATCTTTTCCTGGCCAAAGATCCTCAGACAGTCCATTAAGATGGTCTATTATAGTGGCGAGTAATTCAGGAGGCTGATAGGTTGAATTAGTTGAATGGTAAATTCAAACGTAAATAATTGCTTGCTTACTACGGAGCGGTCCCTCATCGCCTTCTGCTCACGAGCCATAGCCCATTCGTCCTTTTCTTCTTCCTCCGTGTCATCATTAATTGCCAAGTTCGGCGTCCTCCAAGCCGAACCCCACGCTTCTGCCTCGCTATTTTCATCGTCAAAAGCAGCAACGGGTGATGCCCATGTAATCTTGCCTTCGTCAAACGAATTCGATACAGATGTATCTCCGCTCTCGAGCGAGTCAAATGTGTCTGGAGCCTCGGGAGCTTCAAATGAAGTTAAAACAATTGGCGGAGGTGAGAACGATTGCTCGATCTGTTCGACGCTCGTGGTTATGCTCGAGGTTGCTTCATTGGTCACTGTTCCAATAGGACCTGGTGTTGAACTTCGTGAAATTCCCTTCGCGCCTTCTGTGTCATCCTCGGAAGTACCAGCGGCCCCTGTCTCGCCGGTCGGCAGCTTGTAGTCATATGGATGTTCGTCAACGTCAATCTGCGAGTCTATCCTGGGATTGAGGTCTGAACTCGACCCCCAACCATTTGCTTCTAAAGGCAGACCATCGACAGCAGATGCGCTCGACCAAAGGGACGATTGACCTGAAGGCTCTGTCCAATTCAGTTCTCCTGTACTCCAGGAAGGTATTCCAACGTCAGCTTCCTCATGCTTGCTCTTTTCGTCAGACGGAAACGACCACGTAGGTACATCGTTAGCTTTAGACTTTGTGGGCAGACTATGAGCAACATCCTCTTCGGGTTGCGCCCATGCGTTGCCCCAAACATCATCCATCTTAGTGACTGTGGAAATAGGACATTGAGACTCGATATTATGTGTGAAGAGGTAGTCAAGTTGTAACCTAGGCGAAAGCACATACCAATCTGGAAAGCACGATCGACGTCTTTGATGATGTTATAGACTTCTACTGTGCTGACACATCTCCAGATACGCACTTCGTGCGCATTATGTCATGTCATTATGTCATGGGCACGGACTAATACAGCAAAGAAGAGTCCCGAGTTACCGCCAGCGCTGGTCTGCATCCGGTAGAGGGCTTTTAGACTAACGGCCCGACAAAGTCCTGCAATGTCCGCAGCAGCATCGTAACAATCCGCTCATATTTGGCTTCTGGAACCAGCGGTCAAACTTGTTCACCCACCATCTTCCTCCTTTGCATCTTGTACACCACACGAATCTTCTAAACTAAACTTTTCTGAGATGCTGTCAAGACAGCAACAGGTGGTGCCAGACACAAGACTGCCCTTCGAGGGATTATTGGCATTCGATCGCAATGCACAAGAGTACATTCCGTTCCGCACAGAGACAGACGCGATGCTTGCTAGTCTCATGCTTGCCTACCGTCTTGCTTCGCCCGTTCTCGCCGTAGTTCTTGCACTTGTTCGACATCCAAGCTTCAACCCGGCCGACATCACCCTGTCAAGGCCGGAGGACGTTTGGGCACGAGTGGCCGAGCATTCTGTGTCGAAGCGCCCGCAAAGAGTGTCCGGCTTCCCAACTGTCTTTCCGAGCGTTGTTCTCCACGAAGTCCTTGACATTCTGGGCGAGGAAAGGAGGACTGCTCTCCATGTACAACGTGATACGGATGGCCCTCAATTGGGACCCTTTCAGTTGAGCAAGGTAATTTAAACTGCATTACTCCTCCTATTGCGGTTAACATGCTCTGCTCCGTAGTTGGACAGAGATCTACGGAACATGAGCCTCGTCTGCAAAGATTGGAGACAGCCAGCGCAACGAACTCTCGGAAAGATCTTGATTCTTCAAAGTTCGTGTTTTCCGCCATCTCCTTGGGTTCGTTCTAAGCGTACTCGTTAGATGCCCGAAGGACGCACATAGTTAACGCCCTGAGCTGTCCGTTGTTTGGATCTTGGACGACGGAGTCGCTCATTTTTCGTCGCAGTATCGGGGTAGACGATCATTCGCGCGAGGAGCTCAATAGATACGCTTTGGAAGTCTGGGACCTTATGGCAAAGCTCGTGGAGCGTACTCCGAACGTACGCTACGTGTCATTTTGTACAGATTGGTTCGAATTGCCTTTCAATCGCCTTGCGGAGAACTTAGCAGTCAGATCACTGGAGGAGTTACGTCTTATCCAAGTTGGAGACATAACTCAGCTCTTAGGAGCCATATGCAAGCAGATCAAGCGGATGCCGAGGCTTAGGCATTTATTCCTACAATACTCTGGCCAAGGTTCGGCATATAC
The DNA here is from genome assembly GCA_009806525.1 of Sanghuangporus sanghuang. Lineage (NCBI taxonomy): Eukaryota > Fungi > Basidiomycota > Agaricomycetes > Hymenochaetales > Hymenochaetaceae > Sanghuangporus > Sanghuangporus sanghuang. The sequence goes on along the minus strand of VVIT01000002.1, from coordinate 543,705 downwards.
CAATTTCATTCCGCAGTCCGAGCTAGATGAGGGCTCTCCGGGCCCTTCGTTGGAAAAAGTGACGTTGAAGATTGGTAATGCTAGCGCATTGTCCCTACGATACATCAACTGGCTCACAAGCCCGCGAGACGGGGAAAATGCGTTTCGGCTCAAATCACTCGTCCTGGACCTCTCAAATTGCTATTACAGTGAACATCACTGCGTTGAGGCTCTTGAGCCCTGCTTTACGACCCTTTCTCAGCTGTGCGTCACCGTATCGGGTCTCAGCGACGGCGTACTCGAACGGATATTCCGGAGCTGTCACGTCTTGAAAGATCTCACGATGGTAATTCAACATTCGTTTGACAACAAGATATCGTTGATGCCGGACACTGTAGAGAGGGTCTGCATCATTTTCTCGTTCGAGCAACCGAATTGGGCTCTTTGGAATGAGCGAATGGAAAGGACTTTGACCCAGCACTGTCCTCCGCGATTACGGTATTTAAGGATACATATGATCGCTTATTCTGAGGTCGATGTACCATTCGATCCGTATGAAAGTTCACGCGCAATAGCGAAACAGAAAGGCATCGACGTTGAAATCACCTGGAGTTCTATACGCAATTCTGGGTGCGTTTGTTAAAAAGTTCGATCTTCATTTCTCCGAGGCGCCGTTCTGATAACACTTGATAGATGCACATCTCGTTCGTGTTTCACGTTCCCCATGCCATGCATCTGTTGAATCGGGGAAAGCTTTTCGTTGACCGTGACGGGTCTTTTTGGCGGGTACGTATACCACGGGAAGAGAGTCCGTCATCTTTATGACTACATTGGTTCCGGCAACAACCTCCGCTTACATCAAACGTATTGTTTTATGATAGTCACGTTGCTTCTTCAATCATTTTTCTATCTTAAATATTTATCTCATCCCTTCATCATATTGCTTTAGTATTGTAGCGCTGCACAACCAAAGAAGTAGATCACGATACGGCACGGTCATTTTCGACACGCTGGTGATTACATAACTCAATCAGTGAGCGATCGCGCGTAACGAGAGACCCGACTGATCGCACTGCATCCTCTCTTTCCAAAGATCTCTCCCATTCCAGAGACAGCTACTTATGTTGTGTATCGTTGATCTCTGGCACTCATAATGGTGACTGGCAATTCCCAACTACAGACAGTGCGTTCCCAAGGTTGCTCCTGCCTCATCCCAGTGATTGACACTTGTTGCACTTTTGAAGTTGAGTTTTGTCTTGATCTCATGTCTTCTACAAAACTGTAAAAACCCTCAAAAAATGTGAAATATGTTTTCAAGCATGATGAACATGAATCCGTAAATTTTCTAGCTGAAAACATTCATTTAAGTGAAAAATGCATCATTTTCATCTCAGGAATGAGAAACGTCCTTAAGAATTTTTTTTGAACAAAATGAAGACATTTAGGTCAAACCTCGATTTCTGCACTGACCAAAATTAGTGAACTCAGGAATATGGTCATAGGGAAAAGCTTTTGTGTGCCATATCTTTGTCTCCCAGCTGAATATTTTGTTGAATTTCGCAGATAAATATTCCTAACCATCATCCAATCATCTAAGGATGTTTATTTATGCTGTTTGATTCTGGTAATATAAAAAGAGACGTGTCCATGCATCTCAAATCTGTGTATATGCGTCACGTGACTAGACAACGATCATCAAGACATTTATTTCGTTAGAATGCACCAAAGATTGCCCGAGTGAAATAAGGATTATGTCTGCATAATATGGCCCAGAATTATCTTGTAGAGATGATTTACTAGCATTTCAAAATTGTGGTCAGGTCTGTCCGATTAGAAAGCGAGACACAGAGATCTACGTAAATTACCAAAGTAAGGCACGATTCAGACTCCGACGAGTAAAAAGGTTGGCACGCGGAATTGCCAGTCACCACTCATAAGCAACAAAAATGGTTTGATTTCCTATCTCATTCGTGACGCCCTCAAATTAATTCCGCCCATGGCTTACAGCAATATCCGAGCCGCTTCGTTACTGAGCTGGTGGTCTTGGTCTTTTTAGAGGCTGCTACCCAATGTTCATGCCTAATAAGCTCATCTCTCTAAACGACTAAGGTGTCTTGCCCGAGCGACATTTGGCCAGCTTCCTCCGGGAAAGTCTTTGTCTCCTGCATTCTCGAAATTTTTTCGCTGGCCAAGCTCAGAATATGCTAGTCCTGGCGTGACGGACGTGCCGCCATGAACGTTTTTGTAGATGCGCAAAGGTGCATGCAATCCCATAGAAAATACAATGCGATTTTGGATGACTCGGACGCTAATGAACCCTGTGTCGCATCCGTCCGACGAGTTCGATACCAAGCCATTTCGGTCGTAATCCTGTCCGTCATTTTCAAGCGTACGTTGATTCTGGTATCGTTGCAATCGTTGATATCTACGCTTAAGATGTTGCTCTGCGATAGGCCGAGGCTATTCACCATCTGGCATGGAATGTCAAGATGTCGCCAAATTACGTTCCCGGTCCATGAGACTCCTCGACGATAGTAATTGTTATTTTGTTTTATAGCTTTTCTGGGGCGCAATTTGAAGAGTATGGTGGAATATGGCCGACTCGTTATCTCGTGTTGAACCGCCTGGCATCTACCCCCAGAGAATCTCAAAAAGCTTTCGCGCAAGAAGCCCGATAGTGAAGGAGAGTCAGGAGACTCGAATCTGTGCACTACTGCAACAGAGAACCTCAAAAACTGCATGTGAAACTATCGGTCAAAACACATTTACAACTGTTTTTCGAATTAAGATTAGAATGCTAAAGTTTTCCTTTAACCTCGGGACAACGTGCCGGAATAGATGTTTTTAAATTTTTATTCCGTCGTCAGGAATGCATGAGTGCTGAATTTTCGGCCATTTTGAAAGAGTTGGTTCTCTCGCACTTCTCCAGGGTTTCTTATCCATACGTAGGTAATGGTTTCAGACTATGCGCACCTCCGCTTGGAGGAGAGGGCTACTAAATGTTCACTGATACTTGTGAAGTTTTCCTTAGATTCTGAGAGTGCGTACTTCTCCGAGACATCGGAGCCTTGCAGAAACGGATGGCATCTGGTCCGACGAGGGCCGACGGTCCTTGAGCTCCAGGTTTAGGTTTATTGGATCGCCTCTTTGACGTCTCTTCCCGATAGTTTTCATCCTCGTTCGGTGAGTGGCTAAGGTTTTCCAGACGGTTTCTCGGTTCATCTATGAAATTCGAGCGGAACTATACGCTGATTGCGGCGTTGCGCACCTCCGAGCGGTACCCTCCGAGGCGCCTTGCTATCGTTCCGTTCCGGTATATGGTACTAAAAAAACCAGATGACTGACGAGCCAATCGATGTCCACCGCCGATTAATCTAGGTCCCGGAGGAGAGTTCGACTCTTTTACGGAACCGTAAACCACCTGTGAGTCCTTTCCGAGGATTTAAATCTTGGAGTGTCGATGACATGGAACTTAAAAGTATCAGCCTTAAATTGTGGAGGTGATCCGTATCTTGGTACGTCACCGCGAATTTGTATTGAAAATGATTGTCTTGCGTCATTTACGAGCAGACGGTGAACCGTCGGTGTTTCCTTTCGAATGCATATGGACGATCCTTGCAGGGATTGGCGGAAGCAGATTCCTTTGGGTTGCTATAGTATGCGGATTTCTCTACCCGGATCGTAGGCCATTACTCAATAGTGATTCTTTTAGGTCTGACTACGAGATTGGTCACTATAGTCGTGCGGAATATAGCGTATAGGCCCACAGCGTCGATTTCACAATCATGACGAGACATGATCCAATTCTCTCCTTATTGTTACTGAATCGGATCCAACAGGTACGGTATGTCGTCGTATGATGTAAAAAGAAGTTCAAGGGACAAGGCACGAAGCCCAGAAAGCAAGTTATCATGAAGGATCATCTTTCGTAGCCACTGACTACGGCTCCCCGCCACGCAACAAGCATCCGCGGCGAGGCTGGGATTGTCGGGAACGCTGGGCGACGGACGGGCGTCGGATATAGCGCAAGAAAGGTGAATGACGTATCAATTGATCTTCTTTCTGTTCTTGATTTGAGAGGCGGCGGCGGCAAGTTATCGCAGAATGGATTAATATAATATAATATGTATGTGATATGAATATTTGTTGCTTCTGTTCTCTCGGTCGCCGTATACTCCCGTTCCTGGAACCCCCACGATTGATCGCGTCGCGTGTGCTGCTAGTGAAATTTAAGATAGCTAAAAGCCCTCAAAGAAATGGCAGAAGCAGTATGTGTTTGTATGTGTTTGTATGCATAGCTGGAAGAGTGGATAATCCCGAACGATGAAACACTTGTACCATCTAGATTTGCAATATTGGTATAAGCCTTCTTGGAACAACTAAGTTACAAATTTTCTCTTTGAAAGGAACTACTGGAAGTATCTCTAAGTAAGGCATGAATTGATCGACTGCCGATCCGATTAGCCTCTGATCCTGTACCATACGCATACGATTGGCTTGCCTTTCGGGGAAATGTTTTTGAGGGTGAGTCACGACCATCCTCTTATTCCCGACGATGAGGGGACTCACACGTGACTTGATTGGTCTTTTTGCGTCTGATTGGATCCTGAGCGGAGCTGTTTCGGTTTACGGTCCCATGAACCGTCGTATGAAGTCCATTGATCAATAGGAGCCCGGTTTGTGGTTATCCCGAGACTTTCCATTGCTACTAGTAAACAAACGTCCCAAGGAGGACCACTGGTCAGGACCCTGAATTACAACCGGCGCCCTCATACGAGTCGCTTTGTCATATCCGAATCTGCTTGTTTGTATTGTGGACGTCACAAGTCGGCGCGGTATAAATATAAAACACATCCCCGGACCCCGGTATCTGCAACGAATTCCACCTTGTCAAGCTCCTTCATAAGCATTGAAATGCCCGCCGACCGCGCGAGCCATACGAACCACCGGCGCACGTCCATGGACGAGGCAACTCGTCAGAGAGTAAATTTGTATTATGCCTGTCACTCCGGCTCATGTAATGCTGATAACATTTTTGCATTTTTTTAGGAACAAGAACTTCGGAGAGCTCGCGGAGAGATAGCTTGCATAGAGTGTCAACGGTGAGCGCTCCGATCGAGTAAGTCATCGCCGCGTGCTCATAAGAGTATCTAGGTTGAAATTGAGATGCGACAGGAAGGTACGCCGGATTTTGGAGAATAAGCTTTTAGCAGACATTAAATTCATTTTACCTGTTTCTTTTTTTGCAGGTTCCCTGTGCGTCATGCATTCGCCGAAATCGTGCAGCAATGTGTCCGAATGGTTTGTCTGTCTAGCGCAGGCAATTCCGAGTGCTTTACTCAATATTGAGGTTTCATAGGACACGCCTGGACGGACCAAGAAACTCGCTCGTTACTTTCAGATACAGCTCAGCTGCATCGCAAACTGAGCGAGATGAGCCAGCGAATACGACAGTTGGAAGACGCTCTCGAGATCTCCCACTCCGCCAACTCAACCAGCCACCACCCATTACTTCGAGAAGAGCTTCTTGCAATAAAACGAGGGGTCGCACCACCTGCGCCGCCACCGCCGTCTGACGGGGGACCTGACAATGACTATGTAGAGGCGATGGGAACGATGAGCATATCCGAACGAGGAATTTCCCGTTTCATTGGCCGCTTGGGAGGCGGTGAAAGCTTATTTCTCGTATGTTCCATACTATTGCTTCTTGTATAATTCTGACGTCTCGCCTTATCATTAGCTCGGGAATGATGGAGAGGGGCGAGCCAAACCGTTCACCGAGGAGTTGTTCCCTCAGCAACTTGCGCGGCGTTCCGATGCTTGGTTGTTCATGCCCCCCAACTCATCCGCGGAGACGGTTCTTTCTATCATTCAAAAATATATGCCGCCGTTTGCGCGAGCGAGCGCACTATGCGAAGCGTACCTGGAAAACTTCTGTTGGATTGTGCATGTAGTCGCCCGATCGCAGATCATCGAAGAGCTCCTCCCAAGCTGTTACCGCGGCTCGAGCCCATTAGGTGGCGCGAACCTCAGCATGACCGAGGGCGAGTCGCAATACGGAGCGACATGCGTTCATGAACTTGCACTGCTGCTTATGGTCTTTGCTACCGGCGCCTTGGCTGACCTTACCCTTCCGCCGTATAATGAGGAAGCGGAACGCTATTACCAGATGGCGCTTGCGGCCTTGAGTCTAACAAAGGTGATTGGTGCGCCAACTCTACCGGCTGTCCAGACCGTTTCTTTGATGGCAGCATACAATGCGCACTGCGGGAGAAATGATACCCTTGATCTGGCAGGCTCCCTGTTTGCTCTGGCGGCTAATCTCGGATTAAGTGTATGTATAGTCTTCCACCCAGAGTAAGCACTCCATGACTGATATGGTCATCGCTATGTCTAGATGGGTCTGCGTAAGTTGGTTTATTTATGTGTTCAAGGAGATGATTCGCTGTCTAACTTTGGATATGTATAGACAGAGATGTTGCCAAATGGAACTTCTGTGAGTCCAACGCAGATAGGCGGAGAAACGTGTTCTGGGAGCTCTTCACCGTTGATTGCTGGCACGTAAGTCTTCTTGAGTATTCTCTTCGTTTCTTTCAGACTTGATTCTCACGTTCGGACACAGAATATGGCAAATGGAAAGCCTCCGTCCTCCGTTCTGAAATATTGCGACTGCAAGTTTCCGGAAAAGGGCTCCGAGTATATCGGGGAAGACGGGCGAAAAGAAAAAAGCTGTGAGTATTTGGCTCGCATCCCCCCTCCCCTACTAGGGCTTAATCCGACTTTTGTCTCCTTGGTTGCATGTACTGCCCTTTTATTGCCTTCGAAACTTTTCATTTCCTTTACTGAAGTCATGCTAATTTCGCTTATTTTTCCATTTATGCCTATCCCCCAATCTTTTGAACAGACTGGAGAATGCGGCATCAGATGGGACACATTACGTACGCTGCTAGTGACCTCTTCTCTGGCATCCAGCCCGTGCGATACTCGCAGATACTTGACATCGACCGGAAGATTTCCGAGTTTGTCATTCCGAAGCATCTGCAGGTACCCGATGAGAATGATGGCATGGAGGCGGACGGTCCGATGCGTATCATGCAGCGGATGGTAGCTGCAGTTTGCAGAGATGGATGTAAGTTCCGTTGTGCCAAGAGAAAGATTGTTACTTATCGAAACGAATGTCGATCTGATAGTACTCATGTATATCCATCGAGGATTCTTTGCGAAGGCGCTTTTGGAGCACCCTGCCAATCCTCTTCTGAGTCAATACTCGCACTCATATCTGTCTGCATACCGCTCGGCGCTCTCATTGCTGAAAGTCGTGCGACACCATTACTCGGCGTTCCCTAATCTCGTTAGTCGTTTCTGGTCATTATGGTCGCATGCGTTCTCTGCAACGGTCAATACAATTATCTTTCATATGCGAGCATAGAAGACTTACGTCTGCTTCTCATAGGTCATCATTGGCTCGATCGTCATTAAGGGACGCGATTCCGACACAGTACGTGCCGCGCTCGTCGAGCTGAACCTTGCGGTTGGACTGTTTGAGAAGGCTGCGCAACTTTCAGACAGAGCGAAGCGTAGTCTACCTACGCTCGTGCGCCTCCGTGAGAAGGCGCATAAAGCCGTTCGTTCCCTCAACGATCTTCAACCTCTACCTTCGAACGCTTCAGATTGCAAGACACCAGGAGAGGCGGATGACGAGCTGTTGATTTTCGCTGGGAAGAACAGACTTGTGAAGCCGAAGGACGAGCCTTTGGAAACGTCACTACCTCCGCTGATGTCTACGCCTCCGTCATCGACATCGATCACTCCTCCCGTTCCTCAGGTCACACATCCGGATTTCTCGAGACCATTGAATCCAAAGAAGGAGCACAGTCCCGTTGCGAGTAGGAGTCAAAGCTCGCCGGAGGATTCGACATTACCTCCGACTCCGGAAGGCGACACGAATGTGCTGGGAGTACCGATGAACGCAGACTTGCCGGCTGCGTGGACAGCGTGGTCCGACCAGGAAGCGCTGCTTATCAACTACCTCTCGTCGGGTGCAGATTTGCACTTCGCACAGAATGCCGCATACACCGGCGAACCTGACCCGAGTGCGTTCATGTGGGCGGAGATGGGTAACAGTAATAACAATAGTAGCGGCAACTCGCCTGAAGCTTCTGGTTCCGCTGCCCAGGATGTGTCCCTGAAACTTCAGCAGCAACAACAGCAGCGGCAGCAACAGAGCACCGCTCCCGACTACGCTGCGCTGATGAATGGGATGAACGGACAGGAGCCGTCGACGTCGGCCTTCGTGAACTTACCGGAAGGCGGACTTGGTCTGTCGCAAAATCAATTTCCTATGCAGAGTGGGACAACACCTTGGGATATGTTTTTCTGATTTAGACAGCCGAATTTATGATCTATGATTTCCGAGTTCGAGTTTTATGAAGATCACGATTTGCAGGTTTCGTCGTACTATGAAGCATCTGTCTCGATCTTTTCTTTCGCCTTTGCTTTCGAGTTTCGCTGTTCTTCTGCATCTGTGTATAAGTACTCATTTACGTAGTCTGATTTTCCGCATGAATACTAGACTTTATTCTCAACCTCAGAATCTCGTTAGCTGTTTCACGCGACGCGTATCCGTCACGTGTGGCCTTCGACGTGTCAAGAACTTGAGTCTGAAATTTCTAAAAGACTTCGCAAGTCTTCCTTCCTCGTTCCTTTCCGCCAGCATAGTCGCAAAATATGTCTCATACACACGGCCCTGGCCAAGCGCCACACTCCCATTCACCCGGGCCAGCCGCCGGCGGTGCTCAGCAACAACAGCAAGCACAACAATTCACCCCTCCCCCGACCATGGATCCCAAAATGGAGGCACTAATCGCAGCAGACTTCAGACGAGTCGACTTGAAGCTCGGTCCTCTTAATGACGCTAAAGCACTGTGCGGGCCGCACGGGAAGGAGAAGTGCGACGAATGTAATGTGGATTTCTCGGGCATGAACGCGCTGGCGAGGATATTCGTGCAGAATCCGAGTTTGGTTGTGCCCCCGCCGCCGCAGGTCGTTCAGCAGCAGAGGACGCAGGCTGTTATGAAGACGAAGGATGATGGGAATGTACGTATTTCTCTTGAATTATTTCCGATTGGCGTGTCCTGTGAGTTGTGAGTGAATAAATGGATTGACTGACACGTTTACTACGAATACAGGCGCTATTCAAAGCCAATAAACTAAAAGAAGCTGTGTCGATGTACACCATGGCCGTTAACGTAGCCGCATCGCGTCTACCCTGGGAACCGAACTCATTAATGAAAGACGAGCTCTCAATGGTTCTGAGCAATCGTTCAGCCGCCTACACCGCATTGGGCGACTATGTCAGTGCGCTCGTAGACGCCGAACTGGTTATTCAGATCAAGCGACCATGGAGTAAAGGGCATTTTCGAAAGGCAAAGGCGCTTGTTGAGTTGGGACGATATGAAGAGGCGCGGGAAGCGATAAAGTTGGGGCTGGCGTTTGAACCTAATAACACTGTGAGGCTGTCTCTTTTAGGATTTCGTCTTTTGAACGGGTTGTTTGGCTGACTGAGTGATTGACTCGACCATACAGGAATTGAAGAGCTTCCTTGATGAGATCGAAAGTCGGATAGCACGGAGGAGGTGAGGCGGAGACCGACTTTGAGCACGATGTTATTGCTGTGTAATGGATTCGTCTTTTCTTGTGCCATCATCATTCACTGTATAATACGTTCCCCGCATTTGAGTATTTCTTAATGAACAGAGGCACTGGGCGTCCGTCGGTGTAACCGAAGTGTGATCGCTGTGAGCCGCGGTGATGATCATCGGAAGTAATCATCTCGACGCTGTTCTGTTCTCGCGCCACCGGATTCAGCGTTTGTCCAAATGCATCAACCATCAGCCTCGTAACTTATCGTCCCTCTCTATCACATAAGCTTGTGTACATAGAATATAATCTCTTCGTCTTGTTCTCTGCAGTATTTCGCGACTTTTACCAACTTTACCCGATCCGAACTGTGATTCACGAATAATTTCCGCTTTCGACACCTACTCTCATGTCTAATGGTACCTTGGAGGGAAACGGTAATATGTGGAGGTCAAAAGTAACGAGCTCCTCATCGTCCAAACTCGCGTCATTGAAGAATCTCGTCCCAGCCACTCAGCGCGATGCGGTCCGTGCGTTCTTCGACAGGCGCATTCCAGTCGCAACTACTTCCCTCGCCTCGTCTTCGTCACGAGATGCGCAATCTCTTGGTGTAGACACACCTCCTGGATATTCGCAAGATCGAAAGATGTCTTGGAGAGAATGGGCTGGGGATAAGCTTCGAGGACGCGGCACGAATGTAAGTGATGCAGTGGAGAAGGTGCAGCTGTTCCCGGGCTGGGCGGCAAGACGATATCATGACCCGGATATGGAAGGGAAAGAAGGTGTGCTGTCTGTCAACTATGAAAGATGTTGCTTAAGCTGATAGCGACTGGTAGCTGCCGAATTTGCGCTTGAGGTGTTTGTTTCTGGCTTTGCTGCAAGCTATGTCCCTCCGGAATATGCAACACGTTCGCAACGCGCATTCATGCGCCTTGCTAAAGGTATGTACTATCAGCTCTGATGGATGCTCATTGCTCATGTGAATTTGCGACAGCATATGCTGCTCTCCCAAAAATCCCTTTGCCATCCGAGCGGCCGCCGTATTCAAGTGGGACATCTGTGCGAACACTCAGCAAATCAACAGAGGACCTCTTGAAGACAGTCAAGCTCCCTCCTACTCCGAATAACATCACAGAGCAATCGGAAATTGCTGCGCTCGAGAGGCAATTCCAGAAGGCTGAACTGGACATGGAGACAGAGAGTGTCGTGTCCGAGTCCGATTCGGCTCCAAGCAGTTCCAACGGGACGCCGCCTTCGTTTACACCGATATCATCTCCCGGAGTGTCATATGCGACCGCTTCCGGTCAATTCACATATTCATTGACAGACCTGACACGCCTACATGCGAACCTGAACGCTCGCTTGCATCCTTTCTGGTCGCGTTCGCTCCCGAACCGAGCGGTTCGACTATCTTTGTTCAGCAGTTCGCCTGATTCAAGTTCCCGAAGTGAAGATGAATCTGACTATGATGATCCGACGCGAAATCCTATTGATGTACACTCTGTACAGACCGATGCACAAGGTGCATTTGAGACTCGGTTACGCATTCCGTGGGATAAGATATGCGTGCATCCTGGAGCGCTACACGTCGCATTTGGGGATATCGATGACGATGCGGAACTCTTCATCTGCGCGGAGCTCCTCCCACCTCCAAATCCTGCCAGTCCCTTATTCTCAACCTCAACAAGAAATTACCGCGCGCTCCGTGCTTCCTGTCACCCTCAGCCAATCTCAAATACGCCTGATCTCGGATATTGATGATACGATCAAGCTTTCGAACATTCTCGGAGGTGCAAGAGCTGTATTTCATAATGTCTTTGTGAAACATTTGGAGGAGCTTGTTATTCGTGGAATGGGAGACTGGTATACTCGAATGTGGTCCAGAGGTGTCAGGTTTCATTATGTCGTGAGTTCACTAGTGCTCAAGTTGTGGAAGTAGCCTGACTTCGATGCTCAGTCAAATAGTCCCCTTCGAGCTTCTACCCGTTATCAACGAATTTATTAGAGTTTCTAATTTACCTGGAGGTAAGGAACCTCAACGCTTCCTCCCTTTCGACTTGCCACTAAATGACTTGGAAGGCTCGATAAAACTGAGATCATATGCCGGTCGATCGTTATTCAACGGGCTGCTTTCCGCCCCAGCGATGCGTAAACGATCTGGCATAGTCGATATCTTGAATGCCTTCAGTAATTCTCGGTTCATCCTTGTGGGAGACTCGGGAGAGCAGGACCTTGAGCTCTACGCTCAACTAGCGGCGGAGCGACATAATCAAATCCTTGCAGTGTTCATTAGGGACGCGAGAGGCCCTGATGCAGTACCGATTTCAGGCCCGACGGGCGAAGAGATCAAGAGGTGTCCGCCTCCCTCTCGGACTGCATCGTATGCTTCTGGCTTGTCTGCGTCTGCTACTCCGACGTCGGCGTTAGGGGGGTGGAGGTCAAATACGATGCCACCGCCGACTTCGAACCTCGAAGCTACGCCGACGCAGAAATCGTTTGGACGTTTTGAAGTATTGAATGGGAGTAGGACCTCGTCGACGCCTTCTCATATCAATAAGTCGGCACGGGATTATATCTCTGCTCGACCTGGATCAGCTGCTTCAAACGCATCGCGTAGCTCGGCGCAGCAAACACAATTGCAGAAACAACAGCAACAGCAACGCCGACCGATCAGACCAGCTCGTTCGTCCTCTGCTCCTCTAGCTCCAATGCCGAGACCAGCCAACCTAGGTCTGCCTTCTACATTCTTCGACTCAGGATTAACTGTCGATACAAATATGTCGACAACTTCCTCTCCTGCTTCCTCTCGTCCACCGTCTCCTGCCTCTGCATCTTCAAGTCTCGGCAGTGCCAGTCTTCTACAGTTCCCGGGGAGTCTAAATGAGGCTGAGATCGCTGCTCTTCCACCTACCGAGAAGAAACGGTATAAGCTGCAAGAAAGAGTGTATCGCGCTAGGTTGCTGATGCCGAGTCATATACCGTTGCGTGTGTTTGTGAACCCGGAGGAGTGTGTTGAAGCGGATAGAGTTTTGGATGATATGTCAAAGGCTGGATGGGCAATAGGGTCGGCTATGGGCCAGCAATGTTGTGATAAGCGGTAATGAACGATACGAAAGTGCGATCAAGATTGGTTTATTGTTCCAAGACTATCGATGCATACATAGGACGTTGTTTGTTTGTACACTCGGCTGTTATTCTACTCTGCATAGTACTAGTACTTGTTATTGGCGTAATGGATAGAACGGTTTGGCTTGAGACGAATTCCGGATATATATAGTCCATGAATCTGAAACTGCAAACGAAGAGTGGCAATAGAGGTTGTGCATTTTGAACGCTAGCGAAGCTTCTGATATTCCGAGCCAAACGTCACCTCTGGGTTAATTCATATCTTTTAGATAGCTAGTTCGCGGTGTATAGTCCTGCTTGCAAACCACACTTCGTCCTCTTCCGCGGTATGCGTCTGTTCCAGTATGCCGCGGTTTTGTCCATCCGCCAACCATGCCCGCGGAGGAGATTCAAGATTGCCTCGACTACCAGGCTCCACATCTTCATCATCGGTTAAGGTGAAGGTGATGTCCTCAGGACCCTGAGCGGGATCCAGAGTTTGGAGCCTAGCTTCTAGCTCGTCCCTAAAGCTAGTTAATGGCAGAAGCAGGGTCGAAATGACGTCGGGAGTCTCGGGTTCAGGAACAAGCTCACGTTCCTGCTCGAGGTCGAGAAAGTTGGCGAGACCTAGCTCCTTTTCTTCACTGGGTTTACTGGAAATGGGTGGCGCAATGTTGTTGTTTTCGTGGAGATTGGAGGGACTCCGTGCGTGACCGTGGACCCTGGCGCCCGCTTCCTCTTCGTTCCGCGTGTATGTCAAACTGCACTCCGAATCGGAGTCTCCAGCTTCGAGTTCGTAGAACCAGGATGGATTAGGATAGATATCGGTCTGTTGCTGCCCGCCAAAGGTCTTGCGCCAGATGGACATGACCGCTGCCTCAAACTCCAATTGTGTTTCCTGCCCTTCGATTGGCATGCCGTAAATCTCATCTTCCTCGTCTGACCCGATGTCGTCACTGGCATGGTTCGGTACTACAGTAGCGGCAGACGGAGCAACAGCAAGTATTTCTTCCTGGGAGTTTTCTACGTCCGAATCGGCTAAACTCAGGCCAGGCTCACTTCCTGCATTTGAGAAATTAGAACAATATGCCTCCGGTTGTATCTGCGGCGTAATATCTGGAGACCGCTGAAAATGATTCCTGTGAGCGATTTGGAACCCTTTTAAGGCCGCACGACGGGCCTCCAAGGCGTATTGCTCTCTGAAAGATTGTCCTTCAAAGGTGGCGAACCGAACGGACTTCTTAGTATTCGCAGCAGTAGTGGCACATACAACTTTCGCATCTTCTGCTTGAGGAACACGTCCAACTGTACCATCTGGGGCCAACTTTTCTTCGGATACCTCATTTGAAGGATTTTCTTCGGCTGAAGCTATCAGCAAATACGTCGATTTCGTCCGTGCCCTGCTCATCAAAGCATCGAGGTCTGTCAAGTCTGGCTCGACCAAGGATCCGTTATCCGAACGCGCATCGGAGGGCAATCTTCTACATCTTCCACATTGTCGGACTACAGGACTAGAGTTCTCCAGTACTGTAAGCTAGAGATCCAGAGATTAAAAGAACTGATAGTGAATGGAGTGAATAGCTGGAGCTCACCTGAGATGATGGTCGGCGTTCTGATACTATTTTACGGTATTTCTTGTGTACGCTGAGGATGCCTATCAGGAAACCGAGGAACACCAACAAGAATGACACGATCGTTGGGTCTAACGGAATGATCTTATCCAAGGCCGTCGGGACAGCATCGAGAGCTTTGAGAGGCAAACCAGCCGCAGCAAAAGGTAATTCTAGAATTGTTTTCCAGGAGTCCTGTCCAGGCGATTGCTGCGCGAGCCGTATCAGTCGAGAAACCCCGAGAATACAAAGACCTTCAAACAATAATTGAGGCGAGGCAAGCAGCCAGAGTGTCGTCAACGAGATTACATTGGAAATAAATCGACCAAAAACCGAGTATGAGGGCAAGACAGCCTGAACAAGTTCCGCGGCAACAGAACTGAGAACGAGGGTGACTATGAGCCTCGTGTCAAGGCCCTCGTTTGAACGGGTTGGGACCTGAAGCAAGACAATTTCTTGGCGCCGAACACGCAAGATCCAGTCCACAAGTGCATGGGAGATGATGTACTTAGCAAAGAGCAGGATGTCGTCTGCGTGCATCGAACGATTCAGGTGCTGTGTGAGAATGATTACTGCAGCGGGAAGTAGACGTGGCAAGGCCTTTCCAAAGCCAACGATAGTTTCATAAGCTAGGAAACCCTTTGCACAATAGAAGCTAGACATATCTTGTCGAAAAACTGGGATCATTTTTCTGAAAATACCGCCAGGAAGCGATCGGCCTTGATAGTAGTTCTTGATCGCCCAAATTTGCCACTCTCGTTTGTGACGATCACCGGACTCGCAGTATTTCTATTCGCTAGGGATGATGAAGACTATAGAGAAAGAAGAGAACTTAGCCTTGGATCGTCGTGTAAAGACACTCGGAGGTTGATGTGGTGGAAGGCAATGTGAGCTTGTATCGAGGTCTGGGGTAGAGACTGTCACTCACTATGCTGGAGACGGAGATGGTCGTTGGTGCACGTGATCGTGTCTGATCGTCTCTGTATCCCGTGATACATGCTCATGGGCCGACCTTGAACCATCATGTCGTCGTCGGAGCAGAAAACGTACGATGGAATTCATGAAGAATGCAAAACAGACGGACGCTATGAATGACTCGTAATCTGCAGTACGATAGAAGGGTGGCTCAAAGGAGATTATCCGGTGTGTAATCGTCCCTCTACGTCACTCGGAATGATAACTACGTTAGGCGGGATACGTGCTTCCACCTTCCTCTCGTTTTAACATTCCGAAATATCAAGCCATCGCCTGTCCTTTCAGATAGCCTCCTTGTTCTGCAGAGTAGCTTTGGGGTTCAGTTTATGGACGACATTCTTTGGAAGCATTTTCCGCATCCGTCAGATGATTGAATCCTGTGTCTCCGCCGTTATATTCTCTATTTACGAGATTTTCTTGTGTAACTTGTCGATTTTCAATATTTCCATGGAGATTTTTTATTGACCAGTCTAATCCTCGCTTCTGGCCCGTTCTCCTCGATACGAATCACAAAGCTGACTTCCCATTTGGGAGCTGTAGCAAGTTCTCTGTCTCCATTCTGCCATATCGCTGTAAATCAATTCCTCAATATATATGTTCTGTTGATCAGGTCCAGACAGCGAAACAGTGGATATAGTGCGCTCCGGAAGGTGATAGCGAAACCGCGCTGTCAGTTTTTTACTGCTTAAGCATTGACGTGACGATCACAATTTTACTAACACCCACATCGTTATTCTTCGATCTCAAGGAGCCCGTGCGCTGTACCTGTATACGATGGATAATCTCGGTCCTCTGTCCTCTTGGAAAGAGGCATATAAATAGTAAAAGCAAGAAACCCTGTCAGCTTCGCAAGCCAACCATAATTCTTCAGTCGTCTGCAGCCACGTTGTTGGTACCTTGTTTGCTTCTCGCCTGGGCGTTGTGCTCAACGGCTCGAGTTATAAGCGGATGCGCGCGTCCTATAATTTTCGAGGGACGGATCCCGTCTTCCTTTGAACGTGCTGTGTTGACCCTGAACATGTGCCATCATTGGAAGGCGCGAGGAGAAGTGAGATTTACAGGCCCGTTTAATCACATATTGGTGGGATGTTAATCGTCGGAAACACTGCAGATCTGAGTCTTTCTTATACCGTCTACGAAGGAACGCGATTGATGTCGAATAATCATCATAACCCATTACGCCTGTCGTGAATGCTTGGACATTAAATGAGACGATGCCACATTCACCTCGTCTGATAGTACAGGACGGACGCGGGATACGTTTTCTGTAAACTTCTATAACGCTCATCAGGTCACGCGGTTTATGTACTAGCGCTGCCCATACGCGATGACCTCGCTCTGCACCACAAAGTTACTTCCTGAACGACGCATTTCCCCATAATAGCACAGTCTGTCTTACGGACGAGATGCTTTTTCCCTCAAAGAGGGAGGGCAGTGCTGCGGACCGCATCAACCTCATGTCCAAGAGCAAAGATGACGCTGATGCATATTCTGTGGAAGATCTACGCCTGTTAGAGAACTTGCACGTCCTGAGTCGCGCGGCCGAGGAGCTTGTCGGATCATTCAAGACACCACGAAGTTTCTTCTGATATTTTGTCTAGATATCAACACACCAACTCGGACAGATTTGGACAGTATGTATATGCTGAATGAAGGTTGACTTTGATGGCGCGTTCATATTAGACATACGATGACTTGTTCGATCATGATCTTGACAATTTTGCTAATGAAAATATGCATCGGCGCAGAAGTAGGCTGAAGTCATTCAGCGTCAGAACACTACGCACATGAAAGGACAGACTTTCCTGTGGCTCAGGTCCGAGGTGTTTTCGACAGATGAGTATCCGCCACCGGAGTGGTATCAGTTTGGAAAATACCAGCTCTTGGAGACCATGGCCTTCAAAGTCTTTGGTGTGAGAACCCAGGTGAAAACATCCGGATTGATGTTTCGGCTCGGCTAATAGAATCTGAGAATATCAAAGCTGGACAGAGGTGGGAAACGATGGGAACAACATATACCGTATACGTCGAAACAAACTCACAATTCTTGGAAAATAGAAGTCTCCATCATGTTAAAGAATCAACCAGTGTTGCACTGGTTCGTCGATCATGATCGACGTCATCAAGCCTCGCGTCAGAACGCGGTACACGTGACCGCTGAACTTCGATTCAACGGTGAGAACAAACTCTCGCTTCCGCTTTCGTCCAGGTTTGTCTCCCTTTCATCATCTGCTTCCGCAATGGGTGACAGAGAAAAGCAGCAGCTCGAGCTGGTTCTAACTTCATCTAAGGATACTAAGTACCGATTTCGCATTTTTGTCATCTCATTCTTCTGCCTGCTTTCGCTACAATGGTCGATGATACGTATCGGGCCTTTGTTCCAGACAAGGGTAAGTTTATTTTATCTCGGCCGGGATTTCAGCGTATACGCTTTTACATCTCTAGGAGAGATCTTATAGGCAAGGCTCTATTGTATGGTCATCGTGCGGAGAAAACATTGATTGTGGTCGTCTGAAGTAAGTGTTTTGTTTTCTCGCGCGTACCTAATTATTTACTCGTCTCTTTCATTCTTAAGGGTTCCGCTTGACTACTTCAACGCATCCCTTGGTACTGCATCATTGGCCCTTGCTCGATACCGCGCAACCAACAAAACGTCCCGGCTCGGTACTCTCTTGACGAATCCTGGTGGGCCTGGTGGTTCTGGCGTCAATTATATCTATAGAGCAGGGAAACGGATTAGTGATGTCCTGGAAGGTAGATATGATGTTGTATGTTCTGCCAGGTTGCTATATCGACAGTGTAAATGCTAACGCGCCCTTAGGTCAGTTGGGATCCTCGTGGAATAAATGGCACAACGTGAGTTGAAGGGAAAGTTGATGGACAAGTACCGTTCACGCAAGATCGTTGTGCTAGCCCTCAGGTGGAATGCTTCTCCTCACAAACAGAACAAGATATTTTCTTTGCAAATACTCATCAAGAAATCCTGCCGGATGTTCGAAATCTGTCCGATCCTATTGATCGCGCTGTCTTTGCCGCCGGACTCCGCATAGCGGATGCACGAAACGCTGTTCTCGCTCGTTTATGTCAGGAGCGATCTGGTGAGGCGCTGAAACATGTTGGTACCGCTAGCGTCGTGCGTGATCTCGTGCGTTTGTATGATGAGCTTGAGGGTGAGGATGCCCCAATTAACTTCTGGGGATATTCGTATGGGACAGTCGTAGGAAGTTATCTCGTGAATATGTGAGCCAATTTTCACTGCTGCGATCTGAGGAGTTATAAAGCACAGATATTCTTAGGTTCCCAGACCGAGTAGGGAAGGTCATCATCGATGGCGTTGTGGTATACCTTGTCTCACTTTTCCATATTCCAACAGCATTCTGAGGATTATCCAGAACCCTGATCTATGGGCGAATACCCCATCTTACAGTTGGCCTCAATGTTCGGTCCAGTTATTTGTCTAATAGGTTGCAGAACTGAACAGAATATCTGTTTTCTAGGGGACCTGGTTGACACCGAGAAGGATTTGCAGAATTTCTTTTCTGCTTGTGCTGAAGTATGCTTATTAATCAATTCGCTCACATAATCGAAATAAATCTCATTTCAGGCGGGACCGGATCGATGTGCGCTTGCTGCGCATGGGTCAACAGCCAAAGAGCTCTCGCAAGTGGTGGACGGTCTACTCGAGAAGCTCTACGAGCGACCGGTTGCCGTGTGGAATGCGTCCCGTCCGGGCCCCTTGACTGCAAGCATGGTCTCTGGTTCGTATATCAAGGTGCCCGATGAAACATAGCCATGGTATTGACTCTTTTTTGGAGTAATGACGTTCAGCTATCTCTACCGTCCACGAGAATGGCCCGACCTGGCTTCCAAACTCGCAGCTGCGCTCGAAGGGGACGGCGTCCCCATTGTCGAGTATTCGCTTGACAAAGTCGAACTCAACACGACGGTACAAGCACGCACCTCATCAGCAATCGACGCGGTAACGTGTGTTGACACTCCGGACGTATACAACGCGCAGACGCTGGATGATATTATCGACGAAATGGCCGTCGCACAGACAGTCGCAAGTTGGCATTTTGGTGCGCAGGACCTGGATATGTGTCATCACTGGAAGGCGCGGGAATCGGAGAGGTTTACTGGACCATTCAACCAGACACTCGCTCATGAAATGCTCATCATCGGGAACACTGCAGATGTAAGCTTTTCTCTTGTCTGTAACGAGCCGGCTGATTACTTACCTCGATCGACTCTTCCCCATATCCGACTTGTTAGCCAATAACACCTGTTGTGAATGCTCGTGCAGTGAACGAAATGATGCCACATTCATCTCGTCTGATAATTCAAGACGGAAGCGGGGTAAATCCTTATGCAGTCTGCACATAATCTCAGCTAAAACCAGGTCTGCTCCGTTTAGCACTGCTCTTCAGCAATGACCTCCCTGTGCACCACGAAAGCAGTCCAAGCTTACTTCTTTGACGACAAGCTGCCTGATAACGGGCTCGTCTGTCCGACGGACGAGGTGCTCTTCCCGCCAAAGAGTGAGAATGGAAGTATATCGTCTGCAAGCCTTTGGATGTCGGAGAACGAAGACAGCGAAGACGGAATTGGTACTTATTCGGTCGAAGACTTGCGTTTGTTGGAGAATATGCGCGCTCTGGGTCGTGAATTGGAGGATTACGTAGGATCATTCAAGATACCAAAAACGATTGTTTGATTGTACAATACCCTGGACCTATGCATATTGTGATAAATTTAGCTGGCATCGTTAATTTTGTGGTCATGAAGGCATAACATCAATATGTAGTTTTCGTTTGAAAAAAAAAATTCATCCAACTTTCTGATGTCTCTGGGGTGAATCGAACACCCGGCGCCACGGATTACATAACATTGACCACAACGTGGCGATTTAACCACTAATCGACAGAGACTTGTACGATGTACCAGACCAAATAAGATACCGAATCAATCAAAAATTTTGGCGTACACTTTGACGGTGGCCTAAACAACACTGAGGGCTAGATAAATTCGGCAGGTCAAGGCACCCGAAAGTCTCGAAGCGTGAGCCCAGCCTCTCTTACTACTGAAGAGAACTTCATATATGGAAAAAGAGAGCACGTGGTGAAATTGGCATGGAAAGAGGAAGACTGGGACTGTGCGAAGGCGGAGGTCTCGCGAGCCAGGAACCCGCACGAGCTTGAGAAAGAGCTTATTGTCTTCGTCAATGACTGAACAACAAAGAAACGCAAATCTACACATTTTTTTCTTCTCGATATTCAGACATTCGTGAACTTGGCGAGCACGCGATTATCGCTAGCCGACGACGATCAGCACCATAGTGAGCGCACTATCTCAGCTTCTGACCACGAACAATAACCATGCGACGTAGCGACTTCTCTTTCTTACTCCGCATGGTTCGAGCGTCTTCTTTTCTCGCACTAATGGAACCGCAGCTATATAAATGTGCCAGCCACTTCGTCATCCTTAGCCAGAATAAAGGCGTTGCCAGCTCTCGGGCTCTCCCTTGTCGTCTACCTGGGTTTGCTCTGCTGCTCCGCTTGTCTTTTTTTTCCAGTTTGCTCTGAATTATGCTATCTTTTCGTTGGGAGGCTTGGGCTTTTCTTCCTCTAGCGGTTTTCGCGTCTCCGCTCGACAAGCGCTGGGATGACTTTCAGGTCAAGCATGCGTGGGTCGCCGTCCCGAACGGCTGGGTCGTCCATTCTGCCGATGCTCCCCCGGACCATGTCCTCGATATGCGTATCGGATTAAAGCAAGATAAATTTGAGCAGCTTGTGGACGAGTTGTATCAAGTTAGCGATCCCAGGCATGAACGGTGCGCATATAGTCAACTTTTTCCTGCGAGCATGTAGTTGGGAACTAATCATCGAGATGTCAGCTATGGTGCACATTTGTCGAAGGAGGATGTGGAAAGACTCGTTGCGCCTCATGAGGATACCGGTAAGCATATGGTCTTTTTAGGCTTCCAGAGGAACACGTTTCAATATGGACCGTTTATCTATATGCCCAATGCGTGAGCGCATTATTGACGATTGAATTTACAGTGAATACCGTCGATGCATGGCTTACTCACCATGGCATTGATCTTTCCTCGGTTCAGCGCTCTCCGGCGGGCGACTGGCTCTCTCTGTCTCTTCCCGTCTCACAAGCTGAACGTATGCTCTCCGCAAAGTACAGTGTCTTCCATAACCCGTCATCAGAAGCGTATCTTGTGCGAACGACATCGTATTCGCTTCCCTCGGAGCTTCATCGGCACGTCTCGGTTGTCGCGCCGACGACATATTTTGGCCAAGTACGTCCAATGAGAGCGACGAGCTTCGTGCAGGATGATGTTCCGTCGATCAGCGATGCGGAGGCCACTGCGCAACGCGAAGCAGTTGGCACGCTGAGCATCGGACAGTTGGTGACAGTACCCACGAGTTGCAATAATCAGATCACTCCTTCATGTCTGAAAGCCTTGTACAACACGACAGGCTATACTCCGCAGGCGACGGACACCAATAAGCTTGGTGTTGCAGGGTATCTTGACGAGTTTGCCAATGACGCGGATCTGCAGGTGTGTATGAGCGTCTATGTCTATCTTCTATTTGATAAGCGCCCAGAGAGATTAACCTAGATTGTATTGTCGACTTTAGACTTTCTTCCAGCGCTTCTTGCCTGACGCAGGTGGTGCAACATTCACTCACGTTCAGGTGAATGGTGGAGGGAACGACCAGAACGACCCGGGAGTGGAAGCCAACCTTGACATCCAATACACCGAGGGTATCAGTTTTCCGACGCCGAATATTTACTTCAGCACTGGTGGCTCGCCACCGTTCACTCCGGACTCGACCACACCGACAAACACGAATGAACCATACCTTGACTGGCTTAACTTCATTTTGGCTCAGGATGACGCAGACTTACCGCAGACGTTCACGACAAGTTATGGCGAGAATGAGCAGACGGTTCCGGAAGATTTTGCCACAACTGTGTGCTCTCTTTTCGCCCAGCTTGGAGCACGAGGGGCCAGTATCATGTTCAGCAGTGGGGACAGTGGTGTAGGTGGCGGTGATTGCAAGACAAATGACGGGACGAATACAACGCAATTCCAGCCCGCTTTTCCGGCAGGCTGTGAGCATCTCCTTTCTTCTCTGGACTTGGTCTCCATGCTGATCAGTGATTTGAAAGGCCCGTTCGTGACGGCTGTTGGTGGCACAATCCGCGTCAACCCAGAAGTAGCAGTTAGCTTCAGCGGAGGAGGCTTCTCGAACTACTTCGCCCAGCCTAGCTACCAGACGTCGGCCGTTTCCACCTTCCTCAACCAACTTGGCTCGACCAATGCCGGCTTATTCAAGTTCGTCTGTTTCTATCCTGCATTCCATTTTGCCTTGGTGTATTGTATCTGAACAACCTTTTCTTCAAAATCAGCACTAGCGGAAGAGCGTATCCTGATGTCGCCGCACAGGGCCAGAACGTAAGGAACTGAGACAGTCTTGCACAGAACATTCGTGTTTGGCTGATTCTTGATCAGTTCCAGGTCGTCCTCGGCGGACGCACAATTTCCGTCGGTGGTACCAGTGCCAGTTCCCCTGTAAGAATACATCCCACTCTTGGATTTTCTTATTGTAGTTGCTTTACGCTGATACTCGAAGTCTGTCAGACCTTCGCAGGTGTGGTCAGCCTCTTAAACGACTTCCGGATCGCTTCTGGCAAGGCCCCCCTTGGTTTCCTCAATCCTCTGCTTTATTCCACTGGTGCCGCTGGACTGAACGACATTACCTCCGGAAGCAATCCAGGCTGTGGTACGAATGGCTTCTCCGCTGTGACTGGATGGGATCCTGTAACCGGACTGGGTACGCCGGACTTCGGCAAGTTGCAGGCGATAGTTGCAGATGCGTAGTCACTACTCGGTTGGCGGAGTAGCATCAAGATTAGCTGTTTAATTATTGTATTTCGAGGGTTAGGAACTATGAGGAGCACTGGATGGCGATTGCACGGCGGAATTGTTGCAGAGTCGAATCCTTTTGGGTCAACGACACTTTTAGGAATAGCGTTTCCGGCATGTTGGCCTATCCAGATTGTTACCATTGAAACTAAGAATGTCCGACGTTCTCCGTCTGCAAGCGGGCGCAGTATATCCGAGTTAAACTTCAATCGCTTGCCAAAGTGAGATATCTTCACCAATCTCTTTTCCTTGCATCAGCATCAAGAGGCTAAATTTCGAAAATGGGAAATGGAAAGCCAAGTATGGTTGCTAGCTCGGCGGGAATTAGCCATGATCCCAAGGCAGCCGTGATCTGTTGTGAGCGCTCGAGGTTGCTTCCGCGCATCGCCTCGCCACTCATTAAATATCAACTGAAGAACCAGGCAAGTACCGAGGAAGCAAGACATCGCCTCTTTCAAGAAGCATCCGTCGGCTACTTCCAGTGCAGATAGACCCTTGTCTCGCCTTGAATAACCCAATAGGCAGTTTAATCTTGATCTCGGACCTGATCGTAAATTAAATGACAACACCGGAATCGGAACCGGAGAGCTTCAATTACGTTTAAGCGGGTTGTAATGGGTAAGGTGGCTGATTCATATATACAGAGAGCGGTGTTAGGTCGAGTCGGGGGACCAAGGGGGAAAATCAAGGGAAAGTGAATGCTTATAGGATGCGCACAAATCGGTTGCCACAATAAAGACAGAACCGCGCGGCTTCCAGAAGCTCGTCGACAAACCAACTACGGCCTGCGTCCGGGATCCAGAGATTGCTCGTGGGCGGAAGTCCAGCACTGGCAGAGGGATCTGAAGTGCTACTCCCAGCTGGGCTCTGAGTGCGCGAGGATGGCGCAAGAAATGCCTTGCGAGTACATCCAGTGCATGTACGAACCATGGGCGTAGCAAGTACAAACGACGTAATTGAGCATCGTGCTAGTTGTTTTATTAAAGCAAGGAAGTTAGGCAACGTAAGTGAGAGGAAGAAAATTATAATCAGAGCTCACCCCAAGCATGACCATTGGGACAAATTGCCGTGAGTAAGTTTTCCAATGGAATTGGAGAATGGCATGCAGGGCACATTTCTGTAAGACCGAACGCGTCTGGATCGACGTCGGAAAACCTGACTTTTGTGGCGTCGCTGAGCGCATGAGCCTCAGTCGTAAGATCTTCTGGCGAGCCTGCCAGAAGACTCTGTACAATGACACGCATAAGGAACGGTAGTTCTTGTTCTAGTGAAATCACATTAGAACAAGACTTTTGATTTTCCAAATTATATCGATGGCTATGACCCACCCGTCAGAGACTCGATTACAGCAGCCAGATGTCGTACAAGGATTCGCATGAAACGGTGAGAGATACTACTCAGAAGTGTCTGGGCGGATCTACCGAATTGGTCTCTTATCTCATCGCTAGGAGCCATTTTCTACTTGCCCAATAGTGTAATGAAATCAAATCCAGACAGCGACTGAAACCAACCCACCCAGCAATAGTCTGCAATAGCCAGGCGCAAGCGAAGTGAATGGAAGGTATCCCAACCATACAGTTCAATGGCCAGGTTTCGTCTGATTGCCCGTTTGATCTCTTCGTCTATCCCCCTTGACCAACGCGGCAGTCCATTGGCGTAGTTTGCATCATCTAGACCAGGAGATAATAGCGGCAGCACACGGGTCCATACAACATCGAATGTCTTGCGCTGACACAAGTGCAAGAGTATAGGTCTCAAAACGGACGAAGGAGCATGTCCTAAGACTTTGCAGATTGCGCAGTGAACAACATTTTAGTCAGTCGGTCTCTCAGATGCCCGATCAAGGGAAAATCATACTTGAACGCGGTCTTTCAAATGTACTAGACATGTAAGACAGCAATAAATCATGCTCTTTGGGATTCTGCCATAATCGTGCTACGACAAGCATAGAATTATGTTTGGCATCATGCTTGTACGAGAAATCGGTAGGTCGACATGTTCTTGATTAATCACGGCAATGATTGGGGAAGAGAAAGAATGAGACTACAGTCCAGATCAAACGACAAGTACTTGGACTCACTCATGTAACCAGAGGATGGTACCGAATCCGTCAAAATCGACTACACCACTTATCCTACCCACATCGATGTATCGTAAGGAACCGCCCTCAGCTTGCGCGATAGCTCTTCGGGTTGTGTGCGAGAGCCGTGTCGAATTAATCTCGTTTGTGTTCGCTTCCGAATCGAAAGCTCCGATATTCTGCGCTTGCCCAGATGCATCCAGACTCGGCGAGGTACAAGTATCGCGTACGACATGAATCGAACCATCAAAGAGTGCCACAATCAGAACGTCGTTCTCCGTGTCGGTCAACCGCGCCAGTCCAGAGACAGGATAGAATGGCGACGAATCCACAGACGTCACTTGTCTTTGGACATGCAGAATGCCCAATATCTCACCTTTTGGTGATGATGTAACACCTTCCGTTGTTGTGACGCTTATCTGGTAAAAATGAAATAATCCGGGCTTTGCATAGAATAAGGTGGGCTTGACCAAGGGAACAAAGACGAAAAGAGTAATCAATAATAATGCGTGTGTATCGAAGTAAATATCGATAAATTACTTTCTCTTGAGGTACTTCCAGGCGATCAATCCAGGCCAATGCGGTAATACCTCTCCCATCCGGATCTGAGGGATGAGCATCCAGCACGCTGAACTCGGCATGCACCGTAAAAGTCGGAGAAAAAGAACTGGAAAAGGACGAAGCTTCGAGGTGCTGGCGGACGTGTATTAGGATGATTGCACCGCTTGCAAGGCCGCAAGCAAGAAACGATTCATCTAAAAAAATGATCTCAGAAATACCCATTTCATTCGACGTATAAGCGATGGACAATGGAAGCATCTGCGTGATGCAACTACTGACTGTGATAAGGTTCGTACGACTTCCAAGCTCCCCAAGCCAGACGAACAACCCATTCATCTGCAACTTGAAGGACACGAATGGGCGTCAAATTTCGCTCCCCATCATACCTAACCAAAAGAATAGTAAATACATAGAGTTAAGAAATGATGAAAGCTAAGATGAGTGATGAGATGAATAATTTCTTGGCTGAGTGCGATAGCACAACTCCCTGCAACAAATGAGAGAATTCGCATGTACCTCATGAATATGATTGATCCGGCGCGGTTCCCCAGCGCTAGAATAGAGCCGTCAACAAGGATATTTGGACGAACCCCGAAATCTGATTGTTGAGACCAGGCCATGCCTAAATCTCGCGAGTTCAGTCCGAGGCTCCACGAACCGTAATGCTAGAAGCAAGAAACATACAATTCACTTGAACCTGAAGCACTTTCAGGAGCAAATGCCGATCTTGCGGACTTCTCTCTTGAGGGGGTGGAAGTTCTTTCAGGGTGGATGTGATGTCTTGTACCTAACCGTCGCATAAGCCGCAAATAAGTGAAAATTATCTGATCGGACAAAACGGTATCAACTCTAGATGTACCTTCGTCCATGCTTCCTTGAGGTGATTTTTTGCCGCGAACCAGAGCGTAAGCTCCAAATTTGTGTTCATGACTACAACCAAGGAGCTAATCATGTATGTACGACACATCCCCAGTCGAGAATGATGGATCACCGTTGGGCAAAGTTCAGATTAAGCTCCAAATCATTCAACTGAAACATCACAGACACCCACCCGGAGCCAGTTGAAACATTGCTAAGATTACCCGGAGAGATGGCAACCGAGCGCCACGAAACATCCAGAGATCCGAGGTTTATTCCACCACATTCTAGGCGTACCTTTAAATTAGTACATGGCACACTGCACATATAACAGGAAAGCCCGATCTGCAATACACATCATAGCTGAATATGACAGACCTTGGGTATCCGATGACCAGGAATGAGCAATGTTTCTGTCCAGCTCGATCAGATTCCTGTGCCAGCCCAAATCCAAGCCGAGGTCTTTGCTTCCGTGAGCCTGCAAGTTACGTCTATCGGTTTTCAGGAGCGAGGGATTCTCAAAATTGATGCCCAGGTCCGGAGTCTATTGACCAGAATGACGCGGGAAATTTTGAGTTGAGTCTCAAAAAGCGGTGATATGTGTGGAGATAATTATACCAGAATAAAGACAGCACTTTTTGTGCACACGACGAGTTGACCGTCGCCTGACCATTGTGCACAGGAGATAGAAGGGTGAGGACCTGGTGCGGACAAGTTGAGCGCGGTGAAAATCTCCACATCGGTCATGCCGGTTATTGATCGATCACAAGATTTTTTTCCCGATGGATTGATATCTAGTATAGTAAACGTAAAGTGGAAGGGGAGTTCTGTGCAAGACTTTCGGTCCCTGGTTGCAATTCCAAGTTGATACGAGCTTTGGATCCGTGACTAGTGGAGGTTTGTTCCTCAAGTAACTTGCAGTAATGTACTTACCGATGATCAAGAAGATGAGCTATGGAGACCAGAAGATCGCAATGGTCCGAGTCGGAGTTCAAGTCACGTTGACGCGTCGCGACGCGCAACTCCTGTCATGTCACTGTTTCCGTCATTCTCACGCTCAGCTTGGTTTCTCTTTTCTCTTCTGAGTCTTCTCAGTGGCTCAGCACTAATAGTGATCGTGCGATTACTACTTGTGCATAGTAAACTACTAGAATGACAGTAAGGAATCAAGCCCGAGGAATTTGAGTAGCACTGAAATGTTAGTTCAGGATCTAACATTTTGCCATCTGCATATGACAAACCGAGATATGCTCATATTCGAAACATTCGAGAATCCAGCAACCTATCTCAGCGGTGACCTCTCAGATGAAGGTGAGAAGAGCCATTGGCTCCGGTATCATGCTGCTTGGGTACGGGCGCTTAATGGGTGAAAGAGTTGGAGATACCCGTTCATGAAGTTCCTCCAAATC
Organism: Sanghuangporus sanghuang; assembly: GCA_009806525.1. Taxonomy (NCBI): domain Eukaryota; kingdom Fungi; phylum Basidiomycota; class Agaricomycetes; order Hymenochaetales; family Hymenochaetaceae; genus Sanghuangporus; species Sanghuangporus sanghuang. Next base: position 515,547 of record VVIT01000002.1, on the reverse strand, counting down.
CAGATGATTCCGACAGTACGTAGAAACATCCCTATCGAGAAATTAATATTACTAAGAATTGCTGCTTGACCAAATCGTTGTAGTCCTACCCTCTCAGGTCCACCCATCTTATCCATATGGAAATCCGACAAGTGTAAAACACCCTGCGAATCGCCCGCGGAAACCAACAGATCCGTCGTCGCGAGCGCTCTTTACAGACCTAGCTTACGCGGGCGGGGGGACCAACGGTGCTTTGCGTTGGAATGACCTTGCACTCGAACGGCTGCTTCCCGTTAATCGAGCACGGGAGGAGGCCGCCCGCGCGGCACTTGCGCGGAAAATGGCCAGTGGCGCAACCCAGGGGAATGGATCCGCTGCTGCGGGTCAGCCACAACAACAACCTGCTGAACCCGGGCAGCAGACTGAAGGAAGTGAGAGCGATGAAGATGAGGACGAAGAAGAAAGTGTTTCTGGCAGCGGGAGCGCAAACGATGAAGACGAAGATGAAAATGAAAATATAGAAGCTAGTTACGAGGATGAATGAACTTGCTGCATTCCTCTATTTGACGTATTACTATACATATTGGAATGTACTAATAACTAAATTATCCTGCAGCTCTAGCCGTCACAGCCAAAACCATTGCTTCAGCATTTTCCTCCCGCAACAGATCTTCGACCCCACACTCGGGATCTTGCTCGAGTGACCATTCATAAGCATCTGCAAGAATTGTATCCGTAACCGGAACGAAATAAGTAGCCAATACTCGCAGGATGTTGGATACCCGTGCAATAGCAATCCGAGTCGCATAATCGATATCCTGTAATTTGCGGCAGTTGAGATACGAAGCAATATCAAATGAATCTCAGGCCCACATCGTTTCTGCTGGAGTACACCGCCTCAGCGTCGAAACCTTCTTCCCCCTCGCGTTCCCTCTCTCTGACATGTTTGCTTATCCACACATAACCATTGAGACCAAGAATCAAGTCTACGCCGCATGGTAATGAGATAAAGTGGCTTTTCAGGCGGCGGATGAGTATCGGAGGAACAGTGATGAGCTGGCCGTTACGGAGCTGCGTTCGGAAGCCCTTCAGTCGCTTTTCGTTAAAATGACTTCTGTGATGTACCTTGCCGTACTTTAGAGATCGTGTATGCAACGACATCGCCCCATCAGCGAAAAAAGCTTGGACTTCTGCGACAAGGAGATCCCCTTCCTCAAAGAAGTTCCGCATCTGGAGTTCATCGCTTTCGAGTTTCCGACGCTATCCATATGACATGCCAAACGATACCAAACGGAGAATGTTATGGGGTTTAGCAGCCTACTGCGAAGGGACCGGGAGATTACCTGAATTCCCCCTGGCAAATTGACAGAGGAGAGCATCAAAACCGCGTCTTGCCGTGCATTCGCATCAACCTTCCAACGCCGAGCAGCTACCTACGTTTGAAACTCGCATGTTAAATTGCAAGCCATAAGCCCTCTCCTAAGTATGTAGGAGATGCGATACCTCAGTTATTCTTCCAACGACAAGATCTCCCACTTCCGGATTATATCTGTTTGTTTGGACGGTGGAGAAGGTTTTAGTCAAGCGAATCAGGACCATTATAGGAACGGTCGAGTCATCCCGTATGGTTAGCTTGGTTACAGGGAAAAAAATCTTTCACCTGCCTCGATCGAAGTGCCCGAACAGTCACGAGTTTGTTGACACGCTCTATTGTTCCTGCAACAGATGCTATGACTTCGTCTCCGTCAACATAGGTTCCATGACCACTGAAAGTAGAACAAGTTGTCTTGTGCGCATATCCTCTCGAATGCGTGGACATACCGCATAAATGCACGCGAAGACGTCAATGGGACACCCGGAGATGTGAGCCTTGTGTCCATGCTATCTTCTTCATCGAATTCATCCATAAGAACGTCATCTTCCACGTCTGGATGATGACGCGTCCGTTCGTAAGTATCGATATCCTTAGATTCCGTCGGAAAGGAGGTTATTGTGATCATGTTCCGGATGCAGATAGTGAACTAAAGGTTTCATTGAAAAAAGAAAAAATCGGTAGCAGTAGTCACGTGTTTTCGCACTGTTGGGGGGTGTTGACAAAAATATCATTCATTCATCACCTCACGGTCACCACTTTCTATTCTGCTTAAGCGTAAAAACGTACATCCCAGTAACTCTCCAAATTTGCGATGTGTGCGTTAGAGAGCATGAGATAAGAGCACTCGTGGGCCATCTCGTGTGAAATCCTTTTATCTTCCTTTGGAGTTAACGTCCTGGTGGCAACCTCAGCTTTCGAGATCCCGGGTCGTTGTTACTTAGACACCACAATGGAAGGTACTTCACCTGCCAAAGTGGATACCATTACACCGTGTCTTATGCTCACGACTCACTCCACGCAGCCATATTGCTAAGCTGCAATTGTTTCCTCGCACTTGCTAAACTTCATCGTCAGCCACAATGTTGCCGCGCTAATTGCAGCTTGATCGTCACCTGTCCTTGCGACGATCAAGACGAGACAAATATCATTCACGTCGGGTGTGTTTCATCATATGTTGGACCCGCATCAAGTAGTTCTAATACGTAGCCCACTGCCGAGGTCATACAAATCGAGCATAATGGATATTCTCGTGCGTCGCGTCGTCAGGATTTCTTGAGCGTGGAAATGCTTTCCCGGTAGTGCACGCCTTCGAACAGGAGCGGTAATTAATAGTAGTGTTGATATGTCGCTCCACTCTTCGGTATGAAATGGGATATGATCTGTTGACGGATGATCCGATGTCAAACGAAGTAGAAAACACGCGGACTTTGAGCTTCATGCTCACAATTGTAATGGAAGGCTCTCGTTCTGTCTTCATCTCCATTTGGAGTCAATAGCTTAAACACAGTTCGGAAATTCGAGATCGAGTTGACGATTACGTTTCAAGAATCGATTCATATGCTTGAAACCACTTCTCACGACGCTGGAAAGTGCGTGAAAATTAAACGGAGATTGTCCAGAATCCTTTCTATATCGTGGGGAACAAAACTCGGAGCTGCCGATTTCGATGACAATGGTCTCGAGACTACCCGAGTCAGTGTTTCATGTCAGATTGCGATGTCTATGCACTCCCACCAGCCTGCACGCCCATACATATGTGAACCCTCGGAGCGGGAATAAGGTGTACAGAGATGACAATTCACTTTGTACTATTTCGCCCGTTACGATATCAGGTATCATGTCCAGATCAAATGTCTTGGCCTTCATACTGGTAAAGGTTTTTTCCTGCAGGCCGCCGCGAACGGCTACAGAGGATTCAGTACGATTCAAAAAGGAGAATCGAAGGCCGGGGAATTTGACGGATCACAATCCGAACGTGTCCGGAAGTTCCGAAGCCTTGAAGTTTATTTCTGTATTGTATAATGATGGCGCTTGAGGCTTCTTTTCTTCTTGTCGATCCGATACTACTGTACATATCCAGCAGCCCTATCTTGTTGTTCACACCGTACCTTTTGCTCTTTTCATTTGTCATTTCCTTGCTCGTCTCTCTTTTGCCTTTAGCGAAGCCAGCTCTTTGTAAAAATTTCTCTTGCCGAGATGTCGAATAACGGCGGGCACTCGTCTTCTCTGACGTCAGTACCCGCTTACCGAGGTCACATTCCGCACAATCACTCGGAGATGTTTCGCATCTTATTCTGGTTCTTGTATCAAGCGAGGAAAAAACATGGTCCTTTGATCTGCCTACATTGACGGACAACCTGTCAGGTCAGGAGACCAACAAGTCAAATCGGCCACTGGCGCTTGCAAAAGACGCCCTATCGCTGTTGCCCTGCTTCAGCTGTCAGCGTCTGCAATTGTCTGCCCTTGTTGCGATGCTTCGCAGGAACTCTCGTGATTGCGGAAGCAGACAACTGCTCCCTATTCCGGGTTAGCCTATGTCCATCTTTAGATAACGGGGCTACTTTTGTCACTGGTCGGTCAAACCGCTGGTACGTCTTAGCTTACCTAATTCCCTGTTTATGTTGTCACTGCGCGGCAGGAATAGAGGTTACTGACATGATCGTGCCTTGATGGAGGAGCAGTATATCAGGTACAGATGATGAAGAAAGTCACTACGCTCTATCCCCACTACATGCCCAACGAAGCCATGACACGTCTTCCTGATCGGCATTCCTAGCGGGAAGCTTCTTTGCTCACTAGACCTGATGCGCGCTATCAAAACCTTCGTACTGTCTCCGAATTATGTTGTTGATGGACCACAGAGAGCTTCACACGCTGCATCTTGACCGGCTGGGCTGGGCAGATACATCGACCAGGGTGGCATCAACTTCACGCGCTCATAGTTATCTTCACTTCTTTGGCGGGAACAAAACTGAAACGAGCACCAATGACAGAGTGGATTTTCTTGTTATTTGTTTCATTCTAGAGACAAGATCGGACAGGCCAACTAAATAGATTATTCAATATAGCAGTATGCAATTACAATTATATAACATAGTTATCAAGACGACAAAAGCAGTGATGTAAATAACAATATGGAATCTATGCAGACATGCAATCGGAACGTGAGCGGCGATAATAAGTTAATTAATCCGATGTCCAAGCAAGAATAATGTTATGCGAGGGTATTAGGTAAAAAGTCAGAGAGTGAGGTATTTGAGCTACAGTTTGTGGGCGAAAACGCAGAGACACGGGATGGATCGCAGGCAGGAGTTGTATCCATGGAAATGAATGATGATAGCGATAAATGTGATGCGACGAGATGCAAGATGCGGGATGTGGAAAAACTACAAGATGGGCCGGATCTTTAAAATGATGAACCTCTGCTTATCATCGAGACAGAATAATATGTATTGTACTTACGGAGCATGTGAGACAAGCCCCTCCCCTGGTCCATGTGCAATAGTTTTGTTTTGCATAGAATTTTTGTTTCTGACCTGACCAAACCCCAAGCCCGAGTCAGAGCACCCGACTTTCGCGGCCGATTTGGCCGAGAAAGGCGGCAAGCACGACTTCTGACTTTTCATTTATCACTTGAATGCGAGGAAATACGCTGAAAGCGCCGGCAGATCATTCGTGCTTGCGTCAGAGTAGCTCTGACGACGAGACCCGTTGAATTTCAGCACAACTACAGGTCCTGGCCATTGACGCGCAGCAGCACCGGAAGTTATACGATATATCGCTCGATTTATGGGGGTACCGCGCTGAAGAGCGATAGGGCAATAGAAGATATGCAATGGGAATCGTAACGGCTCGCCATTTAGGCCTTGAGTGAGTACGAGGGACTGTGGTGCAGCTTCTTGGAAATAGTCGTTAACGAGTGGTGATGGGCATGAGTTTGAGTGGGGCTTGCGAGTGAGCTGGCAGTTGACATTGATTATCTGCGGACGCTCTACGGTGAAGGCCTGCATGAGCATCGCAAGGTCAACATTGAAAGAATGGTCACAAACTTACCTTGATTTGGCACGAAAAGAATGGCAGAGACGGTCATAACTTCTGGTGCAGCTGGTGGCGTCTGAATAACAAGCTGCGAGGGCGACTGAACCGAAGTAGCTACGCATTCCCTGCGATGTCGGGGCCAGTCCTGAAGAAATTACGAAAATTATGACACACCCGCGTATGTTGTCAGCCACAAAGAAACGACCCTTGAACCCTGGACAGGGCTGAGCAATAACATACACTTGATAGATGTTCTGGGCTGCAATACCAGGCAAACTGGCATCGACTACACCACATCGTGGTGGGTCGGCAGCAGACAGTACAGGGATGATGAATGAGGGCTGCCTGGCTGTTGCCGTTCATTCCGTTCATGTTGAAGGGTCCTTAGGGTCGATATAGAAGTACGGGGTCGGAAGACAATATTGGATGGAGAGTTGCGGAGGGCTGAGTTTCCATGGACTCGGATTTATATGTCCGGTGAAAGACTTAAGACAATGAAAAGGAGAAAGATCAATACGACGTAATGGAGGAGATGCGACTGGGACAATCTTGGTCGCTAAACTGTAATCTACCACGGTCAGACGTGGTGAAATCGCCTAACCGAAGGGGAAACAGATGATCTAGATAATACGCGTAAGCTGTGCCGACAGCCAGGAACGGCTCTCGTTCTTTCATTGGTAACTGCCTTTCCCGCATCAACGGAGAGTCGAGAGCGTGAATTTAAAACGGATGAGGTTAGCGCGAAATTACGAAGAGTGGGGTCTCTTGACCAGAATCAGAGATCACGACATTTTCCATCATATCATCATTTCATTTCTTTCTGGCCTTGCACGCGACCAAAATGGATAGAAAACGGGCCGAATCAGTCCCGATTCGCACTTACTAGGATTGCAAACGTAGCACAGGATGCATTGAATCATTCGAAATCACAACGTGAGTATATTTGCTGTGACCGGAATAGTGAATTCGCCTCTCAAATACCAGGTGGACCCAAACGCGTAGTCGGACCTGTTGATGTGAGTCGTCAAGTGTCACTGCCCTATTTGGTGCCTCCGACGGCAACAACTCGGCACATTGGCCTATTTTGAGTCACTTTCCGGCTGGCGTGTGTCAAGGTACCGACACCGAACTGGCGTAGCTGTCTGTAAGCCCGTGGGACGCCCGGCTAATGGAACGATCGCCACCGGCCAGTCCAACCCGCCGTTCTTCATCGAGTCGGAGGCCACGACGCGTGTTTCTTCTCCCATCACGGTCGTGATCCGGTAGATCGCACCCAAGAACAGAATTATGATTATTCGGAAGACGGGCGCAAAAGAATGTCTGGACACGTGTAACGTTCACAGACTATTTTATTTCTCTTAGGGAGTTAGGCTCACTTATCAGACCCCACCCTGGAGACCAGACTGGATGTCACTTGATCAGCTTTTCGAGCGAAGGCGCTGACGGAGATCAACGCTAAGTATTGTCGGCGCATAATGATCGAACTTCTCAGCTTACTCCTTCAATCAGTTCAATTGCAGTGCAGCAAGCGCTTCGAGAAGTCCATTTAGAACGCGGCGATCCCATGGGATTGATAAACAATTGTTGCCAGGATGGCTTCTCTCAAGAGCCACTCGACAGAGTGGATTTTACTTATCCAAGTTCGTCCGTAACGACGATGCTTTTGTGATTCATTCGATTCGGTATTGTTTACGTCCGTGCATAGCTAACCTTCTCGTGCGTGAAATCATAGACTACCGAGAAGCAGTATCATAGTGCTAATTTCTGGCGTTCAAAGGTACAGGCATTAGGTGGCGGTTTATTGGCGTTCGTCTTGCCGCCACTGCATCCGCCACATGTACTGTCTGTTATGACCGGATTTACGCAACACTGGGGAAATTGCTAGCTCTGCTATAGGTTCGATTTGAACGGATGTAGAATCTCGATCCTTTTGGTGGTTGTATGAAATCTCAGCGCTCACAATGTAAACATTACATCTCAGGGAATATATTGTCTTCAGAATAATATCTTTCTAGACGACATCAGGTCTTAGCAAAGGTGACAGAGCCTCCCATTTCGAATGCACAGTGTGCTTGTGCTTGTCAACAGTTTCCACATGCAGTATCTTTGCCGTATGATAGCCAGGTTGGATGCCGTGTCCCGTCCTTTATCCTTGGGTCTGTCTCGTTTCTGAATGTTCCGAGTGCGGAATGTGTGAGTAAGAAATGTTAATATGAAAGTCTTGCATACTACGCAGAGATCAGGAATAAAATAATTTCCACAGCATTTGACAATGAGAGAACGTATTGAATTACTCCACTCCCTAAGCCACCGGCACAAAGAAACGGATTCAACTCGCTCGTTACAACTTACAACGCTACTACAATGTTATTAACACTACGGGCAATTTAGTATTTTACATCGGATGATAAATGGATTGATATGTAATTTGATATTTTCAATATCATTCAATATCATACTGAATATCCTCATTAGGGATATTTAAAATATCATCAAAGTATTTAGAATATCATCAAAGCAGATATTCTGATTGACCAATCGGCATAATTTTTAGGGATATCTGCTTCGATGATATTTTAAATATCCCTAATGAGGATATTCAGTATGATATTGAATGATATTGAAAATATCAAATTACATATCAATCCATTTATCATCCGATGTAAAATACTAAATTGCCCGTAGTGTAATTGTTTGAGGTCTACGGTCACGTGATTTGCATCATCAGCAGTGACGCTTACGTAGTCGGACGAACGATCGGTTGTCACTGTTGGAGGTATCCTTTTTACAACTTCCAAGTACTACGTGTTTCAAGCTTAGCGGCTAGCAACGATGTCCGACGACGAGATGAGTATGAACATCGATGATGGTATGAACTAAACTTGCAGTGTCATATTGTACCTCTAACCTGTGTCTGATACCTAGCGGGCGGTGTCGTCCGTCGAAAAGGTCGTGGGTTCCAAAAGTCTCGCGGTACGTCGTTTCAGGCATCAGTGTGAGGTACAGGCCTTTATACTAACCGCGTTTCATCTCTTGGAAACGACTTCTACGCCGCGATGACTGGGATGTCCTCATGCTATTTCTATACTCTGTGAAAATCTTGGCTCTCTAAATTTAAAACCCTTTATTCGGGACAACGACTGGGTGTACTCGTGCTTGGATCGCCAATCTTTCCGTTGGCAATTTGCTTGTTTGTCTTGACGTGTAGGAGATGATACTGCGGTAACCACCGAGCCGACGTATGATCGAGTCGACTCAGGTGTTGCAGGCAGTGTTGCAGAGACAAAAGCTGCGCGGTGTGAGTAGCCTCGTCTAAGATATTCGTGATCCAGCACACTGACGTCGTTCAATGGATGACATACTTCCCTTCCTGTCGGCTTGGTTCGTTTATTCTCATATCTGCCGTTCAATGCTATTTCACTCTTGCCCAACATGTTTAACCTCCTGTTTCGGTTCCGTCATTACGTTCGGTCCCCCCCCCACGTGTTTCGTTTTCGCGCCCTGTGGCTATGCCGTTCGATGACTGAATGCAGCCGTGGAGGGTTGGATAGTATTCGTGACTAATGTCCACGAGGAAGCGACGGATGAGGATCTCATGGACAAGTTTGGAGAGTTCGGAGAGATAAAAAATTTACATCTCAACCTTGATAGGCGGACCGGCTACGTGAAGGTAGCTTCATTCTTCTGTTTGGGTTGGAACTATGTTTAACGATATTTCTCTCACTTGCTTTGCTCATCTCTAGGGATATGCTCTAGTTGAGTATGAGACGCTCGCGGAGGCGCAAGCAGCTATTGCAAATGCCAACGGTTCCACGCTGCTCGAGCAGGTGATCGAATGTGATTTCGCTTTCGTTCGCCCACCGCCTTCCGGTCCGAAGCAAGGCGGTCGAGGTCGAGGTGGACGAGGCCGCAGCGTTAGTCCTGGAAGAAGACGATGAGTTAAATCTTAAACTGTAGCATGTTGCTGTATCTATCTCGTCCGAGCAGTGTTTCCGCGATGCCAGCGATGTTTTGCCGCAATGACCAGAAGTATATATATATAGGTTGCTTTTTTACTAACTTTTTTACTGTGTGACAAAGTGTGACGTGACACCTTTACTTTACGCGTTGCTTACCACACCATTGCTTGTTCTCCAACCGCAATCTCTTGAGGCTATTTGCCAGTTCACCTGTTTGCTTCTATGGCCCAGGTGGAAGAACTAGACGATGCGCATATCCCTGCTAATGAAGTTAACAAACCAAGATCTCAGACCTCCACACGTGAACAAGTAGTAACTGACAAACTGGACGATGAAGATGACGAAGACAAAGAACAGGATGACAATGGCGACGGGGAAGAAGAAGAGGAAGAATACGAGATTGAAGCAATATTGGATTATAAAAGGAGTTATTTTAAAAAGGTGTGTCCGAACGATATGACATGCCATTAGCGACGCGTCTTGATACGTGTTTTCGCGAGTGAACCGTCCTGATAAATGACATGCCTTTACTCACATGTGACACTGCTAGGGCGAAAATGCCTATCTGGTGAAGTGGAAAGGCTATAGTGAAGAACACAACAGTTGGGTCGCGGAAGATGATGCAGAGTCAGTCCTCGCGTCTTTGAATATGTCGTTATCTGCTTCCGGGTGACCATTAATCCTTTTTTATAGGAATGCGAAGGAACTCATTACCGAATTCTTGAAGAAAAGGGCGAAAGACAAGGAACAGAGTGCAAAACAAGCGGTTCGTGGGCGAAAACCTAACTCGGCAAAGATATCAAAAAGTGGAAGAGATGCTACGCCTGATACCGAAAGCGTTAGCATCTCTACGACCAAGCAAGGTCGTGGCAGAGCGGCTTCGCCGTCCGATTCTGAGGAAGAAGAGCAGCGAACATCGAAGAAGTCGCGCGTTAATGTGAATACCAATGGGTCGGCATCAGCAAAGCGCGGGACACTTGCCGCTCTAGACAAAACAGACAACGAGGACTTCGCGATGGTAGATGCTAGTGGAATGACTCATGACGGACGTGTGTACACGTCAATGAAAGCCTTAAAGTTGGCTGCTCGGAGAAGCTGGGAGGAACTCGTGAAACGCGTCCTGACAGTTGAGCGCAGCGGGAAGGATCTTATGGTTTATTTCGAAACGTACTCGTCTTTTGCTATCGTGCGCAGTGGAGAATCTGATTCATTGCACCTTTCAGGACCGACGGACATTATGTACGCGAATCTTCATCGATATGCAAAGACAAATTGCCGAAGAAGGTGCATGGAATTTACTCATTTTCTTGCAGTATATATATAAACGCAACATTTTTGACGCAGCTCTTTGACTTTTACGAGTCCCATTTGAGATGGAAAGTGACAGAGGAAGATGCTTCTGATTAGGAGGAAGCTCATATCTTTCTTGTTTTCTGCTCCTGGCATTTCTTCCACCAATTCGTCATATTGGCGAGTGAGTGATATTCGTGCTATCTTACTGCTTTATTCTGGTCCAGCATGCCGTATGCCCCATCTGTTTTTCCGTCTGAGGTGTTGTTAATTTCCATTAAGTCTATTTTTTTTGGACTTCCTGTTGATTGTGAGAGATGTAAAAAAATGGCAATTAAGATGGTTTAGTTATCTCGTGTCGTGCAAAAAAACCCATTTCCGATTGTGAGAAAGTCCACGGAAGTAGATTATGCTGAGTCAACTTTATAGTGTGTATCAACTCATCCTCTTAGCTTAGCTATATGATAGCCACCAGATACGCTATATCATCTACACTCAGGGTATCCCGCAGAACACCTATTGCTTGCCTGCACTTAACTTCATCTGCATCTTTGACGGAAGATAATAGCTTCTTGAGACGCAAATTACGTAGAATGGAAAGGATCGAAGAAAGGAAACAGCAGCAACGTGAACAGCGGCAAGCTGCTGAAAAACCCTCAAGACAAGCATACAAAAAGGGCCCGCGATTAAGGGGTAACCCAAGAGATGAGGAGGATGTGCGCATTTCGAAGACGCTTTCGTGGGTGTTGCGCCACGGCGCCAAAACAGAGGGTCTAGTCGTACGACCGGACGGGTATGCGAGAGTACGAGACCTGGTGCGTGCACCTATTGACCATTCGTTCATCAGATTCTGACTTCTGCGGCAGTTGGCATTACAGCGTTTTCGCGATGTGAACTTTCAGACGCTAGAGCGGATCGTGCAGCATGATGCTAAAGAGCGATATCATCTGTTATTCGAACCTGGCTCATCCGAAAATAGCGCCCCTGATGATTGTTGGTGGATACGAGCAAACCAAGGCCACACTATGAAAGTACGGCGTCACAATGAACTGTGTTCGAGCACGTTTTTAATCATCGCGTACATCTTTCGCAGGACATCGACCTCAATTTCGCTGAGATCACGGATGCAGGACAGGTTCCGATGGCGGTTCATGGAACAAACTTCCAAGCTTGGCAGAAAATCAGTGAGTCATTCATGTCACCAGGAGACATTCTTGTTTCTTAATATCTTTCGCCGTAGAGCAAGAAGGGTTATCACCGATGAAGCGCACGCACATACATCTTGCGCAACATATCTCTCATATAAAGGGCATGAAAGCTACTCCAGGTTCGAAGTCCCCCTAGACACTTATTCTCATCATTAACCGATTGATTTCTGTAGGACTACGGAACAAATCCCAAGTACTTATCTATGTAGATCTTGACAAAGCAATCCGTGCCGGAATCCACTTTTATCTGTCTGCAAATGGTGTCGTACTTACAAAGGGCGATGAGACCGGTTTCTTACGGCCAGAGTATTTCCAACGAGTTACAGATGCATTGGGTTCTCCCCTTGCCGGTTGGAGTGGTGTTTTCGCGGAAGAGAGACGCAAGTCAAGATCTCGTGGCAAGGAACGACAAGCGAAGGAGCGAAGTAAATCGATGGAAAAGGTATCCGGTGCGTCAAAAGACGCAGAGCTCGAACCGACGGTAATTCCGACGACGAAAGCACTATCCGATTTGAATTTGAACGAAACACAGTAAATGGGTATATCAGTGTCCTATCTTAGTGTAACTCCAAATAATGCATCTCTCTATATATATGTTTGTCTACGATGGATGTGCTACCTGAAACTCGATGAATACGACAAATGCGGAATGAAATTAGCGTTGGGGCGTGGCGTTAGGTGAACTATCTTCGCTCAAGAGCCAAGAATGCGATTCTGTCCTAGCCGAGACGGTTGTCCGCCTCCGGCTGGAAACATCTGTTTCAGAGTAGCTTGGTGAATTGTCACTGCTATCGATGTCGCTCTCGTCATTCTCCCACATAGTCCATTTGAACACTGCCTTGCTGAAAACAATATCTCATGTGAGCCCTACACGAACATGCGACAAAAAAAGTCATCTTACTTTCCAGTCTTCCGAGCTTTGGCTGCCTGCAGAGGCTGGAAAGAGCCATTTAGTTTAGAACGCGCCTTCGATGACTCAGTGTTCTTATGTATACGCTGTACGTATCGATCATCTTCCTCTGGAAGCACGATACCAGAATCCGATTCGTACGGGTTGTAAGTGCGTGCAGGACGCTTGGGTGTCTTCTCATCCAGTTCGCTTTTAGAAAACTCTGTATCCGAAAAGACGGGACTTGCTTTTTTGCGATTAGTGGAATTCGGGCGAAAGTTCACTGTCGACGATGCAGCCATCTGGTGAACCTGTTTTGTAGACTTCCCTGAAGTTTTCGTCGGGACGATGATAACAGATGCATCTGAGGCCTTCCCAGCCTTCGTTTCCAACCGACAATTGTTTGTGGAAGCATCTGTGTGAACCGAAGAGCTGTCGCTGAGCTCGATGATACATCCAGGATCATTATTTTTTGCTGGTCGAGCCGTTGTTTTCGCCTTCGCCTTGCTCGTGAAACTTTTCCGTCTGGGAGTCTCGGCGTGAGTTTTGCCCGTATCTTTGGCTTCTTTTTCCTCTTCAGAAATCTCGGCGCGTCTTGCTCGGACCCGTTCCTTCATGATTGCTTCGCCAACTTGCTGGCCCATTCCAAGGTCCTCTCCAACGCTCATGGCATCCCGATTGTCTAAGTCCGGAAACATGGCGGTACCGTACTTACTGCTCTTACGCAAAATTCGAATTGCATATTCGATACTCGTGCCCGATCCAAGGTCCTCTTGTATCAGCGCTACGGCGCATTCGGGCACTAGAACACACCGGATGAATTCCGTAGGTGTAAGAGGTGCAACACGATCGGGATCGATGCTATCTGGCGGGAAAAGGTGGCTCAGCGTTTGGGTGATAATTACGGCGCCCTGCTCTCCGTAGCTTAACATGCTCAAGTTAGAATAACGATAACGATATTGATTAGGAAAGATGAAACTGACTATCCAGGTTGACTTTTTTCGAAGGAATCAAACTGGTTCGTAACACCCATCGTTTTCCTTGCGCCGTATTTATCTATATCTTTCTTCAGGTCGCGCCAGAATATGCTCTTCCTTTTGTCACGTAACAACATTGTCATGTGCTTGCGGAGAGCATGAATGCGCCCTGGAAGAGTCGTGAAGTCTATACACGTTGGCCACCCGGCTGCTCGAGCCTTTGGAAGAAGCTGCATTTCAAATTGATGACGCTGGCACATGGTGACGTATGAGAGAAGCGGTGCTTTGAGTCCCAATGGATTTGTTGGTCGCGCATCTGGATATTTCGGTATGCGTTTCAGCATATCGATCAGTAGCGGCGTCGGATTTGGAGGGAAAGGCATGTCACAATATGGGCAGAGTGTTTTTGGATCGGCTGTCGATCAGATGATAAGATCTGAGATATAATATTCAGAAGAGAGATGTCAGGATACTCACGCTGGATATCCGTCTGCATGAAGAACCGGTCATCGGTATCTGCAACGTCGCGTACGCTTGAACACGAAAGAATCGTATCAGGAAGAAGTTTGTTTCACGAGAAGACGACATCTCACCCGTTTGATTCTCGTTTGTTTTGTCCGAGCATGTGGTAGCCAGATCCATCAGCAGATGAATTGGACACTTTCGCAAATTCCGAGTCGCTAGGCTGCGGGCGGTCTTCTAATGACATAGGAAACGGAGCTAATCCGCCGCGGTTAATAATCTCGTCGTTTCGATTCATGAGTAATGGGTCCTCATCACTCCCGCTTTCCTCATTGCCATCGTGGACATTAACGGAGTCATCATAAGCAGATCCCACCAACATGGGGAACGGAGCTAGACGGGATCTCTGGGTTTCTGTGTTGATAGTAGGTTATTGCACAGAATGGGCGGCTTAAAAGGTGACTCACTTGTCACAGATTTAATGACGCCGTCTGTCGCCAACTTTGCCATCGGGAACGGCGCTGGCCTCTTCTTAAGTGTGTTCTTGCTCAACCTCGGAGTCTCTTCCTCATCCATGCCGACAACGCCTGATTGGTAAAAATTGGTACTTCGAGACGGTCCCAAGAGCGGTTTGTTTCTTTTCTCGTTCCTTAAGGAGCTCTCGGATGCACCGTCCAGCAGCGGGCGAGAATAATTCCCGTACGCAGCGCGCGGCTTGATTTTTGGTTTCTTCTTCTCCGGGGTTTCGTCGGAAAAGCTGTTTTCGTCATTCCTTGGTCTCCATTTCGATGAATAGGGCCTTGATTTTCCAACTGACGATGAGGAAGGCATGATTCTGGAGTTCAGAAGTGAAGATAGATTCTGTTGAATGCCATAATCATCCGAGTCGGATTCGGGCGGTGCTGTTCCTGCGTCAGAGAAGGGAATGTAAGGCCTCTTGGGGCTTCGAATAGGTTGACTCGATGATGTTAGATTCAGCTCGTCGGAGGAATCTCCTGAGTCAACTGAGATTGCTCCATTTCGACTCTGATTGGGGAGAATGATGGCTTTGGATTTCGCCTCAGCAGCCTTCCCTCTTTGTCTTTCACCTGACTTCTGCGACGCTTTCGATGATTTTGCGCGTTCTGGAATTTTTTTTCTTGGCTCTTTCCCACCAGTGGATGTTCCGGAAGAAGCGGAAGCGCGAGTTTGAGAGTTTCCCCTGGGAGATACACCAATC
This sequence comes from Sanghuangporus sanghuang, assembly GCA_009806525.1. Lineage (NCBI taxonomy): Eukaryota > Fungi > Basidiomycota > Agaricomycetes > Hymenochaetales > Hymenochaetaceae > Sanghuangporus > Sanghuangporus sanghuang. The sequence continues at coordinate 500,151 of VVIT01000002.1, read as the reverse complement.
TTGTACGATGTCCCGCCAAGATGTTCGAATTTCGCGCCCGTACCCGATATTACTTTATTCTTGGAAGAAGTATCACGGATTTCTAGCCGTCTGAAGGACGTTCGCGCTACCGAGTCCTGCATCTTCCTGAGACCATCAAGATATTCCTGGGAGTCTAATTGAGCACTGGATTGCCTATATCGCCTGGCGCCAAATACTGAGCTTTCGTTACGCGCTGCGTCGTCTAAAGTGTTCCCTGTTTGACTCAGACCAGCATAAATCTCTTCCATGGAACCCTAAGACTTCAAGTGTGACGGTGCCTAAGAAGCCTTCGTAGACTCTGCCACTTTGTCGACCGCCAGGTAGCGATGAGAAAAAGAGTAGCAAAAGGCGACGAGTCAGCCACGAATGTGTCTTGAGAAGAACCGTGATAGATGGATCTTTCACCACAGGCAACTTGAACTACGCGTCTCGTCTCGCCACGAGTCACGCGTCGTGTCTGTCACATTTTCGACCAATCCACCAATATTAATCCACCGCAGGAACTTTTTTCTACGACGCGGAACTCCGGTGTCAGGAAAAGTTTCCCTTTGAAATCGCCCACTAATTTCACATAACAAGTATAGCTCCCCATGTAAACAAACGTACCTTTCACAATGAACGATGAAACACTTTATCATAATGTAATGTGACCAAAACGTTCTAATAATATTAATATTACTTGTAATTGAGTTTGTTCAATAATGAATAACGGTCATTAATCCAGTAAAAGTCGCGTCGAGACCAACGTGCGCGCATCGGATGCAGAATAGAAAAAGGATTGTGCGTCTATTCGTCAGGCGGCTCAGACAATTCACTAGATTCGTCACTGGCCTCTCCTTCCTCTCGATCATCCACATTCTTCTTTCCCTTGAATCCAATCTTACCCTCCGATACTTCCCCCATTTCAATGTCTTCAGCTTCCTCACCCTCTTCGCGGTTGTCTTCGCCGACAGGCGACGATGGATCTGCTGGAGACAATGGACTGCTATCCGGACCAGCAACTGGTGTATAGACAGGACTTGCATCGCGTGATACAGACGGCGTGAGTCCCGAGAGACTTATTGCAGATAAAGTTTTTTGTAGGTGTGAATTCTGTATCGCTGTCGGCAACAACGGAGTGGACAAACGTGGCGAAAAAGGTTTCGCTGCGTGACTGAGCGTCGAGTTTGCTTTTCCACTTCCTTCGACGTGCTTTTCATCGCCACCATCCATAGAGCCCCCAGAAGCCGTACCTTCCGCAATGTCTATATCCATCTGGGACCCAGAGGCTGCTTGTTCAGCATCGGTCTCTGGTGGTTCGGAGGGTGCACGCGAGGTGATAATATCAACTTTCGGAACATCTTTGCCCAGCATCGTTAGATCTCCGATCTCCGACACTAGGGCACCTAAGGCTGTTTTCCGGGCAAGGATAGATCGGTTCAAAGTTTCATGCTCCTCCCTGATGACTTGAATATCATTTTCCAGCGCAGATATTGACCTGAAGAATGATAATTGGAACGGGCTCCTACAGACAACGAACAATTTTTACGCACAGATCTAATTCCTCCCTTGTGGGCAATGCGTTTATTCTCTCGGCGATCTGATCATATTCGATTTTCCGGCGACGCTCGAGCTGGGCCTGCTCCAACGCGAGTTTTAGCTCCTCGATCTCATTCCTCAGAGCCACACGTTCATCGGCTACGACGAAAAATCAGGCTGAGACATTTCGAGCGATGGTACAACCTACTCACCTATACGTTGACTTTCTTGTTTGTAGACACGAACCTGTCGGCGTTCCGAATCGCATACCATTCGGTTCTTTCGAAGGAGCAGTTGGAAGCTTGCCAGCTCAATTAAGAACGATTCGCGTGCTTCCTCCAGCGAAGTGACAACATTTGCAGGATGTCCAACTATCGGAGGATAGGCACTGAGGAATAGGTGTGAAACTTTCTTGCTAATCGACGTAATGGTCGCTCGTCGTTCGTAATTCGTGCATGAATGAGCGTGTCTGCAAGAAAACTAATCAGAGAAACGTATTCTACCTCAGGAATCAAGACGCTGGTATGAACCCTCTTCATCTGGATTGAGGTGAGATATTTTGAAAGATTCCTTGAGAGCTTGAGGTCTCGTCGTCCTTATGAACACTGTTGGAAGCTGAAGGTTGATGTCTAAGCCGAAGTCACTGAGTTGAGTTTAGGAACTGGATTATATAAGCGTCTATTATATTCCTTCTCGTCGTGCTCTAAAACAAAAAAACCCTGCTACTTCAGGGATGCGAAATTATCAGGTTTACAAGTAAAATGGCAAATCACGTCAGTATTTTAATCGGTTTCTTCGTCTGAATCTTCGACTGAGTCGTTATCCTCGCTCTCAGACCCCGATTCATCCTGGCTTGCTGCAGTCAGCAATTCGGTTCTACTCCAGCGATTTACGAGACGTCTGAAGACAGGATGGCCAGAATTTTCCTCGCGCAGCCAATTTTCCGGCTCTTCGTTAATGTTCTTTTCAACCCATTCCATAAATCTGTGGCCATCGGGAGAATCATTATCCGAGACGAGGATGTTCCAGCCTAAATAGATCTCAGCACCCTCGTCTGTCCATGCAACAATTCCTTCATCTGGTTCATAACGCATAGTATAACGCAATATCATTGGGTACGTTGCACCACGCTGAATCAGCCGTAAACTGTCCGCAGAGATACCCGGGTATACGTCGCGGTTAATCTGGGCTCGAAAGCGTGCTGGCGCCCATGTAGGAGTTCGCATCTCATTAAAGTAGCCGCTAGCAAGACTTAAGCTCTCCGTTCCCTCATCTGAATCATCATTTTCGCTGTCCGTGATGACAATAAAGGATTGCTCGTCGACGCTTGAGAATGAGTCCTCGTCGGTTTCTGAATCAAAATCGTCTGTCTCGGAGAGATCAGTCCCATCCTGGTCTGCAAAATCGAGATTCGCAGGAAATATGCCTTCCCAAGGATCGGAAGTAACATTACCATCGTCGACGTGTTCGTTTGAGGCGAAAATAGAACTGATATTCTTGAGGACAAACAAAGGAACAGGCCTATGGTGAATCCTCGAACGGCAGCAAGGGCATGTCTTTATCCGCCAGATCATGGGCAGTACTTCGACACCGCCTTCGTCTTGACGAGGCGCGCTTCGAAACCAGTTTTGCAAGCATCTCTGGCAAAAGACGTGACCACAGGGAACAAGTCTGGGTATATCAAACTGTCAGGTTGGGACGCAACTGGTCGATAACAGTAATACTTACGTGTGAGGCATATACAGTAACTCTAGACAAATCTGGCACTGTAAGTTTTCCTGAATCATATTCAATTGCTTTCAAAACGGTATGAGTGTCGGAAACGGGAATACGCAATCTAGAGGCATACATATTCGGATTTCTTATTTGTGGCCTTCAGCTTGTCAATATGGTTGTTCTGTTTGCGCTTCGTCTATGAATATCATTAGGCTGATTACACAACATCAGAAGAGGCAAAACCAGACATTCAAGTGTACCGAAACTTCTTTCTTTAGATCTTCTATGGTCTGACGACATTTGAGCGCCATCATAACAACACGGATTACTATTGAATTACCTTCCGCTGTTCTTCATTTGCCTTCCGTGTGCGATCAATTTCCTAGGTTATGAGTAATTAATCAATAAAGGATCAGGGAGCTGCGAATGGTGAATGCTATTGGCACCTTCTGAAGTCCGATCAAATTCTGTTCCAAGTATTTTACATCCAGATCCTTATCGAAACAGCTCCGGTCTTCGCGATTTTCTTTCTTTGCCGAATGAATGCGCTCCGAAAGACCACGTTTCGTCGCTCTGCTAACAGAAGCTACACCATGTCGATTCCTCTCCAAATTTGACTTGGGCTTTCTAGTCATCGTGGCTGTACCGCTGCTTGAACCTGTTAATGAAGTAATGGACATGCGTTTGGGTGCCTTGTGCTGATGTGGTCCTGTTTTCGATGAGCATATCGTTGAAGACTCTGACTCATATTCTAACACGGATATCTTCCTCTTCCTTCCACATACTCTGGACGCGGCGTCGTTTTCCGAAATCCCTAAACGCGCTCTGTTCTTACTCGTGGTTGCTCGAGGCGGTAGATCTAGGGTAATCCTCGAATGGGGCGATGCTGAAGGACCACGATCCCTTCGTTGTCTGATGATCGCGCGCGCAGGAAGCATGCCGAGTGACGAGAAAGACAAAAGTACGATGAAAGTGCTCCAATTGCAAGACAAAGTCGAAGGGTTCTGAGTTAGAGTTAGATGAATGACCACGTCGTCGTTATTTAGTGGCTCAAATCACGTGTCTGCTTGTCTAAAGTGTATTGTTTTGTATATGTAATACCCCAAACTCTTCTTCCATCCAACATTATTGTCAGTGTTCAGTGCTCGCTCTCTACTTCGCTTTTACCTCGTATCCATTTCCTTATCGTAGGAGATCTGTGTCGTGGTTGCGAAGATGACGCAGGAAGAGCCTGGTGAGAACATTGTATTTACTGCCTTGTGCTGTACTTGCTGATGCTCTCCAATGTAAGATACATGTCGCATTTGCAGCGCTCCGGCAGAACCTGAAGCACCTCTATTCCACCCCTGCAAATGCTCAGGTACCATTCGATACATACATCAAGACTGGTGAGCTTGCAACTCGTATGCATAGTTGAAGTCGTTTCTCAACAAACTCCTTTCAAGTTTGACAACCTGGTTGGCACATAGCAAGAAGAAATCTTGCGATGTGTGCAAGTATCAGTATGCTTTTACAAAAGGTACGCAATCTTCTCAATAAGGCCTTTGGAACTGTGTCTCAAGAGCCCTTTATAGTTTATTCGGAGAACATGCCGAAACAAATCCCCTTTATACTGTTTCTTCGCAAGTTCGCACAGAAGGCTTTTTGGGGATTGATTCTGGGAATCCGAGGAATCATGGTGGCAACCATATGGCTAGCTTTCTTGCCGTACGTAACTGTCTGGACATGGAGATTTTACTTCATCATGGGGGAGAATATGTATGTGACACCAATCTCTTGTGTATACTCAAGCTCATCGAACTATAGTGCATGGTGGATATTTGACCATCCGCGCCCTAACTCCACACCCGTCTTTCACTCGTACTTCAACAATCTGACTCTGGATGATGATCGCAATCGGACCAATTCCCCTGCCGGGTCCTCGGAAAGATCCATTATGGATTTCATGACGAGCTACCCAATTTGGCGCGCGCTTTCGGCGGATATCTTCACGGGACAGATCATCGCGTCGCTCATCGTCCTTGTCTTTCTGGGTATCTTTCTGCTACGAGAATGGATCATACAAAACGCTAGACCGGGAGTATTTGAAGATGAGCATATACCTGACGCAGAAATACGCGATGGTTTTGAAGCGGGTGCAGAGCCTGATCCCGAAGGGGAGGCTCGAGTACCTCCAATGCCCGATCGGCATATAGGGGCTAATCACGATGAAGCCGCTGTCCAACTTCCGGCAGATACTACCCTTGCTCCTGTACATACCTCTCTCGTCGACGGATTGGAAGTGCAAGTGAATGTGATGGAAGGTGAAGGCCGATCTCAACGCAAGCGCCGTTTCGATCCACACGAACACGATGGCAACGACGAATTGCATGAATTCGATGCTCCTCGCGTACGTGCTCGGAGAAATGAGTTCTCCCCGGCGGACGGCGAGGAAGACTCGGAACACCTCTTGGGTACTGAAGTACAGCGTGATGGCAATTCTGACCAACAGGTTGAAGGAAATCCTTCTGGATTCAAATTCACTTTCACTGTTGAACGACCTGCCTCCTCCAATATTGCCCCCTCACCACAACAATTTTCTTTCGATGAGCCTGCCGATAGCGCAGGTTTATTTGGATACCAATCCTCAACTCTTCCTTATCCTTTCCCTCTAGAAGAACCCACTTCAACTGAAACAGAACCTCCGAAGACCCAACGTCCTCTCATATCTAACGTTGGCGTTACTGTCTCGGAGATGCCAGAATTCATCGAGGGCTCTGCACGTTCCTCCTCTTTTGATACCTCTTCGACTGATTACACTTCCCCACCTAAGGGATCTCTCTCTCCGCCGAATCTTACGAGCTACAAAGCGCCAGAGCAGCTTGACATTGACTCGCTTTCCTCATCTTCGGAGTCAAAGTCAGACGCTTTCGATGATGACGATTCTGACGGCTCTCAAAGGGAATCTATCTCGTCATCGATGGCAACTGTGGCTGATTCCGCATTTCGAGAAGACCTGGATGAATACTTTCCTGAAATCAATGGGGCTATGGAGGAGAGACAAGACCCTATAAGAGTGGAAGAGCTTTTGGATGATGAACGTGTGCCTAGAAACGAACCAGATCCAGCTGTCAATGAGGAAGAGCGGGACCCTGAGGACGCAGCCGAAGATCAAGATGATATTAATGATGACGATGTTGACAATGCTCTTGAAGGTTAGTCGAGGCAACTGGTCATCTTATCATGAAATATTAAACTTACACTCAGAAGCTATTGGAATGAGAGGACCTTTGACGAGCGTCTTTCAGAATGTGAGCCCGCGCCCTCCCCGCCAGTGTACTGCACTAACGTCACCTTTCAGGCGGCGCTGATGATATTTGTATTAGATACAACGATAGGACTCGCGGTATGGCTTCCGTTCACGATCGGAAAAACAATTGCGCTTCTTTTGGTATGATCTGAAACACAAGCTTCTTTTGGCTTTGCTGAAATTCCGGTAGTTGGAACCTATTCGGATTGTCTATCTGCTCCACTGGCCTATTCGCGTCATCCGATACGCTACCGATCCTTTGGTTGATCTGTTCACATACACCCTATACCGCAGCGTGTGGCCCATCATGAAAGAACTAACAAGCTCCTTTTTTGATATCCCGACACCCGGCGGCGGCGCGGGATCTTCTCCGCTGACCATATTGAATTCCACAAACTCACCAAAGGTATTTGGGAACGGTTTCCTTACTGTTTCAGTACTGAAGGAAATTTGGTATTCTAGCCTCCATCAGAGATCAGCTTTCTACGCACCCTCCTTTTTGGAGGTGAAGGGCGAGCTGCTGTCTTAATGCGGGGTACGGAACATGCTGCGAGTTCACCGATCGGTCAAATCCTTGAACCATATTTTGCTCAGCTAGGAAGGAAAGTTCGGTTGAACGCCGCATGGGCCAAAGCCAGTTGGATAGAGTTAGCCAACGGAGATGCTACTGCAAATCGATTTTTCGCTATAGCTCTAGGTTATTTAGTCGCAAGTTTTCTTCTTGCGATTTATTTAAACGCCCTGAACGTGGGCAACGTTCAAAGCGCTGGCAGAGCCGTGAGGAATGCGATAAAACAGCAGCTTATTGTACTGAAGGTATGCCCATAACACTCAGTACAACCTATGTACTGACTTTGGATAAAGGTCGCCGTCTTCATTTTGACTGAATTGGTGGTATTCCCTCTGGGCTGCGGCATAATGTTTGATTTCTGCACACTTCGGCTGTTCCCAGACGCAAGTGTGCAATCCCGATTATCCTTTTCCACGTACGCTCCGGTCACAGCCGCTTTCTATCACTGGATGATAGGCACTATGTTTATGTATGAGCTTTCGTCCTTTTTGAATCCGATTATTGACCATCTTTCCAGGTATCAGTTTGCTATTTTGCTTGGTATGCCACCGTTTCAATACTATGACTAGCATGTCTGAGACATCTTTGCAGGGGGGTGCAGGAAGATCATGCGACCAGGAAGCTTATGGTTCATAAAGGATCCACGAGATCAGAATTTCCACCCTATCCGCGACATACTAGATCGACCAACGTTAGTCCAAGTCAGGAAGCTGGCTATAAGTGCCGTAATGTATTCCTTTGTCGTCGCGTTAGGGATGGGGGGCTTAGTGACCTGTTTACGATTTTGGGGACCGTTTTTGTTGCCCCTGCGCTGGAAGCCACGGTGAGTTTTGTTTGAGCGAGTCCCATCATCTCTCAGATTAGTTTAAGCGCATTTAGGGAGCCGTTGTCGAGCATACCAGTTGACTTGCTTTCCCTTCATATCGTGATGCCTGCCACGCTGAAATACTTCCGTCCTCATAAGGCCGTCCATGCGGTAGCCACTAGATATTGGAAGTGGGCATCAAAACAGCTGAGGATCTCATCATACATGTTTGGTAGCATGTATGAGGACGAAATGCGACCTTCTAGAGGTATTTGGTTGTGGCTTACGGATATGAAGGCGGCTCGTATGCAAAGCGAGGATGGGGGCGAGGCATTTGATGGTTATTATCGGCGAGTCCCTGCACAAGACAACATATCTCTTCCTCGTGAAATCAGGGCTACCGTCGCCGTTGATAGGAATGGAAACCCACTAGACGAAGCAGGAAGGCGACTGATGGAAATCCAAAATGTCGAAGCCGAGAAGGCGAAGCGACGTGGCGATGTTGATTACGCCGTGGTATACCTCCCTCCACTGTTCAGGGAACGAATATTCGTCTTTATCATATCCTTATGGGTTGTCGGATCGCTGGCGCTCGTTGGTTCTCTGGCAATTCCCACTTTGCTAGGTCGGGCCGTTTTTGGAGTCGTCCTCCGTCGAGAAGTCCACGACGGTTACTCGATCGTTGTCGGCTTTTACCTACTCTGGGGATGTTATCACATTGGTATACTACTTGATAGACTGGACAAGAGGAGGCAACGATCCGGTAGCAGAAGCCGGGGGAGTCATGCAGTGTATGTCTTTAAGCGGTCAATGCTATGGATAGGAAACGTGGTCTGGGTAGTCTTCTGGTTTGGTGTCGTTATACCAACACTGCTGGCGCTGGTCATAGAAGTCTACCTTGTCCATCCCCTTCGACTCGTCTTCAATCCCACTATGACATTGCGAATCCGTATAGTCGACTCCTGGGCTGTTGGATTGGTTTACACCAAGATGGCGTTGATCACTATGCGACTTCGACCAGAAACGCGTATAGACACTGCTATCAAGGAGGTGGGTACCCTGAACAAAGGCTACAAGTTGTTATGCTCACGTTTGGTGAAAGCAGATGAAAGAAAATGGGTGGAGACGTGTGAATGCCGTTGCAATAACCCTGAACATCATTGCGCCCGTTGCAGCTGGCCTTCTTGGCATGCTCTTGCTTCCCATTCTCATTGTGATTGGTCTACAGCGGGTCTTACCGACCAAAATCAGCTCAAACACCCTCTGTCAGTCTCTCCTCCTTTCTTTACCCAATCTGTCTGTATTTTCCCCGACAGAACGGTACTTACGCCACCTATCTTGTCCGTCGATAACAGTTCTTTACGTGTATCCGGGTATATTCATCGTTGCTGGCTTCGCGCGCTTGTATACTACGATGCAGACTGTATTCGCTTCCTGGGCACAGCAGATTCGCGATTCCGAATTCCTTGTCGAGATGAGGCTGCGGAATCTCGACGCTCCGAGTCCAAGCCCTACCCCAAAAGAACCCGAGGCTGATGACGATTCAGTAGTGGTAGCGAAGTTGGACGCTTTGCAGACGGAACCCCACCAAGCGGAATGATTCATGTATTTTTCTTATTTACACACCACAATTATCACACCTATTTGGTTCTTACACCTCTCAGCATATATCATACTTGCACGATGTATCCTATACAATTCTATTATCATAACGTCCCAAATCACAACTAAACCGGGGATTTTTTAATGGCAACACCAAAGTTACTTTTTCTCACTATATTTACACCCGACTCCCGTACACATCTTGTGGTGCAGTACCAGCCTGGCCCTTACTGATGTTAGCCTGAGCCCATTTCTTGATTCGGATAGATTCAATCTGAATGAAGCCGGTCGTGTCGGTTGGCTCAAATCCTCCCAGCTCATCCATGGATGACTCGTGCTCATCGTAAAGACCTTCGTCCGAAAATCGACCCTCCACGACGACGTTACCCTTGTATAACTTGAGACGGACTACACCATTTACTGTGCGCTGACTCGTTGGGATGCAAGAGGTGATGAATTCACGCTCGGGAGTGAAAAAGTGACCATTGTAAAGGATTTGGCTGAGTGCAGGTGTCACGAAGGTATCTCGGAGACGACGAACATTGCGGTCGAGCGTAAGGCCTTCAATGTCCATATGCGCTACGCGAAGGATAGTCGCTCCAGGACTCTCATAGCATCCACGGCTCTTTACGCCAATGAAGCGGTTCTCGACAATGTCGATTCGTCCAATACCGTGCTTGCGTGCGAGAGCATTAAGCTCAAGGAAGATCTCAACAGGATCAGTTACGGTCTTGGAATCTGTTGTTACTTTGCTCGGAAGTCCCCGCGTGAACTCAATGCTCAGACGCTCTGGCTGCGAAGGAGCGTCTTCAGGAGCGGTGGTGAGCTTCCACATGTCCGCAGGCGGTGTTGTATTAGGGTCCTCGAGGATCCCAGCTTCGTAAGAAATGTGGTAAAGGTTCTCGTCCGTCGACCATGGCTTCGCCGCAGTCTGTTGGACAGGGATGCCTTTCTCCGCGGCATACTGCAGGAGCGCAGCACGGCCTGCGAATCGGTTATAGAACTCTATGAATGTAATGCGAATGAGAAATATGAAATGTGAATCTTCAAAGGTAAATTGTACCTGGAAGACGCCAAGGCGCGACGACCTTAATGTCAGGCTTTAGGCCGTAGAAAGCAAGCTCAAATCGAACTTGATCATTGCCCTTGCCTGTGCAACCATGCGAAACGTAGCTGAATAGATGAAATCGGTAAAAGGAGCATCGATGAGGAGAAGGATGGAAATTTACGTACTCGCATTGCTCCTTTTCCGCAACGGACATCATGCCTCGTGCAATGACCGGGCGAGCAAGCGAGGTGCCGAGGAGGTACACATTCTGTGAAAATGACGGGGCAAGACAACTGACTCCATCGCGAGCTCAAAAACAAAAGAATCAATACTGCGGACCTCATAGATGGCGTTTGCCTGGAGAGCGGGGTAGATGAGTTCCGTAATGAATTCGCGTTTCAGATCCTACGGCGCAGTCTTCATCACGAGTTAACTGGAGCCATTTCTGCGCACCACATACCTCAAGAACAAATTTCTTAGCGCCAACTTTGAGCGCTTTAGCACGAGCAGCTTCGAAATCCTACGAACGCGACTCAGGAACCAGTATCTTAGAAGCATTAGGAATGATAGGAGTACCTCTTCCTGCCCAACATCAGCCATGAAAGCGACGACCTCATAGCCTTGCTCGATCAGCCAGGCGAGGATACAGGAAGTGTCTAGAGATAAAAGGCGAGTCAGAATAAGCGCATATATCGAGTAAATGAGGAAAAACAAACCCAGGCCTCCAGAATAGGCAAGCAAGACGCGCCCTTTTGATGAAGGCATTATAGGTAGATGCGCAGCAAAATAAGTCGAGAGTGGATGGAGGGGAAAGAAAAAGACGAAGAGACGCTGAAGATAATCGGCCGAGTCAGTGCTACTTGGATGTAAACTTTTTCGACCCTAGCTGAGTCTGGTCTGGCTGGTACTGAAAGTCACGTGGCTTTTCTTGGAGGTGACGTGTGAATTATGGTCATCACGCGTATTTCTGTGTGTCTGTGTCTAACTTGAAAAGCGGCTCCCACTCTCTGCCAGTGGTTGACTTTCCTCTCCTACCATCACCAACCACTGCTGATCGTTACAATTCTGCCACGTCGACAACGACGGGAGAGAACTTAACTCTGAACCATTCTACACCGTGACATTTGCGTTCTTCTTCGTCTCAGTTGACCTGAGCCTCAAACAACCAACATGGTTGTCACTCGCAGAACATCTGTGCCAATGCCTCCCGCTTCGCGGACGAGCTCGACCACCGCTACGCCGAAAATTAACAAAGGCAAAATGGCCCACTCTCCGCTAGTTGTACATGATGTTGAGGAGACTCTTCTTAATGGAGCTGCTTCAATGGAGGGTAACCACTCTGGTCCCCAGTTCTCCGATGACGCGCTCTTCTCTGTAAGTTTAGCTTACTAGGTCTTCTTTAGCAATCTTACTGAGCTTTTGTAGGACGGATCTCCCCCAAGGAAGATCGCGAGGGATAGAACAAAAGCAAAAACAAAGAGAAGAGAGGTGTGTCCAAGTCCTAACTCAGAATGAATGTAACCAAGCTCATGTCACTCCAGAGTAAGGTGTCGCTCAGACGCAAGAAACGACCCTCGAGTTGGCTGGATCTCTTTTCTCGGATGTTCATTCTCGCGTTCCTCATTTACTCTTTGTCTGTTTGCCCAACTGCCGACAAGCAGAAATCGCCAGTCTGTCATGCTTTGTCGGAATATCGCCGTCTTGTACTGGAACCCTACGTGATCACTCCCGTTCAAAATCTGCTCCATCATCCCTCGGTTTCTCCGTATACAGCTCCTGTCATTGAGAAAGCCCAGCCTATACTTATCCGGTCGAAACAAGAGTGGAACTCGCGCGTCGTCCCTAAGTGGAAGACATACGTCGTTCCACAGTGGGAGAAGCGTATTGTTCCTACGTGGAATGCGCACGTTTCCCCACAATTAGCGCAATTTGGCACAAAAGTTGGCCCGTACGTCCAGCGTGCATCTGACTTCTACGAGAACCACGCGACTCCATATCTTAAGCAGGCGCAGAGCGCGGCATACAAGGCACGGCCTTACGTACTTCTCGCTGGCGCAAAGACGTATGATGCATACCAAGTCTCTAAGCCCTATCTTGCTCGTTTGTACAAGGAGCTCGAGCGAGTTCGCCCGCTCGTCGTAGAATACGTGATCAATCCACTCGCCTCTGCTCGCCGCCAGTACGCCGACCCCCACGTCGAACTACTCCTAGAAAAGATCCGGGAACTAAGCTCCGGGGCGAGGTCAAGCTCTGGTGATGATGGTTCACCGATCTTTTCTTCCACTGCCTCCAGACAGGTCGACGGAGCGGGCAAGTCTATCGAAGTAGAACTGCCAGTTGCCTCGGAACCAATTGCTGGCAGTGAGACGCTTTCTTCCGCTGCATCGATCGTATCTGCTTCTTTATCACTCGCAACGGGCTCCTCAGAGCCTTCGCCGAATGTCGTGTCATCACGCAGTCCTGAAGCAAGTGAGAGTGTAACTTTGGCGTCAGCTTCGTCAATAATATCCGCCTCTTTGATTCTTGGCGATGAAGCCACGGAGTCTATTCCAGGGGCAACCTACACTCCTGCGCCGGGGCCCGATCTATTATTGGGACAGAAGGCACAATCAGATTCGGAATCGAAAGTTAACCTGCGGTCCGACAAAGTCGTAGAGAACCCCAGGGCTTCTGATACGGAAACATCAAGTGAGTCTGCAGCGGAATCGTCCAGCGTCCTTGAAGTGAGCGTCGATGAGTCGACCAGTTCTGGTTCTAACAAGGTACCTAAAGCTGACAAGTCATCTGTCTCGCCAACTGACTCCTCAAAGGATGACGAACTCGACGATTTGCTTGCAGAGCTCGGGTTGGATCTGGAAGAAACCATTTCAAGTGATGCTCCATCTCCAGAGCCGTCTGTGGTAGAAGAATCTGAAGAGGAGAAAGCTGCTCGAGAAGCAAAGCGTCTAGCTGAAGTGGCAGCAAAACGTCGTGAACTGGAGGGACGCCACACGAGATGGGAAGAGAAGTTGGCTGATACGATCGAGGCGCAGAAGGTGGTATTGAAGGAAGCATTGGCTGCCATCCGACGAACAGGAGCTGCAGAACTCAAGATAAACCTGTCGATACGTGCTGGCATTGAGACGCTGAACTCCGAAGCCGAGAAGGCCCTGCGTGGTACCGATGCCTACTTCACAAAGTTAAGGACGGGAGGAAAGCCAGTTGCAGAGCAAGCTCGACTGTGGGATCGTGTTCTTGAGAAAGTCCAAGCGAAGTTCGATGAGCGTGTGCAAGATGTTGAGGAGCTTGTCAATAAGTGGTACGAAGAAGAAGTGCTCTCGAAGGAGCGGGAAGAAGTTCGTAGACTTTTGCGTCTATTCCATTATGTCTATTGACTAAGGCGGCATTTCAGATCGACAAGGCGTCGAATGCAGTCAGAACCGTTGCTGAAGATGCACAGGCCGACATTGGACTTGATTATGCGTGGCTCGACGACGTGACTTACATGGATTGGAAGCGTTACCACGCTCTTATAGACAGTAAGTCTATCGTAGTCATACCCGCCACGATATTCGCTGACAAAGTTTTTAGAACACGGGGAATTCCTTCATGAACAACTGGCACTCGCCAATGGCTCCCACACAGATCCATATCCTAACCCGGTTTATGACGCATTTGAGGACCTCCGTTCCGAAGTGCAAGATATTACTCTCGGATTTGAGACTCGTATACGTCGCATCAAGCGAGAAGGCGAGCGTGCATTTGCTGAAGAACGTGCTGAACCCGAACGATCCGCGTCCGAGCCCGAGGTGTCAATTCTTCCCGTGACTGATGGTGGCAAAAAGGAGGATACGGCATTCCAAGAGGTTGCAGATGCGATACTTGGGCGCAGTGAAGAAGAAGTCGCAGCTGCGCTGGGTCGTGCAGAGGAGCAGCAACCACAAGCCGTTGCTCATGGAGAACTTTGACCATGGTGTCTCGATGGCGATGCTCATCAGTTTACTTCTACTGGCACGTTCTCTTGAAGTACAAGTGAATTTCACCCTTTCTCTAGCATCAATCGAACTCCTGCTCCGTTTTCCGCTCCGTCTTTGTCTTTATTCTGACTACTTAACGATTTACGATTGATTATTCATTGTCTTTATGCTTGTGATTCCGCTTTAGCCCTTTCCTCATGCTGTCTTACGGTTGTGTAACATACAATACATATACACAGGCTTAGTTTTCTGCTCTGCTTTTCCTTACCTACTACCTACTTTGCTGGCTTTCTCTCGAATCTAAAAGAAAGTACGTTTGTCCTGGGTATAATTTTAGAAGGATTGCCCAACCGAATGATGTCGGACTTTGAAAGGATTGTCGAGTCTCAAAGAAAATGGAAAGGAATTGTCCAACCAAATGATATTGGAGCTCGAAAGGGTCGTCAATTTCAAAAGAAAGTATGTTTTTCTTAATCACAGTCTCAAGGAGAATTGCCCAACTAGATGATGTCGGGGTTTACCGCGAAATTATTTTTCCCGCTTGTCAAAACACAACTCCGTCAATATTGCCTCGTATGTATCTTACGTTGGTCTGAATTTTCGAGTTTGCGTCTTCGACAGCTGCTGCGGAGACTGCAAGTGCTACTGGACATGAATCGATATCATTTTAGCATATCGTGCATCGTCTTCAAGCATCGTAGAGCCTCTCCTCGCAGTTCTCATAGCGCCTGGCGATTAGTGCGGTTTCTCGAGGAGGCCTAGGACTCGGCAACTCGATGTATCTGCTCCTTTCTTCTCCTCTCCGCTTAAGTCACTGTAATCCTTCAAACTCAGCATGTTACCTCCGTCATTGATGTCATATGATAGTTATCTACGCTCCTTTCTGCGTTATTCTTAGGCTATGTGTTGAAGTTTCACCTCTGAAAATTTCATTCACCTTACACCACATCTCCTGCAAGATCGGGCCCGCCAAACGCCTTCATTTCTGACTATGGCTTTCCGAGTTCGGAAGCTTGCCCATTGGTGCACACTTAGTTTAGGCCAGACATTGAAGATCCTGCACTGCTTTTTCGCCCCATTTTTTGTTTCCTGTTCCTCAATTGGGGGCGCTGGCGGGGAGAACTATTCCTGACCAACAGATCCCGGTGACTGTCACTTATTTACGGCGTCAATCTTCTCATCAAAAATAGATCACATTGATTTGATGCATATCTCGTAATTCAGTCTGTGTCCATCTGGTTGCTCTCGGGAACAAACCTCCGTTAAATAACCTCGCGTGTTATCGTGCAGCATGATGGTCAGTATCATTCAACTGCATTCTGCAGGAGTGGAAACGAACAGGTTGGGGAGCGCTCACGCAGGCTTTGTCTATAAGATGGCTCCGGCCAAGCGATAATCGACATCCCGTCAGTCTCTCATCTTACCTGTCTCACCACGAGTGCTGGTTCTATGATGTTTGCTTCCAACTGGTCGCCGCTAAACCTAAAGCCGATACTCTCAGACCTTAGCTTCGGCGATGATGAATCGCACGGCAAGATATCTTCTTTCGCAGTTGCTGGAATATTCGTTCTCCTTGCATCACTCATCCAGTATGTGAGGACGAAGCAGCCCTCGGTACGATCAAGTTCTGTAATGCACCACATTTACATTAACAGGCATGCAGGTTGATGTGCCGGTGGAGGGTTCTTCCGGAGGTCTCTCCGCATATCTATACGCGTATGAGTTCATCGGGAATGCGAAATCCATTCTGGGAGATGCTTATTACAAGGTCAGTCTTTCCGACGACGTTAAGTATTGCCGTTGCTAAGTCTGCTGCATATAGTACGGTCGAGGTACATTCAAGATCCCCGGCGTGGAGCGGTACACGGTGGTACTGAACAGACGTGACCTCATCGAAGAAGTAACGAAAGCCTCCGATGAGAAAGTCTCGTTTAACGAGGCATCTGCCGACGTTCGTCCTTATTTCAACCTGTTAATTTACTCTTTCTTAGTTTTCTTTCTCTTCCAGTTGTTTATATCCAAATGGACGTTTGGAGAAAACATAATAAAGAGCCATTATCATATACCCATTATTCGTAATCGGTTGACTCGCCTCTTGCCAAGCGTATTCGATGACGTTATGGACGAGATCGAACATGCATTTAATGACCTTATTCCCGCCGCGGTTGAGAATGGTGAGCAACTTTTATAACATCACATTCTTCTCGTCATGCTCATTATTATCAAGAATGGGTCGCTATACCCACTCTGGATACTGCGAGAAATGTTGTTTGCAGAACCAGTAATAGGATTTTCGTGGGCCTTCCTCTCTGTCAGCGATACTCTCTTATAATTTCGTTCTCATCACGACTTGAACTAACCTTTGGTATCATAGGCAGGGACCCTGATTACATTGATCTGAACATAAATCATACGATTGATATCATGAAGACGGTGTTTACGCTCATCAGAGTACCAGAAATCCTGCGTCCGTAAGTATAATTAAACCCTGATGTAACGAATACCGGTGCTTATTTCAGCTTAGCATCGTCAGCCCTTTAGTGAGCACCGCACCGCGAAATATACGCCGAGGGATGAGGCTTCTTGGCCCGATACTGGAGGAGAGGTTTCGCCTGTATGAGGAGAATGGAGATGATTGGCCTGGAAAGCCTGTATGTCAACATGACGCTCCGCACCTAACGAGATCTAAAACTTTACAAAAAGGTTGACATGATTTCGTGGCTTCTTGACGATGCTCCTGAAGACGAGAGACGGAGCGTACGCGAACTGACGAAGAGGATGCTCGCCATTAATTGGGCAGCTATCCATACTTCATCAAATGTGAGGACCATACTAATTGACAAACTTTTTGTATTCTGAATTCTATCGTTGATACCAGAGCTTCACACACGCCTTGTTCCACTTAGTTGCGGAACCCGAATACATTGAACCCATTCGCGAGGAGGTCGAGAGCGTGATAAAGGAAAATGGCTGGACGAAGGTTGCGATGACCAAGATGTGGAAGCTCGACAGCTTCATGAAAGAAAGCCAGCGAATGAACGGTATCAATCTGGGTGAGCGACTTCACTCACCGCACGAACGTTTGAATTATACTTATGAACCATTAAGTGTCATTGAATCGCAAGGTTATGTCGGACTATACGTTGTCGGATGGAACTTTCCTACCGAAAGGCACATTCCTGAACGCAAACCTCAGAGGCCTTCATTTCGATGAATCCAATTATCCGAATCCAGATAAGTTTGATGGCTTCCGGTTCTCAAGGATGCGCGGTGAGAGCCTGGAAGAGAGCGCAAAGCACCAAATGGCTAACACCGCCTCCGATTATTTGGCTTTTGGACATGGTCGGCATGCTTGGTACGCTGAATAATCTTATAGCGAAGGCATTATCTGCTTACCCACTTACCTGGATTTTTATTTCAGCCCCGGCCGCTTCTTTGCGGTGAACGAGCTGAAGGCCATGATGGCGTATTTACTCATAAACTACGACATAAAAGCAGAAGTGGAGGGCGTGAGGCCGGAGAACGTTTATCATGCCACGAGACTGAACCCGAATCCGACGGCTAAAGTGCTGCTGAGAAAGCGAGCACGAGCTTAAATGAGGAAGGCCTTCGCACTCCTCCACCCGAGAATATCGGTTTATGCAAGGCTGGTCCGCTTTAGTACTAGTGTACATGATGAAAAAATCCGTATTTATCACAAAAGAATGACAAATAAGTTTTATATTTGATCACATGAATTCAACGTGCAAAGTGTAATTACTGTCTGTAGTATTTATCGCGTGACCTCCGGACTCTGGGCGCGAACCAGTCTCATCCAGGCAACATCAGGCAGTGCGAGCGAGCAGGTGCCTTCCTGGAGAGAAATTTTCATTGTGATAATTGATAATACATCGTGTCATGGGCGACCCGGATAAACGGTTTGTAACGGTGTTTGGGTTCCAACTCAAGCTTTTCCTTGTAGTATTGATATAAGCTTCACCGGTCACGGACTGCGAGGCCACTCAGGCGTTCCTGTGACTCATTTATGATGCAGTCGGGATCTAATTGAACTGACCTCGTAGGTAGAGCGTCGCGGAGCATCAACAAATAACTAAAGTTTGCGGAGTAGGTGGTCTTACGTTCCATCCAGGCAATCATTAGCCTTACGATGCGTTTAACAGCTTCTAAAAGAGATAAACAAGGACATTTCTGAAACTTATCTGCAAGAGATCGGTACTGCATCGATGCATAAAATCATCAGGGATAGTCGAATTGGCACTGTTGACTGGTCACGCAAACCGGTTGAAGGTTAAGGATGATAAGAGCTACGCCAATATTGTACAGTACAATATCTATATTGCAATACTTGCTCTATCGGCGCTCTGCATATATCGCCGATGGGACAGTTCTAGGTTGCCACCCTCCGAAAACGGCTTTCGATCCGTGCCATATATTTTTGTCAACTTCGATCCAAAAGCAACGGTCTTGGTAGAACGTAGCAACTGTCCGGTGATGCTTCTCTTGTTCATCAGGTGGCTTCAATCCGATACCCGCGATGCCTACATATCTCGTATTACACTCTTGGTATTATTGTTTCCCTATGGCAAGCTTCCTCCAGCTCGTAATCTATCTGACACTGACTCTCATGCTATTAATGCTAGCAAGCACTCTTCTACTTCCATACCTTCTTTTACATTGGATAGAGTTCAGCGATGCTTTGCATTGTTTGGGTGTGAAGCGGACGCAGCGCCTAGCTCCGCTGGAGTCTCTCACGGAGTCCGTCTGATAAACAAGACCCGACTGGGAACAAACGTTGCTCCCACTGACCTTCAACACCCATCTTGTCCCTTGGCTGGCGCTACCTTAAAAGCGTGGAAAATGCAAAACTCTTCAAGCCGGAGCTCTGCCTTGACAGAGATAGAGACGTTTCTAGCTGCAGCAATCGGTGAAGGAGAACGTGGCCCTTATTTCTCCCTCGCTCTTGCTGGTATATGCATCGCGCTTGTTTCAGTTGTCCGGCATATCGCTATCACCAGGAAACTCTCCGTATGTATATGCATATTTATGGGAGGTTTTAACTGAGGGCCCTCCAGTTTCATGTACCTCTCGAAGCACCATCCGGAGCAATCCTCTTCTATATCGGCGCTTACGAGTTTCTCAAAAATACGAAGTCCGTTCTGAGGCAGGCTTACAAAAAGGCATGTATAGGGTCTCCCCTACTAGATTTCCCACTTTTTCCGACTAGAGAGTACGCATAGTACGGACAAGCGACATTCAGGGTTCCAGAACTGGATCATTATACTGTGGTCATCAACAAACCAGAACTTGTTGATGAAATTAAAAAGGCTTCTGATGATACATTCTCCATCGCAGAAGCATCTGTCGAGGTTCGAGCTGATCTCGCATGCTGCTAATACACTCTACCTATCTGATTGTCTTTCAAGACTCTTGCTGCTCGTTGGACATCCGGGGAGAACCTCCTAAGGGACCCGTATCATGTACACATAATTCAAAACCAGTTGACGCGTTCCCTCAACGCCTCTTTCGAGAATATTAGAGATGAGATAGCAGAGGCATTTAGTGATCTTATTCCCGCAAGAACTGATGGTGAGTCCTGTACCAGGACTGGCGGAAAGACTGCTGATCGAATGAAAACTTGGAATACCGCAGAGTGGGTTGCCTTCCCCGCTTTGCAGACCATGAGGAATATTGTTTGCAGGACGAGTAACAGGATCTTCGTTGGGCTTCCCCTTTGTGAGTCTCGACATCTTGGCGGTAAACGTCCGTAAGATGGTTACACTGCGAAACAGGCAGAGACCCGGACTACATTGATCTGAACATTAATTTCACAATTGATGTTATCTACAACCTGTATACGATCCGCAAGTTTCCTAGCATACTGCGTCCGTAAGCATCTTCTTACTTTTCTATCCTGCTGATCATTTACTATTTCATCCATTCAGGATAGTCGGAAACCTCGTTTCCTCTTTACCGAGAAACTTACGAAAAGGCATGAAGCATCTGCGGCCTCTTTTCGAGGAGAGATTACGTCTGTATGAAGAGAATATAAATGATTGGCCAGACAAGCCAGTAAGATATTTATCCTTCCCCTTTGGTCTTTGAGAGATCGACCGTTGTTAGAATGACATGATCTCTTGGATTATCGATGGGGCATCCGATCAAGAGAGGACAAGCATCAAGGAACTTACGAGGAGGATGCTGTTCGTCAATTTCGCGGCCATTCACACGTCGTCTAACGTGAGTTATCCCCGCTTTAAAGTCGTTACTTTATTGATATGCATGCGTAATAAACATGACTTATAGAGCTTCACGCATGCCCTCTTCCATTTGGCCACGGAACCACATTATATTGCCCCCTTGCGCGAAGAGGTCGAGACCATCATTAAAGAAGAAGGTTGGACAAAGGTCGCGATGACGAAAATGTGGAAACTGGACAGCTTCTTGAAGGAAAGCATACGTATCAATGGAATATTTACGCGTACGTATACTTAATCTTCCTTGATCCATTCATCGAGTGCCTATTAAAATTTCTCTAGTTACTCTAAATCGAAAGGTCATGAGGGATTATACGATGTCAGACGGAACGTTTCTGCCCGCAGGTACATTCGTTGCGGCCAACATTGCAGCGCAACATAGTGACGATGCGCATTACCCTGATGCGGACAAATTTGACGGCTTCCGGTTCTCGAAAATGCGTGAGCAGAGTGTAGAAGAGAGCGTGAAACACCAAACGGTCAACACTGCTTCGGACTATCTCGCATTTGGACACGGTCGTCATGCATGGTATGTTGCAATTTGATTTGATTCTATCTCGTGACTGTAGTCTGATTCTGCTTGTAGCCCGGGTCGTTTCTTTGCAGTTAACGAGCTGAAGGCTATGATGGCATACTTACTTATGAATTACGACGTAAAGTCAGAGGTCGAGGGGGTGAGACCAGGGAATGTATACATGGGGACTCGTCTCATACCGAACCCGACGGCGAAAGTACTGATCAAGAAGCGAGCTAACATCTGAGAGTAAGCTCCTTCTATCTATTGGAATCATCAGATCCAAGGTAGGCTTTTAACTGACATAATATTTTAGATAACTAGATATCCAGAACTTCGGGGTGCTCTCATGATCTTCTTTTCTTTCCTTATTTTCCGGCGTTATTTGTGAATATCAACGTAAGCGAAGACTGCGACTTGGTTGTAACACTATTATAAAAGTTCGAGTGCTTTAGAGAACGCTGCAGTAAAAAGTGCACTAGAAACGCATACAAGACGCACGCGAAAACTCGGATCGGAATTACTTGAAATTATTCGTGGTTAAAACTACGCCCGTACCAAGAAATAGTAATTGTGAATTGTAAAGCTTCCGTCGAGGCGGAGTTTCAATTGGACGCGCTACAATCATGTGATGATCACGTGCATGACCTGATTGTTGTATGTTTATGTAAAGAATACGTACTAACGTACTTGTACATGCGACTAAACTGTACTTACTGGCTCCAACGTCCTCGTCTTCGACTACTCCTTTACGGACGAAGAAGTTCTTTTTGAATACCCAAGTAACATCAGAATCCCAGAGATTAAGCGATGCCACCGAGATCTTGTGCTCTCTGCCAAAATGCGAAAGCAATTTTAAAGCGTCCGAAAACCGGACAACAAATTTGCAAAGAATGCTTCTTCTACGTGTTTGAAACCGAAGTTCACAACACAATCACGGATGCAAAGCTATTCAATCCAGGAGACCGGGTAGCGATTGGTGCATCCGGAGGAAAAGGTACGCGTCGGTTCTCAGTGAGTCAAACGCTAATTTGTCATGAACTGATTGACGAACATCAGTTCAGATTCGACGGTTCTCGCGTATGTCATGAAGACATTGAACGAGCGATACAACTACGGAATCGACTTGTTTCTCCTCTCTATCGACGAAGGCATTACCGGATACCGAGATGATTCGCTCGAGGTACGTCTTTCCTTCCGGTCAACGTAGATCATGTCTTTAATTTGGCTGTTTCAGACTGTCAAACGAAATCAGGAGCAATATTCCATGCCACTCAAAATTTTGTCTTACGATGAGTTATATGGATGGACGATGGACTCGATCGTTCGAAAGGTTGGGAGGAAGAATAATTGTACATTTTGTGGCGTCTTTCGACGACAGGCTCTTGATCGCGGTGCTGCTATGCTTCAGGTCGACCATATTGTCACCGGGCATAATGCTGATGATATTGCGGAGACGGTATTGATGAATAGTGAGTATCTTTCTTCGATATGATTCTTTTATTAAGCAATTCTTTGCCAGTCATGCGTGGAGATATCGCACGTCTTGGCCGATGCACACTGATCTGCACGCAAGGCGAAGACACGATCAGAAGGTCGAAGCCCTTCAAATATACATACGAGAAGGAGATTGTGATGTACGTTCCACATAGTCACGTCGCGAATTTTATCTCACCCTGAATTTTGTCTTGTAGGTACGCTTACTTCAAGCGACTTGATTACTTCTCCACTGAATGCATATATTCTCCGGATGCGTATCGAGGTCACGCGCGAGCCTTTCTGAAAGATCTCGAGGCTGCACGACCGAGTGCCATCATCGATATCATTCATTCCGGAGAAGCGTTTGAGGTTCGAGAAGAAGTACGAAAGGGTCAGAAGATTCAACGTGGGTGGATTTTTCATATACTCGCCTCGAACATGTTTGAGCTCATATATTATTTGGTCTTTAGGGACCTGTCAGAGGTGCGGATACATGTCCTCGAACACGTTGTGTAAGGCATGTACACTCTTGGAGGGACTGGAACGTGGAATTGCAGAGGCGGGACTTGTGAGTTGCTTCTTGATGACTTGACTGTTACACTTGCTTATGTGCCCATGTTTCCAGACCGACAGAGGGAAGCGAAAACTTGATGAGGCAGGTCCCGCCCCTTCGGACATTCGCAAGATTCCGTTTTTTGAAATGTCCCAGGCTGCAGGGCCAGGAAGACCGGCTGTGGAGGTCGACTCTGAACCTACAGGGGCACGTAGTTAGCACGCACGCGGTCGTTACATTACAATTTGTCCGCAATCTCATACATCTGTTTACGAACAAAGGGTGATAGAGGGAAGAATAAAAGATCGGAGGTTGAATGATCCAATTAAAAGTAAAAGAGTGGGTTATTTGACAAATATACGCCAACGGACATACAGTTTTTACAGTCATTAAGTTTCGTTAAGTGTCATGTTGAACGGATCAAGCAAGGAAGGTTGAAAGTTGTTCAATCTTATGTGATGAAAGCAAGACAGAGCAAACAACAAAACACGGGAGAGCATTTGTCCTGATGCTACATCACCAGTACATCCATGAATTGTAAAATACCATCATCCATCTGAGACAAATGAAATTTGATTCAGCTACTGTCTCTCCGGGCCGGGAATAAGCTATGAAGCCACCTACCACGATTCCTATGATACGTTCTTCGTCGAGAGCCGCGGTATCCCAGTCTAACGTGAACTCTGATTGTGTCAGACGGTACGGTAATGTTGTAAGGAACTGGCGATTGAATAGAATCTTGTTCTGGACGATCTTCCTGTCCGCGACGATTCGACTGGGACGGACAGGCCACTGTGATCTCTGCGCCTCCGAGTCTACCTCCCGGCTAAGTCGGGTGCCATTGCATTCCTCGACATGCTCAATAGAAGTCCTGATGTTAGGTTCGAACATCGTCACTCCGCGTCGCTCGTTGCGAAGGTTGAAGTCGTATAGCGTGATGTCCGAGAAAGGAAGTTCGCGGTGTTCGAGGACGCTCGTCATTCCTAGGAAACGAGATCCACAGACGCAGTTCAGCATAAAGTCAGGTGGGGCCCGTTCTATATCCCATCGCGAGAAGTGTATCCAACTCTCGCTGTGGCAATGCGGATGACGCTTCGAGCGGGGGTTATTCAAGAAGTGATCACTGATGCTCCAGCACTTTGGTGGAGGAGACGGTTCTGAAGGGAGTAGATGCAAAGCTTGAGTGAAGAATCTTCTCAGAATGGCGAAGCTTTGTCGAACGGCCCATGCTTCGTCTTCGTCAGGAGTTTCCTCTTTGCCTGGAGGCGGGGAAAAATAATCCAGTCGAACGACAACGATCGCATCGTCCGGATCTACGGGGAACGGTGGCTCGATGCGGTCCTCCAGGTTTGTACATTGTCCATGAAGGGAGGGAAATGGTTCTGAACACATGTTGATATGCCGCAACCCTGGATTGCGTCTCGCTTCCGGAAGGACAAAGGTATAAACATGAGTTAAGGAGTCCGGATTATCGTTGAATCGGAATAGATTTAGATACCCGTGGAACGTGGACGAGATGAGCACGGAATCGAGAGTGATAAAGCAAAAGCTCTCCCAGTATTCTTCGACCTCGAACGAGTTCATATGCTGTACGGTATGAAATGGATTAATGATAGTACGCCATGAGTGCGGAGCTCTTACCACTTTGCATGCACCTGTAGTCCAATCCCAAAGGTAAAATACGTCGAATGTTTTTCTTCGACAGAATTGGTCGAGATTTCGTCTAAGCAAGACACCGACATGATTACCACAAACGTGTACTGTCGTTGAAAATTCAGTCTCCAGCGGTGTGAAGAAGCGTGAAGATATGACGCTTTGGGGAGCATCAAGGTGTTTCTCGGCCGTTGTGATCGAGATGGGGTGAAGTTGACACTCAATTGTATAACCTCTGTTTGTCCTATGAAGATAGTGATTCGCTGATATTCCATCTGGTTGGATGAGAATAACATACTTGAAGTAATATAACGCAACGCCTATGAAGAGGTCGCGTGCGGCATTGATAGCCATATCATGGATTTCGTGCTCAAGAACTAACAAGTTTGTCGCATTTGCTCCGAGATTCCGACGAGATGGTAATTCTATCCATACGACCCTAGTACATGGATCTTCTGTCTCTTCGTCCGAATCGTAGGGATCGTCGTCTAAGACACAGAACACGCGCCCGCTCGAGAATTTTGCAAACGTAACGTTTTCGGGAAATTCCACACGAATTCTGTGTTTCCAGTGCAAATTCGCCCATGAGACGTTGATCTCCTGGAGTTCTTGAAGCTTCTGGATTGATGTCCCAGGATACGCAGGATTTATCCTTCGAGCTGAAGCGCCAAGGTCGATGATAAGCTTCAAAGCCGGACTTGAGTCTATAAGTTTGAGAAGATGTTTGCAGACGCATCGGCACCGAACAATATCCCGAAAATGAGCACGAGATAAAACTATTAGTTGGACTTCGACAGGTAGGTTAAGGAATGCTACTGACATCCTCGACTCAAGCTCGAGGATGCTCAGTTAACGAGTAGACGAGTGAGGATGGTGGTGAAAAGCAAGTTCATCAAAGGCCGTTGCATTTCGCTTGATTGTAAACGGAAGGAAGTTGTAATGAATTTTAAAGGCAACGTGAGAAGCTTATTGTTGCCTAAATAAGGAACAATAATCTGCACCCAGAAACCCCGCTGATTGTGCGTCTCTAATAATATATTAGATTTATAAGTATCGTGTACTTTTGCAGAGTCTATCGAGCATGCTGAACAGAAATAGTCATAAAATCGCGTGCACAAACTATTTCGCCTCCAAATTCCTTCTCCGCAAGTCCGCGAATCGTATTCATGACCACCTTCGACTCCTCGTTGACGTCGTCGTCACCCTTGTATCGCGCACTAAAGTGATTCAGCACCAGCCTTCGAACACCAGCTGCACGAGCGAAACGACCAGCCATTTGGGGCGTCGAATGACCCCGACTGCGTGTGCGTTCTTCAACATTCTCTTCCGTGTCCTCCTCTCGTGTATATGAGTCGATTCCGGGCAGATAGGCGTTTGTTGCTTCGTGAACAAGAAGATCTGCTCCAGTTGCGAGAGGAAGAATTGGTGATGGGTCATGGGTGTCGCCTAATATTACGATTTTTCGGCCTGGCCGGCGAGAAACTCCCTCCAGAACAGTCCCGTCTTCCAGGGTAATGGTCTCTCCACGTTGTAG
The DNA here is from genome assembly GCA_009806525.1 of Sanghuangporus sanghuang. Lineage (NCBI taxonomy): Eukaryota > Fungi > Basidiomycota > Agaricomycetes > Hymenochaetales > Hymenochaetaceae > Sanghuangporus > Sanghuangporus sanghuang. Next base: position 473,638 of record VVIT01000002.1, on the reverse strand, counting down.
TCGGGCCAAATATGACATCGGTGCCTTATTGCGTTTTATGTGCGGGACGTATTTTGTGGGGTCCATCTTTTCAGGTAATGGTGCTTCTTCCATGACATACCCCACACAAGAAATAGAGTGTTCGATGGGTGCAGCAGACACGGATACCAGGTCATCAGCGTAAATGTCATGCCAGATACCTTTCCCCCGTTCTACACCTTCTTCTTCTGCTTGCAGTAAGTTCTTTCCTGGTAATTCACAGTGATGTGGCCTGAGGTTTGTGTAGTCTCCATCCTCTCGCTGGAATGGGAACCGTAGTTCGTGTACGACGTATCGACCTTGAAGTGTTGTACGAGTGTAATATAGGGCACTTCGAATATACGCGCGGGTCCCAAGAGGCCCATATATCTCAAGAGGCTAGAGTGGAATCTAACTTAAGTATTGATGTGATAGCACGTAGTCTGTGTTTTACGCACTTCTATTTCCTCAGAATCCGGGGGTTGAAGTCTTGGGTCCGCAATACCCTCAATCATCCCTCCGCCACCATTCATACAACCTGCCATTAGAGGAACAATACCGAATATGTGGTCACCTTCACGAATCAGCAAGTTGTTAGCAAGATTCGTAGAGGTCATACGTGAATGCTCACCATGGGTATGAGTAATGAATATCTTCTTAATCTTGCCCATCCTCAATGAGCTCTCCTGTAACCGCCTCTGAGTCGACTCTCCACAATCAAACAGCCACAAGTCGCCACGGCCTCCAAGATGTATGGCCAACGCTGATTGATTGCGTGTTGAAGACGGCACGGCAGAAGCTGTCCCAAGAAAAGTGACGTCGATAGACGAAAAAGTTGCGGACTGCGCTGCGGTTCTGGTTCGTGTAGGAGGCATGGTACGACGAGGAAGGAAACTATGTACAATAAAGGGCGGGCGAGTATTACTGGTTAGGCCAGAATGAGGATGGTGGATGCGACTGAAGAGACGCGTGAGTTTAGGTGAGTGCTGCAAGGAGAAACGAGTCAAGGCGAACATGCAAAACTCGGCAGTCTACTGGTTGAGACACAAGACTCAACGATTAAGATAATTCAAAGAAGTAGATCTGAAAATGAAAATGAAGCAAGAACCAATCAACGAAATAGTCAAAAATTAGATCGTGAAGGAAGTTTCATGGCGGGACGGTCGATGAGAAAAAAAAATCGGTCATGTGATCACGACACTTCCTTGCACTGGCTTACAGTTACACAAAAGTATCGACAACATTGGGATATACAATAAGGGACCATATGCAGTGCGTCTATACATCGCCGAATGCATGCTCATCACCTGCGTCTACTACATCTACGATACCCTCCTTACTATCACGTTGAACGTCAGCATCATGAGTATCATCAACTTCACCGTCTGCATCGACATCACGACTGAACATGTAGTTCGGGTCGACAACCTCTGCACGTGCTTCGTCGCGTTCTTCCAGCTCTTCAGAAGTGAACGGTGCCAGAGAGAGATTGATTGCATCCCATTTGTCCGAATATGTATCCCATTGCTGCGAGAGAAACAAATCGTTAACAGACCTCCGCAGCTAATAAAAAGTGGACGTACGACAGCTCGTCGTTTTTTGAGCATGATTTTTCGTTCGACATTCTTGTAGTATGCTCCTTTCTTCCTTTGACTCTTCACGTCTTCCTCAGGTTTGACGCCCTCGCCATCGTCAAGGACGAGCAGGAACTCGTTCGAAATGTCTTCCTCAATCTTTACGGTCTCGTAATCCCGTATGAAGGAGAATATAGTTTCCTATAGGTGTTTTAGTCTCGACTGAAGATGTAAACCGGATGCAGACAGATTACCTCGGCACTTTCTCCGCTTCGTCGCATCTCGACAAAATTCTCTGCTGCCTCGTCTTCCCTGGGCAGGAAGTAAGCTAGGAAATGATCCCCATCCGCCTCCATAGGTCGTAATATACCACACTCCAGTCTTGGATCAGGAACCTGCTCGAAGATCAGTGAGGCACGGTCTAATATACGTGAAAGATGTCGACGTACATCTGGTGCACGGTCTCCCGGTCGTTCGGAAAATCTGAACAAATCATATGCATTCGCCCAGATCTCAGCGTCAGGAAGTAGCTCATATGATTCGACAGCTGTAACGCCTGGTTTGTTCGGGTGCTTGAGTTTTGATAAGTCAAGTTCTTCTCCGGCGGACTTGAAAGACTTCTCGATATCTCGTAACTGTGCGTCTCGAGAGATGTCGACTGCTGCCAAGTCATCGGCCGTGGTACGGCGCCTACAGAGAGGTCAGAGATGTACATAGCTTGGAGTAGATGGAAGTATACGTTTCGTAAGTCGCTGTAGGAGTTCTATTTACGGAGCTGCTGATGTATTCCGTCTTTCGAAGCCAAGAGACCTGGGGAGTTGGAGGCGTGCCTGAGGAATAAGTACCATTTGTTGCGGACATAGGCGCATCCGCAAGCATGAAGGCATCTTTTGGGTCTATTGGTGGGAGCATTTCAGGATCCGGATTGATTTCTGTTCATCGTGGAGAGACGTGAGGAAGACTCAAAGAGACAAGAGTGACCCGGACGTACGTGAATCATCTGCGCCCTCCTCCCACAAGCATTCATAGTAGCTCAAATCCAGCGGCATACCAAGTTCTGCATCCACTACCATAGGTAGTGGCGTCTCGCTTGCCAACGAAGCGGTGAAGTCTGGTGCTGCATAACGCGACGGGTTTGTCGGAATGTTAACGAGCTTGGGTGGGATTGGCGGAGGAGGAAGTGGGTTTTGGAACCGGACTTTGAAGAGAAGGTCAAGTTTGCTGTGCAAATAGCAAGGTCAGTACAAAGACGAGAAGAATTTATCAGCTAATACCTTTTTTTCACGGACATGGCTGGTTGTTTTCATAAGAACTAAGCGTTGAGAACGAGTGTGTGATTTTGTGTGGTTAGCACTACGGGCAATTTAGTATTTTCCATCGGATGATAAATGGATTGATATGTAACTTGATATTTTCAATATCATTCAAAATCATTTTGCATATCCTCGTTAGGGATATTTAGAATATCATCAAAGCAGATATTCTGATTGACCAATCGGGATAATTTTTAGGGATATCTGCTTCGATGATATTTTGAATATCCCTAATGGGGATATGCATAATGATATTGAATGATATTGAAAATATCAAATTACATATCAATCCATTTATCATCCGATGGAAAATACTAAATTGCCCGTAGTGTAGTAGACGCGCGAGATCCACGTGATCAGTAGATAGCAAAGTGTTGTCACTTTTATCTGATAAAGGAGGTCCCCATAAGTAAATTCTGAATGGAATAACCAAGGAATTACTCATGAGAACCGCAGTTAGCGCGCGAAATGGCAACTGTTCCAAGTTCATCTCTTTCCATCACCTTCCACCATCCATAGACCTACCATCACGGCCATGACTGAGCCAGTAATCACTGAGGCGCCGACCACTATCGCTGAGGAAGTGCCCGCGGCAACGAAGACGGCTGAACCAGCGGAGTCAACGACGCCGGCTCCCGAGGTTGAAGAGCCGCAGAACGCACTTACAAAGAAGTTCACCGACGCTGAGTGGAAGGCGCTCAAGGAGTTCAGGGTACGCATCTATGTTCCTTCAGGTTCATTACACGTCTAACATCCCTTTGCTTACTGTAGGCGACACTTCCCAGCGTTGTAGAGGAGGTCTACAAGTCTGAGAAGCCAGAGACCATTAAACTTTGGGGTATCACAATCGATCCTAAGGGCACGCCAGATGCACGCGCCAGTGTCGTTCTCATGAAGTTCTTACGAGCCAGGTAAGAGCCAAGACAATGCCATTAATATCGGTCAAAGTCGCATTTTTCATCTGTAAACCATTCCAGGGACTTGAACATTGAAGAGGCCAGGACCATGCTCGTCAAAACTCTGAATTGGCGTCTTGAATTCAAGACCGATGAGATTCTCAAGGAGGAATTCCCTCAGGATGTATTCGGAAACGTCGGTCATATTTACGGGAAGGACAAGGATGGTCGGCCTATTACGTGCGCATTAATTCTTGCTTACCTCTTTTTTCCGTCTCTAACAGTCAGCGTCCATTGTAGCTACAACCTGTATGGTGGCAATCAGGACTTGAAGGCGGTATTCGGGGATGTAGATCGCTTCATTAGGTGTGTTCTTTATCCTTTTCCTCGTCCACTAGTATCAATGCTTTCGTAGGTGGCGCATTGCTTTGATGGAGAAGGGAATCGCTCTCATGGACTTTGAGAACATTGATCAGATGATCCAGGTTCACGGTTTGTCATTGTACATGTCGTCCCAAAGGAATCCTTGTAGTCTGAATGTCTCATTAGATTACGAGGGTGTCACCTTGAGTAGCCGCGATGCTAATTCGAAGAAGGCTGCGTCTACTGCTTCGACCATGTTCCAGGATTACTATCCGGAATTCCTGGTAGGTTTTGCGGTCATTCTATTTCAAGTCCAAGTTCTCAACGGCGATGCTATAGTATAAGAAGTTCTTCGTCAATGTTCCTGCGATCTTCACTTGGATATTCTGGTATGTCTTACCCTGAGTAGCATCCTTCAATTGTTTTGCTGAAGTCGGCTTCTCAGGCTTTTCAAACCGATAATCTCAGCGCAGACACTAGCGAAGATGAGCGTCGTTGGTACCGGTCCGAAGGTAATTGGGAAAGAACTTCTAACGGTCATAGATGTTAAGGAGCTTCCTAAGCGATATGGAGGAGAGGCAGAGGCTTTCTGAGATTCTTGCCCCGTTACGTCTACTATGCTCTGACCTTAGTTCACTCGCTCTATGTATGATGTATGAAGCGACGACTCGGTATTGATCTGTGGTTCTCTTCGGTTTGATTCTTTCTTTGTCATCCCCTTGCATTTTCTCCTTTATATACTAGATTTCACTTTATGCATTCTGTTCTTTGGAGCTGATTAAATTGATTCGCCGTCCAAGAATTTCCGAGCCTTGAAGATAAATATAAACGTCTGGGCAATGCGTTTGAAACGGAAACAAACACATTTTCATGTCCGACGCGGAGTTCACAATCCCCCGGAAACACTCAACGTGCCGCCAATGGCTCATAATTGACAGATCCGACTCGATATGAAAGTTCTTATGGACATGAAAGCAGGTCAACAATAGATACACATGCATATAAGCACCGAGAACGAAATTGTCTAGACGATACACTAAAGGCGAATAAATAAATAGTGTACAAGAACAGTTGTCACTTATTCGGCAGCTGACAAGAAAGGCGGGAATGGCACAGTGCCACATTAAACTGTCAGCTTCAGAGTGGTTAGAAGTCTGAATCATCTCCGTCCTATATCCAATCACGATTGATGAGTCAAAAGCAAGGCGGCGGGGACAAAACATTTGACTCACCGAGTACTCGGGCACTTCTTCCCCCTCTTCGCCAAGGAAACTCCACGGGACGTCATATATGACCAAACTAATAAGTTTCCGTAAATCAGCAAGCTGTTGTTGAGTGAACTTCGATGGACTTACTCTTCCTCCTCGTCGTTGATCGGGTCGGGACTTTGGCGCCTCCTACCAGCGCGCTTCTTGATCTCCTTTATCTGATACATTGGAACGAAGATAGGTTCCGACGCAGAAGCATGTTGGAACATTCCAGTGATGCCACTAGCTACCCAGGTTGGACCGCGTCCTTTTCCAGACGGGTCTGTTGGAGATGAGCTGTTTGAACTGTCTTGATTTAGGCTGACGCTGATTGTTTCTCTGCCTGGGATTTCGGGATCAGCATACCAAACAATGTGCGAGTACATCTATGAGGTTGCTCACTCTTGTCGGATAGATAGAATGCATATGCGGAAGCCCTATAGACGTGCGTTACCAGAAGCTTTCCGTGTCCCCAAACGGTATTCTTGAGATCCTCTTGCATTTCACTCGAGAGGCGTATGGCTTGCGATCCATGCACGAGTGCGACGGCTCCACGTGAACTATCGAATATCCATTGTCCTTGAAGCATTTGTTTTTCCCCCTCGCTTTTGGACCTGGACGAAAGGCGTTAGAAACTGCCAAGAATTCTTTCGGAAGCTCAGTAGTATTTACACTTGATAATCAGGAGTACCACTGAGTTTCCTCACGTTGATAGAGTGTAGCATACAGTTATCGACTAGAGGTCCGTATTCGAGTGGGTGCTTTGCTGCAATATCTGCGACTTCAGGCACCGAGTATACGTTTCCTTCGCGTATAAACGCTCCGGATTCTATGTCGACTGTGCCATAATCGCCCGCCTGGAACGTTCATTAGATTGGACGCGCAGGGGCGGCGATAGCCAGTAATATTCACCCCTATGGGAACAGCTGGGTCCCAGTTGAACCACCTGGACGCAGCTGTCATCAGCAAGTCGACAAACTTCCGGGACGCTTGTTTCCTCTGTAGCATGTATATTTTAGCCTGCTGGAACAGGTCAGAGGGTTGTCGATGAGGTTCAAGAGAGAAGTGATGTGTGCTGATGAGAGATGCATATGGAGCGTGCTTTTATATAACCGAGCTTGATTGACGCTCGCCTCCTAGGACTGACTTTTATTTGAATGCCTTAGTTCGAGCGATGAACCTAGATCTATAGACGCTCTTACTGCATCCGACTCGATGAAGGAAGTAATTCAAGGATAATGTACCCTTGCGATGCCTTCGGAGAATCTTCAAAGGCTGTGAGTGGTTCTATCTGTCCACCTTCTCGTACTAGTTTTGAGAACCCTAAACACACAGACTCGGACATCCATATTTGAACAAGAAAGCGGTGTGATACAGTGCAAGTACGAAATTAGCACGTCGTGATTGAGCTTATTCAAAGCAACTCACGCTCCTGAATGATATTGAGTCACAGCCAGAAGAAGACACGATATCATTAAGAGAATGCGAACGGATACACTGCATTGTATTTGAATCAGCAACTGAAGGTTCACTTCTTTCCGTGCCCAAATGAAGTTTACCAGACGAGTATTGCGGCGAAATTAGTGAGAATCCATGCTGTGTCAGATCCTGAGATTAGTCCCCATAAGCATTTGTTCATTCACAGCCAGAGTACTGTACTAGTGTTGGCGGGGGGAATCGTGTACGGTGTAGACATCAATATTGGTTCGGTTCAAAATCAAATTACTGTAATTGATTTGCACTGTATGACCGTGAAAAACTATATACTGTAGGTCACGTGTATGACGGTCACTCCTAATAAATCTTCACAATCGATGAATGAATCTCTCATCTTAACTTCAGCAGCCAGAGCTCTGAGTTGACCATGACCGGTGCCGTTACTGCTATTTCTGTCCATCATACACTGGACATGTCTTTTTTTTCTCGAAACAAAGGTCAAAGGCGGGAATCGCGCATTCGGTGTTGTTCAAGCACCCTTTGAGCGCCTAATGCTGCGTTTTGACCTCGTACCGACTGAATTTTACCGGGGATCGTTAACTTTTGTGTCTCTTCAGTATGCTATTCGAGGAGAGATGATAGACTCGAAAGAGGATGGGCCCCTTGCCCTTATATATTTTGCTTGGACAGTCACCATCATCGTCATATCTCACTATGACATGTTTCGACCAAGCCAGTGATCAAGGATCGTGCAAGATTGCCCAACGACGCATAATGAAGAGTGATCAGCAGTGTGTCGTATCACATGCTTGTCGTTTCTCTGGCATGAATATTAATGTCCACCTGGTCATTCCTCGTTGTTGGTTATCTGGCAAGTTCTGCGTGAACTCGCTGCAACTTTCAAGATATTGGAAGTCCTCTTTTTCTTTCTCTCTTTCTTTTTGCACCCGATGTCGCGACGGTATGAAGCGGAAAGGGTATAAATATCATTTCTAGTAACCTTGCACGCATCGTTGCTAGATTACAGTTTTAACGAGCTTTGCTGTACATACGAATTGCACAAGGGACAGGGTTCAATAATACACTTTCGATGATTCCACATAAATGCACTTTTCTCTCAAGTTCAAGAACCGTAATCGGATAGTCGGAAAGCCGGATAACTTCGAGACAAGTGCGATTTGTTCGTACGTAGCTCCGTACCATTTCTCCGCTCGGAGGTATATCTTTTCTTCCTACCACTGTTACTGAGGAAGTAGCTGGAAATCGTACCAAACACAACATACTTTTTCACCCATGGTCTTTTGTTTGTTGGAAAGGTCCAAACTACAATCTGTTGTTTGATTCTAATATCTTGTGTCACGATTGGTAAACGATTCGGCTAGTTTTCTGCGTCTTTCCTCTCTCAGGGCTCTTCATTGTCGGTAAGCAAGACGCATATCCGGATAACTACGAGGCAAGCTATTTTTATCTTCATTCCCTTGCTCCGTTCGTAGGTAAGTCGGTATGTCTAGAGCTTCTTCATATATCCTATTCCTAAGGAATCATTTCGACATCATGCCAGGTATGGTAGTAAAAGGCGTCCCTTGTAGGCTTGAGCCCGGATGATACAGCAAAGACCACCTACTCCGCAAACTTTGATTACCACTGCTGATGCTCCACGACGCTCCAAATCCGAGATGAGCTTCAATAAATACTGATCACATCGTAAGTGAAGAATGCTTGAATGGCCTCGCAGTCCGTGATCGTTGAAGCTTATAACAATACTACAAGAAAAACCTTGGATAACTTATATGTCGTTCTTTCGTAATAAACACGTCTTTCTTCATGTACACCTAAAGCCTGCAGCCGATGATTGCATAAACAAATATTCCTGAGGGAGTGCGAGTCCTTTCTTATACTCGTGCTCGCTTTCTCAGCAGTACCTTAGCCTTCGGATTCGGGCTCACTCGTGTGGCATGATAGACGTTCTCCGGCCTCACGGCCTTCACTTCTGCCTTTATGTCGTAGTTCATGATCAAGTACGCCATCATGGCTTTCAGCTCGTTCACCGCAAAGAAGCGGCCGGGACTAAAATAGAAATCCAGGTAAATGGGTAAAGATAATGCCCTTGCTGTAAGATGTCTTCAACGTACCAAGCATGCCGGCCATGTCCAAAAGCCAGATAATCGGCGCCAGTGTTTACCATTTGGTGCTTTACGCTCTCTTCCGCGCTCTCATCGCGCATTTTTGAGAACCGGAAGCCATCAAACTTGTCTGGATTCGGATAGTTGGCTTCATCGTAATGAGCGCCTGTGAGGTTTGCAGTTACGAATGTGCCCGCTGGTAGGAAAGTTCCATCTGACAACGTAAGGTCCGACATGACCTTACGATTCAGTGAGACTTGAAGGTTTGTGAGTACAAATAGAATATTCGTGAGATGTGTGTCATTCACCCAAATTAATACCGTTCATTCGCTGGCTTTCCTTCATGAAGCTGTCGAGCTTCCACATCTTAGTCATCGCGACCTTCGTCCAGCCATCTTCCTTTATCACACGCTCGACCTCCTCACGAATGGGTTCAGTGTATTTGGGTTCCGCGGCTAAGTGGAACAAGGCGTGTGTGAAGCTCTGGAATCAACGGTAGAGTTCAGAATTACAAAAGTCCGCTAATAGCATGGTCCTCACGTTTGATGAGGTATGGATAGCCGCAAAGTTAATCACGAGCATCCTCTTCGTCAGTTCGCGTATGTTCCGTCTCTCGTTTTCCGGAGCTTCGTCGAGAAGCCACGAAATCATGTCGACCTTTTCATACGACCTTAGGTCTTGTCATCCGAAAATATATGCGAAGTGTGATACCGACTTACAGGCTTTTCAGACCAGTCATCTCCGTTCTCTTCGTACAAGCGGAACCTCTCCTCCAGCACCGGACGAAGGAGCTTCATCCCTCGGCGTACGTTCCGCGGCGAGGTGCTCACAATAGGACCTACAATACTAAGGTGAGTTAAGCACCGATATTCGTTACATCTGGGTTTATATGTAAGTGTGCTTACGGACGCAGGATTTCTGGTACTCTGATGAGCGTATACACCGTCTTCATGACATCGATCGTATGGTTGATGTTCAGATCAATGTAATCAGGATCCCTGCCTAAGATACCAAAGATTAGCTCAAGCCGTGATGAAAACGAAATTGAAAGAAGAGAGTATTACTGACAGAGAGGAAGGCCCACAAAAATCCTATTACTGGCCCTGCAGACGACATTCCTCACAGTGTCCAGAGCCGGTATATCGATCCATTCTTAATAACAATCAGCATGATAAGAAGAATCTGTTGTCATGAAAGTTGCTCACTATCCTGAGTCGCGGCGGGAATTAAGTGATTGAATGCACATTCGATCTCATCCCGAACATCATCGAATAGACTTGTCAAGGAACGAGTCAACTGGTTACGAACGATGTGTAGATGATAACTATCTTTCATTATTCTTTCCCCAAGTGTCCATTTGGATACAAACAACTGAAGGGTAAATTAAATTAAAGAAGAGTAAACAAATGAATTGAAGTATACAAGGATGTACCTCGGCGGATGCCTCGGTAAATGAGACCTTCTCATCGGAGGCTTTCCTTATTTCTTCGATGAGATCACGTCTGTTCAGCACCACCGTGTATCTCTCCACCCCAGGAATCTTGAATGTACCTCGACCGTACTATTTGCAGCGGACTTAGCAACGGCAATACTTAACGAGTCGTTGGAAAGACTGACTTTGTTATATGCATCTCCCAGTATGGATTTCGCATTCCTGATGAACTCATACGCATGTATATACGAAGAGACGACTCCGGAAGAGCCCTCCACTGGCACATCAACCTGCAAGCTTGTTAATGCAAATGCTGAACAATACAGGATAGGTCGTACCGTGGGCTTCTTCGTCTTCACATACTGGACGAGTGATGCAAGGAGAACGAATATTCCAGCAACTGCGAAAGAAGAGATTTTGCCGTGTGATTCGCCATCGCCGAAGCTAAGATCTGAGAGTATCGGCTTTAGATTAAACGGGAGCCAGTTGGATGCAAACATCATAGAAACTAGCACTTCAGCTTATGATGAAGCAGGCCAGAGATAAAGGAGGAGGAAGGACTATATGGGATATCGGTTATCGATAGGCCGGAAACATCTTATAGAAAACCTGCGTGAGAGCCCCCCGGCCTGTCCGTCTCTCCACTTCTGCAGCATGCAGTTGAACCATACTGACCATTGCCACACACAATAGTTCGCATCGTCATTCAACGGGAGTCTGTTCCCGAGAGCACCTATGGCGACCCAGATAGACTCAGAGTGGATTACGAGGACATGCATCGAAGCAAGCATATATTCTGCAACGTGATTTATGTCCGAGGATGAGAAGACTGACGCCGTGAACAGCTGGCCAGTCACCGGAATCGGTTGGTCAGGAATAGTCTCACCACTGAGAACACTAAGCGAAGAAGCGAGGCGAAGAAGCAGTGCGGGATCTTCGATGCCTGGTCTTAGGACTTGCCGAATGGTAAGTGAGCACCAATAACCAGGCCTAAACTTCTGAACTTGTAAAACTATAGTACTGCATGTTTGTTTGACAGTGCGATCTTGCAGGAGATGTAGTGTAAAGTGATGAAGACGAAGCTTCAGCACGCGACCCACGATTAGCACCGAAAGAAGAGTGGATACCTATAATATCATATGGACGACGGAGGTAAAATGTTGAGTTTGGAAGTTTACGGCAACTTGAGCGGAAAAGAATCGAGCCGCCTGCGACTCAACCTTATCGAGCGGGTACACCGAGCCGCCGGGTCCTCCTCGAGCAAACGTACTAGTCACCGGGTGCTATGAGAGCTGCGAAGAGGGGCTCTACGGTATTTGAGTACCATGCTAGGCACGATACGTTGAAATTATCATATCGACTCATGTCCAATAGCAGTTGCAGTTTCTGCGGCAACTATTGAAGACGTAGGCTTGGTAGGTGAGACCAGCGTAAGAGGTGTACACGCCACCGAGGAAGCGGAGGTCTGAGCACATGCCAGGAGCAGAACGGTAGTATATTAGTAGGTCGGGGTTCGTGCAATCGCCGAGAGAAGACATATCTTCGACGAGTGGGATATGTCCACTTGAAATAATAATCGTGAGAAAGTCATAGAAGTCAGAAACTACTGTAAATAGAAGGTCACGCATGTGACAGTTACTCCTAATAATCTCAATCTTAACACGATCATCGGTGGCTTTCCATCTCCCATCTTGTCGACAGGTAGTTCTGCAGCCAGAGCTCTGAGTCGACCAATACCGGTGCCATTACTGTTATTTCTTTCCATCGCACACTGGGCATCTCTCTTTCTGCTCTCAAAACAAAGATCAGAGGTGGGAATTGCAAGTTCGGACGATTTTTTGCTGTTCAAGCCTTTCAGTATGCTATTCGAGGAGAGATGATAGACTCGAAAGAGGATGGGTTCCTTGCTCCTATATCTTTTACTTGGACAGTCATCGACATCATATCTCGCTATGACATGTTTCGACCAAGGCGAGTGATCAGGGATTGTGCAAGATTGGCCAACGATGCATAATGAAGAGTGGACAGCAGTGTGTCGTATCGCCTGCTTGTCGTTTCTCTGACGTAGAGGTTCCCCCGGTCATTCCGCGTTGTTGGAAATCTGGCAGGTTCTGCGTGAACTCGCTGCAACTTCCAAGATACACTTTTTAGTTTTCGAGGCTCTTATAGTCTCGTCCCAGCTATGCTAGTAGGTTTTGGCACGGAGGAGAGTAAATAGCCTTGTGACGGCCCACCAGCACAAATAGGGTTTTGCGGTTTTGAAGGATGGAATAATTGCTAAATACGGATGGATTTTATACTCCTAAGCTTGTTTTATACATATATGCAGGGCGAGGAGAACTATGGATTAGGATTACGTTGCGACTGTATGCAGAGACACTCCGCGACGGGATGAAGTGGCGGGTTAATTGAGAGAAGGGCGACCTTGCAGCGTCGGTTTGCTGCTCGCGATCGGTTACGTAATCTTATGTCTTCAACCAAATAATCTTACTAGGTACAAAGGATTTACTTGTAGCTTAGGTTCAACGAATCGAGTTTTCCCACAACTTCATGTTTTTCTCTGAAAAACAAACCAAGAACCATGACGGCTATCGTCGGGTACTGGTAGTCGGAAAGCCGTTTAATTGCGAGGCAAGCACTTTTGTCGTTCGAATTTATCTCCGTCTCGTTTCTGCGCTCGGAGGTCGTCGGTATGTCATGAGCTCCTTCGTTCTACTTACTCAAGGAAGCGCCTGGAAATAAGTACGACATACTTTTCCTCTCATGAGCGTTTTGTCTGTTGGAAGGGTCTAATTTAAAATCCGTTGATTTTCTTTGTGTCGAATCTGTTGTCTTGTGCAATGACAACTAACAAACAATCCTTTGCGCCTTTCCTCTTGTGCGGCTTCTTCTCGTCGGTAAGCAAGGCGCATAACCCGGAAGTCGGAGCGAGGTAAGATATCGTATCTCCATTCCGTTGTTCCATTCGGAGGTGGATCGGTATGCCTTGAGCCTCATTTATTATACTCCTGAGGAATCATGTCGAAATCGTGCCGAGTATAGCAAGAGCTTGCATCACTATAGATCACTGTCGCTCGAAAATAGCCGAGTTCAGATCATCTGGTCTACTAGGATGAACCGGGCGAAGCACCTCGGTATTCCAAGAATGGCGGATGCAGCCCTTCTGCTAGGCTAGGATTGTAGCCGTCTGTGCGTCGTCATCTACTCCGATTCCACCCTGCATATAATTGTCGAACGGACTGCTTCTAAAGTCTCACCTCGAAGAACTCCAGCGTCCCGCAGCAGCTTGAGAGTCGGAGGGATTACGGGAGAACTATGATATAGTAGATTCTTACCACATTCTAGATTTTGTAGGGAATGTAAGTGCCTGTCTTAAGAAGCCGGTGCGACATGGCTTTGAACCCTGTGATGAAGGTATGGTACGGGTCTTGTGTCAATGCTAGGTCTTGCGACCAAAATTCGGTGCAAGCATGTGATGACGTAGTCCTATTTGTCGGTGTTTGTCCATGTGAATCAACGGAAGAAATGACACATCATCGCCTTTCTGGGTTTCTGACTCGCCATCTTAGTGGACCGTTTTGTTACTGGACGGGATGATTCTTCGGCCCGACGGGGGTCTAGAAAAGATGTCATGTTCCTCCCGAGGACTTATCTTTGAAAACTGGTCTTACTGGACCATAGAGGGCATTGAGCTTGTACCGAAAGCGGTATGATTTGAATTTGGAACTAGACCTGTTATTGGGCGGTGAGTAACAGTTGCCTTGGCGAGAATGAACGGAACATCTAATAATTGAATTTCCACGTAACACAGATCATGTTTTGATTCTCCCTTCCCGATTTCATCCGCGACATTTTCTGTGGGTGTTCAAATACCAACTCACTCTTCACTACTCTACGTTTCACTCACCCCACTTCCACGGCTCAACATGATCCTTCCTATGCACTGTTGATCCAGATTATTTATTACGTTCCAGGTATATAACACCCGTCTTGGTATCCCGATTCCACGTTTTCTACCCGCACTATCTTTCCCCGGAGATGTCGACCTCTGCACAGTGCACTCTTGTAAAACCAGTCCCAAGACGCGCTCAGGCTCGCGTCGTGATCAACCGTCCGGCGTCCCCTCATGGTCTGAAACAGCTCGCTGCGCGAAATGGTTCCGTGTCAGTCCCAGACACGCATGCCACGCGAAAGTCGCGACCTGCGCGGGGTATGATTAGTCAACTCAGCATCGTGCGTGTCCCCCAGCCGAAGTTGGATGTGAAGGCGGCAGAAGGAGGTGGGAAGAAGTTGCAGCGAAGGCAAACAACTGCTACTGGACGCGTCTCTGGCCAGCGGCCTGAACGTCCGAGCGCAAGTCCTTCACGGCTTTCTCTTACGTCGGCGTCCTTCTCTACGCCAAATTCGCCGACGGACGTCAAGCGTAGTCTTAGCAATGGGGCATCTAGTCCTTCACGCATGGTTTCCGCCGCCGCGGCGTTTACACTGGCGGATACTGCCCACTCGACTGCAGTGAATCGGCGAAATGCAAGAACTTTATCTTCTTGTCAAGTTGAGCGTCTAGCTCCATCGCAGATTTACGACCTTGCAAAAGCTTCTTTGCGGCCTAGTACAAATGTACTGCCTGTTGGATATACTCCGTCAACCCTATTCATGCCGCTTACAGAAGACATCTATCTTCCCTTTCTTGATCGTCCTTCTGAGGTTTTTGAACTTCTGACGAGGTCCGATAACAAGAGGCTGATGGTTCTCCTCGCGCGCATACTTCCTCCGTCACCTACAAACGCGTCGTACTACCCGCGGACTTCTTGTGAGTTGGCGGCGACGGTCGGAACGTGGACGTTTGAAGACTTCACAACTTGGTTGACGCAGGTCTCGCGAGAGGAGATTGAAGATGAAACCTGGGTGCGTGCGCTGAGGCATTTCGTCTTGCCGAAGAGTGAAATTCTCTGGGAGCACTTGAAGGGCATGCTTGGTGTACCACCGGAGCTTGATGTGGACCCAGACTTTGAAGCTGAAGAGGAAAGTTGCGAAACTTCGGCGAAAGGCTCTGCGTTGCTTGTCACGCCTATTTATTCTTCTCCTTTCTCTTCCGGCTCGCGACTTGATGGTATTTCCGAGATTGCGAAAGATCGTTCTGGATCTCGAGCAGCAAGTCCGACAAACGAAGTAGTCGGTTTGCGTATAGCAACGAGTCCCTCATTCCCCCTCTCGCCTGCTCCCTCGCGCATTAAAGCTTCCAGGACAGTTCCATCCTCACCTCGTTCTCGAACACCGGCGCAAGGTTATGCGCCGTTCGTATCGTCGCCGCTCGCGACAAAGTCTGTTGCTGTCAATCAGCCCCGATCTCGGTCAGCTCCGCCCCAGAAGATTCTTTTTATTACTCCGGCTTCCACTCCCACCGGAACGAGTAGCGGAGGTCTAATTCCGGGACTTCTTTCGAAAATCCGGAGCAAGGACGGGGCCTGCCCGATGTTCCCTACTAGTTTCGACAAGCTGGGGATGCAGCCGACGCTTTTGCGTATTTGAGTGCGCGAATGGATTTTAAAACTGGGTTTTGAATAATTTATGGACGTTGGCAGCATAGTCTTTATCCTTCAAACATCTATCATCTTCTACATATGCATATGGATATTGGGTATTCTTTCAAAAGGGCCTAGTGACATGCTTTGAGTAGTGCTACTCGTTGTCTTTCCCCAGCTTATTTTCTACCAGCATATTTTTTTGTATTGGTAATGTGATACATGCAGTTTCTTTGTTTTCCTTGGATATGATTGGTCTTGATTGTGGTCACCGTCACGCAAAACTTCAACGTCAATCGGGAAATGAGAAGTGTAGCGTGAGAAACGAACCAGTGAACGGATCGACTAATGGAGCGCGTATTCGACGCGTCTTGTGGTTTACCTTTCCTCTCTTTCTCAAACTTTCATCATCTCGACGCTTCTTAAGCATGTCTGAGTGCGTCGAGTCACTTTCAAGCAGAACAAGCCTCGAAATTCACCCTGAAACTTATTCATATAGCATGACAACCAAAATGGAGGCTCAGGAAACTACAGCTTCGAGCTCGTCGAACGTTGAGGAATACGTCGACAAAGCCAAACGCGCGTTCGCACTTCGGAAATACGAGGAGGCTGTTGAGAATTATGCAACTGCTCTAGAACTTACGTGTGTATTCAGAACGAACTTTTCTGAAGCACAACAAATTAGCTGACTACTTGTGCTTTTGTTTCATGCAGGGTACAGAAATACGGCGACGAAGCGCCGGAAGCAGCGGACTTGTACTTTGCGTATGGAAAGGCGCTGTTGGAGAACGCAATAAGTCAGAGTGGCGTTCTGGGAAAGGACCAGGCTGAGGATACGCTCTTGAAGGAGGAAGGTCC
Organism: Sanghuangporus sanghuang; assembly: GCA_009806525.1. NCBI lineage: Eukaryota > Fungi > Basidiomycota > Agaricomycetes > Hymenochaetales > Hymenochaetaceae > Sanghuangporus > Sanghuangporus sanghuang. The sequence continues at coordinate 456,876 of VVIT01000002.1, read as the reverse complement.
TGAAAATGGTGAGTGGCTTGTGGACAAAGAATTGGAAAGCCACAAGATGTGTTTTGACGCGTTCTCTCGGTCACAACAGGTGCTGACGGAGCTTCGAAACCCTTCATTTCATTCTCTGGAGATGCGGAAGAGGAAGCTGAGGATAAGGTTGTTGACTTGTTCGCAGAAGCAAATGCCGCTGTGGAGGCTGAGAAAGAACAGAAAGAACAGGAGGGTGGAGGCGAAGATGAAGAGGGAGATGAAGATGACGGAGAACCTGAGGATGACTTCAACGCTGCGTGGGAGGTGCTTGATCTTGCGCGTGCTTTGTATGAGAAGCGGAAGGATGAAGATGCTGCGATTAAGCTCAAGCTAGCGGATACTTACATTACTTTGGGGGACGTTTCTCTCGAGACAGGTGAGGAGATATATCATCTTTCCTTCCTAAGAGAAACTCGCCACATATACTGACATTGCCCAATTTGTAGAGAAATTTGATGTGGCCATCCCAGACTACGAATCGGGGCTTGCACTCAAATCCGAGCTTCTTCCTATCTCGTCCCGACAGCTCGCAGAGGCGCATTACAAGCTCAGTATGGTTCTCGATCTTACGTCGGGCAAACTGACACAAGCTATTCGGCATGCGGAGAAGGCGCTAGAGAGCGTGGAGACGCGTCTTGCGGAGCTGAGGATTGGCTTGAGTGGACAGCTTCCCCCGTTACCGGAACCCCCTCAAGCTGCTGCTTCGAAGCAGGATGTTAAAGGGAAGGGGAAGGCTGCGCCCGTTAGGGTTGCACAGGAGGAACTCGTGCAGAATATGAGTAAGAGTCAGATTGAAGCTGAGATTAAGGAGTTGGAGGGACTTCGTGAGGATCTCGCTCTGAAGGTTCGTTTTGATCACCTTGTGCTTGTTCAGTGGTGATTCATCGAGACATAGGTTGACGAATTGAGAACGAGTCCCGCTAATGAGCTCACTAACGCCCCGGCTCTCGTAGCGAAGGCGCTCGACGAAGAATTAAATGCTGGAACTAAACCCGGGGATCCATCCAAACCGCTTGTGGTCAACGACCTGAATCAGATGGTTCGGAAGAAGAAAAAGCCTGCTGCGGAGGCATATACGACGCAGAATGGAGATGCAGAGGTGAATGGGAAGAGAAAAGCTGGAGATGTGGTGGATGAGGTGATTGATGGATCGAAAAAGCCGAAAGTCGAGGATGTACCAGCGACTCAATAAAATCAGGCCTTCGATAAAATACATGCATGGTTACTATGACTCAAACTTCTGCTGTTTTTAACTGTTGCTGTTGTTGCTGGATATTTACCTATTTTTATTACCATAGGATGCCGTATACGTACACACTATTGTTTGGTCTGCGTCCGCGGAAAATAAACCCATCAAACAGAAATATCTCAGGAATGAAAGCACCATCTGTATAATCTTGTATATCCGATATATGTGTACTAATCAAAATGGTAGCCTCGACGCTGAGATTTTTTCGTGCTTGAACTTCTTTTTGCCTTCTCCCGATCCGAACTCGGCTACGATGTGGCCCTTGTCGTCTTTACTCCGCATGACATATTTGTACGTGCAGAGTCCCTCGAGGCCTACAGGTCCGCGAGCGTGTATGCGTCCGGTGCTGATACCGACTTCTGTACCGAATCCATAGCGGAAGCCATCTGCGAAACGCGTGCTGGCGTTCACATATGTTCCTGCGGAGTCGACGCCCCGGCAGAATTGAGTCGCGTTGGCTTGGGATTCGGTTACGATCGCGTCGGTGTGGTGCGATGAGTGTGCGTTGATGTGCTGGATGGCGGCGGAGAGCGAGGGGACTGTAAGGACGCTCAGGGTGAGCGAGAGGTGCTCAGTGGAGTAGTCCTCCGATTTTGAGGGTTGTACGTGAGTGTTGACGTTGGGAAGAGGAACGGGCAGGGTTTGGAGCACGGAAAGTGAGGGAGTATCGCAGAGTAGTAAGACCCCTGCTTCGAGAAGGGCTTTTGCTACATTGGGCCAGAGGGTAGTCAGGAGCTTCTCGTGTACGAGGAGCGTCTCAGCTGCGTTACAGGCAGCTGGGTAATCAGTCTAACATAGCTTCCATGAGTCATTGAAGGTTCGGGAACATCGATCCAGCACTGACTTTTGAATCAACAACAATTCTAACCGCTTTTGCTTCATCAGCACTCTCGTCCAAAAACACAGTACACAGTCCGTCTGCATGCCCCATGACAGGTATTCGCGTATTATTTTGGATATGCCGAACGAGGTTATTGCTTCCTCGCGGGATGACGAGATCAATATATCGGTCTTGGGACAGGAGAGAGGAGACTTCTTCTCGTGATTGGATGGTTTGGATGTAATCTTGTGGAAGTTGGGTTTTCGAGAGTGCTGTGCGGATAGCTTGTGAGAGGAGGGCTGTTGTGCAGGTGGATTCTTTTCCGCCTTTTAGGATTGCAGCATTTCCTGTAAAGTAGTAGCATATAGTCAGCGACTGAAGTGTCTTCAAGCTCTGCAAAGACCGACCGGACTTGATTGCCAAAGCTGCAATGTTGACAACTACCTCCGGCCGAGCCTCGAATATGACGAGCAGCACACCGATGGGACACGAGACGCGATACAGCTCCAGGTTGTCATCCAGTTCGGATGCATACGATACATTCCCTGTTGGGTCGGGCAGTGCGGCGACGTCCATGATACCCTGTAGCATAGCATCCCATTTATCCCCCTTGAATAGGTCCAATCGTTTTACGAGAGATGAGGACAGTCGACCCGCCTCAACTTCTCGCTGTGCAGCCTAATATCAGATTAAAATAGATTTGATCAATATTGTGGTCAGTGCTATACAGCAATCACAATAGAATAGGTTGTACAGCACCTCCAAATCGATTTTATTGGCTTCTTGAATCTCATGCTGCAGCGCCTCTAGTTCGGATTTGATGAGATGCAGTGCTTTTTTACGTTCAGATGCATCTATGAGTTGGGACGCCTCGAAAGCTGCCTTTGCGGCTGTTGCGATTTGGATTGCACTCTCTTCACTCATGGTGACTTTGCAAACTCCTTTCCTAATTGATGATACTTTAAGAGTTATAAGGGCCCTCGCAGTCGTGGCGGTCAAGTCTATGTAGTGTAGTTAAGAGAATATGCCGCGGAAATCTCTTTCCGAGCCAAGCTACAAGTGATCGGCGGAGATCGACGCGATTTATCCCATCACCATTAAAAAAATCGGATTACTGCATGCCTAAGAATAACTTGTGGTCCAATGGCTAACGTCAAGGCTGAAAGAGCATGTTCACGAGTGGTGTCGGAGAAGGAGAGTATGAGAATGAAATTGAAAAAGAAAGTAACGAGCCGTGAGTGTTGTATAAGTACAGGAATGAATGGAACTAAACGTAACGAGTAACATGGCGAGACTGAAAGAACTGACTCGGAGAAAAAGCGAGCGAGTATGTGGAAATAATGAAATACACAAGCCATAAGGGAAACAATAAGATGCTAACCGACGAGAGCGTGAACGCACAAAAAAATGGAACTAGATTAAGGACGCAACACCATTCTGCTGCTTCGATGCGTCGCCTGTGGTGTCCCGGAAGAGATTGGAGCCGAAAGACGGAGCGTTGTTTGTTGAATTCGTGCTCAAGCTTGAGCCGAATTGAGGATTCGGTAGAGGAGGCATGCCACTGCCTAGTTGAGTGGTCGATGGATTGAACATGGAAGCGCGGAAAGGATTGGCAACACCTGACCCTGTCATTTGGGGGCGCAGACCTACACCCAACGATGATCCGAAAGTTGATCCTCCTCCACTAAGCCTTCCCAGGCCTGTCGTCTGTGCGTTCAATGCGCCAAGTCCCGAGGAGTTACCTAAGCCCGATGAAAGCCCACCAAACGAAGGGGCGGCTGCAGAATTTGAGTTTGATTCTGTCGAAGAACTAAGAGCACTGAATGAAGGTCCGTTGGTCGTCGACGAGGTCGTCTGCGAAGGCGATGACGTAGATCCTAAGCCCCCGGCACTGAAGCCGGTCCCGGTAGGTTGGGCCAATTGCTTATCCGGGGTCGTCGAAGGCTCAGGAATGGGCGGCAAGGACTCAAGTAGAGACGCTCCAAAAGAAGAAGTTGGCTTGAATGCTCTGATACCTGAAAATCCTGTCATTTGAGGACGCAGCGGTGGAGAGCTTGACAATGCGGAAGTCGCGTTCGTCGTTCCAGTCGGCTGGCTAGAAAATGCGGATGCTGACGTGAACTGTGACGTCAATGAAGGAGTTCCAGTTGTGTCAGTTCCGGGCTTATTCATGTCAAGTGCCCAATTCTTGTTGAATGAGAATGATGAAGCAACACCGGACATATTCATGCCATCCGTAGAAGTCGACGAAGGTGCCTGCGAGACGGAACTCGTGGAGGGCGCCGCGCCTTGTTGAACAGTTGGAGATGAAATTGATTGTTGTGCACCGAGTCCAGGGCCCTTGTTGAACATCCCTGTAGCCAACTCCTGTAGAGTTGGTGGCTTAGGGACCGGCGGTGCTGGTTCTTGCGGGATACCGAACGGGTTCCTGGAACCTGTCTGATGAGCAACCACAGGTTTGGCCATTTCAAAAGCATTGTTAGTGTTGGTCAGCGGCGTTGAAGCGGGTCTTTGCGGTAACTGTTGGGTATTCATTGTATTTATTGTACTCGGCGGGCTGCTCGTTGCATTCTGCATAGGCGTCGGTCCAAATGTGGAATTCTGCATGTTCTGCTGTATCTGTCCGCTAAACTGTGGAACAGAGAAAGGCGAGCCCGGTTGTTGTAAAGCGTTGCTGTTTGATGCAGGAGGGAATGAAAGACCAAATGTGGGCATACCAGTGCTCTGTGGCATCAACATACTCTGACGGAACGGGTTGGCGCCTGTTGCCTGAGGCTGCAAGAAGCCTGTTGGTTGTGGGCGAAGGAATGAGGAAAAAGAAGGGTGCTGTCCTTGAATGATACCAGTTGGTTGAGGCTGCTGGAAGGCCATATTGGGCATCCCCGTCTGTTGCGGTGGCATCAAACCTGTTGGCTGAGATACCTGAGGTTGTACAAATGGCATGGCCTGCGACTGTTGGGGAAATGCTCCGGCAACCATCATTGACTGGCGCATGGCGAAAGGGTTATGAGCAGCATGCTGTTGCTGCTGGAGAAGTTGACTGATGCAGGGATGATGATCAGTTCCGTCTAAAGAGGCCGAGGGCGATTGAGTAGCTTACTTAGTTGACTGCGAAGCAAACATGGCAGTCTGCTCCTCCTCGATGGAAGCAAAGAAGTCAATCAAAGCCTTGTTCTCCGCAGGAGGCTTTGCAGTCGAAGAGCTGGCTTCAGCATTCGACGATGAAGGAAGCGGGGTCGCTAAAGCAAGAAATCGATCAGAAAAGAATCTGGAAAAAACGTCAGAAAGACTGACCTTTAGCAGTTCCGTTTGGTGCTTTAGTGCCTTCTCTTGCATTCTTGTCCGCCGAAGCCTTGGTAGTTTTGTATTCGATACGATTCTGCTCAAAATTCGGGTCGTTCAAATATTCTTCAAGCGCTGCCACGAGTGACACTGGAGCCTGGGGTGACCCAGAGGAACCAGATGAGCGATTACATTAGAACTGTATAATTTGTAACTTACATGTTTGAGATTGGGGACAGGAACGTTCAGTAGGTTTTGCAGTTTCCTCGCAACACCGAGATATTCAACCACTTTCTCAGTTTGCTTGCAGAAGCTCCGGTAGATATTAAGGGCAGCTTCTGCGTCAACATGCGACATCTCGAAATAGTGCTCCAACACGTTGATGACTCCCTCGTTTACGGCTTGGAAGAGAATAAGTAGGTCCTTGACCAACATACGGAGCGCCGTTACATTAAGATCGTCTTCCAAGTTGTCGAAATAAAACTTGAGTAAATATTTGGTTTAGACGAAGCGCTAGACGAAGAACAGAAAGGAACATACGCGGCATTCTACAAGAGCATTGATTGTCCTCTGCACGGCTTTCGTCTCCCGCAGTAGCCCCTTCTCAACTGTCATTGAGCGCAACTTTCGCCCCATCATTGTTTTGCTTCTCTGAGGACCATTAGAAGCTCTAGCGGTACTACCAATCGCACTCTCAACTCGAGCGTCGCGGTTTGAGTCACTTTGTACCCTCACTGGATCATGTTTCAAGTCCTTGTATGTACGAATCCTTGTGTCAAGATAGATAGCGTAATTTTGCAAATTCTTGGGGGTATCGTAGCCTTGAAGTCGCGATGTAACTATCAGAACGAAGATAAGCTCGAGCATAGCAATACGCACCATCCCAGTGCCCGGCAGTGACACTTCTCAAGCGAAGAATGTCGTCAGATGCAAGGGCGGACAAGACGTTATCTGTGGCACCATTGCGAATCATCGTATGTAGCACAATGAGTGCCTTGAAAACAACCTGCCATCAAACTTGGTGAGAACTGCAACTGCGGACATCACAGCGTTGAACGTACGATAGTATTCGGCTCTCTAAGCCGTAAGGCAAGCGCACGACATACATCATGAACTGCGCCGTCTTCGGAGTACGTTGCGGCGATGATCGGGTCGATGTACTGAAGACAAGCAAATAAGCAAGCGTACACGGCGAGGATTGGTCAGTTGCATACTTTTGCCTTTGGAGGAGCAGCCTTTGGTTTGCATGCAAGCTTAACCGTCTTGTCGAAGCTCGACATGGCTGGAGAACGAGCCCGATGTTGTGCACGGTGCCAAGCCCAGATGGCGGGTCGTCGGTGGTTGTATCGGGCAAGGGATAAACAGAGCCAAATCAGGACACGGCATGCTATTGGTAAGCCAAGTGTTCACACTCACAGCCTCTATTTCGCGCATGCATTATGCTTGTCGAGACAAGAGGGAGCGGTAGCAGGATGGGATACTTCTTTGAAGTACGGACAACTTATGCGTAGACGATGGCGACACCGAGACGAGCTCGGTCGGACAACTATTAGGGTGAATTACCAAATGTAATGTCCCTCAAGGCAAGGCATTTCTTCCACGGCGCACCGCCTCAGCTATATTAACTTGATCTTCATGGCCTGTCTCCCACTGCGCTCCCCAAGCCTTCCATGAAGGCCAGCAAGTCGGCCAGGTCCAAGGAAATTCTTCAAAATGCAAGCGACATTCTCGACGTGGCTAGGAATCTAGCTCCCGTTATTCCAGTTCCGATTCTTTGCTCCATCTTTATTACCGCAAAAGGAATCGTCGACGTATCAATTGTGCGTTTCTGGACATCTTCGCAAAGCTCGGTAACAGAATGTGCTGCAGAAGATGCATCAGGACAGGCGAGAAGCGGCAGAGCTTGCAGAGTATGCTGCCACCTTGACTCGCGCGGTTCATGCGACAATCCGGGGCAGAGAGAACATGATTGACAAGGATTTGAGTTTATCGTTAACCCAGCTCAGCAGGTTAGTCGTCTTCTCTGTCGAATTAGTCCGCGTACTACGTTCTAACAAGCTCGCATTAGTTCACTTGATGAAATCAAATCATTCATGGAACACCAGGCTGGTTTGCGATTTTGGGAACGACTCTGTATGCGGTGCGAGATAGCCGAGAAGTTGGCAGAATATAAGTCCCGCCTTCAATATGTCATGCAAACTTTCATGGTGAGCTTTCGTCGCTGTTACCTCTCAAATTGTCCATTCACTCTGATTGTCATATAGACAACTTCTGGACTTCGGCAGGAATTGGGATTACAATATTTAAAAGATGGGATGGATGAGCTCAAGGAAACTCTCCAGAGTGGGCAAACTTTCGATGACCAGGTATGAGCTTTTGCAAACGGTGACTGCCAATATCTGACTGATATTTTCTGAAGTTTCGGATATATCGTTGGGGTGAAATTGAATTTCTCCAAGTCCATGATCTTTCTTCTCAGGGGTTTCTTTCTGATATCGAGATTTATGAGGCGAGGATAGAGGGCCAGCCGAAGATTGTAAAGGTGTATCGAAGCCAGAAGGTGCTTTGATACATGATTTCGTAGCGGCAAGTCGATCTGACGTGGGACATTTTGTACAGACATTTGAAGTCAGCAGGAGAATTTTGAAACTTGTCCGGTATGCCACTCTTTGCTTCGAGGGCGGCTGTTCGGGGCTGATATGAAGTAGCGAACGCCCGATACTACCGTTTGCACAGCTAGAGGGGTACACAAGCGATAGCAGTACTCCTTTCATTGTATTAAAAGGAGGTTCGTCTCCATGTCTTCGTCTGAAATTTGAAGCCTGAGCTTTTCTAGGATTGACAAATATGTTCGACTATCTGAAGGATCTTGACATCGAGGACTACTTTGTGGAAAGGCTGCGCTTTGTGAGTATGCTCAACGATCTGTTTCGTTGTTCTTGGGCTGAAACGGCGTAGATGATTGATATGAAGGTAAGATTCAAGGGACTGCCAAGTTAGACGTGATTCACAGCAGATATTTAGCACGCCATGCGATTTTTGGCGGAGAATGGACTACGATGGAAAGGCTGGGTGCGCTATTCGGCCTATTCTCTAGGACGCATTAGACTGCGTTACTGATCCACGTCTAGATTGAAAAACTCATGATCAACGACAGTGGACGTTTGGTAATTGGCTATGCCGACGATATTGTTCAAAGACTTGACACCGACTCTGATGGAGGCATCTCGCGGATCTTGATAAGCTGGCCAAAGTTAGGGATTACGGAAGGATTGCATGTTCTGTAAGTGTTATATCTGGCTTGGTATTCAATTTTGTCAATTATCTAATGAATTTACCAGTGTCGATAGGAAAGATGATATTCTTCCGACCTTATACTCAGCTCTTCAGTCTCCAAAGATTGAATATAATATTGACAGAATAAGTACTCTCTTGGGGCGTTACATCGACGAGCTCAACTGCGGCATCACAAGTTTCGTCACTGTTACGAACACCCACCCACCACCTCTTGGAAGCGTAGGACTGCTCAGGCCAACCGCACATGGAGTACACTTCTATAGCTTGTTCTCGACGTATACCGGGAAGGTGAATGTCCGGACAACTGGACAGATCAGGCCAAGGATGAGCAAGGAGGGTGGTGAGGGTGATTATGATATGTTCAATGCAAGGGATTGGCGTAATTTTGAAGGGGAAGATATCTCGTGAGTTCAAATATCCAATAGTTTCGGGTGTATGACGAACTCATTTGTGACTCTATCAGCATGCCCCTCTGCCTGACTGATGAAACTGGGTCTCTTCTGAATTATAGAACGTCCTACACGCAGTTACATGGACAGGCACACGTGGTTGAACATTTAATCCGGAATAGTACCATTAATCTCGGCTACGAACTGGAATCGCTCATAATCGGTCAGTTGCTTTCTTGTTCATAAGTCTGTCTTGTTTGGACTCACGAGTTGATTCGATAGTGTCCGGAGTGATTGAGCGAGCAAGAACCACGTTTTCTAAGACCCCACCAGCCTCGCCATCTTCACCTTCTCCATCGCCGAGAGGCGCGCCACCAACTGTTGAAAGATCGACTTTCTTCCATCCGTATCCGCCGACAAAGCGTGGTTATATGCGAAAGCCATGGGGATACTTATCAGACACATTATCAGACACAGCCGACATGATCACCAATAACGACGTAAGCAACGACTTTCTTACGACTCACGATGAGATTAGCCCTCCGAGCAATTTCCATCTCACCTTCGGTGATTTTACTGCGCATACAGAGTAAGTCTGCTTGCCTATTAACTCGAATTTGTTTCGTCACTAACCTTTTTACGTGACAAGACAAAGTTATGAATTGTATTGTTTTCAATTTTCACCTGCTGAAGCAGAAGCGATCCGTTGTATGATTAGAAAATGTTTGAAGTTCTAAGCTTTGCGGTTTGTGTTCTCAACTCGGAAGTCCTTTGAAATCACTACTGTCATCTGAAGATCACGGACAATGTTACAGCTGTTTGCGTTAGTAATGGCACTCTGGACTTTTTTTGAATGAAGAGAACTTGTTTTCAGAAGCAGATGGGAAAATGGACTTCGCCGTTACACTCCACATCTGGCATTCCTTCCACTTTTCCTCTTGTACTACCCAATTTGTCTTGAGCTGAATTCTCAAATTGCTCACCTACTTGCCATTTCAAGATAGTATCAGGATTGCCCCAGTAATTTATTCGAATTTTTCGTTATTTTCTTTTTTTCTCCCAAAAAAAAAATTGAAACATTTTTGATGGGCCATCAAAAATTTTCATCGGATTCACGCATACAGTAATTTTGTTACATGTACTTGCATTACAAAAGTTTTTTTTGGTCCGGGTCAGAAACCCAAAACTACGGCTTCTACCAAGGTGACGAAACGCACTAGTACTGTAGGCACCGGCTCTCATCCGGATTTCTGACCATTAGAGCCATACTTCTTCCATTTAAAAATCAAAAGGACAAATCCTGCATATGTGAAGGAGTTACAGAAATCACGTTGTATACCTGACGACTGTAGAAGCGATCTGACAAAGTTATTCAAGAAAAGCCGTCAGTGATGCCCCCAAAATTTATTATGGCAAGAAAGCATCAGCATGGATCGCTGCGCGAAAGCATTCAGATCCAGACACTTCTTTGATGACTCCCGTAGTACGGCACCGTACCCATTAATATTGATAAATGGTACGGTAATTGTCAAAAAGCAAAATATAATTACATAAGCATAAGCATATACTTATCCTTCCGCCACACCGCTGAGATCTGAATCTACAACATGTACATTTAGAATCTCAAAAATCTCCCCTTCATGCGAAAGTACTTATAATACACCCTAGCAACATTACAGTAATCAGAGTTTTGCACAGTCCTATGTAGTGGACAGAGACGAAGACCGATACAAGCAGAGATGAGTCGAATCGTACCACTTCAGATGTAATAATGATATAAGCTAGAGAAAAATTCCGGAGGTTGGTCCTGTCCGCCAACACGGTGACTAGTACTCTCCGTTCATCATGGGTGCTCAAAGTGAGCTTCGCCAGCGCAAACCTACCGCAGCAAATGGCTTTACCCCAAGCGAGGTGGGTAGAAAACGCGATGAACGATTGGACAAGCATGAGCAGTACGTGTCTATTTTCATGCTTTCGGATTTGCCTCCGCCATCTTCACGATGCTTTGCTTTTGTAGTTATGAGTTTGGTGGACCTTGGGGTGTCGTTGCTATGATGGTCGGATTCCCAATCCTCATGTATTATCTCTGGGTTTGCTTGTGGTTCTATGACGGCAAGCTTGTCTACCCATCGTCCTTAGACGATGTGCAACCATTTTTGGAGAGGATGTGGGATCATGTACGAACGGTGAGCACCAAGGTCAACTCCCAAAAGTCGTTTATTTACTATGACGTGGCAGGAAGCGAGCCCGAATGCGTATGCCTGGAAAGTCTATTCCGGTTTTTTCTTCTTCCAGCTCTTTATAGCCTTCATAATGCCTGGCTATCAACAAGAGGGTCTTCCTGTCCCGTCTCTTGGGTATAAGACTCTCATGTACAACTGCAATGCCCTTTCATGCCTATACGTTACTATGGCCACAGCAGCCATCCTTCACATGTCTGGCATATTTCCCCTCACATCCATTGTCGAAAACTACGGACACATCATGACAGTTGCTATTATCTATGGCTTTGCTGTGAGTTTTGGAATGTATTTCATAACAGTCGTGCGGGGAAAGCAAATTCGGATGTCGGGAAACTTCTTTTACGATGTGTTCATGGGGGCCGCACTCAATCCTCGTTTTGGAAGCGTGGACTTGAAGATGTGGGCGGAAGTGCGTATTCCGTGGAACATTACTTTCTTCCTTGCGGTATCCGGTGCTTGCATGCAATACGAGAAGTATGGATATGTTACCCCAGTAAGTTTTCTTGGTCTCGTTGAATGCGGATATTTGTAACAAGTAGTACTGTTTAGAATATGGCATTCATGTGCCTTGCTACTTGGCTTTATGTGAATGCTTGGTGAGTTGGATTTAATTGCCATATGAGATATCTAGCTCACCCCGTCATAGTGGTAAAGGAGAAGAATGCATTCCTCAGACCTGGGATATGTTCCATGAAAAGTGGGGATTCATGGTCATTTTCTGGAACTTTGCTGGTGTACCATTCGTAAGTACGATTCACATCAACGGTTTCTGCGACTGTTTTGACTAAGAGTCCCACTAGAGTTATGTTTACTCCGTTGTCTACATGGCTAGACATGACCCCTCTGAGTACAAGTTCTCGACGCCAGCTTATATCGCGTTGTACGCGACACTATTGACAGCTTACTATATGTAGGATATTTTTCTCTTACCGGAAGAAGGCTAAAAATACTAACTAAAATGTGGTGCAGCTTCGACACGTCAATGTCGCAAAAGAGCCGCTTCAAGATGCAGACGCAAGGCACGTTCAAGTGGCGCAAAGCTTTCCCGCAGCTTCCTCGGGGCACAGTCGAGAATCCAACTTACATCCAGACGGAGCATGGGTGTGTTTTTATGTTCTTTGTTATTCATGATTTTTATTTTCTTATGTTACCAATCCAGGAACCGCCTTCTGACAAGTGGCTGGTGGGCGTACGCTCGCAAGCCAAATTACACAGCTGACTGGGTACAGAGCCTCACATGGGGCCTCTGTATCGGTTCCGCATCGATCATCCCTTACTTCTATTCTGTCTTCTTCATCACCGTTCTCATTCACCGGTGCGGACGTGACTTTGAGCGCTGTGCGGTCAAGTACGGCAAGGACTGGGATCGCTATTGCGAAATTGTCAAGTACAAGTTCATCCCTTATGTTTACTAAGCACTTGATTCGCGTGCATAACCGTCTTGATTCGAAATATAGTAGACTTCCGCCTGGTATGGGCGATCTTTTGGTAACAAAACGGGATGACATTACGAAATGGAAGGGAAGACACTAGTGAAGGTAATTGCGACAAGGTGAACATATGTATGAAATATACCTATGCGAGTGCACATGACGGAGGCAAAACAAGAACAAAAGAAAAAAAATAGTTCCGTTCATAATGAACAATCGGAGGTATCATGACAGTGATGTCGATAGAGATCCTGATGGATGAGTAGTAAAGTCGAGTTAGAATCGTTATTCGTAGGGCATATTCTCGACTGCTTCGGCAAGGGAATTCCAGTTAGTCGAGACGACTTCTGCGAAGGCGCCCTCGTCTCGTGTGAATTCCCGAACGACCTGTGTTATGAGCGTGTTTTCACGATTGTGCAAGACCACACGAAGCTCGTGCCACATACTAAGAGTAAGCAACCAGGCTCAGTAATTCCTCGTTCCGGATACAGAGAACAGGGAACTTACGAATAGCGAATGAAGATGCGTCGGTTCAGTAGTGATGCGATTGTGGCTTGGTCGTGTTCAACAAGGCCAGACAATCGATCTACTTCTTGCTCCCAGCCGTCCTTCTGGGCTACGCGGATTCCTTCGAGCTTTGATTGCGTCGTCTCGATACGTTTCTTCAGACGCTCGACGTTGTCGCTTGAGAGACGGTCATGGCGTAAGAATAAGTCACGCATGGCGATGTATAAATCGCGTTGGCTCTGGAAAGGAACAGTCCAGTAACATCATATATCTGATGGCAGAGCTGATTTACCTTAAGAGCTTCGAGTGTGGATAGTGACATGACTCGTGCCTATAACAATTCGTTAAATGGCTAAACCCCTCAAGCAGAAGGACAGACGAACTCTTTGATCCAAATTGTCCGATTGCTTGCCGATATGATTGGATACCTGTTCTAAACCCGACCGCACGCCTGAGCACAGCTCGCAATCATCACCGCGCCAACATTGGGCATTCACTTCGTTGAGTGCATTTAGGGAAATCGTTAACCGCGAAAGATCCGCCTGTGAGTCCTCCCAGTAAGAAGTGTAAAAGCCGCCATCGGCAGAGCCATCCGGACGCGCAGAACCAACGATCGGTGCAGAAGCAAATGACCCGAATACGGATACGGATGGGAGCACCGGCAGAACGGATGAGACCATCGAAACCGGAGAGGCAGGAGGTGATGAGGTCGGCGATGCAGCCGATGATGATGAAGGGATAGAGGGAGTCATAACGGACGATAAGAACGAGCGTCTGAAGATGGCATGAGGATTCCGTACCGCTGCCGCTTCGCGTCGTTTGATAAGGCGCTCTGCCAATATGCAAATCTTCTGCCACTGTTCAATAACAGGGCTTAATTTATTGCGAACGATCCTACGAGAAATTATGTTAGCCGGTCAAGCTGGATCGGTCTGAAAATAATGTACTTCAGCTTGTCCTCAAGGTCGCTTGGTATCGCCATCTCCTCGACCTTATCGAGACGCTTGCTTGCTGGCTCTTCTTCCAAAGATATGGCATTGTGCTTCCGCCACTGCTCAAGCGATGGCTCTGTCAAGAACACTGCAAGTAAGCCGTCTTCTTTAATTACTGGATGATTACTGGGAGGCTCTTTAGTTGATTCGTATCTGATCAGAAGGACTCGCCTTACACTACAAAATTTAAGAAGCGTTGAAGCCCTCTCCTGTATTATTGATTCAGTTATGAAATGTAGCTGAGAGAGCTGTTTCCGAGTGACTTGCCTCCTTTGCTCCAAGAAAGACTCGTCAGCTGGTAATATCGGGGTCAGTTAAGATGCGGGAAGTGTGGGAAGGAAGCACATACGACCGATACGTTTAGGAGGCAACTGGGGTAGTAGTCGGAATGGGTATCTTCGAACGAGGCAGTCCCACAGGAAAGCGAATTCCGAATACCTTCGTGAAACTGGTGTACCTCGCTGGAAATGGGAATGAGGAAGACGAGAAAAACACGGACAGCAAAATATCTCACGTCAGAAGCCACGGCATATAACATGTATCTCTTCAGAATAAAACCCTGCATGCCAATAAGTTGGACTTGAACACGTTCCTGTCTCCTCCACCATTCCCTTGGCAAGCCTGTACCACTAACGCTCGAAGGTGCACCATTCACAAGGCTAGCATTTCCGCCATTAGTATCGGTGACACGTTGCCAAGGATCGTCTGACGAGTAAGTCGGTTGCATTGCGTCATGCGGCGAAGTCACCATGCTATCGCGACGGGAGGAGAATGTAGATGTAGCTGGAGCGATTGCTCCAAGGTCAAGCGACGGCACAGGGAGTGCATCTTGGGCAGCTAGAGACGCGACCTGCTCAATGGAAATATCTATAAAGCATTCAGAATACAATGCCGTCGTGCTCAATGGGTTTGCTTACCTTTTCCGGTCTGCGCCAAAGCCACGAGAGCAAGAGCAACAAAGAATTCGAGCTTGGACACCCGAGGTCGAGAACTGACAAGGTTCACAATCTGAAATTCCGTCAGACAGATATTGCATTCGCAGAGACTAAGAGCTTCACCCTATCAATGGTAGATGCCGATACGCCAGAAGTGAGGAGAACGCGGGACAACGAACTGATAGACGTTTCTCCTGTCCCTGATGGATTTACAACACTAAACGCTTTCTGATATAGCGAGGGTGCCTTAGCTTCATCTAAGAGAGAATCGTTAGGTTTCTTCAAGCTTCCACAATGAATGTAATCATATACCAAGTACAGAAGCAAATGGTGACGGTGGTGCTGATGAAGGGGGAGGTGGTATATCGGGGGAAGGAGCCGAGCTCCATGGGTCTAAGCCATCATAGGTTGAGTTTGCAAGAGGATCATCGCCCATGAAGCTTGCGCTTCCAAAGCCGTTGTTCGCCGTGAGCGAACCAGAGGTCCCGTAGCGCTGCGTTTGACGAGGAGTATTGAACATCGTCGACGAGTGCCGACCTGATTGTCGGTCAGTGAAGATCGACGGGACCGTGACGGACGACGATATTGAGCACGTGACTTCCCTTAACCGCGTTGCACCAATACATCATCTTCCTTTAACTTGTCACTCTTCTATCGCCATTTCTTATTAGAGACATTCCTTGCTTGTTCCGCTGCAGCAAAAGGGTTTCCAGCGTTAGTCTATATCCGCCATGATGCGGACGAAGCTGCTAGTGAACTACATCCACTTCTCAAAAATGAAGTCGTGGACGCGACCCCTGTTTATCCAATCATTCATATGATCCGTCAAGTGTGTGTTTATTCACCTGATTTGTGACCGTTTCTCATAGGCATTTGGTCTATTGTAGGACATGATAGTGAGTGTCGTTTATGCCGGCTTAGTTGCAGGGCTGATGGTTTACCACTTCCTTCCTTGTATGTAGCACTTCATCGGTACGGTCTCTTCTCCCTCCCGCTCTGTTTGTTTGATACTGATTACCTTGAAGATACCCCGTTAACATATGATGCTTTGACCGCTCCTGATCTCACGTATACTCTCACTAAGCCTTTGGAAGACAAATATGCAAAGATTCAGCGCAGAGGGAACTACTCGGTTGTCTTCTGCTTTCTGCTCAACCGGGTTAATTTCCTTCGGGATCAGAATCTCGTGACTTCATCTCTTTCCCGCTCTCGTGCTGCTCTATGCGAAATAATGGCTACTCGATTGCTCCGATTGTACGGCGATAGCACTCTTGAACTTGCGTTCGTGATTACGACGAGTTGGCGAGTCTACTCTGGCGTAGATGAGGGGATGCTTAAGCATCTCCTGGAAGAACTCGATATTGACGATGTGGAGGAACGTGTTGGAAACGCCATTGAAATGGCTATCATCGGAAAAGCGAAGGGATTCATAAAAAGCACGGCATGCCAGAGGGTCATTGACAGTATATGGAGGTTAGAACTTGACACCATAAGCCACGATTCCGACTCACTTGTTAACAAACCTAGCGGGAAATGTGTCTATCAAGCGCAAAGCAGCCATTCTATCCTATCAGATGTAAGAATATCGAGCCTTCGATTCTTCACCCAACCCAGAATCTAATCTATTTTATCTTGGAAGACGTATAAGCAGACTCCGATTCATTTTTACGACCCTCACAAGGCTCCTCTGCTCGACCATTACCGGTGTGGTGAAGCTCTATCTTCGGTTCCTCTTCTACGCTCATCATCTATGCAGCTTGAAAGTCCCGGCAATTCGATCTGTCCTTGAATATATGAAGTGAGTCAAGTTTGGTTTCGTTCATTTGACAGATTTTTTAAAGGTTTATCCCGGTGACTATAGCTTTTTGATTCTCTTCGTCCTCTTCGTCCTGACACTGGAATTCAATGAGTTGAACCGACTGAATTGGATAGAAATAGCATTCATGGTCTATGCTCTCGGTGAATTTTTCTCCTTCTTACTGGGATTGATATGCTAAGCTCCAACGCCAGGTTTCACTTTGGAGAAAGTAGCTGCGATGCAAGAGCATGGTTTGAAAGTCTATTTCACGGGAACTTGGGTAAATTATGATTTTCCAAGACTTTCCGATGCTCATGGAGGCTGATGAAGATTAGAACGGCTTCGATCTCGCACTCAGTGAGTTTGATATCGTCTATCGTGGAATGACTTACTGATTCTTTGTGTCTCAGTTACCATCTTCGTTACCTATGCATCGTTACGGCTGACCGGTTTCCGTTACGACAGTAAGTTCCGCAAAATTCAGGACTAGCGGCACACCAATCATTTTTGTCTTAGATCAATGGGCAAGATCGGGCGGTATTGACTGCTTGGCGCTCGCAGGGTGCCTACTTTTTCCGAGGTAAATTCAGCCTTGTATACGAGTCTGAGCTCACTTAACCACTGACGAGTATGTCAGATTAGCTTTTGCTACCCTCAAGAATAACCTTGTGAGGGCATGAATGCTAAGACCATACAGCAGTGGAATTGACTAACATTCACACAGATGGTCTTATCTCTGAGGGCGATGATCATACAGTTTGTTATTCTCATGCTCATTGCCGCATTCTGTTTCGCTGGTTTCCTGTACGCCCTGTGGACGTGAGCGGTTTATTTCATACTCAAGCATAATGATTGCTAATGCAGTTCTAGGCTTGCGAGAAATGAGGCAAAGCGAGTCATTGGCTTTACAGTGCTTAAGATATACTGACAGCAAATGTAGCTATTCTGCGAGCGATATATTCTGGTGGATGGCTGACCTTTGGTTCGGTCTTGATGCGACCGGGTTTATGCTGGCCTGTAAGTTGCAACTCCCGCATAGCTATTTTCTTGTTCGCTGAAGGGTCGCCACGAAGCATCATTCCATCAATATTTCGGTCCAATTTTGATGGTTTCATACGCTTGCTTGAGTAATACCCTCCTTCTGACTGGTGAGTGTGCTTAATGAATTCTTTCCCCTCATACTCACTTCGCTGGTATATAGTCTTGGTATCTGTATGTGTCCCAGAGCTACTCTGTCAGACCATGTTCTGAAACGGGCTTAGATTCTATCGCATACTTTTTCAACGATCAGTGAGGATGCACCTGCCGAGGTGTGCCACAGAGTTTCATTTATACTCATCCTACTCAATAAATTCTATTCAGGCCATGTTCCGAAGAGCTGTCCTTACTATCGAAGGGTTCGTTCCTCTATCGGTTTCTTGCTTCGAGATCACTGATTTCGCCTTAGAGTGAAGGCTGACTACCTTTTCTCTTATCAACCTCCTGTGAATGTCATCGCTCTGTGCATCATGCTCCCCGCAAGCTATATCTTGACACCAAGATGGTTCCATAAAGTACGCCTAAGCGAGAGTGCATTCTTTCTTGACGCTAACGTCAGGTGCAGGTCAACGTGTTTATGATCAGGTATGATCTTGTTTCAAGTAAGAAGCTGTTGCTCAGTACATCTCCGTCAGAGTGACAAGTTTCCCTATCTTGCTCTTTATTGCATTTTACGAGCGCAAAACAAAGCAGATCGAAGCTACTACATTCTCAGAGTTTGTGTCCGCAACTACAGAGAGAATGATGGAGACTTTGCCCCGAAGTATCAAGAGAATGAGTGAGCGCCAAGCTTTTTGTGTGCTTTACAACATTCTCCGACCGATTTCTTTCAGCCTTTTTCGAGGGCTTGTTTGCTGGGAAGGCTTCTGATATCGACGTGGTTAGTCTGACATTCCATGGATAACTAGCATGGCTACTGAACGAGCATAACAGATTTTTGATATTGAGGACGAAATGATGCAGTTTGCAAGTGAAAGTGCTCTGGATACGCGAGATATCGAGAGCACACCGTCTCTGAAGCCCACAGCTACGGATATGGCGCGCCGAGGTTCCCAAGCATCACGTCGAGTATCCATACAAAGCGCAAAACCGATGAAGCTAGTTCCATCCAATTCGTCTGCAATCTCAATGGCTAGTCAGGATGGACAAGGTCCGTCATCTCCTCCCTCGACCAAAGGAATCCGGCAAAGGCTTGCATCCGTCGTGCAGCGCGGAGCGGAGGCTGTGAATAACATCACTAGTCCATTAGCTCAGATTTACCAGCCTCTCGTGGTCGATGATGATATTGTCGAGGAAGAAGCCGAGCCGTCCCAGACAATGCCACCCAGCAATCTAAATTACGCTCCCGGCATGCGCAGACGTCTTTCATCGATGCACAGGTTCCCGTCAATGCAGCCCGCGGGTGTGCACCGGAGGTTAAATAGCGCGTATGGCCAAAACCGAGGTGGAAATCTTCTGGATGGTGAGATGTTGCAAGAGAGCCCAAGATCGACGGATCCCTTGACTCCTGATAGAGAGGAGCGTATAGAGGAAGAAGGCACCTCACCTCCTGAACCGGCTAGTCAGGTTCTCGAAGGAGAGGAGACACCAAGCCGGATTCCGCAGGTCAATGAACGTCTCGCTAAAATCGAGGAGCGACAAAAGCGTCTGGAAGATCTCATATTGCAGCTTATTGAAGATCTGCGACCGAGAAGGCGCTGAGCTTCCGTCGCATCAGCTGAGTGACTCGGTCTAGGGAGTTTCATTAGCCTACAGCATCAAGACGAGCTTGACCGACTATATCGCCGTAAGTGACGAGTGGCAGGATTTCATAAACATTTCCTTTCATACGTCTGGTATTTTCTCATAGTACTGCCAATACGATCGTGGCATGCTCACACCTCAATTTGCGTACATGACCATATGTTAATTAACAGTAAAGTAGAAAATTTCTGTATACTAATACACTGCGATCGAACGAAAAAATTCTCGTAAGCTTAAGGTCATATCTAACACAGGCAGTCGAGTGATGAATGGCAAAGTTGGAAAGTGGGTTCTACTAATACCACCATCACCGTGGAGGACCACCTTGACTACGATCGCCCCACCCCTTGTCAGCCGTCGTTGGGCGCGGACCTCTGTCGTCGTGAAACGGCTTGCGTCCTCTTTTCCCTCGTCTTCCTCTTTCACTCCCGCGCCATCCTGCCCTACGTCCTCCATATCCATCTCTGCCGAAATCTCTATTTCGATCATCTCGATCGTCAAAGTAATGTTCTCCGTACTGGCTCTGAGAATGCGGAGGGGAGAATTGCTGAGAGGGAGAATAATGTCCAGGCAGAGGCTGGGCTTGCTGTTGACTTGCGGGGAGGAATTGAGGAGGAAAAGGCGGCATCCCTGGAGCAGGATACGAAGGAGCAGGCGGAGGTGTGGATCCTGTGGCAGGTGCGTATGTAGGAGCCTCCACGGGAGTTGGCAGGGGAAAACTCCGCGACTGTGACAGATGCTGTACCATTAGAGAGACTTGTTCCGGTGTTAAAGAAGCGATCTCTGCCGCCAGTGCTGCTTGATCTATCTTAGCTTGCGTGCTAGGAGTGACGGAAGGCTGAGATGTCGGCACAGGGCCGGGAGGGATGCTCGGGATACTCTGAGGCGCACTCAGTATTGAGGGGAAGGGCGTTGGCGTTGGAGCAGGACCAACAGCTCCAGGCAAAGGAGTTGTTGCCATCAATTTTCCTTTATTCAAGACAAAGGCACCCAGCAGCATGTTCGCTGTTCTTTCCTTAGGAAGATAATGGTCATCCATTAGTTCCATGAATTCTGGAATTGGCTGATTCTTCAGCAAAGGGATAAGATAAAGTTCTCGTCCCGGTGCCTGTGGCTTTGGTTGAGTACCCCAAGGAAATACGAGAGCATGACGGCTACGGGGAAAATAGGTTAATATGATGAACACAAAAGATGTATATAGAACCCGTACTCTTTTCGCATTAGGAAGTCAATTAATTCATTGAACTTCGAAATCGCCTCTTCGGATCTTGGAGTGAATATGACGACAATGAGTTCCTTCGAAGAGTTCATCCTGACAGAGACAAGATACTGGGCTGATTGAGCGGTGGGTACGCGGCCATCAATGCGGGCCTGAGTCGCAGGAAACAGTGTCTGCCAGTATCCAGACAATGGTTCCAAGTTTCTTCCGCCAATCTGTTTGCAGCAAACGTCGATTGATAAAATTTCAAAATTCTCTTTGGGCATGGTAATCTTATAATCGATTAGAACAAGACGCGTGAAAACTGTTGTAGTTACTTACATTTCCTGTCCATACTTCGGGCAAAGACTCGACGATTGACATGGACTGTGGGGAGAGATTTTCATTGGTGTGTGCCGCACTCGCGCTTTGCTCAAATATTGCATCTAGTGCACGCTCGTTGTCATCGTCACCACTGTCCAATTCCATGGCTTCCTCCTGGCCTTCAGGTGCGTCACCTATCGCAGGATTGTCATCAGCTGGAGAAGTCGCACTTCGGTCTGCTGCAATATCATCGCCACTAATATTGGGCCCATCGTCCTTCTTGGAGCCGGTCCACAAGGCACTAAGGTCAAAGGATGAACGCTGTGGTGAAGCAGCAGGCTTTGAAGGGGCAAAGGGTGATGGCCCCGATGGGGTCACTGTAATAGGCGACGAGCTAGGACCTGCTTCACCCATGACTTGCACAGTCATACGCTGCTGCGGGTTCGACGGAGAAGCATCTTTCATCGGTACATCGTCGTCCATATTAATGATATCGTCAAGACTGAGGCCTTGTTCTGACGTTGCTAATTCATTGGCCACAGATGGCATGAAAAGTGGGCGTACAGTAGGTCTGCCGGTGGCCGGTGAGACTGGAGGAACAGCCTGCTGCATCTGAATAGGGACTGGCGGTGGCGCACCCCAAGATTGTTGCGAACCGGAGGTATCCACTGTGGGACTCTGCTTCGGAAGCGTTGAGGACGATGGTGACTGCTCCATTGCCGAAGTCGGTGAACCTTGTCGATGAGAAATGGAAAGCGTGCGTGTCCGAGCGACCTTTTCTCGCTCACGCTTCTCCATCTCCATCCGTCGCTCTTCTTCCTCCCTCGCTGCATCGGCGGCACGCTGACCTGACATGTCTTCAATAGTTTCTAGACCTTTATGAGTGATCTTCGCGCGAGGCGCAGTGATCTTCTGTAAGATCGAATGCTCAAGAGCTTCCTTCTCGGCTTGTTCAATCTCATGTTTTGTCTGCTCATTAGCAAGATCAGTAGAAGACATAACGTTAAGCTGAGCTGGCGTTATTCGACCCGATGCGATACCCTTACGTAACGCAACTCTGTCTGGCTTTGGTAAATTGAATTGCAGCATTCGGAAGCGCTTCCTAAGCACATCTCGTCAGCTCATATGTACGAGGCAAGCAGTCGAAGACTTACTTGTATTTTCCGCCAGCGCTTGGTTTTCCGGTCTTGTCAGGCTCTGCGTATGTGTCCATCATGCATCGCTCCAATTCATTCACGAACGACTTGACTTTCTGCACCAACTCATTCTTATCGTCCTCGACTGAGGAAGTGATAGACTCTTTGGCGTCATCGCCACCTTCCTCCTTGACTTGGCCTTCCGTCTGAGAACGAGACTGCGCTTCTCGATACTCTTCAAACATCGGGCAGATGATCTCTTCCAATTTCGACAGACAATATTTTCGGATCGCGTCATCATGTGGTGATTCAGCGGTCTTTGACCTTTTGGGAGCGGGGTTATGCGCTGAAGAGCTTCTTCGCTTGAACGACAATTCTGGTGCGGGGGACGCTGATACTTTCTTCAGTCGCTTCAGTCGTCCGCTCTTCGAAGGGCGTCGACGACGGCCACCTTCTGATTCATCGTCATCGACATCAGTTACAGTTTCGTCCGAGGAAACGGTAGCCTGACGAGCTGGTCGCTACACACAAACTCGAATTAAGAATCCAAGCTATTCCCGGGAAGAAACGAAGCGAACTTACCTTGCTTGTCTTAGATTTTCTGTTTGAAGGTTCAGCGATATAATCATCCTCCGAACCCGCTCCATCACTCTCTTCTGGACTGTCCACCACATCAATCTCTTCAACAGGTATTCTTCTGCGCGTTTTCTTGGCATCGGGAGGCGCCGCAGGCACAACAGGAGGCGGTTCGACAAATGCATCTGCTCCCTCGAAGTCCACTAAAAAATGCAGGCAGTTAGCGCCGAGAATCTGAACTAAAATGAACAAAACGAAATAAAATGGATGAAAACAAGTATAAAGTAACCACTGCATGTCATCGATTCATGATGCTGTTTTCTCCTGTTGTCTGCGTCCGCATGTCGTTATTTACTGTAATATGCTTGAGCGCAACGTAGTACTACCCAGCGCAACACAGCATAGAGCAATATCTACTACCATGACAATTTGTGTACTACTGAACGCAACATAACTTGTAGAATGCGTGCCACAATTCAGGTCCGCAGATATGATTGCTCCCAAACGATAAATCAAGTGGCGAAGTTGTCGAGTCTCAACAACGATATGCAGCACGTCTTGACATACAGTGATTGCTCAGATCGATGATGCAGATTGCAAAATATAGTGAAGAAAAACCAGATTGTCGTGGTACATACGAATGATAGAAATACATGACGACAATCCAACAAATGTACAACAGAAACTCACACTTACTGACGGTCTTACGCCCAGTTTTCACTTCGCACTCGGGACAAATGTACTGTTCTAGAAATAAAAGCAACGTCAGGACCAGATCACGTTTAATATAGGAAGACCACCAGGCTTACCTATTTCTCCTGCATCATCCTCATCCAAATCGACACACCGGAAATGATACCTAATGAGAGTTGTGAGCAACAAAAATCGTCCCAACGAACGAACATGCGTACCAGTTCTGACATCCACCCTCACATTTAATCATAGGAGTGCCATTGTCCTCCCCTTTGCAGAGGCAATACGTCCCGCCCCCTTTCTTTCTACTCCTGTTTGTAGACTTGCTCGCCGTGCTCGCAGAAGATACAGGCGGCTTGGAAGCGACGTTCTTCTGCACCGCTTTCTTGTTGTCCTCCTGCTCGGGCTTTGAAATATCTTGAACATTAGGAGCAACGCCACTCGCGACCGAGGAGCGTGTCGTCCGTTTATTTGCGGCAGCTTCCGCCGCAGTCTTGCTGCGCGAACTGACCATCACTTGACGCAAAACCGCTTGCACTAGTTGCTAATAGTAATCTGTACTCTGTACCGGCCTTCTGATGGGGTTGCGGCAGATGACAAAAGGCGACGTTAACGGTGAGTCAAGTGGCGACACTTCCAGCAACTTCTTCCCACGACGACTTATCACGTGGTTACGTTCCTCTCTCATGAACTGTGTTTCAATAAATGAATTCTATCGAGGCAGCCTGACGAACTGTTAAAAGCCAAGTAACATATACCTCGCCTTGAAATGTTTTACAATTTGTAGGACAAATATCATTGATTGAGAAAAGATTCGCAAAAGACTCGAAGCGTTCCGCCTTCAGATGATACAACTTCAAGGAAACTTAAGGAGTGAGGTACCGCTATAGAATGTCTGCAAACGATAATGTAAAAGGAGTCGCTATACCGAACATTTTCTGCCCTAAATAGTATGGGTCTTCTTGGCGGCGAAGTGCAACGTCCAAGTACTAAGAAGCCTTCGGGCGTTAACTTGCTCCCCGGTGAGACTAAGCAAAGAAAAGAGTTTAGCCAGGTTCAGAAAGAAGGGCAAGAAAGGATTGAGGCTCACCCAGGAGTACCGTAGGTTAATGGAGAGATGTAGATCAACATGATGAACTCCGCGACCGTGAAAAGGGCGACAGCTGCAAGAGCTTTCGGTCCTATATCGGAGTATTGTGTTGGCCTCATCCTTGTCTTACGTCCGGCAATCGAAATCGGGTAATTGATCGTTTCCGACATAATGAAGTTCAACACAGCACCAGCAAGAAGAGCGGAAAAGAGGTGGGCAGCGAGGTAGTGATGAATGAACAACTGGCGGCTCATCAGGAAGAATGGGAAGTAATGCGTCGCCCAGCCAATAACGAAGAAGCCTGCGTTGTTCCAAAGGCGGTTACGGACGGCTACGAAAATATTCAAAAGACCGTCAATGACAAAACATGGAAAATTGTCTTACATTCAGGAATGGGCTCCACTCCTCTTCTCCTTGCTAGCAAATCAGCACATAGGACTCCTATAAATACTGACAACGACATCGTGCAAGCCCACCAGGAAACGATGTTCCCTATCGTATAGATCTGGCGCTGTTCTTTGTTATCCGTCCAGAAGCTGATACCGCTGACGACGAAAGGCCAGTTGATGGGATTGGAGGCATAAGGATGCGACGCAGTGAGACCGGCATTGTGTTGGAGCATAAGCATCTGTAATTCAAAGAACTTCTTCAAGAAACTCCTCTTCTTCGGTGGTTTAGCTTCGACTTTGGCAGTGCGTCGCAGGAAATCCTCCTCGTCCTCTGCGCCAACGAGGTCATCAACATACCAAATTGCAGTTTTCTCCAGAGAGTTTTTGTTTCCGTTAATTTCCTGCTGTTTGAAGGCCCAGTCTGGCAAAGGCTTTTTGTGCGTCCACATCGCAACGCGAGTCGGAACATGGATCAATCTGAAGTATCCCGACTTGGTCTTCCAGGTTGCATTATCCCCTTGATCTACGATCTGCAGCTGGAACAGCGTGTCATTGTATCGAGAATTATCGTCGCGTGGCCAAGTCGTAAACTCTTGGTTTGTAGGCATAAGCGGAGAGGCAACGTCGTGGGTTAAAAGCAGGCTGTTAGTATTGACATGCAAAAGCTGAATAACGTCCTCATTCTTGACATTTCGTCCTGGCCCTGTGGCAGGCAATGCTTTGGTCGGGATGATTTGCCAGAAATTGTTCGTGTCATTATGTGCATAGCCAGTGACTTGTTGACCTGATCTCGGAGTTAGCTATTAGAATGCGTTATGGTTGCACAGAAGACACTTGCCTTGAGAGCTGACCCGACCGTCATCGTATCGGAGTGGATACCGTTCCTTATGCGAGTGCAAAAAGACCTTCGTGTCCTTGTGCTTCATTGCGATCGTATCATAATAGCGAATGTCTGCGGAAGATGTTAATGTAACACGACACCCGATTCTTTCTGCACTTGCCTTGCGCGTTTAAGAGCATTTCATTTCCCATCAAAGTCTCTTGGAAGGCTGGACTCATAAAAGTGTCACCAGGGCCAGATTTTGGTAAAAATTTAAAGTGGAACCAGAAGAACGAGAGATAGACAATGATAGGCACGATGATTAGACCAATTGTTCTGGCAATAAAATGCCGAGTAAAATATTCCTGACAAACCGAAGCTCGGGCAAATTATAGATGCCAAGTGATAGAGAAAATACATACCATTGAGTGACCTTTCTTGATATCCAGCAAATCCCAAAGGTCGACGAGAACAGCTGCACCAACGGCGAAAAATATGAGAACACCGTTGATCTTGCTACCCGCAGTACATGCCAGAGATACACCAGTCGCAATGAGCCATGCCCACCATTCGGCAGAAAAGTCGCTGTGCACACTGACATCAGCACCTTGAATAGAAATTTACTTCCATGACGTACTGGTAACGAAGCTTCCTGAACCGAATGTACGTGTAAATGGTCAATGCAGTGAAGAAGATCAACTGGGCATCAATTAAAATAAGGCGGTCCTGAGTAATATGCGCATTATCTGTGCCGAACGCAACATTATATTTGAACACATGACGAACGATAGTTCTACGCACCGAAAAGGACGAGAATAGCAGAGAACGCAGCAATGATGGTTGAATAACCACTCTCCTTCATGATTGCATATACCAGTGGAACGGTGAGAGCACCAAACGTGGCAGGAAGGGCACGCATTCCAACGTAAGGAACGTGGTTATCCGTGTAACTATCTCCAATATTCTCGAAGTTGAAATTCCCATCAAACCCAGCGAACCAGCCAGCGGCTCCTAGCATCATCTTCGCGAAAGGTGGATGAACATCGAAGTAATATTCTCCACGAATATAATATGCGGCAAATTTGCCGAAATGAACTTCATCGAAACTGGATATTCGTCAGGAGCGAAGAAGGGAGAATGACCTTGATGAGTACTAACACGACTTCGTCAGGATTGTTGATCTTGTAGAAACGAGTGAAGAAAGCGAGCGCTGCCAGGGTACTGCTGACCAGGAGATTTGTTCTCTTAGACTCAGCAAGCTGTTGGAATTTTCCGCGCTGCGAAGAGAAGTATTAGCTTGACACGGGTCAAACGCGTCGAAATGAAAGCACCTGGCTATAAGTTGCGACATAGTGTTCGTCTTGGTCTGTTTGCGAAGAGTGCGTGCTAGCACTACGCGCTGAAGAGCCGACATTTCGCCGGCGAGTGGTCACCGGCGTCTCCATCGGCGGCGGTGTGAGCAACGGCTGCGAGGACGAGGAAAGATGTTGGGAAAGTGAAGAAGAGCTGCTGCGCGAAAGTTGAAGTTGACGTGTCACCGCGTTTCGCCTGCCTTATTTGGTTATTGTAACTTCGCGGATCCTTACCTACGGTCTCACTCAAGCGCATCTCACATTCAAACATTTTACATATAACTCTCTCCTTGAGGCGGATGCTATGTCTGAGCTGACTCTGGATACACTCATTGATGAGGGAGGGTACGGAGACCGTGCTCGGATAGAAAATCAGGCATTGTTAGATGAACTTGAACGCAAAAAGAAGGCCAGGAGCTTGGCCGTACCGACAGACGATGCACGCGTTAGGGCACGTCTACGGGAACTTGGAGAGCCAATCACCCTATTCGGCGAACGCGTGAGCCCTCTTCATCCTTTGTGTATACTAAATTTAATGTATGGTGACTAGCCTGCCGACCGACGAGATCGACTGAAATATGTTCTTTCCCAAATATCTGTGGCTCGAGGCGGAGACCTCGCAGAAATGGAAAGCGAATCTGAGTCGTCAGATGAAGAAGAGGAAGCTGTAAGTAACGTTTATGCTGACCTTTGAACTTTGGTGACGGAGGGTATTTAGGCCGAAGAATTTTACACTCCAGGTCCGATTGAACTCTTGGAAGCGCGACGACGAATAGCGGAATTCTCATTGCCCAGGTCATAGTTTCGCTTAAGAATGGTTCAACGAGGTGCTTACTTTCATATTCTTTCGTGTACACATTACAGAGCTCAAAAAAGGGTCGCCCAGCAACGCATAGAGAGCAAAATGCCCTTGAGACAACTGATTGACATGCGGAAGAAAATCTTCGGAGAAGTAAAAGTAAGTACCCATGGATCTACTTGTTCTTCTAGCTTTAGTCTGATTTTCTTAGAGCTTTGCGAACATGGGCTCCCAAATTGGCGACGAACGACCCATCTCCATGGTCCGATTTTCTCCAGACAGCAAGATGCTTGCGACGGGTAGCTGGTCAGGAGGCGTAAAGCTATGGAACGTCCCATCATGTACTCCCATACGTACATTACGAGGTGCGCTTATTATATGTTAAGCTATGAACGTCGGCTGAGCAGCCACTAGGTCATGGTGATCGGGTCGGTGGGCTTGCCTGGCATCCACAAGCCACTTTAACGCAAAGTCCAGACTCAGTCAATCTTGTAAGCGGTGCAGGGGATTTCAATCTCCATCTGTGGTCACTTTCTAAGTAAAGCTTTAATTTGCTACAGTCGCGAGGCACAGACGTCTGACCGTTCTTTTTCAGTGATGCGCCTCTGGCTATTCTGAAAGGACATGAAGGCCGCGTTTGTCGTACTGCATTCCATCCATCCGGAGATTATGTCGCCAGCGCTAGTTTCGATACGTCGTGGCGATTATGGGACATTGCGACTCAGACTGAGCTCCTACTTCAAGAAGGTCACTCGAAAGAAGTCTACTCAGTAGAATTCCAGGATGATGGCGCATTGATTGCCTCTGGGTGAGAGAAAACCTATTTTAATAGCGCCTTCCAGCAGTCTGTATTGACTCGATGTGTTTATCTCAGAGGCCTTGACGCCATTGGCCGAGTATGGGATCTTCGAACGGGACGAACTGCGATGGTCTTGGATGGACACGTACAAGGCATCTACTCTATCGCCTTTTCTCCTAATGGATATCAGATTGCAACCGGAGCAGGAGACGACACGATACGTATATGGGACATGCGGTCACTCCAAGCTCAATACACTATCCCTGCGCACCGCTCAAACGTCTCTGACATCCGATTTTTCCGAGGCACAGGGACGAGTTCACCTTCCGGAGTTCAAAAAGACGTTGAGATGAATGACGCCGATACAGATGCAGATGTCTCTCATGACAGGCAGCCGCTGCCAAATGGAACAATCGAGCAGGAGGCGAGGTACCGCTGCGGGCTATATTTCGCTAGTGCAGGATACGACGGTTTCGTCAAGCTCTGGAGTGCGGATGACTGGCAGCTGTTACGCACACTGACGACAGATGCCGGAAAGGTCATGTCTGTTGACCTGTCGAACGATGGGAAATATTTGGTATCAGGGACTTATAACCGGAACTTCCAGCTGTACGAGCCGGAGGGAGTGTAGTCACGTATTTACGGAATGTGTTTAGATTCGATGGGACAATGTGTACACGGAAGCTGATCAAGGACCGAAAAGTGTCGTCCTTCCAGCTTTTTCAGGTTTTTGTCCAGAGTATGCGCGCATCCTAGCCTAGCCCGAAGCAAATATGGGTCAAACAAAATATCATCATTCCCCCAAATTTCAATGTCTATAGTTTGGATTGCGACAAATGCATAACGGTTATACTTGATAAATGACTAGTAATACAGTTTTGACTGCGACACTGTACAAGCATCAAGAGAACGAAACGACAAGGTGGTAGCAAAGAGGGTGACAGCGCAAGGCAGATGATAAATGCAGCATATTATCCGCACGATCCCATTGTCACAGCGAAGGATTGAAAAGTAGCTACCGAGTCTCGTTTACTTTTTGCATGAAACCAGATACACGACCAATATCGATTATCTGCGATTCACTCTCGACCGCGAGGAGTAAATCATCAAGCATCTGTGACTGTGAAGTCAGCGGTAGAAAAACGATTATTACAAAGATGAAAGGCACTCACATCTTCCACTTTATCAACAGGGATACCTGTGCACATTGCAACGATTCTTTTACTTTGGTACTCCTTTTCAGCACTGGCTCCCTGAAGACTCTGCAATCGGTCTTGTAGAAGCTTGGCTATCCTATCTTCGTACAATTTCATACGTCGCATTTTGATGAGACTTGCCAATGAATCCATCTCGGGCAAGGGTGGATCAGAATCCGGCACATTCGAAAGGTCCAGTGGACCCATACCCGTAAGGGTCGATTGCGGACCTCTGTAGGCAAAGGCACGATGCACCTCGGGCCCTGCGGGGTTGCCATTGGCTTCAGTCCGGCCAGTCCAATCCACATGATCCTCCGCCTTCAATGCCTTCTCAGTATTTCGTATTCGCTGCAGCACTTGATCAAGTTCTCCTCGTCTCTGCTTCCAAAATTCTATTTGTTTTCGCTGCTCGGCGAGCTCTCGCGTTGCTGCACGAACATGAGCGTTTGTCACGTCAAATGCATCTTGTTTTGATTTTATTTCGGCAGCGAATTCAGCACTTAGATTTTGGATCATAGCCGTGAGATCTATCATAGAGGGCTCGTAAGTCATCATGAAATGATCGGAGAGGAGAAATGTAAATACCTGCAATAACATCCTGGCTTTTCTGCACCGGTGCGGATGGGGCGGTTCGTAAGGCAGACACAAGATCTTCAGCTTTGGGGCCCGACGAAAGCTAGAAACAATTATTTTCGTGAGACGATTGCTAGAATTTCGGATGGTACGCACTTCAGGCTCCACACCGAAATCACCAGGTCGTAAGCCCAACTTGTTAGGCAACAACCGATTCGCGCCAACATCTAGGAGCGTTCGCACAAGACCCTTATTCCCAACACGAGCAGCGATATTCAGAGCCGTGTCGCCATGTTCATCTTGGAGATCAATCACGCTCCCGAAAAAAGCATTTTCGCGCTGAGCGATCCAACTTAATACACCCTCGAGATAATACCGTGCATGAGGTGCTCTCCCCTTGACGCCTGCTGTCAGGACTGCGTGGTGCAGCACAGTACGTTTAGCTGTATCGATCGTCCGTATTGAAGGGTGCAATATTTCAAGGAGAGCGGGGAAGCTTTGGACGTCGTAATTGTGGGTCGAAAGCACTGATCGCATCAAAGGTGTCTCTCCTTGATAATTTCCACGATAGATATCTGCACCATTAGCCACCAGCGCCTTCACGGTCTCAAGATGTGCTAAAGAGGCAGCAAGGTGGAGAGGCGAATGACCCAAATCGTCAATTATTAAATCGAAATCGACTCTTTGACCACCTCCCTGGTCTTGCGCGGAACTGGATGATGCCTCCTTTACAAGATTAATTACTGAGCCAGGGTTATCGCCCTGGCAGATGGCGGTCATAATCGCACTTCTTCGTGGATTTTTGAGTGGCTCCAATTTGTCTCCACTTCGAGGATAAGGCGGTTTAGTGGCTTGTCGAACGGGATAAATGCTTGACGAGGTACCATTGGCAGTTCTCGACCCCGACACAATAGAAAGGCTGCTGTCGCTCCGTAGAAGACCATTAGGACGAGGCTGAGGAGTAGACGAAAATGCACGAGAATTAGTCATGGACTGAATGGCAGCCTGGATATGGGAATTGAGCTCCAGCTGTGTACTTGGCGGTGGAGGGTCTGTACGCGCTCGTTTCGCAGGTGATGGCTCGTCGATGCCGTTGGCCCGAGCATCTGGGGGAGCGGAAGTCGAAGGTCGTGGTACGTCTTCTAGCGTGAAATCGAGAACTTGAACTTGCGATCCAGACTGGGCACCTTTGTCGCCATTTTGGTTATCTGAAGAAGATGGATGAAAGTCAATTTCACTGTCGGTACGGGTCCGCTTCAAAGACATATCGGGTTTAGGCGTCGTATTTGCCGATGGGGTCTGAGAAGGGAATCCCGGAAGCAGACCCGGTATATAGATATTATTCGAGTTACCTGCGAGTCCTGACCTGGCCAGTAAGGAGGAGGTTGAAGGGGTGAACAAGCCTTGCGCTCGACCTTGATTAAGAAGGCGTAGGGCTGATCCTGGAGTAATTGGAGCTATTCAGAGTTGACAAAAAGTATCAGGAGATGAACCAGCAATGAACGCACCGAGATTGGGATATGATGCTGAACCGGATAGTGAACGGCCACCCGTCAGCCCAGGGAGACCTGGTAATGATGCTGGTAAACCTCCCATTGTTTGCTGAGTGGGTTGAAAGTCGAAAAGCGGCGATAAGAGCGGGGCAATCCCGTACTGAAGCGCCAATTCGCGCCCACGCTCAAGGGGAATCCTGTAGCAGTATTAGAAACATGCGTAACATATTATGACGCATGACTAGCGAAGAAGTGACTTCAACAAATCGAACATTATGTGTAAGGATATTCGAAGCGTGAGACACATAAAATGCTTCTAATTCCCTTCGAGCCACCGTTCGTTGAGAGGCTTTATGTGCGTTTGTACATGCTCTCGTGCCATGTAATGGTATGAGAAATTGTCAAAAGCACTCACCAGGTTCCTTGGTACTTTCCATACCCGCCTTGAACGATCTCATGTTTGCCGGGAAGAACCTCCTTCTCAAGAATTTTTGTTCGGCGGCCCTTGTCAACGCCAGCGACCTTGAGTATCTGCGTGGCGTTCACGTAGGAGTCTGCGCGACGACGCATCACGGCGATGCCGCGCACCATGCATTCGTATACCTAGATCGAGAAGATGGGCGCGTCAGCGTGGAGACGCGACCGCGTCCAGCGGAAACCGCGCGCGAATGGTGATACGCACCTGAACGGATGAATAAACCGCATTGTATATTTTGACAGACGTTGGCTGATTAGGCGGCCGTTGTTGGGCTGCGTTCTGCATGGCACGCCAGGCGATAGCAAAGAAGACTTAATACGGAGTGGTCACGATGAACGAGCTCACAAGAATGAGCGCGTGAAGGACAAACAATGCACAAACAATCCGGTCCGATCACGTTACTACATAGTAGTCGTGTCTCTTTTCACCACATCACCACAGAATAGTAGAGTCAGATAAAAAAAATATAAAAACAGAGTCTATCTTCGGCGAGTCAGTAGAAAAATTTGTACTTTTGTTGGTTCTGAGAACTGTGATGAGCCTAAGGCTTTGTATCTACTCATATAGCGACAGCAAACGTGACGTCAGTCTCCATTCAATTTTATCACGGCTCTAATACGATCTTGACACTTTACGTCCATGTTCTTCTGAGATTTGGCCTAGAAGTTGGCTTCGAAGAAATGCATCGGAGTTTCAACAATTTCGTGGGCATTTCTCGGCGTCAAATTGGACCCAACTCATTCCATAAGTGATGACAACTCTTTTTTTAAAAGGCAACGAGGGAATACGGCACAACTTCAAGCACGTTCGATCATGTGTTCTTTCTGAATCTACCAGCTGATGACGCGAGTGGACTTCTCGAAAGACGCAACTGTTGCCTCAGGAGACAGTTGTTCATGTCTGAAGATAGGTGAAGATTCCGATTCAATTGAAGCTAGTATGAAAATAGCACTTATCTTTATTAATTGATTATTGAGTGAGGTATGTCTGTCAGTTCCTTGATTCTCTACATCTATCCTGGGTCCACTGAGCACTGATCCTCTATACTTATCACAGACTTGACGAACGCTCGGTGATCAAAGTGGAGGTCAAGTCATAAATCGATAATGAAAGCTTCCGCTGAACTTCACTTTACCCGAGGTATCAAGATAGAGAATGACGCTTATATGCGACGCTTTAATCGAGGCAAGTACTCTTCTCTATCTCTACGAAAATAAGCAGGCACCGGGATACCTATGCCCTCACACCTCTCAAACCGCCGAAAGGTTTTTTTTTTCGCGACACTGGAATTTCTCTCTCAGTACTATGGAACTTTCCCCCCCATGCTAACCATTACTCACATCACATTATAACTGCAACTGCATACCATGTATCCAACCTACGCGTCTTTTACAATCAGACACTTTACATCTCAGTTCGGCGTCTTCCGGAATAGATTCGTCACGAGCACGAGCTTCGAGCTTCCTTTATACCCGTGCTTCCTCAAACCTTCTTGCAAGACTTGGAACTATGAGCGTGGAATTCCAAATCTAACCCCTGTTCGAAGAAGACGTATCGTAATCTACCGAAAGGTCGAGGACTCTACGGAGCATGGGATATGTGGGTCTTCCCGCTCGGTTTTGATGGCCAAGAAGTTCAGGCGATACAGTATATGCAAAGCGGAGTAGTACGTCTTGCCGAACATCTATAATATCAGTCTTGCATGGAAGCATTGTTCGTCCTTCGCGCTTATTCCGCCGGTAGGAACTCACTTAACTTATCGCACTTCCTGAATGGGAAGAATGGACACAAGTCTCTACGTGTCCCTCTTCCATCCAATCTGCTGGAATTCCCCACGAGTGACTGGTTGAAGAGACAGTCTCTCCACACTTCGGAGGCTTCACCAAGTTCATTGAATGAATCGTCATTGCGAGCCTCATGATCGCTAGGATTCTCGAAGCTGCGATAATCGGGGACTTTTAGATATGGCTCGTCCAGTGTTCAAGGAAGGTAAGATGATGATGCTATATAGTATCCGATACTTTGGCTATCTATGCGAAGTCACTGTACATCGGCGGACTGACACCTTGTAAGGGTGTCGGGTTACTAGACCTTCCTCGAAGGGACATTCACTTTGCGTTTACTCGCTGACTTCTACCTAGTCGGCATATTCAGATTTGGGCGTTCAGACAGAAATTTGATGGTTTCAATACCATGTGTTGTACATTGACACTGCACACCATCTGTGATCCGCAAACAGATCCAAAGTATTGAATTCTCATCCGATTTCATCGACGGATGAATTCCGTTGGAGCGTTCCGGGTCATCTCGCAACACATATCTTTTGTAAGTCCCTATCTGATCGCATACTACTCCAGGATGGTAACATAAAGGAGATAAATAACTTCGATGCTGTATTCTGTGAGTATCCACAGGAGAAAGAAGAGAGCTCGCGGGAATGTAGCGAAGCTCCAACGAGCAAGCCGACGCCCCTATATGCCATCGGTGCGCTCCGGACTCGCTTCTGAGGGAGATATACCGCTATCATAGGGTCCACGGCAAAATCAAATTGAACATATCTCATCAAATCTCGGAACTGGAACTCATCTTCTTATTATGTACACCGTGAAACAACCGGACATTGTATCATGAACACAATCTCTAGGAAGATCGTCGGTAATGTGGCTTCTCATGACCTCTCCGCGACGTCAATTCAACTTTCTTAGTACGCTTCTCCCGATGCCCAACCTTAGAAGCAGATAGCACTATCTTCTTGCTATATCCAATAAAAAACTAGAATTCTAGGTGGGAAGTCGATTCGACTACCTTCCAGTTCGCTGAGCGATTCGCAGGACCACATCATCTATGTATGTACTTGCCAGATAAAGGTAGAAGGTCTAGTCCTTCCTCCGTCCCTCATCCGACGTCATTCATCACGCGACGGAGAAGCACAGCAGGCTTCTAAGCCATTCGGATGATGGATTCGACCCCTTCTATCACCTCCGCAGCAATTTGTACTGTCTTACATGTATTCAGTGTCATGGCTAATTTCGGTCGAAGCCACATTGGCCTAAAGTGGAAATATTTAGTTAGCGAGGAGAGACGTCTCATTGTTAGATTCCGACCTGGACGGTAACAGTCAATATTCATATTTGACCTTGCCATTGGCCAGGAAACATGCTCAGTGAAGGTGGACACATGGACTTGGAATTATACTGTAATCCGAAAGCTTTTGGTTTCCAGATTTAGATTTGAGCGTACTGACAAAACGCGTGTGTATAGGCTCCAAGTTCAGGCCAACTTGGAATGGCTCTAGCCAATAAACTACATGACAAGATGTGCATTGTACACATTTGTTAAATCATGTATAGAGATGAGAAACATGTCCGTGTTGATGCGGGCTTCTTCTCATCCCATGATCCGCGTTCCAAGTTTTTTCAATGCCGCTTCGCGATTCCTCTTGACGCGGAGAGAACCTTGGATAAGCTCAAGGCCGCCGATGTTCTCCTCAGTCCTGTTTTACAAATCTATGGTTCAGCTGGCTCGGCGGAGGTTAGTCTTTCCCTTTTGCACAAAAATATGCACCCGAGTGGCCGAAGATTCAGCCAAGCCGCAGAGAAGCATCTCGAGGTTATATATAGGCGTCGGTATGTATTAGTAATTGTCTCCGCAGCACTTCATTGTACTCCGGCGTTCATGTCAAACCTATTTCTGTCTTTAATTTTGTCAGTATATACGATGCAAGCACCAAAATGCCAAGCCACCAAAGACTCACGTCTTTATCGGAGCGGGACAGGTCCAATTGTCCGAGGTATTTGGGGAAAAAATGACTTCCTCCGGTCTCTGGGGTCGAGGGGTAGTTTACAGTCGAACTATTCCTCCTGAAACTCAAACGGCCTTCCGGCCCTGTCCTAGATAGAAGGGGGGAAGAAGCAAGCTTCGTAGCGAGAAACTCGCGAGTTGGTTGAGCTTGAATTTGCTAAACCGGATGCATCGGACGTGTAGTACCGGTGACAGATATGCCAAGATAGACATACCATTGGGATCGTCGAGCTCAGCTCAAGTCAAGTATCCGGCTGGCATCACGTACGCAATAGACGCAATACCTGCCTAATCAGAAGGTTTCTCCGTTCCTTTCTTCGGACTTGAAGATAGACAAACCATAAAAAATACAAGCACGCAAGTGCGCAATCAGAAGGTTCCCAATTTGGTGAGGATAGCAGGACAAAACAGGCTATGCAAAGTGAAAACTCGTGAGCTGAGCTGACCGAGTTCATGTCGGTATGACGTGGCCTTTTCGAACCTCAACCCAGATCAAAGATGTTCAATCCAGCGCAGCGTTACGTAGATATGCCGAGAAGATGATCGAAGTCGTTTGGCTCGTTCCAATCGCCCACTTGCCGGTCTCTGTCTCTATAACATACTTGCAGTACTTCGACGTCTGATACAGTTCAATCATGTTTTCAACTTCTCTGGATAGCAATAAAGACTAGGGGAAAAATCTTACAGCAGTAAATAGGTCGAGCCGGTCTGGCCTGTTTCACCTTTTCTCCCTGCTTCCGGGGACTCGAGTGACAATAAGCTTCAGGCAGAGAAACTCGAGAGCTGACCGATTTTGGGTGTGTTTGTGGTCCGATGGTTTGGTGCTGGAAGAAATTATAGACATACCGATATCGATGAGCGGGGTTTGGAAATTTGAAAAAAAAAAACGAGCCTGAGCCTGAGCTTATACATATGGGCTGAGGGTATGTACTCGTTTAGGAGGCTGGAACGTTCGCGTCTCAAGGGGCCTTTGGTATTAATATTGGGAAGTTCATACGTCGAGTACATTTTAGACATGCTTACCGTTAATACAAACATTAGTACCGGGGGAACACACGTTCGAGGAGTACTGAGCACTTTGCACGTTTTTTCATATTGCCTTTTCGACTTTGCATCTACAGGACACCAAGAGAGGTAGACGAAAAAGAATCAATTATGCCGGAATCAAACAAGTCTGAACAACACGTACGTACGAAAGACTCCGCATCCCGAAAAGAGACTTCTCAGTCAAAGGACTCTGGCTATGACTCACTCGCTCACTCTCCACGTCCACGTCCATCTCAAAGGATCAAGCAAAGTCGTACCGCGTCGAATTCTCTGAGAAATCCTAAATAGGCAATTCGAGGACCCATCATTTCCTCGTCTGTAAGTTACGTAATAAATCTCCGAGACGAGTCACGTGAGCGCGTAGCGTTTCCGACGCGTGCCGATGGGTGGTTGAACTTTTTATGACGTTGTGTCGATCGGCGAGTGCATTGCTTTCTTTATTACGGACCACCACCATTGCTACCAGGAATCACAAGTTATTGCCTCTTGAGAATTGACCTACTTGATACTTGATACTTTACGAGTTGCGCATTGCGAGTCTGAACGAACATGCCTCCGAGACCGAGACCGAGAACAAGACATAGACGGGTTGCGCAGACGCAGGAGAATGTCGAGAATGAGATCCGAGGAGGGTTAGGGATAAACAATAAGGACCCGGGCTCGAGTTTAGATTTGGATGTCGTGGATGTTCTTCGTACGTCGACACCTGTCCGTCTTCCTCCTCCATCACGCAGAGGTCGAGAACGCAAGCCGATTCAACGTGCTATCGTGCCTTCGACACTTCCGCCATCCTCACCTCCGTTCGCTACTTCGCCTCTTCAAGAGAGACTCGTACAGAACTCTGTTGAACCAACGGAAGCAGAGGACGACCCGTTTGGATTCTTCGCTACCGAGCGTCGCTTGAAGCAGAAGCGAGACGCGGAGCAGATAGCCAAAGAGAAGCGAGAACCGGTTTTGGCGCTTAAAAGCGACGACGACGGTACAATGCCTCTTCAGCCTTTAGGAGACCCCGAGCCAGAATTTGAACTCGACCTGAGCACGTTCGTGTCAGGTACTCATACACCACCAGGCCACACACCCGACCCTCGCGCAGCAACGCCTCGACATCATCATCCGAGACAGAAGAAGTTTCCGTCAACACCGACATCTCAGGAGGAGCCATTTTCGATCCCGCAGACACCTTCGCCGATGAAACGCGTTAGTATGGGCCCGGCTTCTGTACCGCGACGGCCTTTTGCAGATGTCGCGCATTTGGATAATTCACCTGTAAAGAAATCGAGTGATGTCATTACGACGACGACGACGACGAAAGCTGCGAAGGGGAAAGGGAAGAAGAGAGGCTGGAGGGGTGGAGATGGACGAGCGCGGAAAAAGGCCAAGACGGACGAGACGTTTGCAGAGGAAGAGTTGAAAGAGATGACGGAGGAGCTGAAGGAACTGCTTCCGAGTCGACCGAAGCGCAAGGCAGCGCAGCGGAAGAGTGTTCGTTCCTGTGGCGCGAACCGGCGAAGAAGAGCAAGACGAAGGATGCCAAGCCACGATCGACAGGGAAGCGAGGAAAGGCGGAAGAAGACGAAGGAGAGTCGTTTGTGTTGAGTGGAGAAGAACGGGAGGTGAGAGTCGAGTGTTCGTGAGAATGTAGGAGTTGATCATTGAACGATTGAATGAACAGCAATTTGAGGTGAATCGGGATGTGCGGCGAGAGTACTTCCGGGATGTGGACCTGTATGTTATGGATGAGGAGAGCGTGTACGTTATATGATGGCGTGTGATGTGGAGTTGTTAATAGCCTGTACCTGTACTACAATGTATCATATGCTACTGTCCAGCTCAGCATTGACACGAGTCTCTAGTTCCAGTTCCGTCTGTGCCGAATTCTGATATCCGCTCTTTCATCTGCTTCGATTACCTCTTCGCATCCTCTTAGCCTCGTCTCTGGTGATCCCCTTTCTCTTCCCTTCTCATCATGTCCTCTCAGGAAAAAGAGCCACCAGACTCTCTGTCCGCGTCTCCGTCCAGCGCGAGCACCACGATGGCAACTCGCGTGGAAGAGGCTAATCGGTAAGTTAAGTTGTCATTCAGCACTCGGAAGCAAATTGGAGTGGGGTCGAGTGAAGTCAGTCGGACCATATCCCCGAAATGCGAATCGCCTCACACTGCATTCCTTCTCCATTCCTCTCTCTTTCTTTCTCTCTTTCTTTCATTGATAGCTCATACTGCTATCTTCTTGCAGCAAACTGGAGTCGACTGCACAGGCATCTGTCAACTGGGGCGTCAGGCATGAACGCCAGATTCAGGAATTCGAGGTGCGTTGCGATGTGATGCGGCAGATGATACACGTGAATTGATCGTGCCGACGACGGCGATAATGATGAACAGGCTGAGTTGGCCAGTGCATTGAGCAACTCCCGTGCGGTGCACAACTTGCTCGTCGAGGCGCTGGGTAGTATCGAGGTTCGTCCATCCATCCAGAACAAAATTAACTATAAAAATATTTAAAAAAAACGTATTGATTATACCTATACCTTTATCCCGGCATATAGCTCAACCGCCAACGTGTCGACCGCGCTCTCCTACAGCACATCCCGCACATCTATCGCGAGCTCAACGGGTCGATGGTCTCGCTCTCCGCACTGCAAGACCGCCTCCCCGAACTGCGCTCGCACGTCCGCACCATCCGCGCCGCCTACGACTCCGGCCGCAACAAGGCGCAGGTGCTGACGAGTGAGCTGGAGTGGAAGCGCATGCCCGTGCAGGACAAGATTTGGAGAGTCGCTTTTGCGAGAGGGGAGAAGGAGGGTGTGCCCGTGAGGAGGAAGGGCGTGTGGTTGACGAGGATGGTGCTTCTTGTGCTTGCGCTGCTGCTTTGTTGGCAGCTTGCGAGTGCGCTGGACGGAGCGTATCGAGCGTATCGCCATCGTCTCGTTTGGGGGGACAAACTTATTTCGTAGAGTCGCATGACGGCCTCGACGCTGGGCGTCCCATCTTCCGTCCTTCCGTCTTCAACTCGAACATCCAATCCACGTCCGGCGCGACTCGACTCGACTCGACCTGGCAATATCGTTCGTTTTCTTTCACTTCATTCTTCACTCACTTTCAACTCCGCAAAAAGTCCATACGAATTGCGAAAATGCTCGCAGTAACATAGCATAACATTATCTGTATCCAGACTCTTCAGGCGGCTTGTACCATACAACCCACTCCTGTTCATATACCCTCCTCACCAATACTGTTATTGTACGACCAGTCTTCCTCCTTAGTCGTTTCTCTCTCCGTTTTTTCTCGGATTCTGGGTCTCTCTCACTCTCACTTCCTCTTTTCACCTCGATAGACAAGCTTAAACACGGGCAAAACGGTGCCACTCTGTACATTATTAGTCCCTCGAGTAGTACACGCTGAATAAGGATCATTCTCAGAAAAAAATTCGTTCCCAGGTCTTTGTCAATTCCGAGTTCGATATTTCTTTCTTGTATTGTATAGACAAGTTCCTAGTTCCCGTCTGTAGAATGAGGATAACAAGTGGCAGTAATGATGGAACTTTATAAAGGAGTGCTACGTATATGTATATGCGTATGTATAGTGCGTTTAGCTGGATGGTCCGACGTGAAGGAATGAATATTAATGTAAGAAGGGGCGAATGGAATGCATGTGCAGCGAACAGGAGTCCGTACGGAAATAACAAAGAAGCAGCAAACGGAGATTAAAATAAGTCGTCCTTCGCGAACCGGGAAGAAAATGAAAGTGAGGAAGCTACAGTACGGCTATGTAGTACGAAAGAATGTGTACCGAACCAAGAAGCACGAACACGTAATTTAAGTCTCAGACACAAAGGCAGACATAGGCGGGAAGACAGACAATATTAGTTCCACAGACAGTGAGAGTATGTATGTATGTGTATGTATGTAATTATGATGCCCGAAGAGAAAAGACAGTAATAATGATGAAGATCAACGATCATCGAGCGACACAGCTGGAAAAGAAGAGAAAAGACAGAGGAAGACGAACGGACAGAGGAATAGAGAGAAAGCGACGAAATTAGCGAGAAGACAAAGACGTTCTGCGTGTATGTGTATATCATGCAGTGTTCAGTGGTGCTACACGGGACTGGCAAGTGGAGATGGGGGTATGTATGTGCATCGAAATAGAGACAGAAAAAAATATAAAATGAAACCGGGGTTAATGATACAGCGAGTGAAGAAAGAAACGTCCGAGCAGGTCTCGTCTCAGCATCATTGGTCATGAACTGGCGAAGCGAAAAGAAAAGAGAAATGAAAGAATTTTTCAGGGGGGATCTGAGAGTTTTATTGCAGCACGCAGCCTTTCTCCTTCTCCCCTCCGGCAGACGGACGCGATTCATGGCGACGCGTTCTCAATCGCCACGCACGTTCGGCGGCGTGTCGCTCAAGCTCATCGTCCTCGTCATCACCGTATCCTCCGACGCTAGGCGCAGCAAGTACAGACGCACGCCGAGGGTCGTTCGAATCTGCTGCGGAAACCGCCATGGAAAACCGACTTGGCGCGTACTGCGTAGCAGCGTCTGCCTCCGTCTCAGTATCGCCGTCATTTGCCAGGCCGAGCGGAGTAGCTGCAGCGCTCCTTTCACCAGGCCCTCGTGAGCGCGACCGATCCAGCGCAGATTGGCTACGTGAATACGTGTACGTAGTAGACTGAGAATGAGTATGAGAATGAGACTGCGAATGTGAGTGTGCCTGAGAATACGAATCATCGGAGAGGTCGATGCTGCCCGTCGTTGTCTCCGCACTACGATGGCTCCCGCGATTTTGCGTCATGTTATCACTTGACATCGATATAGGACGGGCGTGCGCAGGTTTCATTAGGACAGCAGGGCGCGTAGGACGCGCGTTGATCTGGGGCGACACTTGCGAAGCGAGAACAGACTCGTTTGAACCTTCACCTGACGTTTGCGAAATCGAAATCGTCCGCTTGCGGGGCTTGTCTTGATCGTTCGTTAGCGATGACCGCGAACGGCGGAAGGCACTGAACATCTTGAAAGCCGTCGGTGGCGCCTCCTCTTGGGCAGGTGTGGCCTGCTTTGAAGACAGTACAGAGTCGGGGAGAGGACTACTAGATGGAGTGAGCTGGCGGAAGATTTCCAGAGCTTGAGGCGAATCTGGAGATGGAGGATAATTTGCAATCTGCAAGAGCTGTGCTCGAATGCCACATGTCGGCGGCGCGGACGGAGCGCAACGCGCGTGAGCGATAAGGGCACATTCTTCACAGACCACAGCATGCTTCTTGACAGCTTGCATACACACGCGGCAGAGCAGGGCTGAAGAGATTGAAATAGTTAATTACGGAATAACTTCAAGTTTCAGGAGAAATAACTCACGCTTTCCGAACGCTGTTTTGACGAAGGAGTGTTCGCGAATCATGGTCACTTCACTATCCGGACTCCTAGGTGCCATAGGCCCAGTCGATAGTCGATTCTTCGGCGGAGAACCTGGCAGACCTGAAGTAGCGGGAGAAGCCGACCTTTCTTCAGATCTCCGAGGCGGGTCAACTGAGGCGCGCGAGTCCGATCGCGGTCCTTCAACATTCACGAAGCGCACCGCATCCGGCCTCTGTAAGTCTTGACTGACGCGTCGCAAGAACGGGATACTATCTTTGGGACGAAGCACCCTATGAACATCGCAGTGCTCCTTAAGCCACTCGTGCTCGCTCAGAGCCTCAGCGCTCGGTCGGTCAGCTGGGTTGCGCTGGAAGCATTGCCTCAGGAAATCCTTCAGCAAGGGAGACCAATCTTCAGGAATAGGAGGCATCGGATCATCTACAATGCGGTACATCACTACAGGAAAAAACGTGTCAGTTATGTTTAGAGTTTTCAGAAGAGATCTCAAGATGTGAAAAGTAAACTTACCAGACATGCCGTTCGGAATGTCGGCGTATGGAGGCCGGCCAGTGAGAAGCTCGATAACTGTGCATCCAAGGGACCAAATGTCACTAGCACGGGACGCGCCCTTGAGCTCAATGACTTCAGGTGCCACTGAAAAGAGAGTACTTCAGCATCTCGCAATCGCCCAAAACAAACAATATGCAACTTACTCCAGTTCGGAGTGCCTGTGACATCCGTTTTGTGGTCACGGCCAACCTTACGCAAGTTAAGCGACACGCCAAAATCGGAAAGCTTCACGTTTCCCGTCTTCGTAGTCAGGATGTTCGCCGCCTTGAGGTCGCAGTGCACGACGTCGTTGCGGTGCAAATAATCTAGGCCTTCCAAGATCTTGATCACATACGTCGCAACAAGCTTTTCATTCAATTTTCCAAAGGCCTTGAGCGTCTGCCCAAGAGATCCATTTTCCGCGTATCTAATTAAAAGATCGAAATTAACACGGCCGTCAATTTAGTCATTATAACGGAAGGAATGGAAGAGAATATGAAAACAATAGCAGAGTGCTATCGTATAAAAGTAGAGCCGCACTTACTCGAGCACGATGTTCAGCGTATCGCTGTCTTTGGACATGCCCTCATATTTAACGATGCTTGGATGCGATAGACTCTTGACCGTCTCCACCTCCCTCATGAGCTGCTTCACGTCCTCCTCCGAAAGGCCCTCCAGTCGAATTCTCTTGACTGCCACCATCTGTCCATTATTGAGGTTCAAAGCACGATACACCGATCCAAATTGTCCGCGTCCAATACAATTGCCAAGTTGCTGATAAAAATATTAGTCCGATTCAAGTCAAAGAAAAATCGACCAATCAGAAACGAGGACTTACGAAGTGCGTAGTTGGCTTTCCTTCGTCTCTTATAATCAGCGTTTTGCGCATAGCACTTCCATCCATCGAGCTGCGAATATCGCTAGCACTGAAATTGCTGCTCGACGCGCCGCCGATGCTCACCATGCTCTCAATACGCGAGCGGTGTGGTTTTGCGCCAAGCTCATCATATGAATTCGGACGTGGCCGACGGCGCGAGCCTGCATCTACGTCAGGCTGGAAGCGTCCCCGGGAATAACGGCTCTGTTGGGCGGCAGACGCGGCTGCTGTCGTTGCCGATATTTCAGCGTTAATTGGGTGTTCGCCAGACACTGCACGCGGGAACGGCACGCGCGCGCTGACGGACGCGTCTGGAGAAGGATTCGGTGAAGCACTGTCGCTC
This sequence comes from Sanghuangporus sanghuang, assembly GCA_009806525.1. Taxonomy (NCBI): domain Eukaryota; kingdom Fungi; phylum Basidiomycota; class Agaricomycetes; order Hymenochaetales; family Hymenochaetaceae; genus Sanghuangporus; species Sanghuangporus sanghuang. The sequence goes on along the minus strand of VVIT01000002.1, from coordinate 412,249 downwards.
CTTGGGACGTATACCCCATGACGGTTCGCGGAATTGGTGCGTTTGGGTATGATTCGAGATGAAGACGCGCCTTCGGGCCCACCGTTTGAATTGTCACGATCCCGGATGAATGGCGGCTCCTTGGGACGGAGCACTGGAGCATCGATACTATGTCGCGGACGATGCATAGGACGACGCTGCGGGAGCCGCGGAAGAGACTCTGCACTATCATTACCTTCCGCATTCTGAAGCAGGTAGGACGCAAGTTGCGGAGGTGATGCGGCGAGCGGACTGGAGGATAGCACGCGTTCAGCCTCGGCTCGGTGGTACGCGATGCCAGAGCCTGAACCGGGACTGGAACGCGGAGGGGACCCGGATTTGAAAGCCTGGACGAAATCGTCCGGCCACTTTCCTTTTCCGAGCTGAATTGCCTGCGGTCGGCGTTTCGGCTCCGGAGCCGCCTCCCCGCTAGGACTGCTACCCGGCCCACCGGCTGCTGCTGTGCCGTCTTCCGCCTCTTCCGCGACGCGACTCAGGTCAATAACCGCAGCCTCACTCGGTCGCCGGTCACGCAACTGTGGCTTCTTTAAGAGCGAGGTCGAAACAACAAATCCAGATGATTGCGCGCTGCCAGAAGAGATCTCGTCCCAAAGTGACACGGACGCGGACGCTTCCGAAGCGGATCCACGCACACTAACATCTGCACGATAATTTTCAGAAGGCGCTACGGACGTCGCGACTGTTGTCGCAGTCCTTATTGTACCGAATTGCGTGGAAGCGCGTTCACCACCGGCAGAGTCCCGTGGACGACTAGCTGCGAGCAGCGACGAAGGAGCAGTGCTCTGCGTCGTCTGTGTTGTCTCACTCGCCAGAGATACACGACCAGGAATCGGGGGTACGGGTGGTATTGCGGATGGTTTCGGAGGTACAGCAGGCGCTATGGAAAGCGTACTGTGTGTCTTGTGATGACTTGCAGCATCATAGAACTTCTCGTTCGCATCTTCCTCGACATCCGAATCAGACCCAGAATCAGTCGTAAGTGCCGACTCATCTTCAAACTTTCCCTTCAACGGCAACCTGTCTCTCGCCGATTGGATTTCTGTATTTCCCGACGCGCCAGAACCGGATCTTGAACCATCTCCTTCCTTTTGTCGTTCCTTGCTCTTGTTGTTCTTTGACCGCTTCCCAGATGTGCTCCCTGCTTTGCTTGAATTCGCAGGATCGGGAGAGACAGTGCCAGAGCCAGTGTCTTCACCAGCAACAGTCGAAAGGGCAGGACTAGGGGGACTCCAGCGCTTTACCTTCCTTCTCAAACCAGGACTTGAGCTAAGCGCAGGTGGAGACGCAGAGCGTTGCAAGGTCGAGAGGTTTGGAGTCGACGATGATGCACCCTTTGCACGAGTACCGTACGGACTATTCGTGGGCTGCTTTCCTTCCTTTACTTGACCACCACCCAACAGAATCTTTCGAGCGACTCGCTCAGCCGCCGCATCCTCGCCAGCACGAGCTACGACGGCTACAATCGCACGCGCGACACGGAATAACGCGTCCGGTGTAGACTTGATGAGATCATCTCTTTCGAACAGTTCGGATGCAGGAATACCGAACGGCCCTGCAGCTGCAGCGAGAAATTTAGTCGCGTTTGAAGACGACTTGAAACCATCTTCATAGGGATCAACACGAGGAATCGTGCCTGGTCGCAGCTTGTTCGCAAGTCTATATAAATGTAAAATCAGTTGGGGAATACGGGAGAAGTCAATGTGCAGTACGCACTGGCAAAGGACATAACCATCTCGAACTGTCTCAGCAAACACGCGCCTTTCGCGCTCTTCACCCGCAGGATTCACACTCCCTACGACCGCACCAGCGCCGACAAGACTAACTGCACTCCCACCATATGGTCCGCCGAGCCTAACGCGTTCGGCGCGTGCAAGTAACCTGAGGCGCGCCTCGCATTCATCCCAAATTTCCGGCGTCCACGCTTCCTGAGCGAGCGTAGGTGCAGATGTACTACTTGGAAACAGCGCTTGTAACGATGTCGTGGGTTGTGAAGAGGAGGCAGGTGACGAAGGTGAACGAGGAAGCGCTCGTGGTCGAGGACCATTGAGTTCGCGCAAGAGAAGAGACGCAGCATGTCGAATGATGTCCCTGTGTCCTGCAAGCAACGGCAGAGCAGGCGACGTCGCTTGTCGATGGGGCCCGGCTCCGGATCCCGATTGGGACGGCGATCGCGAGCGGTCCGCTTCAGCACGTGAAAGCACGAGGGACGACGCGCTCGCGGACGCGCGTGAGCGCGTTTGTGCCTGTTGCTGTTGTTGTGCCTGCTGCTTTTCCCTCTCACGCTCGAGCGATTGTGCACGCGTCGACTCGGCGCGAGAGCGCGAGCTGCTCGTGGGTGCCGCGTGTGAAGGTGATCCCGTCGGCGTCGTGCGTCCCGTCCCATTCCCATTAGTGACAGTCGTCACACTTCCCGCAGAAGGCCGCCTTCGCTCCGGTCTTTCTGGCGGCTTTTCTTTCTCAGCAATGCTTGATGATGATGACAGCGAAGATGGTTCCATCGGCAGGCTTGTCGTACTCGCACTGCGTATCCCCGATCCACCTGGCTGCGACATGGCAGTCCGGAGCCGCAGTCTGCTCGCGGCATTCACACCTGCGCTTGGACTGAGCGGAGGTCGCGAAGGTCGTGTGGGTATAGGAGAAGCGTTCCGTGGCGTTTGACTCTGAGAAGCGAGGGACGTCGGCGTGGTCGGCGAAGGAGGAATTGATCGTGCAGGAATAGGGTTCGTGACTGAGCGACTGAGTGTATGCGGCGAGGACGAAGCGCTGGAACTCGCCCCAGCTGAATGAGAGGTGGCCTGTATAGGTGCAGGGCGGGGCCGCGTGCGAGGAGCGATTGGTGGTGCGGGTGAGGGGACCGGTGCTATTCCTGGAGATGGCGTGGTGTTCGGAGTCGAAGCAGCACCATTCGATAACGTGGGAGAAGCAGAGGACGAAGGCGAGGAAAGCGAAGGTGAGGAAGGTGATGTCAGCTTGATGCGGGAGCGCGAATCGGTCGGAGATATACGCGGGGGTGGTGATGGCGAGGGCGGCGTGCGTTTTCTTCGCGGCGGGGGAGGAGGAAGGGGCGATGAAGCACGTACTGTTTCTTTTTCCTCTTCGCGGTCGCGATCTTGGTCATGGTCACGCCGCGTGGTCGAGGTTGACGTTGTTGAGGTGGAAACGTCGAGGGCTGATGTGGAAGCTGACGGATGCGAGGTAAGCGAGGGAGCGAGGAAGGACCACTTCTTGGAGCGCGTGCGTGTCGTTGTTGTCGGATCCTCCTTTTCTTTCCTGTCCCTGTCTCTGTCTCTATCTTTAACCGACTTGTCGCGTTCCTTGCGCAGCTTCGTCGGGCCTGATATTGAGATTGACAGAGGCGGGGAGGACGAGTGCGAGGAAGTAGTAGTAGTAGTAGTAGTAGTAGTAGTAGCGACTGGCGCACCGGCGGAAGTGATGACCTCTGGTCGAGCAGCCTCTCGACTCGAAAGTCTCCGTAGACCCACCTTGCTCTCGAGTTTGCGAAGTCCACCACTGAAGCGTGATGTATGCGAGGTCGACGCGCGATCACTTGCAGCAGCAGCAACCGGAGCGGCGAGTTTCTCCCTCTCCCTCTCCTCCGAGAGACGGCGTCTCTCGCGTTCGCGTTCGCGCTCTCGATCGCGATTACGCTCGATGCCGACAAAGTCGACCGAGGCACGGTGCTTGCCCTTTGGCGAGGGTGCAGGGGGTGGCATAGGCAAAGAGGTTGCAGCGGCTGCAGCGGCTGCCTCTGCCTTGTGTGGCTGTGCTGAAAGTGGAGCGGTAGTGGGAGGAGAGTAGAGTGTATTAGTAGTAGTGGAATCGCTGGCAGAAGGTTTTTGGTAGGGGATGCGCGAAGCCGGGCTTGGTGGTGATGCCGACAAAGCCGGCAGTTGCTGTGGATGAGAGGAGTGGGGCTGCTGCTGCTGCTGCTCCTTGCGGGACCTGGTGCCGGCAGCGGCGGCAGCTCGGAGAGTATGTTCGAGGGAGGTACGGAGACGACGGAACGTCTTGTTCTGAGTGTTGGTGGATTGCTCAGCGCCCGGAGCGATAGGTGAGCTCGGGCCGGCGGGGGGAGGAGAGGAAGAAGAGGAGGAGGCGGAGGCGGAGGAAGGAAGAGAGTGGGATAGAGAGATGGATACATGAACAGGCGGCGGAGAGAGCGCCATAGGGAAGGTTCCCTTTGCTTCGTCTTAGCTGGCAATTCTGGTACGATGATGACGACGACGAGGATGGCAGTAGTAGTAGTAGTGGGAGTCAAGATCACATCTAATAAGCATATCCTGTCCATACACAGTTACAGTGGAAGAGGAAGTGAGGGCAGGGAAGAGCGAGGCAAGAGCACGATATGACGCGTCAATTCAACAATGTACTTTGTGTTTTTATTCAACAGCCAACAGCGGAAGAAGAAAGAAAGAAAGAAAGAAAGAGATGACAATGAAATCAATGTTCCTGTGTTTGTCTTTGTTTCCCATCGTCCTCCAGTGCATCCATCGCCGGCGGCGTCCCCGGTCCACGTTCCACGTCCACGACGCATGCACATGCACATGTACAAGCACTCGCCATGCCATGCCATGCCATGCCACGCGTATGCAGCCAGTCATTGTTCGCTACAAGTGGACTGTTCTGCCCTTGTACTACACCATACTATGTTCTAGTGTACTGTACTTATGGTACCTTACCTTACTATTGGCTGCCTGCTCATCATACCCGTATGCCCGACTCCACCGCCCTCCTCCTTGTACCCGTGTCCGTACCCGTGCCCTTGTCCTGTTCCTGCGCCGCTCTAGCCATGTCTTCGCGAAGAAGTATTCTATCCCTCAACCCCGCTCTCTGGGGGACCAGTTACTCCTGTATCTACCGCGGGGGTTGAACCATATGCATATGTTTCCCATACTCTGACAAATTCGGAAAGCATTCGGAAGTCAGAAGCGAGAAGCGAGAAGCTCTCCATCTTGCCCTCGCATCTCCCGTGTCCTATCTCCCATATCCCACATCGCATCCCATCCTTTTGGCTCTCTCTCATTGACTTATCCCCACGTGTTACTTCCCTCTCTCCTTCGGCATTCGTTCTCTCTCCTGGCACTTTGCGCGTAAATTGGGTAACAGAGGCGCTCAGGCAACCCGCGCGCGTACTGATAGAGAGATACTAGTATCTGCCAAGTGGAATGCGCGTGACGGCAAATCCCTGTTGACTCGGAGAGATCCCCTCCCGTATATGATCGGAATGACGCATCGCGTCTATTCCCATCGGCCCATCCTCATCGCCTCATCTCATCTCAATTCAATTATTCTGCTCCTTCGGCATTCATTGGAGATCACGGCATCGCCTTTGAACTTTGGAGCAATTCCGTCGACGCATTCCCATATGCAGTTTCCTTCCCTCAAGAACCGTCCACGTCCACGTCCACGTCCACGTATGCCGACCTCCTTCTTTCCTGCCTTCATTCTTATTCTTATTTACCTACCGGGGTCAACCAACCTTCCTCTCTTCCACAAGAAGAATCTCATTCTGCCCACGTGGGTCGGGACATATACACACACTGATCATGACACTAGTACTGACACTGACACTGACTGACAAACAAGTCGTATCTCTGATCTGACGTTCATGCTGAGTCATCTGTTCACAACCTCCCACTTCTTCATGCGCGGATCGGACGGAACTGATGGGACTTTGATAACGGTGGAAGGACGAAGAACGAAATACTCGCATTTCCTGTAGACAGAATCAGGGATCAGACTTTCCCCCCGTCCCGGAATGACTAGCCGATAACTCGTCTTCTTATCAAGTAGCTACTTCTCGCCGATGCACGGCCCCACGACGACGACGACAGTGACGGCGCAGATCGTACCGGACATCTCACCCTTCCTCATTTTCACTCAGGCTAAGGATCGATCAGTGCGACTTAGCTATCATTACCCCAGCTTGGGAGAAAGAAAGCACGCGTTTTCTGTTCTGTTTTCTTTTGTGCTTTCCGTTGTTTCTATTTTATTTGTCTGCTACAGGTCGAGCTTCCATTTCATCTGTCCAATATATATATACTCCATGAGGACATATGTCTTCCAATTCCAAAATAGAAAGGATGGATGGAAGGAACGCGCTGACTCTGAAACCATCGATACTCCTTAAGTCGTATGAGATACTACTACTCTGAGTACATGGCGACGGACTTGCTTCTCCTGGACCTGGAACATGCACGGACCGTACAACCTTTCCTCGACCCTTCCTCCGGTGGGGAATTTCAAATTCCAGGCCGAAGCTGGGCGATTCTGTGCCGGAATTCTAGAAGAACATACATGGTGATAATGATATATTGATGTGAGTAAGTACGGTATGTTATGTTATGTGCTGCGGTAGTTGGATTTCTCAGTCGACGGTGATTATATATGTGTTGCACATACATCCTTTTCAGAGAACAGAACATATAGCTTTGCCTTACATGGCGACAGACTTGCCTTCATTTCCGTCCTACCTTTCTCCGAGGAGAACGTTGCTAATTCTTAAGTTCATATACATGTACATTATCGTTTGTTCTACATGGCGACAGACTTGCTTTTCCTGGGTGCAACAGATTCCAGAGCCAGAGACTTCTTCATTTCCGCCCAACCCTTCTCCGAGGTCCGAGGGGAACTTGAAGTTCCTGGTTGACGCTGACTCTGTGCGATTCTATCCAGAAGACAGGTAGACGCACATTGATATTGATGTGAGTATGTAATTCTGACATCCAAGCTTCTGCGACATGAAGCCGGGATAATCCGTCCTTGTACGAATAACACGAGTGCAGCGATTCGTAGACGAGACGTGACTACAACGCGCCGAAACGGAGGGACAATAAATATAAATGAATGATACAAATCGTCAAGAAAGAAGTACTAGTATAACCACAAGCACAAGCACAATCACATCAATACGATGCCGAGCTAAAAGCCACTGTATCGGAGAACTATCAGGAGTCATTCATTCACGATCATCTAGCACATGCCACGTGTGGTATCGTGGCGTCCACGAGTGTCGTTGACTACAAGCAAGCAAAACAAACCAAGGGCGTAAACAACGCAGTGGTACTACTGATAGATAGATAGTGATGGTAGTGAAACTGTGCTTCCGTGAAGGGAATGTACACTGTGACATCGTCAACAGCCGAACGCTGAGCGGGAAGGTCAGCCTAGCCTCAAGCAAGATGATTGAGTCAACTGCTCTGCTCGAGTGGAATCGTACGTAAGCACATCACCGAACTGAACTTACTTTGCCGCCACACAACGCGCTCAATCGTTCTTCTTTCCTTCTCGTCTTCTCGTCCTCTCCTGGAGCCTTGAGCCTGTTCTTCCAGGCATACCGCGTGTAGTTGATGTACTACTACTAGATGTATACCGTGTAGCTATGTATGAATTGTTTTGAGGCTGTGTTTACAAATGCATACATACATATTTGGACGGTCAATATTAATACAATACAATGACTCGGACTGACTCCCGTAGATGAATGACATTGGGTGAGATGCTTGCCTTCCGTCAGATTCGACGGTATTTTCCCCGTTGCATTCAAATTGAAATATTTATTGTGGTGCTGCTGCTGCTGCGGTTTTGCACTGCGTCGGAAATAGAGCGTAGACTCGGGACGGAAGAAGCTCAAGCTCAAGCTTGGTGCGTCTTCAAGGTTTGTTCGAGGTCTTCATGTCGCCGAGTCCGAGTCTATCTTGTTTCTGGTAACCAATGCTGATGAGTGTTGAGTACTGCGGATCGCATCACTCATCTCGGACTTACCATTATCAGTATGAAGACGAGTGCACGCATCAAATCTTGTCCGTTCCATTCACGAAATCATTATTCACGAAGAATGGGCAAACCACCATGTAAGGGGGAGAAGATCGGGATAATCCGATCCGAACTCTTTCTGGATCTTTGTCGTTCCCATTCTCGCCGACAACGCCGCACTGAAGTCGCAAAGGCATAGGCAAAGGCGAAAAAGAACGAAGGTGAGGACAAAGATATCTTCCAGTATCATGGCGGCATTCGCAGCATTCCGCCGCATAATGCTAAAGTTCGACAAGAATAGAGGTGCTCCGAAGACAATAACGGCCCTGCGTTGTGGGAAATTTGAATACATTTAAAGGCCAAGAATAGGCTTGGGACGGCTTCTTCCTCCGTCTTGGCTTTGAAATCTTCGACCCCGGCATGGACTTTATTTCTCATACCGTCAGGAAGAATTCAATACCTAATGGCACTGCCTTTTCCCGTTTACGCTGGTTTGCGCAGCAGTGAGCGGATCTGGGGTCTAGAGCTGAGCAGTATTTGATTCGTACGTACGGAGACAAGGATGGACATACATGCAGATCGACTTTAGTTGAAATTCCCATGTCCCGTGTCCTACGTATGCGTCTTCTCGATTCAAGAATACTTTTGATAGCGCTGCGCCGACCGTTCTTGCTTGCGCCCTGCCCTGTGCTTCTCGGACTACGTGTCGGGAGAACTCGATCGCCAAGTTAACCCGCACCGATTGCAAAGAGCCACGTTAACTTAACTGATAGCCTTTCCGGACAGCTCTGGTCCTGGCGTTATCTTGTGCTCTGTTTAATTAATATATACTTGCGCGGAGAACTTGAAACAGCAGTAGAAATGCGAGTTGCCCGATAAATCTGAGTTCGGTTCGACGGTCCAAACTGTGATAGCGGACTATCGCGATCAGAGGAAGTTCGATAGCAAGAAGCAGATCAGGGAAGAGACCGAGATCAGTGGCACATAGGGGCGCCGAGTTGCCTGCCTGAGGACCTTACAAAAGTCCTTCGCACGTACGCATTCACATTCAGCTTTCCAAGAAGCATCAGTGTCCAAGTGTTCGTCTTCTTCGTTGTATCGTCGTATACATACGAGGCTGAATACGCCGACAGAATCCGACCAGGCAACCCACAGGTAGCGCAAAGATTCGGCATCAAGCATTGTGCTTCGGCGAACACATTTGGACTTGTGGCGTTTACAGTAGGAGAGGATCCTTGCGAACGTATTCATCCCGGTAGATGCGTTGCCGGCTCCCCGAATCCAAATTGCGAGCATCATTTCTCCAGTTAGCATTGTCGCGAAGATCACAAGCTGTACTATCTGCTGAAAGTGAGCTTGTTGATTCGCCAAGTGTCGGAATACTTTGGTAAGGTGTCCGGGCGCCGACGCTCAGCATCTAAATCCAATGTTCCTGAGAGAACCACGATTAGTACCTGCAAGGACTGTCTTCATCTTCACACACACATCCTCTTTTCTCTCTATGAACGAAAGAAGACCGGGCAAGCCTCCAATGCGCCCCACACTCGCTTATCGCAAGTTTTGGGTGCTATCACGAGGTGTATGGCGACCATTGATTAATCTGTTTTGATGAAACAGAAGAGTGGAGATACGCCTCTTCGCTGAGTCGCGTCAGTCGAATGAGCACCGGCAAGTTGGACGGACAAGGGCTCGGGACACGTAGGCGTCGTATCGTCCTGATGATGATGATTCGCGATAAGTCCAATACGAACTGTAATCGCAATGCATAGTCAGGACTCCATGCGTGCATACACTCTTTACACTGTTCAGGAAATGGCTTTACCGGCGATGCTCCGACCGAGATTATTAATACACTCAGATCAAAGACGCCTTCCAAGCCGATAAAACACAGCATGCCTTCAACTCAAAATGCATCGGCTTATTAAGAATGAAGCTTCTTTGACAGGGGCCTTGTCCCGAAACGAACTTACAAGATCTCCAAAAATATAGAAGGAACAAGGAAGCAAAGGGAGCTTCCCACCTTCTCGCGCACGTTTTCGCTCGATTTGTCATTGGAAGGAATCCGAACCTTAGGAAAAGCACTGAAAGGCGAAACACCTTTGAATCGGACTTGTTACAAGTCATATTTGAATAGATGAAAGTCACAGTAGGATAGAACTCACCAACTGAAAAGGGAATGAGCGTTCGTCGGTAAGTACATGTCTTGATATAACAAATGTAAGCTTCCACTTCCTCAATTTAGACCGGCTTCGCCCCAAGTGAACCATGCAGTGCACAGAAATTCGAATGGAACGCGCAAGTTTATTAGACTTTCTGTTCGCGCCTAGAGCCTTCAATATCACCTTTCAAGAAGTGAACACATGTCGATCATAACAACAATAAGTATCGGTAGGTAGAGAGAATAGACAAGTATGCTGGATTGAAGAAGCTTTGTAGAATATCGAAAAATGTGTTGTCGATGGCGGCGTTGAGAACACTAGACTCACGCGAGAAATACCAGAGGCCGTGCCTTCGGGGATTGCAACTTGTAGTAATCCACTAGCGGTTCCCGATCCTTCTCGAGTCTAGACACTGTGCTAATGCCGAGGGCCTAAGCCTATCCTATGTAGGAGACATTGACGCCGTACGTAACAACAGTGAGCTCGATGGTGGGTACGAAACCCTCAAAGAGGTAAACTGAATGTATTAGGGGGTCCTAGGCAAATAAGAATGGGAAAAAAAAACGGTCTGTCCTGTCGGCATAGCTTTCGAGACTTACCCATGGTTTTCGGCAAGCAGGGTCTCGACTCATGAATAGAAACGTCGGGCGGCCACCTGCATGAGAAATCAAGGAGAAAAGAACAGAAATCATGCACCACATTGCGCAACGGACGTGATCTATTGTATTCCCATTTTTCGCAAATTTAATTCGACACACTACGGGCAATTTAGTATTTTACATCGGATGATAAATGGATTGATATGTAATTTGATATTTTCAATATCATTCAATATCATACTGCATATCCTCATTAGGGATATTTAAAATATCATCGAAGCAGATATCCCTAAAAATTATCCCGATTGGTCAATCAGAATATCTGCTTTGATGATATTCTAAATACTTTGATGATATTTTAAATATCCCTAAGGAGGATATGCAGTATGATATTGAATGATATTGAAAACATCAAATTACATATCAATCCATTTATCATCCGATGTAAAATACTAAATTGCCCGTAGTGACAGTGATCGCGACGACCACGTGATCTGGTAATTCTGTGACGCAGTAACGGAGAGTTGGAACCTTACGTAACGTCATACAATATCTTCTGGTCCCTATACCAGCACCTTTGTTACCTCATGTTCACAATGTCTCCGCAATCTGAAGAGGCTCTCAAGGCAGAAATTGCAAGATTATCAGGTATTATTGTCGTCTTTCGTTCCTACATCAAAGGTTTCAGGCAGAGCTCACCGATCGTTTGTACGTTAGGTGCCATCAACGCTCATAAGTCGGGCAAAACTGGCACTTTCTCGTCTAGGAGCAATCTCAATCCACATCACAAACCTCCTTCAAAGTTTCCCTTTCGCTCAAGAGCATTCACATTCCAAAGGTCTCTGGGTGGACCTGCTACTGCTTCCCCTTCTAGTCAGCCTCGGGACGTAGTCATCGATGGCGTTGCCTTCCAGTCCTCGAAGCATAGTCTTGTCAGGAAAGATCGTAAGCGCTTGGCACTCGATGATTAGCGGTTTCGGGAGTGTTGCGAAATTCGCAGTCCTACTGACTCCTTTTTGCAGTTGCTAAGCCCCCTTCAACTGCTAAATCTTCATCCTCAAAGTCCGTTCAGCCTCCGCGCCATGAGTACGCAAGAAAATATCCTGGAACTCGTTCCATTCAACGACCATACAAGTCCAAAGCCTCACGTCGCGTTCCTAGAAATAACAACATGACTCTTGAAAATGGAAGGAAACCTATCAGGTTCGTCCCTTGTCTGGGTCATAGCAAGTTGTCCGTGAAGGATGGATTTATGATTTATTGCAGAGTTGGTCGGAAGACTAAGTCTATCAAATATGTTGACAAGCAATGTCCTCGTTTTTCGACAACCGGTATGCCCTTTCTCATATACTTTGGAACTAACTGACAGAACTCGTAATAACTGCCACGGAACAACAGGAGTCTGCACCAAAGGCCTGACCTGCTGCTACAAACATGACCCGGCAAAGATTGCGATCTGTTGGCCATTCTTAAACGGAAACTGTCCCAATACTTCTGAATCATGCTCCTTATCTCACGATCCAATCCCGGAACGCACTCCTCTTTGTGTCCACTTTGCTAACAACGGACGATGCAAGAATGGGAATGAGTGTCTCTTCCCACACGTACGTGTCGGTCCCCGGAAGGGTATCTGTCGGGATTTTGCTGTACTTGGCTACTGCGAAAAGGGCATCGACTGTGAAAACCAGCATGTTAGGGAGTGTCCCGACTTTGCTGAGAAGGGCGCCTGCCCGAATCCGCGTTGCAAACTACCGCATGTCATACGTGCGAATCAACGAAGAACTGCCGAACCTGGAAAAGCGGCGAGTTGGACGGATACCACAGCACCGGTGGCTCCTGCAGGTGCATCTGAGAAGAGTCCCGAAAGTTCGGGACAAACATATGTCGAGGATGGTAACATTGGTGATGAGTTCATTTCACTAACATTCCATGAAAGTGAAAATAGCGAGGACGAAGAGGAAGATGACTCAGAGGAGATCGGTTCCGATGAGGATGCTGATGGTGACGAGGACGAAGACGAAGACGAGGAAAGCGAAGATGATCAGAATACCAAGAAGGCCGAACTGGAGGTGCATCCCTAGCCTTTTTCTTGTTTGTATTCCCTCGTATCTCCTTTGCATTGCTCTTGCAGAATGTATTTTATTTAGCCTGTGTAGTGTATATCAACGTCAATAAAATTGCATTGGCTCCATGATAGCATGTTGTGTTTTCGACATTGGTTTCGGAACCATCGTCAGAACGACATCCGAGATACAGTAGAAGACAAAAGAACTGCACACCTGTAAAAAAATTCATATCTCCCTCAAAAGTCAATATTTATCCAAGATATAAACTGAAACGTGTAGCCCAGCATCTTGAGAATAGAGTCTATGTTGAGCTGAGAAAAGACAAAAAATTGCGAGAAAGCCTCAAAACCTGTCATTTTCAGCATTTCTACAGCTGCATGTATGCTTGATTAAAGATCATGAAAAAATAATTCCCAATGAATATATTGCGGGCATAATTCGAGCAAAGCAATTTGAGTTAGCGGTTGTTGAGATATAAGCTCAAAAAGTGCCCGCATTTGCCCAGTTTTGGGGCTTTCTCGCAATTTTTTTAGTCTTTTCTCAGCTCAAAATGGACTCTATTCTCAAGTTGCTATGTAGGCTATACGTTTCAGTTTACATATTGGATAAATATTGAGTTTTGAGGGAGATATGAATTATTTTTACAGGTGTGCAATTCTTTTGTCATTCACTGTACAGTAAATTGTACATGAGATTCACTTGTACATCAGTGACGCATATTTATTTTGTTGATTTGACTCGCCTATGTCATTCGCGCACCTAAAGGTTTTCCAAAATGACTTTCACTCCCCAAGCACCTGGATCCGCGACTTGCTCTTTCTTCAGGAAGTCGCTTTCAACATATGCACTCCTTCCTGCCTTAGCATCGAGCTTTCTTGTATTCTCTGCAGCGGCAGCGGCGGCCTTCACGGCATTTGCAAAGTCAGAAGATGAGAATGTCTGGACAAAGGCTGCGAGAGGATCAACGAGAGTTCGTGAGGGAGGTCGGGCGCGCGTGTACGAGAAGAGACGATCGAGAGCATATGTCAGCGCTGAAGACCAAACCTTCGATGTCACTTTTGTAGCTTGCGACGTGACTGTCGAAGAAAGTCCTTGGGCTAGCGATGAGAAGAAGATCCTGATGAAGCCGTCAGTTTCTTCTCTTTAAATGAAGGGAGGAAGACCGTGACGATCTTACGAATAAAGCGCTCCGCTGGTACCACCCATCTGTACCTCTGCTTGTTTCGCGATAGAAAGAACGGAGCCGATGATGTCGTTTCCGGTAATATTACCATTATGGATCTCCTTGAGTACACCTAGGCATTGACAAAACTCTCAGATCTTGTTTGAAGCTGAGGTGAATTGAGGTGAATGACCTTCTGCTCCGGCCTTGAGTGTGAAACCGCAATCTCCATCCCCAGCAATTTTATCCATTTGCGTAATATCCGGTTCTGCTACGATAAGTGCCTTGCAGGCATTAGATATCACGCTGACGAATCCTTGTGCGCTAGGTGCAGAAATTTTCGGATAGTTCTGTGCCGATTTGCTTCCGGCTGAAGGTACGGCGGTGGTTTGAGAGATCGGAATAGGAGGCTGTGTAGAGGACCATCTCCAACCCGGAGCTTCCACCTTTTCATCCAACAGGGCAAGAATGTCTGACGTTGAAGGTGCGTCGGAATCTGAAGAGCTCGGTAGAAGCAGGAGAGTAAGTGAGAATCCGGGCATGTTCAAGCTCGTCTAAGGAACGCTTAGCAAAAAACTTAGATGTGCCGGTAAGCAGTCTCACCATGAAGCTCCCAACCAGGACTCGGTGTATCTTTCCTTTGCCTCCCAGGATCTTGACTGCTTCGCCCGCAATAGAAGACATTTCGAGTTCGCTCAAACCGCCCAGGTTGTTCACCATAAGCACGACCTCATCAGATCCATCATTCTTGAATGGCAGGAAAGAACGGTCATTGTCTGTTGTTGACATGATAAGATCAAGCAATTGCGAGACTAGAGCGTTCAGAGGTGGGATGGGAGAAACTCGCGTATGGCCAGGCTCGTTGTGGATACCCATGCCAATTTCAACTTCGTTCTCGGATAGATGGGATCTAGCGGCTTCTGTACCAGGGATCTAAAATGATACGCACTGAGCTCCGTCTGATGAATAGCACAAAGAATATAGCAATACATGACAATGTTCAAGTCCGACACCGACCGTGCCAAGTCGAGTAGATATCCAAGTTGTCAGATCGTAAACTTGGACAAGACTCGCACCGCGACGTGCAAGAGCTCCAGCTATTTTGTATGCAAGAACGGTCCCCGCAAGTCCTCTATAGTCGAAGTCAGGATTATCGTTGCGAACCTCGATAGTTAAATTTATACCGTCTTCCAACTATCTTTCCCTGAGATCTCCCGACTGCAACATCGTCTCCAATGTTCACAAACTTGACTCTGTTAGATTTATCAGGATGAGATGCGGCGTAATTCTCTTTTGCGAGGCCGAAATTCAGAACGTCCCCAGTGTAGTTCCTGAAGTTGAGTATATACACAATAACTCAGCTCGGGGTATCGAAAATTTGTTATCTTGCGTACTTGACAATTATCAGAGTGCTGAAATAAGAGATGAATTAGCTCGAAGTTGAGCGAGACCTGGGACAGAACAGAATAGGCACACCCTTGGTCGTTGTCAACCAGTTCAATCCCACGTCGAACCTGACTTGCATTCGGCGATGCAAATATGTTCCCGCAGACCGCAGCTTTCGGTCAAGAAGCATAAGCTTGTCAATCTGCGCAAAAGCTCGAGAATACTCACCGGTCAACATGCCGTTTCCTGGAAATTCATTCCGACCTTGAATGAGACCGACCGGAAGGCAAGAATGAGGACCCTGACGCACCTACGAAACCCGCATGCGCAGGTTCATGGCCCGAACCACCTCCGCAAATCAACGCAATCTTGCTCCTGTCTGGATTAGCTTGGTAGAGCACTATGTAGACGTCGAACAAATGAATTCATCAATTGAACATCGCAAAAGCCTAATGCTCATTAAACAGAAAGATCGACCTTTATTCTCAGCATCCAGTTTGAGATCCGGATTTGCCGCGCAGAGGCCTTTGAGCGAGTCGACGACGAGTGTCGAAGGCGAGTTGAGGAAGTGCTTGTCCGAGCCGAGCATGGTGGTCCCAGTCCAAGTGACGATACTTCTCAAGACATCGGCTTGAGTAATAAGGTGGAGAAGGGAACAAAGTATAAACTCGACTAGCTGTCACAGGTGACTGATGACCCTGAGAGTACCTGATTTAACCCAATTAGGAAGGAACTTAGCGGCAAAAATCTCTCGAGATCAGATATCCCGGGTGATACATATGTTCCATCAATGTATCTGTAGGTATGATAGAATGCTTATTCTACTATTTAAGCAACTCTGTGCTTTAAATTTGTTCCGAGCACCCATGAGACCTATAAGAGATAATCCTTACTAATGTTTGTTAGCTAAGCACGAATCTACCAGGTGTAGTATGCCTTAGTCATTCGGACACTTCCGGGCAACGGCAAAAATTTAGAGGTCAAATTTCGTAACTTTCTGAATCTTTGCCAGGACGATGGAAAATGAATTCTGACCCATCTGGTACAAACAAACTTATTTCCTTGATTGGTCAGCCAAATATTTGCATTCATGAAAATTAAGAACATACATCTGTAGGCATTAACAATCTAAAGACATCTTTGCAGAGCAAATGTGTGTTTGTGTGGTGTAGGTTAAAGAGTTGTGTTGTGGTGTCAAATGAGGGAAATCAGGGTCACGCAATGAGGGTTTGTAATTTACCCTCGTGATTTTCAAATAAAACAAAACACTTTAGCATCACACCTACTACAGTACTAGTAATTATCATGTAAATGCGGCAACTCAAGTCGCATCAACTTCCCCACTTAACTCCTCCACGAACACGGAAATCATCCTGAAATCATTTGTAATAGATAGAGGGAGTCCAATACTGTATTATTACTTGGTCGAAATTTTATGGTTGGGGGGGGTGAGGGTGAAAATTTTCAAGACAAAAATTGAAACATCTTGGCGAAAGTATTAATAATCCATTCCAGAAAGGAAATTATTTAATCAGCGCATTGATCTTTTGAAGCTTTCTGAACCTCCTCGCAGGCAGGCATACATCTATGAGACTTGTACTTATTCATAGGAACAGCATTCTGACATGTTTACAAGCTATGCAGAGTCGTCCAGGCGTACTAGGCTTTTTTTTTTTGTTTTGAATTTAACGTGATTTTTTTCCACGAAAAATTGAAACAGTCTTGGCATTTTTTTAAAAATGCGAGAAATTGCATATTTTTGTTACTTTCCTGATAGATCTGAGAAAGTTTACAAAAAGACCTAAAACTACAGGCTCGGCAGAGTTGCCTCTTCTATGTGATAATCACTGTAGTCGAGTTTATACTTTCTCTACTTACCTTATGTCCTTCTCAATTAGAGAGGCAGTTTAGTACTGGCGATGGTCAGTCGGCATGGGTGTTTTCACACAGTGTACCGTTGTGCTGGGGCGTGCCAAGGATCTGCCAAGAGTGCTAATAATTCCCATACACATGTATATCGATTTACTGAGTATCGCAAACCATCAGTCTTGACTAATGGTTTGTGATCGGTGATCGAAAAGCAAAGAGATGACTTTCCTTCCAGTGTTTTCTGTGATGTACTGTATTTCACGGTCCCGTGAAGGATCGACATCCGACTGACCATCGATTTATTTCAATTTTTACAGTCACCTATGTTATCTCGCCATCTTCAGGGTCCCCAAGCCCTGCAGAACTCACTGACCATCACCCCACTGCCCGTCAAATTGGGAAGGGCTTATCACTATATGCTGAGAATGAGAGGAACGGTCACTTGCTCACTTCGACCATCACGCGCGATTTACAACTATCTATACCAGTCTCTACTCGCCGCAAACGAGTCTCGAGTAAGTAATTGTTACTGATGGCGATGAAACGAGAACGGAATGCATCCAGCGCAAAACAAAAGAAAGATCGTTATTTCATTCAGTAAATCTTCGTAGAACTCCCAGGATTTCGCTGTCAACATCTACAAGACTCGCCTCCTTGCGTCCTATCTCCATGAACACATTCCCTTTTACATTTCTGCCAAGTCCACGTTTCACCAGATGCCAATCCTGGGGATTTTGTCCGCGAGAATAGACTTCTTGCAAGTCCGAATTCCTAGATAAACGGTATAAGGGATTGAGGCACGATAGGATAGAAAAGTGGCTGACAACTCTAACGCCCTTTTTCCCTCGTGAAGATGCCATGATTTAGCTGAGAACGACACACTCGAGTAGGTTTGCTGGTTAGGCAAGGATATGGCGTGTTGTGATTTTTGCAGCACACTTTGTACAGGAGAGGAAGAAAATGCGCTTGCTCTAATCATTTCATTAGTATTTCATGGATAAGATCGAAATTCTCAACCGTACATCTTCTCCTGCTCAACTTCGACAATTTCCTTGAGTCGCTCGATTAGCTCGGCGCTTCGCTCGGCCAGGTCCTGGCAGAGGGCACCACCTATAGAATTGTTTGAACTCTCTAGCATGGGTACTAATGCGAACAAGATATTATCTATCTAGATACGAAGTAAGGAAACGGGAAAGGTATCATAGAAAAATGCAGTTACTCACACAAAGGTATCTTATGATTCTACAACGGGTATCTGTAGAGTCTGAATTCGAAAGATGAACACGAAGTTCGGAGAAAGATGGTGACGGCGATGATTTGGGTGATGTTCGACCCGTATCGGACGTGTGTGCATTCTCGGGTGCATATGTTTCAATTAATGACTTGTCTTCTAGGTTGGAAGCGTCATTAGAGATGGCTGAGCTGGGACCTTCATGTTCTCGTGGAATATCATGATTGGGCTCATCTGGTGGCGTGCTGTCCGTTCGCAAGATCTTCTCGTCGTTGGTGGAGACAACCACACCTGCCTCAGATGACAGAGCGTCCTGCAGAGCTTGCGAATCGACAATTGACCCAGGTCCGGAATGAGAATTCTCAGATCTGCCCAAAGCGGATCCCTTCTGCGTGTCAGCTGTACCTTCTTGATCTTTCTCGTTAGCACCATCATCTCTCCCTTTTTGATTCGAGGAAGAACCACCCATGCCGAAAGTCAGATAATTTGACCAATTCCACTTCCGAACATCCATATTCGCATTCATATTTAATCCGGGAATACCTAGAAATGTCTTGCTAGCCGATCTAGAGTGGTTTCGTTCAGTTGCCGGGACCGCAGAAGCTTTCGAGTCCCGCGATGGTGTGTTTCCGTTCGGAACATTAGCTGCTGCTGCTGCTAATACACGCCGAGACGCGGCTGTTCGAGCTTCTAGAATGCGTAAGAGATGCCAAACAAGAGCAGGGGGGCATTGCGAGGGCGTCGACTTTGAAGCTACTATACACGAGGAAATGAGAACAATCGGAAAAAAGTGCGGCGGTAGTTTGTCTTCGAACACGCCAATTAAGGGCATGAGTTGGGTACTAAGCGGATGTACACGGATACCTGTGATAATAATAGGCACTCGGGGACCGCACAGAAGGAAAATACGTTCTTACCCAGGTAATCAGCGAAGGACATGTGCCTTCCAAAATCAGAGCTCCATATCCATACTGTGAAGAAACGTTCAAGTTGCAGTTCCAGTGCTTCTTTGCTCAGTTGGTTGAGGATTGACGTGAACGAGCCATGAATGATCTGACATAAAAATCCCGGTACGCGCATGGAATATGTCAACAATGAACATCGACTGTACCTTGAAAGCCTCATATCCTAGAAGAAGTTGGGTCTGCAGGGCCGCGTCGTGAAGAGATGCCTCGTTATAATCGTATACTGGATCCTTTTGTTTAGCCTTGCCCTTGTCCTCCTTACGAGATATTCGAGGGACCTTCTCTAGTTCAAAGCACTGTCTTCCTTGGTAATTAGGACAAGTTGCTCTATATTAATGACGTATGTAGAAACTGACGGCGTGCATCCAAAAGTTAGGCTCAGGGGAGAGCATAATCATCCTTCTGGATTGAGAATGGACCGATTCGCAAGACGCTCTTGGGTCAAATATTCTTGAATAGGCTTTAGCGCTGAGTGCAAATGAGTGTGGATAGTGTATTGTACTCACGTCGTGAAATTGGCCAGAGCCTTTGCAAGCCCGACCTGGCGTAAGACCCTGTCCTTCGAGACCGCATGGTCGTTAGCTGTATAGAAGAGGACATGAGCCTGCTCCTGTGCGTCTTCGTCGTCTGCGTCTGACTGAGTAGAATCTGGAGGTTGTAGTGTTGGATTGTATATGATTAGATACAAAAGACTCGGCGGCAGCCTGCTCATTTGTGGATGGACGAACGACACAAGACAGGCCCGGCTGAATGTGGCGCGGTGTAAGGACAAAAGAGGAAAGAATGATCGGCGCTCCGAACTGACGCGTCGAGTCGAGGTAACTAACTCACTACTGTCAGTACATACTACTGTACTTAGCCACTAGCCATCTTTCGCCCTTTGCTTCATGAACGGTTTGCCCTCCCCCGCCATCTCAAACGACAACTCTCCTCATAACTCTTCGTCTACTCCCCTAAACAACAGTCGTAAACGCGCCCGCTCCTACGGTTCAGAGGCTTCATATTCAAAGCGTGCCATGTCTGAGGATCCCTCTCCTTCTTCTGCCGTCGAGCCACCTCAAAGTTCAGCATCCTCCCCGGAAAAGATCGAGGATGACAATGAGGATATCGATGCCTACATGCGCGAACAAGGCGAGCAGAACGAACCTTTTGAGGCACCAGTTCGCCCGGTTGCCTCATCACCAGAACCATCTCCCGCAGAGAAGTATCAGCTCATCAGCAAACTCAAAAACCGTGCCATGCAACCGGGAGAGTTTTGGTACGTCGTATCGCGCTCCTGGTTCCGGAAATGGGAGAAGATGTGTCTAGGAGAGGTGGATAAAGAGGGTGCAGTACTCGAGGATCAGCTTGGACCAGTTGACAACTCGTCCTTTTTCAAAAATGGGAAATTCGATGCTAGTCAGTCCATGATTGAGGGTGTCGACGTTGAATTCGTTCCTGAAGATGCCTGGAATAAACTAATTCAATGGTGAGCTGAAGTTTCTTTTCAACTGAGCTCCATCTGATTTCATTGTAGGTACGGCGGCACTCCTGATGTCATGCCTCGCCAGGTCATAACAAGAGGACTCAATCATGAAGCAACTCTCGAACTTAGGCCGCCAAATCTGCGAATTATCCGTCTCATCCGAGATTCATCTTCTATCAAGGACTCGCCGATTTACCATTTGACTATTTCCTCTCAGGCCAAACTATCGGATCTGTATACGAAGCTCTTCGACACTCTTGACATTCCTCGACAGAGTCGCTTTCGAACGTGGGTTCTTGAGAATGCCGATGCTGGCGGACCGTATATTTCTGCTTCAAGGCTGCTGAAACTACTGAAAGACGAGGGACGTCTGCTACCGTCAGATGAAAGGTCAACCTCGAAGACGGTAGAAGAGTCTCTAATACAGTCAAATGATGCACTTGTGGTAGAACTGCCTGACAATGGGACTTGGCCAGTCGACGAGATGTCGATCCAGCGCGCCAGTAGTTCATCTGTTGACGCGACGGATTCACCCGCTCCAATCTTCTCTTCCGGATCCGATTTCTTTTCAAAACTCAGTACGAGTTCAGACAAGAACATTGCGCCTCAATCATCGCAGCTTGTGCTTTCGGGTCCATCTCTCCCAGCCCAGGCGTCCTCGTCATATGGAAAGGGAAAGCCTGAAAGAAAGGGAATAGTCCCCGGGACGATTGGCTTTTCCAATATGGGGAATACTTGCTTTATGAACTCTGCACTTCAATGCCTCGCCCACGCGCAGGAGTTGGTAGAGTATTTTCTCAGTGAGGAATCAGTTCCCTATCTCTACCGATTTCCAGTTCTCATTTTGTCAAATTAGCCGGCGTGTATCTCAACGAACTCAATCCAGATAACCCCTTGGGCATGCAGGGAGCAATAGCAGAGGCTTTTGGCGCACTTCTGATCAATGTGTGGAAACCTCGGAGCTCTGTCTATGCTCCTAGAGAGTTTAAGATGCAGCTTCAACGGTTTGCGCCACAGTTTTCTGGATATCAGCAACATGATTCGCAAGAACTTGTTGCATTTCTTCTCGATGGCCTACATGAAGACTTGAATCGTGTCCTGAAGAAGCCTTATGTGGAGAAGCCTGATTGGAATGGTGGAGGAGATAAAGACTTGGTCTTACTGGCGGCGGAAAGCTGGGAAGGATACAAAAAACGCAACGATAGTGTCATCGTGGATCTATTCCAGGGTCAATACAGAAGCACTCTCATTTGTCCCGAGTGCAATAAGGCAAGATAAAAGTTGTCACTGGGTCGCGTTCCATGTCTTACTTGTCTTTACCTAGGTTTCCATCACCTTCGACCCATTCATGTATCTGACGTTACCATTACCGGTTCAGAAAAAGTGGACTCAAACCATTCTTTATATACCGTGGGATATAACCAAGCCACACGTTAAGGTGCCTGTTGAGGTCGGTAGAAATGCCAGTTTTAAGGAAGTGCGTCAATTACTGGGCCGATGGATGAAGACAGAATCGGACAATGTTTGTATCTCTGTGAATGAAAATGTGATAGTAGCTCACGCATCTTGCAGCTCTTGACCTTAGAATTGTTCAGTAATCGATTCTACAAGTACTTGGACGATAGTGTTCCTGTCAACGAAATGTCGGATGCGGATCACATCGTCTGTTTTGAACTGCCATGCCACGCTCAGCAATCGCGGAACTGGACTCCAAGTGAAGACCCTGCTAAAAACAAGCTGATCCTGCCCGTCCATCTTTGTAAAGAAATTCCTTCATACCATAGCTCCTTCCATCGGCCGTCAAGCGGATTTGCTCGTCCTTTCATCATTGTACTGGACTACGAGCAACGCCGTGATCGTAAAAAGATTTATGCCGCCATTGTGGAACGTATAGAACGTTGGACGAAGCATTCAAGAGACTTGTATCGATGGGAGGAAATCTCTGCCATGGAAGAGATTCAGATTCAGGAGCCTCCCCCTAAAAGCTCTCTGACTGAGATCAAAGAAAATGGCGATGTCGTTACTGTCGAGGAGGACTCACCAGAAGAGAGCGATATGACAGACGAAAGGCATCTTGTGCTTGAAAACGAAATGGTCGAATCGGCCTCCAGAGAGAGGGTTCTGAATCGATTGGGACCAAAACCTGACCTATTCGAAATGCACATCCAGTCCGGCCACGACAAGCTAGGAGCAGGTAGTGCTTGGTCCATGGGTAAATGGGAGCGCTGGGAAACTCGTGAAATGGCGAGTAGAGACGGGGAGAAGGCCCTCTTATACCCAGGCGATGCCATATATTGCGAATGGGACGACAACTTTCGTTCGTATTTCTTCGGAGATGAACCTCAATACGAACATGCGCTCTGGGCAGAATCACGCTGGGGCGAGTTCATACATCCGGAGTTCAAAGAAATGCGGGAAGCATCGTCTAGTCGGAGCAAGAAACACATTTCCCTCGCCGACTGCTTGGAAGAGTTCACCAAAGAAGAACAACTCGGTGAAGATGATCTTTGGTACTGTCCGCAATGCAAGAAGCACCAGCAGGCTACGAAAAAATTCGATGTATGGACTATTCCCGACATTCTCGTCGTTCACCTCAAAAGATTCAGCAACAGCCGGATTCTGCGAGACAAAATAGATGCGTTCGTAGACTTCCCGATAGATGGTCTTGATCTTACGGAGTATAGCGGGGAACGTGAAGTGGCTAAGCATCTTGCACAAGAAGGACTTGATATCACGGCACTTGGCCTATCAGGTGTGGAGGAAGCGCTCATATATGATCTGTTTGCTGTGGATGAGCATATGGGTGGACTCGGTGGAGGCCATTATCGCGCATACGCTAAGAATCACGAGACTAGTACATGGTATCATTTCGATGATACTCATGTCTCCCCAGCGCAACCAGCAGAAGCTGTGGTAAGTAACGATCTTACACCTCACAGACAATCCTGGTTCTGACCGGTAGTCCGACAGAATGCGAACGCATATTTGCTCTTCTACAAGCGCCGCACCACACGCCCTATCGGCGGTAAGACTTTCGAGAAAGTCAATGAAGCCCGTCAAAAGTTGCTCCGCGCAGAAGCTGAAGAGATGAAGGCAGACGTTCAGCTTCCCACCCCACCCGACGACGAAGTCGGCCTTCAGCCAAAAAATCCAATGACCGGACCTCTTTGGTTGAGATTGAATTCATCTCCGTCCCCCTCTGCCGAGGACGATGAAAACGCAATAGATATTGAGAGCGACCTGGAAAACGAGCCTCCCTCGCTCGAAGGACCTCAATTGGAAGATATCCGCTTCCCAGGGGATTCACTCGATGCTAATGACACTTTTCCTCCTGACCCACTCTCCAGGGCCACTCGGTCGTATTCATTCCCGAACCCTGAAAGTATGACTGCCTCTCCAGCATCGTCAAATGCAGCGGACGCGGGCGGAGACACTCCTGATATGGACTTCGCAGATTTGGACGATGATAATACGACCCAAGACGAATCGAAACGTAGCACTACGGGCATAGAGATACCAGTGAGCGAAAGTTCTCTTCATGATATTGACCTGTAAAAGTCATGTATAAATATTGTTGCTGGTCGCTTCATCAATTATTAACACTTAGACTTTTTAACTTTGTATTTTTTTCGCAGACCATCATACTTAGCAACTGCAATAATTTGTATTAATATTGAAAACTTTCTAAGAAACAAGATCTCGTAAAGCGAACTAAAGTTCGACACGCAGACTGTGTGCAGAAGAACTATCCTGTACAATAAATAACGTGCTTTTAAAATGAACGGGCGTCTCAGTCATAAAAATAAATACAAATGTGTCTGTGGTACCGAACAAGCTCCGCTATCGTTTGGCTGCCAACCGAACTGTCTGAAACGGAGCGACCGGATGGATAGTATAGAAATCGGGAAGTACATCTGAAGATTGTCTCAAAGAAAGTTAGCTTACCCAAAATCTTATGAAAAGAACCAAAAAGGCCCTGCATAGATCATAAGTTCGACTCGTCCTGAATTTGCCAGATTGACCAAGAACCAACAAAGAGCCCCACGATGAAACATTCACATGAAGTGGACCTTCGCCTGGAAGGGCACTTCAATCATTGCCAATGCTTGACAACAAATGAAGTTCTCTACCATTATGATTCTCCTGGCGCACTTTATCCCGGGAGAGGGGGGCACGATACGAAGAACCTGTTGATGTTCGTCATCCAGGTCGGATTTGGTTCGATCCAGCCATTACTTTCGGATGTCCCCAGGGCAGGCTGGTGATGGTGACACGGAGAAACAGCTGCTAGGAATACCAACGCAACACAAGATTGCTCCAGCTAGCCTACAGAAAGACTTGCAAGATTGTCAGTCTCGTATCAAGTATACGAAAAGATAATGAACCATGCAACGATTTCCCGCGAATAAACTTGTCCCGACTACCGGGAGCTCGCCCAGCTCCTCTCTTTTGACTGTGTGCCTGTCATGATGGAGATGGTAAATACAGCGACTTGTTCTTGGGGTATAATACATTATCATATAGAAAACACCAGATCCTACCATGAACGGGACTCACTGCTTTCGTATCGACTGAGGATTATTATGTAACATAGTTGATGCTGCGTGTGAAATCTAAACTATACAGCATCGCCGGAAACGGACAGCGCAAGATCGACGACATCTCCAGGCATTGACTTCCACAATTCCCGACGACGGTCACCGATTCTCAATAAAATGGTGAGCTGCACTGACGCATTGAGGACGGCGTTTCTGATGCTACCGGGTATAGACAAAGCGAACTCGCAAGGTCGGCGTCACTGGAAAGTACGGTACTGTGAGTGGAACTCTGGCACGGGTGCGAAGACAGATGCTCAGACTTCGTGTATAGCGCTACGGCGCATCCTTGCGCAAGCAGGTAAAAAAGATGGAAATCACGCAGCACGCCCGTTATACATGCACATTCTGCGGCAAGGTGAGATTCCGTTTTGTTCGTTGCTTTTGCTATGTGGCATTAATACGGTTGCCTCGTTGCAGGATTCCGTTAAGCGCACTGCTGTTGGTATCTGGGGGTGCCGTGCGTGCAAAAAGGTCATTGCAGGAGGTGCTTGGACAGTGTCAACGACTGCTGCTGCCACCGTCAGAAGGTGCGGTGAAATCTTGTCTTTGCTTTTGCTTGTATTAACATATACTTCAGTACTATTCGTCGGCTTCGCGAAATCACCGAGGCTTAGACACTCGATATGTTTCCTATGTACTCGCATGTTTCTGTTACCGCTATCCATGAAATGACCCTGCCTCGATTTGATGGTACCACGTTGAGAGTTGCTCGAATATCAACGCTTCGATCTACCAGGCCATCTCAGTGCGAAGAAATGTAATTCCGATTCTGAGCGCTGCAGGGATCTGCTGAGCCTGAGACTCTGGCGATTAGGCAGTCAAATAAACCAGCGAGACATGCATTAAAGAGGATTTTATTGTTGTGAGAAAAAAGATTGTTAATCAACTACACACTTCTCCAGTCGGGAGGTCTGCTCCAGAGATCAAGCTCAATGCCCTGCTGATTGCAGGCTTCTTGCGCATCTGGGCACGGATGACTCACGGGATCTCCATTCTCCTCGACGGGTGCACGGTAGAATGGAATCTCGTAGTTGAAGATGACAATCTTCTTGAGTTTCTTCATCCGTTCGTTTCTCACCAATTCTGGTAGATGTCTCTCGACCAGATTCCAAGGGCTCATCCACATATCGAACCAACTGAAGCACAGCTCTTCCGTCGTTGATGGAATAATGTCCAAAAATTCCGTTACCGGCGCTGTTTGGCCTTGTATGTGAAGATGCCTGGCGCCTGAGCATGCTTGCAGAAGAGTTCGTGCCTGGGCTAAGTTGAACTCCACGAAACCACCTTTATTAATGAGGTGCAGTGTATCTAGATTCGCCAATGCCTCCTGAGCGCCGGGATATAGTCGGAATACCTCCGCAATCCTCAGAGTTCCGATTAATGTTATATCCAGTGTTAGCTTAGTCCTTCTGCCGTCGACAGCGAGGGCCTGGAGGAGCCAGCCGACTCTGTTCAACTGCATGTCACCTGGCGAAATACAGATTCGAAGCTCGGTGAGCTGACGTCGAAGATGCGCACCAGCCAAGGCTCCAGATGCTGCGTGAAAGCTCCAGCCACTGATTTCTAGGACCGTCAACTTCGGAAGACGACGGAGAGCATCTGCTAGGTACGCAAAGTCGCAGCTTGGATATCCGTGCGCACAATGCCACGATAGACTCTCTAGCGAATTGATTTGGGAAATTACAGGCAGCAGCATGTCTTCGCGCAACCCGCTTTCCTTCAACGTCAGGCTTCGTAGTTTCGGCAGGCGCTTAAGAAGGTTACAGAGGTCTATCTCGACCTCGCCAGGCCGTGCAGGTGCATCTAAGCTTCCAAAATGGTAGCCGTGGTTCCACACATCACCAAGCGCCACAACAAGTTCTCGAGTATGACGGCCCGGAAGCGGACTTCGCAGAAGGCGCAAGATAGCTAGAGGAGACCTGGCAACGATGCGAGCTGCAAGACGTTGTTGGCTTGGGACAGTCCATGAGCGGTGAACGAGAGCCAAGGTGCGAAGACAATCCGCCCTCTGTCGCTCTGGTGCATCTACAAGCGGAATTTGAGGCTGTAACGGTTCGTCAACCAGCTCCGGATCTGTTGCAATTGAGTCTAGGATCCGCTCCAGGATAGGGTATGGGACCTCTCCGAGACTGCTGTGCTTTTCGTTTTCAGCGCCACTCGAAAAGAATGGAGGGGAGGACACGATCCCTTCTCGTACTCTCTGCGTATTCAACCTGTGGTTGGCAACCGCAATGTCAATTTCAGAGGCATCATTCAACGTAACTTCTTCAAGTTTGAATTCCGGATGGTGCAGAATGTCAAGAAACAAATTTAAAGTTGGTACGCCGAGACCTGATTCGAGTCGTAGTCGGGCGATGAGAGCGTCTGCAGTGCTAGAAAAAGGCGTTGAAGTCTTGGAACCGAGATCATATGCGGATAACGGATCTTCGAGGAGACTAGAACTACTCGTCGGAAGAGTAAGTGAGAATTCGAGTTGACTCTGACTTGGAGCACGTCTTTCGACCGACATGCGGGTTTGGTGGAGGTAAGTGCTATGATCCATCTCGCCGCTCGAGTATAAGAGAGATGCACGGCGGCAGCTGATGATCCACCTGGGTAAGTATAGTAGACAGATCCATTTGGATAGGGGATGTAATTCGCCGCACGCCACGCAGCGTTGCAACCTCCCGCAATAAATTGGACGCCTCGCGCGAGACGTTTCCGAGATAACCATCGAACTGTGTGGCGAAATACCCTCTGAAGTTACTTTGTGCGGCGTATAGATTTATGAGTCTAAACATGAGTCGGAAACATTGTAGTACTCTCATACTGGATGAACATCGTGGCTGAAGAAAGAGTCTCAATTCCATGTTGTGGTAATAACACGAACATAGCACCAATCAAGGCCAAATATGATAAAACAAATTTCTTCTCTTTTTGTTACCAGATAAATACAACAAGTCTGCGCATTAGCCCCTTTACTACTGAATGTCCAGAATTGATCGATCGATTGATTTACTTCTTTGACTCTCGTCATACTCCCGTGAGATGAGTAAGGCGGTAGCAGGGAAAGAAAAATGTTATAGAATACAGCTGCTGTTGTGATGGTTGGTTGGTATAAAAAGGAAACGAACAGGCAACAAGCCGACGACAAACAAACAGGCAGATAGACAGACAGGTAGGTAGGGAAAAAAATTGCAGTCTACTCCGTTCATGCATGCACGTGTCGAGTCTAGGGCTGCACAAGACTCCGATAACGAAATATTATGGACAAGAAATGGGAATTGGTAATTAACCAAAGGGTCGAAAAGCACTATGCTGCACTGTAAAGGAAGAGATTATTTGTCGCCGCGATCTACAGAACAACAGCGTCAGACGGTATCGAGAGACTGTGACGGCAGACGTCAGGTGAAAAAGACTTACGGCAATCGTATTTTCTCTCGGGTGCCAGCTCCCGTGCAGTATCTTCTTATTGAAATCAAGTGTCTCCAGGTTCATCTGTTCCTTTAACCCGCCTGGTCGGACACCGTTCTTTTGCGGTACCCCTTTATTGATGCCATGCACGCCCATCTTCTTCGCCTTGAAAGCCGACTTGTCTGCTTGCAGGACAATATCGTTTGTCGAGTCGTTCGGCGACTCTACGTCAAATATCCGGAAATAATTATGGTACGACCCCGTCATTACATGCCTACAGAGACAAACGGCATTATAGTTGAAGAAGTAGAGATGTCGGAAAGAACTTACGATCCATCCCCACTAAACATGCATTCAAACTTGTCGAATATGCAGTCATTTTCGTATAAATCGCAGAGCTTCCCTCGTAGATGATCGTGGATTTGTATGGTCTTTAGAGGTCGAGACTCCATGTTGACGTCCCAGATCTTCAACGATAGATAGTCGCGCGAGAGAATGTATCGTCCATCACGACTGAACTTGACATCGGAGATAGATGATATAATCTCTGAGAAAAACGAGCGCGTTGATGGATCCTCCTCTTCCTCGAATACTACAAACACATGATGAATATCACTGACTATTACTAAGCCACCGCACTCACGTTTGACGTGTCGGTCGCACAGAGCTGATTCGCGCATATCGGCCAGCTTTATCGTTCCTTTCGAGCTCGAATACATGAAAAGATTGCATTGTGTAGGATGGAATTCCGCAGCTGTTATCACCTCTGTTAGCTCCTCCATATTGACCGGCTTGATATCAACGATGTCTAAAGGCGTATGTCAAAGGCGATTGGCCGGAAAATGGGAAAAAGACGAACTGAAGCTCTGATCACTGATGTTCAAGTTCCATAAATTGATTCGAAGGTCGTCAGCTGATATATACGTCTCTCCATCTGAGTTTATGGATATCGAGTTGATATGATACGCATGTGCGTTTGAATAGACCTTCCGCGGTACGGCAGTGACAATGTTGTCTTGTGCGACCATACGTGGAAGTCGAAGAGCACCAGGGTTTAGAGGTGGCGCAATCTGTCGTTGCCCGTCATGGTGATTGGATTCTGCGACGACCTTTAGTGACCGCTCAAACACTTTCCATAGTTTGATTGTTTTGTCTGTACGGAATTGAGCCGGGCTTCGGAAGATGGTGGGGAAAGGCCTACCGTTTGTCGATAACAGGAAATGTGCAGAATTTTGACGCTTGCACCACTTGATTTTGTTTATTTTTTCCTCAATTTCCAGAGATTTTAGATAGTCGAATTCCGGTTCGTGTGATTGGAATTCCGTGTAAAACTTGTATTCGCAACCCTTTTTCTATTTGAGGAAGAGATGAACACGCATGCAAGCAGCATGAGGTGTAAGTGAGGGTCTTGCCATGCCACGAGTAGCGAGAGGAGAGTGGACTTACCGCCTCATTGCGCTCAAAGAGGACTACCCGACCACCCTTGTCACCGGTAGCGAGATAGTTTCCTGTTGAATCGAACTCGACGGTTGATATGATGTCGGCTATTCGAGGAAGAGTGAGATAAAGGAAAGAAACAGGCACCATAAATATGATGCGGCACCTTCAGTAATATCCTCGACTTCTCCCTTGTCCCCGAAGCATTGCGCAAATCTCCAGCCTCCTGAGCCAGATGCGTCACTGTCCATCATTTGGTAAGCTATGAATGAATAGGAGTGAAGAGAATGCCGAGAGAGGAGAGTGCTGGGGACTGAGGAAGGGCGGAGGGTGTCAAATGCGACACTGTAGATGTAACGATGACCGGAAGATGGGATGCTCTAGGTTGTTGAAGAGTGCCTGCTCGCCGAGGACGATGAGGGATGAGAGAAGTGCGGTATGGATGGCGAGTGGAGGGCGGGCGTTGAGATGAGGATGAAGGTGAGTAGACGCTTGAAAGCTTCAAGTCGCGCGGCAAAGGGAGACTTATTTGGTCTTGTGTACACCGCCTTTGCGCTTTAACCACCACCACCATCACCACCATCGACCGTGACGCTTGGCCTGCGGTCCACTCGCCCCATCATACAATGCCTATCGCACCCATCACCGGCACTCTCAGAAAGAGTTTCTTCACCACCCTTTCCCTTGCCCTCGGGCTCGGAACTGCTGGTGCTTACACTTTCTGGTATGTTGTGATTCTTTTCTCGTATTTGCGTTTCGCTGACCATGGCTTCAGGTATGCTGTCCATCTTCCGCATGGTACGTCTACTACTCTATTCACGACTTATACTGCTTCATTGCTCACCCTGATACTCATCTTTCCTTCAGTGAAAAAGCAGGAGGAGTACTATCTGAAGCTAGAGAAACAGAGGGCGGAGAGTTCGTCGTGAAGAAGGATGAGGCTGTTCGTCGTTGCTGTAATAAACGCCAAAATGCGCGTCATCTAAATCAATGCAATAACATACCTTTCTTTTCGTCATTTTGTTCGAAAATATATGTGACTCTGGCTCGAGGACGAGGACGAGGATTGGGACGGGCGCGCTCACGTGTCGGGACAAATCGAGATGAACCCGAACCGACTTCCGTGTTTGCCCTTGCTGCTTGTAACCCTCTGCCATATATACATTAAAATTGCCAGGCCAGGTCCACATAAATACTACGCATAATAAGTAACAGAACAAAATCCTATGTGCGCAAATCATTCCTCATTCATTATATCTATCATCGAACCAACCGCTTGTACTCCTCGCATGTCTCCGGCTTCTCCGCATTAATCGCATTGATTGCGTCCCAGTCTGCTCCGATACCAAAGAATCCCCTGCAACAAGAACGTCAGCACAAGTCGAATATAGTGGCCGAGACAGACGAGCACATTTTTGCTTCCTTTCTACGCTGTTTTCGCTCTTGATCCCGCTGGCATAACATCAACACTTGCTGTGTATAATCCGATTCCACGGTCCTTTCGAATTTATCCAGCAGACCCGACTTGGTCGACGATTGCTCCGAATCCTTGCCGATAGGATGTGCCGAGAACTCTGCCGGGTTGACAAAGTATTTCACGTTATGTCCAGACGTTTCTCGCCCCATGTTGAACCGTGAAGATGGAGTAAACGAATATCGAGGGTCCGGTACACGTGGCGAGCTGAACAAGTTCGGGATAGCGGATAGGAATGTGATGAGGAATAAGACGATAAGTGGTGCAAGCTGAGCAAGTAATGTCCGTATCGACATTTCTTCTTGTCCTCGAGCCTGAGCTCTGGGCCTTGGACCACCCATATGTACTCGTGTGGTCCGAAAGCCCCCCGGACCGAAAGAAGCGGTAAATACTGCAGATTTTTATCAGGGAAGCGCATTAGCTACATAAACGAAGGATACGATCATACCTCCAGGTCCACCGAATGGACTGCCACCAAGACCGCCGCCACCACCGAAGAACATGTTGAATAGCTCTTCAGGAGTGAGCTCACCGTCGAATGTCCCAGCACTGAACGGATGACCCGCGAATCCGGGCGATCCATTACTTGCAGAAGACATTCCGCTGAACCGTGTATCCGGGTCAGAACCGAACCGGTCGTATTGTGCACGTTTGTCGGCATCTTAAAAAATCTAAGCAACCATGAATCAGAGATAGGAAAGGAGCGATAGCACACCCGAAAGGATCTGGAAAGCCTTCGAGACCACTATTTGAAGAGTCAGAATGCAAGGGTAGACAGCGTCGAGAGGTACTATTATTGACACACTCTTGAATGCCTCGTCAGCTCCAGGCGCAGCATTTTTATCAGGATGCAGTTGCAGAGCGAGCTATAATCGAAATCAGAATAAACAGCTCGGAAACAAAATCTGAAAAATACCTTTCGATAAGCTTTCTTCACCTCAGCCTCTGTGCAATCCTTTTTCAACGACATGATCTCGTAATACTCTGTGATCTTGCACGACAATATTCGTTTGACAACTGCCACTTGTTCTGGAGTGTAGTCTCTTTTTTCCTGAGTACTTCCGGTAGATGTTCCATTGGCAGTAGGTTTAGAGGAGGAAGACGAAGCATTTGCATTTTGGTGTCTGTGCTTTGTCCCGGAGGCAGAGGGATGGGCTTCTGCAGAGGTTGACGAACATGAGGCATCACCAGACGGAGGCACAGAGGTAGCTTCAAGTTCAGATATGCGTTCTAGTAACTTTGAGGCTTCAGGAGTGGGGAATAGACTACGGAATATGCTCGTTAAAGTCGCCTTGATGGAAGATGTCGTTCATAGGTACTGTACATACCTTAAAGACTTTTCGGCGAACCGACGAGCAGAGGGATAGTTCCCTGAGTCACAATGTCGCTGAGATATTGATAGGCACTTGAGCGCCTCGTCCTTGTTGCTCTCCATGGGACTGTGCTAGTGTTGTGAGAAGAGGACACCGACGTGGTGAGTCGAATGGGGTGTCATACACGTGACCCTCTCTATAAATTTAGATCACGATTTCGATTTCTCATTTCTAATCTTTAATCTCTTCCCAGCTGACGGAAAGCAAGCAGTGAGTCAAGGACATCTGCGACATATGGATGCGGAGTCAGAAGAACTGGTCAAGTTTAGGGAGCAATGGAAGGCAGAAATCAAGCAACGGTCCACTCACTCTCATGTCTCGCCCTCCGTCGATGGAAAGCCTCTGGACTACTCTTTGCCTTCAGTTCCTGCTCATCTCTTTGCTGTTCAGCCTCGCATCCCCGGAGCTCAGACTCTGAGTCGGAGTCTTGTATCAGCAGTGGAGACTTACCGGCTTGCGATACAGTACGAGCAGACAGGAGACCTTGATGAGGCTCTGCGTCTTTACAGGAATGCCTTCAAGCTTGATTCTAATGTTGACAAGGCTTACCGTAGAGAGGAACTTCGTCTCGCAGGGGCCGCTCTTCGTGTTGAGAATGGCCACGTCGAGGAACATTCGAGGTGGGACCCTTTCAGTGCGGAGAAAGCATTGACGAGGTCGAGGTCGAAGGCGAGGCCTATAGTGGGAAAATGCCTGCATACTGGAGCACTCATGCATTTGCTCTCGTCGTTTCCCGATGATTTGGACTTTATTCCTTTGGACGAAGCCAGCAATACTCCCCTTCGGCTCGTTCCCGATGAAATCATTGTTCTTATTCTGAAGATGCTTGATCCTCATTCTATTGAGAGATTCGCCCTGCTCAGCCGGAAAGCCAGAGTCCTATCTCTAGACTCGTCTATTTGGAGGTGTGCCACCACGAATGACCTTTGCTGGCTTTGCTGAATAATGCGTAGAGACCTTGTGCAAAAGACGTACATGCCACCTCAGATTCCGCACGACTCGACTATCGAGGAACTGGCAGACCGATACACGTTTGACTATCGACGGTTCTATATTGAGCATCCCCGGTTGAGACTCGACGGCGTATACATAGCAGTCTGTCATTATGTGTGAGTCCCTTGGCTCTTCGTAGTATTAGTCACCGAGTAACAAAAAGTCCTCAGGCGGCCAGGATTAAATAGCGATAATGTCTGGGTCAACGTAAGTGCAACCTATTTTTCCGCGCTTTTCAGTTGTCATGGCACTCCACGCAACGTTCATGTTCTGTGGACCTGGCGGATCCAGCAATAGGATGCCACGACCCACACCGCATTCGGCCATAGAAACTTGCTCAGGCTGTCGCTACCTGTCTCTAGATCGTTTGCCCGTGATGCATACATGACATTCGTGCGGTGCCATTACTGCTGGAAAGAGCTGGAAATGGAACAGCACAAGCTAAAACGAAACAACACTCTTCAGGTTAGCCACCTCATCACTTACCATAGATACCTGTACGTCGCAGTCTTCAGTCTCCGTCGCGGATCTCACCTCATCGATATCTAGCCGATTTTTCGCGGATGGGACCGTGATATCTCTTCTAGCTAACGAGGATGTTGAACCACAAACCGTGATTCCTTTGCTTAAACCGTCTCTTCGCATGAAGGTAGCATTGAAGGCATTATCCTGGGCTTAGAACTGAGTATCATTCATGTACAGGGACTGTTTATCGGCAGCTGGTCTTTAGAAGGAGCTACGATTTGCATCCGGGACCTCACGGATCCCAACAGAAGCAACCTCCGCTATACGTTTCGGATGATTTTGACTCTCAAATCCAAGCCTCTAGGAAGGTGTGTCTGAATGAGGGGCGTGTATTATCTTTTCCCGCTGATATCTGATAACCAGGTGGAACAAATTGGATTTGTCTGGGTACGACTCTATCAACAAAGAAAACGGGGAGGCGATTCCTTTAGGTCTGAAACATGAACGGCCTTTCTGGTTCTCCAAAGTCAGATCATATGTTGCTTAGTATATTTTGCTCTGCCTATAGTAGCTAGAACGATTCGCGCTGGTTGTCTACCCGTGACCGCGGAGAATTGCCAATTAGGGACGTAGATTAGTAGTGTGATTATGTCACCAAATTTAGATCCATATCCATTAACTCACCTTCTGCTTCTTGCTTGCCTGTATATTCAATATGGATGGTTTTGACGATCTACTCTCATCTTCTCGACATCCCTTCGAGGACAATCCGTTTGCAAACCCATTTGACAAACCTCGTTCGTCCTCTCCAGACCCTTGGTCGACCTTTGGCCAACAAGAGCAAGAGCATGAGGCATATGCTGCGAGTTTCGAGGAATTCCAAACGTCGGATGAATCTGCGCACGATGTTGTCGGACATGAGGCACATTCTCCAAGGAAATTCCATGAGCATGAAGGTGAAGAACTGAAAGACACTCGTAGCTCGAGCGAGACGCAATCTATTGATGGAGTTAGCGAGGAATCAGAGACGGATGCTCTAGATGGAGTCCTCCAGAGTCCGGGCTTTCGAGAGAACATTTCGGTCGACGATCACGAAACCGCAGAAGACTTACGTGCCAGATCGCCTTCACTCGAGGAATTTGCAGCTGGCTACGACGGGTCTAACCCTACAGTGGACGCTCCATTGCAGAGTAGCACTCCAAAACCGTCTACACCACCATCAAGCACAAAAGTAGAGCGGACCCAATCTTACTCATCTCCCACACCTGCGTCAGCAAAACAGTTTGTTTCCCCTCTTGAATCGCCAGGACCCGGTGTCGTAGCGGCGTTTGCCAGCCTTGCTCTTGGAGGTGAAAGTACTGGAGGTTGGCAGGACACTCCGGCGGAGTATACTGCTCCCGCTTCGCAAAAGTCTGAAGATGCAAAACGAAACGAATCTGTGGAACTCACATCTGAAGCTGCGAAAGAGGTATGTGTCTTCAAGCTGCAACGACAGAATAAATGCTTTGATGATGACCTTTGACCTTATATCCTATTTAACCAGGGCCAGCCAGCCTCCAGAGAAGGATCTGGAGCGCGACCATTCTTTACTATTTCCGTAGACGACCCACAGAAAGTAGGAGACTCGATCCGCCCCTACATTTTGTACACAGTTCATACCAAGGTGTGAGATCACTCGAATACGTACATGCCTTATGTCGTGACGGAGCATTGATAACAGACGAATTCTCCTCTCTTCAGCAAGTCTTCTTTTTCCGTGCTTAGGCGCTACTCGGATTTCCTGTGGTTGTATGAAATGCTATGTCTAAACAACCCAGGAGTTATTGTGCCACCCGTTCCGGAAAAGAATCCCTTCGGAAGATTTGACAATCTATTTGTTCAGCAGCGGCGACTGGCTCTAGAGATATGTATACAGAAAATCGCGAGCCATCCTGTTCTAGTCAAGGATCAGGACTTCAGGCTATTCCTGGAAAGTGACACCTTCGCTCTTGATGTGAGAACTGTTTTTGCGTTTATATTACCGCATCGTGTTCACTTGCTGAATACGTTAAAAGATCAAACACAGGAAAACAGAAATGGCACAGGATCGAGGAGGAATACTCTCTAGTATTGGGCAAACATTGACTGGCTCAAAATTCTTGGAAGTTGACGATGTATGCGTTTGCTGTCCGCGGATAGATATGAGTGGTCTCATTGCATTTTCAGTGGTTTGACAAGAAGAAAGCATACCTTGACGGTCTAGAATCTCAGCTGAAGGGCCTCGTGAAGGCTATTGATTCGGTCTCAAAACAACGAGAAGGCAAGTCCTTGGTCTAGAATTCTCCTGTCGAACTAATGGCCTTTGAACCTATTACAGAACTCGCAATTAGCACCGGAGAGTTCTCCCTAAGCATTACAGAACTCTCGGAGTCGGATCTAAGCAAGGAGCTTTGTCATTCTCTCTCTGCTTTGGGGATTGTCGAGAAAAAAGCGCAAGACCTCCAGCATACCCAAGCGCAGGAAGACACGATTACATTGATGACTACGGGTGAGTCTTAAGTCGATTTTATATTTATTGTTTGACGGATGGGGACATCAATGGACGACGTAGTGGAGGAATATTCGCGGATCATCAACTCTGTGCGGGTAAGCACGTCTGACATTCGTCTTGTCTTGAGTTTGGGGCTAGAATTTCTCAAGATGGCATTCGCTTCTCGCGTGCGCTGCCATTCGCAATGGCAAAATGCGGAAAGTGAACTGCGTCGAGTCAAGCAGTCGTATGAGAGGGCACGTAGCCAGAGCCGCATTCCTCAAGAACGTACGGGACATGCTCTAGCTCAAATAGCAGAGGTATGCTTTAAAGTTCATTCAAAATGGCTTGACTTAGTGTCTTTTCAGGCAGAACGAAGAGCAGTGGATGCTAAGCACGAATTTGAGCGATGCAGCAGGCTTGTGAAAACTGAATTTTCGCGATTCGAGGAGGAACGCATTGATGACTTTAAGAAAGCCTTGGAATCGTTCTTGGAGGGAATGATTGAAAGACAACTGGAGGTATGCACCGGCCAAGACTCTTGCTTGTATGCGGTCTCATCTAAATTCACTTTAGCTGGTAAGGGCTTGGGAAGGTTATCAGGAATTGCTATTGAAAAAGATCAATGCAAAACCGGTGACACAGGACTCCGAAGAGAACCCTGTTGCTGCTAGCAATACTACATCCTAATTTGACTGTCTACATGCCTTACTGATATATATGCAGAGCCGACATGATGTCGTGCTGATCACCAGTTTGCCCAGGGCGAACGACACCTATGCCGATCTTCAGAAATGACGAGTCGGGCAAGTCTAATCCTCTCCTCAATAACCACGGTGGCTGTAATGCGCAAGTACCACAAATATATCCTTCTTCCTGACATTCGCCACCTACTCCCAGAACTTTGGCATCTTCACCTGAGGCTCGCCCGTGCCGATTTCTAAGAAGTCGGAAGGTCGCTCCCTCTTGATATTCCGACGCCTATTGTTGATGGGTAGACGTTGGTACGCGGAATCAACTCCTGCTGGTTGTGGATTCGGGAAAGGCGCCGTAGGCCAAGGAGTCTGTTGAAAGGATGGATTTATACTTCCAGCTGCTTGCTGCACTGCCGCGGCTGCTGACATATCTGCTGCCAGTGCCGCAAACGTTTGGGCTTGTTGTAGATGAGCCTGGGTCTGCTGCAATTGAAGCACGGTGGATTGCCGGACTTGATTCGGTAAAGACGAATTCTGTAGCATGGTAGATAACTGAGTAACCTGACCCTGGAGCTGAGGTATTGTTTCGTTGACGAGCTGGGATAAGTCGAAGTTGGAGCCCGGTTGTTGATCAAATTGTACTTCTGCGTCAGTGTCAGATCCAGCGTCGTCTTTCAAAGCCAGTGTCTGCATTAATTAGTTAGCGATTAGAATGCGTTGAAAGCTGCTCGAGATCCCCACTTCTTTATTTTCTGCAGAGCTCAAAGCAGCTGCTTCGGCCTCGTTATTTTCCTTGATAAGCTTGTCAATATAGTCGCCAACTCTGGTACGCATTGGTTTATCAATCATAAGACTATCAAGAGAAGGGATTTTTCTGGAGCATTTTGGACAGATGAAGTCATTTTCGAGCAAGTGAGAATGTATACAATCTTCGCAGTAGAGCGTGCTGCAGCAAGGTGTTTTGACAGCTTCCAGGAAAAGCTTGCCATCAATAGGGCATGCCAGAGCAGGATCGGTAAGAGGTTTCTCGCGGACTTCTGCGGGTGTCAAGCCCCTCGTACGAGCAACTTGCTTTTGCCATGAAGCACTATATTTGTTGGTAAGCAGGGCCGAAGTGCAAAAGAAGGAGGAGACATACAGATCTGGTTGGGCGACCACATATCCACCTTCTGGTGTAACCATGATGCCTTGTGCAAGCTTTCCCTCGGAAGGAGATTCCACTGCTTTGAGGAAACTACGTGGGATGCCAGTAGTTCGTTTGATACGAGGTCGATTATCGTAATCTCGATCGTTATTGGTGGGACAGTCGTGAATCCAGTGTCCTTTGAATAGGTAAGCACTTTTATAATTGTACCGATCCAATGAGAACCAACATACCCTTTGAGCCGCATCGATAGCATACGTAACTTGGTGGAAGAGGACGGTCTGTTTGGTGATGAGCTTGACGACTTATGAATGGTTTTCCACCTCGACCGGTACCCCTTGCACTGTAGACAGGCACGGCACTATAGAAAAAGTTGCAACGCGTGCATTTCTTACGATGAAGTAACAACAGACAATGTAAGAAAAATACTAACTGCGACATCTTTTCTTGGGTCTCCTCCCAAACATCAGTCTGCGCTCTAAACATGGCCGCCATCGCCGCAGCTTCATCGCCGTCCGTTGAAGATGCGACGGGAATTGGTGTCTTTAGATTGAGGTAAACACATCCCATCGAAACTGAAGACAAAAGAATAGACATACTGAAGGTTTCACGTCAGGAGAATCGTCTTTCCCATCGAACCGTACAGTCACTGCGCCAGTGCCTACTCGGGCTCTCATAAGGCTTGAGGTCGGTACCTTGTCCTTTCCATATAATACATCTGATTGGATACCATTTGGGGCCGCTGCTGTAAGGTACAATACTCCTCTCCCCTTCCCAGGCTTTGCAGGGACACGTTTAGCAATGACGGATGAAGACCGCGGAATTATATGAGTATCATCCTTGTATTCTGTAGAATTGAAGCAGGTTCAGTCTGCAAGATACGTCGCGTATAGAATAGGCTCGGACGCACCCTGTTCATTAGAAGGGTCGAACAGGAGAAGGTCGAAATCGTTCGCCTTGAGATTATTCGCAACAATTATTTCTCTTTTAAGATCGAAAACTGAAATGCCTGTTCCATCAAATGATATTTTGGACTCATCCTTTTGAGATTTGAATCTATAGTAAACGAAGGAGGTCATTGCACTCGCAGTACTTCAGAGTATGATACTGACTATGTTGATTGCAATGAGACGACACTGAGGATCGGGTCGCACGTGGACAAGCCGCGAGCACGTGACTCAGTCTTGATCAAAGCTGCACGCGTCGTGCCTCTCAATTCCAACAAGACGACCTCCAGAGCTGAGCTGCATTCCTTCCTCCATCCACTCTGCTCGGAACAAGTCATGGCGCTTGCTATTGAAACTCCCTCTCGAATATGGAGGCGCATTAAAGAGGGTGAAGCTCGCGACTCCGAAATGCCCTCTCTGCCCTCACTCCCTGATCTGGACGTCTCTGGTTTGTCTGACTTGGATCTCCCTTCCCTTGCCCCGGAAGTAGATGCCATCAAGGCTACTGTCGACTCGTCAGAGGGGAAAGCCGCTCAGCATCCTTTGACACCAGCCATGCCACAGTCAGCTTGGTATCCTGGCTCAGGAAAGGACGTGACACCTTTGCCATGCGGCATGTCTTTATATGACGAGATTTCCGGGGGCGAGCATGAAGAATTAGACGAAATAGCTCCTCCTCGTGTAGGGCATCGAGAAGAGGAACTTGGTCTGTCTAATAACACGAGACTTGAGGACGATCTTTATGCATCCGTTTCCGGCTTGCGCGTCACAAAGCAATCGGAGCAAGTTGGCAAACAAGGAGGTGTTGCAGCAGAGATGAAAGCCGGACTGGAGGCAACGAGCCACCTAGATCAAGCTATCTTTATCGACAGAGGTCTAGTCTCTGCTGGTTTATCTCAAGGTCTCGAAAGCCATCGTGAAAGTGGCTCGCTTCCGAACGTAAGTCGTGCCTTTCTGAGGTCACCGTTCACATACAGAGATAAAGTTAACATACTCGCTTATACAGGCGATCATCCGACGTGAACCGAAAGATGTCGATATGAACAAGGCGCACAGTTCTCATCGACATATGATCCGGTCTCCGTCACTTCCCCCCACTTCCCCTGCTAGTACAAACCTTCCAGACGTGTCGGACTCTCACTTGCATTATTCGAACACAGTGGAGCATCGCACGCGCACGCAAGAACAAAAATCCGCTCTGGAGACTCTTCATGCATCGCTCATGTCCATACCAAAGTGCAACGGTCAAGAGCAAGCCGAGGAAAGTACCGAGACTGAGCACAATCAAAAGACCGATAAGACCTCCGTATCACGGGAACCTACCTTTTCCTCGGAAGACTCGGGAGCTGCACGCGGAACAGGGGTTCCTTTTTCTCAGGTCATGAACATTCCTTCGAGCTCAGCAACACCCTCTCAAACATATTCATCGCATGTCATTGGTCATCGGTTTGGACAGCTTCTGGAGCAAGATAAGAGAGAACTGGACGAGGCAGATGATTTGGCGACTCCGTTGCCACGAAAGAAATCGTTCCTGCTCAGTGTAGTGCACTCCACGACAAGACCACGTCTTCTAATCCAACTCCACATCCTAAAGCTCGGTTTGACAAGGCGGCGGCTGGGCAAACAGCCGGCCCCTCACGATTGTTTAACAGCGGCAGGAACAAGCCTCGCTTGTCTCATCCGCTGTCGCGAATGTCAACTTTCTTCCCGGTAACACCTCTCAACAATCTGCGGAGCGACATGGAGATCGATGACCATCTAGAAGGAGCAGCCGGTAATTCCTTTGTGTCCACCGCTTCGTCTCACGATCTGACCGTCCATCATCGCGCAAACGCGTCCTTTGATCCTTTGACCGAACCTCAAGGAGTAAGTCGGTTCAATGCCGGGAAACTAAATACGTATTTGCACGGCCTAAACAGACGGCTCCAGCAGGAAAATGAGCTCCTCGTGACTAGAATTCGGACTCAACAGATGGAACTTGAAAATGTTCGTGATCATGCAGGGCGTCCGGAGCTTAGCGGAGTCATGGAAAATGATGCAGAACAATGGGTAGCTGAGAA
The DNA here is from genome assembly GCA_009806525.1 of Sanghuangporus sanghuang. Taxonomy (NCBI): domain Eukaryota; kingdom Fungi; phylum Basidiomycota; class Agaricomycetes; order Hymenochaetales; family Hymenochaetaceae; genus Sanghuangporus; species Sanghuangporus sanghuang. Next base: position 370,465 of record VVIT01000002.1, on the reverse strand, counting down.
GGAAAGCCTCGAGCAGAAGATAGTTGAGCTTGAACGTCTTCTCCGAATCAGAGACAAGGAACTAGCGGATGAGCAAGCGCTGCGATTGCGTGACAAGGAAAAGTGGAAGGAAAGGATGTCAGAAGTCGAGGACGGAGTCGGGCAAATCATTACAAATTTGGAGGAACGTGTCCAGAGAGCCGAAGCGAAGGCTGCGCTATTGGATGATGTCGAACGGCAGTTGCAGACTGTTCATTCAGACCTTGAAAGTACTAAGTCTACGAACCAGGCGCTCAGGCAACGCGCGGAGCAGGCCGAGCAGATGCTTACCCACAACGATGGCGACGGGGGTTCGACAAATGACTCACCGGCGAGTGACCATGTGCTACAGGCGCAAGGGAAAGATGATGTACTCGTGTCGCTACACGCTTCTCTCGCGGACAAGGACAAGGAAGTCTTGTCCCTCCGTAGCATCATCCGTGATCTCGAATCCAGCCTTCGCATCGCACGAGAGACGATTGAAACCTCTCATCAAGATGTTAAAGAAATGCGATCGACTGAGAAGGAGCTGAAGGAAGAACTCCGTCTTGCTCAATCGATGGCAGACAGATTAAGGTCGGAGCTGACCCTTAGTTCTACACAGCTCAGAGATCTCGAGAAAGAACTGAATAAAGCTCACGAAAGGCACGCCGAGAAACAAGAGGCTCTGGACATTGCGAACGAGCGAATAACATTGTCTTCCGAAGAACTTGAAAAGGCGAGATCAAACGTACAGCAACTCGAAAATGCATTGGAGGAAAGTGATAAGAAAATCCTCGCAAACAATGACGAGCTGGTCGAGTTGCGTTCGAAGTTGGCGATGATGGAACGCGAGCACGAAAAAGCAAGAAAACATAACTATTCACATAGCAACATTACAGATGATAGTGTCGATGTCGCTAGCCTGAAAACCGAGCTCTCTGAAGCAACGAAGGAGATTGGGCGTTTGACCACCTTGTTAGATCAAAATCCTGCTCGCAAGGCTCTCGACAAGGCAAGAGAATCTCGAATCAATCTTCTTGAGAAAGAGAACCAGGAACTACTTGAACAACTACGCGCTGCCCGCGATCCATCACATTATGCTACGCCTCATCGGAATCCAAGCATGAGCAGTCTATCGCCAATGCATCGGCAGCTCATTAACTTAACTCTAAGGACACCAAAGACTCCAGGCGAGCCTCTCAGAAACGTAAGTAAATCAGCTAATTGTTTCAGCTTCTCTACTAACTGCATTAACTACATTGTCAGGCGTCCTGGCTCATGAGTATGACAGGCGAGATATCGACGGCTCAACTTGTGGAAGAGATTGGTCGATTACAAAAGGAGCTGGACATGGCCAACGAAAGTATTGATGATAAGCTGGATAAACTCGAGGAGGCCGGGCTAGGCGTTGTGGGGCTAACAAAGGCTCTGGAAGATGCCCGAAGACGGATCGTGGATTTGGAAAATGAACTGCAGGATCGAAATCTCCGACTTCCAGAACGATTCTCATGTCCGCGATGTGGAGAATACGAAAATGGCAAATCCATATGCAAGGAGTGCGTCTAAAGCTATTTTCTATCGTATATTTTTTGACACCGTTCAACTAGCACCAATGCAACTTTGCAGTTTCGGCTCGCCGCAGTGACAGCAGAATTGGAATCATTGAAAAAGCAACGTGATGAAGAATTGGTAAGCTCATCAGGAGAAAAGGCCATGCTGCGGGATGCTACGAACCGTTTGAACATTGAGATAAAGCGTGCCAAAGAAGAACTCAAGGCGGCTGAGAAACGCGGCCATATGGCCGAGAGATCGAAATCGGAGCTGCAGAAAGTGGGTTGTCTTATTTAATTGCAAACTCAAGGCATTCCATTGATCAAACACAGGAGCTCACGAGAGCCAGGAAGATTATAGATGATCTGGAATATTACCTTCAATCGGAGCGATCCCGACTTTGTACCATGGACCTTGAAAACTCCAATGCTTTAAGGGAAAAGGAGAGAATCCTGCAGAAGCTGCACGAAACCGAGCAGGCGAGCTGGATTATCACTACAAACTGGGAAGGTTTCTAATAGTCTTCTGTAGAGAATGGAACAAGCTCGAGATCGGATCTTCCTACTTAAGGAGGCCAATATCAAGCTCGAGGCTGAATTGAAGAGTCAGTTTCTTCTGCTTCTTGTTCAAGCGATCCGGTGCTGACCAATAACGACAGTCCAACGAAAGACTAGTAATATTGAAGAGACACTCTTTGGGAACAAAGAAACTATTGAGCGACTTCGCCATGAACGGTCTGAACTTTCGGACAAATACTATGACCTACATCAGCAGCTCACCGAAGCCTCAAAGGTAGGTCACATCCACGCCGCGGTAAAATCGGTCTCTCATTCGATATGAACAGAATGCAAACGAGCTGACGTCAAAGCATGCCAAGTTGCAAATGTCATACGACGCTCGTCGGCACCAGCTAGATCGACAAGCTAAGGAGATTGAGAATCTTCGCTCCGCACTGTCATCGCAGGTGCAGATCTTAGACAACGCTAGGTGGAAGAACGAAAACACCCAAGTAGAGAGCACAGAACTCAGCTCTTTAGCCCGGAAGCTTGAGTCCGAGCTCAAACGCATTCAACACGAGGCAAATGGCTTTGGGCGTGATCTCGTTCACCTGAAAGCGGAGCGGGACCAGATGATGGCCCGTCACCGCGAAGAAATTGAGTTACACGAACGCGAGACCAATCAAGTCCGAGCCCAGCTGCGAAATCTGAAGCAACAAGTTGCAAACCGGAAGGAAACCCAGGATATAGCTTCAGAGATGTAAGCTACGTGATTCTCTTTTGACAAAGCCAATTGACGAAGGTTTCTAGACACGCGGTAACGGAGTCCTTGCGACTCAGGCACAACCGAGAGTGTAAAGGGCTCTTCATTCAGATTCGATATCTCAAAGCAAAGTTCACGCGAGAAGCTGCACTACGCGACGGCCTTAGTTATCAGAAGGGCTATCTGCTCGTTCTTTTGTCTCGGTACGAGGCGAGGTCAGGATTTCCTATTAAAAGTGTCCAAACTTTAACTAAAATGTTAATTCAGCGAAAAAAAAATTCTCGCTACGATCGCACAAGTTGGCTTCCAACAAACTTCCACCCTAAACCTCCGGCCTAAATCGTTACGGACGGCTGCTTTAGCAGTTATGTTCATCTCCCGAACTCGGTCAGCCTAGTCACAGATAATCTGTCTTTTATTTATACTAATGTTTAACATCGAACAGGCGAGCGAGTGACACATGGCGAGAACAGCGGTCGGCTTGCTCTTCCGTCGCAGTTGCATTGGATAACGTAAGGAAAAATCGAGCGTTGAGGATGTAGGATTGCATCTGTGGTCTGTACTATAAGGTAAATTATGCACTTTGCTTGTGCAATTAGCTCTAGACTGTACTTTCTCCGATAATTGCATAAGTGCGTTATTAAAAAAATCATTCAAAGAATCCAAGTTGGATGGAATTCCTTACTTACCAGGTCTTCAGACAACAGAAATTCTATGATTGCTTTTCAAGCAGCAAATATATTTTTACCTTTCACTTTTACACACCCCAAGCGAAGAAAAATTAATTAAAAGTTTATCAGAAAGAAAAAAAAAGTCTGCTTCCGAATGGAGAAAAAATAAAAAGGGCAGAACTGGGTATAAATCAAGTTGACATTGGTGTTTACAAACAAAAGGAAGAGAATAAAATTTTCTCCAAAAACAATCTTCGATGTGAAGAAATGTTCCTTCTGTTGGAGTGAGAGAGCTTTTACCCACGGATGATTGTCCGGGATTACCTTCTTGATTATAAGAAAGCCTGGAAGCTTCTATTGTTTCTCTCATATCTTCTTCGGATCCTTCACTTTCACTTTCGCTATCTTAGCAAGGCAGGAAAAAAAAGACGCTAAGCGCGATAACGGTCAAACCATCGGACTCTACGATCATTTCCTGAACGACTTCGAAGTTATAACTCGCACCGCGGAAGTCGAAAAGACGTATGAGAGTCCACTCCAGATTGTTGTGCCCGCTACCGTCCACCTTCAAAAGATTCAGGTGGTGTGACGATGAAAGCGTGGACGTCATCACTTACTGTAATGAATGCAATATCAGTTCTGTATTGAACGTCAAGAGAGGCGATACGGTCGTGACTCCCATCAACAGAAGTTGTAGCAACGTGTTAATCTGAGTTTCAGTGATTTTAGCAAACGAAACTCTGAGTGTTGTCTGTTTCTTTACCTTGCTTATGCGAGTAGGGTGCACTTCGGCCGATGGGATGGAGAAATCCCAGTATCGTTGAAACGTTTTCTGAATATCATGAATTCAAGTGACAGAAAATGGGTATTACGAAATGTCTGACCGGTGGGGATAGTGTTTTATGACGAATATAGAAAGCAGCGCAGCTCAAAAGGACATCTCGTCCAAGGATTATGACGGCCAGAGGAACTAAGAAAGCTTTAATCGATGCTGAAGAAACAAAGGACAGTGTATCGATACCTACCTGGAACCATTCCCTTCAATGCCAGAGTGACGGTCAATGTAGTCATCAAAGCTTTGTCTGCGGCAGGGTCTAATATTGTGCCCAAAACGGAGCGCATCTGATACCGTCGAGCTAGGAAGCCATCGACCTCATCCAACAAGTAATGACATCAATGGATGATTTGAGGAAGACAGAACCACACTCGCTTACCCAGTCCGAAACGCCCGCGTATGCTAGAATTCCAGTCGCAGCTGCAAAGTTACCATGAACAATTGACCAGGCGAGAAAAGGACAGGAGAGTATTCTGGAGACAGTGAGGGCATTTGGGATCGTATAAATGTTTTCGCGAATCAAATGTTTGAATACGGCCGTTCTCCTGGGTTTACCCTCGCCATTTTTGTCAGGAGGAAGGTTGGAAAGTCGACGGAGAGACCCGGTCACATGAAATGGAAACGAAGACCGAGAAAAGCAGTCTGAAAGATGTGCTGGACTGCTACGACATCCAGAAAGATGATAATGATGAGAAATGGGTTTTAGAGGATAAGATGATATTTGTTGCGTAGACAGGCATGCCACACGACGAGGAATGAGATTGAGATTGAACATGAGAAAGGTAGTAACAGACTCGGAGGCGGTGGGAACAACGTTAACTTAACGTAGTACATACTCCAACGTACCAGTACTAGTACTAGTGATGCTCTTCCCATAGCACTCATCCACTCTCCTTCATCATCCATCATGCAGCCTTCCTCCAAGTCCGACTCGCATCTTCGTCATCGGTCGCGACCCGGCGAAGCACCATTAGCAACTCAAAATGGCTCCGTCAATCCTGGTCTCGCAAACGGCATCGCGAACCCAGAGTCCAGGACTGGTGCATTATCCGACTTTGTCCTAATCCTCTCACTTGTCTTTGGAGGCTGTTGTATGTGAGCTGATTTCATACGTTTCTGCTTGTGCGGCACTGTGCTGTGCTCACGGGCACGGGCCCTGACAGCAACGTGTTGTCTTTCGAATCTTTGCTCAGAAGGAGTTCTTCGCTCGGTCAGTTCCTTGCTGGATTCCTCATCTGCCATATCAGCTCAATTGATCTGTAGGGACTCTCATTACGTTTGGACAAATGGTCTTCATTACTTGCCAATCCCTGCCTTATTTCCTGCGCCGGAAGCAAACCTCACTTTTGCCAAGCCTGATTCCCCGTCAAGTGCCTCTACACGTCTGGTGTCTCCAAGTCCTTGTGCTTCTTAGCGGCTCTTTGCTCAACAATTGGTCTTTTGCGTTCACTCCACTCACTCTACAGATTGTCTTTCGATCTTCTGGTCAGTACTTACTTTCTGGTCTATCCAGGCAGCTGGCTTCATGGATCTTTTGTGGTACAGGTCTTCCAGTTTCCTTGTTCCTCGGCCGAATTTTTCTGAAAAGACACTATTCTCCTATGCAGACTGTGCGTAGCGCTGAGCTTTTCAAGTCGTTGAAATATCTCAATGACTTGTGCAGTTATCTGTGCTTTTGGTGACAATAGGTGTCATATTTGCAAGTCTGTCTCGGCCGTCATCGCGAGCGGTGAACAATGCTGACGGCCAGAAGGAATATTTTCTCGGGATTTTTATGTTGACATTGTCGCTACTGTTGACCGGTGTCCTTGGAGTTCTGCAGGAGCAGACATATAATAAATACGGACCCTGCTGGAGAGAAGGTGTTTTTTATACGGTAAGGTGGCACAATAGAAGCTAAAAGGATTTATTCTGACTGGAACATTGTACCGCAGCATCTTCTGTCATTACCGTTGTTTGCGTTTTTGACAAAGGGTATCCGTGAAGGGATCGAGGTGCTAGGATCCGCCAAAGAACATATTTCGAACGCATATCTGGTGTTTGCCGTGAATCTCATGACGCAGCTTCTGTGTGTTTCGGGAGTCAACCAACTTGCTTCTGTAAGCCTTGGCGCAAAAAAATACCGTGTTCGTGCGGAAGGAATCTAATTTTCTTCCGCAGAGAGTCAGTTCTGTATCAACTAATTTGGTGCTGACGTCGCGGAAAGCATTGAGTTTGTGGTTGAGTGTGTGGCTATTCGGGAGCGAATGGAATTACGGGCTTGTTATTGGAGCTGTGCTGGTATTCCTTGGGAGTGTTCTATATGCCTGCGTGACGACGAGAAGATAGATATTTGTATATATAGAAAGAAAAGGCGGAATAAATAGAAATAAATAAATGTCCAAAATAGGGAGTTGCTTTGATGACCGCTCAACCGCACTTGGGCAGATACCATTAAGTACGCTCTTGCTCCTGCTCCTGCTCCTGCTCCCGCTCTTGCTCTTGCTCTTGCTCTTGCACTTGCTCCCGCTATTGCTCTTGCTCTCGCCTTTACATCCTGGCGCTCTCTTTCTCATAGCACCGGTTGATCTTAGACCGGCTCGACAAATGGGCATCCTGTGCTGTCGTTCCGATGTGAGTGTTCTGTTTCCATCATTTGTTTCATTCCCCGCTTCGCGATTCACCTCTGGTCCGTCTACCCAGCCAGTCGACTTTGACGGCGATGTCACCTTGTTCCACTTTGTCCTTCTTAAATCAGTCGGCAAGGGTGCCTTCGGTAAGGTTGGTATTTTCCTGTCTCTCCCTGTTGTTGTTCGCTCGGTTCGAGATAACGCACACGATAGGTTCGAGTGGTCCAACACAAACAGACACGTGAGCTGTACGCCCTCAAGTACATCAACAAGGCGAAATGCGTCAGGATGAGGGCAGTTCCAAATGTCATTCAGGAACGACGGTTACTTGAGGAGGTGTGAGATTCATGTTGCTTTTACCCCGACATCCACAACGAACTGAACAACTATCACCTGTGCAACACGCAAGGTCGACCATCCGTTTATTGTGAATCTTCGATACGCATTTCAGGATGATGAGAACTGCTTTTTCGTGCTCGATCTCATGCTAGGGGGTGACCTCCGATGTGAGTTCCCAGATCAACGTTCTCGCTCAACGCACTGGATTCATTTCACATCCAAGTTCACCTAGAAAGGATGGGCTCGTTCTCAGAAGATGCAGTCAGACTCTATGTCGCTGAAGTTGGCTCTGCTTTGTCGTTCTTACACGAGAGGAAAATCATTCACAGGTTGGATTATTCCCTTCGTCGAAGGCTAATGCTATCCCCGGTTAGTTAGACTGATCGTCTGTGTCCTTGCCAGAGATCTCAAACCTGACAACATCCTTCTGGATGAACGAGGCCACGCACACATTACGGATTTCAACATTGCTGTGCACTATTCGGATCGCCGATTGCTGACTGGCGTAGCAGGGAGCCTAGCGTACATGGGTAAGAACTGTTTAGTGTTCTTTCTTGACTTTAGCTTTCGTCCATTAACGTGATAATGCAGCTCCTGAAGTCCTATCTAAGAGGGGTTATAGCTACATGATAGATTGGTGGTCTCTGGGCGTTTTAGCCTATGAACTTATTTTTGGAAGACGACCTTTTCGGGGTAGAACGAATGCAGATTTGACACACGCTATTGCTCGGGACCCCGTCAGATTTCCTGAAGACTCGGATCAAAAATGTAGCAAGGAAGGAAGAATGGCTTTAAGAGATGTACGGTCCTCACTTCGTCCCACTGTGCCGTATAATGACCATCCTCTGTAGTTCATGACCCGAACTATTGATAACCGACTAGGATGCAGACCTGGTAGTGAAGGTTTACGAGATCTTCAAAGACATACTTGGTTCGAAGGGCTGGAGTGGGATATACTAGAATCGAAAGAATTACGGCCAGGATTTATCCCCGACGTAAGTTGTTGCAAGGCTTCATTCAGCTCTAATTCGTGCTGGAGTTCTGCTCTACTTTTTTTTTCTTGCTCGTCGCAGATTTTGCATGTACTAACCGAATGATCCATTGCTTCTGGCCCTGTTTAGTCAAAGAAAGCAAACTTTGATTCGTCGCACGAGCTAGAAGAACTTCTGCTCGAGGATAATCCACTGAAAGCACGGAAACGCAGAGCTAATCAAGACATCAGTAATCTGAGTGAAGAGATGCGGTTGATGGAGGAGCAGTGCGTCACTATCTTTTATAAACTTTCTGTTTCTATGCTGATCTGCCTTCAATAGGTTCACTACCTATGATTTCAAGAAGATGCATCGTCGATCGTATTATCCTCAAAATCAGCAGATTGCATCTCAAATGACTTCTTCAACTGGCTTTTTATCCTCGCGACCTGATACTCCAAGTCTAACGGAACGAGAATTTGCCGAGTTGGGACATCCTTCTGTAACTGTTCGTGGCATGAGTCTGGATAGTCATGACCCCTTGGAAACAAGAGCCGGTGTTCACCGATTACCAGATGAGTACGGAGGTGGCTATCAGGCAGACGGTGTACCAATGCATATGGTTGAGAAGACCACATGATATACCTATACCAATCTCTTCTTTTACATCCCTTCCTGGGCCTATTTTTGCGTCTACGTGTCCACAGTCGTCCGTCGTATGGGTAGGCACTTTTTTTTCTTTATTCCCTTCTAATATCAGTCCGTTTGTGCGCAGACAGTTCTTTAGCCACTAAATCTGTATGTTTCGTTTGTACAAATTCGACCAGGTCTCCATTCGCATCAAATTCGTGGTGCGATGAGAATCCAAAGCTAAACACAATGCAAAGATACTCGACATGACATGACAGTGCAAGATTGGTATAGAAATGAAATGTACAGTGTAAATGATTGATTAAAACCTATCGGCTGGAATATAAAGACTGTCCGCAGAGTAGAGTGTTCTATGTATTTCCTATTCATCTTCGTTCTTGTCTACCGCTCGGATGAGACTTCTTAGCCGGAGCAATTCGTTGGAGATTTGTCTTATAAACGAGGTTAGATAAATCATGCGTTGACTTCCACAGTATGGCCACTTACTGTGCAGTCTTTGCGGCAGATGAAGAATCTTGCTCTGAACGCTGGAGACTGCCGCGCAATTCGTCCAACTGCAATCTAAAGATGTCTTCAAATTCTCTCTGCAATCGTCTTTCCTCCGTCAGGATCTGTTGTACTGACGAAAATGCTTCGCGTTCCTTTTCGGACTGCTCTAGGAGCTTCCTGTACTTTCTCCCAACATCCTCTGCCTCTTTTCGCAACTTTGTCTCTCTCTCCCGCATTTCTTTCTTTAATCGATCCACATCACGTTTCCAACCTTCTGAGAGATGTGTGATAGAGTCGCGAAGTGTGACATATTCGCGTTCACATTTCTGTGAAATGGCTGTCGAATGATGCACTTGAGCTTCCATCTCTCGAAGTGCCCGCTTTGAAGTGCTAATCTCGCTCTTCAGTTGAGTCTTCAACGCGGCGGACTCAGTCTCTGCCTTGCGTGCACGGTCTAATACCTACCGGTAAAGTAATGAAAACTACTGGAAAGAAACGAGGCGAAATAGCACTTGCCTCCTGTAACAGCCGCTCTTTCCTTGCCACGACATTGTTCAGTCCCTCGTTCTCTAGTCGCAATCGCTCTCTGCCATCTTTCAAATCCTCAATCTGCCGGGTAAGCTGAGCAACCGTACGCTGGCTGAGCCTTAGTTGTGCCTTCGTGTTCTCTAGCGCGTTCTTCGCATTGATTACTCCAGCCTGCAAGTCTGCCAGTACTTTAGTTGTGTTTCCTCCGCTTGATCCGAAAGACATGCGCTTCCCAGGAGAAGGGGGGAGATTAAGTGAAGTAGTAGAGGTCGTAATTGTATCCGACATCTGAATAGAGTTGGTCGAGGTACCAACATTGAAAGCTTTCTGGTATCGTAGGGATTGCCCGTCCTCGGCTAGAGTTCGAGCATGGCCTTTAGTTAAGTAAGCATTTCAAATTAGACCGCAGCAAGACGAGTTTCATTTACCGACTGAGGCGACTGGGATACCTTGAATCATACTGTCAATAGTGCTTCGAATAAAGCAAGGACCAATGTAGGATGTAAGGGTACGTACGACTCAATGAGCGAGTAGGACTAACAGAACGTTTGACATGATCCGGACTCAGCGTGTTTGCCGTGAAATCCGTCGGGACACCTTCACGAATAGCACTTCCCTCTTGTTTGGGCAAGGGCAACAGAGAATCGGGCCCCGCCATACTTTGCAAAATTTCGAGGCTCGAGGTCCGCCGTTGTAATTTTAGAGCAGAAGGCGACGAATAGCTTGAGCATTGAGGAGAAGGCAGGTCTGTGGATGATATTGGAGGTGAACTCCGTTTGCTATGATTAACAGACACAGGGTAAGATGACCGATGCAGGATATTCTCTAAGGTTTGCAATTGTGCCTGTTGGTGTCTGATGGTATGTTTCAAAGACGATATATGGCTACGAATCGAGACTGCAGGTCGATGATCCATCAGTTCATAGACGCTAGAGGTATAGTCTGAGTACACACCTGGATCCTCTAGACTGAGAGACGGGCTAGCTGCACGGACGGAAGCTCTGGATGATGGTCTCGACTGAGGACGCAACACATATTGAGTCGAATCGGACATCAAAGGGATTCCAAACGAATCCTATCAGGAGCACCAGAAATGGTCACAATACTAATGTTGAACGCTACGCGCGGCGGCGCGCTCCCCAAAATCAGCTTACGTACACCAAACCATCTGTTGTGTTCACAGTCCTGTTATAAAACCTCTCTAAAATCTATGGAACTACAGATTACATGATCATACAGAGCCCTCGAAATGCAGCTACCATCCGAAGATAAGATCAGAGACTTGTCCAAACATCCCTCTTGCCTTGGCTGGTGAACCGTCAGCCCCGGTAGGCACCCGGAAGGGACTCTCCTTTCTGTTTAGCCCAGGTGCGGCTTTTCGAAAGGCCGAGGACGATGGTACCAGCCTGATCGGTGTTCCCACTGAAGGCGTGGTGGTTTGCTGAGGGGCTTCTACTTGAGAATTTTGATCATATATCCTGTCCATACGCTCCTGAGTTGAGGCTACGGGGGTTTCTGCTCCTAGACCGGGTGAAGACAATGATGAAATTCTAGCCCCCACACCCAAAATCTGTTCCGCAGCTACAGGATCCTGAAACAAGAATTAGAGCCTAATCATTCATGAAGCTTTCTGACACGCACCAACCACTTCACCCCGATCATCCATCTTCCACCTTCTCCGCTGAGGATCTCACCGTTCCACTTGCAGGCTCTGGCAGCCTCCCAAGGTAGTTTGTAGCCTATTTTGAATGCGTTCTCAACATCGCCATGTCGATCCGGTTCGGTGCATCCTCCTTCCGCGATACTTTGGAAATGGGCAACGGTGGTCGAGTATTTCGCCGGCGGATATCCGAATACAACGACAAAAAGAGTCTGATACTGTACTGTGGGAGGTGAATTCGGTCTGTTGTTGGTCTTGCTGGTAGAGACAGGGTGCCCTGTCGACTACAATGTGTAGGCTTCAACACATGTCACGCTCAATATGTAGCAGAAATACCTGTCTTTGTTGGTGAATTTCAGTCACCAGGTCGACAACAGAGGAGGTTGGAGGTCCGTCTCCGTCAGAAGTTTCTCTGTGACGATGCCTGAACGATTCAACCAGAAGTTAGCGACGCTAAAAACACGACGCAAGGCAAGTTTATACTTCGAGGATGTCGTTTCGAACATCGAGTCAGAGCCGAAGTCAGAGGGAACATTACGCAAATATGTTGAGCTCGTCTTTGCTCGCGTTGGTATAAGCAGAGGCTCCTCGTGACGCTGACCGGCCACAGGCAGCACCTATAAAGCAAGGATACACGGGTGTGATCTTCAAAGGGCATGGCCACTTACCTGACTCTGGGCGAGAGACTGCCGAAAAGAGCGGGAAGAGAAACAGAGTAGTCAGAAATCGGGCCAAGCCAATATACATTGCCTCATACTAAAAGATATCCAGGTTGGTATTGTGGCCTTGACTGGGCAAGAGCGTCGTTGAGTCCTTGTCCAGGAGCCACGCTGAATCCACTGGACATGTTATTGCCAGTATTCTGACCATAAGCATGAACAGATGCAGAAGGATGGCCGTGCAAGTGCGGGGAGCCTAAGGAAGTCCGTTGTCTGTCCTGAGAAATGCTCGACGCCATAAGATAAAGATCCTACTTTATCTATATCGCAACGCAGCAGTTTCAAACATGTCATCACATGACCGTGGCATTTCGTAATATGTCACATGTCTACAAGAGTGATGACTACAGTGATTATCATATTGGTGACTGGCAATCCCCATGTAAAAATATTTATTCCCACGGGCTCCGGCATTGCATGCTGATGAGATGCCGCGATTCACTTATTCTCCACTTTTTGAATCTGACTTACCATGCATACAAAGACCTGTACCACACATAATTCTGGCCAGAGAAATTCTTATTTGTGCATTTCTGAGCTGGTGGTGTATATTATATTGAAAATATCAAAAAATTTCTGAAAAATAAGCAAGATACAGCATAGTCACAAGCAATATTGAAAGAACCAAGCAAATTCTTGAAAAAAAAATTTCAACAATTTCAAGATTAGGACCATAAAATACCAATAAAGCATTTTTGGTGATGATTCTTGGTTGCAATCGAGCGAAGGAGAATTATCTTCGTGAGAGATGAAGAGTTAGAAAAGGAAATTATCAGTCATGTGACTTGAACTTTTATAGTGAAAGTACTTGAATTGACATATACCAGACAAGAAACAGTTTCTTCTGACATAAATATAGTACATACATACATATGATGAGATTTCTGGGAAAGATGAAACTGCTTCCAGGTACTTTTTGCAATGAAATATTGAGTTTTGGAAGTCAAAAAGCCGACTCTCCCTACAATTTTTTGATGCTGCAAAAGTCTTCCAGAACCATTTCATGTGCCCATATTGAGGCATGAGAGTCCTAGTTTTTCTCCTAAAGGTCTAACCATTCAAATTCAGGGAAATATAGCTTTAGTATGATCACCAGTCATAATATCTTTCATATTGGTCATGTATTTTAGTGAGATAGACTGGCAAATGTCATATTATGCAATTTAATCCCATTTCTATATCATCATGGACTCAAATATTCCAGTTCTTGATGTTTGGGAGCATTGAGCACTGTGCATCCATTATCCAAGAAAGTGGACGACTGAGATCGACATTTTGCACCTTATATGGAAAATATAAAAGCTCCGACACAAATTTCTCGACGCACATGTGATATAGAGAATGCCAGTCACTAATCATATAGAAGTGGTGACTGGCAATCCCCATGAGTGACATGTGATAGGTTTCCTCCCGGGCAGAGTTTGAAATATACCTATTTTAAGTAATTTACATTGATCTTGTTGTCACACTTCGCACATACATTGGTACCTGGCACGGCCTATGTGAATTGTGTGACAACTTTTTTTCCTTTGGAGTCTGAATACCTCCCAAATATAGTAAGTCTCATTGATCATTGTGTCCCACTTTCTATACAGCACACAAATCTTGAGCTCACAGTTCTACACAATGCAAACACTAGACATGCATTCATAATATTAATGTTTATGCATGATATAGATGTTATTTGATAAATTTCACAATAATTAGTCATTAAATGCATTAACTTGGTAAATAAACTTGCATATACCAGGAAATATAGTTCTACTCAGGCTTGCACTTCTCTCAAATCTTTGCCTAAAGCAAAAACATTTGATAGGATGATAGAGGCATATATAACACATACTTCTTGTTTAGATTTTGTATGTTAAAATGATCTAGTGGTCTAATAATCTGGGTGAATTTCTGCACCTATCAGATTTACTAGAAATTTTAGATACATAAAAAAATATTTTTTAACAGCATTTACATGCTTTTTGAGAGCATACTCTGACTTACTCTGTCATATTTCCCCTTATTCAAAGGTTGTTTGGGTGGAATGAGCATTTCTGTCTTTTTGTAGTCTCATTGGAAAATCACGTGACCTACTGAGGTCAGCTATAGTCAGTTTTGCTCAACTACATTTCCCTCTGAAAGCATATAAAAGCATCCCTTCAAAGTGAGCATATACCATTACTGACAACATTCATTTATTATTAAAAGAAATATATGAGAGTTAGTAGGTGATTCATGAAGATATAAGTAGTTATTCTAGCCTCAATAGCATATATCCATTGCAGCTCCATGGATTTATGATTTTTCTATAGACTTCTTTCACAAATCTAAATCTTATTTAAATATAAAGATTTTATTCAAAAAAAGTTTTAAAGAAGTGTCCTAGTTGTCTTTATATGCTCTTAAAATCGCTATATATTGAAATGTGTTGGACAAAACTTTTTTATTTTGACATATTCTTGTTCAGAAACATGAAAAAGAATTTATTGATATTTTTTCAGATTTTTTGTTAGGTTGTGGAAGGCAGGACAAGCCTTTGAATGCCAAAATGAAAAGTGGGACACCTTAGATCTATCCATCGATCACAAACGCGGTTAAGCAAACTGTGGGAACACCACGGAAGTTTGCTAGGCTGTGCCAGCCACCACATGCATATCTTACAGCTAATTGCAAAATTGTTGGCAATTTAGAAAATCATGTGTATTTTTGACGCAAAGTGCATCCTAGATGAGCAAAAAAAAAAAAATATTGAATATCTCAGTTAATACAGCACATAAAAATCTAATATAACCATATAAAAAACCTGCTCAAAAATGTGCTCCAGTACATATAAAAATGTCTGGGTTTTGTTGAGTATGTACTTCACTACTAAAAAGATAGCATCATAGTACTGAATCCTTGTCATGCCCTCTGTTTAGTGTAAAAATTATAGCTTGCCCAATGTCATCTGGAAAAATCTGATTCAAGTTTGATAAATCAGGCCAGCCCAGTGGGCATCTGTATGCAACTCCTCAAGGCTCTCTGACATAATTGTGGTAGTGAAACTGGGTGGTTTGTTATCACTCCTGCTCACAGAACTCTTCCCTACTTTATTGCATCTGTCATAACTCATGCATTCAGACACCAAAAAATCTGATTGTTTCTGCTAAAAAGACAGCAGCATAGGCGCTTTCAGCCAAGACAGTAGCTGAGCTGAGTTTGTTATGAAAATTGTGGTTAGCTAATGTAGCATGGTATTAGACAATTTGCACACCAAATTATGCAACCGAATCCAGCTTATGAGCAAGGGCTTCAAAGCTATCGACCTGGGGATGACACAGGTCCGCTACTACAGCCAGTACCTAATGAGGTAGCTACGAACAACAAAGTTGAATCGAGCGAGAGTGATGATTCAGTAGACATATGGTCAACTATGACTAGGATGCATATTAGACATACTCCTCCTCTACGAATATGAGGCCTAGGAACAATGGAGAGCAGTAATATTACAAGATATACCAAACTCCTGCAGAAGAGACATTATCAATGAGGTGCAACCAGATATCTAGTTCATGAGAGTCTGGTGTGCAGTAATTGCTACTTAGCATATTAGCACAGCTGGGTTCTTTTGGAATGGCTCCACAAGAATTTCATAGAACGGTTGGTGGTGAAGGAGGCTGCTGATGTCAAGATTTGGCACAAGCCTGGGCCTTCGGAAACAACAGAAGACCAACCATTACCAAACTGCGGAATGAGCGCATACGATCACGAAGTAACCATATGGCTCAGCGATAGGGATATGTATGCAATGAAGGTCTGCATGAGAGCTTGGATCAATCAGCATCGTCACCAGACCTTGTGCCCTTACGTCGCAGTGGAAGTCGATTGGCCAGTATACTTGGTGCCACCCTCGAACATAATCGAACTCTCGGAAGAAGCAATCGAAGGTTTCCTAAAGGCTTGGCGAACATCGGATACAGGGGTTATTACAGTTGACGAATGGCGCAGACCTTGACACATCGGTCAGCGATTCAGGTTAACGACAGGCACCGGACTACAGCTATCGGACATTGCAATAGCGGCTAGGCACATTAGGCTGGAAGCCTATTTTACACAGCCACTGAGATTAACCTCAGAAGATCGGCAAGCATTGACGGTCGTGAATCCCAAGATCACGGCTAGCCCCATGATCACAGATTAGTGGCAGAAGCTCAGCCGAGATAATGGAGCAGCCTGGAAGCATGTGCTCAGCGAACCAAGGAAGGATCAGTGGGAAGATTGGTGGAAAGGATTAATATGTGATAAGCGATGGGATCGGAAGAAGCACGGAAGAAGCTTCGAAGTGATGGAGGTTAGAAGGAAGCCTACCTAATGTGGAAGGAAGTATTCAGAGTGGACACAGGTGATGTCACTTTATTCGAGGTCGACACAAGGGCAGTAGCAACTTGGTGCTAGGACTTGGTGTCAACACAGGTGGGTAGCAACTCACGCTGAAACATACTGTCCTGTCCAATGGTGAGGCAGTTCCAGTAGCAGTAGATAGCAAGTAGTGAATAGTAGAAAGTCTATATAAGTGCCAGCTGAGCGGGGCATTGTCCCTCAGCAAAATTATTTTATACTCTCAATCATAACTGTACCCCTTTGATTGAAACTCTGCTCTACTAGTAATTCAAGCTCGAGCCCTTAGCTCGCTTATTATTAGTACATCTCAACCTTTACTACTCTACTCTCCAAGCTACAATAGTATGAAAGTGAAAGGATCCGCTCAAAAACTTCGCATCACGATCGACGTGATCGGCAGATCAACAGGATCGGCACTCCGAATGTGACCAGTAACCGGCCCAGCAGTAACGCGACCAAACTACCGATCACGCGCCCAAGACAACGGTCACCGGTATCACCGGCATCAACGGCAATACGCGAGCGCCTAGCAACCATACGTAAACCCGCGAGGCACTTAACACCGCCGACCGTCACCTTAACACCACCGACCATATACGCCCGACCCGACCCGATCAAAAGAACTCAAGAAGCGCTCTAGAACACCAGAAGTCCAGAAGTCCAGAAGCACAACTACTAAAGCCTAACGCCTAATCGACTAAAGGCTAAATAAATCCTAATGGAGACGACACTGGCATTCCAGCACTGTCAGACGTGTGCCCGGACGTACATGGCTCTCTATGAGATATACTTTGTAGTATGCCATGCTACAACTGAAACTCGCAACTGCCACATTGAAATTCAACGTCGAACACAAGAACAACTCCATGCCAATCCACCAAATCCAATAGTACCCAAGCGACATGAAGAACTCACTGTCACCACTCGAACCCCTCGAGATGCAGACCCGATAACTTGGAAGATACTAGGATGGTACAAACCAGAGCTGCATGACCCATGTCCAGCTTCTACAGTGCAAGCAAACCTCTACCTACCGAGGGACGCGAACCTGGAAACCAGACAGTTACAACTGGCACTCCAACGAAGGATATGGCATTACATTCGCGATGTCCGACTCAATGGCAAAGCATGGCTAGTTACTCGAACTCAGAGGCATCCACCAGCAGAGCACATACAGTTCCAGCTGTGTATTGGACCATACACTACACCAACTCGACATCTCAATACTGATGTCCGAGTTACGCTCTCACCCTTCGGGCCAAGGGATGAACAACGGAAGGTCACATATCGAGCCGCTTACATTGCACCAAGAGCCAGAGTCCCCAACGAAGACCTCGACGTCATAATGGAGTACTGACTCATCACTCCGACTCGGAACTACGTCTCAGTCAGCAACGCCACAAAGGCTCTGCAATAGTGGAGACAATCTTACAAATCTTGGAGCAAGGTGGCACTCGGTGGCACAGCATGAGTAAGGCAATGGTGGAGCAAAGTGGAGCTGAGTGGAGTAATGTGGAAGGAGATGAGTAAGATATAGGACGGAAAATGAATTATCTGAAGAGCATAAATAGGGTTAGAAGTAGGCCCTCATTCCCCATCTTTCGATCCTCTTAACACACTGGTGATCATCGTAGCTTAACGATTATTACTGTGTGCTTTGTACTACTACGCCTCTTGGAAATACCAATCTGCTCTTGCTTACCTTGTATCTGAAAGTATCCTTTGTCAGGACTACGACTAGGAAGGATAGTAAGGGGACCGCGTGGTACAGCCATACGTGGGTAGATAGATCACCTCTGCACAACATACCGCTGCTTAGGCAAAAGGATCGAACCCGGTGTAACTCCGGACCTACACCTCTAACAGAAAGGAGGAAGCAGGGACTTGTTCTGGTACACTCAGACTAGCCACTTCATCCGAGAATACCAATCCTAACAGAGTTAGGCTTGAGTATGGCTACATTACATATACTATCTAGTAATCAGACTTGAAACTACCTTAGTGACCATCCTCTGCTGAAATGTCACCCAAAATCATATCTGGGCAAGGGTGAACAAGGCCAGCTCAGCCATCATGCACTCCTGCTACAACCAAACTGAGCGTGCCCGCCAGGGCCACAGAAACATCTCTCAGAGAAACACGAGTGTACGCACACGATGGTAGTCTTTTGTATACAGTATCTCCCTGCACAGCAGCTCTCATCACTTGTCCACAGTTCCCTCCTCATCCTCACCAATCCCTCATCACCCACAGGCATAAGGGAACCCCCAGTTGCTGGGGACAGACCATCACGAGAGATGAGGCACCATGGCAAAGAGATAGGAGGCAGCAACGCATGTGAGGATGAAGGGTTAATTCACATGTCGAGTCGCCACTTGATCTTGAGCCATCACCATCTTCACAGTTACCATCTCTACAGCTTATGTTGAGCATTCATTCATGCAACTCTGGTGACGCAGTAGACGGCTGTCCAACAATTTATGGGAATGCATCATCACTATAAACAAGAAACTCAGCACCTCTCAGATCGCAGCCTTGACTGACATACCCAAGACAATAGTTTTCCAGATAATACGAGAGTTCAAGTGCAATGGGACTGTTGCTGCGCATGAACTTGGTTTTCGTGGAAGACCTCGAGTGCTTGATTATATCCACACTGAGGTATGCACATGTTGAAACCTGTCCTGGTAGCTGTTGGTTCACACTACGTAGTTCCTTTTCAGGTCACTAAGCAATCTCAATGACTATTACATCGACGAGTTGAGGCTACTGCTCCAGAAAAGATGGGAGAAGGAGGCTTCGGATGCGACTATACACAGGTCCTTGCTGTGCACTGGTTTCACACTTAAGAAGGTGGCTGTCTTAGTCGCTTCGCTTTCCCACACAGTCCACGTGAACTGAAATCGTCATTGTCTAGTTATCAAAAGGGCTCTCGAGCAGAATGAAACTCTGCGTGCACAGTACATCATATATATCGCCTCTCAGTACACAGCAGAACAGCTGTGTTAAAGGTGTAGGTCCGGAGTTACACCGGGTTCGATCCTTTTGCCTAAGCAGCGATATGTTGTGCAGAGGTGATCTATCTACCCACGTCTGGCTGTACCACGCGGTCCCCTTACTATCCTTCCTAGTCGTAGTCCTGACAAGGGATACTTTCAGATACAAGGTAAGCAAGAGCAGATTGGTATTTCCAAGAGGCGTAGTAGTACAAAGCACACAGTAATAATCGTTAAGCTACGATGATCACCAGTGTGTTAAGAGGATCAAAAGATGGGGAATGAGGGCCTACTTCTAACCCTATTTATGCTCTTCAGATAATCCATTTTCCATCTTATTTCTTACTCATCTCTTCTCCATATTACTCCACTCAGCTCCACTTTGCTCCACTATTGCCTTACTCATGCTATGCCATCAAGTGCCACCTTGCTCTAAGATTTGTAAGATTATCTCCACCACTGCAGAGCCTTTGTGGCATTGCTGACTGAGACGTAGTTCCGAGTCGGAGTGATGAGTCAATACTCCATTATGATGTCAAGGTCTTCATTGGGGACTCTGGCCCTTGGTGCAATGTAGGCAGCTCGATATGTAACCTTTTGTTGTTCCCTTGGTCTAAAGGGTGAGAGCATAACTCAGACATCAGTATTGAGATGTCAAGTTGGTGTGGTGTATGGTCTAATACACAGCTGGAACTGTATGTGCTCCACTGGTGGATGCCTCTGAGTTTGAGTAACTAGCCATGCTTTGCCATTGAGTTGAATGTCGCAAATGTAATGCCATATCCTTCACTGGAGTGCCAGTTGTAACTATCTGGTTTCCAGGTTCACGTCCCTCAGTAGGTAGAGGTTCGCTTGCACTGTAGAAGCTGGACATAGGTCATGCAGCTCTGGTTTGTACCATCCTAGTATCTTTCAAGTTATCGGGTCTGCATCTTGAGGGGTTCGAGTGGTGACAGTGAGTTCTTTATGTCGCTTGGGTACTATTGGATTTGATTAGCATGGAGTTGTTCTTGTGTTTGACATTAAATTTTGATGTGGCAGTTGCAAGTTTCAGTTGTAGCATAGCATACTACAAAGTATATCTCATAGAGAGCCATATACGTCCGGGCACACGTCTGACAGTGCTGGAATGCCAGTATCATCTCCATTGGGATTTATTTAGCCTTTAGTCGATTAGGTGTTAGGCTTTAGTAGTTGTGCTTCTGGACTTCTGGACTTCTGGTGTTCTAGAGCGCTTCTTGAGTTCTTTTGATCAGGTCAGGTTGGGCGTAGATGGTCGGTGGTGTTAAGGTCTCGCGGGTTTATGTATGGTTGCTAGGCGCTCGCGTATTGCTGTTGATGCTGGTAATACCGGTGACCGTTGTCTTGGTTGTGTGATCGGTAGTTTAGTCCTGTTACTGCTGGGCCAGTTACTGGTCACATTCGGAGTGCTGATCCTGTTGATCTGCTGATCACGTCAATCGTGATGCGAAGTTTTGAGCGGATCCTTTCAAGCAGGTATTTGTCAATGAGAGTGCTTGCAATCAATGAGCTTTTCTTTGCAACACTGCTTGGGCCCTTGAGGGTCACTGTGCATGTCGCAAGCAGTTTTTCAATGAGGGGAAATGGTGATTCTGCCTCTTGTGGTGTGTCACAAGCTTCTGATTCACTCCGTTAGCTTCTCTGTCTTGCCAGCTATCAGCCTCAACGGGACAATTGACTGCACTATTGTACAGGGCGCATTCAATACCAAATTGTTCATGGAATTCATCACCAGCCTGTTGGACAAAATGCATCCCTTTTCTGGTAATCAATCAGTCATCATAATGGACAACTGCCCAATACACAATCCTCCCGAGATTCGGGAGCTCATCGAATCTCGGTCTGTCTCACTAGCAATACAAGTCGTAGCATGTACTGACCCCTTTGCTTAGGGGTGTCAGGCTTGAATTTCTTCCTCCTTATTCACCAGACTACAATCCTATTGAACTTGCATTCTCTGTAATCAAGTTCAGGCTTTATGGAATCTGACGAGTTTATTTTATTTCCTCTTGCAGGCAGGGATCTGTGCCTAGTTCTATAAAGTACTCAACATTTGCCGTCGTCTTTGTCATAAGAACATACCGCTTTGACGGAACAACCAATAAGGATGCTGGCCAAAAGTCAATTTTAACGAAGTCGACACTGAGTGCATTTGGAATCACTTTTGGCCTTAAATGCTGGTACGTTGACCATCATAGGAGTATGGAAATGCCTGATAGTTTGATAGCCATCGCATTTGATGATGTACAACTAGATAATAGATGCGACCCATCAGTTCTATCTTACATGCGCTTCATGAGAAATCTCAAATGTAAAATTAAGGGACAGCATGCTCCCAATGAAAGACAATTGATACTCGTTGTTCTAGTTGACAAGGGGTGCATGCACTTTGCGCAAAATGTACATCAAACTGCAACATGACATAATGATGTGCGTCAGAACACTACCTCAATGCAGTTTAAGGAGGTTTTCACAATGTTCCATCATGGCACCTTGACTCTAACAAAGGCCTAGGTGAACTTGTTAAAGGATATAGTGCTAATGAACACAATCAATGCACCTTAGTGAGTTCTTTTGAAGAGTATGCTTCTTTTTGATGAAGCATCCGTAAATATCTATTTGGTCTCATGGTATGACTTTGCTTTCCTATGAGATTGAGTTGATTGATCGATATCGATGTCTGTTCCCCTCTGACTATGACTGACATGTCTGTCAAACGCCAGGACAGAGATTTATGTGGGTCCTCATCCTCCACTCCTTGATATTCTCTGAAATTGTCTTAGACTTATCCATGCCCACAAATTCTGGTAAGTGTCTTCTCTTATTTAGAGCTTATTTTCTTACTAGGTATGAGTTATCATGGAGGATCTGAGTAACATCATCTACAAATGGAATAAGGCATGCCTTAAAGTTGAGGAAGCCCAGACGAGCAATGTTAGTTATATCTGGGGCTATCGGGATGCAGTTCAGCATGTGGCACTATGCATCCATGCACTTTTTGAGGCGAGCGTGCATGCCTCGCAGCTCGCGGATGCCCTATTCAATGAGGTGAAGCACATCAAAGATGAGTCAGATGACTTATCTCTTTGGATGATGGAGGTGAGTTTTAGCACTTTCTTTCAAGGACTTATAGTTGCTTATATTCTCTTAGGAGATGATGGCAAACCTGGCCATTGAAGAAAGGCTTGCCTTTAATATTGGTTTAGAGATGTTTGGCCAAGTTGGCTCAATACTTGCAGAGATCGGTACAAAGGATGGAGGCATTCTTGATAATAATAGTGATGATGTGAGGCTTAGGGCCTTTGTAACTTGTTTTGATCACTACAACAAACCCAAGCCATCTACTTTCCTTTTGTATTTGGCTTCCTTATTAATTAGACTCAGGGATCTTACAGCGGAGGAGGGGAAGGAACTGGAAGCAATCCCTATAGTGATGGCACTTTTGAATGCATCAGGAAAACAGTCTAAACTACTCACAGCTATTCACAGCTACCAAAGCTACTCACTACTATAGGCTGCTATATGGTGGCCTATAATGGTGAGTAGCTGTGATAGCTGTGGGTAGCTGTGGATAGTTTGGACTGTTTTCCTAATGTGCCATATCAATGCAAACCAGTCCTTTGAAGAACTCTCTTGAAACTGTGGCAATGAGCCTACGGTCATAGCACAAAGATCAGGTACGGGCACTAGAGTGCTTCCTGCAGGCCTTCCTGCCTGTAGAATGGTCCGCATGAATTGCGGTCCTTTACTTTTTTATTAAAAAGAATCCAATTTGACAATTTGGTAATGATGCAGTGCATCCCTTGGAGATCGAGATGTCTTACTCTTCTATAGAATTTTTGGTGGAGCAGGTTGACATAAATGTGGAGGATAGAGAATTTTTGTGCCAAATCTCCCACAATATGGAGAAGATTCAGGATGAGTTCAAAGGTCTCAAATTTGGGTATGGGTTGAAGGAGCTGAAGAAAGAGAAGGAGAAGGAGAAGGGCGATGTCATTTTCAGCCTACTTGGTGACTCTAAGAAATGTTCACCAATAATCCCGACATAGACTAGCGATATATTTGTGTCAAAGAGGCTGGTCCACCAAGTACCTCAACCAAGTGAGCTTGTGTTTGATCACACAAGTCCAGCAATGGACCACTAAGTCCAGTGGTGAGTACACTTGATGTAGAGTACTCACTAATGGACTGTGCCGCTTTTACAGAAGATTACATAAGCATCATATGATCAAGAGAGTAGATATAAAGAAGAATATAATATAAACAGAATAATAAAGAATAATAACAGTGTCAGAATCACACTTCTAACACTCCCCCCTGATCTGATACATCTCTGTCACATGTATGTCACATATGTGACAGGGTGTGACGAGTCACGGATGCATACGCATTCACTCTGTGTAACATATGTCACACTCTGTGACACATCTTATTTCAACCCCAGCATCTCATACATCTCTTGCACCTTCACTCTGCTCAGTGCTTTAGTCATGATGTCAGCTGGCATAGTCTGAGTAGGCAAGTAATGCACATTGATATGACCAGCCTCTACAATATCTCTCAACCAGTAGAAGCGCAGATCTAGGTGTTTCATGCGTCCATGATGCTCAGGATTGTTTGCCACAGACAGAGCAGACTGGTTATCAATGTACAGGGAAGAAGGTGCATCAAACTTGTAGCCAAACTCTGTAAACAGATTTCTAAGCCATATAATCTCTTGTCCTGCACTGACTGCAGCAATGTATTCTGCTTCAGTGGTTGAAAGGATCCGCTCAAAAACTTCGCATCACGATCGACGTGATCGGCAGATCAACAGGATCGGCACTCCGAATGTGACCAGTAACCGGCCCAGCAGTAACGCGACCAAACTACCGATCACGCGCCCAAGACAACGGTCACCGGTATCACCGGCATCAACGGCAATACGCGAGCGCCTAGCAACCATACGTAAACCCGCGAGGCACTTAACACCGCCGACCGTCACCTTAACACCACCGACCATATACGCCCGACCCGACCCGATCAAAAGAACTCAAGAAGCGCTCTAGAACACCAGAAGTCCAGAAGTCCAGAAGCACAACTACTAAAGCCTAACGCCTAATCGACTAAAGGCTAAATAAATCCTAATGGAGACGACACTGGCATTCCAGCACTGTCAGACGTGTGCCTGGACGTACATGGCTCTCTATGAGATATACTTTGTAGTATGCCATGCTACAACTGAAACTCGCAACTGCCACATTGAAATTCAACGTCGAACACAAGAACAACTCCATGCCAATCCACCAAATCCAATAGTACCCAAGCGACATGAAGAACTCACTGTCACCACTCGAACCCCTCGAGATGCAGACCCGATAACTTGGAAGATACTAGGATGGTACAAACCAGAGCTGCATGACCCATGTCCAGCTTCTACAGTGCAAGCAAACCTCTACCTACCGAGGGACGCGAACCTGGAAACCAGACAGTTACAACTGGCACTCCAACGAAGGATATGGCATTACATTCGCGATGTCTGACTCAATGGCAAAGCATGGCTAGTTACTCGAACTCAGAGGCATCCACCAGCAGAGCACATACAGTTCCAGCTGTGTATTGGACCATACACTACACCAACTCGACATCTCAATACTGATGTCCGAGTTACGCTCTCACCCTTCGGGCCAAGGGATGAACAACGGAAGGTCACATATCGAGCCGCTTACATTGCACCAAGAGCCAGAGTCCCCAACGAAGACCTCGACGTCATAATGGAGTACTGACTCATCACTCCGACTCGGAACTACGTCTCAGTCAGCAACGCCACAAAGGCTCTGCAATAGTGGAGACAATCTTACAAATCTTGGAGCAAGGTGGCACTCGGTGGCACAGCATGAGTAAGGCAATGGTGGAGCAAAGTGGAGCTGAGTGGAGTAATGTGGAAGGAGATGAGTAAGATATAGGACGGAAAATGAATTATCTGAAGAGCATAAATAGGGTTAGAAGTAGGCCCTCATTCCCCATCTTTCGATCCTCTTAACACACTGGTGATCATCGTAGCTTAACGATTATTACTGTGTGCTTTGTACTACTACGCCTCTTGGAAATACCAATCTGCTCTTGCTTACCTTGTATCTGAAAGTATCCTTTGTCAGGACTACGACTAGGAAGGATAGTAAGGGGACCGCGTGGTACAGCCATACGTGGGTAGATAGATCACCTCTGCACAACATACCGCTGCTTAGGCAAAAGGATCGAACCCGGTGTAACTCCGGACCTACACCTCTAACATTGGATCGAAAGATCACTCACTAGTTTTAACACCACCTCTCACGGGCAAGGTTCTTGGCTAGTGTTTTATCGAGGCGAGGACCGTCGACCTCAAGTCCCTATCGACGCCGCTAGTTTCGAGATTAGCAAACCCATTCCCTAGGACAAGTGCACAATCCTGGAGAACACATACGACTCACTCAAATCAACCATCTACTATCATAACCCCTTCACCAACGAAGTGTATCCGATAGCAAAGGCATCTGGTTGCCCTGCAGTTGGAAGCACACAAACAACAACAACCAAAGTAGTGACAGTACCATCTACTATTGCTACATTCGACGAGAAAGGAACGGTTTGGTCTACCGTACCTTATAACACCCCACCCGAAGCAGTACTCGAGAAAGAACGTTCATGAACCAGCCAGAGAACGGAACTGGAGGAAGTAACGGTCATAGAACAAACGAACATCCGAATACTCGAACAAACAACCGAGGCAGAACAGGACTGCAGCAGGAGCTCAATCATATCCAAGGACGACTAGCAAGATTAGAACTAGAACGTGATATTCTTTGGGGAACGAACTATCAATCAAGTGACGAATATCCACCAGTTATACGATACCTACGACAGAGGGTAGTCCAACTTGACGGAGTACAATCCAGTCTGGCTAGGGCTCAGGCAAACAACAATCTGCCAAGTGCAGCATACGCAACTACAGTTGGAAACCGACTCGAAGCACTCGAGATTAATACCAACGGACTAGGAGCACAAGTGGCAACACTGCATCGAAACGACAACGCGCTAGATCGAGCAGTCATACTCCTTAATCAACAAGTCACCTCCGAGATAACAGTAGTGCAAGAGGAAATAGGACAAATTCGCTCTACGCTCAGTGCATACAAACAGCGTATCCAAGCAGTCGAGATAGCAACCACTGAACTTACAAGAATAGTTCAGGCAACTCCGAACGTTGCACAAGATATCAACAACTTGCGAGAAGCACTCCTTTCACTAGGACAAACAGTCGAAGCGAGTCAGGAAGGTTATCAAGCACTATTGGCAGCAGTCAATTCAACAGAGAACACTGCAAGGAACATACTCGAGCACGCAGACTTCCTCAGACACGAAGCTCAGCGAATCCGAGAAATATACGCACGGAACGAACGCCCTTCCGACGATTCAGTATCATCAGACGAAGAGTTATCTCGAACTCTAAGGCCATACGCACTACGAACATTTCGTGCACGAGGAATTACTATTCAAGTTCCAACAGGCGGTTCAGTAGCAACCCAAACACCAACAACGCCAGAAAACCCACCTACCTATTCGCCACCAGCAGTACCAATAGCAACATACGATAATGTCGACAACCGACCAGAGGGTACAAACGCTGGAGACTCAACTACAAACTCTTCAGACACAACTCAATAAACACAGCATCAAATTGCCGAAGTATTATGGCAAGCGAAACGAGGATATTGATCTGTGGATTAGTCGATGTGTGTCGAAGCTGGCACAACATGGAGTCAAGGATGAGGAGGAGATTGCGAAGAGCCTATTCACAGCACTCGAAGGCGACAGTTACGATTGGTTTGCAGAGAAGCAAACATTGACATCATTCGACAACCAAGGGAAGCTCAAACCAGTACCAGCAATCATCAATGCGGCTGGGACAGGCATGTTCAAATCATTCAAGGAA
This sequence comes from Sanghuangporus sanghuang, assembly GCA_009806525.1. NCBI lineage: Eukaryota > Fungi > Basidiomycota > Agaricomycetes > Hymenochaetales > Hymenochaetaceae > Sanghuangporus > Sanghuangporus sanghuang. Next base: position 342,840 of record VVIT01000002.1, on the reverse strand, counting down.
ATGATCGATTGGATGAGGATCCGAGCAGGACATCCAATAGTAGGAGAACAGGAAGCACTATTCCACCTACTATGCATCCAACAGAAAGGATCAAGCATCAGAGCCTACAATGACGAATTCCGACGGCTCAAAGCGAGAGCACCAGACTCACTAGATGTTACTATGCTCAAGTACATCTATGTCAAAGGGCTAGACAACTGGGTCAAACGACGAGTCGAATCCGTACAGCCTGACGCTTTTGAAAAGTACAAGCTCGACGAATGGATGACATGGACAACCAACCTAGCAGATGTTGATGCAAGACAGAAGTTGATCGGAAGCCAGACATACACTCCGAGATTTAAGACAAATGGGCAATCATCATATCGACCACCAGTCCAACAGACGAGATGAGATCCAGACGCCATGGATGTAGATGCACTCCGAGGCTTGCCGAAGAAGGGAGCGAAATGCTACAACTGTGGAAAGACTGGACACTACTCAAGGAACTGCAAGGCACCAAGGAAGCAAAAGGGTTCTTCCTCAGGACAGCCGAAGAAGCGAACCAATGGTCAGAGACGAAAGCCGATGACAGCACGAGCTGTAAACTTCAAGGAGACATGTCCCGATCCGCATTGTCGAAAACCAGTCCACTATGATCACATAGCATGGGCTAGAGGAGACGAATCAGCAGGATATACATGCAAGCATGACGAAGAATATCGAACCAACTTCCGCAAATCCCTAGCAAGTAAAGAGCAACAGGGAAAAGACTAAGACCTCCATCGAACGAGACTGCGCGATGTGAGTGTAACAAGGGTGACAAGAACAATGATTTCAACAACCAGCAATTCATACCTCCTGGGTTCAACCCCAGTGAAGCGATGTACAATAAGCGATTGCCAATACATGCATTGCATCCTCGATTACCCATTCGAGTGAAGGTTGGAACGAAGACCCTAGCAGTCCAAGCATTAATCGATTCCGGAGCAACTTGTAGTACGATTCACCCGAACTTGGTACGACACCATAACCTATTCAAGAAGAGGCTTGATCACCCTCGACCCCTGAATAATGCCGATGGAAGCCCAAACCAAGGAGGAGCAATCACACACGAGGTCTATACATTAATCTTCGATGGACCTAAACCGCAGCCACAGACACTGGCAGTAGCGACTACAGGACAAGATCAAGTTATTCTAGGCATTGACTATTTGGCCAAAGTCAATCCAGAAATTGATTGGAAGAATCAGATATGGAATCGGAATGGTAACGCAATACCATTCGAGCTCAGTATCATACGAGCTACCAAGAAGCGAAAGCGCAGAAGGCGCAAACGAAAGCGGCAAAGGAAAGGTAAATCTGACAAGACTAGACCTAGGCAAGACACAAAGAAACAAGCTCTGAACAGAGACAACTATCGACACTCTGGAGCACCAGGAATACTATTCGCACCATGGAGGGAAAGTAACAATGGAAACCCTCAAGAGTCGAAGCCGCAAGCGAAACCAATGACACGACCAGGAACACCACAACTGGAGCAGCCAAAGAAGGCTGATGCACCGAAGAGTCCGAGCATGGAAAATATACCAGACTCTATACCAAGGCAACCATCAGAACAGATGAGTATTGTGCAACGACGAACAAGGCACATACCACGAAGGATGATCCCAGCACGGCAATTGTACCAGACATCCGAAGACGAAGTTACAGAAGTAACAGGCAAGCGCAGCCATGACGAACAGGAGGAAATAAATGACTCTCCTAAGCGATGGAAGAAACAGCCTTTAAGACAAAGAAGGCCACTACCACAGAAGAAACCAGACATCGAACAAACTCCACCTGTACCAAAGGAAGACCCTGGGATGACAGTCTATATTCATCCACGAGAGGAACGAAGGTCAGAGAAAGTGGTAGCAGGAACGAAACGACATTGGACATCGAGACCAATACCAGTCAAGGAAGCTATCCCCACACCGAAGCGTACAAGATGGGCAGCAGAAGACAGCGATATCGACATGCAGAACGAACAGGAGACAACAGAAGACACTCCTATGCACGATATAGAGCCACTAGACATCGAAAGGCTCAGGACGACCAACCAACCAATTACCCTTACCAGAAAGGAAGAGCTCGCTGAAAAGCTAGAGCTAGACCTTAAACGAAATTGGTCACCAAGGCAGCAAGGCCAGGTTTCACAACCACTGAACAAAGCTAGTTCAGTATCACAGCAGTACTCGCAGCAGAAAGCAGTGGCAGAAGGATTACTCAGCACAGCAAAGCGAGATTGGCGAAAACTCCTACCGAAGCAAATTGCAGACTATGCCGATGTATTTGATCCAGATAGATCAAGGAGGTTACCCAAACATACGAAATGGGATATGGCGATAAACCTCAAAGAAGGAGTACCACTACCGAAACCAAGGCCGATTATCAAGCTCACTCGAGAAGAACAGGCAGCACTCAATGCCTATGTCCAGGAACTATTGGACAAAGGATGGATCGAGAAGGTTCACCCACATGAACCATGTCCGGTAGCAGCACCAGTCTTCTTTGTAGGAAAGAAAGACGGAGGAGCACGAGCAGTAACCGACTACCGAGATATCAACGATGCCACAGTATCAGATCCATACCCTATACCGATCATGAGCGTACTACCAGAGAAACTGGAGAAAGGAAAAGTCTTCTTCACACTCGATATGCGATCAGGATACAACAACCTGAGAATTCGAGAAGGAGACGAATGGAAGGCAGCATTCAGAGTTGGCAATGCAGTCTACAAACCGAAGGTCATGATGTTTGGAATGAAGAACTCACCTGCGATATTCCAACGATTCATGAACGACAACTTCGAATACTGGCTCAGAACAGAGGAGGCACTAGTTTACCTAGATGACCTCATTGGCCAAGCACAAACCGAAGAGGAGCATTGGACACTCCTCAGGGCAATTCTACAGAAATGCCGAGAGCTCGACATTTACCTCAAAATCGAGAAATGTCATTTCCTCCAAACCCAACTCGACTACCTGGGATTTGTAGTAGGGATGAAAGGCATCCAGATGGATCCTTATAAGCTGAAAGCGATTCGAGAATGGCCAACACCAAAGACAAAACGACAGATCCGGAAGTTCCAAGGCTTTTGCAATTTCTACCGAAGATTCATCAGGAACTATGCCGATTTATACACACCAATTGGCGAACTCATCAAGAAGGATCACAAGTTCGTTTGGACAGAAGTACAGGACAAAGCATTCGAAGCTATCAAGAAAGCATTCGAAACCGAAGTGGCACTAGCAATGCCAAAGCCTGACAAACCATATACATTGGAAACCGATGCATCCGATGTAGCGATTGGAGCAGTCTTACAGCAAGAAGACAGCCAAGGAGAACTGAGACCGCTAGGTTTCATGTCGAAGACACTATCCAGCGCTCAACGAAATTATCCAACGCATGACAAGGAGATGCTAGCAATCATGGAAGCACTCGGACATTGGAGACACCTACTGGAAGGAACAAAGGAACCATTAACCATCCGAAGCGATCATGCAAATCTCCGATACTTCATGACAGCTCAGAATCTGACAAGACGCCAAGCGAGATGGGCACTAGAGTTATCACGATATAACTTCAAAATTCTCCATTGGCCAGGCAAGAAGAATCAAGCAGATGCACTATCACGACGACCCGATTATATGCCAGAAGACAAGGATAACTTGGGAGTTACCTTGCTACCACCTGACATGATCGAGCAGCAGACATTGCGACGAACCGAGATCAATGGCCTATACCGACTAGAGACAGAAATGGTCACTATCTCCGATCCAATTATTCGAACCATCAAGAGACACTACAACTCCGAAGAGGCGAAGCAGGAAATTATGGCAATCAAGAAGAGCAATGGCTACAGTTACAGGAATGGCTTGCACTACGTATCCAGTGCATTATATGTCCCGCCATCCGCCAACCTAAAATCGTTGCTAATCCGAAGGCGCCATGACCACAAACTTGCAGGCCACCCAGGAGCAGAAAAGACCATAGAGCTTGTAAAGCGAGCGTACTATTGGCCGAAGATGGAAGAGATGATCCGAGAATATACCGCATCCTGCGACATATGTCAACGTGCAAAACCGATTCGACAGTTTCGAAATCCACCCCTCCAACCGTTGAAGGCACCGCATCAACCATGGGAAACCATAACCTGTGACCTTATCACCGATTTACCAGTCAGCAACGAAGGCTACAGTTCGATACTTGTTATAGTGGACAAGCTCACCAAAATGGGGAAGTTCATCCCTTGCCAGGGAATACCCAATGCTAAGCAGTTGGCACGCTTGTTCCGCCAACACATCTTCAAATACTACGGGGCCCCTAAACAAGTAATCTCCGACCGAGGTAGCAACTTCACGGCGCAATTCCTCAAGGAGTTCTGTAGACTCATCGATGTCGATTGGAAAACTAGTACAGCATACCATCCCCAAACTGACGGTCAAACCGAGCGACTCAATCAAGAACTGGAGCAGTACTTACGCTGCTACGTGTCCTACCGTCAAACAGATTGGGCAGAGTACATCGATATGGCAGAATTCGCCTACAACAATCGGAAACACAGCACTACGCATCAGTCACCATTCTATATGCTGTATGGATGGCACCCTCACCTGGACGTAGCGGAAACCGGGGACTCAAACGTCCCAGAAGCAATAAATCACCTAGAGGAGCTTCGACAAGTACAGCAAGAAGCCTACAATTCGATTAGGCAAGCGAACGAGGCAATGAAGCTTTATGCAGACCTGCATCGAGGCAAACTGCCGGAGTACAAGCCAGGAGATGAAGTGTTACTAGACATGAAGAATCTCAGTCGACTGGAGCCAACAAAGAAGCTTGCAATGAAGTGGGCAGGTCCTTATAAAGTCGAGAAGGCAGTCGGACAAGTGTCATTCAGATTACGCTTACCCGAAACCCTTCCGATACACCCGGTGTTTCATGCGAGTCTTCTCAGGCCTTACAAACGAAAGGAATACCCTGGAAGACCCACTTTGGACGAACCACCCCCTATTGAAGTAGAGGGAGAAGCGGAATACGAAGTGGAGAAGATTCATGACACAAGGCGGCATCGAAACAAGATTCAGTATCTTATTCAATGGAAAGGATACCAAGAGCGTACTTGGGAGCCACTTGACAATCTCAAGAACTCCTATCAAGCGGTAGAAGACTTCCACAAAAAGTACCCTCAGGCGATGAGGCCATCAGACCTTAGTCAATGGATCGTCGAACGAAGACGAATTAGGAGATAACCACATCACGTGCACTCCACCTGATGGAGCCGACTTAGGAGCCACAATGCAAATGATGAGTAAGACCTCCGATGGCCTTACCAATCAATGACATCACAGTGGCACCTCAAGACGAAGACAGAGAGAAACAAAATAGGCAAGAGAAAGGCGATATACCAGCAGACATGGTATAAAAGATGAAGCAATTCGAGCTGAAGACTCATCAACCCGAACTCGAGCAAACTAGTCATCTCTCGAAGACAACCACTACTCAACTATGCCTATCTTCAATGAACTACATGCCTTCTCTACTCCCGAAGATGCACCTGATTGGACATTCGTACTCAGGCCACCTACTGAACGTTATCAATGGCCACAGTTCTGTAACCGCTTCAATCAAGAGAACTACGAAGAAGAGATCGTACCCCTATGCCCAGGGAAGTACTTCGACG